>CM046951.1:19759746-21239028 GCA_025698515.1 Gossypium sturtianum
GCTCCTGAATTTGAGCCTTTAGCTCCACCAATTCCTTTGGTGCCATTCGGTATGGTGCTATGGACACAAAGTGCGTTCGGTAGCAAATCTATACCGAATTCGACTTCTCGATCCGGAGGCAAACCCTAAGTTCTTCCGGGAATACATCAAAGAAATTCCCCAACCGTTCGAACCTTTTCAATTACTAACCCCTTAGCTTCCAAAGCACGATTTGAACCAGATCGCCTCACAACCCTTCTTGACCATCTTTTCACCTTTAAAGGCGGTCACTACGTTGGATAGGTAATTCCTCCTATCTCCTATCATACACACTTCATCACCTTCCGCCGCCTTAAGAACCATGCGCTTGGTCGCAAGCAATCCAAACTCGCTTGGTACTTAACCAACCAATCCATACCAAGGATCAAATCGAACTCCCAAACGGTAGTTCCATTAGATCACCTACAAATACTACCCCTTGGAGTTCTAGGGGTGCGCCTCTATAAAGTCTATTTACGACTACGGAGTGACCTAAGGGCTAACTACATATCATCTCCCTAGAAGCGGTTTCAGAGTTTAGGTCCATTGTTCCTACCACACTACTAGCAATGTACGCAGTGTGTCGAGCCCACATCAATCAATGCAACATAAGGAAAACCGAAAATTAGAAACGCATCTGCGGTTATAACATCCGGTGCGTCACCTTCCTCGCGACACCTTGCTCACGTAAACTAAGCCAGTGCCTAGCCTCTCGTGTTTGCTGCACCTCGCCTTGAGTTCCACGACCTCGGTTAGGACCGTTGTTTCCCCTACCATTACCACGACCCTCTCTGTGGTCCTACGTTTCTATCCTCGAGCACGGTTACGTCCCTTCTTCCGCTTTTTGCTAGTTTCGGGGACAATCTACGACGCGATGCTCCAAAGACCCACACTCAAAACATCCTTTATCACCGGTCCAACATCCTCCCCAATGGGTCTTTCCACAGCGATTGCACCGAGTCGGCCTCACGATTAGCGATGTCGTGGGCCTTTCTTTGCTGATTGGGCCCACTTGGCCTAGCTTTTTCTCGAGCACTCCCGCTTGATCCAAATGACCCAAAACTTCTCTTCGATTGTTCTTACTATAGTTACGCGCCTCACGCCCTCCTTGATTCCCTCGGCTACCTTAGCCTTCTCTACTAGAGATGAGAACTCACGAACTCTTTGTGGGGCAATCAAGAACCTTAAATCATCTCGGTCCGTCCTCAAAGCGGACACACGGCGCTCATGTTCGATAGCCACGATGCCTCTCGCATATCTACTCGGCCTTAGAAATTCCGCCTCATATTCGACACACGGACTTAGTTCCTTGAACTAATCCCGAAAAAGCCTTTCTCTGCAAGCGTCGGTGTAGCTAATGCCCACATACTTTTTCTCGATAGGCGGTTCGAAATACTCCCAAGTCAAATCATCTGCTGTAGCCCCATCTCGAACCGTTAGCCACCACCGATCGCTTCATCCTTTAGAAGCGACATCGCCTTTCTGGCTTCTCTTCCTCCGGTCGGTCAAGGTCATCCATAATTCTTTCAGTTGCCTCCAGCCAATATTCCGCTGCACTGGGTGCCACTCCTGACACACCTCGGAATACCTCCGCTCCGTTAGATCGGAGTCGCTCGGGGACAGATTTCCGAGCTCCAACATTTCCACCGCCCCACCACCATCTCCAAGACTCGCAACACAGCTTGCGATACCGACTCGCCACCGGTCTGCTCCGGCTCCTCAGCTCTAAAAGTAGGAGGTGGTGGTGGCAGTGGTACCTCATTTTCCGAACCTTGTCCTGACCTGACGGGTTCAGACACCGTCATCCTACCCCTACCACGTCCACGGCGTCCACGTCCTCTAGAACTCATTCTATCTACCGCGCTTTTAATCTGATTAAGAAAAATTTTATGCGTTAGCATTTGTTTCACTTTATTACTCGCGAAGAAGTTTTATGGATGAGGTTTAATCAGAGATTCTTTCGAGCAAACAATGTTTCAGTTTCCTATCCTAGTTCACACAAAGAAGTCCATGCATCCATTCCTTAATACTTTCCATACCTATTCACTCATCGGACATTTACGCCACTTC
Source organism: Gossypium sturtianum (assembly GCA_025698515.1). Classification (NCBI taxonomy): domain Eukaryota; kingdom Viridiplantae; phylum Streptophyta; class Magnoliopsida; order Malvales; family Malvaceae; genus Gossypium; species Gossypium sturtianum. Next base: position 19,761,835 of record CM046951.1, read on the forward strand.
TAACCCGAGGTATTTTAAATCTTTTCCTACTGGGGTATTTTAGTAATTTTCCGGAACCAAGATATTTTGCTGTGATGATTTCCAAGGCTAAGTTATTTAATATTTAATAAAATAGTTGAAACTTTTGGGCAAAACCGTCGAATCAATATTTTATGGGTCAGGGGCATTTTGGTAATTTTACTCTTAAGGGTATTTTTGTAATTTTTCACAAGTCAAGTTTTCCGAGAAAAACATGGTATACCTAGTGTTCTAGGGTTTAAGAGGGTTATTGGATAAGTTTTGAAAACATTAGGGCTTGTTGTCTCGTTCTATTTTGAAAAACAAGGCTAATTCCCTTTTTGGGTTTTAATCATTGTTTTTAGCCTATGACCGAGCCCTTCACAGTCGGGGTGAACCAAAGCTACGCACCAGTGCGTAATTCAAGGGAAGAGGAGGTGGGTCACGCGGACCGCTTAAATACCAAGCTCTCACCGAACCTTTCTAGACATGCGCACGAGAGGTTACCACACCACCGAGCCTTCCGAGTTAGGGTGAACCAGAAGCTACGCACTGTAGGATACTGCGAAGAGGAGGTGAGTCACGAGGACTGCTTAAATACCAAGCTCTTCCGATCCAATCCTAGACATGCGTCAGGGGGTTACCCACCCTAGCTCATTGACTAGGTCATAGGTTGGTTTAGTTCTTTAAGTCTTATGCTTCGTTGTGTTTGAGTAATCTAACCCTAGGGTCCAAGTCCTATAAGTCTATCTACGTTCCATGCTTCCTACCCTTCTACAGAATACAATTCACGAAAAGGTTTAGATGTACTTACAGGCGGATCGGTCTTCGAGACTCGGGCCATGCTGCTTAAAAACCCAAAACAATTCAAAAAGGCCTACCAAAACATTTTGGGCCTTGGGCCCCCCCCACAGCCGAGCTTTGAACTGGGCTCTGGTACCAATTCTGTAACAACCCAAACCCGGCCCAAGCACTACGACCGAATTTGATTTGTTACCGAGTAAAACCTTGTGAACACCGTTTCGAAAAACATTTAATTTCCATTGAAAACTCCTCGTTTTCGGTTGTCTTGTCAAAGCTACCCTTGGATTTAATTTGGAATTTTAATTAAGTCCAATTGTTATACCAGTTTCAAGTGTGCCCGATGGCACGAATAAACCTTTTCGTGTTAACAAAAAAAAAAACATGTGATTTAATTCAATTTAATAGTATAGTCTTGAGTAAATATCCAACATAAAAAAAAAGTAAAGATTATGGAGGCCTTATTACAACCCAAAATGAAATTAAACAAATTTAAAGTTCTATAAATTTAAATCCACTTGCATGGCCACCTCGAGTCCAACCGCTCCTCCACCGCCATCTACGAGTCACCTGAAAAATGTTAAAGGAGAAGGTGAGTCACCAAGACTCGATATGTAACCCTTCCCCGGTTAATACAACGGTTCATACACAACATATAACAGATTAATTAAGCGAGTATCGTGTACCCAACCTAGCCAACCAAACACCTTTGTCTACCCCATGTGGTACCAAACCACCGGTGACCGTAGTCACGATGTGTTACCAAAACACCGTGGTGCCAAACCACGGTGACCTATAGTCACAATGTGCTACCAAAGCACCGGTGTCCGTGACACAAATCGGGTGATGGGGCCAACCCATCGTGTGATACCAAATCACCGCGATTTATCCCATATCTCAAGTGGGGCCAACCCACGGTGGTGTTAACCACGGGGACAAGTCGCTATGAGGTACCAAACCTCTGGAGGTACCAAACCTCTGGTGACATATAGTCACGATGTGCTACCAAAGCAACGGTGCTCGTCGAAGACGATATCACCGCCCCCTCCTCTCATCAACCCATGTCAAACAGTTAACAACAGTACATACATATATCACATGTATCAAATAATCCATGCTTCCCAAAAGCATTATTATCAATCTCATACAAATAGAGACTTACCAGGATCCTTGCTTGTACCATTAAGGTACTATTGCCACATCTACATAGAGCAGATTCACACATAACATACACTTAATACACTGTATTAACTATTATAAGTGTGTATGTACACACCTGTCACCACTGAATCGTCTAAATCCCGAAAAGAGACGTTGGCCACCCTAGATCTCACTGTACCTATCACCCCTTGAGCACTCACTTCGGTGCTTGGTATGCGATTCCTCCTCCACCCCAAAGCCGAATGCTAGAGATTAGGAGTTTGGGTCGACTTCTTCACAACTTGGGGTACCTAGGAGAGATCGTTTACCAACGTTTAGAAGCCTTGTTAGCCTTTGCCGAAATCGGCACCTACCCCCTAGTAGAAATCGAAAGGAACAGAGAGGGGAATCCAAGGAGTTTCGGCATACTCTTACCTTCACCAAATCGATTGACCACGAGGATCCAACGAGATCTATATCCCTTCCAAACTTCGCCAAATGCACTAGAAAAGAAGAAGAGAATTTTCGGCAAACCACTAGAGCATAATCGGCCAAGGGGAGGAAGAAAATAATTAGGGGAGAAAGGTGGTAGTAGTTTCGGCTTGAAGGGGTTTGAAAGAACAAATGAAAAAAAAACACAAAGGGAGAGGGGTTAGGGTTTTTCAACAACTAGCAAAATTGAAGAAAAGAAAAGTATGGTGCTAGGTTGCCCCCTTTTATAGACATTAAGCACCCCCTCTAATAGCATTGCCGTCCACACTACTCCACCAAGGAGTTTGAAATTCGGCCAACACCTTATTTTGCTCCAAGCCACCCATTTAATTTAATTCAAACTTAATTGAATTAATCCCCTCTTAATCCAAAAATAATCCAATTAATATCTTCTCATTATTACTATAATTAAACAAATAAAACTCTTCTATTATCCCTAAATAATTACACCTAATAAAAGAGTTTGAAGGGAGAAAACTCTCCCCCTTGTGCCGTCCAAAATAAAGAAAAAAAGGGATTTCCGTGACTCGAACACAAGCTCTCCCTTGCTCCTTGGTGGCGTCACATTTAGCTCTTAAGTGGGCTTCTTTTGCCACTTTACCAAGGGCTTTTAGTGTTAAAAATACCCACATTTATTCTTATAACACCACTTACCAAGGCTCCTTCTTTTAAAATTAAAAAAACAGAAATTTCCCAACAAACTGGCACACTCAAAGCCTTAAATTAAGCTCTATTATTCCATTATTAACATCGCAGTGAGCTTCATAACAAGAAAATAGTCAACTTCCAAATAACCCCATATTTGGGATGTTACATTTCTAATGCATGTTTTGGACCTTGAGGGTTCATATAAAGGACTTTATGATTGATTTCTGACATGAATACTGTATGGTGTAGAATATCTGTTATTTAATCTATAAGTTCTGGTAATGCTCTGTAACCCTATTCTAGTGACGATTTCGGGTTAGGGGTGTTACACCTCTGGTACTTGTCAATTCCTAGGCAACATGCTCATATCATGGTTTTCAAAGAAACAAAATAGTGTTGCATTGGCCACCATTGAAGTGAGATATAATTTTGCCGATAGTTGTGCTCAAGTTTTATGGATGAAATAACAACTTAAGGATTATGGAATTGATATAGATACTATTCCTATCAAGTGTGATAATACTTGTGCTATTTGCCTCACTAAAAATCTCATCCAACATTCTAAGACTAAATACATTGAAATAATATATCATTTCATTAGAGATCATGTCCAAAGAGGATAAATAGTTCTAGAGTATGTAGATACTTTGCATAACTAGCTGGCATTTTTACAAAACCTTTAGAGAAGGAAAATTTTTGGACACTTAGGAGAGAACTAGGTTTGACCACCTTGCCTTGATTTTGTGTTGAATCTTTTCCATGCATTTTGATTGATTTTTTAAATTGTATATTGTTTTTGTATTGCAAAAAACATGATAGTATGGTGTTCATGGCTCTTGTATGCAAAAAGATTGGGGAAGCTTTATGTGGTTAATTGATCTAGTTTGAACTTATTATATCTAGCATGACTTATTTTTGATGCCCTTAAACTTGTTATAATGAACTTTGTTTGGTTAACTTAGTCATTCTTTTTATTGAACCTATTGTGCTTCATGAATCATATGCATCATGCTTTGAGCATTTTCATGCATATGAAATCATTAGGATTTATCCTAGAGCCATTTTAGGACACTTAGAACCCTTTAGGACTTAAAAATTGCATTATTGAAAATTTTCTTCACTTGGAAAACCGAATACCGATTTGGTATTGATACCATTTTAAAATTTTTGATAATTTTATAAAAATATTGATACTCATAAAAATATCGATGCTTACTGGGTTTTAAATGTACCTGCACCGTGATTTTTCAAAAACAATTTAAAAATCCCTTTTTCCCTTTCATTCGGAATTTTTTTCCCAGGCTTCAAATCTTTTCAAAAACTTCAAAGTTTTTCGTGAAATCTTGACACTCAAATCCTTCGTAACACCTTAGCATCAAGATTTCTTCAAGATTGCTTCAATATTTTCCACATTTCAACACTTTGAGGTAAAACCTAACTTTTTTAATTTTTTTTTTAAATTTTGGTTAAAATGTTGAATGTTGATGAGTTTTTGGGTTGATTTGGAGTATAAATATATTGTGTTTTGTTGTACGGGGTGTCCTATTTCTAAAATTTTCTCAACATTTTGTTTCAAACCCTTTGCACACCAAATATTTGTTAAATTCCTAAACGAAATTTTTTAGTGTCTTAATGCATTTTTAGTGCTTAGATCTCTAGTATGGCCCTTAAAAAGCGTCCTAGAACTGGTGCCTCCTTGTCAAACCCGTCTAGCTGGTTAAGCTTATCTTTTAATGAATGTTTTCATTCCATAGATGAACGAGAATGTTTTGATTGGAACTTTGCATTAAAATGGGTTTGGGAGTCTAGAAAGATAGATATAGCCATGTTAGAAGGGATAAATTTTATTTATCTTCTGATTTTTCAAAATTGGGGTTGGATGGATTTTCTAAAAATTTCCTCACTGACATTATATAATATTGTTTAAGCCTTAATCTCTAACATCAAACTTGAACATGATGAGTCTGGTGATACCGTTATTGCCATCACATCCTTTTTAATGACCACCACCATTCGTCTTACGATGAAAAATGTCATTACAATCCTGATCTCAACATAAAGTCTGGAATCACATCAAAACTTAATATCCATGACCGTGTTCTCTATTTGATTATCACTTGGAATTTGTGTCCTTCAAGAAACATGCCAAGCTTTGTAACACCGATTATTGGTGGATCGATTCTGTCCGTTTCGATAGGCGTCTTGACCTAGCCCTTATTATGTACAATGACATAAATAAGGCTATCGGGAGGGCGATGTCTACAACCCTCATCCTTTCCCATGACACTTATTTGTCATATATTTTTAGGAGGTTAGGTACTAGTACCCTTGGAGACACCCCCATTTCCTCTAATCAGCCTATTAGTTATGGGGCCCTTCACCATTTTAGTTATCATTATGATGCTAAGTCCAGTGAATGGAGCAAGAGTGGTCACCCAACTGCATATGAAGATGACGACGCCGAAAGCACATTTGAAGATTTCCCGGCACCCGAGCATGTTCCTCTTCCGACTACTTCATCTCAGGCTGCTCAACCTTCTTCCAATGTTAATGTTGCCATTCTCCATGCTCTACACTTTTTGAGTAACTATGTTCGAGGACTTAGAGATGAGTTTAGATCTTCGCTGTCGACTTTCTAGAGATGCAAATGTAATCACTTCTAGCACATCATCCCTCTACTCCTCTGTTTTTCCTAATGATGAAGATTCGGATAGCTTTGATACATTCATATAATTTTCATATCATTTGCACTACTATTTTTTGTTGCTTCCTATGTCCATGGTGTACTGCACCTTATTGCTTAATCAGTATTTAAAGCTACTTTGATATTTTTCTTTGCAAATGTTAGTTCATTATTTCTTTATTTTTATATAATATTGAACTAACCATCTTTTTCTCGTACACTTTTATTTGATTTTTTTTATATAACAAAAATGGGGAGAAAGTAAAGGTAAATTGATTAATATTGTGCTAAATTAACTTTATGCAATTTATGTGACCAATTTTTTTTCTCAAAGTAAAAATGAAAGTCAAAATTTTGAATTCATGTCAAATTTTTTATTTAGGCCTTAAATTGAAAATGACTTTTATTAAGGGGAGTAATTTATTCAAAAATAAATTTACCAAATGTTTTGTTATATCAAAAAGGGGGAGATTGTTAAACTAAGCTTTATTTGATAATATGTTTTGATATAAAAAATTAAATTATTTTTGAATAAAATTTAAAGTTGAAAAAAATTGACAAAATGATTTCTCAAATGAAGTCTAAGAGATAAAAATTTAAATTTTTACTTTGAACTCTTAGAAAATTTTTGAATCAACTTTAAAATGAAGTTAAAATGATTTTAATCAAGTAAGAATTCCTTCAACTAGTCAAACTGTTTTAGAACAAGTCAGTATAGCTCCAGGCAAAAAAGTATTGATACTTTTTGGCCAAGTATCGATAGTTTTCAAAATATCGATACCCTTTTTAAAAACAATACCAAATTGAGATTCTGTTTTTTACAAATTCAGCTAAGTATCGATCCAATATCAATACTTTTCATCTGGTATCAATAAAATTTGTCTGGAATTGATATCTTCATCTCCAACAGTCACTGAATTCTGCATTTAATTCAAAAAATATCGACATCTTTTTAGCTAGTATCAATACTAGATATTGCAGGTGAATTAAATGTACTGGTTTTCACATCTCCAACGACTCTATTCATATCTACAACAACCACAACAATTGGAAATCAATTAGGGGGTATAAATACCAGCTTCGAAAGATCCTACAACAAGAAGAGAGATAATTTAAGCCTAAAAGATCAATCAATCAACCTTCTTACTCAACTTTCATACTTTTCTTGTACACACTTGTGAGCTTTCATTGTTATTCTTTCAGCTCAAGTGTATTCTTGTTTATTAGTGATTAATTGGCAAACAATTCAATATTGTAAGGATTTCTTCTTAGTTTGCTAGTTGTGTTTACTCTTGGAGAGGGTTTGTGTCTTAAAGTTTGGGTAGAAACCTTAAGGGAGCTTGTAAGCTTAAACTTTGTCCTCAAAGGTTATCAAATTAGTGAATTTGGGAAAATTCTTAATTTTGGAAAGCTAAGGTAATGGAGTAGGTAATTGGGGCCGAACCACTATAAATCAAAGTGTTCATTGTCGCTATCTTTTTCTTAGCAACCAAAAATTTTTAAGAGGCCAATTCACCCCCTCTTGGTGATTTCGAGTTGACCTATCGGGCTAACAAAGGGTTTTTGGAGTAGAAGGAGAAAACCCCCCCTTTATATGGGCAATCGGTGGGCAAGAACTGAAAAAAAAAAACAAATTTGTATCACAAGTAATTGAAATTATCCCAAGATTCCCGGGATGTTTGAAAATTGAAGACAGGGATTCCCAGTCCATGGAAATTTTTTACGAGTTGAGGGGTTGGTTGAAAAGGGTATTAATGTAATTCATGAATAATTTTATTAACCAATTTGTTCGAAAAAATTACAAGTGTACATAGAAGAAAATACTACACTAAGGGCACCAGATGCAACACAGACCTCCTCAAAACAAGCACCCTCTTTGTCCATCTTCGATGACAAGGGTGTGTTTTGAGATGTAAACTAAGGTGGGGAATTGGGTTGAAAAGGTAAGTAACAAACGAGGCCGTCTATGTATAAAATTGTAAACATTTTTATATTATTTTAATAATTTGTAATAATATTTTTCATAATTTTTTACTTTTCTATATTTTTTAACAATTTAAATATTTTTTCGATAATTTTTACAATTTTTTTATTTTTCATAATTTATATAATTTATCCAATTTGTAAAAATTTTATTATCTTAACAAATTTATATAAGTTTTTTCATTTATAATAATTTATATTTTTATAATTTTTTCCACTTTAATATTTTTATAATTTTAAAAATACTTTTATATTTTATATGTTTATAATTTTCTATATTTTTATTTTTTTCTATATTTTATGATTTTTAATATTTTTATTGATTTTTAATGATTATATATTGTGGAGTGTGCCTTGCATTTTCGGACACTTTTAGACCCTTATCACAACCCTATCGTGACACGAGGACTTCAGTATCGCAACACCAAAGTTAGCCGATGATGTTACGGCAAGAAGCTTCCTGACGTTGCGGTGATGGATGATGTCATGATGATGCGAATGAGGACATTGCAACATGGTGATGTGTTCCCCACATAAATCAAGTTTGTTCTCACAGTTAAACTCTGATTATTCTAAGGATATTTGTAACATCCCGAAATTGGGCCTAGTAGGATTGGGCCCAATGGGCCTTGTTTTTAAAATTTTTGAGAACGGCATTAATGCAAGTTAGACTTATTAGGTAAGTTATTTTGGAAGGTTAGAGGGCTTCTATGAAGTCCCGAGATCAAATATTAGCTTTAGGAAATTTTTGGTTTTAGGTGAGAAAAACCCTGGGAGTTGGTAGGTAGGCTTTAAGAATAAAATGTGGAGAAAAATGACACAAGTGGAGTGTGTGGTGTAGTGGCAAAGTGACGCCACTTAAGAGGCAAGGGAGTGACGCCATAAGGAAGGAAGGAGGTCCAAGGTTCAAGTCTTGGCTCTTGCATTTTGGTTTTCTTTTTGCATGGACTTTAATATTTGGCTATAGATTCAAATTTAGTTGCGCATGGCTTTAGACACAAGAGGAGCTTGTGGCCAAGTGGTTAGCGGTGTGGATTATGTTGCAAGGGAGCCTGGGTTCGAATCTCATGAGAAGCAAGGGGGTATTTATTTTGCGGATTGGACGGCAAGAGTTTCAGTTGAATTTAAACTCTACTAACGAAGGGATCCCACATCGGAAAGATACAAAGAAGGAAGGTGGAGAGCTAGCTATATAAAGAGCATTCCAGGAGGAGAGTTAACATACCTTGGTGGGCGTTTGGGCACAGGAGTGGTCGCAACGCGGTTTCACACCAGACTCCTATCAGGTGTGTAACTCTCTCTACTCTAGTTGTAGAGCGGCAAATGCCGAAGTGCCGGTCACGACAATAGTAGCCACACGAGCGTGCGAGCGCACGTGTGGGGCTTCGACGCGATAGTTGAGGCCATAAGTAGTATTCTTATGGGTTGGGGCTGCGATGGGCCGAAGTGGGCCCAATGGGCCCGTGGGCCCTTATGAGTAAATTGTGCGATTGTGTAGTATATAGTGAACTAGACTAGGTGGAACTTATATACATGGCTAGATTTGTGCTAGGTGGGCCACACGAGTGTGTGGGCTCGAATGGGCCGAAATTGGGCTTTAGGCCCAATAGTCCATTTCAACCGGAAATGGTAGCTGAGTCGCTCGGGGCGACATTTGGGCCTTTGGGAAAGGCCATTGTAGGTGCAAAATTACTGATATACCCTTAGTGGGTAAATTACCAAAATACCCTTAGTGGGTAAATTACGAAAATGCCCTTGGTGGGTAAATTACCGATATACCCTTGGTAGGTAAAATTACGGTTATACCCTTAGAGGTTGATTAGGGTGATTATGTTGTTTTATGTCTATCTGATTATGATGGTAATTCATGTTATACTTATATTTGATATATGTCTAGCATACATGACATACTGCATACACGAATTATTATGTCATATTGCATGGGTATGATGAGAGGAGGGGGAATATGATATCCGTGTCTTTGGGACACCAAAGTGGTTTGGCACCACCAAAGGTGGTTTGGTACCACAGATTGATTATTGTGACTTTGGGTCACCAGAGGTTTTAGCACCTCAGCGTCTCGTCCCGAGTGGCTTAGCACCACGATGGGTTGGCCCCACGATTGATTATACGATTGACGCCAGTGATTTGGTATCACACGATGGGTTGGCCCCATCATTGGATTCGTGACTTCACCACCGGTGATTTGGTATCACATTCGTGTCTTTGGGACACCGAGGTTTGGCACCTCATGGCGTCTCGTCCCGTGGCTTAGCACCACCACGGTGGGTTGGCCCCACAGATTGATTATACGGATTTACGCCAAGTGATTTGGTATCACACGATGTGTTGGCCCCATCATTGGATTCGTGACTTCGGTCACCATGATTTGGTATCACATTCGTGTCTTTGGGACACCGTGAGGTTTGGCACCTCATAGCGTCTCGTCCCAGTGGCTTAGCACCACGATGGGTTGGCCCCACAAACGATTATACGGGATTGACGCCAAAGTGATTTGGTATCACACGATGGGTTGGCCCCATCATTGGATTATTCGTGACTTTGGGTCACCAAAGTGGTTTGGCACCACAATTATGGATATCGTGACTTTGGGTCACCGGTGGTTTGGCACCACCGGTGGTTTGGTACCACACGGGGTAGAGAAAGGAGCATTGGATGGCTAGGTTTGGGTGCATGATATGCATATTTTCATATGAAATTGTGTAAGGGCACATTGGATGGGGATTTACACACTTTGTCCTCGATGACTCACCCCTTAGTTAAATTTTGCGGTAATCATTAGATCGCGGATTTGGGAGCCGAGGTGGACTCGTGGAGGCCATACATATGTTTACTCGTAAATTCGCTTTCTTTTATTTGGACTTATTTTTTGAGTTTTTGTTATGTAATAAGGCCTTGGGTATTTTATTTGGTTTCACTTTCAATTTGTTTATTGTTTATTATTAAATGATCAATATGGGATTTCCCTAAAATGATAATAAACCATTTCTTATTCAAAATTACTTAAACTCGATTTCTCACCACAACTATAAAGAATATGAGCTTTTAACGAATGCACGCTTTTAGACATTCCTTTCATGTGACATGCCGATTCTGGTTAAGTAACGTTTAGGCCGGGTTTGGGGTGTTACAATTATGGTATCGAGCCTAGGTTCAAAAACTTCGGTGTGGGTTTGGGTTCAAAAATGTTTTCAAAAGATGGTTTGGAAAATGGTTTAGAAAAATATATATCTGTTTTTTTTTTTTGAAATATGGCACCCGAGTCTCCTAAGCACCAATCCGCATTTGTAAGTTTCTGATACTTTGCTTTGTTATATCTTTGTATTTTGAATATCTATTCTGTGTTTGGGTTGGATGTGATGTTCGGATATAGAGTTGATTATGCATCTGAAATATTTGTGCGCTTTAATGGTTAGGTTTTTTTTGTATGTGTAGGATTTCTAAATTCTAGTTAAAAGTATATTAGGGTTATTGGAATCGAGTGCGCAGACATGAGCACAAATTGTAGGTTAGGTGGTACGAATGTTCTCTGTAGTTGGAAATTTCGAGGACGAAATTTCTTTAAGGAGGGTAGATTTGTAACATCCCGAAATTGGGCCTAGTAGGATTGGGCCCAATGGGCCTTGTTTTTAAAATTTTTGAGAACGGCATTAATGCAAGTTAGACTTATTAGGTAAGTTATTTTGGAAGGTTAGAGGGCTTCTATGAAGTCCCGAGATCAAATATTAGCTTTAGGAAATTTTTGGTTTTAGGTGAGAAAAACCCTGGGAGTTTGTAGGTAGGCTTTAAGAATAAAATGTGGAGAAAAATGACACAAGTGGAGTGTGTGGTGTAGTGGCAAAGTGACGCCACTTAAGAGGCAAGGGAGTGACGCCACAAGGAAGGAAGGAGGTCCAAGGTTCAAGTCTTGGCTCTTGCATTTTGGTTTTCTTTTTGCATGGACTTTAATATTTGGCTATAGATTCAAATTTAGTTGCGCATGGCTTTAGACACAAGAGGAGCTTGTGGCCAAGTGGTTAGCGGTGTGGATTATGTTGCAAGGGAGCCTGGGTTCGAATCTCATGAGAAGCAAGGGGGTATTTATTTTGCGGATTGGACGGCAAGAGTTTCAGTTGAATTTAAACTCTACTAACGAAGGGATCCCACATCGGAAAGATACAAAGAAGGAAGGTGGAGAGCTAGCTATATAAAGAGCATTCCAGGAGGAGAGTTAACATACCTTGGTGGGCGTTTGGGCACAGGAGTGGTCGCAGCGCGGTTTCACACCAGCACTCTATCGTGTGTGTAACTCTCTCTACTCTAGTTGTAGAGCGGCAAATGCCGAAGTGCCACCGACAATAGTAGCCACACGAGCGTGCGGCGCGCGTGTGGGGCTTCGACGCGATAGTTGAGGCCATAAGTAGTATTCTTATGGGTTGGGGTCGCTTGCTTGCGCGATGGGCGAGAAGTGGGCCCAATGGGCCCGTGGGCCCTTATGAGTAAATTGTGCGATTGTGTAGTATATAGTGAACTAGACTAGGTGGAACTTATATACATGGCTAGATTTGTGCTAGGTGGGCCACACGAGCGTGTGGGCTCGAATGGTAAATTGGGCTTTAGGCCCAATAGTCCATTTCAACCTGGAAATGGTAGGTGAGTCGCTCGGGCGACATTTGGGCCTTTGGGAAAGGCCATTGTAGGTGCAAAATTACCGATATACCCTTAGTGGGTAAATTACGAAAATACCCTTGGTGGGTAAATTACTTAAAATGCCCTTGGTGGGTAAATTACCGATATACCCTTGGTAGGTAAAATTACTGGTTATACCCTTAGAGGTTGATTAGGGTGATTATGTTGTTTTATGTCTATCTGATTATGATGGTAATTCATGTTATACTTATATTTGATATATGTCTAGCATACATGACATACATCGCATACACGAATTATTATGTCATATTGCATGGGTATGATGAGAGGAGGAATATGATATCCGTGTCTTTGGGACACCGGTGGTTTGGCACCACCAAAGGTTTGGTACCACAGATTGATTATTGTGACTTTGGGTCACCAGGGTTTGGCACCTCAGCGTCTCGTCCCGAGTGGCTTAGCACCATAGTGGGTTGGCCCCACGCTTGATTATTATACGGGATTGACGCCAAAGTGATTTGGTATCACACGATGGGTTGGCCCCATCATTGGATTCGTGACTTCGGTCACCGTGATTTGGTATCACATTCGTGTCTTTGGGACACCGAGGTTTGGCACCTCATAGCGTCTCGTCCCGTGGCTTAGCACCACGATGGGTTGGCCCCACGCTTGATTATACGGGATTGACGCCAAAGATTTGGTATCACAGATGGGTTGGCCCCATCATTGGATTCGTGACTTCGGTCACCGGTGATTTGGTATCACATTCGTGTCTTTGGGACACCGGAGGTTTGGCACCTCATAGCGTCGTCCCGGTGGCTTAGCACCACGCATGGGTTGGCCCCACACCGATTATACTGGATTGACGCCAAATGATTTGGTATCACACGATGGGTTGGCCCCATCATTGGATTATTCGTGACTTTGGGTCACCAGGTGGTTTGGCACCACAATTATGGATATCGTGACTTTGGGTCACCAATGGTTTGGCACCACCACGGTGGTTTGGTACCACACGGGGTAGAAAAGGAGCATTGGATGGCTAGGTTTGGGTGCATGATATGCATATTTTCATATGAAATTGTGTAAGGGCCTGTTGGATGGGGATTTACACACCGAGTCTCGATGACTCACCCTTTAGTTAAATTTTGCGGGTAATCATTAGATCACTGGATTTGGGAGCCGAGGTGGACTCGTGGAGGCCATACATATGTTTACTCGTAAATTCGTTTCTTTTATTTGGACTTATTTTTTGAGTTTTTGTTATGTAATAAGGCCTTGGGTATTTTATTTGGTTTCAGCTTTCAATTTGTTTATTGTTTATTATTAAATGATCAATATGGGATTTCCCTAAAATGATAATAAACCATTTCTTATTCAAAATTACTTAAACTCGATTTCTCACCACAACTATAAAGAATATGAGCTTTTAACGAATGCACAGTTTTTAGACATTCCTTTCATGTGACATGCCAGATTCGGTCGTAACGTTTAGGCTGGGTTTGGGGTGTTACAATATTTTAGTCATATTAGCCCACAAATTTCAACCTATAAAAGGGGCCTTAGTAACTTTAGAATTGATATTTTTTAAATCTTCATCACAATAAAATTTAGAGAGAAGATTAAGAGAGAGTTTTGAGAGAGCTTTAAGGGAATTTCATGTTTTATCTAGAGAGTTTCATTTTCGGGGTTTAGGGTTTGTTTTCGGTTATCTCTATCTTGTACTCTTTCAGATTATTTTCTCATTTAGTGTAACATCCTAGAATTTGAATTTCATGTGTTGCATTATTTTGGTGCTAAGCTAGTTAGATTATTAATTTTGTATGTTGAGGAGGTCCGGAGAAGGCTCGGGATTTATTTGGATCTAGTAATTTTTTTTGGAATTTAGCACTTTGAGGAGATAGAGTAAGTGACCTTAAAGCATATGGAAATAATTGAATAAATAGCTAGCATAAATGAGCATTTGGTAAAGAGGCTATGGAGTCACTTGTAGTACCTTAAGGGAAGGAGTTCGAATCACTTTGTGTGCATTTTGACTTTTTTTTTTCTTCTTTCCTTCCTTAATGTGTCGGTCAAGGAGTATTTATGGCAAGGGTGGACTTCATTATTTTTGGTAAGGTGGCTAAAAGAAAAAGGCAAGGTTGAAGTTGGGGAAAGGAATCAAGAGAAATAGGTAAGTAAGGGGGACAAGGGGCTTATTTTGTGGATGGTGTTTTGGAAAGTTTGGGTGGCCAAACTCTTATCCTAGGGGGGATGAATGTGGACGGCTTGGAGATAGGATGATAGCAAATTTGGTGCTTGATGTTTTGGTAAAAACAAAAGTGTTAGTTTTGGGTCAAAATACCAATACCATCAATTGTATTTTTCTCTCAAAACTCCCTCTCCTAGCCGAATTTGGTCAATTGCAATAGGTAAAATTTTGGTTGTTTTGGCCAATTCTTTATTGACAACTTTGGCATCATTTTTCTTTTCTTCCCAAACTTCTTTTCTTCTCCTTGCCGAATCCATGAAACCTTGAAGAGGCATATTCCATTTCTTTTCTTTCTTCTTGCCGAATGCATACAAACTTGGAGACCATTTCTTTGTTCATTCATCATCCTTGAAAACCGAAACTAATCCATCATATTTTCTAGTTCTTCTTCTTCTTTTCTTTTTGCAAAATCTTTCAAACATCACTTTCCCTCTAATATTTTTCACCATAGCCGAATATTGAGTCCACTATTTCTCTATAGCCAAATCTTCCATTCTTTCATTGATCTTTCTTTTTCATTCGGATTGTCATTCACCTTTTGAACAATCGGTAAGAACTCTTTCAATTCTTTTCATTTTCTTCTCTCTTTTGCCGAATCTATATTATGGCTTGGGAGGGTCTTTTTGACCAAAATCATCATCTATTTCTCTTTTAAACAAAACCCTTTCTTCTTCGTAGCGATATAGTGGAAGGCCAAACCATCATTCTTCCGAAGTTATCTCACAATCGCTAGGATTCGGTTCAAAAATCTCTAAGGTAAGAGTTCTTCACGGATTTCATGATCATCCTTTATTAGTTAAGATGATTATTATGGAAAGGAGTAACCGATTATATTATAGGGATTTATTCGTGGATCACTCAGATTTTGTGGTAAGTCAACCTTACTCCTAAGATCAATCGTTCATAATAACGTAATATTAGTTTGGACTAATATCTATTTTCAATGGAGGCAAACAACATCAAATCAAAAGGGGTAGTGATTGGTGATCGAAAAAGGAGCGGATTTACAATCTCTACTTCTAAATTCAAACAAAGGGCTGTTTCGGCGATTCGAGACTTCCCACCAGGTTGTGGACCCTCATCCGGTGAGAATCAACTATTCGAGGTTGTTCGTAATTGTGAGGCATCAGCGACTCGGGACTTTCCACCGGGTTGTGGATCGTCAACCGAGGAAAACCGACAAATCGTAGTTGTTCGTGATCTCGAGGGTAAAATCTTAGATCGTTTGTTTTAGAGTAGATTTATTAAATAGTGAGCAATGTCTAATCGAAAGCGTTATAATATTTTAGGTGTCGACGATCGTGAAAGCGTAGTGCTTACCGTGATCGTGTGTGTAATCTCACACCGTATTTCATGGGTTAGATATTTAAAACGTGTTAGTGGTAAATCGCTTGATTAAATCACATTTTGGTGAAATTGGGTAAAATGGCATAGTTATCACTATTTTGGTAAAGACTATGAAATCGATTATTAAGATCGTGAAAATTTCAAAAAATACCCTTAAAGGGCCATTTGATAATTGCTATATGGGCCAAATTGAAATAATTGCTATATGGGCCATTTGATATTTGCTATATGGGCCAGATTGAGATATTTTCTATATGGGCCAAATTGAAATAATTGTTATATGGGCCATTTGATATTTACTATATGGGCCGATATGTTATAAATTGCTAAATGGGCCAAGATGATAATTTGCTTAATTGGCCAACTTGATAAATTGTTATAATGGGCCATAATGTTTGTAAGAAATATCTGAATAAATTGTTGTGAATGGCTATGCATTATATACATGATTTGCATGGGATGGGATAATGATGAAGAGAAGTTCTGGTAGCTCTGCACATAATTTTGGTGGCTCACCACAAATATGAAAAATGGCGATGCCATGTAAATCTGTTTAATCTGGTGGCTTGTCCACAAATTTGATATAATCACTTAATGCCTACGTTTGGTGTGTTGGCGGGGTGGGTGACTAAAGCTCCCACACAGGTGTCTTTGGTTGGTACGGGTGGTGTGTAGCGGATGGAAAATTAGGTTTGGTTTGGGAATTGCATATCACATGCATATTATATATGATTTCTTTTTTTTGTAAATGGGCTTTGGCCCAAATAAATGCTTAATTGGATTTTGGCCCAGTGGACAATGGTAAGTGGGTTACACACTGAGTTCTAGTAACTCACCCTATTTTTCTTACCCTTTTTAGGTAACGATCAGTGATGGTGACTTGGGCTATGGATGACTAGGTGGGGGCCATACTACAAATAATGGTTTATTTGAAACTCGGATTTCTTTTTAAGTACTTTTAATTTCTTGGTTAATTTAAGTTAAGTTGTAATAAGGCCTCTGGATAAATTTTTAATATTGTTTTATGTTGATGGAGTTTTATAATTTACTTTAATTACTTCAAAGTGAGATTTTTCTAAAAACATAAATAGACGTTTTTCTCAAATGGATATGAAAAAAAAATGAGTTTCGTAATAACTTTCATAAATATTTTTAAACTCAGAAAATTTTCTCTTTAAAATGATCATCAATTTTATCATCTTTCAAACTCTTTTAAATCCTCTCGAAATATTAATTAAATTTTTAGTTTCGATTTATAAACTCTTACGTCTCAAAATTGGTTGATTTATCAATAAACCTTAGTTTTCAATAAACTCCATGTCAAAGTTTTGAAAATCTGATTTACTTAGATCTTTAAAAGTCTAGATGTATATTTATTTCATGTGACATGTCAAATCTGGCCATAACGCATAGACCGGGTTTGGGGTGTTACATTTAGTGAAGTCTTCTTTTCTTGTGGTTGTTTATCCTCTTCATCAAAGGTGTTTTTGCACGTAAATATTTGTGCCCAATATTTTTGTTTTATCTTGTTCATTGCTCATACGTGTCTATCCCCAATAAACGAGTATTAGAGCTTGGTTTGGATTCCTCAATCAACCCATTTAGAGATGGCGATAATGAGATACGATATCAAGGAGCTCGATGGGATCACAAATTTCAGTTTATGGCAAGTTCGGATAACGATAATTCTGGTTTAGAACGGTCTGAAGTAGGTCGTTACAGGCAAAAAGTCTACGGATACATATCAGTTAGAATGAGATGAGCTTGATGAGAAGGCTCTGTCAACAATTCAGTTGTGTCTCAAGAATAATATGTTGTAGGAGGTGCTTACAAAGAAAGCGACAACAACCTTATGGAGAAAGTTAGAAACCCTATACATGACAAAGTTTCTGGCTAATTGATCAGTGTTGGAAACAACGCCTATACACGTTCAGAATGGACGAAGGTAAAAACCTTAGGGGCCACATCAATCAATTTGTTACTCTCTTGAATGATCTGAAGAATGTCGAGGTCTTTGCCCCCTTCATATAAGTCTTTTAGGGAAACCCTGATTTATGGTAGAGATAAAATCTCATTTAAGGATGTGAAGGGAAACTTGTTGAGGAAAGAAAAACTAAACAATGAGTTTGGTTCGGATAGCAAATCAGATAGACAAGCCTCAGTTTTGGTTGCGAGAAGCAGGACTGGATCAAAGTCGAGGAATAGAGACAAGACATGTGGCTACTACAAGAAGCTAGGTCACATTAAGGCAGAGTGTTATAAGCTACAAAATAATAACATGAGGGCTGCTGAGAACAACGAGAGAGAGGTAGCCGATGCTAGTGTGGTCGAGGACAAGGGTGATGATTTTTTGATGGTGTCTACGACTGAAAGGTCTAAATTTTCATCTGAGTAGATCCTAGATTCGGGCTATTCTTACCATATGTGTCCCAACAAGGACTCATTCTCCACATATGGTCTAGTTGAAGGTGAAGTTGTGCTCATGGGGAATAGTTCACCTTGTAAGATAATCGACATTAGTACCGTTCAAATCAGGATGCACGACGGGATTATCAGGACACTATCAAGTGTTAGACATGTGCCTGATTTAAGGAAAAACTTCATCTCCTTGAGTATGTTATACTCGAACGATTGTAGAATCGCCATTAAGTTAAGCGACATTAGGGTATCTCGTGGAGCCTTCGTTTTGATGAAAGGTCAGAAGATCGATGGTCTGTATACTCTGCAAGGTTCAACAGTGGCTGGTGCAACAACAATTTCCTCGCATATTACAAAGTTGGAGACAACTCAGCTACGACATATGCGACTTGGTCATAAGAGCAAGAAAGGGGTGCCCATTTTGAATAAGAGTGTTTTAGTTTCCAAGTCCAAGCACTATTTCGATTTGGATTAGTATCCTACAAAATCAAGTTAGGCCCCTGATGGGGCTCGATAAAAAAGGCGTTGTGAAAATATGAGTCAATGTGGAGATTTTTGGAGTGTGCCTCTCATTTTCAGACACTTTTAGACCCTTACTATAGCCTATATGATGACACGAGGACTTCAGTATCGTAACACCAAAGTTAGTCGACGACGTTACGACGAGAAGCTTCCTGACGTTGTGACAATGAATGATGTGGTGACGAAACGAATGGGGACTTTGCGACCTAGTGACGTGTTCCCCACATAAATCGAGTTTCTTCTCCTAGTTGAACTATGCTATTTTTCCCATTTAAACTCTGATTATTCTAGGGATATTTTAGTCATATTATCCCATGAATTTCAGTCTATAAAGGGTTCTTAGGAACCCTAGAATTGATTTTCTTCATATCTTCATCACATTAAAATTTAGAGAGAAGATTAAGAGAGAGCTTCGAGAGAGCTTTAAGGGAATTTCGTGTTTTAGATTGAGAGCTTTATTTTTGAGGTTTAGGGTTTGTTTTGGGTTATCTCCAGCTTGTACTCTTTCAGATTATTTGCTCATTTAGTGAAGTATTCTTTGCCCATATTTGTTTATCCTCTTCATTAGAAGAGTTTTTCGATGTAAATATTTGTGTCCGATTTTCTTTTCTCTATTTTATATTGTTCGTTGCTTATACGAGTCTATCCCCAACATATATAATATCAATTTTTTCCATGTGGTCTTGGTGTGCCATATGAAAAAACAACCTAAAAACAGGCAATTTTTGTGCTTTGTAACGCTGACCATTAAAGTTAAAAGGCTTAATTGATTGTACTTCTAACGTTCAAGGGCTCAATTGAGTGTAAAAATTTTAGGGGCTTAATTGATTTTTTTTTTGAAAAATTCAATGGCTTTTAAGACCCTTTAGCCTTTTTTTAAATTTGTTACTGAGGCCATTTTGACTCTTTAGCCTTATTAGTTTCAAAAATTTCTATTTTACTTCCAATAAAAGAGTAGGAGTCAAATTGAATAAATGTATAAATGTTGAGGGCTAATTTTGATATTATGCCTTAGATATATGCCAAATTTCAACAGAGGAGCTATTCTGCTCACTCGTCTAATGGACAGAGGCTAATTTGTCTATTTTTCAGTAAAAGAGCTAAAATGCAATCTAAGATATAGTATAGGAGGTTTTGTGATACTTACACCATTTTTTTTTGCTTGTCTCTACTTGGATATATTTGAATTTGCTTCCCCTTGAAATGTTATTCAATATCTTAATTTTTTATTTTGATTTCGAATCCAAAATGATTGTTTTTCTTTTCATACCTCCATGTTCACATCTAAGAAATTTTACTCAAAGAAATATTTGTAAAAGTAAAATATATGTTATAATTTTTTTAGATATAATGAAAATTTTAACTCTTAACATTTACTTCTTTTTTCAATTTGTTTTTTTAAAAGCTAAATTTAATCTCAACCTTTTAAAAAGCATCGAAATTAATTATCAACCTTTAAAAAAGAGTCAAATTGTTGTTCTTTTAACAGAAATACTAAGTAAAACTTTAAAATTTTAAACAGGACAGCTCACATGACAATCCATGTATACTTCATGCTATTTTTATGAAATTTTTATAATATTTTTTGAATTTTTGATATTTTTAAAATTATTTATTGACGTATCGTATAAGAAAAAAAGTTTTATGTCAGCATGAAGTAAACATGGATTGCCACGAGGTTGTCACACTAAAATCATTAAAAATATTAATGTTTTAGTTAGCATTTCCATTTTATAAAAAATGATTACACTCTTTGTGAAAGGTTAATGGTTAAATTTAAATAAAGAAAAGAACAAGGGTCAAATTGATAAAATATGTAAACGGTAAGGATTAAATTGCCATTATACTTTTTTTATAAAATTGAAATTATAATTAAAAATAGGGATAATATTTGGTATACTGTCAGTGAAATTTAAAAATGCCACAAGCAGAGTTGGGTTGATGACAAAAGTATATAGAGTATAAAAAATAATTTTAATAAATATAAGTATATATGTAAATATATATAAAAGAAATGTGACACATGAAAAATTTATAACTCTGCTTGTGGAGTTAAAAAAGTGCGCTATCAGTGTACCAAATACTTACCCTTAAAAATATATAAAAATAGTTATAAAATAAGGAAAAAAATATTTTAATAAATATATCAAGGCGGAGAATCTTTGACTTGATCTAGAAAAATTTAAGGGATAATAATAAATTTAGCTCCTGTTCTTTAAATCTTTCAATGTGGTACCTTTACTTTCAAAATGTCGATATTGATACCTAAATTTGAATTTTATCTATCAATCTAATACCTCCAACTAATCTATAACCTATAGTATATATATATATATATATAAGCATGAGTTTAAAGAAACTTTTAAATTGATGAGAATAACTATTTGCTTCCATTATATTATTAAATTGACATTTAAAAATAATTATAATTTAATAAAAATTGAGATAATTACACGTTTAAAAATAATTATAATTATTATTTTTACAAAATGTTTGTTGTAAATAAAGCTTTGCTAATTTCAAAATATAATTGTTACTTGAATAGAACTCTAAGAATAAAATATAGGAAAAAGTTGTGATAATTATAATTTTAAGTTAATTTATAATTATTAGTTAAAAAAGTAACATCCCAAAAGTTAAGGGTTAGATTAAAAAAAAAACGAAAATTGATTAGGAGGTCTAATTTGAAAACAAGTGTTATAATTTAGTTAGGACCTAATTGGAAAAAAAGTAAAAGTGAACTAAAATATTAATAGTGAGTCTTGACCATAAGTATTAATTATGATTTATAAAAATAAAATAGGAGAGTATTAAAAATTATAGGTTATATAAGTTAATAAAATAATTGATTAAAAGTATAAGCTAATAAAGAATAGGTAGGTTGAGCACAAAATAGATATATACAATTAAGTGCCTAAAATTAATATGAATTGAGTTTTAGTATTAGTGGTTAAGAGTTTAAATAATTGCCTAGAAAGTTAAGTTTAAATAAGTGCCTAGAAAGTTAAGGTTCAAACTTTACTCTTTGTATTTTTTTTTCTTTATTTTTCAAGCAATTAAGGATGTAAACCAAGTTAGTATAAGAATTAATTTTGGTAGAAAAAAATGTAATATGGGTAGTAGTTCAATGGTTAAGCTTGCTCTTTTTCCTTTGCACACCTAGGTTTAAGTTACACCAACTCTTTCCCATTTTTTGTTGATTTCAGCAGAATGGTTTAATTACCAAAACAACCCCTAAAGTTTGCTTCATCTTTCCATTTAGTCCTTATCCTAAAAAATCCATATCTTTTTATCTTCTTATCCTAACTAGAATTCAAATTACTCCTTTTCAAATCCTAATAGAATTTATCCTCCTTATTTCTATTTATTCCCCTTTTCTTCTTCATCTTTTCCTTTGAAAATATTTTCTCTCCATTGTTGATAATTATTCTTATACCCAAATCTAAATCTATTCCCGATGTCAACTCATTTCTCTACCAGTTGATTTTCTGTCAATTACATCCAGTATATTCATCAAAATTTTGACCCCTATAGGAGATTGGATCGAGCTTGAACGAAGGGTAATCGCCGGAGACCCTGTGAAAGTCAGGTGTGTGTTCTTTTACGAAAAATAAGGTCAAAACTTGAAACTACCAAGTTGTACACGGCCTACCACATGGGCGTGTGGCCTGCCCATGTGGATCACATGGCCTCACACATGACACTGTTCCCCTGTTTTCCCCTACATTTGCATTTTGCACACGGCCTCACACACGACCATGGTCCTCTATTTTCCCTTGTATCTGCATTTTGAACACGACATGGATCCTCGCACATGGCTTGGACACACGACCATGTTGCTCATGCACCTCACTCTTTCGCATCACACAAGGCCTGGAGCCCCGCACACGATCGAATGCACGACTGTGTGGATCCATCACACACGGCCTGGAGCCCCGCACACGTCCTGGACACATGGTCATGTGGCTCATTGTGCATTCACCCTTCGCATTGCACACGACTTGGGGCTTCACACATGGGCTGGTCACACGGCTGTGTGGCCCCTAGAACTTAAAAATTACAGTTTTTCCTTATCTTTTATTATTTTATGCAAATTAGTCCCTGAATAGGTTTTCAACGGCATCTAGAGAACTAGATTATGCAATTAGGTCCTAGACTAGGATTAGAATGATTGAATATAGGGATGAATGAATTTATGATCTTAATTACCTTTGATTGATTGCTTAATCCATGAATGATTTTATGTTTATTAATGTTATATTTGTCGAATGAACGTCGCGTATGCCTAAATGATTGAACTTTTGATTGATTAATATAATCGTGAATGCTGTTGTTGTACAATAAAATAAGATGTTGTAAGTATTAATGATTGAATGAAAGTATGCATTAAAAGAATGATTGCATTGCATATGCATGGTGGCAATATCGTAAGGAGGAAGTCCTAACAGTTTAATAATTTGTGCTATCTGGTGGTATAACAACATATCTGTTCTGACAGCTCGACTACAACTTAGTGGCTTGACCACATATGTCTGATTTGACAGTTTTATTGCATTTTGATAAGTCATCATTGCCAGGCAACCCAGGGTGGCGGGTCATTGTTGCCGGGCAACCCGGGATGACTTAATTAGCGTGTTTGGAGGAGGGGTTTTGGGGAACTCCCTATTTTGGTGTGATTTAGTGCTCAAGGGTAGGATTATCGATTGTTAAATGAAATGTTAAACTATCATTGCATGACACATTGTTCATACTCATGAAAGGTACACATCAAAACGATTGAACTGTTAAATGTGCATATAGTTATTGTGAAAGATATAATGATTTGATATCTGAATCTGATTGATTATGATTGAAGGTTGATGTTCACTTGCTTAAGTAGCAAACCTGAATTATAGTATTGAATTGACTGATATGTGAAATTGATTGCTATTCATAATGTTTATGATCGAATATTGAATTGGTTTATTTTAGAGGGACTTACACTAAGCTTCCATAGCTCACTCCCCTTGTTTTTCCGTCTTTTTAGATAACTCAACGAACTAGGACGAACTCGACATGCGAAGGGTCTCGGCTTTGATTTATTATTATTAATTATTATTACGATTATCATTTTGTTCTTTTAAAAATCATATTAGAATTAAGTGACCCGAATCCTTATTTAAATAAAATACATAGTAAAATAAAATAAAAGAAGAATCCCTATAGAATTACACTTTTATTTTATTTTAAATAAGTTTTTTAAACCTTATTAAACTCCATCTATTTGATACTGATTAGAATAAGGAGTTTCAATCTTACTACACTCCTATTTGAATATGGCTTTACAAGCCTATACATAGACATAGTCTATTCCTCTTGTAATTGATTCGAGTTCGACACAGTGAATTTTCTTCTCCTCTGCCCGTGGTTTTTTCTCGAAAGGGTTTCCACGTAAAATCTGTGTGTTCTTTATTTTTTGTTTCTCTTTTCTTTGCGATATATTTGTCATTACCGATGTTATATTTTTCACAAATTGGTATCAGAGCTTCCGGGTTTTTCATCTCGATCACGGTAATGGCGTCCTTGAAGTATGAAATTCTACTGTTGGATCGCAACACCAGATTCGTGTTGTGGCAGATAAAGATGCAGGCAGTTCTTGCACAAATGGATTTAGAGGAAGCCTTGCTAGGGATAGATAAGATGCCTTCGACATTGATGGAGGAAGAGAAGAAGCGCAAGGATCGAAAGGCGTTAACACAGTTACATCTGCATTTGTCTAACGAAATTTTGCAAGATGTGATGAAAGAGAAGACCGCCGCGGCATTATGGAAGAGGCTAGAACAAATATGTATGTTGTAACATCCTAAAAATATTAGAGTATCATATTGTTATCTGTATTAGCTCGGATATGATTGTTATTTTGTGCTTAGTATATTTGTGTGAAGGCTTGGAAATATTAGCTAAGCTAGAATAATTTTTAGTGTGGAAAATTTAGTGAAGTGGATTAAGTGAGCTTGACACTTAAGTTAATTTAAGTGTTAAATTAAAGCACATGAGGAGTTAGTGGCATAGTGGATAAGGAGCTTGAAAGGTTGCTTGAGGGAAGTGGTTCGAGTAGCATGGAAAGCATATTGAGGATTTTATTTTTTGTACATCCTAGCATTAAGTGTCGGTCAACTATATATATGGATAAGATGGAAAATTTTCTTTTTATGGAAAGAAGACTTAAGGTTATGGTAAGCATGAAATAAGGGATAGAATTGCTAGATTTTGGGGATAAAATTTCTTCAACTTTGGGAATGTAGAGGATTTCAAGGCTTGGCTTAAGGGAGATGTTTTGGAAACTATTCCAAGGCCTTTAGTGCATGTATGTGGACGGCATGTATGGCTAGGGGGGTGGCCGAATATTGATAGGAGGTTTGGGGAAGGATAGTTGGCCAACTTTAGCATTTGTGCACCTCTTGGCATTTGTTTCTTTTCTCTCCAAAAAAAACTCCTTCTTTGGCCGAATGTACCTAGGCATTTTTGTGCAAATTTGCTTTGGATTTTAGCTCTCATTTTTGTGTTGAACCAAATACCATTCTCTTTCTCTCATTTTTCCTTTTGAAACTGAAACTACATTTGAACTTTGTGCATTTTTGTGCACTTTTCTTCTTTGGTAAAATAGGTGTTGGCCGAATCTCTTAATCCCATTTTCTCTCTTTTCTTTCTTTTGAATATTGTTCAAAATCACAACATTTCTTTTACTTTCTTCTTGGCCGAATCTCTTTCTTCCCCTTTCCCCTTGATTTTTCTTTCATTAGTTGCTAAAGCCGAATCATCCTTCTTCCCTTTTCATTTTTTTCTTTTCTTCTTTGCCATACTAATTCTTCATCTCTTTTGAGCCGAATATCAATTGTTTTCTTTCAAAATCATAGCCGAAACTCTCATATCTTATTTGATTTGTCTTGGCCAAATTTCTTCAAGGGTAGGACTTCATTTGGTTTTCTTCAAATGGTTTTGGAAGATAGGTAAGTGTTATGGCCGTTTTTCCTTAGTCTTTTTATTGTTTCTATGTTGTTCCTCTTGTGGATAAAGGCCGAATTTTGGACAATTGTTGCAAGGTTCTAATCATTCTTAGAAACCGATTTCTTTTAGGCTCCTCGGGACGTTGGAAGCAATCAATCTAAGCCTCGTTTCTTGGTCAAATTGTTTTGGGTAAGCTTTAGGTAAGACTTGGTATTTCAAGTGATAACTCATTGGGATTTAGTGGTATGGCCGAATGGCCTTTGTTTATAATTTAAATATTGGCCGATTGTAGGACAAGGTGATCTAGTGCGGTAGATCAGGTCTTCAAATTTTAGTACTTGCGGTAGTGTCAGGTGTGTACCTTACACACTTTATAACTCGGTTATGTATATGTATATATAATTTTAATTTACTAATCATATTATCAAAGTGGAAAACGAAGAGATCTTGATATGATACTATGATGGTATGAATGAGGATTCGGGTAAGTCCGTTTCTATATGTTGTTAATACATGTGGATTGAAATCATGATCTACGATTTATGATATATTTGTTATGTGTTTCATAATAAAATATGTTGACATGATTTGTACAAATATTGCATTGGTATGGGCAATATGAGAGGAGGGGGAAGATTGATATTCGTGTCTTCTGACACCGAGTTTGGCACCTCCAGGTGATTTGGTATCACATTTGTGTCTTTGGGACACCAGAGGTTTGGCACCTCATAGCGACTCGTCCCTCGTGGATTAACACCACCGTGTGGGTTGGCCCCACTTTTAAGATATGGGATTGTCGCCAAAGTGATTTGGTATCACAAGTGGGTTGGCCCCACAACTTGATTATTTGTGACTTTGGGTCACGGTGATTTGGTATCACAATATTGAATATCGTGACTTTGGTCACCAGTGGTTTCGCACCACCAGTGGTTTGGTACCACACGGGGTAGAAAAGGGGTTATGGATGGCTAGGTTGGGTGCATCATATATATATATTGCTTGGTTATAATTGTGTAAGTATGTTGCATCAACCGGGGGAAGGATTATGCACTGAGTCTTGGTGACTCACCTTCTCCCTTATCTTTTCATGTGATTCGTAAACCGCGGATGAGGAGCCGGATAGACTCGAGGAGGCCATGCAATAAAAATTCGATTTACACGGATTTTGGTTTGGGTATTATATTTTATTTAAGTTTGGTTTTTCATCTCTATTTGAAATTGTAATAAGGCCTCTTTAATTATGTTATTTATTTTATGGATTATTTATATGCTTTGGATTTGATTTTAACATGGCTTATAAAATACATGGTTGATATAATAATTTGAGCACAAAGTTTTCTAAACTACAAATGCAATGGTTTTCAAAACGTTACCATCGGTTAATATAAATCATTTGATAAATTTTTAACAATTTAAGTGTTTTAGTTAACTCATACTATTTTTCCAAAACTTAAGTTTCCAAGTTTCAATTAGAAACGGTTTTCAAAATAATCGCTTGGGTTTCTTTTAAAATTATAAAAGGTTTTCTAATCTATGGATCTGCAACTAAGTATTAAAGACTTATTTATGGAATTTCAAAGTAAATTATCAGTTTTTAACTTATTATACTGGATTTCTACAAACATAGAATAATAAAGAAATTTTCACTAAAATTTAATCGTTAACTTGTTTTTCTTCAAAACGTTTTCCTTCGTGGCATGCCAGATTCGGTCATGGCGTATTGACTGGGTTTGGGGTGTTACAAATTGGTATCAGAGCCAAGTTCAAAAGCTCGGCTGTGGGCCCGAGGCCCAAAATGATTTAAAGTGTGGTCTTAAAATGTTTTTGTTTAAAATTATATGGTTGGAAAGGCATGGCACCGAGTCTCCGGCACCGATCCGCCCGGGTAAGTATCTCAAACTGTTGCTTTTGATGATATGATTATAATGATGATGGCATGACTGATTAGTAGTAGAAACTACTCTAGAGACCCAAACTATAGGTTGAATGTACTCGCGAAACAACTTCTTATTAAAATTATTCATAAAACTGTGTTTTAAAGAAAGTGGAATAATGACTAATGCATAACGCTTTTAAATCAGATAAGTCGAGACTTTAGACATGAGTACTCGAGGTCGGGGTCGTATTACTCGTGGACGTGGTCGGGGTAGGATGGCTGTGTCTGAGCCAGTGAGGTCTGGTCAAGGATCCGAGAATGAGGTACCACCACCCCCACCACCAGCGGTTGGAGTTGAGCATCAGGATCAAACGGGGGATGACGCAGTGTCTCTCGAGCGATCTTTGCGAGTTCTTGAGAGGGTAGCCGAATAGGTGGAGGCGCGGGAATTTGGAAATCCGTATCTGAGCGACTTCGAGCCAATGGAGCTGAGGTATTTCGAGGTGTTTCAGGTGTGGTTCCCAGTACGGCAGAGTATTGGTTAGAGGCGACAGAACGAATCATGGATGACTTGGATCTGAGTGCTGAGGAAAAGTTGCAAGGGATAGTGTCCCTTCTTCGAGATGAGTCATATCAGTGGTGGCTCACGGTGCAGAATAGTGCTGCAGCGGAGGATCTCACTTGGGATTATTTTAAGGCAGCGTATCAGAAGAAATATGTTGGGTCTAGTTACATTGATGCGCAACGTAAGGCATTTCTAAGTTTGGTTCAGGGGAGTAAGTCCGTATCAGAATATGAGACAGAAGTTTTAAGATTGAGCCGGTATGCTGGAGGTATCGTGGCTTCGGAGCACAAGCGATGTGTCCGGTTCGAAGATGGATTGAGGGACGAGCTGAGATTGCTGATTGCTCCACATCAGGAGCGAGAGTTTGCTGCGCTAGTTGAAAAGACTAAGATAGCTGAAGGGATAAAGGAATCGGTAAGGCAGAGGCACGGCAAGAATAAACATAAGAGAGGTTTTGATTCAACTTTGAGCGGGCAAAGGAATTCACTTTCTTCGTGATGCATCACATCTTGGTTTGGGATGTGTGCCTTTGCAGAAGGGAAGGTAGTGGCTTATGCATCTCGGCGTTGAGACCACATGAAGTTAACTATCCGACGCATGACTTAGAATTAGTCTTTGTGGTTTTTGCTTTGAAGATTTGGAGACACTATTTGTATGGAGAGAAGTCGATAGTCTACACGGATCACAAGAGTCTTAAGTATCTTTTGACTCAGAAGGATTTGAACTTGAGGCAGCGTAGATGGATTGAGTTGTTAAAGGACTACGACTGTTCGATTGAGTATCATCCGGGCAAGGCTAATGTGGTGGCAGACGCGTTGAGCCGTAAGGTTGTGACTGACTTAAGATCGATGTTTGCTCGTCTTAGCTTATATGACGATGGGAGTCTTTTGGCTGAATTGCAAGTCAAGCCGACTTGGTTAGAGCAGATCAAGGAGAAACAGTTAGAGGATGATGGTTTGAATGATCAGAGGTTGCAGGTTTAGAATGGTGGTTTAGAGGATTATAGTTTGTCCAGGGATGGAGTATTGTGTTTTAAAGGGAGAGCTTGTATGCCAAAGGATGTTGAGTTGAGACAAAGGATTCTTCGGGACGCACATAACAGCCCATACGCTATGCATCCTGGAGGTAGCAAGATGTATCGGGATTTAAGAGAGTAGTTTTGGTGGCCAGGTCTGAAGCAGGAGGTAACTGAGTTTGTGGGTAAATGTCTGACGTGCCAGCAGGTCAAGGTGGAACATCAGTTGCCGTCTGGGTTACTTCAGCCGGTAAAGATTCCATAGTGGAAGTGGGAAAGGATCACTATGGACTTTGTCAGTGGATTACCCCTTACGCCAAGTAAGAAGGACTCAGTTTGGGTGATTGTGGATCGTCTGACTAAGTCAGCTCATTTTATTCCGGTAAGGGTGGATTATTCGCTTCAGAAGTTAGCTAAGTTGTATGTGGCGGAAATAGTGAGGTTGCATGGTGTGCCAGTGTCGATCATCTCGGATAGAGATCCTAGATTTATGTCGAGGTTTTGGAGAGCGTTACATCAAGCTTTGGGTACGCGGTTGGATTTCAGTACGGTATTTCATCCACAGTCTGACGGGCAGTCGAAAAGAGTTATTCAGATTTTGGAGGATATGTTGAGAGGATGTGTTTTGGACTTCAGAGGCAGCTGGGAAGAGTTTTTACCGTTAGCTGAATTCGAATACAACAATAGTTACCAAGCAAGCATTAAGATGGCACCATATGAGGCGTTGTATGGTAGGAGGTGTCGCACACCTACATGCTGGACAGAGTTGGGTGAGCGTCAGATGTTAGGACCAGAGTTGGTTACAGAGACTGAGGATAAGGTTAAGATGATTCAGGCTCGTCTGAAGGAAGCTTCGGATAGGCAGAAGTCATATGCCAATCTCAAGCGGAGGGATATAGAGTTTGCCGTAGGTGACAAGGTTTTTCGAAGGTCTCGCCATGGAAGAAAGTGTTAAGATTTGGGAAAAAGGCAAGTTAAGTCCAAGGTTTATTGGACCGTATAAGGTGTTGAGACGAGTGGGACCAGTAGCCTATCACCTCGAGTTGCCATCGTAGTGAGTCGATTCACGATGTGTTCCATGTCTCCATGCTTAGACGCCATCGTTCGATCCATCGCATGTCGTGGCGATAGAGAAATAGAGGTGAGTCCAGTTTGACGATAGAAGAAGAACTCATGCGATTCTAGATCGAGATGTGAAAGTTTTGCGTAGGAAGTCCGTTCCTTTAGTGAAGGTTTTATGGCGTAATCATGGCGTGGAAGAAGCTACGTGGGAACTGGAGGATGCGATGAGGCAAAGCGGTACCCTCAACTCTTTTGAGCAGGTAATTTCGAGGACGAAATTTTCTTAAGGGGGTAGAATTGTAACATCCTAAAAATATTAGAGTATCATCTTGTTATCTGTATTAGCTCGGATATGATTGTTATTGTGTGCTTAGTATATTTGTGTGAAGGCTTGGAAATATTAGCTAAGCTAGAATAATTTTTAGTGTGGAAAATTTAGTGAAGTGGATTAAGTGAGCTTGACACTTAAGTTAATTTAAGTGTTAAATTAAAGCACATGAGGAGTTAGTGGCATAGTGGATAAGGAGCTTGAAAGGTTGCTTGAGGGAAGTGGTTCGAGTAGCATGGAAAGCATATTGAGGATTTTATTTTTTGTACATCCTAGCATTAAGTGTCGGTCAACTATATATATAGAGAAGATGGACAATTTTCTTTTTATGGCAAGAAGACTTAAGGTTATGGTAAGCATGAAATAAGGGATAGAATTGCTAGATTTTGGGGATAAAATTTCTTCAACTTTGGGAATGTAGAGGATTTCAAGGCTTGGCTTAAGGGAGATGTTTTGGAAACTATTCCAAGGCCTTTAGTGCATGTATGAGGACGGCATGTATGGCTAGGGGGGTGGCCGAATATTGATAGGAGGTTTGGGGAAGGATAGTTGGCCAACTTTAGCATTTGTGCACCTCTTGGCATTTGTTTCTTTTCTCTCCAAAAAAAACTCCTTCTTTGGCCGAATGTACCTAGGCATTTTTGTGCAAATTTGCTTTGGATTTTAGCTCTCATTTTTGTGTTGAACCAAATACCATTCTCTTTCTCTCATTTTTCGTTTTGAAACTGAAACTACATTTGAACTTTGTGCATTTTTGTGCACTTTTCTTCTTTGGTAAAATAGGTGTTGGCCGAATCTCTTAATCCCATTTTCTCTCTTTTCTTTCTTTTGAATATTGTTCAAAATCACAACATTTCTTTTACTTTCTTCTTGGCCGAATCTCTTTCTTCCCCTTTCCCCTTGATTTTTCTTTCATTAGTTGCTAAAGCCGAATCATCCTTCTTCCCTTTTCATTTTTTTTTCTTTTCTTCTTTGCCATACTAATTCTTCATCTTTTTTGAGCCGAATATCAATTGTTTTCTTTCAAAATCATAGCCGAAACTCTCATATATTATTTGATTTGTCTTGGCCGAATTTCTTCAAGGGTAGGACTTCATTTGGTTTTCTTCAAACGGTTTTGGAAGATAGGTAAGTGTTATGGCCGTTTTTCCTTAGTCTTTTTATTGTTTCTATGTTGTTCCTCTTGTGGACAAAGGCTGAATTTTGGAAAATTGTTGCAAGGTTCTAATCATTCTTAGAAATCGATTTCTTTTAGGCTCCTCGGGACGTTGGAAGCAATCAATCTAAGCCTCGTTTCTTTGTCAAATCGTTTTGGGTAAGCTTTAGGTAAGACTTGGTATTTCAAGTGATAACTCATTGGGATTTAGTGGTATGGCCGAATGGCCTTTGTTTATAATTTAAATATTGGCCGATTGTAGGACAAGGTGATCTAGTGCGGTAGATCGTGTCTTGGATTTTAGTACTTGCGGTAGTGTCGGTGTGTACCTTACACACTTTATAACTTCGGTTATGTATATGTATATATAATTTCAATTTACTAATCATATTATCAAAGTGGAAAACGAAGAGATCTTGATATGATACTATGATGGTATGAATGAGGATTTGGGTAAGTCCGTTTCTATATGTTGTTAATACATGTGGATTGAAATCATGATCTACGATTTATGATATATTTGTTATGTGTTTCATAATAAAATATGTTGACATGATTTGTACAAATATTGCATTGGTATGGGCAATATGAGAGGAGGGGGAAGATTGATATTCGTGTCTTCGGACACCAGAGGTTTGGCACCTCCAGTGATTTGGTATCACATTTGTGTCTTTGGGACACCAGAGGTTTGGCACCTCATAGCGACTCGTCCCTATGGATTAACACCACCGTGGGTTGGCCCCACTTTTAAGATATGGGATTGTCGCCAGTGATTTGGTATCACAAGTGGGTTGGCCCCACAACTTGATTATTTGTGACTTTGGGTCACCAAAGGATTTGGTATCACAATATTGAATATCGTGACTTTGGTCACCAGGTGGTTTCGCACCACCGGTGGTTTGGTACCACACGGGGTAGAAAAGGGGTTATGGATGGCTAGGTTGGGTGCATCATATATATATATTGCTTGGTTATAATTGTGTAAGTATGTTGCATCAACCGGGGGAAGGATTATGCACTGAGAGTCTTGGTGACTCACCTTCTCCTTATCTTTTCAGTGATTCGTAAACCACGGATGAGGAGCCTGATAGACTCGAGGAGGCCATGCAATAAAAATTCGATTTACACGGATTTTGGTTTGGGTATTATATTTTATTTAAGTTTGGTTTTTCATCTCTATTTGAAATTGTAATAAGGCCTCTTTAATTATGTTATTTATTTTATGGATTATTTATATGCTTTGGATTTGATTTTAACATGGCTTATAAAATACATGGTTGATATAATAATTTGAGGACAAAGTTTTCTAAACTACAAAATGCAATGGTTTTCAAAACGTTACCATCGATTAATATAAATCATTTGATAAATTTTTAACAATTTAAGTGTTTTAGTTAACTCATACTATTTTTCCAAAACTTAAGTTTCCAAGTTTCAATTAGAAACGGTTTTCAAAATAATCGCTTGGGTTTCTTTTAAAATTATAAAAGGTTTTCTAATCTATGGATCTGCAACTAAGTATTAAAGACTTATTTACGAAATTTCAAAGTAAATTATCAGTTTTTAACTTATTATACTGGATTTCTACAAACATAGAATAATAAAGAAATTTTCACTAAAATTTAATCGTTAACTTGTTTTTCATCAAAACATTTTCCTTCGTGGCATGCCAGATTCGGTCATGGCGTATTGACCGGGTTTGGGGTGTTACATATGTCGAAAACTCTAACCAGCAAGTTGCATATGAAGCAACGTCTTTATGCTCATCGTTTGGAGGAAGGTGCGTCTGTGCACGAACACTTAACAGTGTTTAAAGAAATTCTCTCAAACTTGGAGGCCATGGAGGTTCAGTATGATAAGGAAGATCTAGGGTTGATTCTACTTTGTTCGTTGCCCCCGTCTTATTCAACCTTCAGAGACACGATTTTATATAGCCGTGAGTCTCTCACAGTTGATGAGGTTTATGATTCTTTGACCTCGTATGATAAGATGAAGCATCTTGTGGTTAAACTCGACTCTCAGGGAGAGGGTCTCATTGTTCGTGGGAGATAAGATCGAAATGTTGATGATGATCGTGGAAGGACACAGGAACGGAATCCTCGCGTTAAATCTAAGGGTAGATCGAAGTCTTCAAACAGAGGTAAAACTTGTAACTTCTGCAAGAAGAAAGGGCACATTAAATCTGAGTGTTATAAACTACAGAACAAGATTAAAAGGGAGGCTGTGAATCAAAAGGGAAAACAACCAAAAAAATCTGGTGAAGCTGATGTTGTAGAAGACTACAGCGATGGTGAACTTCTAGTCGCTTCTGTCAACTATTCTAAAGTGAGCGAGGAGTGGATACTTGATTCAGGCTGCACCTTCCACATGAGTCCCAATCGGGATTGGTTTAAAAATTATGAAACAGTGTCTGAAGATGTTGTTTTGATGGGAAATAATGCTTCGTGTAAAATCGCAGGTGTTGGAACAATTAAAGTTAAGATGTTTGATGGAGTTGTCAGAACACTTAGTGACGTCTTTACATGTTCCGTTGAAGAGAAATTTAATTTCGTTGAGTACTCTTGATTCAAGAGGGTATAAATACACAGCTAAAAATGGGATTTTGAAGATTTCTAAAGGTTCCCTCGTTGTGATGAAAGGGCAGAGAAAGACTGCCAAGTTATATGTTTTGTAGGGTTCTACTGTTATTGGTGATGCAGCTGTCGCTTCTTCTTCCTTGTCAGATGATGATATTACTAAACTTTGGCATATGCGCCTAGGGCATATGAGTGAGAATGGCATGGCAGAATTGAGCAAAAGAGGACTTCTTGATGGGCAAGGAATTTGCAAACTGGAGTTCTGTGAGCACTGCATTTTTGGGAAGCAAAAGAGAGTTCGATTCACCAGAGGAATCGATAACACGAAGGAAACATTGAGTATATTCATTCTGATCTGTGGGGGCCATCAAGAGTGCCTTCAAGAGGTGGAGCTAATTATATGCTAACTTTTATTGATGATTTTTCCAGAAAAGTTTGGGCATTCTTCCTGAAGCAGAAAAGCGATGTGTTTTCTGCATTTAAGTCTTGGAAAACTATAACTGAAAAACAGATGGGAAAACAAATAAAACACCTCCGCATAGACAATGGCTTAGAGTTTTGTTCTGATGAGTTTAATAAACTGTGCAATTCAGAAGGGATCGTGAGACACTTGATAGTTCATCATACTCCACAACAAAACAGTGTTGCAGAACGAATGAATAGAACGATCATGGAGAAAGTTAGATGTATGTTGTCAAATGCCAACTTACCAAAGTCGTTTTGGGCGAAGCGACCTCTCATCGCATGTTTTTAATCAACCAATCTCCATCCATTGCCATTGAGAAAAAGACTCCACAAGAGGTATGGTCTGGTAATCCTGCTAATTATTCTGATTTAAAGATCTTTGGGTGTCCTGCGTATGCTCATGTTGATAATGGAAAATTGGAACCGAGATCCATTTAATGTGTTTTTCTTGGTTATAAAGCTAGTGTAAAAGGGTATAAGTTATGGTGTCCTGAAAATAGAAAAGTTGTGATTAGCAGAGATGTTGTTTTTGATGAAACTGCTATGCTACCTAACTTATCTCTTAAAGACTCTTCCAATAAAGAAAATCAAAAGCAGGTGGAGCATCAAATTAATACAGAGTCGACTCCTCAAGCCAGTACAAAAATTGAGAATAGAGTTGCTTCTTCACCACAATACTCTATCGCCAAAAACAGAACTAGAAGAGAAATTAAACCTCCAAAGAAGTATGCCGAGGCTGATCTAGTTGCTTATGCTTTAAATGTGGCCGAAGATATAGATGCAAACCAAGAGCCGTCTAATTATTCTCGAGGCGGTTAGTGTGAAAGACTCGAGAAAAGTGGATGTTTGCTA
The DNA here is from genome assembly GCA_025698515.1 of Gossypium sturtianum. NCBI lineage: Eukaryota > Viridiplantae > Streptophyta > Magnoliopsida > Malvales > Malvaceae > Gossypium > Gossypium sturtianum. The sequence goes on from CM046951.1 coordinate 19,797,649, forward strand.
TGCAAGAGGAGATGGAATCACTCCATAAAAACAGAACATGGGATCTTGTGAAACTTCCTAAAGGTAAAAAGGTTGTTCATCAGAAATATGTGTTTAAAAAGAAAGAAGGACTCCAGGGAGTTGAAGAACCCGGATATAAAGCAAGGCTTGTTGCAAAAGGTTCTGATCAAATTCTAGGAGTGGATTTCACGAGATGTTCTCCCAGTTGTGAAGCATAGTTCGATTCGAGCTTTGCTTGGTATTGTGGCCATGCATGATTTAGAGCTTGAGCAGTTAGATGTAAAAGCGCATATTTGCATGGAGAACTTGAGGAAGATATTTACATGCAACAACCAGAGGGTTTTACAGTCTCAGAAAAAGAGGACTATGTTTACTTGCTGAAAAAGTCCCTTTACGGTTTGAAACAGTCACCAAGACAGTGGTACAAGAGGTTTGATTCCTTTATGACTTCTCATGATTTTAAAAGAAGTAGTTTTGACAGCTGTGTTTACTTTAAGAAAAATAGTGATGGTTCTTTTATGTATCTACTTCTTTATGTTGATGACATGTTGATAGCAGCAAAAGATAAAGGAGAGATAAGAAAGGTCAAAGCCCAACTAAGTAAAGAATTTGAGATGAAAGATTCGGGACCAGCAAAGAAGATACTTGGTATGGAGATTCTCAGAGATAGAAAAGCAAGTAAATTGTACCTAAGTCAGAAGGGGTATATTGAGAAAGTTCTTTGCAGGTTCAATATGCAGAGTGCGAAGCTTTGTTAGTACTCCTTTAGCAAAACCCATTTCAGACTTTCATCGGCTTTGTCTCCACAATCAGATGATGAGATTGAGTACATGTCACATGTTCCATACTCTAGTGCAGTGGGATCTCTCATGTATGCTATGATTTGTTCACGTCCGATTTATCATATATAGTCGGTCTGATTAGCGAGATACATGGCGAATCCCAGTAAAGAACATTGGAAAGCATTCGATGGATTTTAAGATACTTACGAGTACTATTGATGTTTGCTTACAGTTTGGAAGAACTAGAGATGGAGTCATTGGGTATGTTGATGCTGGTTTTTCTTTGGAGACCTTGATAGAAGAAGATCTCTCACTTTGGTTATGTCTTTACAATCGGAGGTTGTGCAATCGGTGAAAGCTACTTTGCAAACTACATTATCGCTTTGTCTACCACTCAAGCCGAGTACATGGCGATTCATCGAGGCTTGCAAAGAAGCTATTTGGTTGAAGGGACTCTTTAGTGAGCTCAATGAAGACCTTCAAATCAACCACAAGATTTTGTGACAACAATCGAGTGCCATCTTCCTTACAAAAGATCAAATGTTTCATGAGAGAACAAAACACATTGATGTTCGGTATCATTTTGTTCGTGATATTATTGCTCGTGGTGATATTGTTGTGAGAAAAATTAGTACTCATGAAAATCCTGCAGATATGATGACTAAGTCACTTCCTATAACCAAGTTTGAGCATTGCTTAGACTTGGTTGGTGTTCATTGTTGAAGTTAAACCCTTAAGGGGTTTTATGGAAGAGGTGGAGAACTTTTTCGTTGAGAGTTCGCGATGAAGAACTTGTTCATTGAGAATTCGTGTCAAGGTGGAGATTGTTAGAATTAAGTGACCCGAATCCTTATTTAAATAAAATACATAGTAAAATAAAATAAAAGAAGAATCCCTATAGAATTACACTTCTTTTATTTTATTTTAAATAAGGTTTTTTAAACCTTATTAAACTCCATCTATTTGATACTGATTAGAATAAGGAGTTTCAATCTTACTACGCTCCTATTTGAATATGGATTTACAAGCCTATAAATAGACATAGTCTATTCCTCTTGTAATTGATTCGAATTCGACATAGTGAATTTTCTTCTCCTCTGCCCGTGGTTTTTTTCCCGAAAGGGTTTCCACGTAAATTCTGTGTGTTCTTTATTTTTTGTTTCTCTTTTCTTTGCGATATATTTGTCATTACCGACATTATATTTTTCACAAATCATGGTATGGGATAACTACTTTTAATTACACTAATTAGGATGCATGTTATTAATAGGTATTTATATGGATGGAATGGTTCATACTTAATATTACTTATTGATAATAATTTTAGAATGTTAGTTTATTAAGTGATTTACACAGGTTAATTTATTATACAAAGATTATTGATTTATTTTTCGCTGCTAAGTAAATGTTAGTTTTTAATTGATTAATATGATATATTCACTTTTATAAAACAAGTTTAGAATTGAGAATGGATTTGAAAAAAAAAAAGACAGTGTCACTTCGGTGATTAATGTGATCTCTTTGGCTAGGGTCTATTGTCTAGGCTGGGTTCGGGTTGATACAAAAAATGATTATAATTTAATTTTTGTTATAGCCTAAAACTACCCATAGTCCCTCCCCAGCCCTTAAATAAGAAGATAATGTGCTTTAGCACACTTGAACTCACGTCCTCTTGTACTAGCAACAATGACAATGCCAATTGAGCTAAGACTCAATAGACTACATTTATGATTAAGAATCCTATATACATGGTTTATACAAAATAGTATGATAGAGATTATTAATATAAACTTGTTCTGGAAAAAGCTATATTTCCAAAAGCTTGAATTTCATTTGTCTTGTTTTTTCTTTACCTTTCTCTTTTTGTTTACAACACGTTATCAACACAATCAAGTCTCTAATGAAGGAATAAAATCCTTCTTATTTTTTATTCATTATACCAATGTAAGAATTTTTATTTCTTTAACATGTTTTATTTTTATATCTAGTATATTTGTTATTTATATGATCAAAGTACATTCCTTTACATACAATATAAGTGAGATATATATTTCATTATTTTGATTTATAATATCTACTTAACTTAGGTTGTGTATCAACTGTATTTAGAATGTCAAATCTCACGAATCTTGAATTCGTCGCCTTCAATATTTCCAGAAGAAATTATCTATTATGGGTACTTGATGTTGCAATTCATCTTAATGCTATGAATCTTAAGAGAAGCTATTAAGAAAAGGAAATCAAGCATCCTAGTAGGATTGCACAAAAGCAATGATTTTCCTTTGTTAACATCTACAAAAAGAATTGAAAATTGAGTACCTCACTATTAAGGACTCGTTAGCCCTTTGGAATAATTTAAAGGAAAGATTTGAACACGAAAAAAATGATGATTCTTCCAAAAGATTGATTGACTGGATTCACTTATGGTTGCATGATTTCAAAACTATAAGTGAATATAATTTAGCCTTATATAAGATTAACTCTCAATTGAAATTATGTGGATAGACAATCATTAAGGAGGATATGTTCAAGAAAACATATTCAACTTTTCATGCCTCGAATGTGCTCTTGTAACAGCAATATGAGAGCGTAGATCCAAAAAATATTCTAAACTAATTTCTTGTTTACTAGTGGCTGAACAAAATAGATGAAAAACCATCAATCTCATCCGGCTGGTTCAACACCATTCCCCGAAGTGAATGTTGTACTTTCTTAAGGTCATGGACGAGGCAATGATGGTAAAAAAGGTAATGACATCATTCATACTTTGGAAAAAAAGTGTTAAAAGGAATCTAATTAAATGGGTCAAATGTGAGGAAAATCCCGAAAAGAATAATAAGATGGAAAACAATGAAAATATATGTTATAGATGTGGTACTAAAGGTCATTGGTCTCGAATATTTCGCACTCTGTAACACCCAAAACCCGACCTAGAAGTTTAGACTTAATTTCGGACACCATATTGATCACCGAAGTGATCATAGGTAAACTTTTACAAACAATTTTCAAGTCAAACCGTAATACCTAAATGTTTAAAACCGTCTATAAAATAACAGTTAAGATAGTATATGTAAATGTAAGCGGAAAAAAACGATTAAAACTTAACTCAAAATTGTACCACAGCTTTATAAATCCTTACATTTCAAAATCTGAATGTTCAAATAAAAACTGAAAATATAATGTTTGCTATAGTTTATTCCAAGACTATCCAAAACCTCCGCATACTAGGTCCAACGTCAGAATTCAGGAAGGGTACCTGAAACGAAACACTAAGAGGGGGTGATGTAACACCCCAAACCCGGCCCAAACACCACGATCGGATCTGGCATGTCACTAAGAAGAATCTATAAACCCATTACGTACTTAAGAGGGAATTCAGATAACTTCTTCGGTTGTGTTTACGAGTTTAGTGATTATTTAGAAAACTTAGTGATCGTATGTCAACCTAGTTTAGTTTGCCAACTTTCAAAATCAAGTGACTTTCTAACCCATGTCATCCGTTTAAGTTATAAATGTTTTGTCACAAAAGATAATAATTTAATTAATGATTCCATCGTATGAAAACTTCATTTCCTTCGTGTTTTCTTTTTAAAACATGTTGTTACTTCAATTGCTCGTTTAACTTGAGTGCCTAAAACGTAAAATAAAAGAACCCGAAATTTAAAACCCAAATAACAGTGGCCTTATTACAGCGTGAAAACCAAACCAGTTATTAAAGTAAGTAAAGTTCTTTACTGAAACGAGATAAAATCATGCATGGCCACCTCGTGCTCCTCTCCAGCCCGGTCCGTTGTACTATGTGCTACCTGAAAAGATGTTAAACAACGGGGTGAGTCATAAGACTCAGTGTGCAACACTCATGCACCATCAAACCCAGGCCCTAGCCCCACAGAACAGAGTATCAGAATATCGCACATAGAAAATGATGCAGAACCCAACCCAACCTAGATTTCCATCCACTACACACCCCCTTACCTGCCAATCACACCAATGGGGATTTATACAATCAACCCTCACCGCTACACACCATCGATGGCAGTCATGCTGTAGTTAGCTGCTCATCGTCAGAATCGTGATATAGTCACCAGAACAGATCGTGGCAGAGCCACTACAACAGATCATGGTAGAGCCACCAGAACGCTTCCCCTTTCATTTAATAACATCAGCCCGACCCCCTGCAACCATAATAATTTTAATGCACAGATGCAACAGGTTTCGGCATGCATGTATAGGATGCTCATAACGAATATCATATCATCTCATCATAACCATTTATTTAATATAACAAAAATCACTAACATGATGTCTCGCCTTTACCCTCCAAGGGTATCTCAATAGCCACCGAGTTTTCGGCATTTAACAGAGTATATTAACATATTAACACATCATTATAGACGGTGTGAGGAGTTACACACCTGATTACATACAACACTATACTATCGAAGTCAACGCTCTCCCTAGCTGAAATCACGACTATCTAACCACTATTCAGCCCAGACGCTGGCCCACAACCTGGTGGCCAATCACGAACAGCCCACACCGCTCATTTCTTGAACTTAGGGATTGAACTTGAAGGTTTGCTTCCCCCTCCCCCCCAATCTGCGTATTTCTTGCATCCATCAAAAGCCTCGGTCAAAAACTCACTACGAGAGATATGATTTGAGTAACCACCCAACAAGGTTAAACGACAGATAGAAGATAAATCGAATTAATAGAACGACTCGAATGAATCTTCTTACCTAAGTCGATTGAATCTCGAGATTAGCAGACTTGGATTTAAAACGTTGACTGCACACCTACACAAATACCAAATAAGATTCAGGTAAAAGAGAATGGGTTAAAGGAGGTGGCCTTTCGGCCAAACAGGGAATATGAGCCCTCCTTTCACCATTCGGCCATACTACCAACATCATCTACTCACCTCCGATTATCCCCAAGTTTCGGCACAAGCAGTCAAAGCAGAGAAGATTCGGCTACAAGGGAAGAAAAAATGAGAAACAAGTCCAAAGAGAGATTTAGAACCCGATTCGGCCTAGAGGGAAAAGAAAAGAATAGAGAAAAGAGAGAAAGAAATTAACGAAGAACTTACCAGACTCTGAGATGAGAATTCGGCTATGGTGAATAATTCAGAAAAAGAACACAAAAGAAGTGATGCTGAGGCTTAGAGGTTTCGGCCAAGAGGGAAAATGAAGGTGTGGGTTCGGCTTTTAGTGAGTGGAAGAAGAATCAAGAATAACATGATGAAAGTCAAAAGAATTCGGCAAGAGGGGAGTTCATGTAAGGAGAAAGAATAAATAGGAAGGGGAAGAGAAGAACAAAGTTTCGGTTTTTGAGAATGAATGGAAAAGAGAATGAAAGAATTATGCCCCAATGGTCTCCCTAATTTCGGCTAAAGGTAATAAAGGAAGAAAAGAGTGGGAATTGACTAGGTGATTTTCAGAAAAAGAGAGAATAAGAGTAGCTACCACCAAGTTTCGGCACCTCCCCCCTTATGCCCAAAACCGAATGCTCCCCCCTCACACTCCACAAGATTTTGGCTAGCACTCCCCCACTATGCCGTCCCTTCAATCCCTCCTTACTTCCCTCTCTTCCACTCATTCAAACCAATTTGAATGATTCAAACTCCTTAAATTTCTCTCCACCAATCGTTTGAAACACTTGACCAAGTCTTACCTCACTCCTCCAGAGTTTGATTGTCATCCAACCACCTCCCTAGCCTGAGCCCAAAAATAATATTCCCTTGCCGCTTGAGTGATTCGAACCTTCTCCCTCTCAACTCCTTGTGACGCAATTTCCTTGCATGCTAAGTGGCGTCCCCTTGCCACTCTTCCACTGCATTACCTTGTGATACAAAACGCAACTAAAACCCCTAATGTCCTGCTTCTAATTGGCTATCCTCTAAAAAGTGCCAAACTAAAATTTCACCAAGGCTTCGGCTTAACCCCGAGCCTCCCCGAGGCCCCCAAACACAACCAAACAACAAGCATAACACATCGATACGCAGAAAACATAAAAGATGCAAAGCCCCTAAATCCCGAATGTTACAGGTGAGCTACTCGAGCTCAGTGTGAGTTCGAAGCAAGTCTCAAACAGAGATACATAATTCAAAATAGTAGTACAATAAAATTTCAATTACTCACGGAGTCAGAACGCACACTTGGGACTAATGTCCCAACAGAACTTAGCAACCAGAGCACATCAAATTCACTCAAATACTCAGCTCAAATGCTGATCAGACAAATAGATTACAGACAACCAGTCTTGCAGTCAGAACACACAGACATATGCAGATGAAATACAGTCAGATAAATATAACCCACCCATCCAGCCAACACACCTCTTCGTTCCCCGATCACACCTCATAAGAGCTATTAAAGCTCATCTAACCAATCACACCAATTAGGACCTCGGAAGGCCCATCCAACCCTACACTCCGTATATGTGGACTCAACCACTCAGATAATAATACGCAGCAGGGCTAGCGTATGTCTTTATCTTGTGCAATCGATGAACTACAGATGCGAGCGAGATCAGATAATGGTACATAGCAATGCTGACGTACGTATAGTACAGTGCAATGCGGTAATCCACTGTACATTCATGTCGTAGTTAAACTGCCAGATCAGATAATAGTGCGTAGCGAAGCTGACGCACGTATGGTACAGTGCGATAAATCGCTGTACGTATAAGTTGGCAGTTAAACTGTCAGTTTAGATAAAGGTACGCAGCTGAGCTGTCGTACATACAATATAGTCTTCCTTCTCTTCACAACCCAACTCAAAACAATTTATGCAAATGCATGAATGCATTCAAGCTAACAGAATAGATACACATTAACAGACAGTCAGTCAGAACAGTTACGTCGCACACTCTTCAAACTAGATTCAAAATCATACACCACACACAACCATCACAGATATCAAGTCTTGAACACCCTCACTAAACTTAGCTAAGGGTCGGAACATACACACAAGTACATATTCAGATCAGAAATGCATACAAAATCAATAAAAGTGACTTAAGACCATAATCCTATGTGCTCTGGCCGTGTGGGAAATTAAAAGCCCGTGTGAGGAGGGGCACACGCCCATGTGAAGAGAGGCACACAATCGTGCGACTGAGGCACACGCCCGTGTGGACCAGGGACATGGCCGTGGGAACCAACCTTGTAACTCTCTGTCCATTTGCACTAAATTTGAGTACAGGGCTGACACAGCCATGTGAGGGTCTCACACGCCCGTGTGCCCACCATACACGGCCATGTGTCCCAAAACACATGCCCGTGTGGAATCCCTAATTCCCAAATTAGTCACATGGCCGTGTGACACCAAATCACTCAAACCCTAATCCCCAATCTCACATGCCCGTGTGCCCGAGGTACACGGCCGTGTGAGAAATGATAAAATCCCCAAGTGAGCCACACGGCCGTGTGGCACTAAAATTGACCCAGAAATCCTAATGCCCAAAAGCACACGGCAGTGTGAACTGGCACACGCTTGTATGGAAACTCTAGTGGCCACGGAACCACCCCTAAACAGCCTGAAAAACCAAGTTTTTCGGTCACTAAAATGACCTCCAGTCACGCCACTTCTAGAACCAACCATAACGCACTACCCTCCAGACAATTTCACTTAACATGAGCCTAAAATGCCCAATTACCAATGCGCTAAAAGATTTACTAAATCCTACAGCAATTCAACAATTTTACAAATCAAAGAAAGAAGTTTTGAATCCCACACCTGTTTCGACGACGACAAAGCAAAATTCTTCATTTTACGGGCAGCAAAACCCGTTTCTTAGAGGAATGAGAAGAAAACCACAACCACCGTGAAAAGAGAATAGAAACCCAGGGAGAAAAACCAAAAGCACGTCACAGACCAAAAATTAAAAATATAAACAAAATAAAACCAAAAATAAAATAACCAATTATAAATATTAACTAAAACAAAACAAAATAAAATGTCTTCTCCAAAATGCGCTCCCAAGGACTCGAACCCAGCACCTTGAAATTAACTGCACACAACCAAACCACAAGACCAGTAGGCCCATTCTGTCACTTAAATGTGCCACTAACACAAAAGCACTCCCTTCTCTGTGACCCTAACCACCAAACATCAAAACTCCTAGGCCCAAAATTTGGGGCATTACACACTCTGATTTAAATGTTGATTTTGATGTTTCTGATTTTTTTTAGAACCATTGTGGCAAAGTTGACTTATGTAATACCTTTAAGTTCGATTTTTAATATGACTCAGAACTATCTTGCATATTTTATATTCTCTCTTTCTCTCTCTCCAATTCTTTAAATATAATTTTATGTTACTAGATAATGCAAAATAAACTTGATATTGTGGAGGATGAAATATGCTTAGTGGATAGTGGTACTACTCACACAATTCTTCATAATAGAAAATATGTTTTACAATTAACATTAGGTAGAATTAATGATAATACAATATCTAGTTCTGCAAATGTAATTGAAGGCTCTGGAAGAGTCCACATTATGTTCCCAAATGGAAAAAAAATTATACATTGATGATGTGTTATATTCTAGTAGATCCCAGAGAAATATACTAAGTTTCAAAGATATATGTCACAATTGGTATCATGTAGAAAAAAAAAAGGGAGATGTGGAATATCTTTATATTACCTTTACAGCTTCGAACCAGAAGTTCATTTTAGAGAAACTTTCAAGTTTCTCATCTGGCTTATATTTTACAAAGATAAGAATGATTGAATCAAATTTTATGCATTGAAAGCACTCAAATCCTAAAAAAATTATGATTTGACATGATTGACTTGGTCATCTTGGTTCAACCATGATGCAACGTATTATTGGAAATATACATGGACACCCATTAAAAGATAAAAGAATTCTTTTACCTTATTTTTATACTTCTTGTGCTTAAGGTAAATTAATTTTTAAGACTTCTCTTTTTAATTTATCTTAAGAATCTCCCACATTTTTACAAAGAATACAAGGAGATATTTGTGACCCTATTCATCCATCTTATGGACCATTTTAGTATTTTATGGTTTTGATTGATGCTTCTACATGATGGTCATGTGCTTGATTGTTTTCATTTCTTAGTATTGCTATTGCTAAATTTCTTGCTCAAATTATAAAGCTAAGGTTAAGTTTTCCTGACCATCCTATCAAGTTAGTACGTTTAGATAATTGGGGGTTTACTTCTAAAGCTTATTATTATTGCATGTTGATTGGAATCAATGTTGAACATAATAATACTCAAAATGGTTTGGCAGAATCATTTACAACTTATTGCTAGACCTATGCTTATGGAATCAAAACTTCTTGCATTTGCTTGGGGACATGTTGCATCTTTGGTTTGTATCCGACCAATTGTATATCACAAGTTTTCACCTTTACAACTTTTTTTTGATCAACAACCTAATATATATCATATTAGAATTTTTGGTTTTGCTGTATATGTCCCTATTGCCCCATTAATGTACTAAGATAGGTCCCCAATGATGTGTTAGAATTTATATTGGTTTTGATTCTCCGTCTATAACTAGATACCGTGAACTTTTAACATGTGACCTTTTTAGAGCAAGATTTTTAGTTTGTCAATTTGATGAATCACTTTTCCCACCATTAAGGGAAGAAAATGGTATAGAATCTCGAGCACAAGAAATCTGTTAGAACACGCCTACTTTGTTCAATATTACACACACACAAATCAACATGAACTTGAAGTTTCGAGAATAATTTGTTTGCAGAATGCCAGAAATCAATTGTTGGATATTTTTAATGCCACCAAAAGAGTCATCAAAATGCAAATACTCGCTGCAAATGTTATTGCACAATTAATGGTCCCTATAGGAAAACCTGTGTGTAACATCCCAAAAATCAGGGGTTAGTAGAATTGGGTTTGTGAATCAAGAGAGAGTGGTCATGCCTTAATTTTTGAGATTATCTATGCATTTTTAAGAAATAAATGAGGTATTGGTTTTTTGGTTATATGTTATTGAAATGTTCTTTGAAACCCAAGTTCAAATCCCTTCTCTCTCACCATTTTTATTATTTTGCAAATTTTGTCTTAAACCTTAGATTGTGACATGTCTTATTTTTTTTAAAATAAATATTTCAAAATTATATCAAGAATAAGTTATTGGTTTGATGGTTAAACATTAGTGAATTTATCCTTGAGGTCCTAACTTCAAATCCCTTCCCATGCAAATAATTTAATTTTTTGACAAAAATCCCTTGTTTTAATGTGTAGGCCATCCAAGCCTAGTTAACCTAGGTATAAATATTAATTTTTCACTAATAATCAGCCTTTAATCCCCCTCCTCATTTCCCTATCCTTTCCTCTCTTTCTTTTTGATTTTATTTTTTTTTCCTTTCCTCTATTGTTGTCTTCGCCTACACCTAGTTTTACCATCTCTTTCTTTTTTTTCTTTTTGACACAAGATTTGCATATTCTCCACCATATTGCTGTCATTTTTCCTTATTAAAATCAGCCCCGAATCTGAAATCTTGAATTCCAAGATCGATCCCGAACATTACCAAGGAAGAGCCATTGTTGTTTCTCTCGACTAGCTTGTGTAAGGTCTCTTATCTCTTGATTTTCTTAATTAATCTTGTCCATTAAAACCTAAATTTCCAGACCTATAATTTGCGGGATTTTAAATGATCTCAAAGGTATTTTTCCAGATTTTAATGAGATCTCAAACCGTTTTAAAATTCAGCCCCAATTTTAGCCACCATGGGTGGTGGTGCGTGCACCTATGTGCAAGAAAGGGGGCTATTTTGTTTCTTGGTTCTTACTTATATTTTTCCATCCTTAATTTGAGTTCTTGAACCCTACTAATCAGCTTTTAAACCCATTTCATGTAACGCCCCGGTTTTTCATTAATTTCGACTTTTGTAATTTCGAGACAATGTGTATCTGCTTTAGGGGTTATGTGTTCTGGATGTGTGTGGGAGGTCCCAAGTTCAAGTCTCAACTTGGGTAAATTTTGTTATTTTTATGAATAAAGCCCAAACTCTGGTTAGTAGGCTTATAAGTAAAAGTGTGTAAGTAACTAACAGAATGGGCCTGCTGGTCTGGTGGTTAAGTGGTGTGTGATTGTGGTGGAGGTCTTGTGTTCGAATCCCTACGTAAACGAGGGAACTATTTTGCTGCCAGTATCATATAGGAGTTTGTGTTTTAGTTAAATGCTGATAGTGGAGTGTTTGAAGGAGAGAATTAAGGAGTATGGGAGGGGGAAATTTTTAGAATCTGATCATTTAGTGCATTTGGCAAAAATTCGGTTTCCTCTCCTCTTCACCATTTTGACGTTTTCCCCTTTCCTCCCTTTCTCTTTTTCATTTTCAATTATTATTCTTCCTACTCCGTTCATCCAATTGAGGTCTTCCGAATTTTAGTGCGCCGTCCCGTCGTTAGTTGGTGAGTAGTTTAAGTGTGTTATAGTTTCAATTTTAAGTTATTGATTGGAGGCTGATATCTTTTGTTTGACAGCAAGGAATCGTTTGGAACTGTGTTCCTCTTCTGCGGAATTTTAGTCTTGTTCGTTTGGGGCTTCGAGGTAGGTGTTGTTCTAATGAATTGGAAGTATTGTTGGCTTTTTGGTTTCGTGCAAATTGTGAATTAATACTAATGTAGCGTTTGATTGATCAATTCTTAGGTGCTGATCGTCTGGGGTGTGGTTTTAGCTTCAATCAAAACAGGTGTGTACCTAGAAACACAGAAAATGAGGTTTCAGCGGAAGCCAAAAACCTTACTGTCGATGCCACACAACCGTGTGGTCGCCCGTGTGGTAGGCCGTGTGCAAGACTGTAGGTCACGACACGGCCGTGCGATCGACGAGCCCAGCTGTGCGCTTGTGGGCGTGTGAGCCCATTTTTTTGAAAAACTCTGTAAGGTTGCACGGGTCGCCCAAGTCGACTGTGGACCTACCGTAGGGTCGGTAAGCAATACTTAGACCCCTAGATGAATGATATGTCTGTCTGATTTCTGTACTAAGCATGTATGCTGATCTGAATATATGAGTTTTAATTGCATAATAGCATGTCATTCTTGTATGTTGCATTGCATTGGGGTGGATGGATTATGATTGGAGGAAGTATCTGGCAGGTCAGCTGCAAATTTCTGATTATGTGCCGTATTCGGTACACCATGGTGTGTAGGGCTGGGTGGGTTGATTTTATCTCCACATGGTGTGTAGGGTTGGATGGAGTTGGTGTGTAGAGGCTGGTGGGTAGGACTCTTTTCTGCATATTCTGTCTGAAATGGGCTAAGGCCCTTTAATATGTCTGATTCTGTATCTGAGTGGGCTAAGGTCCATACTGTTTCTGTAAGGGGTTCAGACCCAAACTGTGAAAATCATGTCTGTTATCTGATATTTCTGTGTGTATGTGTTCTGTGGGGATTACACACTGAGTTGTGAAAACTCACCCTTTTACATTTAATCTGCTTCGAAATCCCAGCAGTGAGACGGATCGGTGCAAAGAGAGGACTCTATGGTGACCACGGTTCTGGATACTTATTTATGGTTTATTTTTAATTCTGTTTTGGTTATATTTGGGTAACTTTTATGTAATAAAGCCTTTCGGATTTTAGTTTAAAACTTGGGATTATTATTTTATAAACTGCTAGTAGTAGGACAAGACACGAGTTTTCAAATAAACAAAGGTTTTATCAAAATACGTACGACCTTGTAAATTTTTTTAAAAGCTTCTGCAACATATAAGTTTTGAAAATGGATAATGAATAAATAAGCGACACGTTTTGACGATAGCCTAGGATACCTAAAAATGGTTTTAACGTAGTTACATTTTTTAAAGCACAATCATGTAACATCGCCAGATTTGGACATAACATCCAGGCCAGGTTTGGGGTGTTACATTTCAATTAGGAAAAAATGTTCTTGATCGATTGGCCATTCGAAACCCACAAATCGTGAACCGTAAGTGTAATTAATGGTAACTAGTTTGTTATTTCGACATAGTTTTTGGGTAAAGGTTATGAATTGATTAAATGAAGGAATTTAATAATTAATTATCTACTTATTTTTCAGTATATTAATGAATTATGTGTTGACCCAAATGCCCCAAATCATCTGTAAAGGTGAAGAATGATTGTACGTACGGTTTGCATCGATACAGTGTAAGGAATCTAACTAGTTTGAATTCATAAAATAGTTATAATTTCGTCGATTGGTTTGAAATCATAAGTGGATGTTTGGGGGATGTTTTAAACATAAATTGATTGAATTTATACTGAATTTTGGTTTAGGTTCGTTTAAGAAATTATTAAGGAAAATTGGAAGATTCGCTAGTGTGCTGCGAGGAAGTGAAAAATAAGGTGTGGGTCCTAAACTCGTAATTTTTTTTGAAAATGTTAGGCATCATGTTATATTTTATAAATTAGCTTGCTGATTGGATTGGCTTAATAGCCAAATTATTGATTTTGTAAGTGGCCGAACCAGGTATGTTTCGAGCCTTAAAAGATTGACATGTTGGCAAAAATGCTAGTTTGACAGTATGAATGTTTGATTGAGTTTGTAATTGCATATTTGAGTTATGAGATATGAGAATGTTTAACTGAATGATATAATGTGTTGAGATATTAAGATTATTTATGATTTAAACGCTTGAGATATTTGTTATATTGTGTACTGAAAAGGGTGCTATTTATGCACAATGAAAATCTGTAAGTGTGTGAAAATGAACGACATTGATTGATACCAACATAATGGTAATTTGAAAGATTGGAACACTGTTTCCATTTACTGAAAGTATGTGATTAAAATGAATGTGAAAAGTATTTAGATATAATTATGTATGAGATTGTGTGACATATTGCATATGCATTGGGTTGGGATTTTGTTGTTGACGGAGGAGTTCCGTGGAGTACTGGTGGGATATTAAGTCTGCATTAAAGCTAATATGTTTCACTGTTTTCTTCCATTAAATCTAATATGTTTCACTGTATTTGATATTTATCTTTGTTGAAATAATTGTCCGACTCACACTGAGCTTTTCATAAGCTCACCCCCAATAATGTTTAACTTTTCCGGTAAACCTCAAAATTAGGATCAGACTCGGCATTCGGAGAATCTCATTGGACCTTAGACTATTCTTAATAAGTATTATTATGTCTTTATTGGTTTTGGTTTGTAATTTTTAATGACTTTTGGTTTGTGGCTTGGTAACTTTTCTTCTGGATTTTTGCATACATGGATTGCTCAAGCATAATAACCAGATAATGCATGATATCGGGCTTAAGTAAAATTTGATATTGTTTCCTAGTTTCTGTTGTATTGCAAAGGAACCATTTTTGAAAAACAAATTAATAAGGCAACTAAATTTCCAAAATGACTTGAAAAATTGTTTTTCCGCTGTATTAGTTTAACATCGAGTTTTTTTAAAGAAGAGGGACAAGCAAACAATTTTTCTAAAATAACACTATCAACAATAAAATGTGTCCTAAGTATACACAACCTGATGAATGAATGCTTTTAAGCTAACTCAAAGTACAACTACGGTTTTCTCTAAAAGGAGTTTATTTAAGGTCTTCAAAAGTAACATAAGTTAGCTTAGCCATTTCAGTGACTAATGTAGCCTTCTAAATCTAACCATAATGTCTAGGCCGGGTTTGGGAGGTTACACTGTGAGTGCAACAACAAATGAATCTACAATATGTTAGAAGCATGGTAGACTTATTGGTGTAAAAGATTCCATTCCTCCAAAGAGAAAAGGAAATGAAAGATTTTCAAGTTGACACTCTAGAACAATCAGAATTAATATCAATAACAACCTCATATTTCTAGACAAACAACCCTTAAAGTGGTTTCGGTACTGAAAAATCTTGAGATCTCATTAAAAGCCAAAAAATTTTAGGAAAGAAATGATGTAATTGTTGATAATATTTGCATATGCAATTGCTTCTAATATTGTCAATGACAATGAGCCTAGCCTTCAAACTGTAGAAGAATGTCCACATAGAAATGTAACATCCTGAAAATGGGCCTATGCATTTTTGATTTAATTATACGAAATGGAATGTCTGATGCGTTATGAATGTATTGTGAACATTTTTGGAAACTTGGAAATGTAAGGAAATGTCTTGTAAGGAAATGTCTTGGAAATGTAAGGAAATGTCATGGAAATGTAAGGAAATGTAAGGAAATGTCTCGGAAATGTAAGGAAGTGTCTTAGAAATGTTAAGTTTTAAAGTTTAAAAGAGAGAACTAAGGCAAGGTGGCCTTAAGAAAATTAATAGAGGAAATTTGACACAAGAACGGGTTTGGAAAAGTGGCAAGGAGGCGCCACTTAGAGCCCAGTAAGTGACGCCACAAGCAAGGGGAAAGGGGCCTGAGTTCGAGTCACATGGGAAGCAAATAAAGGATTTTATTTTCGCTACAAGGAGCAAAGAGGTGGACGACATTAAGGCTCTTAAAAGAGGAGTTTTATTCTTTTTAAAATTTGGCTAAATAGATGGATAAATGATGGATAATTATTGGTATTTATAATAAGAGATAATTAAAGGATTATTTCTATTAATTTGAATAAAAAGATAAGGAGGAAAATAAGGAAGAGTGGTGGCCAAGTAAGGGAGTCTTGGCCTAGTAAATTCGGCAATAGGAGGAAAAGGGGTAGCCATTCTTCATTCTCTCTTTTCTTCTGCCGAAATTCTCTAACAAATTTCTCCTCTCTTCAATTGTTTTTGCCAAGCCGAAAATACACCTTGTGAAGCCGAAACTTCAATACCAAATTGCTCAACCCTTTTCTCTTCTTCTTTTACAAACACAATCAAAAGCTGAATATATCAATAGCCCTAGCCAATTTTTCATTAAGCCTCAAGAGCCGAAATTGTGATCCACATCAAGGCCATAGCCGAATATTGTTGGGACTTCAAGCAAGGATTGACGATTCCAAAAGTAAGGGTAAGATCTCATTCGGTTTCATCCTTTTTGTTTTAAGATTTGCCGAAATCTAGGACTAACCCCATTAATATCCTGTTGCCAAAACTTTGAAGAGATATTTCGGGATTTACTAAGTGTCGACTACAAGGAAGAGAAGTTCTTTTCCCGAAGGTACACCATAGGCCGCGTGTTCCCTAGTTATTCGGTGAGTTTTGGGATTTAAAATCCACAAGGTAAGTGTCTATAGCATTCGGCCAAGGCCTATTTTGGAACCCAGATCTATTTCTTACTTCGTATAAAAGCTGAAAACTAACCCATTTGTTAATTTAATGCTTGGTCGAATACAAGAAGGAATAAAAGCAAAGTTTTCGGGATTCGTTGGTGACCAAATCGGCAACAAGGTAGGTTTTGAAAGTACTAATCCTATTAGGATTTGGTCTTATAGCTGAATAGGCTCTTTGCTAACATATTAAGGTTGGCCGAATGTAGGGATTTAAGATCTAAGGCAGTAGATCGAATTTCGGATTTCAAAGTGAATTTGTTAAGCGAATCAGGTGTGTACCCCACACTATCTTTTAATAAGATTTATGGCAATATTTAATATTAGCATGTTTATAAGAATGTGAATATGGCTAAGGTACCATACAATGGTACAAAGTACCCAGGTACATTTCCTACTCCTACTAGGATTATGAAATATGTTATGTTTAACATGTGATAAGTGATAAGAATGTGAAATTTGGCATGTTAATGCATAATATGTATGATATGGGGCATATGGGTTATTGAAAAGGGGAAGTAAAGGTGGTGACCTAAGACCATGATATTTGACTGTGGTGACCTAAGACCACGGTATTTGAATGTGGTGACCTAAGACCACGATATCTGAATGTGGTGACCTAAGACCACAAATATTTATAAGGGCGATGAGCACGTCGACTGCAGCGACTGCCTTCGATGGTGTGTAGCGGATGGACGGTTAACTTAGTAGTCCCCACGGTGTGCAGGTTGGTACGGGTGATGTGTAGCGGATGGCATCTAGGTTTGGGTTCGGGTTGCATCATTATTTTTATCTGTTATATGTATTGATACGTGATATGATTATGTAAGCCTGAATTGTTAAATTTTAGTGTTGGTTACACATTGAGTCTGTTTGACTCACCCCTTTGGGGAATATTTTTCAGGTGATGATCAGTGATGGACCGGGTTGGCAGAAGCTTAGGGGTGGCCATGCTCAGCTTGAAGTTTATTTTATTTGGACATTTTATGTCATTTAAGTACTTTAAATTATTTGGGTTTTTATTTGATGTAATAAGGCCATAGTGAACTCTTTTATTTCTGTTGTGTTTATTTTTCATGTTATGAACTTTGTGTTCATTAAAGACTAAGCAAATTTAATTTGAAATAAACTTTAAATATTTTGTCACCTAAAATAAACAGGTTTTCAATATAAAAAAAAAACTTGCTTTCAACTCGAGCCCAACCCCCAAACAAACTTTCTTCAAAACACATGGTTTTTTTTCTAAGTAACTAAACGAATTTTAAACCGGTTTTCTTCGAGGAACATACCAAATCCGGTCAAGGCTCGTGGGCCGGGTCTGGGGTGTTTCAGTTTGGTACCAGAGCCCAATTTTAAACTCTCGGCCTTGGGTGTAAGGCCCAAAACGTTTTCAAATCGAGCCCAAATAAGTTTTGTGAAAAATTTTATGAAATAAGCAGGTTTTCTGGCATGGCACCTAAGTCTCCGACCCGCAGTCCACCAGGTAAGTACCCCTAACCATTTGTGTGATTTATATGAATTGTAGAAGGGTAAGAATGGAACGTAGATTAGCATGATAGGTACTTGAACCCTAGGATTAGTTTTCCCCAACACTTACATAAGACTTAAGTGCCTAACTAAACAACCCTTTGGCTAAGTCGCAGAGTTTGGGTGTGGTAATCCCTGTGCGCATGTCTAGGATTGGATCCGAAAGAGCCTGGTACTTAAGCAGTCCTAGTGACTCACCTCCTCTTCGCAGGAATCTTACCTGCTGCGTAACTTCGGTTCACCCAAACCAAGAGGACTCGGTCATAGGCTAAACACAATAACTAAAACCCGAAAGGGAACTAGCCGTGTTTTTATAAAAACCATAGTTTCAAAACTCTTAAAATTACCTCTTCAATTTGTGAGAACTATTTTTACAAAATTTTCCGAAAAATTTCTGAATTGCAAAATTACTAAAATACCCCTGTAGGACAAATGACGAAAATACCCCTGGGATAGGAACGGACAGAAATGTCCGAAGAGTGAATGTGTATGGGAGATACTATGGAATGGATGTCACTGAATGAATATTTGAATGAATGTGCTTCTCTGAATTAGGATAGAAAACCTGAACGAAAACCTTGATTGTGAACCTAGAGAATGTGCCTAGAAAGTATGATAGTTCTTTAAGATCAGAGTGCGCAGCAATAGCGTAGTGGGGTGAGTTAGACCGTACGATTGTTCGTTAGTAAGTAATTTCGAGGACGAAATTATTTTAAGGGGGGTAGAACTGTAACATCCTGAAAATGGGCCTATGCATTTTTGATTTAATTATACGAAATGGCATGTCTTATGCGTTATGAATGTATTGTGAATATTTTTGGAAACTTGGAAATGTAAGGAAATTTCTTGTAAGGAAATGTCTTGGAAATGTAAGGCAATGTCATGGAAATGTAAGGAAATGTAAGGAAATGTCTTGGAAATGTAAGGAAATGTCTTGTAAGGAAATGTCATGGAAATGTAAGGAAATGTCATGGAAATGTAAGGAAATGTCTTAGAAATGTTAAGTTTTAAAGTTTAAAAGAGAGAACTAAGGCAAGGTGGCCTTAAGAAAATTAATAGAGGAAATTTGACACAAGAACGGGTTTGGAAAAGTGGCAAGGAGGCGCCACTTAAAGCCCAGTAAGTGACGCCACAAGCAAGGGGAAAGGGGCCTGAGTTCGAGTCGCATGGGAAGCAAATAAAGGATTTTATTTTCGCTACAAGGAGCAAAGAGGTGGACGGCATTAAGGCTCTTAAAAGAAGAGTTTTATTCTTTTTAAAATTTGGCTAAATAGATGGATAAATGATGGATAATTATTGGTATTTATAATAAGAGATAATTAAAGGATTATTTCTATTAATTTGAATAAAAAGATAAGGAGGAAAATAAGGAAGAGTGGTGGCCAAGTAAGGGAGTCTTGGCCTAGTAAATTCAAAGAATAGGAGGAAAAGGGGTAGCCATTCTTCATTCTCTCTTTTCTTCTGCTGAAATTCTCTAGCAAATTTCTCCTCTCTTCAATTGTTTTTGCCAAGCCGAAAATACACCTTGTGAAGCCGAAACTTCAATACCAAATTGCTTAACCCTTTTCTCTTCTTCTTTTACAAACACAATCAAAAGCTGAATATATCAATAGCCCTAGCCGATTTTTCATTAAGCCTCAAGAGCCGAAATTGTGATCCACATCAAGGCCATAGCCGAATATTGTTGGGACTTCAAGCAAGGATTGACGATTCCTAAAGTAAGGGTAAGATCTCATTCGGTTTCATCCTTTTTCTTTTAAGATTTGCCGAAATCTAGGACTAACCCCATTAATATCTTGTTGCCGAAACTTTGAAGAGATCTTTCGGGATTTACTAAGTGTCGACTACAAGGAAGAGAAGTTCTTTTCCCGAAGGTACACCATAGGCCACGTGTTCCCTAGTTATTCGGTGAGTTTCGGGATTTAAAATCCACAAGGTAAGTGTCTATAGCATTCGGCCAAGGCCTATTTTGGAACCCAGATCTATTTCTTACTTCGTATAAAAGCTGAAAACTAACCCATTTGTTAATTTAATGCTTGGCCGAATACAAGAAGGAATAAAAGCAAAGTTTTCTTGGATTCGTTGGTGACCAAATCGGCAACAAGGTAGGTTTTGAAAGTACTAATCCTATTAGGATTTGGTCTTATAGCCGAATAGGCTCTTTGCTAACATATTAAGGTTGGCCGAATGTAGGGATTTAAGATCTAAGGCAGTAGATCGAATTTCGGGATTTCAGTGAATTTGTTAAGCGAATCAGGTGTGTACCCCACACTATCTTTTAATAAGATTTATGGCAATATTTAATATTAGCATGTTTATAAGAATGTGAATATGGCTAAGGTACCATACAATGGTACAAAGTACCAGTACATTTCCTACTCCTACTAGGATTATGAAATATGTTATGTTTAACATGTGATAAGTGATAAGAATGTGAAATTTGGCATGTTAATGCATAATATGTATGATATGGGGCATATGGGTTATTGAAAAGGGGAAGTAAAGGTGGTGACCTAAGACCATGATATTTGACTGTGGTGACCTAAGACCACGGTATTTGAATGTGGTGACCTAAGACCACGATATCTGAATGTGGTGACCTAAGACCACAAATATTTATAAGGGCGATGAGCACGTCGACTGCAGCGACTGCCTTCGATGGTGTGTAGCGGATGGAGGGTTGACTTAGTAGTCCCCACGGTGTGCAGGTTGGTACGGGTGATGTGTAGCGGATGGCATCTAGGTTTGGGTTCAGGTTGCATCATTATTTTTATCTCATTATATGTATTGATACGTGATATGATTATGTAAGCCTGAATTGTTAAATTTTAGTGTTGGTTACACATTGAGTCTGTTTGACTCACCCCTTTGGGGAATATTTTTCAGGTGATGATCAGTGATGGACCGGGTTGGCAGAAGCTTAGGGGTGGCCATGCTCAGCTTGAAGTTTATTTTATTTGGACATTTTATTTCATTTAAGTACTTTAAATTATTTGGGTTTTTATTTGATGTAATAAGGCCATAGTGAACTCTTTTATTTCTGTTGTGTTTATTTTTCATGTTACGAACTTTGTGTTCATTAAAGACTAAGCAAATTTAATTTGAAATAAACTTTAAATATTTTGTCACCTAAAATAAACGGGTTTTCAATATAAAACAAACTTGCTTTCAACTCGAGCCCAACCCCCAAACAAACTTTCTTCAAAACACATGGTTTTTTTTTCTAAGTAACAAAACGAATTTTGAACCGGTTTTCTTCGAGGAACATACCAGATCCGGTCAAGGCTCGTGGGTCGGGTCTGGGGTGTTTCAGTTTGGTACCAGAGCCCAATTTTAAACTCTCGGCCTTGGGTGTAAGGCCCAAAACGTTTTCAAATCGAGCCCAAATAAGTTTTGTGAAAAATTTTATGAAATAAGCAGGTTTTCTGGCATGGCACCTAAGTCTCCGACCCGCAGTCCACCAGGTAAGTACCCCTAACCATTTGTGTGATTTATATGAATTGTAGAAGGGTAAGAATGGAACGTAGATTAGCATGATAGGTACTTGAACCCTAGGATTAGTTTTCCCCAACACTTACATAAGACTTAAGTGCCTAACTAAACAACCCTTTGGCTAAGTCGCCGAGTTAGGGTGTGGTAACCCCTGTGCGCATGTCTAGGATTGGATCCGGAAGAGCCTGGTACTTAAGCAGTCCTAGTGACTCACCTCCTCTTCGCAGGAATCCTACCTGGTGCGTAGCTTCGGTTCACCCTAACCAAGAGGACTCGGTCATAGGCTAAACACAATAACTAAAACCCGAAAGGGAACTAGCCGTGTTTTTATAAAAACCTAGTTTCAAAACTCTTAAAATTACCTCTTCAATTTGTGAGAACTATTTTTACAAAATTTTCCAAAAATTTCCAGAATTGCAAAATTACTAAAATACCAGAGTAGGACAAATGACGAAAATACCCCTAGGATAGGAACAGACAGAAATGTCCGAAGAGTGAATGTGTATGGGAGATACTATGGAATGGATGTCACTTGAATGAATGTTTGAATGAATGTGCTTCTCGAATTAGGATAGAAAACACGAGCGAAAACCTTGATTGTGAACCTAGAGAATGTGCCTAGAAAGTATGATAGTTCTTTAAGATCAGAGTGCGCAGCAATAGCGTAGTGGGGTGAGTTAGACCGTACGATTGTTCGTTAGTAAGTAATTTCGAGGGAAATTATTTTAAGGGGGGTAGAACTGTAACATCCTGAAAATGGGCCTATGCATTTTTGATTTAATTATACGAAATGGCATGTCTTATGCGTTATGAATGTATTGTGAACATTTTTGGAAACTTGGAAATGTAAGGAACTTTCTTGTAAGGAAATGTCTTGGAAATGTAAGGCAATGTCATGGAAATGTAAGGAAATGTAAGGAAATGTCTTGGAAATGTAAGGAAATGTCTTGGAAATGTAAGGAAATGTCATGGAAATGTAAGGAAATGTCATGGAAATGTAAGGAAATGTCTTAGAAATGTTAAGTTTTAAAGTTTAAAAGAGAGAACTAAGGCAAGGTGGCCTTAAGAAAATTAATAGAGGAAATTTGACACAAGAACGGGTTTGGAAAAGTGGCAAGGAGGCGCCACTTAAAGCCCAGTAAGTGACGCCACAAGCAAGGGGAAAGGGGCCTGAGTTCGAGTCGCATGGGAAGCAAATAAAAGATTTTATTTTCGCTACAAGGAGCAAAGAGGTGGACGGCATTAAGGCTCTTAAAAGAGGAGTTTTATTCTTTTTAAAATTCGGCTAAATAGATGGATAAATGATGGATAATTATTGGTATTTATAATAAGAGATAATTAAAGGATTATTTCTATTAATTTGAATAAAAAGATAAGGAGGAAAATAAGGAAGAGTGGTGGCCAAGTAAGGGAGTCTTGGCCTAGTAAATTCGGCAATAGGAGGAAAAGGGGTAGCCATTCTTCATTCTCTCTTTTCTTCTGCTGAAATTCTCTAGCAAATTTCTCCTCTCTTCAATTGTTTTTGCCAAGCCGAAAATACACCTTGTGAAGCCGAAACTTCAATACCAAATTGCTTAAACCTTTTCTCTTCTTCTTTTACAAACACAATCAAAAGCTGAATATATCAATAGCCCTAGCCGATTTTTCATTAAGCCTCAAGAGCCGAAATTGTGATCCACATCAAGGCCATAGCCGAATATTGTTGGGACTTCAAGCAAGGATTGACGATTCCTAAAGTAAGGGTAAGATCTCATTCGGTTTCATCCTTTTTCTTTTAAGATTTGCCGAAATCTAGGACTAACCCCATTAATATCTTGTTGCCGAAACTTTGAAGAGATCTTTCGGGATTTACTAAGTGTCGACTACAAGGAAGAGAAGTTCTTTTCCCGAAGGTACACCATAGGCCACGTGTTCCCTAGTTATTCGGTGAGTTTCGGGATTTAAAATCCACAAGGTAAGTGTCTATAGCATTCGGCCAAGGCCTATTTTGGAACCCAGATCTATTTCTTACTTCGTATAAAAGCTGAAAACTAACCCATTTGTTAATTTAATGCTTGGCCGAATACAAGAAGGAATAAAAGCAAAGTTTTCGGGATTCGTTGGTGACCAAATCGGCAACAAGGTAGGTTTTGAAAGTACTAATCCTATTAGGATTTGGTCTTATAGCCGAATAGGCTCTTTGCTAACATATTAAGGTTGGCCGAATGTAGGGATTTAAGATCTAAGGCAGTAGATCGAATTTCGGGATTTCAGTGAATTTGTTAAGCGAATCAGGTGTGTACCCCACACTATCTTTTAATAAGATTTATGGCAATATTTAATATTAGCATGTTTATAAGAATGTGAATATGGCTAAGGTACCATACAATGGTACAAAGTACCCAGGTACATTTCCTACTCCTACTAGGATTATGAAATATGTTATGTTTAACATGTGATAAGTGATAAGAATGTGAAATTTGGCATGTTAATGCATAATATGTATGATATGGGGCATATGGGTTATTGAAAAGGGGAAGTAAAGGTGGTGACCTAAGACCATGATATTTGATCGTGGTGACCTAAGACCACGGTATTTGAATGTGGTGACCTAAGACCACGATATCCGAATGTGGTGACCTAAGACCACAAATATTTATAAGAGGCGATGAGCACGTCGATTGCAAATGATCGCCTTCGATGGTGTGTAGCGGATGGAGGGTTGACTTAGTAGTCCACACGGTGTGCAGGTTGGTACGGGTGATGTGTAGCGGATGGCATCTAGGTTTGGGTTCAGGTTGCATCATTATTTTTATCTCATTATATGTATTGATACGTGATATGATTATGTAAGCTTTGAATTGTTAAATTTTAGTGTTGGTTACACATTGAGTCTGTTTGACTCACCCCCTTTGGGAATATTTTTCGGTGATGATCGGTGATGGACCGGGTTGGCGAAAGCTTAGGGGTGGCCATGCTCAGCTTGAAGTTTATTTTATTTGGACATTTTATTTCATTTAAGTACTTTAAATTATTTGGGTTTTATTTGATGTAATAAGGCCATAGTGAACTCTTTTTATTTCATTGTGTTTATTTTTCATGTTACTGAACTTTGTGTTCATTAAAGACTAAGCAAATTTAATTTGAAATAAACTTTAAATATTTTGTCACCTAAAATAAACGGGTTTTCAATATAAAACAAACTTGCTTTCAACTCGAGCCCAACCCCAAACAAACTTTCTTCAAAACACATGGTTTTTTTCTAAGTAACAAAACGAATTTTGAACCGGTTTTCTTGAGGAACATACGCATCCGGTCAAGGCTCGTGGGTCGGTCCAGGGTGTTTCATTTGGTACCAGAGCCCAATTTTAAACTCTCGGCATTGGGTGTAAGGCCCAAAACGTTTTCAAATCGAGCCCAAATAAGTTTTGTGAAAAATTTTATGAAATAAGCGGGTTTTTACGGCATGGCACCTAAGTCTCCGACCATGATCCACCGTAAGTACCCCTAACCATTTGTGTGATTTATATGAATTGTAGAAGGGTAAGAATGGAACGTAGATTAGCATGATAGGTACTTGAACCCTAGGATTAGTTTTCCCCAACACTTACATAAGACTTAAGTGCCTAACTAAACAACCCTTTGGCTAAGTCGCCGAGTTAGGGTGTGGTAACCCCTGTGCGCATGTCTAGGATTGGATCCGGAAGAGCCTGGTACTTAAGCAGTCCTAGTGACTCACCTCCTCTTCGCAGGAATCCTACCTGGTGCGTAGCTTCGGTTCACCCTAACCAAGAGGACTCGGTCATAGGCTAAACACAATAACTAAAACCCGAAAGGGAACTAGCCGTGTTTTTATAAAAACCCTAGTTTCAAAACTCTTAAAATTACCTCTTCAATTTGTGAGAACTATTTTTACAAAATTTTCCGAAAAATTTCCGAATTGCAAAATTACTAAAATACCCCTGTAGGACAAATGACGAAAATACCCCTGGGATAGGAACAGACAGAAATGTCCGAAGAGTGAATGTGTATGGGAGATACTATGGAATGGATGTCACTGAATGAATGTTTGAATGAATGTGCTTCTCTGAATTAGGATAGAAAACCTGAACGAAAACCTTGATTGTGAACCTAGAGAATGTGCCTAGAAAGTATGATAGTTCTTTAAGATCAGAGTGCGCAGCAATAGCGTAGTGGGGTGAGTTAGACCGTACGATTGTTCGTTAGTAAGTAATTTCGAGGACGAAATTATTTTAAGGGGGGTAGAACTGTAACATCCTGAAAATGGGCCTATGCATTTTTGATTTAATTATACGAAATGGCATGTCTTATGCGTTATGAATGTATTGTGAACATTTTTGGAAACTTGGAAATGTAAGGAACTTTCTTGTAAGGAAATGTCTTGGAAATGTAAGGCAATGTCATGGAAATGTAAGGAAATGTAAGGAAATGTCTTGGAAATGTAAGGAAATGTCTTGGAAATGTAAGGAAATGTCATGGAAATGTAAGGAAATGTCATGGAAATGTAAGGAAATGTCTTAGAAATGTTAAGTTTTAAAGTTTAAAAGAGAGAACTAAGGCAAGGTGGCCTTAAGAAAATTAATAGAGGAAATTTGACACAAGAACGGGTTTGGAAAAGTGGCAAGGAGGCGCCACTTAAAGCCCGAGTAAAGTGACGCCACAAGCAAGGGAAGGGGCACGAGTTCGAGTCGCATGGGAAGCAAATAAAGATTTTATTTTCGCTACAAGGAGCAAAGAGGTGGATCGGCATTAAGGCTCTTAAAAGAGGAGTTTTATTCTTTTTAAAATTCGGCTAAATAGATGGATAAATGATGGATAATTATTGGTATTTATAATAAGAGATAATTAAAGGATTATTTCTATTAATTTGAATAAAAGATAAGGAGGAAAATAAGGAAGAGTGGTGGCCAAGTAAGGAGTCTTGGCCTAGTAAATTCGGCAATAGGAGGAAAAGGGGTAGCCATTCTTCATTCTCTCTTTTCTTCTGCCAAAATTCTCTAGAAAATTTCTCCTCTCTTCAATTGTTTTTGCCAAGCCGAAAATACACCTTGTGACGCCGAAACTTCAATACCAAATTGCTCAACCCTTTTCTCTTCTTCTTTTACAAACACAATCAAAAGCTGAATATATCAATAGCCCTAGCCGATTTTTCATTAAGCCTCAAGAGTCGAAATTGTGATCCACATCAAAGCCATAGCCGAATATTGTTAGGACTTCAAGCAAGGATTGACGATTCCTAAAGTAAGGGTAAGACCTCATTCGGTTTCATCCTTTTTCTTTTAAGATTTGCCAAAATCTAGGACTAACCCCATTAATATCTTGTTGCCGAAACTTTGAAGAGATCTTTCGGGATTTACTAAGTGTCGACTACAAGGAAGAGAAGTTCTTTTCCCGAAGGTACACCATAGGCTGCGTGTTCCCTAGTTATTCGGGATTTAAAATCCACAAGGTAAGTGTCTATAGCATTCGGCCAAGGCCTATTTTGGAACCAAGATCTATTTCTTACTTCGTATAAAAGCTGAAAACTAACCCATTTGTTAATTTAATGCTTGGCCGAATACAAGAAGGAATAAAAGCAAAGTTTTCGGGATTCGTTGGTGACCAAATCGGCAACAAGGTAGGTTTTGAAAGTACTAATCCTATTAGGATTTGGTCTTATAGCCGAATAGGCTCTTTGCTAACATATTAAGGTTGGCCGAATGTAGGGATTTAAGATCTAAGGCAGTAGATCAAATTTCAGGATTTCAGTGAATTTGTTAAGCGAATCAGGTGTGTACCCCACACTATCTTTTAATAAGATTTATGGCGATATTTAATATTAGCATGTTTATAAGAATGTGAATATGGCTAAGGTACCATACAATGGTACAAAGTACCTGTGCACGCTTTCCTACTCCTACTAGGATTATGAAATATGTTATGTTTAACATGTGATAAGTGATAAGAATGTGAAATTTGGCATGTTAATGCATAATATGAATGATATGGGGCATATGGGTTATTGAAAAGGGGAAGTAAAGGTGGTGACCTAAGACCACGATATTTGACTGTGGTGACCTAAGACCACGGTATTTGAATGTGGTGACCTAAGACCACGATATCCGAATGTGGTGACCTAAGACCACAAATATTTATAAGGCGATGAGCACGTCGATCGCAAATGATCGCCTTGATGGTGTGTAGCGGATGGAGGGTTGACTTAGTAGTCCCCTACGGTGTGCGAGTTGGTACGGGTGATGTGTAGCGGATGGCATCTAGGTTTGGGTTGGGTTGCATCATTATTTTTATCTCTGTTATATGTATTGATACGTGATATGATTATGTAAGCTCAATTGTTAAATTTTAGTGTTGGTTACACATTGAGTCTGTTTGACTCACCCCTTTGGGGAATATTTTTCAGTGATGATCGGTGATGGACCGGGTTAGCGAGAAGCTTAGGGGTGGCCATGCTCAACTTGAAGTTTATTTTATTTGGACATTTTATTTCATTTAAGTACTTTAAATTATTTGGGTTTTTATTTGATGTAATAAGGCCATAGTGAACTCTTTTATTTCATTTGTGTTTATTTTTCATGTTACTGAACTTTGTGTTCATTAAAGACTAAGCAAATTTAATTTGAAATAAACTTTAAATATTTTGTCACCTAAAATAAACGGGTTTTCAATATAAAAAAACTTGCTTTCAACTCGAGCCCAACCCCCAAACAAACTTTCTTCAAAACACATGGTTTTTTTTCTAAGTAACAAAACGAA
This sequence comes from Gossypium sturtianum, assembly GCA_025698515.1. Taxonomy (NCBI): domain Eukaryota; kingdom Viridiplantae; phylum Streptophyta; class Magnoliopsida; order Malvales; family Malvaceae; genus Gossypium; species Gossypium sturtianum. Next base: position 19,826,377 of record CM046951.1, read on the forward strand.
TTTTGAACCGGTTTTCTTCGAGGAACATACCAGATCCGGTCAAGGCTCGTGGGCCCGGTCTGGGGTGTTTCAAGAAATGATTGGCCAAAATGACAAGAGACAATGGAGGCTGAGTTAGACTTATTAGCTAGATACAAAGTATTTGGATGAGTAGTCTAGACACCTGAAGATGTCAAACCTGTTGGGTATAAATTGGTTTTTGTACGTACAAGAAATGAGTCTAATGAAATTGTGAGATGCAAGGCACAACTTATAGTACAAATGTTTTCACAATGGCCTGGTATAGATTATGAAGAGACATACTCTCCTGTTATGGATGTAATTAGTGTCAGATTTTTAAATAGTTTGATAGTCTTTGAAGGACTTGACAAACGTTTAATGGACATTGTGACAAATTTCTTGTATGGATTATTAGATAATGACATCTAAATGAAAATATCTAAAGTATTTACGATGCTTGAAGCATATAACTCAAAACCTTGGCAAATGTACTCTGTTAAACTACAATGATCCCTGTATTGATTAAAACAATCTGGTCGTATGTGGTATAAACGTCTGAGTGAATATTTACTGAAAAAGGGTAATGAAAATAATGTTGTTTGTCCTTTTGTTTTTATTAAAAGAATGAATTTTGGGTCTTTTATAGTTGCAGTTTATGTTGATACTTGAACATAGTAGGGACTCCAGAAGATATCTCTATAACTGTTAACTATCTAAAGAAGGAATTTGAAATGAAGGATCTTGGGAAGGAAAAAAATGGTCTTGGATTTCAAGTTAAACATTTTAAAATTGATATTCTTATTCATCAATTAGCTTATATAGAAAGCTTTTGAAATATTTTAATATGGATAAATCTTATCCATTGGGTGTTGGATTTGGTGCCATAAGTGTAGTATTTTCATCAATGTACAGTTGTAATTTTTTCTAATAGATTGGTTAATAAAATTATTCATGAATTACATTAATACTTTGCATAATGTCCTCATATGGGTTTTGCACGCAAAGCAAAATGGAAACAAATGTTGCTCACTGGTTGTCTAATGTTTAACTAATACTAAGCAATATTACGTGAGAAAACCCATTGAAAGACTAATATGTTGTCTATTAAGTCCAATTGGGGAGGTGCTTTATCTTGGGCATCGAGCGTATGACTCCCAAAAGATAGAGACATAGATGTGGTTGACTGGACTGACCATACATCAAACTGGACCCAAGAAGAATAGATCCTGAATCCATTTATGGATTTATTCACTTGTGATGTTCATAGTGTGGCACACCTAAATCCTGAGTGGATGATAAAATATGTATGCGTGACTCGTACACTTCGATGTAAGTAAAAGCCTGAATTTAAATAGATAAGGAATCAAAAGCTGGTGCGTTGGGTGTACGACTTTTGCAATATAAACGATATCCTCTCATTAGCACTGTAGCACCCCAAACCCGGCTGGACATTATGGCCGAATCCGGAGGTGTCACCAGGTAGGGTTTTGAGAATAGAGTTGTCTCGTCAAATCATTCACGTTTCATAATTCATATTCATTTATGTCTATTTTCAAAAGTGTTACTTAATCCATTTATTTTCCAAAATGTAATTTGCAACGGAAGTCTTAAAACCGTTATATTTTAAAAATGCAGTTCGTGTTTTTAGAAAACCTTTGTTTTAGTAAAACCCGTGTTTTTAGCGAGTTGTCCAAATAAAATATTTAAATGAAAAATCCAAATTCCCAAAAATAAAATCAATAGTCCGGAGAGTCCAATTAATAAAAAACTGATAAACCATAAAAGTAACATATTTTAATCCCACATTTAGCATGCTTTTGGATGATTTATCCCTTGATTTATGTAAAAAGGTGCTCTTAATCCTTTCTTTTCATGTTTTATACTTAGGGAAGCACCGGAGGATGAAAAGAACAAGAAACATGCTTAAAATGGGCCAAATGGGCCAGACCACGAAATCAGCACAGCCTGGGCCCAAGACCACACGGCCGTGCCTCCCTAATGGACTCGAACACGGCCCGACCACAATTCACACCGGCGTGTGACATGGGCGTGTCCCTGCCACGACCAAGAGGAGTTTCACTCGGATTTAGATGCTTGGAGGCAAATAAACACACTCCAAAGTCTAATTAAACTCCCAAATAGGAATTGCACTCAAATTAGGATACTTGGAGGCCAAGTAACACATCTCAAAGCCTATATAAACACCCTAAGGGGCAACTTATTCGGGAAGTTCGGCAGAAGCCTTCTGCCAGGGCTTTTGGCGGTTAGCTAGGCCAAGGAGCCGAGCCGAAGAGGTCAAATTTGTGGGAAACACTCAAGGATAGCCAGTTGATCCATCTCAAGAAGCCGGGATTCTACTCAAGACGGTGGATCTCTCCTTCAATTCCTTCAGGGGGTTTTAGGGATTTCTTATGTTTTGTTTTATCTTTTCTTCTGAGATGTTTTCTTTCATTGTTATGAACTAAACCCTTCAGATACCTGAAGGGGATGAAACCTAGATGAATCTTGTTATTGTTTTCTGAACTATATGATAAATACTTGATTTGTTCTTAATTATGTGTGCTTAATTCTTGTGTTAGTATTTCCGGGATATTGATTCAAGTTGAATGTGCTTAGGTGGTGGAGCAAAAGTCCCTGCTTAAGAGAAGATCTAGCATAATTAAGCGGAGTTGATCGCGCGCCTAGAGATAGGGTGACGAGATTTTGCCGGATTAGGGTGAAACCTAATATGGGATTCCATAGATCGAGTTAATGCGATTCTAGGGGATTTAATTAGAAAGAGATTTCAATTAATCAACCTAGGGTTAGACGTTATTCGCCTCGAGAGAGGGTTTAATATGAATTAGGGAATCTTACAGATCAAGTCAAGTGGATACATCGTCTGGTTCAGTGTTAGATAACAAGTGAAGTCTAGGTGGATTCTTCCTAAGGGTATCGTCTTAATCAACTGAGTTTTTCCAACAGTATTTCCCCAATTCATTCTTTTTGTCTTTCCGTCTTTAGCTTAGTAGTTAGTTAAATTTAGATTAAATATGTAACACCCCAAACCCGGCCTAGAAGTTAGGCCCGAATCTGGCGTGCCACATGGAAGTGTTTTTCAAAACCATCATTGCAATTGTTAAAAACTTGTTTGAGAATTACAGCCTCTTTGTTAAAACCCAAAACACTTAAGCAATTGTTATCTACTTTGAAAATGTAATTATCTTTAAAAAAACCTTTTCGGATGCGAAAGCATATTCGAAATAAACAATTTACGAAAATGTGACGTTTAGAAATAGAGTTGCAGAAGCATTTTAAAACATTGCGGAAACGTAGATAAAATACAAGTATTTTTTTGAGAGATTGATTGATGAATCAAAAATCAAGGAATTGAACTTTAAAACCGTGACTTTTGAAAATATCATTTGATAGTTCGATAAAATAACTTCCGTGTTATAATATTTCTAAAGTTTATTATGAAAATCCATTTGTTAATCGATTTTGGAAAACCTTTATTTAAGTTTTTAGAAAAATTCTCGTTTTAAACAATTTAAGCAAAATAAAAAGTATATCAACATAAAGCAAAAATAAATACTCCAGAGGCCTTATTACATCATAAAAACCCAAAATAGTAAAGTGAACGGAAATAGAAATCTAAAGTTCAAAATAAACACCATTTCTGAAGTATGGCCTCCACCGAGTCATCCATGGCCCCAAGTCCTCGTCACGGAGCATTACCTACAAGGGTTAAGAAAAAGGGGGAGTGAGTTACAAGAACTCAGTGTGAAATCCCCTTACCGTCATCCACTGGGCCTGAACCCATATAGCAATATCATGGGCCTAAGCCCATTTACATAACAATTTTAAAATGAAGCAAATGTATGAATGTATGCAATCCCAAACCAACCTAATAATCCATCCGCTACACACCACCCGTACCATCCATCACACCCGTGGGGATCTTTTGTCAACCCACCCTGCCAACACACCAATCATAGGCAAGTTGCCATTTATAATAATTCGCAGGCAAGATGCCATTTAATTCGCAGGCAAGATGCCATTTCATAATATTTGTGGCTGAGCCACCAGAGTCATAATTATGCGTGGCATAGCCACTATACAGATTGTGGCAAAGCCACCAGAATATCATATACGGTAATATAATCGGCACACAGCCTTGGTAAAAATGATCGACATAGAGTCGTTAATTCATATGTTAGGCACATAGCCCCGGGTAAATACGTTTAGCACAAAGCCATAATCACGATGGCACAAAGCCATATTTAGATTGGCACATAGCCATTATCAGAATTTGTGGCAGAGCCACCAGAATCAGAATGTATCGCTGTAGTCAAACTGCTTTTCATAATATTTGTGGCAAAGCCACCAGGCTACACTTCTCTTCAAAATTTTTCCCATCCCATGCAAAATATGTAAATGCAACAATCATAGTAAGGCATAATATTTACAAATATAAACAAAAATTATTAATCCAGAGATTTGTTACGATAAATCGGCCCACTATAACACTTTGCAATTTGGCCCATTATGGCATTCTATCAAATCGGCCCATAAGGGCATTTTCGTAATTTCAACCCATAGGGGCATTTTCGTAATTTGGCCCATAGGGGCATTTTCATAATTTTGATAATATTACCCACTAAGGGTAATTTGGTAATCTCGCAACCCAGGGGTATTTCGGTAATTTACCCTCTAAGGGTATTATGGTAATTTCACAACCCAGACTTAACTACTAATTTGGGGCATAAAAATTGAAATCACAATCAAGGTCATACTTGACTAAATTGACTATAACTCGAGTTAGGAAACTCAAAATTTAAATCCGTAAATTTTCCTTGAAACTAGATTAATATATATTCTTACTAAAATGTTTCCAGAATTTTTGGCTTAACCAATTAGTACATTTTATTCCTTAAATTTCCCTTGTTTCACTGTGCAACGATTCTGACCTCTCTTACCTTAATTTCAAATATCTCACTGTACGGTTTTCATATACTGCTCCCACTTGTTTCTATTGAAAATAGGCTTACTAAGAAATCTATACATATAAACTATAACTCATAATTAACTTTGTACAATTTTATATGATTTTTCCAAGACAGATCAAAGAACCACGAAGTCATTCAGAACCAGTCTCATTAAAATTAAAATATCACAGACTTTAAAATTCCTTTTCCTTCTCCGCTTCTTCCATATAAAAATAGACACAGTAATATTTAATTCGATATATTATTCATTTATTAATCCCTTTTCTCCTATTTTCCATGATTTTTCAAAATCACATCACTGTTGCTGACCAAAAACTATTTCATTGCAAACTATGGTTACCACTTCGGACATACGCATGCCCAAGTGATCACGGATGCCGGTTTTTGGTTTTCTTCGGTATTTCGACCAAATCACAGAATATTTCATGCAAACTTTCAGAGAAGTGTGAGATTACACACCATTTCAAACATGTATTAGAAAAGTACGGGATTACATACCTTGATTACGAGTTGTGCTTTCTACCGAATTTAACACCTATAATGATAGTTGATAGAAGGTTAGTCTCAACTTTGATAATCGTAACTAGAAACACTTTATTAGGCTAACTCCACTTACCACGAATGTGATCTCCCTCAGTGCACCAAGAATCGATCTTATCCTTTGACTACTGAAATCCCGTCCTAACAATATTTTGTGAGCGAAAGAGTTGTTAGCAATTATCCCACCTTTGGCCAAAACAAATCTCATAACAACGTTCTTACCCCACTTGCTTGACAATTCGATGATAACGATTTGGTTAATACAAATCACTTGTGCTCCTTCACCTTGTTGAAAGCCCTAAATCCAACAATGGCCATATCACAGAAAAGAATGTAACTCAGACCCAACGAGAGAGAAAGAAGAACACTCGATTATTAAGGAAAAACTCGGATGAAACAAAGTTATTGACAAAGAGAGAACTACTACTTACCGATTGTTAATTTCCCTGTAGCGCCACTCACTTAAATCACTACTAAAAGAGGATGATTTGATCACAAGGTAATGTCGAATTAAGAATAGAGAAAATGTTGATGAAAAGGTCAAAAGAAAGAATGGATGGAGAGAAGAGTGCTAGATTGTTTCAGCTATCTAAGGGGAGATGAACAAAAAGGTGAGTGATTCGGCCAAACAAAGGAGAAAGATGTACACTCAAAGCTTGAAGATTCGGCAAGAAGGAGAAGGAAATTTGGAGAGAAAAGAAAAATGACACAAAAGTTGCAAATAGGAGTTTTTGGCCAAAACAACACAAAAACTTTTACCAATTGCCAAATACAAAATTCGGCTAAGAGAATGGTAGTTTGGAGAAAATGGCACACTTGATGCTAAAGGAATTTGACTAAAACAAGCACTAAAACTTTACCAAAACACCAAGGAAAATTCGGCTATCCCTCCCTAACACACAAAACCGTCCACATACATGACCATAATGGTCAAGAATTGGCCAACCACACTTTCCATAACACTTCCCTTGAAAAAGGCCACATGTTCCCCTTACTTTCCCCTTTCTCTTGATTTCTGTAACACCCCAAACCCGGTCAATACGCCATGACCGAATCTGGTATGTTACTGAAGAAAATATTTTTGAAAATTTCGAATTTAACAGATAAATTTTTAGTGAGAAACTCTTTGTAATTCTATATTTGTAGAAGTTAGGTGTAAAATAAGTTAAAACCAAAAATTCACTTGAAATTCCATAAAACTTTAAGATAAGCGAATAAATCATAGATTAGAAAACATTTATATCTTTTAAGAAAAATCCAAATTATTACTTTGGAAACCGATTGCATTTGAGTATAGAAACTTGAATTTTGGAAATCACTTAAATTGTAGAAAACACTTAATTTATAATTTTGCCAACAAACAATTTGTATTACCCGATGGTAAGATTTTAAAACCATTGCGATTTTATAGTTTAGAAAACTTTGGGTTCAATTATTAAATTAACCAAGTAATTTATAAATCACATTTTAAACATGTCCAAAACATATAAATAATCCAAAAACATAATTTAAAGAGGCCTTATTACAATTCCAAAATAGATATGAAACCAAATTTAAATAAAGTAAGTTCCCAAACCAAAGTTCACGTAGAACCAAAATTTATCGCATGGCCTCCTCGAGTTCATCCGGCTCCTCATCCGTAATCTCACGAATCACCTGAAATGATAAGGGAGAAGGTGAGTCGCCAAGACTCAGTGCATATTCCCTCTCCCGGGTAAATTCCACATACTTACACAAATTATAACAAAGCAACATATATGTATAATGCACCCAACCTAGCCATCCATAACTCCTTTTCTACCCCGTGTGGTACCAAACCACTGGTGGTGCCAAACCACTGGTGTCTCAAGGACACAACTGTGATACCAAATCACTGGTGACCAAAGTCACGAATAATCAAGTGTGGGGGAACCCACGTGTGATACCAAATCACTGGCGACGATCCCATATCTCAAAAGTGGGGCCAACCCACGGTGAAATTAATCCACAGGGACGAGACGCTGTGAGGTCCCAAACCTCTGGTGTCCGAAGACACGAATGTGATACCAAATCACTGGTGGTGCCAAACCACTGGTGGTGCCAAACCACTGGTGACCGAAGTCACGAATCATCAAGTTGTGGGGCCAACCCACGTGTGATACCAAATCACCGGGCGCCAATCCCATATTATCATCTGTGGGGCCAACCCAATTTGTGGTGCTAAGCCACCGGGACGAGATGCTATGAGGTGCCAAACCTCTGGAGGTGCCAAACCTCCGTGACCGTAGTAGTCACGAAATGTGGTACCAAACCACCGTGTCCGTCGACACGAATATCACTTCCCCTCCTCTCATATCACCCATCATCATGCCATACTCATGTAAATCATGCAAATCATGCAACATAATAAACCACATGGCAAATATGTCATATCTCATGCTATCATGCATCAAATAGCAAACTCAGATGTCGAAACGGACTTACCCGAGTCCCTGCTCATACCCATAGGGTATCATACCAAAATCCACACTGTTTCGGCTTATCACAATCAGGTTATTAAAGTATATGTACTTAATCATAAAGTGTGTAAGTTACACACCTGGTTACCAACGCGACTATCGAATCCCGAAGATCAAGATCTAACGCACTAGATCCCCCTTCCTTAACGCCTTTCGAACACTAGTCACAACCCGAGATATGTGAGATCAAGCCTTCCCCTACAATCGGTCAAAACTAAAGAACATAATCATGCTAATCAACCTCTAAGGGTATAACCGTAATTTTACCTACCAAGGGCATTTTCGTAATTTACCCACCAAGGGTATTTTCGTAAATTCACACCTGCAATGGCCTTTTCGAAGGCCTAATGTGGCCACTAGCGACTCAGCTACCATTTCCGGTCGTACCGGACGATTGGGCCTAAAACTCGATTCTGGCCCATTCGGGCCCACACGCTCGTGTGGCCCACCTAGCACAAATCTAGCCATGTATATAAGTTCCACCTAGTCTAGTTCACTATGTACTACACAATCGCACAATTTACTCATAAGGGCCCACGGGCCCATTGGGCCCACTTCGGCCCATCGCGGCCCAAGCAGCCCCAACCCACAAGAATACTACTTATGGCCTCAACTATCGCGTCGAAGCCCTACACGTACGTTCGCACGCTCGTGTGGCTACTATTGCCGTGACCGGCACTTCGGCATTTGCCGCTCTACAACTAGAGTAGAGAGAGTTACACACCGATAGGACTCAGGGCTAATCCGCGCCCGACCACTCTTGTGCCCAAACGCCTCCAAGATGTGTTTACTCTCCTCCTAGGATGCTCCTTATATAGCTAGCTCTTCACCTTCATTCTTTGTGTCTTTCCGATGTGGGATCCCTTCACATGAGAGTTTAAATTCAATCAAACTCTTACCGTCTGCATCATAAAATAAATACTCCTTTGCTTCTCATGAGATTCGAACCTGTGCTCCATTGTAGCATAATCCACGTCGCTAACCACTTGGCCACAAGCTCCTCTTGTGTCTTAAACCATGCACAACTAAATATAACCTATGGCGCAAATTTTAAGATCCAAATAAAAAGAAACCAAAATGCAAAAGCCAAGACTTGAACCTTGGACCTCCTTCCTTCCTTGTGGCGTCACTCCTTGTCTCTTATGTGGCGTCACTTTGCCACTACACCACACACTCCACTTGTGTCATTTTCCTTCATATTTTATTCTTAAGGCCTATCTGCCAACTTCCAAGGTTTTTTTCACCTAAAACCAAAATTTCCCCAAAGCCAATATTTGATCCCGGGACTTCATAGAAGCCCTCTAACCTTCCAAAACCACTTATCTAATAAGTCTAACTCGCATTAATACCATTCTCAAAAATTTTAAACGCTACTACGCCTAAGGCCCATTGGGCTCAATCCTACTAGGCCCAATTTCGGGATGTTACAATTTCTTTCCTCACCTTCATCCTTTCCTATTTTCCTTAGCCATCTTGCCAAAAATAAAAAGTCCACCTTGCCTTATTTACATGCTTGGCCGACACTTAGGGAAAGAATGCAAAAATAAATGTCAAAATTTGCACACAATGGGATTTGAACCTCTTCCCTCCAAGTACTTCATGTGGCGCCATATCCCCTTTTACCAAATGCTCATTTATGCTAGCACATTACTCATTTAATTCCATAAACATTGAGGTCACTTACTATCTGTAACATCCCAAATATGGGGTTATTTGGAATTTAATTATTTTTCTTATTATGAACTGCTGTGATATTATTTATGGAATGTTAAGGCTTAATTATGGATTTTTAGTAAGCTCGAGTAGTGGGAAAAATATTATTTTCAAGCTTTGAGGTAGGGAGCCTTAACAAGTGGGGGTTATAAGAATAAATGGGGATAATTTGGACATAAGATGAGCCTAGAATAAGTGGCAAAGTAAGCCTACTTAAAAGTCGCTTGTGACGCCACCAAGGAGCAAGGAGAACCTTGGTTCTGAGTCACAGAAATCCTTCCTTTTGTTCTTTATTTGGACGGCACAAGGGGGAGAGATTTTCTCTCATTAAATTCTTTTTATTATCTATTAAGATAATAGGATAATATGAGCATTTTTTATTGGATTTTTAATATGAGTTTTTTTAGATTATTATAGGAGATAATCAAGGATATTATGAAGATTAAAAGAATTATTATTGGATTATTATTAGAGTATTCAAATTATTTGAATGGTTTTAAATTAAGTGGCATGGAGTAATTCAAGGAAGTTGAGGGGAATTTGAACTCTTTGCTCAAGGGAAAGATGGACGACAAGGCAACTAGGGGGGAGGCCGAATTCTTTTAAGGCACTTAGCTATCATCTTATCTCCCTTTTCTTCACTATTGTGCATAGCCGAATTCTTTAGTAAGTAACTTTGTTATTTTAGTGCTTTTACAACTTGTTCCAAGGTTCCAAAACTCCAATTCTTGTCCCTCTTTTGCCGAAATCCCATCCTCAAGTCCATCTTCTTCTTTTTCCTTGCTAGCCGAACATCCACTCCCTATTGCCGAGACTTCATCTCCTTCTTCCATTATTTTTCCCTAGGCCGAATACACCCCCTTGCAAAGGTCGAAAATCCTTTCTCTTACTTGGAGGCACTTGGGCCGAATACCAAAGGTGATACAAGACTTTTCGGGACTTTCTTTCCAATCGGTTGAGAAGGTAAGGGGTACTAACCGAATGTTTTTAGTGTTCACTCTTATGATCTATCGATTTGGACTTAAGGAAAAGCCAAATTCGGCATAAGCTAATGATGGGCTAATCTTGTTGGTTGAAGCCGATTTCACCTAGAACTTCGGATCTCCATGCAAAGAGGTTGAATCCTTCAAACCTTAAGCAATCGGTTTTGGGGTAAGGTGGTAAGATCGACTTTCTTTATTCATGATATTCATTTAAGCCGAAGGCTACTAACTTGGTTGAGTGCCGATTTTAGGGTGGTGAAACAAAAGGCTAGTACTCAAAACACGCGGGTAAGGTTTTGGGATCCATAGGAGAACCCTCTTAAATTTTGGGTTTGGCCGAATAGGCCATAGTACTAATCCCATAGTTGGCCGAATATAGGTACAGTGAGATCTAGGGTGGCCGACTTCTCTTTTCGGGATTTAGACTTCTCATCGACATCAGGTGTGTACATACACACGTATAATCATTTAAATGTGCTGAGTGTTTTGTATGCTAACTCTGATTTGTGTAGCATCGGATTAATACCATAACGGTATGAGTGGTGGTTCAGGTAAGTACCTGTTAATATGAATGTGTTATTGATGCTTTTGGGAAGCATGGCTTATTGATACATGTGATAAATGCATGAGATCCGTTGATAATCGCTTTATCTACCGTGGGTTAAATGAGTGGAGGGGGCAAAGATATTTCGTGGCTTGAGCACCGTGTTTTGGTAACACACCGTGACTATATGTCACCGTGAGGTTTGGTACCTCCGGAGGTTTGGTACCTCATAGCGACTCGTCCTCGTGGTTAACACCACCGTGGGTTGGCCCCACTTGAGATATGGGATCGTCTCGCGGTGATTTGGTATCACACGATGGGTTGGCCCCATCACCCGATTTGTGTCTACGGACACCAATGTTTTTTGTAACACATCGTGACTATATGTCACCAGTGGTTTGGCACCACCAGGTGTTTTGGTAACACATTGTGACTACGGTCACCAAAGTGGTTTGGTACCACATGGGGTAGACAAAGGCGTTTGGTTGGCTAGGTCGGGTGCATGACTTAGTACATGATGATTGATTATATGTCAGTGTATGAAATTGTTTAAATACGGGGAAGGGTTACATATCGAGTCTTGGTGACTCACCTTCTCCTTTAACATTTTTCAGTGACTCGTAGATGGCGGTTGAGGAGCCATTGGACTCGAGGTGGCCATGCAAAGGACTTGAATAAATTGAACCTTAAACTTAGCTATTTTATTTTATTATTGGTTTATTTTTATTTTGGTTGTAATAAGGCCTCCATAAACTTTACTTTTGTTATTTCTTATATGTTGGATACTTTGTTTTAAACTATATTATTAATATCGCATTAAAATCACATGTTTTCTTAAATTAACACGAAAACGTTTTATCGTGCCATCGGGCACACTCAAATTTATATAATAACCTCGACTCAATTAAATTTCCAAATTAAATCTAAGTATGGTTTCGCAAGTTAACCAAAAACGAGGAGTTTTCAAAGAAAACCTAAATTGGTTTTAAAATGGCTTCAAAAGTTTTCTCCGTAACAAACCAAATTCGGTCGTAATGTTTGGGCCGGGTTCGGGTTGTTACAAAATTGGTATCGAGCCCAGTTCAAAGCTCTCTTTGTGGGGGCCCAAGGCCCAAAATGTTTTGGTAGGCCTTATGGAATGATTTTTGGTTTTGAACAAAGATGGCCCGAGTCTCCTGCACCAATCCGCCTGTAAGTATATCTAAACCTCTTGGTGAATTATATTCTGTAGAAGGGTAGGAAGCATGGAACGTAGATAGACTTATAGGACTTGGACCCTAAGGTTAGATTACTCAAACACAAACGAAGCATAAGACTTAAGGAACTAAACCAACCTATGACTTAGTCAATGAGCTAGGGTGTGGTAACCCCACACGCATGTCTAGGATTGGATCCTAAGAGCCTCGGTATTTAAGCGATCCTCGTGACTCACCTCCTCTTCGCAGTATCCTACCAGTGCGTAGCTTCTGTTCACCCTAACTCGCAGGGCTCAGTGGTGTGGCAACCTCTGCATGCGCATGTCTAGAAAGGTTCAAAGAGAGCTTGGTATTTAAGCGGTCCGCGTGACCCACCTCCTCTTCACTCGACTTCGCCTCGGTGCGTAGCTTTGTTCACCCCGACCGGGAGGGCTCGGTCATAGGCTAAACACAATGATTAAAACCCGAAAAGGGAATTAGCCATGTTGTCGAAAAAGGATGAAACAACAAACCCTAATGTTTTCAAAACCTGTGCAATAACTTTTTTTTCAAACCCAAGAACATTATTGTTACAACGTTATTTCTCGAAAAACTTGATGGTGGAAAATTACGTAAATGCCCTTAGGGGTAAAATTACCAAAATGCCCTCGGTTCATAAAATATCAGTACAATGGTTTTGCTCAAAAATTTCAACTATTTTACAAATATTCAACAACTTAGCTTTGGAAATCATCATCAAAATATTTTTGTTCTGGAAAATGACGAAAATACCCCTGGGATAGAAATGGGCAGAAATGTCCAATGAGCGATTAGGTATGGAAAGTATTAAGGAATGGATGCATGAACTTCTTTGTGTGAACTAGGAAAGAAGATCGGAACATTGTTTGCTCGAAAGAATCTCTCGATTAAACCTTATCCATAAAATTTCTTCGCGAGTAATAAAGTGAAACAAATGCTAACGCATAAAATTTTTCTTAATCGATTAAAAGCGCGGTAGATAGAATGAGTTCTAGAGGACGTGGACGCCGTGGACGTGGTAGGGTAGGATGACGGTGATCCGAACCCGTCAGTCGTGACAAGGTTCTGAAAATGAGGTACCACTTCCACCACCACCTCCTACTTTTAGAGCGGAGGCCGGATCGACCGGCAGGTGGTGGCGGTCGCAAGTCGCTTTGGCGAGTCTTGGAGATGGTGGTCGGGGTGGTGGAAATGTGGGAGCTCTAAATCGTTCCCGAGCGACTCCGATCTAACTGAGTGGAGGTATTCCGAGGTGTGTCGAGTGGCACCCAAAGGCAAAAGAATCGGCTAGAGTCAATCGAAAGAATCATGGATGACCTTGACCGACCGAGGAAGAAAAGTCGAAAGGGCGGTGTGTCGCTTCTAAAGGATGAAGCGTGACGATGGTGGCTTACGGTTCGAGATGGGGCTACAGCAGATGATTTGACTTGGGAGTATTTCGTAACCACCTATCGGAAGAAGTATGTGGGTACCAAATACACCGACGCCAGAGAAAAAGCTTTTCCGGGATTAGTGCAAGGAACTAAGTCCGTGGTCGGAATATGAGGCGGAATTTTTAAGGTCGAGTAGGTATGCTAGAGGCATCGTGTCTCATCGAACATGAGCGCTGTGGTCCGCTTTGAGGACGGACTCGAGATGATTTAAGGTTCTCGATTGCCCCACAAAGGTTCGTGAGTTCTCATCTCTAGTGGAAAAGGCTAAGGTGGCCAAGGGATCAAGGAGGCCGTGAGGCAAAGTTATAGTAGGAATAATCGTAAGAGAGGATTTGGGTCACCGGATCAAGCGGTAGTGTTCGTAAAAAGGCTAGGCCAAGTGGGCCCAATCAGGTGGCAAAGCCCACGACTACTAATCGAGGCCGACTCGGTGTAATCGCCGTGGAAAGACCCATTGGGGAGGTTGTTGGACCGGTGATAAAGGATGTTTCGAGTGTGGGTCTTTGGAACATCGTGTCGAGAGATTGTCCCCTGAAACTAGCTAAGAATCACCGAGGCGTAATCGCACTCGCAATAGAAGTGTGGGACCACGGAGGGTCGTGGTAATGGCAGAGGAAACAACGGTCCTAACCGAGGTCGTGGAACTCAAGGCGCAGGTTCAGGGTAACACGAGGCTAGGCGCACCGGCTTAGTTTACGCAAATGAGGTGTCGCGAGGAAGGTGACGCACCGGATGTCATAACCGACGCGTTTCTAATTTTTGGTTTTCCTTATGTTGCATTGATTGATGTGGGCTCGACGCACTCGTGCACATTGCTAGTAGTGTGGTAGGAACTATGGACCTAAACTCAAACTACTTTTAGGAGATGACCAGTAGTTAGCCCTTTAGGTCACTCTGTAATAGTAGACAAACTTTATAGAAGCGTACTTCTAGAACTTCAAGGGGTAGTATTTGTAGTGATCCGATGGAACTACCGTTTGGGGAGTTCGATTTGATCCTTGGAATGGACCGGCCGGTTAAGTATCAAGCGAATTTGGATTGCGCGCCGCCAAGCGCATCTTCTTAAGACTACCAAGGTGATGAAGTGGTTATGGTAGGAGATAGAAGGAACTACCTATCCAATGTAGTGACCGCCTTGAAGGTCAAAAAAAGATGGTCAAGAAGGGTTGTGAGGCGATTTGGTTCAAATCGTGCTTTGGAAGCTAAGGGGTTAGTAGTTGGAAAGGTCCGAACGGTTGGGGAATTTGGTCGATGTGTTCCCAGAGGAGCTTCCGTCCGCCTCCGATCGAAATCGAATCCGGTATAGACTTGCTACCCGAACGGCACTGTGTCTATAGCACCATACCGAATGGCACCAAAGGAATTGGTGGAGCTAAAGGCTCAAATTCGGGAGCTCTTGGATAGAGGGTTCATTCGACCAAGTATATCTCCGTGGGGAGCACCGTGTTGTTTGTCAAGAAGAAGGACGGTTCTATGCGCGATGTGCATCGACTCACCGCCGCTTAAACAAGTTAACGATCAAAAACAAGTACCCGCTGCCTCGATCGATGATTTGTTTGACCAACCGAAAGGTGCGTCGGTATTCTCAAAGATTGACCTTAGGTCGTTATCATCAATTAAGGGTGAAGGAGGTGATGTGCACAAGATTTTCGCATTCCGAACTCGGTATGGGCATTACGAGTTCTTAGTGATGCCATTCGGTTGACCAATGCACCGGCGGCATTTATGGACTTAATGAATAGGGTATTTCAACAAGATTTGGACCAATTCGGCCGTGGTGTTCATAGACGACATATTGGTTTATTCAAAGACGAGAAGAGGAGCATGACAAGCATTTACGGATAGTTCTGCAAGTATTGAGGAGAAGCGCTTATATGCCAAATTCAAGAAGTGCGAATTTTGGGTGAGGGAAGTGGCTTTCTTAGGGCACGTGGTCTCGCGGAAGGAATTAGAGTAGACCCTCAAGATTGAAGCAAGATTGGAGTGGAAACCACCTAGGTCTGGTGGTGAAATACGGTTTTCTCGGGTTTAGCAGGTACTACTATCGGAGGTTCGTGGAAGGATTCTCTCTAATAGCAAATACCAAGTTAACTAAGTTACTAAGGAAAGGTGTCCCATTTGTATGGACGGAGAAGCGACAAAGGAAGCTTTGATAAGCTAAGGAAAATTTTGACTAAGCTCCGGTTTGGTACACCAAGCAGAAAGTTATTCACGATCTATTGTGATGCATCTCACACCGGTTTGGGATGTGTGTTGATGCGGATGGGAAGGTAGTAGCCTATGCATCCCGTCCGCTTAAGACCGCATGAGGTTAACTACCCAACGCATACGACTTGGAGTTAGCGGCGATGTCTTCGCTCAAGATATGGAGACAAGACTGTATGGGGAGAAGTCGATAGTCTACACGGATCACAAAAGCTTGAGGTATCTTCGACTCAAAAGGATCTCAATCGAGACAAATCGGTGGATTGAACTACTAAAGGATTACGATTGTTCAATCGAGTACCATCCGGTAAGGCTAATGTGGTAGCCGATGCATTGAGCCTAAGGTTGTGACGGACTTAAGAGCAATGTTCGCTCGGTTGAGTCTATATGATGATGGGAGTCTTTTGGCGAACTCCAAGTAAAGCCGACTTGGATTGAGGAGATTAAGGAAAAGCGCTTAGTGGATGAAGGCTTGAGCGCTAAGAGGGTACAAGTTCAAGATGGTGGTTTGGAAGGGTACATTCTGTCTAGGGATGGAGTGCTATGTTTTCAAGGGCGAGCATGCATGCCGAAGGATAAGGAGTTGAGGCGGAAAATTCTCCATGATGCACATAGCAGCCATATGCTATGCATCCGGAGGAAGCAAGATGTATGGAGATTTGCGAAAATAGTTCGTGGCCGGGTTGAAGCGTGAGATAACCGAGTTCGTAGGGAAGTGTCCGACGTGCCGCAAGTTAAGGCCGAACATCGCTTACCATCGGGACTACTTCAACCGATAAAGATCCTCAATGGAAATGGGAGAGGATCACCATGGATTTTGTTAGTGGGCTACCCTTACGCCCAACAAGAAGGATGCGCTTTGGGTAATTGTGGATCGCTCGACTAAATCACCTCACTTCATGCCGGTGAGAATGGATTACTCACTCCGTGGCTAAGCGAAAGCCAGATGTGAGTGAAATAGTGAGGTTACATGGTGTGCCAATGATCGATTATCTCGGATAGGGATCCCGATTCACGCCAAGGTTTTGGAAAGCGTTGCATCAAGCTTTGGGTACACTACTAGATTTCATGACGGCTTTCCATCCACAATCACTGACAATCGGAGAGGGTGATACAGATTTTAGAAGACATGTTAAGAGGTTGTGTCTTGGATTTTAGTGGTAGTTGGGAGGAGTACCTACCATTAGCGGAATTCGCTTATAACAATAGTTATCAAGCGAGTATTCAAATGGCTCCATATGAGGCCCTATATGGACGAAAATGCCGTACTCCTACATATTGGACGGAGTTGGGGAACGACAAGTTCTGGGTCCGCACTGGTAACAGAGATCAAGACAAAGTCAAGGTGATTCGGTCTCGCCTCAAGGAAGCATCGATAGGCGTAAGTCTTATGCCGATCTCAAACGCAAGGAAATGGAGTATCTTTGGGAGACAAAGTCTTTCAAAGTGTCACCTTGGAAAAAGGTGTTGAGATTTGGACGAAAAGGGAAGCCGAGCCCAAGGTTCATCGGGCCATATACGCTTGTAAAGCGAGTAGGACCGGTAGCTTATCGCCTAGAGTCGCCGCAGAATCAATCGATTCATGACGTATTCCATGTATCAATGCTTTGAGGCAGTATCGGTCGGATCCTTCGCACGTTGTGCCGTGAGCGCAGATTGAGGTGAACTCGTGATTTATCTTTTGAAGAAGAACCGGTTTGATTGTAGACCGAGATGTGAAGGTTCTACGTAGGAAGGCGGTGGCCTTTAGTGAAAGTGATATGGCGGAACCACGGAGTGGAAGAAGCTACGTGGGAGCCCGAGGAGGTGATGCGGCAAATACCCCCATCTCTTTTGATCAAGGAATTTCGAGGACGAAATTTATTTTAAGGGGGTAGAATCTGTAACATCCCAAATATGGGGTTATTTGGAATTTAATTATTTTTCTTATTATGAACTCATTGTGATATTATTTATGGAATCTTAAGGCTTAATTATGGATTTTTAGTAAGCTCGAGTAGTGGGAAAAATATTATTTTCAAGCTTTGAGGTAGGGAGCCTTAACAAGTGGGGTTATAAGAATAAATGGGGATAATTTGGACATAAGATGAGCCTAGAATAAGTGGCAAAGTAAGCCCACTTAAAAGTCGCTTGTGACGCCACCAAGGAGCAAGGGAGAACCTTGGTTCGAGTCACGTAAATCCTTCCTTTTGTTCTTTATTTGGACGGCACAAGGGGAGAGATTTTCTCTCATTAAATTCTTTTTATTATCTATTAAGATAATAGGATAATATGAGCATTTTTATTGGATTTTTAATATGAGTTTTTAGATTATTATAGGAGATAATCAAGGATATTATGAAGATTAAAAGAATTATTATTGGATTATTATTAGAGTATTCAAATTATTTGAATGGTTTTAAATTAAGTGGCATGGAGTAATTCAAGGAAGTTGAGGGAATTTGAACTCTTTGCTCAAGGGAAAGATGGACGGCAAGGCAACTAGGGGAGGCCGAATTCTTTTAAGGCACTTAGCTATCATCTTATCTCCCTTTTCTTCACTATTGTGCATAGCCGAATTCTTTAGTAAGTAACTTTGTTATTTTAGTGCTTTACAACTTGTTCCAAGGTTCCAAAACTCCAATTCTTGTCCCTCTTTTGCCGAAATCCCATCCTCAAGTCCATCTTCTTCTTTTCCTTGCTAGCCGAACATCCACTCCCTATTGCCGAGACTTCATCTCCTTCTTCCATTATTTTTCCTAGGCCGAATACACCCCTTGCAAAGGTCGAAAATCCTTTCTCTTACTTGGAGGCACTTGGGCCGAATACCAAAGGTGATACAAGACTTTTCGGACTTTCTTTCCAATCGGTTGAGAAGGTAAGGGGTACTAACCGAATGTTTTTAGTGTTCACTCTTATGATCTATCGATTTGGACTTAAGGAAAAGCGAAATTTGGCATAAGCTAATGATGGGCTAATCTTGTTGGTTGAAGCCGATTTCACCTAGAACTTCGTGGATCTCCATGCAATGAGGTTGAATCCTTCAAACCTTAAGCAATCGGTTTTGGGGTAAGGTGGTAAGATCGACTTTCTTTATTCATGATATTCATTTAAGCCGAAGGCTACTAACTTGGTTGAGTGCCGATTTTAGGGTGGTGAAACAAAAGGCTAGTACTCAAAACACGCGGTAAGGTTTTGGGATCCATAGGAGAACCCTCTTAAATTTTGGGTTTGGCCGAATAGGCCATAGTACTAATCCCATAGTTGGCCGAATATAGGTACAGTGAGATCTAGGGTGGCCGACTTCTCTTTTGGGATTTAGACTTCTCATCGACATCAGGTGTGTACATACACACGTATAATCATTTAAATGTGCTGAGTGTTTTGTATGCTAACTCTGATTTGTGTAGCATCGGATTAATACCATAACGGTATGAGTGGTGGTTCGTGTAAGTACCGTTAATATGAATGTGTTATTGATGCTTTTGGGAAGCATGGCTTATTGATACATGTGATAAATGCATGAGATCCGTTGATAACTCGCTTATCTACTGTGGGTTAAATGAGTGGAGAGGCGGTGATATTTCGTCTTGACGAGCACCGATGTTTTGGTAACACACCGTGACTATATGTCACCGTGAGGTTTGGTACCTCCGCAGGTTTGGTACCTCATAGCGACTCGTCCCTCGTGGTTAACACCACCACGTGGGTTGGCCCCACTTGAGATATGGGATCGTCTGCGGTGATTTGGTATCACACGATGGGTTGGCCCCATCACCCGATTTGTGTCTACGGACACCGGTGTTTTGGTAACACATCGTGACTATATGTCACCAAAGTGGTTTGGCACCACCAGTGTTTTGGTAACACATTGTGACTACGGTCACCAAAGGTTTGGTACCACATGGGGTAGACAAAGGCGTTTGGTTGGCTAGGTCGGGTGCATGACTTAGTACATGATGATTGATTATATGTCGTGTATGAAATTGTTTAAATACGGGGAAGGGTTACATATCGAGTCTTGGTGACTCACCTTCTCCTTTAACATTTTTCAGTGACTCGTAGATGGCGGTTGAGGAGCCGGTTGGACTCGAGGTGGCCATGCAGTGGACTTGAATAAATTGAACCTTAAACTTAGCTATTTTATTTTATTATTGGTTTATTTTTATTTTGGTTGTAATAAGGCCTCCATAAACTTTACTTTTGTTATTTCTTATATGTTGGATACTTTGTTTTAAACTATATTATTAATACTGCATTAAAATCACATGTTTTCTTAAATTAACACGAAAACGTTTTATCGTGCCATCGGGCACACTCGAAATTTATATAATAACCTGACTCAATTAAATTTCCAAATTAAATCTAAGTATGGTTTCGGCAAGTTAACCAAAAACGAGGAGTTTTCAGCAAAACCTAAATTGGTTTTAAAATGGCTTCAAAAAGTTTTCTCCGTAACAAACCAAATTCGGTCGTAATGTTTGGGCCGGGTTCGGGTTGTTACACTATCTCTCCTTAAAGTGCTTAAACACAAAATTCTTCCTATAACTTAACTTGAACCCGGAACTTCCTAGAAACCTCGTAACTCTCCAAAATCACATTCCTAATAAGTCCAACTTGAAATAATGCCGTTCTCAAATTCCCATGAATTTTAGAACGCTTCTACGCTCAAGGCCCAATGGGCCCAATAGGTCCAATTCTACTAGGCCCAATTTTGGGATGTTACAAAATAACAACTTCACTTATTTTAGGCTAGATAATAAAAAGAAAGTTAGTATTAGTACTTTTAGTTCCTTTGGGTTCGACAATCCGGTCTTGCCTAAGTTATACTACTGTTCGATAGGTGCACTTGCCTCAATCGTTGTTATAGTTAGTTTCCAGGTTCGATCATTATAAATTTAAAACTCTGAAATCAACGATCAAGTTTTTGGCGCCGTTGCCGGGGAACTAAAATATTAAGAAAGCTCGATTTTTATTACTCTAGCCATATTTTATTTTTGCAATTAAATTTTATTTTTTTATTTTGTTAATTTTTCTTTTATTTGCTTTTGACAGGTAATTTCAGTTTATAGAGGAGATGGCACTGAATAACTATCAGTGGCAAGTTATGAGGACAAAGCCAACAAAAGCAGCCGACATCTACAACCTCGACCCAGTAACCATGCTATCAAATCAGATAGAGCTTTTAAGTAAGAAAATTGACTGGTTATGTGGTTCTTCGTAGGTATATCCAGTTATGCAGTGTGAAACAAGTGGAGGTGTGGCGAATCCTGAGTACCCACCCTACGGACAGGGCATAGAAAGCGAACAAGTCAACTATATGGGTAACTATCCTAGACCTCAAAATAATTTTTATGGTAACACTTATAATGCAGGTTGGAGGTACCATCCCAATTTCTCGTGGGATGATCAAAGTAGCCAAAGACTGGAACTTCTTCCAAATTTTCAAAAACCACCTCACCAACAGAAAGAGGAGTCAACCTTGAGGAGATGCTGACAAAATTCATAGCAGCCACAGAAAATTCAGGTTTTCAACAACCACCTCACCAACAGGAAACGAAGCCAAACCTTGAGGAGATGCTAATGAAATTTATCTCGAACACTGAAATAGCACTTAAAAATCAGCTAGCGTCGATTCAAGGGCTCGAGAATCAAATAGGTCAGCCTGCTAAGCCGATCTCAGAAAGACCACAAGGTATCTTGTAACACCCCAAACCCGGCCTAGACGTTATGACCGGATCTAGCATGTCACATAGAAGGGTTGTTTAAAACTACGTATTCTTTTTGAAAACTTCGAGCTTTGTTGTTTGTGAAATTCAGTTTTGCATTTATTGTTAAAAACACTGTTACTGCTATTATTATTCTTAATATTATTATTTCCCAAAAACTTGTTTAAAACAGAAATCGAATTCAGTGAATTGCGTAGATGTGATATTTTGAAAAGAGTTGATGTCATTTTAAGAAACCACATATTTATAAATTTAACAGTTATTAAAGAAAACTTTAAAGAAAATAAACCAACTGCCTTGTTACAAAAATATTGACCCAAAATAAATTAAAACAAAAAATAAAGCGAAAACAAAAATTTACTAAGTTCCCGGGAAATGTTCCCGATGTATGGCCACCATAGAGTTCTCCACCGCCCCAAATCCTCTAACACTGGGGATCACCGGTAAGATTAAAGTAGAGGGGTGAGTTACGAGAACTCAGTGTGTAATCCCCTAATTAGTTATTAACTGGGCCCGAGCCCATACGGAAACAGACTAGGCCGAAGCCCATACAAAATCAAATTGGACCGAAGCCCATACAAAAACAGTTCAGCCCTATTCAGTAACAATCTGGGCCTTAGCCCTATAAACATGATCATGCAAATGTAGAATGCAACCCAACTTAATAATCCATCCCCTACACACCACCCGTACCAGCCCAACACACCCATGGGGATTTCTAAATCAACCCGTCCATCCGCTACACACCTCGATGGCAATCAAGCTGCCCATTGCAGAATTTGTGGCGAAGCAACCAGATTAACAGAATATACGTGGCATAGCCACTGATGATTGTTAATGGCGAGCCACGAGTCGAATGTGGCGTAACCACCGTAATACACTTCCTCCGATCATCAATATCCCAATACCACGCAAAATGTCATGTATGCAAAGCATATATCAAATATAATGTATGAAATGAATTACCGTCATAACCAGATAAACAGAATACACAATCATACCAATCAACCCATAAGGGTATAACAGTAATTTTACCCACTGAGGGTTTTTCAGTAATTTACCCACTAGGGGTATTTCAGTAATTTACCCTCCAAGGGTATTTTGGTAATTTACCCTCTAGGGGTATTTTGGTAATTTACCCTCTAAGGGTATTTTGGTAATTTACCCCCAGGGGTATTTCGATAACTTTTTCAACCCATAAGAAGGGCTACAGTCGCCTTGAGCGACTCAATCATTCTAAACAGAAATAAAGATGTGAATGGGCCTAAGGCCCATTCTCGGCCTAAGTGGGCCCACACGCTCGTGTGGCCCATTTAGCCCAAATCTAACCACAGATATATAATTCACCTAGACTAATTCAATATCTACTACACAATCATATAATTTATTTATATGGCCCACGGGCCCATTGGTCCCACTCGGCCCAAGGCTGCCTAACCCCATGAGATTACTCATGAGGGCCTCAACTATCGCGTCGAAGCTCCCACACATGCGCTCGCACGCTCGTGTGGCTACCATCACCGTGTGACCGACATTTTGACATTTGCGCTCTATAGCTAGAGTAGGGCAAAATACACACCTGATAGGAATCTGGAGTTAATCCGCACTCTGAGCACTGTTCTGCGCATAAGCCAACAATGATCGCACCCATGACCCCCAAGGGGATGTGTCGATCAACTTCGGTCACCACCACCGTGACCTAACGGCTAACCCAAACGAGCATGCCACAAAGCGAAGGGATCAGCCAAAAAAAGGTGTGCCTCCTCTCCTTATGGTTTGCTCTATTTAAAGATAGCTTCTCATCTTCCCTCCTGCTAGCTTTCCGATGTGGGATCCCTTCTTCAACAGAGTTTAAATTCAACACAAACTCCGGCCGTCCAAACTTAGCAAAATAAATATCTTTTTTTGCTTGCGATGGGATTCGAACTCAGGCTCCCCTGTAACTTAATCCACGCTGCTAGCCACTAGGCCACAAGCTCCTCTTGTGTCTAAAATTATGCGCAACTAAATATAAGTCTATGGCCAACGTCTAAGTTCACTTAAAAAAATAAATCAAAATGAAATGCAAGTGCCAAGACTTGAACCTTGGACTCCTTTGCTTCCTTGTGTGGCGTCATTCCCTTGTCTCCCATGTGGCGCCATTTGCCACTAGACCACAACTCCTTTTGTGTTAATAAAACACACATTATTATCTATATGCCCTGCCTCCACCAGCTCTCCCCACTAAAAAGCCTAAAAACCAAAATTTTTCTTATAGCCTAACTTGAACCCGGGACTTCATAGAACCCCGTAACCTTCCAAAATCACCTTTCTAACAGGTCCAACTTGAAATAATGCCATTCTCATAATCCCAAAAATTCTAAAATGCTTCTACGCTCGGGCCCAATAAGCCCAACTCTACTAGGTCCAATTTCGGGATGTTACATATCTCACCAAGCAACACTGAATCTAACCCAATGGAACAAATTCAAGCCATCACCGCCCAAAATAGTGAAGGGTTAGACGAACAAAACCCAAGGGAAGAACCTGTGGTAAGTGAAGGTAAGGTTGAGGTGAGCCATGAAATACCAACATCAGCAATTACAGAGTACCAACCTCGTATACCATATCCTAAAACAATGAAGAAGGACAACACAGAGGAATATTTTGAGCTGTTGACAAACAAACGGAAGCTAGACGAGGCATCGCATGTGGAGCTAAACGCAATGTGCTCAGTAATTCTACAAAATAAACTGCCATGAAAATTAAAAGATCCAGGGAGTTTTACAATTCCATGCTTAATTGGTTGTTTATCTATTGATAATGCTTTAGCTGATTTAGGGGCAAGCATCAATGTTATGCCTTATAAAATGTTTAAACAACTAGGTCTAGGAAAACCCAAACAAACTAGGATGAGCATTCAATTAACTGATAAAACTATCAGAATTCCTAGGGGTATTATAGAGAATGTTCTAGTCAAAATTGATAAATTCGTATTCCCAGTAGACTTTGTAGTTTTAGACATGGATGAGGACAATAATATTCCTTTAATTTTAGGAAGACCCTTTTTAGCAACTGCCAGAACCAAAATTGATGTTGACGCAGGTGAACTCATACTTCGTGTAGGGGGAGAATCAATCAGTCTTAAAGCTCTTGACTCAGCTAGGACATCAAGTGATAAAGGTGAGAAAGTAAATTCAATTGATGACCAAGATGTTCAACCTTCCTCACAGGAAACACCACGAAGCTACAAAACTGAACCTGATTCTGGATCCCGTGCCAATAAAGAAGTAATTCATGAGGAACGAAGGCTTCGAACCGAAGAACTAGACGAGTGGAAGACACACTTCAAGGAGAAACTAAAAACACACGAAGCAAAAACGAGGCAACTTCACGACGAACTTAATGAAGGGATAACCCAGCTTAAGATAGGAGATCAGGTACTCGAAATCTTCTCAAATGGAACAGTCGAGGTAACTCGTCCTAAAATTAGCACCTTTAAGGTAAACACTACTCGACTTAAGCTTTATATCCATAACCGAATTGATCGCATGAGAAAGGATTTCCACCTCCTCAAACCACCATGATTGTGCGAATAACAGGTAAGTCTAGCTCAAGACTTTAAACGAGCGCTTCTCGGGAGGCAACCCGAGCACTAACTTTACTAATTAGTTTTGTTTTATTTCTTTTCACATTTAGGCGTAGGTTTCCATACCCACACGGCCTTGCACACGGCCGTGGACGTGGACATGTGGACACCACGAGTAGGCACATGAGCGTGGACCGTATCTTTATTTAATTATTTACTTTTATTTTTATTTTTATTTTTATTTTTATTTTTATTTTTATTTTTATTTTTACTTCCTTTATTATTTTTTCTCAATGGCATTTAGATTTAGCTTAGGATACAATAAAATTAGGATGGCTGCTTCGAGGACTCAAACAGTTCGAGACGCTTCCCCACGTTTACCTCTAATCCTATCCGGTTTCTTTTTGGCTTCATCCAAAATTCAGGAAGTTTCACTTCTCTCCCCATCTTACAATTTTATGATTATTTTGATATTATCTATCTTTGTACATTGAGGACAATGTACATCTTAAGTGTGGGGGTTAACTATAGCATTATTTGAAAATCCCTGAATTATGCCTTGTCTTAAAGTAAGTTTCTCATATTATGATTAGAATGAAATTTTTGAAAGTTTCTCATATTATGATTAGAATTAAATTCCCCTAATTTATGATTTTTGTTGATTTATTTTGGATTAAGTCATTGATAATTGTGCATTGATAACTAAATTTAAAGGATACTAGAGAATCAAGCATGATAAGTCTATTTTTCAGAAATAAAATTTTTTTCTAGGTTGTCTACCTGAATTTGAATATTACTTTGAAGTTTGAAATTTACGAGGTTGACATCAAAATACCCATAATTTTTGTGAGATTTTGAGCCTTATAGAGCATATATTCTTTTTCTTGCTCACTTTTTGATTATGAGTGTGACAACATTGATTAGTTATTCTAGAACTTGCATCGATTATACATGTCGAGACCACATCCTTGATTTGATATACAGAGATGATGAAGGCACCTAGGATTTAACCCACTTACTCCAATAAAAAGCCTACCTTCACAATTAACCCCTAGTGAACCCCGTTGATCCTAACAACCTTATTTATTGACTCACCCACTAATTTTAACCCAAAACCCTTTGTATTTGTTATCACCATTCCTTGACTCCCTTTTTGTCGAGATTTGATTTTGAGCAGTTGCCTAACTATGTTCTTTATTTCAGTTGTAAAAGTTCTTTCCTATTATTATTTGACTTGTTCTAAAAAAAAATGAAGTATATTCATTATTAGTTCTATAATTAAGTGAGCTTGCATGTTTAAAGTTCAAATCTTGAAGAAGAAGCTCGTATTATTAGTAGTGAAGTTTCAATTGATGTAATTATTTAAGATTAGTTCATTTTTCTAGTTAGGTAAATTGTCAGGTCAATCTCGATTCTAACCTTCTAATTCAGCCTATATCTATACCCTTAACCTAAGCCCCGTTACAACCCTGTAAAGACCTTTGGATTTGTGTATCATCTCATATTATAGTGGTGGAGATTTGATTTTCATGCAAGCCTATGGGATTAACTCTTCATGTTTGATGTTTGAGTGCTTAATTCTGAACCTTAAACACTTCGAGTGATTTGAGTGAATCTTTAGTGAGGATGCCAACCCTTGTCGATTTTAAATCAGAGGTAATTATTTAGATGAAGGGAAACACCTATGTTTTGTGCTACAAATGTATGACTTAGATTGTTTGAATCTTTAGGACTCTTTGAGTTGAATTATCCATGTATAAATTATCTTTGAATTATGATGAAACACTATCAATGGTTATCATGAATTGAGGGAAGATCGTTTTAATTATGAGTTGAGAATTTTGCTTGAGGACAAGCAAAAGCTTAAGTGTGGGGGTATGTGATAAACCGTAAAAGTAACATATTTTAATCCCACATTTAGCATGCTTTTGGATGATTTATCACTTGATTTATGCAAAAAGGTGCTCTTAATCCTTTCTTTTCATGTTTTATACTCAGGGAAGCACCGGAGGATGAAAAGAACAAGAAACATGCTTAAAATGGGCCAAATGAGCCAGACCACGAAATCAGCACGGCCTGGGCCCAAGACCACACGGCCGTGCCTCCCTAATGGACTCGAACATGACCCGACCATGATTCACACGGGCGTGTGACATGGGCGTGTCCCTACCACGCCAAGAGGAGTTTCACTCGGATTTCGATGCTTAGAGGCAAAGAAACACACTCCAAAGTCTAATTAAACTCCCAAATAGGAATTGCACTCAAATTAGGATACTTGGAGGCCAAGTTACACATCTCAAAGCCTATATAAACACCCTAAGGGGCAACTTATTCGGGAAGTTCAGCAGAAGCCTTCTGCCAGGGCTTTTGGCGGTTAGCTAGGCCAAGGAGCCGAGTCGAAGAGGTCAGATTTATGGGAAACACTCGAGGATAGCCAGTTGATCCATCTCGAGAAGCCGGAATTCTACTCAAGATGGCGGATCTCTCCTTCAATTCTTTCAGGTGTTTTAGGGATTTTTTATGTTTTGTTTTATCTTTTCTTCTGAGATGTTTTCTTTCATTGTTATAAACTAAACCCTTAAGATACCTGAAGGGGATGAAACCTAGATGAATCTTGTTATTGTTTTCTAAACTATATGATAAATACTTGATTTGTTCTTAATTATGTGTGCTTAATTCTTGTGTTAATATTTCTGGGATATTGATTCAAGTTGAATGTGCTTAGGTGGAGGAGCAAAAGTCCCTGCTTAAGAGTAGATCTAGCATAATTAAGCGGAGTTGATCGCGTGCCTAGAGATAGGGTGACAAGATTTTGCCGGATTAGGGTGAAACCTAATATGGGAGTCCATAGATCGAGTTAATGCGATTCTAGGGGTTTTAATTAGAAAGAGATTTCAACTAATCAACCTAGGGTTAGACGTTATTCGCCTCGGGAGAGGGTTTAATATAAATTAGGAAATCTTATGGATCAAGTCAAGTGAATACATCGTCTGGTTCACTGTTAGATAACAAGTGAAGTCTAGGTGGATTCTTCCTAAGGGTATCGTCTTAATCAACTGAGTTTTTCCAACAGTATTTCCCCAATTCATTCTTTTTGTCTTTGCGTCTTTAGCTTAGTAGTTAGTTAAATTTAGATTAAATAACAACTTCACTTATTTTAGGCTAGATAATAAAAAGAAAGTTAGTATTAGTACTTTTAGTTCCTTTGGGTTCGACAATCCGGTCTTACCTAAGCTATACTACTGTTCGATAGGTGCACTTGCCTTAATCGTTGTTATAGTTAGTTTCCAGGTTCGATCATTATAAATTTAAAACTCTAAAATCAACGATCGAAAACTCCCAAAAATAATCTTTTAAATAAATAAAACCTTTAATTAAATTCAGTTCGAAGACTAGTGGTCACCGTGAGACTCCGCTGCACCGATCCGCCTAGGTCTGAGGATTACCTGTACAGAACAGACATCAGAAGTGAGTTTACAAAAACTCAGTGTGTAACCCAACAGAAATAGACATGCTATTCATACAGTTATCACAGACACAGCCAGACTCAGATTCAGATTCAGATCCGGACATTATGTCCATTACAGGTACATATATGCAGATCATATATGTAGAATCCTACCCCCATCCTCTACACACCAACTCCGACCATCCCATCACACCATGTAGGTTTAAAAACACCCACCTATCCTTACACACCATACCGTGCCATTAAGACACATATCAGATAAAGTACAGCCAAGCTGCCAGAATATAGACAAACGTCGCCTTTCAGAACACTTCCTCCATATATACCATCCCACCCCAAAATAGTTACAGAAATTAGATACAGAATTTACAAATTAGAGATGCTCAACATGCTTATATACAGATAACAGACATACATATAGCAGAACTGAAAGACATGCATAATGGTGTCATACTCAGAGCATACTAACAGAATACCAGATCACATAAACTAGAGTTTGGTTAGCCCTTACCGACCTTACAGTAGGCCCATAGTCGATCGGAACGACCCGTGCGACCTTAGGGAAAATTTCAGAAACATGGGCCCACATACCCGTGTGGGCCCACGCCCAGACTGGCCTTGCCCGTGTGGCCCACACGACCTGGCCCAGAATCCCACACGCTCGTGTGGAATGCCCGTATGGCTTACACAGCCTCGTTCATGCCACCACGCGGTCGTGTCTTACGTACGACCATCTCCTCGTCAATCACATGGTCGTGTCTCACACACGGCCAACCACAAGCCCGTGTGGCGTCGACAGATTTTTTTTTGGCTTTTGCCAAAGTTTGATTTTCAGCGAACGGGGTACACACCTGGTATCATTTCGATGCACAAACTCTCCTGAGACCACTTGAACCTACAATCAACATAATCATTCCCCAAAAATAGTATTAATCCCTTATTAAAACGACCCAATGACAAGCGACCACAAAGAAGTCAAGTGATCGATACTAACCCAAATTTTCAAACTAAGTCGACTGCGATTCTACAAGTGAAGAAATCCATTCCTCACGATTCGCTGCCAACAGCCCAAAACACATCACCAACAAAAAAAGAGTTGAAGCGATTTAGAACAATTAAAAAGAGGAGAGACAACTCCTCAACCTTCATGAACGAAAAATTACACCTTACACTTACCAAGCCATCCCGCAACATTGAAAGAAAACCAAAACACCAAGACTGAGTGACAAAAATCGCGACGAAAAATAGAAAGTAAGGGAAAAGGGGACTTTGCCAGTTGACAGGAAAGAAACGTCAAATTTTCTTGATTGGGAATTTCTTAGAGGTGAGAGACAAAGAAGATAACAACAATATAAAATAAAATCAAGAAAATTCCCACATATCCCTAAATTCACTCTCCCCAAAAACCCAAAAACCACTCAAAATTTCTGCTAAACTGAAACTCTAACAAAAAACCGAGCAAAAATTGATACCTACTCTCATACAAGCATTCGAACACAAGACCTTTAACACAACACACCCCCTTACTACTCGAAACAACATGCTCATTCTAAAATGGATTAGCGAACAATTTTATAAAAGCCCACTCAACAAGGATAAGGCTTGGATAAAAAATAACAAAATTGGAAAAGATGAGACTTAAACCTAAGACCTCACACATACACCCAGAACACTTAACCACTAAAGCAGATACACAGTTGTGTCAGATATTTACGGAATCAAAAATAAATAAATCAGGGCGTTACAGGCACTACATAGTTGATGAAAAGTAAACATGACCACAAGTCATTTGTCTTTATGATGATTGACTTGATTACTATTTGATAGTAATTGACTTTTCATGAAGGAAGATATAATGGTTACCATGAGATAAAATAGAATCATATTGTGAGAACGAATATTATCCCAAATAGATTAAGGATATCCTATGAGGGTAACCCATTTATGACAAGGTCATTAGACGAGCACTAATCGAGATGCTTTCATATTGGTATGTCGTTGGGGAGAGCTCAATCACGATACTATAATGGAATTACTTCGTGACTAAATGATTTATAATTAATAGGCGAAAGGCTGGAGCTTATTTATACATCATTTAAGCCTCAATTTCACATTTCCAATTAGTCCCTCTGCTAGTTCATTGAAACCATAAATGAATTGCGTGTTGAATCAAAATGAATAGAATGAATAGAAATGGAGAAATGGAAATATGGTTTTCTCCAAAATGAAATTGAAAATGGAGAAAACGGAATAATTTGTAAATGAATATGGTTTTCTAAAAATGGAAATGAAAATGAGAAATGGATTCATTTAGAAATGACCACAAAATTCTAAAAAATGATCAGAAGATTGAGTTTATGTTTTTAAGCTATTTTAAAGCCCGAAAATGAAAATATACCATACAATCATATTAGAAAAATTGAATGGTGAAATATTAAATATATTTTATCAGAAATTGTATTAGGGGTGAAATCATCATAATTGTATCGAGGGTAAAATTGGGATGAGAAAATTATTTAATATAAACATTGAAGTTTATTTTGGGAAATAGAAAAACAAAATTGGGTTGGATCAGATTACAAAGTACTGGGTCGAAAAGTCTGGGAAGTACTCGTAATTGGACTCGATGTGAGAGAGGCCCAAAATTCTCTCATGGAATATGAAGGGGTGGCAATCCTAGTAGGAATGCTAGGGGTGTGTCGCCCACTCTAATCTTACTCTAAGTAGGAACTGTTTTTCTATTTGAAATAAACTTCTCTAATTCAACAAGGGTTCTACCTTCTCTCCCTATAAATAGATGACACCGGTAGGACTATTTACACACAACTTTAAGATATTATTACTCTTCCAAAAAATAGAGAGAATTTATTCTTGACTATTAAATGTATATTTTTTGGAATAACAATTTTGTCGGTTTCTATTTGAAAAGGGAATTTTCATTTTCACCGAAAAGAAAAGAAAACTATTTCTTGTTTTGTGTTTTGATTCAATTTGATCGAGCCCAAACTCGAGGCAATTCATGGTAAGAGAATAGTGGAGAAGATCGTTTGGTTGAAAGCCAAAAACGACAATGATCCGTCTATCCAAAAACACAGGTACAATTTTGGTATAGGGTTTATTGCTATAAATATCACAAATTGGGTTGGTTTTCAAAATTTTGATTTTTTGCTATGCAAGAAAACCATTTTTGAACCCTAATTTTTTTCCAACATTGAGCTCTCTTAGTGTTGTCTTTTCACTTGATGTAAAAAAGGATCCATTTCATCCACATGATGATGATGAAGAAATTCTTGGTCCTGAAGTACCATATCTGAGTGCTATTGAAAAACTTTTGTATTGACAAATTGTACTAGACCTAATATAGCCTTTTTAGTCAATTACCTGTGTAACAACCCGTTTTCTAGTGATTTCAGAAATAATGATTTCAAAACCACAATTTCGATATATTTACAAGGTCATAGTGTCGTATTAAATTTTGGTTATGAAATTTTGATGTTTGATAGCTTAATTAAAGATTAAGGACTAAATTATAAAGATTGTAAAAGTTAATCAATATTGATTATTATTAGTTAAAAATTTAAATAGATAATTGAGGGGATCTTAATGGCAAATATACCATAAATGGTGATAGTGGACAATATTAGGTAAATTTTGTAAGGAATTTTAATTAAAATAAAGTTAAAATAATTAAAATAATAAAAGTAAAAAGAAAAGAACATGTTGTCATATCTTCCATTTTTAAGTCTCTCCACCGAAACTCCATAAATTTTAAACCTTCAAGCTTTGGTCTTGTTATTTCCTTTGCATGTAAGTGTTTTCTTGACTTGTTTTTCATAAATTTTGTATTTTTATGATTGCTGTCTTGATATCTAGCTAAAACAAGGGTTGAATTGTGAAACCGTCAAATGTTTAGGAATTTACAATTGATGATTTTGAATTTTTTTTATGTTAATTGGTTTTGTTGGAAGCTTGGTTGTTAGATATGATTAAATTGCAAAGTGATTTTTAGTAATTTTGAGTTTAGGGATTAATAGATAAAATGTGAAATTTGAAGGAGTTTATTGAAAATTTTTAGAATTTAAGGGCTGTTTATATAGGGTTAAATGTTCGGCAAAAACAGGTATATGAGGTAATTGTGAAAATTTACTTGTTTTAATATTAGAGATTAAATTGAATAAATTGTAAAAGTTTGGGGTAATTATGAAAAAAAAATTGTAAATAAGAAGGAATCTGTACTAAATTGAATGTTATATGAAATTAAAGCTAATAAATTGAATTAAACTATTTTATAGATCAAGAACAAGTAGATAACTGATGAAAAGGGAAAGTTGTTGAATAGTCCTTGAACTTTTGCTATCACTATAGTTTAACCCTGATAAGTTCATATAGTTTAGTTTGTATAAATTGAAATGTTAAATTAATTGTGAATTGAGATTGTTGGATATTTTGAAATTATTGAATTGTAGTAAATGGATGGGAGTCGAGAAAGTAATTGATTTGAGCATTGTTACTCGATAATATATTGAGCCGATGAACGGGTAACACCCTAAACCCGACCCAAACGTTATGGCCGAATCTGGCAATATCACATTGAAGTGTTTTTTGAAAACATCGTTTCTTTGGAAAATCCATGCTTATTACTAAGTCTCGTTTAGGATTTTAACAGAAATTTAAGGTAGCTTGTTCTTTTAAAACTCAAGTTGTTTTAGTAGAACGTTGAGCATATTAGTTTGTTACTATACTTTGAAACCATGTTTGATGCGGAAGCTTTTATAATAAGTTACGAAAACGTGGTGTTTTGAAAACCAATTATCTTTTGAAAAACCGCCCTACTACTACTCAGATGTGAATTAAAATACGTAAAATCCCCAAAATAAAAGTTAAAAATTAAAAAGGCCTTATTACATAACAAAAACCCAAATTGAATTTATTGGAAATAAACTCAAATATAAAAATAGGTGCGGTTGTGTGGCCACCTCCGAATCCCTCGCAGCACCGATCCGCCTAAGACTGTGGATTACCTATACAGATAAACAGAGAGGTGAGTTTACGAAAACTTAGTGTGTAACCCCATGCAAATAAATAGCCAATCATGCCTTAGGCAAGTACAGTCTGGGCCTAAGCCCAAATCAATAACAGTTCAGTTCAGTTGGGCCTTAGCCCATTACAGTATCAGTATGAGTGTGGGCCTTAGCCCATTTCAGTGACAGTAACAGTTTAGGCATGCAATCAAAAATCCTACCCATCCAGCCTCTACACTCCACTCCGTCCAGCCCAACACTCCATGCGGGGATAAAATCACCCACCCATCCCTACACTCCAAAAATTAGCACCGATTGCGGCACTAAACAATATTTGCAGCAGAACTGCCAGTACAATACACTTCCTCCAATCATAATAATCCCATCTCATGCAACATATCACACATGGATGCAACATATATATAGATCATGGCATGCTCATATACGGTCATACATAACATAGGGGCATAACAGTCATTTTACCATAGGGGCATATCAGTCATCGTATCAGTTTGGGGTCTAGGTATACTTGCCGACCCATCAGTAGGTCCACATCGTCTCGGGCAATCCGTGCAACGTTAACAGTCAAACAGTGAAAATGGGCCCAAGGCCCATAATACGGGCCTATGTGGGCCCACATAGCCCAGAAATGGCTTGGCCATGTAATTTACACAGCTTGGCCTAATATTCTCCACACGTTTGTGCAGTTTACCCGTGTAGGGCCCACACGGCCCATTTCGGCCCAATATGCCCCAAAACGACTTAAGACCACTAAATCACTCATGGTGGCCTCAACAGTCAAATGCCCATGCTTCATGCGTTCGGTTTACCACACGAGCGAGCGCACGTTTGTGTAGCATCAATGGCCATATTTTTCAGCTTTTGTCGGTTTACGATTTGGGCATTGTTTACACCCTTTTTGACATTTCACCAATATCGCTTATTAGAGTACTGTTACACACCTGGTTATGAAAGATGCGCAGACAGTCCTCGATCACTCCAGAACCTATGTTCACCCACAACATTCGATTACTCACATATCAATTGAATTTAAAACGAACCCTATTTAATATATATATATATATCCACTTGATCGCCAGCCACTTACCCTGATTGAACAACCGAATCCCTACGGACTTCACTCACTGTAAAACGATGATCACTAGATCTCGGGGTTATAACCTACAATCCAGTAAAAACCCCTTATTAACAAGTATCTACAAGAACGATTTAAGCCAAAACGAATATCAACTTACCGAAAGTACCAAACCGTAGACTAGAGATGGAACACTAAATCGGCAGAGATTAAAGAAAAAGTTGGCACAGTGAGGGTAGAAGAAGAGAGAATTGGCCAGGAAGAAACAACAGCAAGCGTCGTAATTATTTGGAAAAGAAACAAAGAAGAGGTAGGGAAAGGAAGAGGGTGTATTCGGCCAACAGCAAGAAAATGAGAGAAGATGAGATGAGAAGAAAAGAAAAGGTATATTCGGCCAACACAATCAGGGTGTTAGGAGGAACAGACCAAGTCGGTAGAGAAGACTAGGAGAGTGTGGCGACAGAGAGGGAGAAAAAATAGAAACGGTTTAGGGGAGAAGAGGTTTCGGCAGAGGGAAAAGAAAGAAAAAATGTAAAAAAAAAGGATGAAGAGGTTTCGGCAGATAGAGGTTTCGGCAGAGGGAAGAAGTACATACAAAGCAGAACCGAAATGAGAAACACCCCTCTAGCCGAATTCTTGAGTGCCTCAGAGTCCCAATTCGGCACAACACTCCCTCTCCCCTCCCTTACCTTGATTTCTTCCTAAAATCCCTCCTAAAATCTCTCCACCTGATCACACCTCCCCTCAACCACTCAATTCGAATTCACCTCAACCACTTTAGTGTTTCAGTCAAACTCCAACACCTCTACGACACAGCAGCAAAATAAACACTCCCTTGCCTTCAGCAAGATTCAAACCTTAGGCCACTTGCATAGGTAACACGCCACTTACCCCCTAGACCAGCAAGCTCATTATTTCTTGTCATACACACAATAATTTAAAAGCCTACTAACTCAAGGCAAGGGTTTTATTCCCTAAAAACTAAAATTTTACACAAGCCCAGGTTTGAACCCAGGACTTCTCAGACGCTCCCAAACACACCCAAATCACTTAGCCACTAAAGTAGATAGGTATTTTTGTTAAAAACATGCAAAGATAAGTACTTAAATTTTTGTGGCGTTACAGAATGTAGGATAGGATACAATTGACATGTCAATAGGTTTTTAATGCGTGTGATACGGGTTTGACTTGTAAAGGGAGGTTTCGGTAAAGGGAGGTTTCGGTAAATGGAGGTTTCGATAGATGGAAAAAGCACATACAAAGCAGAACCGAAATGAGAAACACCCCTCTAGCAGAATTCTTGAGTGCTTCAGAGTCCCAATTCGTCACAACACTCCCTCTCCACTCCCTTCCCTTGATTTCTTCCTAAAATCCCTCCTCAAATCTCTCCACCTGATACACCTCCCATCAACCACTCAATTCGAATTCACCTCAACCACTTCAGTGTTTCAGTCAAACTCCAACACCTCCACGGCACTGCAGCAAAATAAACACTCCGTTGCCTTCAGTAAGATTCGAACCTTAGACCCCTTGCATAGTTAACACGCCACTTACCCCCTAGACCAGCAAGCTCCTTATGTCTTGTTATACACACAATAATTTAAAAGCCTACTAACTCAAGGCAAGGGTTTAATTCCCTAAAAACCAAAATTTTGCACAAGCCCAGGTTTGAACCCAGGACTTCTCAGACACTCCCTAACACACCCAAATCACTTAGCCACTAAAGTAGATAGGTATTTTTTTTGTTAAAAACATGCAAAGATAAGTACTTAGATTTTTGGGGCGTTACAACTCTACCCTATAAAAGAAAATTTTGGCCTCAAAATTTACCTGATCAAAACAGATGCGGGTATTGTTGTCGCATCGCCTCTTCGGGTTCCCACATGGCCTCCTCTGAACTGTGATTGCGCCAAAGTACCTTAACTAGTGGGATAGACTTCTTCCTCAAGACTTTCACATCACGATCTAAGATCTGAACCGGTTCCTCCTAAAAACTCAGGTCCGGTCTAACCTCAATCTCTTTAGTCGAAATCACGTGTGTGGGATCAGAGCGATAACGCCTCAGCATAGAGACGTGGAACACATCATGAATACGATCCAACTCTGGAGGTAACTCAAGTTGATAAGCAACCGGTCCCACACATTTTAGTATGCGATAAGGCCGAAAAAATCTAGGGCTCAACTTGCCCTTCCGTCCAAATCTCAGTACCTTCTTCCATGGCAAGACCTTAAGAAACACGAAGTCTTCCACATAATACTCAATCTCCTTGTGCTTCAAATCCGCATACGACTTTTGTCTGTCTGATGCTGCCTTCAACCGATCCAGAATTAATCTAACTTTGTCCTCAGTATCAGAAACCAATTCAGGGCTTAGAACACGCCGCTCACCCAACTGAGTCCAACACGAAGGAATACGACACCTACGACCATATAATGCCTCGTAAGGTGCCATCTGTATGCTAGATTGGTAGCTATTGTCATATGCAAACTCTGCCAATAGCAAATAGTCTTCCCAACCGCCTCAAAAATCTATCATACAACATCTTAACATATCTTCCAGTATTTGAATCACCCTTTCTTATTGACCATCTATCTGGGGGTAAAACGCAGTACTGAAGTCCAGTCTTGTACCCAAAGCCTCGTGTAACTTCTTCTAGAATAGAGACGTGAAGCGAGGATCTCTATCTGATATGATGGAAATCGGTACCCTATGCAGTCTCACTATCTCAGCCATATATAGTTTAGCCACCGCAAAAGAGTAATCAAGATCTGAACTGGTATGAAATGGGCTGACTTGGTCAACCAATCCACTATGACCCATACTGCATCCTTCTTAGTAGGAGTTACGGGCAACCCACTAACGAAGTCCATAGTTACCCTCTCCCACTTCCAAAGTGGAATTTTAATTGGCTGAAGCAACCCTGAAGGTAACTGATGTTCAGCTTTAACCTGCTGGCAAGTCAGACACTTACTCACAAAGTCGGTAACTTCACGCTTAAGACTTGGCCACCAATATAATTCTCGAAGGTCTCGCTACATTTTATTCCCGCCGGGATGCATAGCATAAGGACTACTATGCGCCTCCCACAGTATAGACTGCCTCAAATCAGTATCCCTTGGTATACAGATTCTCCTACGGAAACATAGTACCCCTTCGCTATTAAGTCTAAAATCTGAAGTTTCCCCACTCTCAATCTGTCGGAATTGAGGACACAAAGACCCATCTTCCATCTGTTTACCCTTAATCTGTTCAATCCACGACGGTTTAACTTGAAGTTTGGCCAACAAACTACCATCATCAAATAAGCTGAGACAAGCAAACATTGCTCTCAGATCCATCATAGCCCTACGGCTCAGCGCGTCAGCCACCACATTGGCCTTACCAGAATGGTATTCAATCGAACAGTCATAATCCTTAAGCAGCTCAATCCATCTACGCTGCCTAAGATTTAGCTCCTTCTGAGTGAGGAGATATTTGAGGCTCTTGTGATCTGTGTAAATGATACACTTCTCACCGTATAGGTAATGCCTTTAGATTTTCAATGCGAATACCACCGCGGCAAACTCCAAGTCATGCGTCAGATAATTCGCCTCATGAGACTTAAGCTGGCGAGACGCATATGCCACTACCTTACCCTCTTGCATCAACACACATCCCAAACCGACATGTGATGCATCGCTGTAGACAGTGAATTCTTTTCCAGACTCTGGCTGTATTAAGACAGGGGCCTCCGTTAGAACCTTCTTGAGCTTCTCAAAACTCTTTTGCTGCTTATCAGTCCAGACAAACGGTACCCCTTTACGCAACATTTTAGTTAGAGGTGCAGCAATTAACGAAAACCCCTCAACAAAACGTCTATAATACCTTGCCAGACCTAGAAAACTTCGAATCTCAAATACCGTCTTAGGCGGCTTCCAATCCAAAACAGCTTCAATTTTCTGAGGATCCACTGTAATCCCTTCAGTAGATACCACATGGCCCAGGAATGTTACCTCTCGTAGCTAGAACTCACACTTGCTGAACTTAGCGTATAACTATTTGTAACACCCCAAACCCGGCCCATACGCCACGGCCGAATTTAGAATGCCACTGCGGAAAACGTTTGAAAAATATTTTGACTTAGAGTGAAAACATAAAAAAAATTATTGTCTTTAATAAAACATTGTATATTTATAAATCCAAATAAAATCAAGTTGTTACAAATCCTTCGATTTGTAATTTTAACATATATCTTTAAGATATGAGTTGCTAAAAATAAAACATATCCAAATAATAAAAATAGTCAATCCACTTTAAAACATAATAATAAACTTCAAAACCTTTAAATGGCCCTTATTACAATAACCAAATATTCGCAAATTCTGAAAATATATATATAATATAAAATAAGGAAAATAACTTCTCGCATGGGCCACCTCGTATCCACTCCAACCCGGTCCAAGCTTTATGCATCACCCGTAAGGTTTGAGAAAAATTGGGTGAGTCAACGCACTCGGTGTGTAACAAATACACTAAAAGTCCAATCGATCATAGCAATAAGCCCATAATATAGCAAATTAAATAATAACCGATTAAATCACATGTACATATAAAATGAAATGCAATCCCGAGCCCAACCTAGATATCCATCCGCTACACACCACCCGTATCTACCAATCACACCGTGGGGATTACTAAATCGACCCTCCATCCACTACACACCATCGAAGCGCTTCTTTGCGATCAACATGCACATCGCCCTTATAAATTGTGGCATGGCCACCAGATAATTGTGACAGAGTCACCGGATTCATAATTTCGTGACCGAAGTCACCGGATTCATAATGTCGTGACCGAAGTCACCGGATTCATAATGTCGTGACCGAAGTCACCGGATAATGTGGTAAAACCACCGGAACACTTCCCCTTTATCAAAATCACCCATATGCCCATGCATTAAACACATTATTTCGATATCATGCCATATAACCCCAAATTCATAACGGAATCATACACATTTCATATTCATGCTTATAGCATTATTAACGATGCAGATATCATGCCATGTACATTACCCCAAAATCATAACAAAATCGGATATGTCTCATATTAAAATTATACATAGTACTAAGGGATAACGTACCTCAATTCACTGTACCATTGAATGGTACCCGAAGCCATAATCATTCATATTTCTTTATTAACAACTTTTATCAATAATGCTATTAATCTATTAGAAGTTTAGTGTAGGCTACACACCTTGTAACCACGGAGAGCGATAGAATACTTAAGATTTCCGACTTTTGCCTACAACGTCGACAGCACCTTGGATTATTCAAATCCCGAAACCCACATCTAACGATTTGCACTCATACGATTGTTGAACTCCTTCCTACACAACCTAAGTTAGAATCGGCTTTAAGTAATAATCCATAAGAATAGCCCTTGGCCGAATGCTACACTTACTTACCTTGAAGAATCGAATCCAAAAGACTCCTCTATGTGGGCACTTCACACTTTAAAACGAAACTAAGAGCAAGAGATTGATGGTATCACCCTCAGAGAATCGACTTCAAGTCCCAAAGAGAAAGATTTCGGCACTTGAATGGTGAAGAGAGAGATCATGCCAAAGTGGAGGGAGTTGAATGCTAAGAGGATTCGGCTATGGTGAAGAATTCGGGAGAGAATAATGTTGAAAGTCTCTTGTGGAAAACAAAGAGGAAAAGAAGAATAGAAATGAGGAGTTTGGGTTTCGGGTTCTCAAGAATAGAAGATGAATCAAGGAAGAACTTTGAGTCAAAGTGTGCTCGGCAATAAGGGAAAAAGAGAAGAAATGGTCTTTGATGGTTTTGTAGTTTCGGTCACAAAAAAAAAAAGAGAAAGAAGGAATGGACTTGAGGGGAGAAAGAAAAACTAAAAACCAAAATGGTCAAAACTCAAATGGCCAAAAGAAAAGAAAATGGTTACCTTTTGGCCAAAATACATTCGGCTAAGAGGAGAAAAAGATTAGAGAGAAACACAAAATAGCCAAAAGAAAGATGTGCTCATCTAGCACTTAATTCTACCAAAAACTAGCACCATACCATACCAAAAGCTAACCAAAAATTTCGGCCATCCCCCCTAGCCCCTAATACCGTCCAAGTTCATGAACTCCAAAGCCAAAGTTTTCCACACAAAACTTTCCATAGCAATAACCTTACATTATGCCTTGTGTTCCCTCATCATTCCTTAATCAAAAATAATTCTTTTCCCCAAATTCAAGCTTACCTAAACTACTAACCATCTTGCCATAAAAATTAGTCCTCCTTATCCATAATGCCGTCCACATTCATGGACAAGTTGGTCATGCCAAACTTTCCAAAACCTCATCCCTTAATCCAAGCCTTATGTCCCCTTATCATACCATAACACCTTGATTCCATACCTTAACTATCAACTTGCCCTTTTTTTTTCCATTAGTCTACTATCCATAAATGATAAAGTCCAACCTTATCTTAATTAGAGTTGACCAACACATGCCATACAATGCAAAAATAAAAGTCACCTTATTGTCATCCATGGGATTCGAACCTAAGACCATTAATACACTCCACACTCCACTTGCCACTTTACCAATTGACTCATTGTGATTAAAACCTCAAACTAATTTTCTTAAGGCCAATTTTGCTTAGCTCCCCTTCTAAGAATAAAAATCTAATATTTTTCTAAGGCATTCCCTTACATTCTAAAATTCTAAAAACCTTTAAAACATATCCATACACACACTAAGCCCACTATCACTTGAATTATGCATAAACGCATAACCCCTAAATCTAGGATATTACACTATTTCTCCCTCAGAATCTGTAGAACAACTCGGAGATGTGTGTCATGTTCATCTTCAGTTCTCGAATATACCAATATGTCATCTATAAACACCACTACGAACCGGTCCAAATAAGGCTGGAAGACTCGGTTCATCAGATCCATAAATGCTGCCAATGCATTCGTCAGTCTAAACGGCATCACAAGGAACTCATAATGACCATAACGAGTCCTAAATGCTGTCTTGTGAACATAAGCCTCTTTGACTCTCAGTTGATGGTAACCCGATCAAAGATTAATCTTAGAGAAGACCGAAGCTCCTCAAAATTGGTCGAATAGATCATCAATCCTTGGTAGGGGGTACTTATTCTTAATAGTCAGTTTATTCAGTTGCCGGTAGTTGATGCACATACGCATGGATCCATCCTTCTTTTTAATAAATAACACTGGTGCTCCCCATGGAGACACACTAGGGCGGATGAACCCACGGTTTAGTAATTCTTGAATTTGATCCTTAAGCTCCACTAGCTCCTTCGGTGCCATTCTATAGGGAGCGATAGACACCGGAGCTGTACCCGGTAGGAGCTCAATCCTAAATTCAACTTCAGGATTTGTGATCGTTGTTTTCACGAGTTTTAAAATTTATAATATG
This sequence comes from Gossypium sturtianum, assembly GCA_025698515.1. Classification (NCBI taxonomy): domain Eukaryota; kingdom Viridiplantae; phylum Streptophyta; class Magnoliopsida; order Malvales; family Malvaceae; genus Gossypium; species Gossypium sturtianum. The sequence goes on from CM046951.1 coordinate 19,868,793, forward strand.
ACTGATCAAACCTGGAAAACTAACTCTGACAACGATTGAGGCAAGTGCACCTATCGAACAGTAGTATAGCTTAGGCAAGACCGAATTGTCGAACCCAAAGGAACTAAAAGTACTAATACTAACTTTCTTTCTATTATTTAGCCTAAAATAAGTGAAGTTGTTTATTAATCTAAATTAACTAACTACTAAGCTAAAGATGCAAAGATAAAAAGAATGAATTGGGGAAATACTTGGGAAAAACTCAGTTGATTAAGATGATACCCTTAGGAAGAATCCACCTAGACTTCACTTGTTATTTAACACTGAACCAGATGATTTATTTACTTGACTTGATCCGTAGGACTCCCTAACGTATATTAAACCCTCTCTCAAGGCGAATAACGTCTAACCCTAGGTTAATTAATTGAAATCTCTTTCCCATTAATAACCCCCTAGAATAGCAGTAAATCGATCTATGGATTCCCATATTAGGTTTCACCCTAACCCGGCAAAATCTCGTCACCCTATCTCTAGGCGCGCGATCAACTCCGCTTAATTATGCTAGATCTACTCTTAAGCAGGGACTTTTGCTCCACCACCTAAGCACATTCGACTTGAATTAATATCCGCGAAATATCAATACAAGAATTAAGCACACATAATTAAGAACAAATCAAGTATTTATCATATAGTTCAGAAAATAATAACAAGATTCATCTAGGTTTCATCCCCTTTAGGTATCTGAAGGGTTTAGTTCATAATAATAAACAAAAACATCTCAGAAGAAAAGATAAAACAAAACATAAGAAATCCCTAAAACTCCCTGAAGGAATTGAAGGAGAGATCCTCCGTCTTGAATAGAATTCCGGCTTCTGGAGATGGATCAACTGGCTATCCTTTGAGAGTTTCCCACAATTCTGACCTTCGGCTCGGCTCCTTGGCCTAGCTGACAGCCCTCTTTTAGGTCATACTTAAGGTCTTTATATAGGCTTTTGGAATAGGTTTCTTTGCCCCTAAGTATCCTTTCCCGAGTAAAATTTCTCTTCTCCACGGTAGGGGCACGGCCATGGAACACGCCCTTGTGAATCGTGGCCAGGCCGTGTTCGAACTTTTAATGAGGACACGCCCGTGTAGATCGTGATTAGGCCGTGTTCTAGTATTTTGAGGAGGCATGGCCGTGTGGGCTTTAGTCCAGGCTGTGTCGATTTCTTCTTTGGCCCATTTTGGTCTATTTTGAGCCCGTTTCTCGTTCTTTTTATCCTTGGGTGATTTCCTGAGTATCAGACATGAAAAGAAAGGATTAAGAGCACCTTTTTACATAAATCAAGGGATAAATTATCCAAAAGTATGCTAAATGTGGGATTAAAATATGTTACTATTTCGGTTTATCAAATACCCCCACACTTAAGCTTTTGCTTGTCCTCAAGCAAAATTCTCAACTTACAATTAAAACAAACTTTCTATAATTCATAATTTCTATCAACAATGTTTCATCATAATTCATAGATAGTTTATACATGGATAATTCAACTCGAAGAGTTCTAAAAATTCAAACAATCTAAGTCATAGATTTGTAGCTCGAAAATATAGGCGTCTCCCCTTATCTAAATAATTACCTTTAATTCAAAACCGACAAGGATTAACATCCTCACTAGAGATTCACTCAAATCACTCAAAGTGTTTAAGGTTCAAAATTTAGGCAATCAAAAGTCGAACATGAAAAGTTAATCCCATAGGCTTGCCTGAAAATCAAATCTCCACCACTATAATATGAGATGATGCACAAATCAAAAGGTCTTTGTCAGGGTTGTAACGGGGCTAGGGGTTAAGGTGTGGATAAAGGCTGAATTAGAAGGTTAGAATCGAGACTAAATTGAAAAATTACCTAACCAGAAACAATGAACTGAATAATAAGTAATTACTTTAATTAATAATTCTAATACTACGAGATTTTTCTTTAATATTTGGAATTCAAACGTATAAGCTCATTTAATCACATGACTAATAATGAATATACTTCTTTTTTTTGAAACCTCATAAATACATAATAAATACATAATAAAGGATAAGTTACTGAAATAAAAATCATAATTAGGCAACTAATCAAATCAAATCTCGATATAAGGGATGTCAAAAAAGAATGGTGATAACAAATACAAAGGGTTTTAGGTTAATATTAGTGGTTATGTCAATAAAAAGGGTTGTTAGGATTAAAAGGGGTTCACTAGAGGTTAATTGTGAAGGTAGGCTTTTTATGGAGTTAGTGGGTTAAAACCTAGGTGCCTTAATCATCTCTGTATATCAAATCATAGGTGTGGTCTCGTGAGAAACCGTAAAAGTAACATATTCTAAGCCCACATTTAATATGCTTTTGGATGATTTAAGCCCCAATTTATGTAAAAAGGTGCTTTTAATCCTTTCTTTTCATGTCTTATACTCAGGAAAGCACCCGAGGACAAAAAGAACGAGAAATGGGCTTATTTATAAACTAACCAAGTGTAGAATTCCAGGCCACACGGCCCTACACACGGCCCTGGCCGTGGCCGTGTGTACCTCCGAATCTTTGAACTAACAAAGCAGAGAAAGTACATGTCAGGGCAAAATAGATTTTCAGAATCACGGACCCAACTACTACCCCACGGGCACCAACCAAATGGCACGGCCGTGCGATACGGCCGTGTGAGGTTACTGACTTGCCAACCACGGGCGGAACACGCCCGTACCGGATAACCGTGCCAATATACTGACTTGTCGAACACGGGCTAGACACGAGCGTGGAGAACCAACACGCTCTAGAGCACGGCCGTGCGATTCGGCCGTGTAAATCAACACACCCTCGACCCACGGGCGTGGGAAATTGCTAGACCTGAAATCCTATTTAAACATCATACCTTCTTCTCTCCTTTTCTTAACCCACTTCTTTCTTCTTTCCTTCTTCCATTCTTTTCTCTCTTTTTCTTTGTCTTTCCTATTCCTAATAAATCCTTAGACTCTTGAGCTACAACAAAATCATATCAATGGCAAAGAAGCGTAAGAGGCCAATCTCCTCAAAGGAGACCGATTCACATGAGTTTATGCTGGCAGCTTCATCTAAACAACAAGCCAAGGGTCTTTGAGACCAATTATCTGTTCTTTTATTTTTCTCTTCTCCTTTATTTTCCTTATCTTTACTTCTCTTCTACTTAATTTAACTCATTTTGTTTTATTTTCTTAATTTTAGGTTCTAAAGGCTGCTTGGGAATCACGCCACCACTACCACCATAACCCCAACCTTAGAAATCACACCCAACAATAAGGACCTCTCAGTCTATTCATCTTTTCTTTTAATTTTAGTTTTCTTCTTAGTCTCCTTCTCTTTATCTTCCTTGTCCTTAATTTTATATTTAGTTTACTTTAATTATGTCTTAATGATCCCTGGCTAACTCTCTTCGAGCCTTCCAACTTCTTCATCTTGCGCAGGTACGTCATCCAGACGGGCCATCACCACCACCAAAGACACAATCTCTTCTCAAGGAATCATCCGAAAATTAAGGAAGTTTTCACTTACCCACATATCTGATGATTTTATTACAAGATTATTATATATATCTTTGTACATTGAGGGCAATGTACATCTTAAGTGTGGGGGGTGAACAACCTAAAAAGATACCTAACAAAAACCCTGAATTTAGTCTTGTTTGAAAGTAATTTACTCATATTACTAATTAGGATGAAATTTCTGATGGTTTATAACTCTTATTGATATGTTTTAGATTAATTCATTGATAATTGTGCATTGATAATTAAATTTGAAGAATACTAGAGAATCAAGCATGATAAGTCTAATTTTCAGAAATTAAAAATTTGCTAGGTAATCGAACTGAGTTTAATTATTACCTTGAAGTTTGAAATTTACGAGGTTGACATCAAAATACCCATAATTTTTGTTTGTTTTTGAGCCTTATAGAGAATAAATTCTTTTTCTTGCTCACTTTGTTGATTATGAGTATGTCAACACTGATTGGTTATTCTAGAACTTGCATCGATTATACATGTCGAGACCATATTTTTTGATTTGATACACAGAGATGATAAAGGCACCTAGGATCTAACCCACTTACTCCATAAAAAGCCTACCTTCAGAATTAACCCCTAGTGAACCCCTTTTAATCCTAACAACCCTATTTATTGACTTATCCATTAACCCAGAACCCCTTTGTTTTTGTTATCACCATTTATCTTGACTACCTTTACATCGAGATTTGATTTGATTAATAGCCTAACTATGATTTCTATTTCAGTTATGTATTTTTAGTTTGTTCTTAAAAAAAATCAAAAGTATATTCATTATTCGGTATTAGTTGTGATTAAACGAGCTTATACGCTTGAATCCCAGATATCGAAAAAAAAGCTCGTAGTGTTAGCATTATTAGTTTTTAATTGATGTAATTATTATTATTAGTTCTTAGTTAGGTAATTTGTCGATTCAATCTCGATTCTAACCCTTTAATTTAGCCTTATTCTACACCTTAACCCTAGCCCCGTTACAACCCTAACAAAGACCTTTTGATTTGTGTTTCATCTCATATTTCAGTGGTGGAGATTTGATTTTCATGCAAGCATATGGGATTAACTCTTCATGTTTGACTTTCGAGAGCCTAAATTTTGAACCTTAAACACTTTGAGTGATTTGAGTGAATCTTTTTGTGAGGATGCCAATCCTTGTCGATTTCAAATTAAAGGTAATTATCTAGATAATGGGAGACACCTATGTTTTCGAGCTACAAAATCTATGACTTATACTGTTTGAATTTTTAGGACACTTTGAATTGAATTATCCATATATAAATTATCTATGAATTATGATGAGACACTATCAATAGGAATTATGAATTGAGGAAATTTCATTTTAATTGTAAGTTGAGAATTTTGCTTGAGGACAAGCAAAAGCTTAAGTGTGGGGGTATTTGATATACCGTAAAAGTAACATATTCTAAGCCCACATTTAATATGCTTTTGGATGATTTAAGCCCCAATTTATGTAAAAAGGTTCTTTTAATCCTTTCTTTTCATGTCTTATACTCAGGAAAGCACCCGAGGACGAAAAGAATGAGAAACGGGCTTAAAACGGACCAAGTTGGGCCAAGCCACAAAATCAACACGGCTTGGACTCCAAGCCACACGACCGTGCCTCTATTCCTACTAGAACACGACCTTGACCATGACTTACATGGCCGTGCCTCATTTAACAGTGTCAAACACGGCCTGACCACGATTTACACGGGCGTGTGCCATGGCCATGCCTCTGTCGTGGAGAATAGCAATTTCATTCGGGAAAGGATACTTAGGGAGAAAGAAACGTGTTTCAAAAGCTTATAAATACACCCTAGGTACCAACTGAAAAGGGGGCAGAAAGCTAGGCTAAAAAGCCAAGCCGAAAAGGTCAGATTTGTGGAAATCACTCGAAGATAGCCAGTTGATCCATCTCAAGAAGCCGAAATTCTACTCAAGACGGAGGATCTCCTCTTCAATTCCTTCAGGGGGTTTTAGGGATTCCTTATGTTTTGTGTTATCTTTTCTCTTGAGATGTTTTCCTTTATTGTTATGAACTAAACCTTCGGATACCCGAAGGGAATGAAACCTATGATGAATCTTGTTATTTGATTTTTGAATTATATGATAATAACTTAGTTTGTTCTTAATTGTGTGAACTTAATCCAAATCTAATGTGCTTAGGTGGAGGAGGAATAGACCACCGCCAAGTGTAGATCCAACATAATTAAGCGGAGTTGATCGTGCGCCTAGAGATAGGGTGACGAGATTTTTGCCGGATTAGGGTGAAACCTAATATGGGAGTCCACAGATCGATTTACTGCTATTCTAGGGGGTTATTATAAGCGAACGAGAGGTCCACTAATTAACCTAGGGTTAGACGTTATTCACCTCGAGAGAGGGTTTAATATACGTTAGGGAGTCTCACGGATCAAACTAAGTAAATAAATCATATGGTTCAAGGTTAAATAACAAGTGAAGTCTAGGTGGATTTTTCCTAAGGGTATCGCTTGAGTCAACTCAGTTTTTCCAAAAAGTTATTTCCCAAATTCATTCTTTTTGTCTTTGCGTTTTAGCTTAGTGAATAGATTAGTTTTAGTTTAAACAACCATCACTTTATATTAAGGCTAAATAATAAAAAGACGGTAAGTATTAGTACTTTTAGTTCCTTTGGGTTCGATAATCCGGTCTTGCCTAAACTATACTACTGTTCGATAGGTGCACTTGCCTTTAATCATTGTCACAGTTAGTTTCTAGGTTCGATCATTCTTTTATAAATTTTAAAACTCTGATTTACAGCGATCATCTCGATATGTATAAACGAGGCAAGTTCTAGAATAACAAATCAATGTTGACATACTGATAATCAATAAAGTGAGCATGAAAAAGAATATATGCTATATAAGGCTAAAAAACTCACAAAAATTATGGGTATTTTTGACATCAACCTCGTAATTTTTAAACTTCAAGGTAATATTTAAATTCAGTTCACCAACCTAGCAAATTTTAATTGAAAAATAGACTTGTCTTGCCTGATTCTTTAGTATTCTTAGAATTTAATTATCAATGCACAATTATCAATGACTTAATCTAAAACATATCAATAAAAATCCTAAATCATTAGAAATTTCATCCTAATTAGTAATATGAGGAATTTACTTAAAAACAAGACTAAATTCAGGATTTTGAGAATAATGAAAAAAGTTTGGTACGTCGAAGATTCACCCCCCACACTTAAGATGTACATTGCCCTCAATGTACAAAGATAGATAATATAAATGTAATGTTCAGATCAGAAGATATGGGGATAAGTGAAACTCCCTGAATTATAGATGAAATCCTTGAGTTGGATGAACGATATGTTGGAGGGGTCGTTCTGAATGACGATCCTGCGCTAGATGAAGAAATTGGGTAGCTCATACAGGATTAGCCAGGGATTATTAAGACACAATTAAAATAAACTAAATATATAATTAAGGACAATGAAGATAAAGAGAAAGTAAACATAAAGTAAAATAAAGTAAAAAGGAAAGATGAATGGACCGAGGGGTCCTTATTGTTGGGTGTGATTTCTAAGGCTGAGGTTATCATGGTGGTCGTGGTGTGATTCCCTAGCAGCCTGAAGAACCTGACACTAAGAAACTAAATTAAGCATAAGATAGTCAAAGAGAAGGAAAATGAAAGAGAAAATAAAAATAGAAGAACAGATAATTGGTCTCAAAGACCCTTGGCTTGGCGAGTGATTGAAGCGGCCGACATGAACTTATGTAGATCGGTCTCCTTTGAGGAGACTTTGCTTGGCTTCTTCCACTTCTTTGGCATTGTTTTGGTGTAGCTCAAGGGTAGAGAAAAGGAGTAAGAAAAAAAATGAAAAGTTGAAAGTTAATAGGAGAAGAGGGAAGGGAGGGGGGTTAAATAGATTGTCAAACCTGGTACAACCCCACGCCCGTACTCCTTAGGCGTGTCGATTCACACAGCCGCATCACACAGCCATGTGTCTAGGCCGTGTGGCCTGGAAATCTACACTTTTGGTTAGTTTAAAGCTAGATACTATAATGAAAGGATAAAATAGAATAAATAAGAAAAAAATTAAAAATGTAAAAGTTAATGGGGTTAGTGCTCGGGTTGCCTCCCGAGAAGCGCTCATTTATAGTCTTAAGCTAGACTCTCCTCTCGTTTGCATTGTCAGGGTGGTTTGAGGAGTTGGAAGTCCTTCCTCACGCTATCATTTGTATCCTCGTGAAAAAATTTAAGTCGAGATGCGTTTATAGTAAAAGTACCAAAAATAGGATTACTTACCTCGACTGTTCCGTATGGGAAGACACTGGTTACCCTAAAAGGTATTTCTTTGTTTGTGTTAAGGTCTGGAGGAGATATTTGAGGATCTGCCTTATCTAACAGTACCTGGTCTCCTATTTTGAAGTGGTTTATCGTTCCTATGAGCTCTTCTGGGGGCTCCTTCGATTTTACCTTGTATGGTTCCGGTTCTTCATCATGTATCCCTATTTTTTCCTTGAAGTGTGTCTTCCACTCGTCTAGATCATCGATCTGAATCATTCGATCTTCATGAACTACTTCCTTGTTGGCATTGGGTTTAGGATCGGGTTCAGTTGTATCCTTTTGTGGTGCTTCCTGAAAATAAGGGTTAACCATATGGTTATCAGTAGAATTTACGTTCTCACCTTGATTACTTGATGTTCTAGCCGAGTCGAGAGCCTTAAGGGTGATCGTCTCATTACCTACACAAAGTATGAGTTCTCCTGCATCAACATCAATTTTAGTCCTGGCAGTTGCTAAAAAGGGTCTTCCTAAAATTAGGGAATCGAATTATCCTCATCCATGTCTAAGACAATAAAATCTTTGGGAAAACGAATCATCAATTTTTACAAGAACATCTTCGATAATACCCCTAGGAATTCTAACAGTTTTATCAGCTAATTGAATGCTCATCCTAGTTTGTTTGGGTTTCCCTAGACCTAATTGTTTAAACAATTTATAAGGCATGCATTTATGCTTGCCCCTAAATCAGCTAACGCATTATCAACAGTTAGTCTACCAATTAAACATGGAATTGTAAAACTCCCTGGATCTTTTAGCTTTTGTGGTAGTCTATTCTGTAACATTGCTGAGCACACTGCGTTCAATTCCACATGTGAATCCTCGTCTAACTTACGCTTGTTCGTCAAGAGATGTTTTAAAAATTTTCTCGAATCTGGCATCTGTAAAAGAGCTTCAAGTAGCGGTAAGTTAATATGTAATTTTTTAAAAGTTTAAGAAACTTACCAAACTGTTCCTCTGTGTCGTCTCTCGTTAACGCTTCGGGATATGGTATGCGAGGTTGCTACTCCTTAATTACCGGTTTTGGTTTTTCTTGTGTTACCTCAACTTTACCTTTTTCTACTTCGTTTCCTTGTATTGGACTGGGTTCGACTAATCCTTCACTTTCTTGAGCTGTTATGGCTTGGATTTGCTCCTTTGGATTAATCTTAGTGTTGCTTGGTAGACGCCCTTGCGATCGTTCAGACATAAGCTTCGCGAGCTGTCCAACTGATTTAGAAACTTCCTCAACTGACTTAGTGACTTCCCTAACTTGGCTCTCGATCCCTTTGATCGATGCTTGTTGGGTCTTAAGGGTGGTTTCAGTGTCTTGGAGACGATTTTCTATGGATGCCATGAATCTTGTCAGCATCTCTTCTGTAATATCCCAAATTAATGGGCTTATGCGTTTAATGTGTAGACATGTTTAATGTGTTAATTTGAGAATTAGAGGTCCAGATTGGGCTCAAGGATTGGGCCGAGGCTTTGACTAAACATTCTGTTTAGACACTCTAGGGCTTAAAATATAGTAGTTATTGTTTAAGTTAGCAAATTGGGCTTGTGGCCCGATCACAAGGGCACACAGAAAGGGGGAGCTTTAAGTGACGTTTTGGGCGGTGAGAGAGGCCCAAGTGTGGCGCATGGGGCCCAAGAAATTGGGCCAATTTCTGAACTTAAAGGGGAGCAAGGGAGGGGACGGCAACAAGGCTAAAATTTAGGGACTTTTAATGTTTTATTTAAGTGGATAATGAGCAGAAAAAAGGGAAGGAAGTGGTGTGATGTAGGACTCTTTTGGATGTGAGTTCGATAAGGATAAGGGAAAAAGATGAGAGCTATCCTTTGGGTTGCAGAGTTGGCCAAAAATCAAACACAAGAGAGGGGGGAGAATCGCTTTAGTATTGCAAGGGGTGTGCCGAAAGTTTGAAGGCCATCTCATTTGTTTTCTTTTCTCATCTTTTCTCTTCCAAAAGCCGAAAATCACCACCTCCCTCACCCTTTCTTTTCTTCTTTGAAATCCCCCCAGCCGAATCTTCTGATCCCCATCGTTATTCTTCTTCCATTCACTAAAAGCTGAAACTACGCTCTTGTTTGGTTCTTGTAGCCAAAAACGCATCAGTATCTCTCTTTTTCATCTTTCTGGGATTTTCTTAAAAGTCGAAATCCCTAGATCTCATCTCCTGTGATTGCTGAATTTCTTCTATGGTGTCTGCTTGTGCCGAATCTTGAAGGAAACTAAAGGTAAATGTCGATTCGCGTGATTCAATCTTTTATCAGTTTTTAGAGACCCTAGCCGAATAGAGATATGGAGACTGATCTTGTGTTTTTTCTTTCTTTCGCGGCATTCTGGGATTTGAAGGAGTTCCAATCGCCTAAGGTTTTAAATCAGTAGCACTCGAATCACCCTACTTCAGGGGTCTAATCGGTACAGGGGAAACCTCAACCTCGCGTTCTTCCGGCTTTTGAGCAAAGTTGTAGACAAAGGGTAGTAGTTCCGATTAGCGAGGGTATCGACATAGAGGGTAGTCCTACGTATTTATCAGGTGTGTAACATTCTCACATCATTTAGATTGCCTGATTAGTATGCATATAAACCTGTTACATTCTGTTAAATACCGAAATATTGGCATGGCTGTTGAAAACCCGTGGTGGGTAAAGGCGAATCACCAGGTTAGTGATTTCTGTCATTCTTAATTGAATGTCTCCGTTAACATGAGATGATATGTATGTTGATTTCTATGTTGCACGGGGTTGGGTGATTGATAAAAGGGGAAGTGTTCTGTTCTGGTGGCTCTGCCACGATCTGGCTTGTAGTGGCTCTTGCCATGACATTCTCAGTGACTATGTCACAACGTCGACGATGAGCGACTAATCTGCAGCATGACTACCATCGATGGTGTGTAGCGGCGTGGGTTGATTGTAGAAATCCCCAATGGTGAGATTGACAGGTAAAGGGTGGTGTGTAGCGGATGGATCTAGGATTGGGATGGGCTTTGCATAATTCCTGTTGTATGATATTCTGTTATTCTGTTCTGTGGGCTAAGGCCCAATCTAATGGTGCATGAGGGTTGCACACTGAGTCTCGTGATTCACCCCGTTGTTTAACATTTTTCAGGTAACACCTAGTGCATAGGACCGGGTTAGAGAGGAGCGCAAGGTGGCCATGCATGGATTCATTTTGATTCAATAAAAGATGTTGATTTTATTATTTTCCCTTAGTATTTTCAATTTATCTGGTTTTATATTTTATTGTAATAAGGCCACTGGCTACTGTTTATTGGTTTTATGCTCGGTTTTCAGGTTTCTATACATTTAGATTTTATGATTAATTGAAATTAAGGCATGTGTTTAAATACTAGAACTCAGAGGCAAAATTTTGGTTTTATTCATTAAGGCATTAATTAAAATTTATTTCTTTTACTTAATTTTCAAATTATCTTAATTTTCAAATTATTAAGTTTTCCCGATAAACGTTTAAACTATGTTTTTTTTGTTAAAAAAATAATAATAGATGCGACAAGTTTTTCTAAAATCTTCTTAGTGACATGCCTGGATCCTATCGGGGGTGTTTGGGCACAGTTTGGGGTGTTACAAATTGGTATCGAGCCCAGTTCAAAACTCGGCTTTGGGGTTTGGGCTCAAAACGTTTTCTAAAGATAGGTTTTGGAAACATGCATGTTTATTAATAATACAGATGGTTTTCTCGGCATGGCACTGCGTCTGCACTTCCAGTCCGCTGGATAAGTATTCGTAACTCACTGTGTTATATATGTATGTGGGCTTGATGGGCTTTAAGGGACGTAGATTATTCTAGTTAGAGCTTGATGGACCTTAGGCCTAGTTAAACAACTCTTCAATTCCATAAGACTTAATCCAACCGAACAAACACATTAAACAAGTCACAAGACTAGGGTGTGGCAACAGGCATACGCATGTCTAGGATTGGATTCAGGGAGAGTTTGGTACTTAAGCAGTCCTAGTGACTCACCTCCTCTTCGCTGGAATCCTACCTGGTGCATAGTAACTGTTCACCCTAGCCACGAGGATTTATTGTCAGGCCAAAATCTATAACTAAAACCCGAAAGGGATCAGCCACCTTATTTTCACAAAATTACTAAAATGTCCTAATTTTGTAAAAATTTACCAAAATGCCCTTGGTTTGAAAAACAACCAAAACGCCATCGATTTGAAAAGAAAATTACCAAAACGCCCTTGATTTGGAAATTAACAAAATTTGCAAAATTACCGAAATACCCCTAGTTTACAAAATTTCTGAAATACCCTCGATTTACCAAATTATCAAAAATACCCCTACTTCACGAAATTACCAAAATACCCTTATTTTGAAAACTACCAAGATACCCATGATTTGCAAGTATACCCCCAGATTTATGGAAATACCCCAATTTACAAAGTCAACGGATTTAAAAAAAAACACATACAACACACAACAACAACCCAAAAACCACAAAAACCTGAACGCCACTATTATTCTTTTGAAATCAAATTCTCCAGAATGCCCCTGTTTTTTTTAATATATATATATATCCCTTTATTTTGAAAATCCCCCAAGATACTTTATTACAAAGAAACCTTGTAGGATGAAATTACGGGAAAACCCATGGGTAGTAAAATGACGAAAATACCCTATGTGTTAAATGTGGGTTCGTGGATGTTGTCTGTATGTTGATGTGTGATGGTTGGATGTATGTGGTTCCTAGAAATAGGAGACAAACTTGAGACTGAAACTTGTGGATGTGATTTCGAATTCGAAAGAACTACTCTTAAACTATTATTCATAAGACTGTTCGTGGTTAATCAGTGGAAAGAACTAATAATTCATAAAATTTCTAATCAGATAAATGCGAATCGGTAGAATGAGTACAAGGGGTCGTGGACGTCTGCCGTGAGGTCGTGGTAGGGGTAGGATGACCGTGTCAGAGCTAGCAGGGTCTGGCCACGGGTCAAGAAACGAGATGCCGGATATGCCGGCTGTGGAGGGAGAATTACGGGACTAGGCGCCCGGAGATGATGCGGTATCTCAGGCGATGTTGCGGGTCCTCGAAAGAGTTGCTGGGGCAGGCACGAGTTCAGGAGCTCAGAAATCTGTGTCGGAACAACTCCGAGCCAACGGAGCAGAGATGTTTAGGGGTGTTTCTGGCGTAGCCCCTAATACAGCTGAGTATTGTTTAGAGGCAAGTGAGCGTATAATGGATGACCTTGACTTTACTATAGAGGAGAAGTTGAAGGGGGTCGTGTCTCTTCTTCGAGACGAGGCTTATCAGTGGTGGCTCACGGTAAAGGAGGAATCTGTCGCGGACACAGTTTGATCGGGATTTCTTTAAGGAGTCATTTCGGGAAAAAATACGTTGGGGCCACTATGTGGATGCACAGAGGAAGGCATTCCCGAACTTGGTACAGGAAGTAAGTCCAGTATCTCGAATACGAGGCAGAGTTTTTGCGGTTGAGCCGTTACACTCGAGGGATTGTAGCGACTGACTATGAGCGCTGTGTACGGTTCGAAGATGGACTAAGGGATGAGTTGAGGGTGTTGGTAGCACCGCAGTGAGAAAGGGACTTTGTGGTCCTGGTCGAGAAAGCTAAAATATCTGAAGAGGTGAAGCGGACTGAAAAGCAAAATAAGGATAAAGATCGAAACAGGAATAAGAGGAATTTTGGGCCGTCGGGATCATCTGGGAATTTTCAGAAAAGGCCTAGGTCTGATGGGCCAGCTCGTGCTCCGACGGGTCAGAATCGATCATGACCTTCATGTGGGAAGGTGCATTATGGAGAGTGCAGGAGGAGAACTGGTGGATGCTTCAGGTGTGGGTCTTTGGACCATATGGTGAAAGATCGTCCCACAGTGGATCGGGTCTGACCACCGGACGCGAGGTTCCGATCGTGTTAGGAGGGGCGGTCGACCATTACCAAGGGGTCGTGGCCCAGTCAGAGGAGGAAATGGGTCTGGTCGGGGTCGTGGAGCACCTGGTAGGGTGCAGGCAATGTAGATGTGAGACAGCCGGGTCTGGTTTATGCAGCTCACCGACGGGAGAATGGTGACGCACCGGACGTCATAATCGATACGTTTCTTATAGCTGATAATCCATTTCTTGCTTTGATTGATATTGGATCAACCCACTCTTACGTTGCATGCTCGATATCTGAGACCCTAAGTATAGACTCTAAAACAACTTCTAGGAAGATGACTGTGATTAGTCCTTTAGGACAATTTAGGGTAGTGGACAAACTGTTTAGGAACATACCTTTAGAGACGCAAGGGGTAGTGTTCCCGGCAGACTTAATGGAATTACCGTTTGGAGAGTTTGATCTTATCTTAGGAATGGATTGGTTGACGAAACATCGTGCTAAGTTGGATTGTGAGACTAAGCGCATGGTGTTGAGTACCCCGGAAGGCGGGGAGGTGGTTGTGTTAGGAGAAAGAAGGAATTACTTGTCCAACGTAGTGTCCGCATTAAAAGTCATTAAGATGATTCGGAAGGGATGTAACGCGTTTCTAGCTTTTATCGGTGCTTTGGATGTTTAGGAGGTGATCGTGTCGATGAGGTTCGAATAGGTCAAGATTTCGCGGATGTCTTTCTGAAGAATTGCCCGGATTACCCCCGGATCACGAAGTGGAGTTTGGAATAGAGCTACTTCCGGGTACGGCTCCGGTGTCTATTGCTCCGTATAGATTGGCACTGAAGAAGTTGGTGGAACTCAAAGCTCGAGATCCGTGGAACTATTGGATCGTGGTTTTATCCGATGAGTGTGTCTCCGTGGGGAGCCCCATCTGCTTGTGAAGAAGAAGGACGGATCCATACGTATGTGCATGGACTACCGCCAACTAAATAAATTGACGGTTAAGAACAAGTACCCACTACCAAGAATCGACGACCTGTTCGATCAACTCAAAGGAGCTTCAGTTTTTTCTAAGATTAACTTAAGGTCGGGATATCATCAGTTAAGGGTAAAGGAAGGAGACATTCATACGACGACGTTTCGGACTTGGTACGGTCATTATGAGTTCTTGGTGATGTCGTTCAGGTTAACGAATGCACAGCAGCATTTATGATATGATGAAACGGGTGTTTCAACCATACCTTGATCGGTTCGTGGTGGTGTTCATCGACGATATCCTGGTTTACTCCAAGTCCGAGGAGGAGCATGATGCACATCTTCGTGTGGTGTTACAAATTCTGAGGGAGAAGCAGTTGTACGCAAAGTTCAGTAAGTGTGAGTTCTGGCTAAAGGAAGTGACTTTCTTGGGGCATGTAGTTTTCGCAGAGGGAATTAGGGTGGACCCTCGGAAGATAGAAGCCGTATTGGATTGGAAACTGCCGAAGTCTGTGGCAGAGATTCAAAGTTTCTTGGGATTGGCCGGGTATTACAGAAGGTTCATTGAGGGGTTCTCAGTAATAGCGGCACCTTTAACTAAGTTGTTGAGGAAGGGAGCACCGTTTGTGTGGACTGAAAAACAGCAGGAGAGCTTTGAGAAGCTGAAGAGAATCTTGACGGAAGCGCCAGTGTTAATTCAGCCAGAGGCGGGAAAAGAATTTACCGTCTACTATGATGCGTCACACACGGGTTTAGGGTGTGTGTTGATGCAAGATGGAAAAGTTGTTGCATATGCGTCTCGACAGTTGAGACCGCTTGAATTGAACTACCCTACGCACGATTTAGAATTGGCGGCGGTAGTGTTCGCTCTGAAGATTTAGAGGCACTACCTGTATGGGGAGAAGTCGGTTATTTACACGGACCATAAGAGCCTAAAGTATCTCCTTACCCAGAAGGAGTTGAATCTGAGGCAACGTAGGTGGATTGAGCTCTTGAAGGACTATGATTGCTCAATCGAATATCATCTGGGTAAGGCTAACGTGGTGGCGGATGCTTGTTTGAGTAGGAAAGGCGATAGCAGATTTGAGGGCGATGTTTGCTCATCTTAGTCTGTATGAGGATGGAAGTTTGGTAGCTGAACTCCAAGTAAGACCTATGTGGACAAGTTAGATCAAAGAGAAGCAGCTTCTAGACGATGTCTTGAGTGCTTGACTCCGACAAGTGCAAAGTGGTGAAGGAGAGGACTATAGTTTGAATGGTGATGGGGTTCTGTGTTTTCGTGAGAGAATTTTCATGCCAAAGGATGTTGAGTTAAGGCAGATGATTCTGCGGGAGGCGCATAGTAGCCCATACGCTATGCATCCCGGAGGGGTGAAGATGTATCGAGATTTGCGAGAGCAATTCCGTGGCAGTGCAAGCGAGAGGTAACAGAATTTGTGGGTAAATGTTTGACGTGTCAGCAGGTGAAGGCGGAACACCAGTTGCCCTCGGGGTTGTTGCAGCCGGTGAAAATTCCGCAGTGGAAATGGGAAAGAATCACGATGGATTTTGTTAGTGGGTTACCTCTTACGCCCACTAAGAAGGATTCGGTTTGGGTGATTGTTGATCGGCTGACGAAGTCTGCTCACTTCATACCGGTTCGTGTTGACTATTCTCTGCAAAGGTTGGCTAAGCTGTACGTGGCTGAGGTTGTGAGACTACATGGTGTACTTGTGTCAATCATATCAGATAGAGACCCTAGGTTCACGTCACGATTCTGGAAGGCTCTGCATCAGGCAATGGGAACAAGGTTAGACTTTAGTACCGCTTTCCATCAGCAGACTGATGGTCAGTCTGAGACGGTAATTACTCCTACTTTTTGGACAGAGTTGGGTGAAGGTCAGGTGTTAGGTCCAGAACTAGTCTCGGAGACGGAAGAAAAAGTTAGGTTAATTCGGGCTCGGTTGAAGGAAGCGTCTGATCGGCAGAAATCTTATGCGGATCTAAAACGTAAGGAGTTGGAATTTGCAGTGGGAGATCAAGTCTTTTTGAAAGTGTCGCCGTGGAAAAAAGTGATGAGGTTTGGACGTAAGGGCAAGCTAAGTCCCCGGTTTATTGGAACTTATCGGGTGCTAGAACGTGTGGGCCCAGTGGCATATCGATTGGAGTTGCCTTCAGAGTTGGAGCAGATACATGACGTGTTTCATGTCTCGATGCTAAGACATTACCATTCCGATCCATCGCACATTGTGCCGGTGGAAGAGATTGAAGTAACGCTAGACTTGTCTTTTGAGGAGGAGCCAGCGCAAATCTTGGAGCGAGACGTAAAAGTGCTGAGAAGGAAGTCCGTCCCTTTGGTCAAGGTTTTGTGGCGAAACAATGGTGCAGAGGAAGCGACATGGGAACCAGAGGATGTTATGCGACAATAGTATCCCCATCTCTTCTGATCAGGTAAATTTCGAGGCCGAAATTTATTTTAAGGGGGGTAGAACTGTAATATCCTGAATTAATGGGCTTATGCGTTTAATGTGTAGACATGTTTAATGTGTTAATTTGAGAATTAGAGGTCCAGATTGGGCTCAAGGATTGGGCCGAGGCTTTGACTAAACATTCTGTTTAGACACTCTAGGGCTTAAAATATAGTAGTTATTGTTTAAGTTAGCAAATTGGGCTTGTGGCCCAGTCACAAGGGGTGCAGAAAAGGGGGGAGCTTTAAGTGACGTTTTGGGCAGCTGAGGAGGCCCAAGTGTGTGGCATGGGGCCCAAGAAATTGGGCCAATTTCGGCACTTAAAAGGGAGAAAGGAGGGACGGCAACAAGGCTAAAATTTAGGGACTTTTAATGTTTTATTTAAGTGGATAATGAGCGAGAAAAAGGGAAGGAGTGGTGTGATGTAGGACTCTTTTGGATGTGAGTTACGATAAGGATAAGGGAAAAAGATGAGAGCTATCCTTTGGGTTGCAGAGTTGGTAGAAAATCAAACACAAGAGAGGGGAGAATCGGTTTAGTATGACAAGGGGTGTGCTTAGAAAGTTTGAAGGCCATCTCATTCGTTTTCTTTTCTCATCTTTTCTCTTCCAAAAGCCGAAAATCACCACCTCCTCACCCTTTTTGTCTTCTTTGAAATCCCCTAGCCGAATCTTCCGATCCCCATTGTTATTCTTCTTCCATTCACTAAAAGTGAAACTACGCTCTTGTTTGGTTCTTGTAGCCGAAAACGCATCGATATCTCTCTTGTTCATCTTTACTCGATTTTCTTAAAAGTCAAAATCCCTAGATCTCATCTCCCGTGATTGCTTTGAATTTCCTCTGTGGTGTGCGCTTGTGCGAATCTTGAAGGAAATCAAGGTAAGTAAGTGTCGATTCGCGTGATTTAATCTTTTCCTAGTTTTTAGAGACCCTAGCCGAATGGCTATATGGAGACTGATCTTGTGTTTTTTCTTTCTTTCGCGACATTCCGGGATTTGAAGGAGATCCAATTGCCTAAGGTTTTAAATCAGTAGCACTCGAATCACCCTACTTCAAGGGTCTAATCGGTATAGGGGAAACCTCAACCTCGCATTCTTTCGGCTTTTGAGCAAAGTTGTAGACAAAGGGTAGTAGATCCGATTAGCGAGGGTATCGACATAGAGGGTAGTCCTACGTATTTATCAGGTGTGTAACATTCTCACATCATTTAGATTGCCTGATTAGTATGCATATAAACTCGTTACATTCATTTAAATGCCAAAATATTGGCATGGTACATTTGAAAACCCGTGGTGGGTAAAGGCGAATCACCAGGTTAGTGATTTCTATCATTCTTAATTGAATGTCTCCGTTAACATGATATGATATGTATGTCGATTTCTATTTTGCACGGGGTTGGGTGATTGATAAAATGGGAAGTGTTCTGTTCTGGTGGCTCTGTCACGATCTGTTGTAGTGGCTCTGCCACGATCTGTTCTGGTGACTATGTCACAAATCTGACGATGAGCAGCTAACTGCAGCATGACTACCATCGATGGTGTGTAGCGGCGTGGGTTGATTGTAGAAATCCCCAATGGTGTGATTGGCAGGTAAAGGGTGGTGTGTAGCGGATGGATTTAGGATTGGGATGGGCTTTGCATAATTCCTGTTGTATGATATTCTGCATTACGTTACGTGGGCTAAGGCCCAACTGATGGTGCATGAGGGTTGCACACTGAGTCTCGTGACTCACCCCGTTGTTTAACATTTTTCAGGTAACACCTAGTGCATAGGACCGGGCTAGAGAGGAGCGCAAGGTGGCCATGCATGGATTCATTTTGATTCAATAAAAGATGTTGATTTTATTATTTTCCCTTAGTATTTTCAATTTATCTGGTTTTATATTTTATTGTAATAAGGCCACTGGCTACTGTTTATTGGTTTTATGCCCTTTTGTGTTTCCATACATTTAGATTTTATGATTAATTGAAATTAAGGCATGTGTTTAAATACTAGAACTCAGAGGCAAAATTTCAGTTTTTTTCATTAAGGCATTAATTAAAATTTATTTCTTTTACTTAATTTTCAAATTATTAAGTTTTCCCGATAAACGTTTAAACTATGTTTTTTTTGTTAAAAAAATAATAATAGATGCGACAAGTTTTTCTAAAATCTTCTTAGTGACATGTCGGATCCGGTCGGGTTGTTTGGGCCGGGTTTGGGGTGTTACATCTTCAAGGTTTGGCTTCTTCTCTGTGGATAGGGCTGATTTTGGAAATTTTGAGGAGGTTGTTGTCTTTGATTTTCTTGATTTCCTTGTCCTCCCCACAAAAAATTTGGGTGGTTCCTCCAACCTGGATTATAATTATTACTATGTGGATTATTGTTAGATTTGAAATTGTTACCTATATAGTTCATCTGTTCACTCTCTGTGCCCGGTTGGTAGGGTAGGTACTCAGGATTCGCCACGGTTTGACTTACGTCGCACTGCATTACTGGATGTACCTGCAAAGAACACAAACTATCAAGCTTTTTATTCATCATCTCTACATGTTTTGATAGCATGGTTATTGCATCTATGTTGAAAACTCCGGCCGATTTTGTTGGTTTGGTCCTTGTAACCTGCCACTGATAGTTATTCAGTGACATCTCTTCAATAAACTCGTAGGCTGCTTCAGGAGTTCTATTATTGAGGGTTCCACCGGCGGCTGAATCAATTAGTTGCCTCGTTGAGGGGTTTACACCGTTATAGAAAGTTTGGACTTGGAGCCACAAAGGTAAACCATGGTGCGGACACCTTCTCAAGAGATCCTTATATCTCTCCCATACGTCATATAATGTCTCTAAATCCATCTGCACAAAAGAAGATATGTCATTCCGTAATTTGGCCGTTTTGGCCGGTGGGAAATATTTTAATAAAATATTTTGGTCATTTGATCCCATGTAGTGATTGACCCTCGTGGTAACGAGTTTAACCACTGTTTGGCCTTATTCCTTAATGAAAAGGGAAATAACCGAAGACGTATGGCATCATTAGAAACGCCATTTATTTTGAAGGTATCACAGAACTCTAAAAAATTAGCCATATGAGTATTTGGGTCTTCGTCCTGTAAACCATCAAATTGAACAAACTGTTGAATCATTTGTATAGTGTTAGGCTTTAATTTAAAATTATTAGCGGCTATAGCAGGCCTAACAATACTTGATTCTGCTCCTGTTAAATGAGGTTTAGCATAATCATACATGGTACGCGGAGCGTTATTCTCTCAAACATCTTGTGGTGGAGGATTATTTTCGCCCATCCCTTCAGTAGGATTGGATCTGTCTTCTCGCTCCTCTTCTGTGTAATTTAGGGCACACCTAATTTCTCTATGATTTCTTCGAACGGTAGCTTCAATATCACAGTCGTATACTAGTGGTCCTCTCGGGTTCCTTCTAGTTATAAACTAGAGATACCTGATCGGAAAAGAAAGAAAGAAAATTTAGAAAAGTTAAAATTAAAACTAAAAAATAAAAGTAAATTGCAGAAAATAAAAAATATAATGGCTAAAGTAATAAAAATGGAGCTTTCTTAATATTTTAGTTCCCTGGCAACGGCGCCAAAAACTTGATCGTTGTTTTCACGAGTTTTAAAATTTATAATATGACTGATCGAACCCGGAAAACTAACTCTGACAACGATTGAGGCAAGTGCACCTATCGAACAGTAGTATAACTTAGGCAAGACCGGATTGTCAAACCCAAAGGAACTAAAAGTACTAATACTAACTTTCTTTCTATTATTTAGCCTAAAATAAGTAAATTTGTTTATTAATCTAAATTAACTAACTACTAAGCTAAAGACGCAAAGACAAAAAGAATGAATTGGGGAAATACTTGGGAAAAACTCAGTTGATTAAGATGATACCCTTAGGAAGAATCCACCTAAACTTCACTTGTTATTTAACACTGAACCAGATGATTTATTCACTTGACTTGATCCGTAGGACTCCCTAACGTATTAAACCCTCTCTTGAGGCGAATAACGTCTAACCCTAGGTTAATTAATTGAAATCTCTTTCCCATTAATAACCCCCTAGAATAGCAGTAAATCGATCTATGGATTTCCATATTATGTTTCACCCTAATTCGGCAAAATCTTGTCACCCTATCTCTAGGCGCACGATCAACTTCGTTTAATTATGCTAGATCTACTCTTAAGCCGGGACTTTTGCTCCACGACCTAAGCACATTCGACTTGAATTAATATTCACGGAATATCAACACAAGAATTAAGCACACATGATTAAGAACAAATCAAGTATTTATCATATAGTTCAGAAAACAATAACAAGATTCATCTAGGTTTCATCCCTTTCAGGTATCTGAAGGGTTTAGTTCATAATAATAAAGAAAAAACATCTCAGAAGAAAAGATAAAACAAAACATAAGAAATCCCTAAAACTCCCTGAAGGAATTGAAGGAGAGATCCTCCGTCTTGAGTAGAATTCTGGCTTCTAGAGATGGATCAAGTGGCTATCCCTTGAGAGTTTCCCACAATTCTGACCTTTTCAGCTCGGCTCCTTAGCCTAGCTGACCGTCCTCTTTTAGGTCATACTTAGGGTCTTTATATAGGCTTTTGGAATAGGTTTCTTTGCCCCTAAGTATCCTTTCCCGAGCAAAATTGCTCTTCTCCACGGCAGGGGCACGACCATGGCACACGCCCGTGTGAATCGTGGCCAGGCTATGTTCGGACTTCTAATGAGGACACGCCCGTGTAGATCGTGATTAGACCGTGTTCTAGTATTTTGAGGAGGCACGGCTGTGTGGGCTTTAGTCCAGACCGTGTTGATTTCTTTTTTGGCCCATTTTGGTCCGTTTTGAGCCCGTTTCTCGTTCTTTTTATCCTTGGGTGCTTTCCTGAGTATCGGACATGAAAAGAAAGGATCAAGAGCACTTTTTTACATAAATAAAGGGATAAATCATCCAAAAGTATGCTAAATGTGGGATTAAAATATGTTACTATTTCAGTTTATCAGTTTGGAGGTAGTCCAGGTAATTTATCGGGAAAAACATCCAGAAAATCTTTGACTGTTCTGATATCTTTAACAGATGGAACCTCAGAATCAACACCACTGATGAAGGCTAAATACGCTTCACAACCCTTACGAACCAACTTCTCAGCCCTCAAGGCAGAAATCACATTTGATAAATAATTCTAACGTTCCCCTAATACCACCACTTCATCACCCTCTATAGTTTTTAGTACCAACCACTTAGCAGCACAATCCAAATTCACTTGATGCTTAACAGCCAATCCATGCCCAGTATTTAGTCGAATTCACCAAAAGGTAGCTCCATTAAGTCTGCCAAAAATATGGCTCCTTGCACCTCCAAAGGTACATCTCTGAATAATTTGTTTACTTTAACTGACTTCCCTAAAGGACTCAATAGAGTAATTTCACTCGCAGTGGTTTCAATCATTATACCCAAAGTCTCAGACACCGAGCATGCTATATACGAATGCGTAGACCCAACATCAATCAGTTCAGTATAAGGTAAATTATGAATAAATAACGTACCAGTAATAACATCTGGGGCATCTTCGTCCTCTCGGTGACGTGCAGCATAAACCAAAGCTGGTTGCCTCGCCTCAGTATGACCAGCACCTCTGCCCGGTGCTCCACGACCACGGCCCATACCATTTCCACCTCTGGCCTGACAACAGCCTCTCAGTGGCTGCTGAACACCTCTCTGTAGCTGAACAGTACCCTGACCTGTTGATCATTGTTTTCACGAGTTTTAAAATTTATAATATGAATTATCAAACCTAGAAAACTAACTCTGACAACGATTGAGGCAAGTGCACCTATCGAACAGTAGTATAGCTTAGGCAAGACCGGATTGTCGAACCCAAAGGAACTAAAAGTACTAATACTAACTTTATTTCTATTATTTAGCCTAAAATAAGTGAAGTTGTTTATTAATCTAAATTAACTAACTATTAAACTAAAGACGCAGAGACAAAAAGAATGAATTGGGGAAATACTTGGGAAAAACTCAGTTGATTAAGATGATACCCTTAGGAAGAATCCACCTAGACTTCACTTGTTATCTAACACCAAACTGCATTTATTTATTCACTTGAATTGATCCGTAGGACTCCCTAACGTATATTAAACCCTCTCTCGAGGCAAATAATGTCTAACCCTAGGTTAATTAATTGAAATCTCTTTCCCATTAATAACCCCCTAGAATAGCAGTAAATCGATCTAGGTTTCATCTAGGTTTCTGGAGAGATCCTCTGTCTTGAGTAGAATTCCAGCTTCTGGAGATGGATCAACTGGCTATCCATTGAGAGTTTCCCACAATTCTAACCTTTTCAGCTCGGATCCTTGGCCTAGCTGGCCGCCCTCTTTTAGGTCATACTTAGGGTCTTTATATAGGCTTTAGGAATAGGTTTCTTTGCCCCTAAGTATCCTTTCCCGAGTGAAATTGCTTTTCTCCACGGCAGGGGCACGGCCATGGCACACGCCCGTGTGAATCATGGCCAGGCCGTGTTCAGACTTCTAATGAGGACACGCCCGTGTAGATTGTGATTAGGCCATGTTCTAGTATTTTGAGGAGGTAGGGCCGTGTGGGCTTTAGTCCAGGCCGTGTCGATTTCTTTTTTGGCCCATTTTGGTCCGTTTTGAGCCCGTTTCTCGTTGTTTTTATCCTTGGGTGCTTTCCTGAATATAAGACATGAAAAGAAAGGATTAAGAGTACTTTTTTACATAAATCAAGGGATAAATCATCCAAAAGTATGCTAAATGTGGGATTAAAATATGTTACTATTTCGGTTTATCAAATACCCCCACACTTAAGCTTTTGCTTGTCCTCAAGCAAAATTCTCAACTTACAATTAAAACAAACTTTCTATAATTCATAATTCCTATCAATAATGTTTCATCATAATTCATAGATAATTTATACATGGATAATTCAACTCAAAGAGTTCTAAAAATTCAAACAATCTAAGTCATCGATTTGTAGCTCGAAAAACATAGGCGTCTCCCCTTATCTAAATAATTACCTTTAATTCAAAACTGACAAGGATTGACATCCTCACAAAAGATTCACTCAAATCACTCAAAGTGTTTAAGGTTCAAAATTTAGGCACTCAATAGTCGAACATGAAAAGTTAATCCCATAGGCTTGCCTGAAAATCAAATCTCCACCACTATAATATGAGATGATGCACAAATCAAAAGGTCTTTGTTTAGGGTTGTAACGGGGCTAGGGTTAAGGTGTGGATAAAGGCTGAATTAGAAGGTTAGAATCGAGACTGAATTGACAAATTACCTAACTAGAAACAATAAACTGAATTATAAGTAATTACATTAATTGAAAATTAATAATTCTAATACTACGAGCTTTTTCTTCAATATTTGGAATTTAAATGTGTAAGCTCATTTAATCACATGATTAATAATAAATATACTTCATTTTTTTTGGAACATCATAAATACATAATAAATACATAATAAAGGATAAGTTACTAAAATAAAAATCATAATTAGGCAACTAATCAAATCAAATCTTGATATAAGGGTAGTTAAAAAGAATGGTGATAACAAATAAAAAGGGTTTTGGGTTAATTTTAGTGGTTATGTCACAAGGGTAAACCATGGTGCGGATACCTTCTCAAGAGATCCTTATATCTCTCCCATGCATCATATAATGTCTCTAAATCCATCTGCACAAAAGATGAGATATCATTCCGCAATTTGGCCATTTTGGCCGGCGGGAAATATTTTAATAAAAAATTTTCAGTCATTTGATCCCATGTAGTGATTGACCCTCGTGGTAACGAGTTTAAACACTGTTTGGCCTTATTCCTTAATGAAAAGGGAAATAACCGAAGACGTATGGCATCATCAGAAACACCATTTATTTTGAAGGTATCACAGAACTCTAAAAAATTATCTATATGAGTATTTGGATCTTCGTCCTGTAAACCATCAAATTGAACAAACTGTTGAATCATTTGTATAGTGTTAGGCTTTAATTCATAATTATTAGCGGCTATAGCAGGCCTAACAATACTTGATTCTGCTCCTGTTAAATGAGGTTTAGCATAATCAAACATAGTACGCGGAGCGTTATTTTCTCCCACATCTTGTGGTGGTGGATTATTCTCGTCCATCCCTTCAGTAGGATTGGATCTGTCTTCTCGTTCTCCTTCGGTATAATTTAGGGCTCGCCTAATTTCTCTGCGATTCCTGCGAATGGTAGCTTCAATATCACTGTCGTATACTAGTGGTCCTTTCGGGTTCCTTCTAGTCATAAACTAGAGATACCTAATAGGAAAAGAAAGAAATAAAATTTAGCAAAGTTAAAATTAAAAATAAAAATAAAAGTAAATTGCAGAAAATAAAAAAATGGCTAAAGTAATAAAAATAGAGCTTTCTTAATATTTTAGTTCCCCGGCAAGCGCCAAAAACTTGATCATTGTTTTCACGAGTTTTAAAATTTATAATATGAATGATCGAACCTAGAAAACTAACTCTGACAACGATTGAGGCAAGTGCACCTATCGAACAGTAGTATAGCTTAGGCAAGACCGGATTGTCGAACCCAAAGGAACTAAAAGTACTAATACTAACTTTCTTTCTATTATTTAGCCTAAAATAAGTGAAGTTGTTTATTAATCTAAATTAACTAACTACTAAGCTAAAGACACAAAGACAAAAAGAATAAATTGGGGAAATACTTTGGAAAAACTTAGTTGATTAAGATGATACCCTTAGGAAGAATCCACCTAGACTTCACTTGTTATCTAACACTGAACCAGACGATTAATACACCTGAATTGATCCGTAGGACTCCCTAACATATATTAAATCCTCTCTCGAGGTGAATAACGTCTAACCCTAGGTTAATTAATTGAAATCTCTTTCCCATTAATAACCCCCTAGAATAGTAGTAAATCGATCTATGGATTCCCATATTAGGTTTCACCCTAATCTGGTAAAACCTCGTCACCTTATCTCTAGGTGCGCGATCAACTCCGCTTAATTATGCTAGATCTACTCTTAAGCAGGGACTTTTGCTCCACCATCTAAGTACGTTCAACTTGAATTAATATCCGCGAAATATCAACACAAGAATTAAGCACACATAATTAAGAACAAATCAAGTATTTATCATATATTTCAGAAAACAATAACAAGATTCATCTAGGTTTCATCCCCTTCAGGTATCTGAAGCGTTTAGTTCATAATAATAAAGAAAAACATCTCAGAAGAAAAGATAAAACAAAACATAAGAAATCCCTAAAACTCCCTGAAGGAATTGAAGGAGAGATCCTCCGTCTTGAGTGGAATTCCGGCTTCTGGAGATGGATCAACTTGCTATCCCTTGAGAGTTTCCCAAAATTTTGACCTTTTCGGCTCGGCTCCTTGGCCTAGCTGACCGCCCTCTTTTAGGTCATACTTAGGGTCTTTATATAGGCTTTTGCAATAGGTTTCTTTGCCCCTAAGTATCCTTTCCCGAGTGAAATTGCTCTTCTCCACGGCAGGGGCACGGCCATGGCACACGCCTGTGTGAATCGTGGCTAGGCCGTGTTCGGACTTCTAATGAGGACACACCCGTGTAGGTTGTGATTAGGCCGTGTTCTAGTATTTTGAGGAGGCACGACCGTGTGGGCTTTAGTCCAGGCCGTGTCGATTTCTTCTTTGGCCCATTTTGGTCCGTTTTGAGCCCGTTTCTCGTTATTTTTATCCTTGGGTGCTTTCCTGAATATAAGACATGAAAAAAAGGATTAAGAGCACCTTTTTACATAAATCAAGAGATAAATCATCCAAAAGTATGCTAAATGTGGGATTAAAATATGTCACTATTTCGGTTTATCACCTATAGCTTGCATCTGCTCGGGCCTCCGTGGACAATCTCTAATACAGTGCTCTAATGATTCGCACCTCAAACATGCCCCAATCCTTTTCCAACACTCGCCTTGATGGCGCCTACCACAGTCAACACATGGCTGAGGACCAGTAGCAGTAATAGGTGCCCTAACTCTGACCGGCCCATCCACTCTGGCCTTTTTATTTGGCCTCTGAACGGAACTTGAGGGCTCCAAATCGCTCTTATTCCTACCCTTTTCTCTATTCAGACGCTCAGTACGCTTCACCTTCTCGGTGATCTTCACCTTATCAACCAGTGTGGCAAAATCTCGCTCCCTCTGTGGAGCTATCAAAACTCTCAGACTATCTCTAAGGCCATCCTCGAAACAGACACACCACTCATAATTAGTTAACACCATCCCACGTGCATAGCGGCTTAATCGTAAAAATTCAGCTTCATATTCAGCCACTGATTTATCTCCCTGAGTCAAATTTAGGAATTCCCTCCTCTGGGCATCCACATAAATAGTGCCCACATACTTCCCTTGGAAAGCAGTCTTGAAGAATTCCCATGTCAATCGGTCAGCCTGAGTACCCTCTTTAACTGTAAGCCACCACTAATAGGCTTTGTCTCGTAACAATGATACGGCTCCTTTTAGTTTCTATTTGGGGGTGTAGTCGAGGTCTTCCATGATCCTCTCTATGGCCTCAATCCAATATTCAGCCACGTTAGGGGCAACTCCTACGATACCCCTAAAGATCTCAGCCCCATTAGACCGGAGTCGTTCCGTGACCGACTCACGGCCCACAGTACCAGTATTGGGCCCAGCGACACTCTCCAGAATTCGCAACATAGCTTGGGACAATGCGTCATCCCTAGCTGCTCGATCGTGAGACCCAGTCTCAGTCACAGGTGAAGCTAGTGCCTCTCCAGCTTCAGGGTTAGGCATGTGGCCCGATGACGAAGACCCAGCCCGAACACCTCTACGGCCTCCGCCACGGCCTCTTGTACCCCTTGCACGTGTACCTCTGGTGCTCATTATCTATTCACATATTATCTGTTTTTAACAATTTTATGCATTAGTTTACAGTTCTAGTGTTGTTTAACAGATATCTTATGTAAAGTAGTATCAGTATTTAAGAGTTTGTTTTCACAGAACCCAGTCTTACTACAGTTTCAGTCTTCCCTAAACATAATATTTCAGCACAGTCTACTATTTATAATAGTATCCATATTTTACTTTAAGCAAACAGAGGTTTTAGAAGCCTTACAATATCGGCGACGGAGATTTGATGTACCACACATCAGTAAAAATATTTCAAAATACTTCCAAATTGCTTGGAACAGTTTTTTTAAAAATTTTGAGTTTTTTTGAAGAAACCCAAAACCACAGCTGAGTTTTTGTAACTTGGCTCTGATACCACTAAATGTAACACACCAAACTTGGGCCAGACGTTATGGCCGAATCTGGCGATATCATATTGAAGTGTTTTTTGAAAACATCGTTTCTTTAGAAAATCCATGCTTATTACTAAATCTCGTTTATAGATCTTAACGAAAATTTAGAGTATCTTGTTCTTTTAAAACTTAAGTTGTTTTAGTAGAACGTTGATCATATTAGTTTGTTACTATACTTTAAAACTATGTTTGATGCGAAAGCTTTTATAATAAGTTACGAAACGTGGTGTTTTGAAAACCAATTTTCTTTTGAAAAACCGCATCCTACTACTACTCAGATGTGAATTAAAATACGTAAAATCCCCAAATTAAAAGTTAAAAATTAAAAAGGCCTTATTACATAACAAAAACCCAAATTGAATTTATTGGAAATAAACTCAAATATTTAATAGGTGCGATTGTGTGGCCACCTCCGAATCCCTCGCAGCACCGATCCGCCTAAGACTGGGGATTACCTGTATAGATAAACAGAGAGGTGAGTTTATGAAAAATCAGTGTGTAACCCCATGCAAATAAATAGCCAATCATGCCTTAGGCAAGTACAGTCTGGGCCTAAGCCCAAATCAATAACTGTTCAGTTCAGTTATACCTTAGCCCATTACAGTATCAGTATGAGTGTGAGCCTTAGCCCATTTCAGTGACAGTAACAATTTAGGCATGCAATCAGAAATTCTACCCATCCATCCTCTACACTCCACTCCGTCCACCCCAACACTCCATGTGGGGATAAAATCACCCACCCATCCCTACACTCCAAAAATTAGCACCGGTTGCGGCACTAAACAGTATTTGCAGCAGAGCTGCCAGTACAGTACACTTCCTCCAATCATAATAATCCCATCCCATGCAACATACCACACATGGATGCAACATATATATAGATCATGGCATGCTCATATACGGTCATACATAACATAGAGGCATAATAGTAGTTTTACCATAGGGGCATATCAGTCATTGTATTAGTTTGGGGTCTAGGTATACTTACCGACCCATCAGTAGGTCCACAGTCGTCTCGAACGACCCGTGCAACCTTAATAGTCAAACAGTGAAAATGGGCCCAAGGCCCATAATGCGGGCCCATGTGGGCCCACATAGCCCAGAAATGGCTTGGCCATGTAATTTACATAGCTTGGTCGAATATTCTCCACACATTTGTGCGGTTTACCTGTGTGGGGCCCACAAGCCCGTTGGGCCCACACGACCCATTTCGGCCTAATATGTCCCAAAATGGCCTAAGACCACGAAATCAGTCATGGTGGCCTCAATAGTCAAATGCCCGCACTTCATGCGTTCGGTTTACCACACGAGCGAGCGCACGCTCGTGTAGCGTCAATGGCCATATTTTTCGGCTTTTGCCAGTTTACGATTTGGGCAGTGTTTACACCCTTTTCGGTATTTCACTGATATCGCTTATTAGAGTACTGTTACACACCTGGTTACGAATGATGCGCAGACAGTCCTCGATCACTCCAAAACCGATGTTCACCCACAACATTCGGTTACTCACATATCAATTGAATTTAAAATGAACCCTATTTAATATATATATCCACTTGATTGCCAACCACTTACCTTGATTAACAACCGATTCCCTACGCACTTCACTCACTGGAAAACGATGATCACTAGATCTCAGGGTTATAACCTGTAATACAGTCGAAACCCCTTATTAACAAGTATCTACAAGAACGATTTAAGCCAAAATGAATATCAACTTACCGAAAGTACCAAACCGTAGACTAGAGATGGAACACTAAATCGGTAGAGATCAAAGAAAAAGTCGGCACAGTGAGGGTAGAAGAAGAGAGAATTGGCCAGGAAAAAACAACAGTAAGCGTCGTAATTATTTGGAAAAGAAACGAAGAAGAGGCAGGGAAAGGAAGAGGGTGTATTCGGCCAATAGCAGGAAAATGAGGGAAGAGGAGATGAGAAGAAAAGAAAAGGTGTATTCGGCCAACACAAGCAGGGTGTTAGGAGGAGCAGACCAAGTCGACAGAGAAGACTAGGAGAGTGTGGCGGCAGAGAGGGAGAAAAAATGGAAACGGTTTAGGGGAGAAGAGGTTTCGGTAGAGGGAAAAGAAAGAAAAAATGTAAAAAAAAGGATGAAGAGGTTTCGACAGATAGAGGTTTTGGCAGAGGGAAAAAGTACATACAAAGCAGAACCGAAATGAGAAACACCCCTCTACCCGAATTCTTGAGTGCCTCAGAGTCCCCATTCGGCACAACACTCCCTCTCCCCTCCCTTACCTTGATTTCTTCCTAAAATCCCTCCTAAAATCTCTCCACCTGATCACACCTCCCCTCAACCACTCAATTCGAATTCACCTTAACCACTTCAGTGTTTCAGTCAAACTCCAACACCTCCACGACACAGCAGCAAAATAAACACTCCCTTGCCTTCAGCAAGATTCGAACCTTAGGCCACTTGCATAGGTAACACGCCACTTACCCCCTAGACCAGCAAGCTCATTATTTCTTGTCATTCACACAATAATTTAAAAGCCTACTAACTCAAGGCAAGGGTTTTATTCCCTAAAAACTAAAATTTTACACAAGCCCAGGTTTGAACCCAAGACTTCTCAGACGCTCCCAAACACACCCAAATCACTTAGCCACTAAAGTAGATAGGTATTTTTGTTAAAAACATGCAGAGATAAGTACTTAAATTTTTGTGGCGTTACAGAACGTAGGATAGGATACAATTGACATGTCAATAGGTTTTTAATGCGTGTGATACGGGTTTGACTTGTGATGAGATGGTGATTATTTATTTGTTACTGTTCACTGAATATATCGAAGTCCAACATTTGTTAAGGACTATCGTGTTATATTTATAGTAATTTTGATGTGTTACTTGGGGTAGATGTAAAGCGTTCAGGCATGGCACTTACTATCTAGGTGTGGTTTAGAGGGATGTTAGCCTATAGCTTAGGCACTTGATGCCCAGGTGTGTTCTTGGTTGATTAAGCCCGTTCAATTGTTCTGGTGTGTTATAGATGGTTAACTGCGTATCTGAATCCATTATATCATTCATTGATCAGATTTTAAATGGTTATATAAATTTCTAATTGGTAACATGAGTTGATTTTGAATGATCTAGTATAATTGAATAGATTATTTATTATGACTATTGATAAAAAGACTCACTGATGGTCACAAAACTAACTATAATTACGAAAAATGCAAGCGCACCTATCGAACAATAGTGTAGCTATGGTGAGTAGGGAATATGGTATCCAGAAGGACTAAAAGTACTAGTAATTACCGTTTGTCTATTATTTAGCCAATAAATTGAAGTGATTGTTGATCGTGTGTCAGAGTATTAAAAATTTATATAAAGAATGATCGAGCCTAAAAACTAACTATGACAACAATTGAGGCAAGCGTACCTATCGAATAGTAGTATAGTTTTGTGGCAAGACCGGATTGTCGAACCTAAAGGAACCAAAAGTACTAATACTAACTTTCTTTTTATTATCTAGCCTAAAATAAAGGGAATTTGTTGTTTAATCTAAATTAACTAACTACTAAACTAAAGACTCTAAGACAAAGAAGAATTAAATTGAGGAAAATACTTGTGAGAAAACCAATTGACTACGACAATACCCGAGGAAGAATCCACCTAGACTTCACTTGTTATCTAACTCTGAACCGGACAATTTATTCACTTGACTTGATCCGTAGGATTCCCTAATGTATATTAATCCCTCTCTCAAGGCGACTAACGTCTAACCCTAGGTTGATTAATTGAAATCTCTTTCTAATTAAAACCCCTAGAATTGCATTAACTCGATCTATGGACTCCCATATTAGGTTTGACCCTAATCCGGCAGATTTTCGTCACCCTATCTCTAGGCGCGCGAGCAACTCCGCATAACAATGCTAGATCTACTCTTAGGCAGGGACTTTTGCTCCTCCACCTAAGCACATCAAACTTGAATTAATATCCCGGAAATATCAACACAAGAATTAAGAACACATAATTAAGAACAAATCAAATATTTATCATATAGTTCAGCAAACGATAACAAGATTCATCTTAGGTTTTATCACCCCCAGGTATCTAAGGGTTTAGTTCATAATAATAAAAGAAAACATATTAGAAGAAAAGATAAAACAAAACATAAGAAATCCCTAAAACCCCCTGAAGGAATTTAAGGAGAGATCCTCCATCTTGAGTATGACTCCGGCTTCTTGAGATGAATCAACTGGCTATCTTCGAGTAAATTCCCACAAATCTGCCTCCTGTGGCCTAGCTGGACGCCCCCTGACTAAAGTCCTGGGTTCCCCCCTTTTAGGTCATACTTAGGGTGTATATATAGGCTTCGGAATGTGTTTCTTCACCTCTAAGTATCCTAATTCGAGTGAAATTTCTCTTGGTCACAGTAGGGACACGCCCATGGCACACACCCGTATGAATCGTGGCCAGGCCATGTTCGAGTCCATTAGGGAGGCACGGCCGTGTGGTCTTGTGCCCAGGCCGTGTCGATTTCGTGATCTGGCCCATTTGGTCCGTTTTAAGCTCATTTTCTGTTATTTTCATCATCCGGTTCTTTCCTGAGTATAAAACATGAAAACAAAGGATTAAGAGCATCAAATTACATAATTCAAGGCTTAAATCATCCAAAACCATGCTAAATGTGGGCTTAAAATATGTTACTATTACTGTAGCACCCCATACCCGAGTCCGAGGCTCAGACCGGATATGAGACATTACTATGCTTTAACTTGCTTAATCATGACATTACGGGCTATAAAATTTTGTTCCAAAATTAAAACTTCTCATTCTTAAACAATTCGTACATTTTATGGGTCTACGAGGCCTTAAACTTGTACTGGTAAACTTTTGGAACCTTATCGAAAAACTTTTCTTTGAAACAGGGGTTACACGCCCGTGTAATATAAGACACACTCGTGCATAGGCATACACGCCCATGTCCTCAGACCGTGCTCTAAAACTCAGTATTCTGCCAATTTCCACACGACCATAGCACGCCCTTGGTCCTAGCCCGTGTGAAAAACCTTAGCATTCTGACTTATAACACACGGCCATGGCACACCTGTGGACTTAGACCGTGTACTACATCTTGATATACTGACTTATTTTACACGATCGGGCACACGCCCAAGTTCTAACCGTGTGTCATGCACGGCCTTAACACACAGCCGTGGGATTAGTCCGTGGCCTATTCTTACTTATAAGACTAAGGTGCAGTTTATGCATGGCCTAGACACACGCCCGTGTGTATAACCGTGTAGGCACTTAGAGGCTATTTACCAAGCCAATTGCCATCCTAAAATCAAGACCAAACTCAAGCTCAATTCAGCAACTCAATTATTACATCTTTCATGAACAATATAACATGCTTCATTGATATTAATAACATACATACTTAGTCAAACTTGGCCAATCACTTGGCCATCTACAAAAGAATAATAAACTTAATAGCCTATACTTTGGCTCTTCTTAAAACATTTACTCCAAATGTAATGCTACCTATACATGCCATACTTAATAAAACAACTTTGCTATACCAAAATAGCGATTGATAGTGTGCTCCGAGCTCCGATGACGGTGATCCTCGATATTAGCTTAGCGGGACTACATAGAAAGAAAGAATGAAAGACATAAGCATTTAGCTTACTAAGTTTGCATAATACACATAGAAACATTCTTACTTAATATAGACCATTTGATATAAACAATGGCATCATAAATTCAGCTATATAAAGCTTACTTACTCATACTTTATAGGTAAACAAAGTACCTGTCTCACTAGATCACATTGATCAGCATACTTGAACATAATACTCATAATTTCTAATTCATCATTCATAACATGAATAATATTCTGTCCCCACTTGATAATGATTTTGCTTACTAAACTTTCTTGTTATCTCTTGTGAGCTTACCTCATTTGCCCGATGAATTCCTATGAATAACTGAGAATACCAAATCTCTTACCATGAACTTGATGCTAAAGCCATATTTTGGATATGGTCTTACATGGGATATCTCATCTTGGTTTCAAGGCCATGTCTTGACATGGACTTATATGAAATCTTCCTCTTGATAACTTATTCAATGCCAAGCTTGGGTCCTTGGACTTACATGATAAACTTGTCAATGCCAAGCTTGGGTCCTTGGACTTACATGATAAACTTGTCAATGCCAAGCTTGGGTCCTTGGACTTACATGATAACTTGCTTGATTGCCGATGCCATGCCTCGGCTTGGTCTTATACGGACTTTCTCATACTTGATCTCATTAATTTCATTGTTTAACTTAACGTTAAACAATTTCATAATAACGTAATACATTATACTAAGGAATTCAATGATATAAATCATAAAGCTTAGAAATCATACAAACTTACCTCAATATACAAAATGTAGCTAGGTATGCAATTTAGTCCTCGACCTTGTTCTTGCCTCGGTTTCGATCCGGGCTTTATTTTTCTTGTTCTATAGTAATAAATAGATCATTTAATACTCACATTGACTAAATTGACTCTTAAATCATACTTTGGCAAAATTACTATTTTGCCCCTAAACTTTCTCATATTTGCACTTTTGCCCCAAGGCTCGTAAAAAAATTTTCATTCAACTTTCTTAAACTTCATGCTTAGCTAAATCATTCTCTCTACTATAACAATCATCAATTCTTGCTATTTTTAACATGTATGACCAATTTTCATAACTATTACAAAATGGTCCATACTATCATCTTTCATGAAATTCACTTAGAAAAAGATGTTTATCTAACATCAAACTCTTATAAACTTCCATAAAACATCATTTAACATGCATATAAATCATGGGTAGATTTTTGATCATGCACTTTAGCTCACTTTATAGCTAAAGATAGGTTACTCATGCTATCGGGACTTCAAAAATACGAAGAATATCAAAAATGGGGCTAAGATGAACTTACTAGCAAGCTTGAAAGATGAACAAACCCTAGTTATGGGTTCTTCAAAATTTCGGCACACACAAGGAAGAAGATGAATGATTTTTATCATCTTTTTCCTTTATTAATCATTTAATAGGTAAATGACCAAAATGCCTTTCTCTTAAAAATATCACCATTTACTAGCTCATGTCCATTTTTGTCCAAAAATTATGATTTGGGAAAATTGCTATTTAAGGACTTATAATTGCTATTCTAGAGCTATTTCATACAAAATGCTTCTAGAAACTCACATTTTACAACTTTTACAATTTGGTCCTTTTTGACCATTCAACTTCAATTTAGCAAAATTGCTTCATGAAACTTTCACACTAACATGCAAACATGGCATGAACCTTAAAAACTCATAAATTCACCTCGGATTAGTGGTCTCACACCACTATTCCGACTAGGCCCTAAATCAGGTTGTTACAATTCTCCCCCCTTAGGGATTTTCGTCCTCGAAAATCTTACCAGCAAAAAGGTTTGGATACCATGTGGCTTCTTCTATTCCATGTCTTTGCCACAATACTTTCTCTAAGGCAATACTTTTCTTTCTTAGCTGCTTCACTTTTCGAGCTAATATCTTGACTGGTTCTTCACCATAAGTCATGTCGAGATGAATCTCTACCTCTGACTGGGGAATTACATGCAAAGGGTCTGATCGGTAGCGTCTTAACATTGACACGTGAAACACATCATGTATCTTTTCTAACTCTGATGGCAAAGCCAATATGTAATCTACAGGCCCAACCTTCTCGGTAATCTCATACGGTCCAATAAAACATGGACTCAACTTGCCTTTCCGGCCAAATCTGAGAACTTTTCTCTAAGGTGACACTTTCAAGAAAACTTTATCTCCAACTTGATACTCTATCTCTTTTCTCTTTAAGTCTGAATAGGACTTCTGTCTGTCTGATGCAGCTTTTCAACTTTCTCGTATCACTTTCACTTTCTCTTTAGCTTCTCTAAACAAATCAACCCCGTGAATTTGGTTTTCTTTAAGTTCGATCCAATAAAGAGGCGTTTGGCACTTACGCCCATATAAAGCCTCATAAGGCGCCATCTTTAAGCTCGACTGAAAACTATTATTGTAGGAAAAATCTACTAATGGGAGAAACTTTTCCCAACTGCATCGGAATTCAAGAATACAACATCTGAGCATATCTTCAAGTACTTGAATTAACCTCTCGGATTGACCGTCAGTTTGAGGATGAAAAGTGGTACTAAAGTTCAACTTTGTACCCAAGGCCTCTTGTAACTTCTTCGAAAATCTGGATATGAATATCGGATCTCTATCCGATATGATTGACAAGGGAACTCCATGAAGTCTTACTATTTCTGAAACATACAAGTTTGCCAACTTGTCAAGGGAGTAATCCACTCGAACAGGTATAAAATGGGCTGATTTCGTGAGTCTATCAACTACAACCCATACGACATCTTTCTTGCTCGGAGATAGTGGTAAACCTGTTACAAAATCCATAGTAATACGGTCCCACTTCCACTTCGAAACTAAAATGGGTTGAAGCAAACCCGAAGGTACTTGGTGTTCAGCCTTTACTTGCTGACAAATCAAGCATTTGGAAACAAATTCTGAAATATCTTTCTTCATTCTCGCCACCAATATCTGTTGCTTCAAGTCATTATACATCTTGGTACTACCCGATGTACAGATAAACATCCATTATGAGCCTCATGCAAAATTTTCTCGAATAAGCTCTTCTTTTCTCGGTACACAAACTCGTCTTTGAACATCGACTTCCATTGGGACTAATCCAGAAGTCGACTCAACATCCGCTCTCGCACCGATCTCTCTAAACTTGCAATTCACTATCCTCTTTTTGGGCTTCAATGATCACTTGGAGGAAAATTGGTCTAGCTCTCAACTCAGCTAGAATAGAACCATCGTTGGATAAAGTCATCCGTGAATTCATTGCCCTTAATGCAAATAAGGATTTTCCGCTCAAAGCGTCGGTGACTACATTCACCTTCCCGAGATGGTAATCAATGACCATCTCATAATCTTTTATCAACTCTAACCATCTCCGTTGTCTTAAGTTCAACTCTTTCTGCATCATCAAATACTTCAAACTTTTATGATCAGTAAAAATACGACATTTCTCACCATATAGGTGATGTCCCCATATCTTCAATGCGAAGACTATGGCAGCCAATTCTAAATCATGCGTTGGATAATTCTTCTCATGAGGCTTCAACTGTCTGGAGGCATAAGCAATAACTTTGCCTTCTTGCATAAGTACACAACCTAATCCATTTAAGGATGCATCACTGTAAGTCACAAATTCTTTCCCTTGTCTCGGGTTGTACTAAAACGTGGAGCTTGTCAATAATGCTTTCAATTTTTTGAAACTTTGTTGGCATATTTCTACATCACTCGAACTTCACATATTTCTGTAACAACTTCGTCATCGGGGTTGCAATCATGGAAAACCCCTTGACAAATTGTCTATAATAGCCGGCTAGGCCTAGGAAACTTCTAACCTCAGAGATATTCCTCAGTGGTTTCCAATCCGTAATAGCCGAGATCTTACTTGGGTCTACTCGAGCCCCTTCTCCTGAGACAATATGTCCCAAAAATCCTACTTCATTGAGCCAAAACTCACTTTTACTGAACTTGGCATACAACTGATTTTCTCGAAGAATCTGTAAAAATGTCCGTAGGTGCTCAGCATGCTCATCCTCATCTCGGGAATAAATCAGTATGTCGTCAATAAAAATGACTACAAACTTGTCGAGGTATGGTCTGAAGATGCAGTTCATTAAGTCTATGAATACCGCAGGAGCATTGGTCAAACCAAAAGGCATGGCTAAAAATTTGTAATGCCCATACCTTGTTCGGCGCGCCTTGGATACATCGATTCCTTTACTCTTAATCGGTAATACCCCGATCTCAAGTCTATCTTAGAGAACACGGTGGCTCCTTTCAATTGATCGAACAAATCATCGATCCTTGGCAATGGGTACTTGTTCTTTACCGTCACTTTATTAAGTCGACGGTAATCTATGCACAATCTCATAGTGCCATCCTTCTTTTCACAAATAAAACCGGAGCACCCGGAGAGAACAACTTGACCTTGCAAAGCCTTTGTCCGTTAACTCTTGCAATCGTGTCTTCAACTCTTTCAACTCCGTTGGAGCCGCTTACAGTAAAGAGTAATAGATATTGGTACAATGCACGGAGCTAGCTCAATCTTTGAACTCAACCTCTCTAACGGTGGTAGTCCTGGCAATTCCTCGTGAAACATATCCACGTACTCACATACTATTGGCACCGACTCAATCCTTATCTCTGCTTTCTTTTCATTCATCACAAAAGCCAAATATGTTTCATAACCCTTTCTCATGTATCTCTCGTGGTTGTCACGTGAGAAATCAATTTCGACAATCTACTCATTATCCGATTCTATGTGAAGGGTGTCCCCATCCTCACATCTCATTTCAATGTATTTCTTCCCATAATTAACTATTACATTATGGGCAGTTAACCAGTCCATACCGAGAATGATATCAAACTCGTCAAATGGTAACAACATAAGGTTTGCTTTAAAACAATGACCTCTAATCATTAATGGACATTCTCTACATACTTCATTCACTAACAAACTCTTGCCTAAAGGATTAGACACTCTAATCACAACTTCTGTAAACTCTATAGGCATACTCAAATCGGATACCAATTTCATGCATATGTAAGAGTGTGTAGATCCAGGATCTATTAAAGCAATAACTTTAACATCATGAAGAGAAAAGGTACCCGTGATAACATCATGGGAAGATGCCTCTTCGCGAGCGCGAATGGCATAAGTCCGTGCAGGCGCCCTACCCTCAGGCCTCACGGCCTGCTCTCTAGGGTTACCTCTTCCACTAGCCCCACTTCTGGGGTTTCTCTGCGGCCTTCCTCTGACCATACTCCCGGATCTTGGGTTCTGAGTTTTGTCCTCTTTCATCATCTCTGGACAATCTTTTATGTAATGGTCCTGGGAACCACATCTGAAACATGCATTTTCATGTGCTCGTCATTCCCCTAAATGGCGTTTGCCACAATGTGGGCATTCGAGTCTATCAGATCGAACATTCCCCACACTAGCGACTGAAGTAGTCTGTGCTTTATTTCCCGAATACTGTTTACTCTTGTCCTTCATGGAAAATCCATTGGAAGTAGCCGATCGGGCAGGGAAATCTCTTGACTTCTTGGATGGAGATTGGAATGCCTTATTCCACTATCTCTTTTTCGAGTCACAGGACTCCATTTCAGATTTCTTCTTCTCTTTTACTAGTTCTTCGGCTTTACAAGCCCTCTCGACTAGCACAACAAATTCCTTCAATTCTAGAACAACAACAAACAGTTCGACATCCTCATTTAGCCCATCTTCAAATCTCTTACTTATGATGGCTTCGGTGGACACGCATTCTCGAGCGTATTTACTGAGTCTTACAAACTCACGCTCGTAGTCAGTTACAGACATCTTGCCTTGTTTCAGTTCTAGGAATTCCTTCCTTTTCTGGTCCACAAACCTTTGACTGATATACTTTTTCTTGAACTCTTCTTGGAAGAATTCCCATGTGATCTTTTCTCTTGGGACTACTGATACCAAGGTGTTTCACCATTGATAGGCAGAATCTCTTAAAAGAGAAACTACGCACTTCACGCACTCTTTAGGTGTACATGACAGCTCATTAAATACCCTGATGGTATTTTCTAACCAGAATTCAGCTCTTTCTGGATCATCATCTTTTCTAGCCCGGAATTCTTCTACCCCATGTTTCCTGATTCTATCAACCAGAGGCTTCTCTCCTCTTACCACCTCTACTACTTGAGGGGCTATTAGGATAGGTTGAGGAATAGGTGGGGGTGGAGGGGGTTGAGCATTCGAGTTCGTACGAACAAACTCCGTGTACCATGTGTTCATCATATGGAGGAAGGCTTCTCTAGCCTCTTCTCCTCCTCCTTGACTCACCGTAGTGGATCTATTCTCATTCTCATTTGGCACCATCCCTTCAGCGGGAGCCGGCGCATTACTTTCTACGTCATCTGCCATATCTCTTTCAGGATCCATTTACTATATATATAAACATAATTTAAGTCGTCAGGAGTTGTCACACTATCATTATAAAAATTCTTACGTACGGCATGTATAGCTAGACTCGTGCTCATGCTACGTTAGTCCTAGAACCGACTAAATCGTAGCTCTGATACCACTAAATGTAACACCTCATACCCGAGTCCGAGGCTCAGACCGGATACGAGACATTACTATGCTTTAACTTGCTTAATCATGACATTACGGGCTATAAAATTTTGTTTCTAAATTAAAACTTCTCATTCTTAAACAATTCGTACATTTCATGGGTCTACGAGGCCTTAAACTTGTACTGGTAAACTTTCGGAACCTTATCGAAAAACTTTTCTTTGAAACAGGGGTTACACGCCCGTGTAATATAAGACACGCCCGTGCATAGGCATACACGCCCATGTCCTCAGACCGTGCTCTAAAACTCAGTATTATGCCAATTTCCACACGGCCATAGCACGCCCGTGGTCCTAGCCCGTGTGAAAAACCTTAGCATTCTGACTTATAACACACGACCATGGCACGCTGATAAACCGTTAAAGTAACATATTCTAAGCCCATATTTAGTATGCTTTTGGATAATTTAAGCCCTAATTTATGTAAAAAGGTGCTCTTAATCCTTTCTTTTCATGTCTTATACACAGGAAAGCACCTGATGACGAAAAGAATGAGAAACGGGCTTAAAACAGACCAAATTGGCCCAAGCCATGAAATCAGCAGGGCCTAGACTTCAACCCACACGGCCGTGCCACCATTCCTACTGGAACACGGCCTTACCATAACTTACACGGCCGTGCCTCATTTAACAGTGTCGAACACGGCCTTACCACGATTTACACGGGCGTGTTCCATGGCCGTGCCTCTGCCGTGGAAAAGAACAATTTCATTCAGGAAAGGATACTTAGGGAGAAAGAAACGTGTGTCAAAAGCCTATAAATACACCCTAGGTACCAGCTGAAAGGGGGGGCGGAAAGCTAGGCTAAAAAGCCAAGCCGAAAAGGTCAGATTTGTGGGAATCACTCAAAGATAGCCAGTTGATCCATCTCAAGAAGCCAGAATTCTACTCAAGACGGAGGATCTCCTCTTCAATTCCTTCAAGGGGTTTTAGGGATTTCTTATGTTTTGTGTTATCTTTTCTCTTGAGATGTTTTCCTTTATTGTTATGAACTAAACCTTCGGATACCCGAAGGGGATGAAACCTATGATGAATCTTGTTATTTGATTTTTGAATTATATGATAATAACTTAGTTTGTTCTTAATTGTGTGAACTTAATACAAATCTAATGTGCTTAGGTGGAGGAGGAATAGACCCTGCCTAAGAGTAGATCCAACATAATTAAGCGGAGTTGATCGCACGCCTAGAGATAGGGTGACGAGATTTTGCCGGATTAGGGTGAAACCTAATATGGGAGTCCACAGATCGATTTACTGCTATTCTAGGGGGTTATTATAAGTGAACGAGAGTTCCACTAATTAACCTAGGGTTAGACATTATTCGCCTCGAGAGAGGGTTTAATATACGTTAGGGAGTCTCACGGATCAAACTAAGTAAATAAATCATATGGTTCAAGGTTAAATAAAAAGTGAAGTCTAGGTGGATTTTTCCTAAGGGTATCGCTTGAGTCAACTGAGTTTTTCCAAAAGTTATTTCCCGAATTCATTCTTTTTGTCTTTGCGTCTTAGCTTAGTAAGTAGATTAGTTTTAGTTTAACAACCATCACTTTATATTAAGGCTAAATAATAAAAAGACGGTGAGTATTAGTACTTTTAGTTCCTTTGGGTTCGATAATTCGGTCTTGCCTAAGCTATACTACAGTTTGATAGGTGCAGTTGCCTCAATCGTTGTCAGAGTTAGTTTCCAGGTTCGATCATTCTTTTATAAATTTTAAAACTCTGATTTACACCGATCAAGTTTTTGGTGCCGTTGCCGGGGAACTAAAATATTAAGAAAACTCTATTTTTATTACTTTAGCCATTATTTTTTTATTTTTTTGCAATTTATTTTTCTTTTTAGTTTTAATTTTTATTTTTTGCTAAATTTTATTTCTTTCTTTTCCAATCAGGTACCTCTAGTTTATGACTAGAAGAAACTCGAGAGGACCTTTAGAATACGACAGTGATATTGAAGCTACCGCTCGAAGAAATCACAGAGAAATTAGGCGAGCCCTAAATTACCAAGGAGAGCAGGAAGACAGATCCAATCCTACTGAAGGATGGACGAAAATAATCCTCCACCACAAAACAATGTGGAGGATCAGAATGCCCCTCGTACTATGTATGATTATGCTAAACCTCATTTAACAGGGGCAGAATCGAGTATTGTT
Organism: Gossypium sturtianum; assembly: GCA_025698515.1. NCBI lineage: Eukaryota > Viridiplantae > Streptophyta > Magnoliopsida > Malvales > Malvaceae > Gossypium > Gossypium sturtianum. Next base: position 19,911,575 of record CM046951.1, read on the forward strand.
AGGCGTGCTATAGCTGCTAATAATTTTGAATTAAAGCCTAACACTATTCAAATGATTCAACAGTTTGTTCAATTTGATGGTTTGCAGGACGAAGACCCAAATACTCATATAGCTAACTTTTTAGAGTTCTGTGATACCTTCAAAATAAATGGTGTTTCTGATGACGCCATACGTCTTCGGCTATTTCCCTTTTCATTAAGGAATAAAGCTAAACAATGGTTAAACTCGTTACCACGAGGGTCAATCACTACATGGGAACAAATGACCAAAAAATTTCTACTAAAATATTTTCCACCGGCCAAAACGGCCAAGTTACGTAATGATATATATTCTTTTGTGCAGATGGATTTAGAGACATTATACGACGCATGGGAGAGATACAAAGATCTCTTGAGCAGATGCCCACACCACGAATTACCATTGTGGCTCCAAGTCCAAACTTTTTACAACGGTGTGAATCTTTCAACGCGGCAATTAATTGATTCAGCCACCGGTGGAACCCTGAATAATAAAACTCCTGAGGCAACCTACAAGTTTATTGAAGAGATGTCACCAACAACTATCGATGGCAAGTTACAAGAACAAGGCCAAAAAAACGATGGAGTTTACAACCTCGACGCAGATAACCATGCTATCAAATCGGTAGAGTTGATGAATAAAAAGATTGATAGTTTGTGTTCTTCGCAGTAAATTCGATGCAATGACGCGAGTGGAACCGTGGCGAATCCTGAGTACCCACCATACCAACCAGAGAGCGAACAGATGAACTATATAGGTAACAATTTCAGATCTAATAATAACCCATATAGTAATAATTATAATCCAGGTTGGAGGAACCAGCCAAATTTTTCGTGGGGAGGACAAGGAAATCAAGGAATTCAAAAACAACAACTTTCTAAGAACTTCCAAAATCAGCTCTATCCACAGGACAAGAAGCTGAGTCTTGAAGAGACGCTGAATAAATTCATAGCATCGGCAGAGGCCCGCTTCCAAAAGACCGAGACAATAGTAGATAATCAACAAACAGTGATCAAAACGATCGAGAGTCAAGTTGGGGAATTTATTAAGTCAATCAAACAACTTACTGAGATGGTTTTTGAAATTTGATCAGCGGTTCTCTCTAAAGAAACAGAACAGGCAAAGGCAGTTACACTAAGAAGCGGAAAGGAGCTAGTCGAACCAGAGAAAAGAATTCCACCCATAGATGACAAAACAAGGGATATGAAAATTGAGGATGTAATTCCAGTACATAAAGAAAGTAAACCACCGATCCCATATCCAGCAAGGTTGAAGAAAGAACGATTAGACTCCCAATATGGTAAGTTTCTTGAGCTTTTTAAACAGATATATATTAACTTACCTTTTGTTGAAGCCATTTCACAGATGCCGACGTACGCGAAATTCTTGAAAGAACTCCTGACGAATAAAAGGAAGCTTGAAGAAATATTAATGGTGGAGCTTAATGAAGGATGTTCAGTCATCCTCCAAAACAAGCTACCAACCAAATTAAAAGACCCAGGAAGTTTTACTATTCCTTGTTTAATTGGCAATTTAAATGTTAAGAAAGCATTAGCTGATCTAGGTGCCAGTATTAATTTAATGCCTTATGAGATGTTTAAACGACTAGATCTCGTGGAACCAAAACCCACTAGGATGAGTATTCAGCTAGCTGATAGATCTATTAAATATCCTAGGGGAGTTGTCAAAGACGTCCTGGTAAAACTTGATAAATTTATTTTTCCCATTGATTTTGTTGTGCTTGACATGGATGAAGACATTGAGGTCTCCTTAATACTAGGGCGCCCTTTTTTAGCTACTGCTAGGGTTGTTATTGATGTAGGTGATGGTAAACTTGCATTAAGGATAGGTGATGAGGAAATTAGTTTTCAAATTTATGATGCCATGAAATATTCCAGAGAACAAGATGATTCATGTTATTTTGTTGATACCAATGACCATCTTGTTCAAAACTCTATGCAGGAAATCTTGCATGATGACACGATGGAACTGTGTCTCACTCAAGAAGAGGGGGAAGAAGGTGAAGCTTCTGAGCTAAAATTATCATCAAAACAAACGGATAAAGAGAGCATCGAATTTGATGATGATTTCAAACAAAAACCCTCTATTGATGAACCGCCCAATTTAAAATTAAAGCAACTGCCAAAGCACCTAGAGTACGCATTCCTTGGGGAAAATTCTACATTACCAGTAATTATCTCTTCAGAATTAGAACCCAAGGAAAAAGAGGAGTTGATACAGGTACCGAGAGAGCATAAAAAAGCCATAGCTTGGAAAATCTCTGACATTAAGGGAATAAGCCCAACATTTTGTACCCACAAAATTTTAATGGACGATGAGTACAAGCCATGTGTGCAACCACAAAGACATCTAAATCCCAATGTAAAAGAAGTCGTGAAAGCTGAGGTTGTCCCAAAGAAAGGAGGCATGGTCGTGGTAGCTAAAGAAAAGAATGAACTAATTCCTACCAGGACAGTCACAGGTTGGAGAGTTTGCATAGATTACAGGAAACTGAATGACGCCACTAGAAAAGATCACTTTCCCCTACCCTTTATTGATCAAATGCTAGAAAGGTTATCAGGACACATGTACTATTGCTTCCTAGATGGACTCTCCGGCTATTTCCAAATCCCAATAACACCTGAAGATCAAGAGAAGACAACGTTCACATGCCCATACGGTACGTTTGCATATCGTAGAATGCCTTTTGGATTATGTAATGCTCCTGCTACTTTTCAGCGTTGCATGCTAGCAATCTTTGATGAACTCGTGGAAGATATCATGGAGGTATTTATGGATGATTTCTCAGTTTACGGTAATTCTTTCCATCTTTGCCTTAAAAATTTAGAATGAGTCCTAATGAGATGTGAGGAAACAAACCTTGTTTTAAATTGGGAAAAATGTCACTTCATGGTACAAGAGGGAATAGTATTAGGACATAAAATTTCTAGTAAATGGATCGAGGTAGATAAAGCAAAGATTGAAACCATAGAAAAATTACCTCCTCCCAATTCAGTTAAGGCCATTAGAAGCTTTTTAGGACATGCTGGATTTTATAGAAGATTCATTAAGGATTTTTCTAAAATAGCTAAGCCTTTAACAAAATTACTCGAAAAAGATGTTCCTTTTGATTTTGATCAGGAATGTTTAGATGCATTCAATATCCTTAAGGATAAACTAATAAATGCTCCAATTATAATTGCACCTGATTGGAATCTACCCTTTGAACTAATGTGTGATGCAAGTGATTTCGCAGTAGGTGCAGTTCTGGGACAACGAAGAGGCAAGCATTTTTAGCCAATTTACTACGCTAGCAGAACACTAACACCCGCACAAGAAAATTATACCACCACAGAGAAAGAATTGCTAGCCGTAGTTTTTGCTTTTGATAAATTTAGACAGTATCTAATATTGTCTAAAGTTGTCATTTTCACTGACCATTCAGCTCTTCATTATCTTTTAAACAAACCTGATGCAAAACCCAGACTCATACGATGGATTTTACTCTTACAGGAATTCGACTTAGAAATACAAGATAAGAAGGAAGCCGAGAATCTTGCAGCTGATCACCTTTCTAGACTTGAAAATCCACACACCAAAGAAATCGATGAAGGTGAAATAAATGATTCATTTCCCGAAGAACAACTCTTTTCTATAACACATTCTGAGGTACCATGGTTTGCTAATATTGCAAATTATTTAGCAGCTAACGTCTTGCCAAGGAAATTAACACATCACCAAAAGAAGCGATTCTTTGTTGATGTGAAAAATTATTTTGGGAAGATCCTTTCTTTTTCACATATGTGCACTGGATAATTCAAAGATGTGTTACAAAGACAGTATGAGCAAAATTTTAGAGCATTGCCATTCGGGACCATCGGGAGGACACTACAAAGTGGTATTAAGACATCACACAAAATACTCGAATCGGTTTTTTATTGGCCCACTCTATTTAAAGATGCCAACAGTATGTTACCTCGTGTGATAGATGCCAAAGAATAGGTAATATTTCTAAATGTGATGAAATGCCTCAAACATATATGTTATCATGTGAAATATTTGATGTGTGGGGTATTGATTTCATGGGACCATTCCTAGTTCGTTTGGAAACAAGTACATCCTAGTGGCGATTGATTACATGTCAAAATGGGTAGAAGCGAAGCTTTACCTACCAATGATGCTAGGGTAGTAGTCAAGTTTCTCAAGAAATTGTTTTCCGATTTGGCACACAGAGAGCCACCATTAGTGATAGGGGTACTCATTTCTGTAATACTCAATTTGCAAAAGTCCTAAAAATATGGAGTATACCACAGATGCCCACCACCCCATATCATCCTCAAACCAATGAGGCAAGTTGAGGTAGCGAACCGAGAACTTAAGCACATTCTAGAAAAATGGTTGAATCAAATAGAAAATATTGGGCGCTTAAAGTAGATGATGCTTTATGGGCCTATAGAACAAAGATTTAAAACACCCCTAGGACATCCCCATACAAACTTGTATACGGGAAAAGCTGACATCTACCATTCGAATTAGAACACAAAGCTTTTTGGACAATAAAATTTTTGAATTCTGACCTAAAAATTGAAGGAAAAAGAAGAATGATGCAGATGAACGAGCTGGACGAGTGGAGAACGGAAGCTTACGAGAACTCAAAACTGTACAAGGAAGCAACAAAGCGACGCCATGATGCTTGTCTCAAGAGATCAAAGCAATTCGAAGTAGGAGACCTGGTCCTACTATACAACTCAAGGCTTAAACTATTTCCGGGAAAGTTAAAATCAAGATGGTCAGGCCCATTTATGATCAAAACAATTTTTCCATATGGCACCATCGAGGTAACTCATCCCACTAAGGGCACATTTAAGGTAAATGGTCACCGACTTAAAATTTATAATGGTATAGATTTTGGAGATATGAGAGAGGAGCTTATGCTCCATGAGCCTTCTTTTAGAACTGAAAACAGGGAAAGTCTAGCTTAAGACTATAAACAAGCGCTTCTCGGGAGGCAACCCGAGCACTAATTCACTAACATTTTATTTTCAAAATTTTTATTTTTATTTCTTTTACTCAGCATCTAACTCCATACTAACTCAGACTAATAAAAGCGCAGGTTTTAAACCACACGACTGTCGACACGGGCGTGCTAATGGCTGTGTGGAAGACAGGGGATAACCCACGGGTGTGCCAGTAGTCGTGCACAAACAGGGACGAAACGATTTGCCCCACACGGGCTGCGACATCAGACCACGCCCATGCCAACCTTCCGTGCGAGGCTACTAACTTATTAAGCACGGGCTAAACACGCCCGTGGCTTACAACCGTGTGAGGCTACTGACTTATTGAGCACGGGCTACACACGCCCGTGGCTTACAACTGTGCGAGGCTACTGACTTATCGAACACGGGTAACACACACACGTGCAACTTCACCGTGCCAACATACTGACAATTAAAACACGGTCGTGCTAATTTACCCACGGCCGTGCCAAGAACCTTCAAACGCGCCCAAATGTTGGATATCGTGAAAAGCACGGGCATTTTCAAATGGACACGGGCGTGGCGATGGATCATACCACCTCCCCTATATAAATCAAACCGTCTTCCCCCCCAAAACCTAACCCTAGAATCAGTTTTAAACACCCTTTTCTCCCAAATCCGGCCGCACATACACCCTCCCCCATCCAAAGCATCCTCCCCTTGCCTTTTCTCTCCAAAAACCACCCAAAAACCGCTCGGACGCCCACACCATAGCCGTGCCGCCGAGCGCCACGCCCCTGCCACCGCCGTGTTAGTCCTGTAAAAACTCGCACCACCGCCGTGTTCCACCCGTGTTTGATCGTCCTCTACCATCACAATCCCTGGTACCATGTCAACACCATGTTACAAACGATCAGCCCCAAGAAAGAAAAGAAAGGGGCCCGGATCATCTTCCACGAGTGCTGCTTTTGAGCTTAGGCATCCATTCCTCCGATTTTCTCAAAACACTCAGGAAGAGCGTTACAAAGCACTCCGGGATAGACCCCTCGGCACCGGTAGGTGCATTGATTGGGATGTATTGGAACATGTCAGGCTCGCAACCGATATGCGAGCCTTCATCTCAACCGATCCGTGGAAGCAGTTCTTTTCCATTATCGAGCCCACATACATGGAGCTTACCCTTGAGTTTTGCACCACCTTCACTTTACAAACTGTGATGGCACGATTGATGATCCGTGCACGATGCGAGCCTGCCTAGAAGTACAATGACGTCGACTAAGCATACCACAATTTGGCACAGCCCTAGGACTTTAAACACCGAAATTCATAGAAGAAAACCCACTTGACGATTTAAACCGTGAGCTCCACTGCACTCCAAACGAATGCTGGCGAACCCTACACCCCTCTACAAGCATCTACGATCCCAGTCGCTCTAAGGCGACGGAACTTCCCCCAGCCCTAAGATATATTCACGCCATTCTCGCGCACACCATCACAGGTCATAGAGAAAGCACCGGCGTCGTAAACAAGCAAGACGTCTACTTCCTATCATGCATGTCTGAAGGACATGTTTTCGACTTGGCATATTTTATCGCATGCGTGATTCAACATCAGACAGAGCAACATAGGAAGGGGATTTTTTCAATGGGGTCATACATTACGAGGTTGGCTCGGCACTTCAACCTCCTTGACACTGAAGCTCAGATCACCTCCCTCACACTGATCGGCAACATGGTACCTCAAGGCATCCAGACAATGCTACACATAAGGATGATTAAACATCGACGAGGGACTGAACCCCCTCAATACCGATTAATGGCCACCACAGACGAGGGGGAGCCCGAGGAAATTACTGATGATGTCCCACCACCATCACAGGAGGCACCAGTTTCGAGCCAGTGGCCGTCCCGTACAGAACCATCATTAGTAGACATCTCTGCACGGCTTGACCAGTTCGAGCTGTATTTTACTGAAAACACTTGGCGTTTTGACGGGTTAGAGGCCACCCTTCAACAAATATGCCAGCACCTTCATATCTCTCCACCAGATCCACCACAGGACCCGGTCGAGGATGAGGACTTTTGAGTCCTTCTATCTAGTTTTCTTTTACTTTTAAGTTTTTTTATTTTTAATTTTACTTTATTTTATTGTCTAGTTATTTTAATTTAATTTCAATTCATCTTAAGTTTGAACATTTTAATCATGCATTTGATAACTTTTATCATGATTATCATCAACTTCTAACCTTCGAGTATTCCTAACATTTATTTAGTTACACCCCAAAAGAATTCTAACTGATGACTTAGCAGTTTCAACGAGTAATAAACCACTACCCAAGTCATCAGCCAACACCAACACCATCCCGACGCCTCGCCGTGTTTTCCACATCCTCCAAAGAGATCATCCATTCATTCAGGGATTGTCACTCTCTCCCCTCTCTTTTGATTTTACATAGTAATTGTCATTATATATCTTTGTACATTGAGGGCAATGTACATCTTAAGTGTGGGGGGTGAACAACCTAAAAAGATACTTAACAAAAACCCTGAATTTAGTCTTGTTCTTAAGTAATTTACTCATATTGCTAATTAGGATGAAATTTTTGATGATTTATGATTTTTATTGATATGTTTTAGATTAAGTCATTGATAATTGTGCATTGATAATTAAATTTGAAGAATACTAGAGAATCAAGCATGATAAGTCTATTTTTCAGAAATTAAAAATTTTCTAGGTTGTCGAACTGAGTTTAAATATTACTTTGAAGTTTGAAATTTACAAGGTTGACATTAAAATACCCATAATTTTTGTGAGTTTTTGAGCCTTATAGAGCATAAATTCTTTTCCTTGCTCACTCTATTGATTATGAGTATGTCAACACTGACTTGTTATTCTAGAACTTGCATCGGTTATACATGTCGAGACCATATTTTTTTTATTTGAAACACAGAGATGATAAAGGCACCTAGGATCTAACTCACTTACTCCATAAAAAGCCTACCTTCACAATTAACCCCTAGTGAACCCCTTTTAATCCTAACAACCCTATTTATTGACTTACCCATTAACCCAGAACCCCTTTGTTTTTGTTATCACCATTCATCTTGACTACCTTTATATCGAGATTTGATTTGATTAATAGCCTAACTATGATTTCTATTTCAGTTATGTATTTTTAGTTTGTTCTAAAAAAAAATATTTCAAAAGTATATTTATTATTCAGTATTAGTTGTGATTAAACGAGCTTATACGCTTGAATCCCAGATATCGAAGAAGAAGCTCGTAGTGTTAGTATTATTAGTTTTCAATTGATGTAATTATTATTAGTTCATTAGTTCTTAGTTAGGTAATTTGTCAATTTAATCTCGATTCTAACCCTCTAATTCAGCCTTATTCCACACCTTAACCCTAGCCTCAAGTACAACCTAACAAAGACCTTTTGATTTGTGTTTCATCTCATATTTCAGTGGTGGAGATTTGATTTTCATGCAAGCCTATGGGATTAACTCTTCATGTTTGACTTTTGAGAGCCTAAGTTTTGAACCTTAAACACTTTGAGTGATTTGAGCGAATCTTTTGTGAGGATGTCAATCCTTGTCGATTCCGAATCAGAGGTAATTATTTAGATGAAGGGAAACACCTATGTTTTGTGCTACAGAATCTATGACTTATACTGTTTGAATTTTTAGGACACTTTGAATTGAATTATCCATGTATAAATTATCTATGAATTATGATGAGACACTATCAATGACAATTATGAATTGCGGGGAGTTCATTTTAATTGTAAGTTGAGAATTTTGCTTGAGGACAAGCAAAAGCTTAAGTGTGGGGGTATTTGATAAACCGTAAAACTAACATATTCTAAGCCCACATTTAGTATGCTTTTGGATGATTTAAGCCCCAATTTATGTAAAAAGGTGCTCTTAATCCTTTCTTTTCATGTCTTATACCCAGGAAAGCACCCGATGACAAAAAGAACGAGAAACGGGCTTAAAACAGACCAAATTGGGCCAAGCCACGAAATTAGCACGGCCTAGACTTCAACCCACACGGACGTGCCACCATTCCTACTGGAACACGGCCTTACCACAACTTACACGGCCGTGCCTTATTTAACAGTGTCGAACACAGCCTGACCACGATTTACACGGGCGTGTGCCATGGCCGTGCCTCTGCCGTGGAAAAGAACAATTTCATTCGGGAAAGGATACTTAGGGAGAAGGAAACGTGTTTCAAAAGCCTATAACTACACCCTAGGTACCAGCTGAAAGGGGGGCGGAAAGCTAGGCTAAAAAGCCAAGCCAAAAGGTCGATTTGTGGGAATCACTCGAAGATAGCCGCTGATCCATCTCAAGAAGCGAGAAATTCTACTCAAGACGGAGGATCTCCTCTTCAATTCCTTCAGGGGTTTTAGGGATTTCTTATGTTTTGTGTTATCTTTTCTCTTGAGATGTTTTCCTTTATTGTTATGAACTAAACCTTCTGATACCCGAAGAGATGAAACCTATGATGAATCTTGTTATTTGATTTTTGAATTATATGATAATAACTTAGTTTATTCTTAATTGTGTGAACTTAATCCAAATCTAATGTGCTTAGGTGGAGGAGGAATAGACCCTGCCTAAGAGTAGATCCAGCATAATTAAGCGGAGTTGATCGCATGCCTAGAGATAGGGTGACGAGATTTTGCCGGATTAGGGTGAAACCTAATATGGGAGTCCACAGATCGATTTACTTCTATTCTAGGGGGTTATTATAAGCGAACGAGATATCCACTAATTAACCTAAGGTTAGACGTTATTCGCCTTGAGTGAGGGTTTAATATACGTTAGGGAGTCTCACGGATCAAACTAAGTAAATAAATCATATGGTTCAAGGTTAAATAACAAGTGAAGTCTAGGTGGATTTTTCCTAAGGGTATCGCTTGAGTCAACTGAGTTTTTCCAAAAGTTATTTCCCGAATTCATTCTTTTTGTCTTTGCGTCTTAGCTTAGTAAGTAGATTAGTTTTAGTTTAACAACCATCACTTTATATTAAGGCTAAATAATAAAAATATGGTGAGTATTAGTACTTTTAGTTCCTTTGGGTTCGATAATCCGGTCTTGCCTAAGCTATACTACTGTTCGATAGGTGCACTTGCCTCAATCATTGTCAGAGTTAGTGTAATATCTGGGATTTGGAGGTTATGCGTTTTAACTTGAATGTATGTAGTAGCATGTTTGTGTGTGGTTTGTATGTGTTTTGGGGGCTTCGGGAACCCTGGGGAGTAGGTAGATGCCTTAGAAAAATATTGGATTTTTAAGTCTTAAAGGAGAGCTAAGGGAGCTAGGCCTTAAGGAGTTTAGTGTGTGGGCTAAGACACAAGAAACCAGCTAGTAAAGTGGCAAGGGAGGCGCCACTTAGAGCACAGAAGAGTGACGCCTCAGGGTGTGAGAAGGGGCCTAGGTTCGAGCAACACAGGTAGCGTTTGGGGCTTTTATTTTTCGCCAAGGAAGAGCAGTGTTGGACGGCACAAGGACTCTGAAGGGATGAGTGTGAGACTTGGTCAAATTCACTTGAAGATTCGGCTAACAAGGGAGATAAGTGTTGACTCATTCAAACACTTTTGAATGAGAGGTGAAGAGGAAAAATAGGAGGAAAAGAAGGGATTTGAAAAGAGGGGGAGAGTTGGCCGGCCAAGGGACTCCTAGGATGACATTTTCGGCCATGTAATTTGGGGAAGGAAGCCGAATATGCATAGTGAGGTTTAGGCATCTTTTGTGAGATTTCTTTTTCCCGAAAGCTTTCTTATTCTTTTGCCAATCGAGACCGTAAACCAAAAGAGACCACTCGTGCACTCTTCTTCTTCTTTTAGTTTGTTCTCTCTTTTTCCTTCACCTACTAAAAGCCAAATCCATCTAGCACCCTAGCCGAATCTTTAAGTCTCATTTCATCACTTCTCCATAGCTCTTCGGTTGAGTTTCTCTCTATACTTCCTTAAAGCCGAATCCTTGATTGAGCCACACCACAATTCTTTTCTTCCTCTTTCTCACCAAAGCTGAATCGCACCAACCTTCAACCTTTTCTCTTTTTCTTTTCACGATTCTTCAAAAGCCGAAGGTATCCCTGGACTATACCCGATTGTTCTCAAGCACTAAAAGTCGAAAGCCGATCATCTTTCTCCTCTTGTCAATTTCTTAGAGCCAGTGATCATTGCGTTTGGTTACTCTTTTTCGGTAAGGGATCTCTTCTGGTTCAAATCTCTTTCTCTTATTTTAGCCTATCGAAATCTAGGAAGCTAATCCCTTTTTATCTCTTTGGCCGAAACCATGAAGGTGGGTTTCAGGATCTTTGTAGCCGACGATTAGGGGGAGATCTTTCGGGATTTGAGATCCAAGGTAAGCAGAATGTAACATTCGGCCAAGGGCCACTCTTATAGATTTTATACATTAAAGCCGAATCTAACTTAAGCCATGTAGGGATTTCGACCACTTCAAGGGCACACGATAGTTTCGGGATTTAAGCAAGCAAGGTAAGGGAGTTGTAATATTCGGCCAAAGGCCATGTTATTTATTAGGGGTTGGCTGATTCTAACTATGGTATTTTAGGGGGTTTCGACAGAGATAAAAGAGGAGTCTCGGGATTCAGATCTATTTCGGTAAGGGTATTTAAGTTATAGATTGTGTTCGTTTAGATGTTGCATATCGATTAACCGGGTTTCTGATTAAGTGATATTCGATGGATACGAATACCAGTGGAGGAGAGAAAGGGGTAGTTCCTACCCTAGATTCAAGCGCTCGGTTTTGCCAGACGTGATTGGCCACCGGGTTGTGGGCCAGCATCGGAAAGGGATAAGCAGATCGCTGTTATCCCTGATAGCGAGAGTGTCGGTATCGAGAGTGTCATTCTCACTGTTATCAGGTGTGTAACCCTACGCTAATTCCCGATAGATTAATAGTATTATGTTAAATATGTGTTAATAAAAATACGAATAACATGGCTAAGGGTACCATTCAATGGTATAGTGCATTCAGGTACGTTACCCCTTAACACTCCGTTAATAATGTTTATAATCATGGATATGAAAATATGTGTAATTTCGTTATGGCTTTGGGGTAAGGTATATTGCATGATATCTGTATATTTTGTATAATGCATGGGCATTGGGTGATAATGATAAAAGGGGAAGTGTTCCGGTGGTTTTACCACGTTATCCGGTGACTTATGTCACATATTATGAATCTGGTGACTCACACATTATCTCAGTGGCTATGCCACATTATAAGGGCGATGTGTAGTTGTCTGCAGCGATCGCCTTCGAGGGTGTGTAGCGGATGGAGGGTCGATTTAGTAATCCCACGGTGTGATTGGCGTGCACGGGTGGTGTGTAGAGGATGGATGTCTAGGTGGGCTCGGGATTGCATTTCATTTTATACATAATGTGATTCAATATGTTATGATTCGATATGCTATGTTATGGGCTTACGGCCGAATGTGACTAAAGAATGGGCTTTGCCGAAATGTTTAAGATTAAGGCTATGATCGGTTGGGTTTTTGGTGTAGCTGTTACACATTGAGTTTGTTGACTCACCCTTCATGGGATAACTTTTTGCAGGTGATGCATAGTATTATGGACCGGGTCAGCGAGGACTATGGAGTGGCCATGCTCAGCGTTTGTGGGTTTTTGAACGGTTGAATTTTTTGTTTACTTTAGCATACTTCTCTTTCGGGATTTATTTGGTATTTTAAATTTGTAATAAGGCCACTATTTAATTGTTTAAGTTTTATGTTTTAAGTTTTACTTCCATTCGAAAATCGGCAAATGAATAACTAAATATTTTCCTTAACAACTTCCAATGTTTTGTCACCTAATCAATTCACGGGTTTCCAACTTAATGAGCTTTTAAATTCGGAAAATCTTTTAATTCGTGAAATATGAAAGAAACATTTTTTTTTAAGATATACAAACTGGAATGACAACACGGTTTTCAACTTGACAAAACACAAATCTCATTTTAAAAACCACCATATTTCTCAAGATGATAAAACGAGATTTAGCTAAGTTTTACTCAAGGAACATGTCAGATCCGGTCGGGGCTTGTGGGTCGGGTTTGGGGTGTTTCAACTTGGTATCAGAGCCCAGTTTTAAACACTCGGCCTTGGGTTTTGAAGCCCACAATGTTTTCAAAATTTGAGCCAAAATGGGTTTTTGAAAATTTTTGTTAAAATGGTCCTATGGAAGCATGGCACCCGAGTTCTCGGCCCAAGTCTGCCAGGTAAGTTCTTTAGATGATAAGTTGATTTGTATGTGCTAATGTATGATACTATAGATGATAGGCTTAGGAAACTATACTATAGAGACATGAACCCTAGGTATATGTGTACTTCTACGGAAAAACCACTGATTAAAACTCTATTGCATAAAACTTCTCTTTAAACAAGAAGTGAAAAGATTCTAATGCATAAAAATTTCGTAAAAACAGATAAACCGCGACGGTGGACATGAGTTCTAGAGGACGTGGTCGCAATACTCATGGGCGCGGCAGAGGCAGAATGACTGTGTCAAAACCAGTCGGGTCTGGTCAGGGTTCCGAAAATGAGGCACCACCACCGGCTGTAGGGCCAGAATTTCAAGAGCAGACGGGAGGAGATGACGCAGTATCGCAAGCTATGCTGCGGGTGTTAGAGCGAGTAGCTGGAGCTAACATGGGAAATGGGGCTCGAAAGTCAGTATCTGAGAGACTTAGAGCAAATGGAGCCGAGGTTTTTAGAGGAGTATCTGAGGTAGCTCCGAACGTAGCGGAGTATTGGTTAGAGGCAGTCGAGAGGATCATGGATGATTTGGACTCGCATCATTGAGGAGAAGTCGAAGGTGCTATTTCGTTGCCGGGATGAGGCCTACCAGTGGTGGCTCATCACGTCGAGAGGGTACCCTGCAGATCGAGTGGATTGGGGTTATTTTAAAATTAAATTCGAGGGAAAATACGTTGGAGCTAGCTACGTACACTCATAGAGGAAGGCGTTTCTAAATTTAGTTCAAGGAGGCAAGTCGGTAGCGGAATATGAAGCAGAGTTTTTGCGGTTAAGCCGGTATGCCAGAGGGATTGTGGCTACTGATTATGAGCGATGTGTCAGATTCGAGGATGGATTGTGAGATGAGCTGCGAGTGTTGATTGCCCCGCAGTGGGAAAGAGACTTTGCAATCTTAGTGGATAAGGCTCGGATAGCTGAAGAAGTTAAGCGGACCGAGAGACAGAATCGGGACAGAGGTCAGGGTAAAAATGAGAGGAACTATGGGTCATCAAGGTCATCCGGGAATTTTTAAAAGAGACCTAGAGTTGATGGGCCGCGAGGTCAGCAGGTTGCTGTGGGAGGACAGGATCGCACTGCGTTTCAAGGTGTGGAAAGATGCACCCGGGAGAATGTTGGAAAAAGACTGGGGATGTTTCAAGTGTGGGTCTAAGGATCACATGATTAGGGACCGTCCGGTGGAAACAGATAGGGGGCTGACCAAAGAGTCGTGGTTTTAATCAGTCGGTAGAGGTGGACAAAGACGCCGAGGGGTCGTGGTCCGATTGGCGCAGGTAATGGTTCTCGTAGAGGTCGCGAACACCGGCGAGGTGGTGGTAACACGGAGGCGAGACAACCAGTCCGTATATGCGATTCGTCGGAGGAGGATGGTGATGCACTGATGTCATAACGGTGCGTTCCTTTATTTCTCGATTACCCTTTATTGCTCGATAGATATAGGGTCAACTCATTCTTACATCGCTAGTGAGGTGTCCGAACTCTGCATGTGAACTTTGAGATCGTACCTAGGAAGATGACCGTACTTAGTCCTTTAGGGTAATCGGTAGTAGTAGACAAACTCTTTAGGAAGTGCCTTTAGAAGTTCAGGGGCGCAGTTCCGGTGACTTAATGGAGCCGCCATTCGGGAATTTGACTTAATTTTAGGCATGGACCGGTTAGTGAAGTACCGTGGCGCGAATGTGGGTCATGGCCGCTAAGCGCTTGTCGTTAAGGACTTCGATGACAATGAGATTGTGGTGATGGGTGAGAGGAGGAATTACTGTCGAATGTAGTGTCTCGCCTTAAGGCGAGAGAGGATGGTAAGGAAGGGATGTATGGCTTTTCTGATGCTTGTTAGTGCCTTGGAGGCTAAGGAAGCAGCTGTGGAAGGGGTCAGGACGGTAAAAGAGTTTGTGGATGTCTTTCCGGAAGAACTTCCAAGGTTACCTCTGGATCGTGAGGTGGAATTTGGAATTGACTTGTTGCCTGGTACAGCGCCAGTATCTATTGTTCCGTACAAAATGGCATCAAACAAGTTAGTTGAGCTCAAGGCCCAGATCCAAGAGTTACTCGATCGTGGGTTTATCCGACCCAGTGTGCCTCCATGGGGAGCACCGGTCCTATTCGTGAAGAAGAAGGACGGGACTACGCGTATGTGCATAGATTACCGGCAGTTGAATAAGTTGACCATCAAGAACAAGTACCCTTTGCCAAGGATAGACGACTTGTTCGATCAGCTTAATGGAGCCGCAGTATTTTCAAAGATAGATCTAAGGTCAGGATATCATCAGCTTAAGGTGAAGGAAGCAGATATCCATAAGACAACTTTCCGGACAAGATACGGGCATTATGAGTTCTTAGTAATGCCGTTCGGATTGACAAACGCCCCAACTGCGTTCATGGATATGATGAATCGGGTTTTCCAACCCTACTTGGATCAGTTCGTCATTGTGTTCATAGACGACATCTTGGTGTATTCCAAGTCCGAGGAAGAACATGATGAGCATCTTCGGGTAGTATTGTAGGTGTTAAGGGAGAAGAAGTTATATGCCAAGTTTAGCAAGTGCGAATTTTGGTTGAAGGAAGTTGCGTTTTTGGGTCATGTGGTGTCTGCAGAAGGGATAAGAGTAGACCCTTGGAAGATTGAGGCAGTGCTAGATTGGTAACCACCTAAGTCTGTGACTGAGGTTCGCAGTTTCTTGGGGTTAGCAGGCTACTACAGAAGGTTCGTAGAAGGGTTCTCATTAATAGCAAAGCACCTCTGACGAAATTGTTGAGAAAGGAGGTACCTTTCAGTGTGGGCGATATAGCAAAGCAGCAGAGCTTCAAAGGCTTAAGAAGGTTTTGTGAAGCTCCGGCTTGATTCACTTTGGCGTGGAAGGATTTTGTGGTGTATTGTGATGCTTCTCACACAGATTGGGATGTGTTCGATGCAAGATGGGAAGGTGGTCGCTTATGCGTCTCGACAATTAAGGCCACATGAGGTTAACTATCCGACGCATGACTTGGAATTGGCAGCGGTAGTGTTTGCTCTTAAGGTATGGAGGCACTATTTATATGGAGAAAGGTCGGTGATCTACACGGACCACAAGAGTCTGAAGTATTTATTGACTCAGAAGGAGCTAAATTTGAGACAGCGAAGGTGGGTGGAGTTGTTGAAAGACTACGATTGTTTGATAGAGTATCACTCGGGTAAGGCGAATGTAATGGCAGATGCCCTAAGTTGGAAAGTAGTGTCGGATCTGAGGGTGATGTTTGCACATCTTAGCCTTTATGACGACGGAAGTTTGCTAGCAGAGTTGCAGGTGAAGCCGACATGGTTAAGTCAGGTGAAAGAAAAACAACTGGTAGATGATGATCTGAGTGCTAAGCTACTGCAGGTACAGCGCGGGGAATTGGAAGACTATGGGGTAAACAGCGACGGAGTATTGTGTTTCCAGGGTAGGGTATGTATGCCGAAGGATGAGGAACTAAGACAGAGAATTCTTCGGGAATCGTATAGTAGTCCTTATGCTATGCATCCTGGAGGAAGTAAGTTATACAGGGATCTGCGGGATCAGTTTTGGTGGCCTGGTCTTAAGCGGGAAGTTACGAATTTGTAGGAAGTGTTTAACGTGTCGCAAAGTCAAGGCTGAACACCAAGTACCTTCGGGGTTGCTTCAACCAATAAAGATTCCGCAGTGGAAGTGGGAGAGAATTACCATGGACTTCGTTAGTGGGCTTCCCCTTACGCCTACTAAGAAGGACTCGGTATGGGTGATAGTGGATCGGTTGACAAAGTCCGCACATTTCATACCAAAGAGGGTTGACTATTCTCTCTCAGAGGTTGGCAAAATTGTATGTGGAAGAAATTGTGAGGTCGCACGGAGTGCCGGTTATCGATTATTTCGGATAGGGATCCGAGGTTTACGCCTCGGTTTTGGAAAGCCTTGCATCGTGCATTGGGCACCGATTAGATTTCAAAGACGGGCATTTCATCCGCAGTTGGATGGCCAATCTGAGTGGGTAATTCAAGTGTTAGAGGATATGTTGAGGGGTTGCGTGATAGACTTCAGAGGAAGCTGGGAGGAATTCTTGCCTTTAGCAGAGTTTGCGTACAACAACAGTTATCAAGCAAGTATTCGGATGGCACCGTATGAAGCACTGTATGGACGGAAGTGTCGCACTCCTACGTGTTGGATAGAATTAGGGGAACGTCATGTTTTGGGTCCGGAGATTGTGGCAGAATCGGAAGAGAAAGTTAAGGTAATTCGCACACACGTTGAAGGAGGCATCCGATGCACAAAAGTCGTATGCGCATCTCAAACGGAAAGAAATAGAGTTTGGCCGTGGGAGATCGTGTTTTACGAAAGTTTCGCCGTGGAAGAAGGTGATGAGATTTGGTCGCAAGGGCAAGTTAAGTCCCAGGTTTATAGGACCTTATCGGGTTCTGAAGCGGGTTGGACCAGTGGCATATAAGTTAGAGTTGCCTTCGGAATTGAAGCAGATGCACGATGTGTTCCACATTTCGATGCTACGTCGTTACCGATCGGATCCATCTCATGTAGTGCCAGTTGAGGAGGTGGAGCTGAAGTCAGACTTGTCCTACGAGGAAGAGCCGATTTAGATTCTAGAACGAGATGTGAAGGTGTTACGGAGGAAATCAGTTCCTCTAGTCAAAGTGTTATGGCGTAACCATGGATCGGAAGAAGCTTCTTGGGAGCCGGAGGAAGCAATGCGGCAGCAATACCCTCACCTATTCTAGTCAGGTAATTTCGAGGCCGAAATTGTTTTTAAGGGGGGTAGAACTGTAATATCCGGGATTTGGGGGTTATGCGTTTTAACTTGAATGTATGTAGTAGCATGTTTGTGTGTGGTTTGTATGTGTTTTAGGGGCTTCAGGAACCCTGGGGAGTAGGGAGATGCCTTAGAAAAATATTGGATTTTTAAGTCTTAAAGGAGAGCTAAGGGAGCTAGGCCTTAAGGAGTTTAGTGTGTGGGCTAAGACACAAGAAACCAGCTAGTAAAGTGGCAAGGGAGGCGCCACTTAGAGCACAGGAGAGTGACGCCTCAGGGTGTGAGAAGGGGCCTAGGTTCGAGCAACACAGTAGCGTTTTGGGGCTTTTATTTTTCGCCAAGGAAGAGCAAAGTGTTGGACGGCACAAGGACTCAAGGGATGAGTGTGAGACTTGGTCAAATTCACTTGAAGATTCTGGCTAACAAGGAGATAAGTGTTGACTCATTCAAACACTTTTGAATGAGAGGTGAAGAGGAAAAATAGGAGGAAAAGAAGGGATTTGAGAAGAGGGGGAGAGTTGGCCAGCCAAGGGACTCCTAGGATGACATTTTCGGCCATGTAATTGGGGGGAGGAAGCCAAATATGCATAGTGAGGTTTAGGCATCTTTTGTGCGATTTCTTTTTCCCGAAAGCTTTCGTATTCTTTTGCCAATCGAGACCGCAAACCAAAAGAGACCATTCGTGCACTCTTCTTCTTCTTTTAGTTTGTTCTCTCTTTTTCCTTCACCTACTAAAAGCCAAATCCATCTAGCACCCTAGCCGAATCTTTAAGTCTCATTTCATCACTTCTCCATAGCTCTTCAGCTGAGTTTCTCTCTATACTTCCTTGAAGCCGAATCCTTGATTGAGCCACACCACCATTCTTTTTCAGTTAGTTTCCAGGTTCGATCATTCTTTTATAAATTTTAAAAATCTGATTTACAGAGATCACACGCCCGTGGACTTAGACCGTGTACTACATCTTGATATACTGACTTATTTCACACGACCGGGCACACGCCCAAGTTCTAACCGTGTGTCATGCACGGCCTTAACACACGGCCGTGGGATTAGTCCGTGGCCTATTCTTACTTATAAGACTAAGGTGTAGTTTATGCACGGCCTAGACACACGCCCGTGTGTCTAACCGTGTAGGCACTTAGAGGCTATTTACCAAGCCAATTGCCATTCTGAAATCAAGACCAAACTCAAGCTCAATTCAGCAACTCAATTATTACATCTTTCATGAACAATATAGCATGCTTCATTGATATTAATAACATACATACTTAGTCAAACTTGGCCAATCACTTAGCCATCTACAAAAGAATAATAAACTTAATAGCCTATACTTTGGCTCTTCTTAAAACATTTAGTCCAAATGTAATGCTACCTATACATGCCATACTTAATAAAGCAACTTGGCTATACCAAAATAGCGATTGATAGTGTGCTCCGAGCTCCGGTGACGGTGATCCTCGCTATTAGCTTGGCGGGACTACATAGAAAGAAAGAATGAAAGACATAAGCATTTAGCTTAGTAAGTTTGCATAATACAGATAGAAACATTCTTACTTAATATAGACCATTTGATATAAACAATGGCATCATAAATTCAGCTATATAAAGCTTACTTACTCATACTTGATAGGCAAACAAAGTACCTGTCTCACTAGATCACATTGATCAGCATACTTGAACATAATACTCATAATTTCTAATTCATCATTCATAACATGAATAATATTCTGTCCCCACTTGATAATGATTTTGCTTACTAAACTTTCTTGTTATCTCTTGTGAACTTATCTCATTTACCCGATGAATTCCTATGAATAACCGAGAATACCAAATCTCTTACCATGAACTTGATGCTAAAGCCATATTTTGGATATGGTCTTACATGGGATATCTCATCTTGGTTTCAAGGCCATGTCTTGACATGGACTTATATGAAATCTTCCTCTTGATAACTTATTCAATGCCAAGCTTGGGTCCTTTGACTTACATGATAAACTTGTCAATGCCAAGCTTGGGTCCTTGGACTTACATGATAAACTTGTCAATGCCAAGCTTGGGTCCTTGGACTTACATGATAAACTTGTCAATGCCAAGCTTGGGTCCTTGGACTTACATGATAACTTGCTTGATTGCCGATGCCATGCCTCGGCTTGGTCTTATACGAACTTTCTCATACTTGATCTCATTAATTTCATTGTTTAACTTAACGTTAAATGATTTCATAATAACGTAATACATTATACTAAGCAATTCAATGATATAAATCATAAAGCTTAGAAATCATACAAACTTACCTCAATATACAAAATGTAGCTAGGTATGCAATTTAGTCCTTGACCTTGTTCTTGCCTCGGTTTCGATCCGGGCTTCGTTTTTCTTGATCTATAGTCTTAAATAGATCATTTAATACTCACATTGACTAAATTGACTCTTAAATCATACTTTGGCAAAATTACTATTTTGCCCCTAAACTTTCTTATATTTGCACTTTTGCCCCAAGGCTCGTAAAAAAGTTTTCATTTAACTTTCTTAAATTTCATGCTTAGCTGAATCATTCTCTCTACTATAAAAATCATCAATTCTTGCTATTTTTAACATGTATGACCAATTTTCATAACTATTACAAAATGGTCCATACTATCATCTTTCATGAAATTCACTTAGAAAAAGATGTTTATCTAACATCAAACTCTTATAAACTTCCATAAAACATCATTTAACATGCATATCAATCATGGGTAGATTTTTGAACATGCACTTTAGCTCACTTTATAGCTAAAAATAGCTTACTCATGCTACCGGGACTTCAAAAATACGAAGAATATCGAAAATGGGGCTAAGGTGAACTTACTAGCAAGCTTGAAAGATGAACAAACCCTAGCTATGGGTTCTTCAAAATTTCGGCACACACAAGGAAGAAGATGAATGATTTTTATCATTTTTTTCCTTTATTAATCATTTAATAGGTAAATGACCAAAATGCCCCTCTCTTAAAAATATCACCATTTACTAGCTCATGTCCATTTTTGTCCAAAAATTATGATTTGGGAAAATTGTTATTTAAGTACTTATAATTGCTATTCTAGAGCTATTTCATACAAAATGCTTCTAGAAACTCATATTTTACAACTTTTGCAATTTGGTCCTTTTTGACCATTCAACTTCAATTTAGCAAAATTGCTTCATGAAACTTTCACACTAACATGCAAACATGGCATGAACCTTAAAAACTCATAAATTCACCTCGGATTAGTGGTCTCGCACCACTATTCTGACTAGGCCCTAAATTAGGTTGTTATAATTACGGTTTATCAAATACCCCCACACTTAAGCTTTTGCTTGTCCTCAAGCAAAATTCTCAACTCATAATTAAAACGAACTTCCTTGATTCATAATATTCATCGATAGTGTTTCATCATAATTCAAAGATAATTCATACATGGATAATTTAACTCAAAGAGTCCTAAAGATTCAAACAATCTAAGTCATACATTTGTAGCATAAAACATAGGTGTTTCCCCTCATCTAAATAATTACCTCTGATTCAAAATCGATAAGGACTGACATCCTCACTAAAGATTCACTCAAATCACTCGATGTGTTTAAGGTTCAAGCAAAAGCACTCATCAGTCGAACATGAAAAGTTAATCCCATGGGCTTGCATGAAAATCAAATCTCCACCACTATAATATGAGATGATACACAAATAAAAAAGGTCTTTGAAAGGGTTGTAACGGGGCTTAGGTTAAGGGTGTGGATAAAGGCTGAATTAGAGGGTTAGAATCGAGATTGAATTGACAAATTACCTAACCAGAAACAATGAACTAATAACGAATAATTACATCAACTGAAAACTTGTAATACTAATAAAAGGAGCTTTTTCTTCAATAATTGGAATTTAAACGTATAAGCTCACTCAATCACAAAACTAATAATGAATATACTTTGATTTTTTTTAAGAACAAATTAAATACATAGTAAAGGGTAAATTTAACTACTAAAATAAAGATCATAGTTATGCAACTAATCAAATCAAATCTCGATATAAGGGTAGTCAAGAGGAATGGTGATAACAAATACAAAGGGTTTTGGGTTAATATTAGTGGGTGAGTCAATAAAAAGGGTTGTTAGGATCAAAGGGGTTCACTAGGGGTTAATTATGAAGGTAGGTGATAAACCGAAATAGTAACATATTTTAATCCCACATTTAGCATACTTTTGGATGATTTATCCCTTGATATATGTAAAAAGGTGCTCTTAATCCTTTCTTTTCATGTCTTATACTCAGGAAAGCACCCAAGGATAAAAAGAATGAGAAACGGGCTCAAAATGGACCAAAATAGGCCAAAAAAGAAATCGACACGGCCTGGACTAAAGCCCACACGGCCGTGCCTCCTCAATATACTAGAACATGGCCTAATCACGATCTACACGGGCATGTCCTCATTAAAAGTCTGAACACAGCCTGGCCACGATTAACACGGGCGTATGCCATGGCCGTTCCTCTGCCGTGGAGAAGAGAAATTTCACTCGGGAAAGGATACTTAGGGGCAAAGAAGCCTATTTTAAAAGCTTATATAAAGACCCTAAGTATATCCTAGAAGGGGGCGTTCAGCTAGGCCAAGGAGTCGAGCCGAAGAGGTCAGATTTGTGGGAAACTCTCAAGGGATAGCCAGTTGATCCATCTCTAGAACCTGAAATTCTACTCAAGACGGAGGATCTCTCCTTCAATTCCTTCAGGGAGTTTTAGGGATTTCTTATGTTTTGTTTTATCTTTTCTTCTGAGATATTTTTCTTTATTATTATGAACTAAACCCTTCAGATACCTGAAGGGGGATAAAACCTAGATGAATCTTGTTATTGTTTTCTGAACTATATGATAAATACTTGATTTGTTCTTGATTATGTGTGCTTAATTCTTGTGTTGATATTTTGCGAGTATTAATTCAAGTTGAATGTGCTTAGGTGGTGGAGCAAAAGTCCCTGCTTAAGAGTAGATCTAGCATAATTAAGTGGAGTTGATCGCGCGCCTAGAGATAGGGTGACGAGATTTTGCCGGATTAGGGTGAAACCTAATATGGGAGTCCATAGATCGATTTACTGCTATTCTAGGGGTTTTAATTAGAAAGAGATTTCAATTAATCAACCTAGGGTTAGACGTTATTCGCCTCGAGAGAGGGTTTAATATAAATTAGGAGTCCTACGGATCAAGTCAAGTGAATAAATCATCCGTTCGGTGTTAGATAACAAGTGAAGTCTAGGTGGATTCTTCCTAAGGGTATCGTCTTAATCAACTGAGTTTTTCCAAAGTATTTCCCCAATTCATTCTTTTTGTCTTTGCGTCCTTAACTTAGTAATTAGTTAATTTAGATTAATAAACAACTTCACTTATTTTAGGCTAAATAATAGAAATAAAGTTAGTATTAGTACTTTTAGTTCCTTTGGGTTCGACAATCCGGTCTTGCCTAAGCTATACTACTGTTCGATAGGTGCACTTGCCTCAATCGTTGTCAGAGTTAGTTTTCTATGTTCGATCATTCATTTATAAATTTTAAAACTTGTGAAAATAATGATCAAGTTTTTGGCGCCGTTGCCCGGGAACTAAAATATTAAGAAAGCTTTATTTTTATTACTTTAGCCATTATTTTTTTTATTTTTTATGCAATTTACTTTTATTGTTTTAGTTTTAATTTTAACTTTGCTAAATTTTCTTTCTTTCTTTTCCTATCAGGTACCTCTAGTTTATGACTAGAAGGAACCCGAGAAGACCACTAGTATACGACAGTGATATTGACGCTATCGTTCACAAGAATCGCAGAGAAATTAGGCGAGCCCTAAATTACACGGAAAAAGGGCGAGAAGACAGATCCAATCCTACTGAAGGGATGGACGAGAATAATCCACCACCACAAGATGTGGCACAAAATAATGCTCCACGTACTATGTATGATTATGCTAAACCTCATTTAACAGGAGTATAATCAAGTATTGTTAGGCCTGCTATAGCCGCTAGTAATTTTGAATTAAAGCCTAACACTATACAAATGATTCAATAGTTTGTTCAATTTGATGATTTACAGGACGAAGACCCAAATACTCATATAGCTAATTTTTTAGAGTTGTGTGATACCTTGAAAATAAATGGCGTTTCTGATGATGCCATACGTCTTCGGTTATTTCCCTTTTCATTAAGGAATAAGGCCAAACAGTGGTTAAACTCGTTACCACGAGGGTCAATCACTACATGGGATCAAATGACCAAAAAATTTTTATTAAAATATTTCCCACCGACCAAAACGGCCAAATTACTTTAATGATATCTCTTCTTTTGTGCGTATGGATTTAGAGACATTATACGATGCATGGGAGAGATATAAGGATCTATTGAGAAGGTGTCCGCACCATGGTTTACCCTTGTGGCTCCAAGTCCAAACTTTCTATAACGGTGTAAACCCTCAACGAGGCAACTAATTGATTCAATTGCGGGTGGAACCCTCGAACAACAAAACTCCCGGCAGCGACTTACGAGTTTATTGAAGAAATGTCACTGAATAACTATCAGTGGCAGGTTTCAATGACCAAATCAACAAAATTAGCCAGAGTTTTCAACATCGATGCAGTAACCATGCTATCAACACAGGTAGAGATGATGAATAAAAAGCTTGATAGTTTGTGTTCTACATAGGTACATCCAGTAATGCAGTGTGACGTAAGTGGAACCGTGGCGAATCTTGAGTACCCACCCTACCAATCGGGCACAGAGCGTTAACAGATGAACTATATAGGTCACAGTTTCAGATCTAATAATAATCCTTATAGTAATAATTATAACCCAGGTTGGAGGAACCACCCAAATTTTTCATGGGGAGGTCAAGGAAATCAAGGAAATCAAAGACAACAACCTCCTCAAAATTTCCAAAATCAGCCCTATCCACAGGAGAAGAAGCCGAACCTTGAAGAGATGCTGACAAGATTCATGGCATCCATAGAAAACCGTCTCCAAGACACTGAAACCACCCTTAAGACCCAACAAGCATCGATCAAAGGGATCGAGAGCCAAGTTAGGGAAGTCACTAAGTCGGGCTTGAGGAAGTTTCTAAGTCGCTTGGACAACTCGCGGTCGATGTCCGAACGATCGCAAGGCGTCTACCAAGCAACACTGAGATTAATACAAAGGAGCAAATCCAAGCCATAACAGCTCAAGAAAGTGAAGGATTAGATGAACCCAGTCTAATACAAGGAAACGAGGTAGAAAAAGGTAAAGTTGAGGTAACACAAGAAAAGCTAAAACCGGTAATCAAGGAGTACCAAACTCGCATACCATATCCCGAAGCGTTAACGAGAGAAGACACAGAGGAATAGTTCGGTAAGTTTCTTAAACTTTTAAAGAAATTACATATTAACTTACCGCTACTTGAAGCTCTTTCACAGATGCCAGATTCGAGAAAATTTTTAAAACATCTCTTGACGAACAAGTGTAATTTAGACGAGGATCCACATGTGGAATTAAACGAAGTATGCTCAGCAATGTTATAGAATATACTACCACAAAAGCTAAAAGATCCAGGGAGTTTTACAATTCCATGTTTAATTGGTAGACTAACTGTTGATAATGCGTTAGCTGATTTAGGGGCAAGCATAAATGTCATGCTTTATAAATTGTTTAAACAATTAGGTCTAGGGAAACCTAAACAAACTAGGATGGGCATTCAATTAGCTGATAAAACTGTTAGAATTCCTAGGGGTATTATCGAAGATGTTCTTGTAAAAATCGACAAATTCGTTTTCCCAGTAGATTTTGTTGTCTTAGACATGGATGAGGATAATTTGATTCCCTTAATTTTAGGAAGACCCTTTTTAGCAACTGCCAAGTCTAAAATTGATGTCGATGCAGGAGAACTCATACTTCGTGTAGGTAATGAGACGGTCACCCTCAAGGCTCTCGACTCGGCTAGAACATCGAGTAATCAAGGTGAGAACATAAATTCTACTGATAACCATATGGTTAACCTTTATTTTCAGGAAGCACCACAAAAGGATACAACTGAACCCGATCCTAAACCCCATGCCAACAAGGAAGTAGTTCATGAAGATCGAAGGATTCAGATCGATGATCGAGACGAGTGGAAGACACACTTCAAGTAAAAATTAGTGGTACACGACGAAGAACCGGAACCATACAAAGTATAACTGAAGGATCCCCCAGAAGAGCTCATAGGAACAACAAACCACTTCAAAATAGGAGACCAGGTACTGTTAGATAAGGCAGATCCTCGAATATCTCCTCCGGACCCTAACATAAACAAAGAAATACCTTTTAGGGTAACCAGTGTTTTCCCATAGGAATAGTCGAGGTAAGTAATCCTATTTTTGGTACTTTTACTATAAACGCATCTCGAATTAAACTTTTTCACGAGGATACAACTGATAGCATGAGGAAGGACTATCAACTCCTCAAACCACCCTGATGATGCAAACGAGAGGAAAGTCTAGCTTAAGACTATAAACAAGCGCTTCTCGGAAGGCAACCCGAGCACTAATTAACTTTTACATTTTTATTTTTTTTCTTATTCATTCTATTTTATCCTTTTTTTATAGTATCTAACTTTAAACTAACCAAAAGTACAGAATTCTCAGCCACACGGCCTTGCACATGGCCATGGCCGTGGCCGTGTGGATGCCTCGGATCGCCGTACTGACATGGCAGAGGTGGTACGAGTCAGAGAGAATCAAATCTTTGAAGTCACAAACTCCAACCACCACCCCACAGGCACCGACAGAATGCCACGGCCGTGTGACGCGGCCGTGGACGACACTGACTTATCACCAATGGGCATGGCAATCTGAAAAATGGGCGTGGGAGAACCAACACGCCTAGACACACGGCCGTGCGATGCGGCCGTGTGGATCGACACGCCTAAAGAGCACGGGCATGGGGTTGTACTAGGTTTGAAAATCTATTTAACCCCCCTCCCTACCCTCTTCTCCTACTAACTTTCAACCTTCAACTTTTCATTTTTTTCCTACTCCTTTTCTTATACCCTTGAGCTACACCAAAACAATGCCAAAGAAACGGAAGAAGCCAAGCAAAGTATCCTCAAAGGAGACCGATCTACATAAGTTCATGCCGGCCGCTTCATTCATACGACAAGCCAAGGATATTTTAGGCTATCTAGTTTTTATTTTGTTTTTCTCTTTTACTTCAATTTCCTCATCTTTACTTCTCTTCTGCTTAAATTAGTTTACTTTATTTTAGTTTCTTAATTTTAGGTTCTTCAGGCTGCTAAGGAATCACACCACGACCACCACCATATCCACAGCCTAAGGAATCACACCCAACAATAAGGACATTACGGTCCATTTACCTTTTCTTTTAACTTTATTTTATTTTTTATTTTTCTTCACTTTAGCTTGCTTTTCTTTAAGTATTTAATTAGTATAGTTTTAATTATTATTAGTATATCCTAGCTAATCCTGCATGAGCTACCCAATTTCTTCATCTAGCGCAGGATCGTCATCCAGACCGATCCCTCCAACTTATCTTTCACCACGACCTCTGCCAACTCAAGGAATCCATCCAAAATTTAGGAAATGTTCTTTCTCCCCATATCTTATGATTTTCTTATTATCATGATATTATCTATCTTTGTACATTGATGGAAATGTACATCTTAAGTGTGGGGGGGTGAAATCTTAGACGTGCCAAACTTTTTTCATTATTCTCAAAATCCTGAATTTAGTCTTGTTTTTAAGTAATTTTCTCATATTACTAATTAGGATGAAATTTCTGATGATTTAAGATTTTTATTGATATGTTTTAGATTAAGTCATTGATAATTGTGCATTGATAATTAAATTTTAAGATACTAAAGAATCAAGCATGATAAGTCCATTTTTTTAAAATTTGCTAGGTTGTTGAACTGAATTTAAATATTACTTTGAAGTTTGAAATTTACGAGGTTGATGTCAAAAATACCCATAATTTTTGTGAGTTTTTGAGCCTTATAGAGCATATATTCTTCTTCATGCTCACTTTATTGATTATGAGTATGTCAACATTGATTTGTTATTCTAGAACTTGCCTCGTTTATACATATCGTGACCACACCTATGATTTGATATACAGAGATGATTAAGGAACCTAGGTTTTAACCCACTAACTCCATTAAAAGCCTACCTTCACAATTAACCCCTAGTGAACCCCTTTTAATCCTAACAACCCTTTTTATTGACATAACCACTAATATTAACCCAAAACCCTTTTTATTTGTTATCACCATTCTTTTTAACTACCCTTATATCGAGATTTGATTTGATTAGTTGCCTAATTATGATTTTTATTTCAGTAACTTATCCTTTATTATGTATTTATTATGTATTTATGATGTAAAAAAAATCAAAGTATATTCAGTATTAGTATGATGAAAGGCGAGCTTGTACAATTAAAGTCTATTTATTGAAGAAGAAGCTCGTATTATTAGTTTAAAGTTTCAATCCATTATGTAATTATTCAGTTTATTATTTCTAGTTAGGTAATTTATCAATTCAATCTCGATTCTAACCTTCTAATTTAACCTTTATCCACACCTTAACCCTAGCCCCGTTACAACCCTGTCAAAGACCTTTTGATTTGTGCATTATCTCATATTATAGTGGTGGAGATTTGATTTTCAGGCAAGCCTATGGGATTAACTTTTCATGTTTGACTTTTGAGCACTTTTTCCTGAACCTTAAACACTTTGAGTGATTTGAGTGAATCTTTTGTGAGGATGTCAATTCTTGTCGGTTTTGAATTAAAGGTAATTATTTAGATAAGGGGAGACGCCTATATTTTTTAGCTACAAATCTATAACTTAGATTGTTTGAATCCTTAGGACTCTTTGAATTGAATTATCCATGTATTAATTATCTATGAATTATGATGAAACATTGTTGATAGGAATTATGAATTATAGAAAGTTCATTTTAATTGTAAGTTGAGAATTTTGCTTGAGGACAAGGAAAAGCTTAAGTGTGGGGGTATTTGATAAACCGAAATAGTAACATATTTTAATCCCACATTTAGCATACTTTTGGATGATTTATCCCTTGATATATGTAAAAAGGTGCTCTTAATCCTTTCTTTTCATGTCTTATACTCAGGAAAGCACCCAAGGATAAAAAGAACAAGAAACGGGCTCAAAACGGACCAAAATGGGCCAAAGAAGAAATTGACACGGCCTGGACTAAAGCCCACACGGCCGTGCCTCATCAATATACTAGAACATGGCCTAATCACGATCTACACGGGCGTGTCCTCATTAAAAGTCCGAACACGGCCTGGCCACGATTCACACGGGCGTTTGCCATGGTCATGCCTCTGCCGTGAAGAAGAGCAATTTCACTCGGGAAAGGATACTTAGGGGCAAAGAAACCTATTTCAAAAGCCTATATAAAGACCCTAAGTATAACCTAGAAGGGGGCGTTCAGCTAGGCCAAGGAGCCGAGCCGAAGAGGTCAGATTTGTGGGAAACTCTCAAGGGATAGCCAGTTGATCTATCTCTAGAAGCTGAAATTCTACTCAAGACGGAGGATCTCTCCTTCAATTCCTTCAGGAGTTTTAGGGATTTCTTATGTTTTGTTTTATCTTTTCTTCCGAGATGTTTTTCTTTATTATTATGAACTAAACCCTTCGAGATACACAAGGGGATGAAACCTAGATGAATCTTGTTATTGTTTTCTCAACTATATGATAAATACTTGATTTGTTCTTGATTATGTGTGCTTAATTCTTGTGTTGATATTTCGTGGATATTAATTCAAGTTGAATGTGCTTAGGTGGTGGAGCAAAAGTCCCTGCTTAAGAGTAGATCTAGCATAATTAAGCGGAGTTGATCGCGCGCCTAGAGATAGGGTGACGAGATTTTGCCGGATTAGGGTGAAACCTAATATGGGAGTCCATAGATCGATTTACTGCTATTCTATGTGTTTTAATTAGAAATAGATTTCAATTAATCAACCTAGGGTTAGAAGTTATTCGCCTCGAGAGAGGGTTTAATATAAATTAGGGAGTCCTACGGATCAAGTCAAGTGAATAAATTGTCTGGTTCAGTGTTAGATAACAAGTGAAGTCTAGGTGGATTCTTCCTAAGGGTATCGTCTTAATCAACTGAGTTTTTCCCAAGTATTTCCCCAATTCATTCTTTTTGTCTTTGCGTCCTTAGCTTAGTAATTAGTTAATTTAGATTAATAAACAACTTCACTTATTTTAGGCTAAATAATAGAAAGAAAGTTAGTATTAGTACTTTTAGTTCCTTTGGGTTATACAATCCGGTCTTGCCTAAGCTATACTACTGTTCGATAGGTGCACTTGCCTCAATCGTTGTCAGAGTTAGTTTTTCAGGTTCAATCATTCATTTATAAATTTTAAAACTCGTGAAAACAAAGATCAGTAGGCTTTTGGTGGAGTAAGTGGGTTAAAACCTAGGTGCCTTTATCATCTCTGTATTTCAAATCAAAGGTGTGGTCTCGACATATATAATCGATGCAAGTTCTAGAATAACAAATCAATGTTGACACACTCAT
Source organism: Gossypium sturtianum (assembly GCA_025698515.1). Lineage (NCBI taxonomy): Eukaryota > Viridiplantae > Streptophyta > Magnoliopsida > Malvales > Malvaceae > Gossypium > Gossypium sturtianum. The sequence continues at coordinate 19,942,184 of CM046951.1, forward strand.
AATCAATAAAGTGAGTAAGAAAAAGAATGTATGCTCTAAAGGCTCAAAATCTCACAAGAATTATGGGTATTTTGATGTCAACCTCGTAAATTTCAAACTTCAAAGTAATATTCAAATTCAGGTAGACAACCTAGAAATTTTTTTTTAATTTTGAAAAATAGACTTATCATGCTTGATTCTCTAGTATCTTAAAGTTTAAATTATTAATGTACAATTAAATATGACTTAATCCAAAACATATCAATAAAAATCATAAATCATTGGAAATTTCATTCTAATCATAATATGAGAAAATTACTTTAAGAGACAAGGTATAGTTCAGGGATTTTCAAATAATACTATAGTTAACCCCTCCACACTTAAGATGTACATTGCCCTCAATGTACAAAGATAGATAATATCAACATAATTATAAAATCATAAGATAGGTAGAGAAGTGAAACTTCCTAAATTTCGGATGGATTCCTTGAGTTGGAGGTGAAAGATAATTTGGAGGGGTCGTCCTTGATGGTGATACTGCGCTAGATGAAGAAATTGCGAAGCTCGTGAAGAATTAGCCAGGACATAATAAGAATATTTCAAATTATACTAATTATATATTTAAAGAAAAGCAAGCTAAAGTGAAGGAAAATAAAAAGTGAAATAAAATTAAAAGAAAAGATTAATGGACCGGAGAGTCCTTATTATTGGATGGTTCGCAAGGTGGGTGTGATTTCTAAGGCTGTGGTGTCGTGGTGGTCGTGGTCAAGGTGTGATTCCCTAGCAGCTTGAAAAACCTAAATAAACGAATTTAGAATAATATAAGCTAAGATAAGGAAAATAAAGAAGAAGAGAAAAGAAAATTAAAAACTAAATTGCCTTAAATGTCCTTGGCTTGTCGAGTGAATGAAGCGGCCGACATGAACTTATGTAGATCGGTCTCCCACAGGGGGACTGTGCTTGGATCCTTCCGCTTCTTCGACATGGATGTGGTGGATATCAAGGGTTTAGACAAGGGCAAAGGGAGGAAAGTATGAAAGGGGGGAGATCTGAAGAATGGGAGGGGAGTAGAGAGATAGGGTGTAGGTGAGAAGAAGGGGGAAGGGAGTGGTTTAAATAGAATTTTGATGTCTGGTACATCCATACGCCCGTGTACCTTGGGCGTGTCAAGTCACACGACCGCCTCGCATGGCCGTGTTGTGTGTCGTGTGCCTCTCCCACGCCTGTGTGCAGGTCGCCACGCCCGTGTATGATCTAACAGTGTCGGCCACGGTCGTATCGCACGGCCGTGATGTGGTAGTTGGAGTCCGTGACTCGAAGATATGATTCGTTCTGACTTGTACCATCTCTTCCATGTTAGTACGAAAAGTCCGTAGTATCCATACGGCCATGGCCACGGCCGTGTGGTATGGAAACCTGCACTTGGTTAGTTTATAGTTAGGTACTGAAAAGGAAAAATAAAAGTAAAAGATAAAAAAATGTAAAAGCTAATAGGGTTAGTGCTCGGGTTGCCTCCCGAGAAGCACTCGTTTATAGTCTTAAGCTAGACTTACCTCTCATTCACATAATCATGGTGGTTTGAGGAGTTGAAAGTCCTCCTCGTGCTATCAGTCTTACTAACAAGATATAGTTCAAGTCGAGTAGCATTTATTTTGAAAGTGCCAAAAATAGGATTACTTACCTCGACTGTTCCGTATGGGAAAACATTGATTACCTTAAAAGGATTTCCTTGTTTGTGTTAGGGTCAGGAGGAGATATTCGTGGGTTTGCTTTATCTAACAATACCTAATCTCTGATTTTGAACTCGTTTGTCTCGTAGAGTGGCTTTGGTTCTGCTTCGTGTATCCCTAGTTTTTCCTTAAAATGCGTCTTCCACTCGTCTAGTTCATCAATCTGAATCCTTCGTTCCTCATGAGTTATTTCTTTGTTGGTACGGAGTCTAGGATTGAGTTCAGTTGTGTTCTTTTGTGATGTATCCTGAAAAGAAAGGTTAACCGAATGGTTATTGATAGAATGTACGTTCTCACCTTGACTATTCGATGTCCTAGCCGAATCGAAAGCTTGAAGAGTGAATGTCTCGTCACCTACACAGAGTATGAGCTCACCTACGTCGATATCAATTTTAGCCCTGGCAGTTGCTAAAAATGGTCTTCCTAAAATTAGAGGGATACTATTGTCCTCATCCATGTCTAAAATGACAAAGTCTACTGGGAATACGAATTTATCAATTTTCACTAGCACATCTTCAATTATACCCCTAGGAATTCTAACAGTTTTATCAGCTAATTGAATGCTCATTCTAGTTTGTTTGGGTTTCCCTAGACCTAGTTGTTTAAACATTTTATAAGGCATGACATTTATACTTGCCCCTAAATAAGCTAAAGCATTGTCAATAGATAAACTACCAATTAAGCATGGAATTGTAAAACTCCCTGGATCTTTTAATTTCCTTGGTAATCTATTTTGCAAGACTGTCGAGCACATTGCGTTTAGTTCCACATGTGATGCCTCATCTATCCTTTGTTTTTTTGTCAAAAGCTCTTTTAAAAATTTCCTAGAATTTGGCATCTGCGAAAGAGCTTCAAGTAACGGTAAGTTAATATGTAATTTCTTTAAAAGTTTAAGAAACTTACCGAACTGTTCCTCTATGTCGTCTCTCTTCATTGCTTCGGGATATGGTATGCGAGGTTGGTATTCTTTGATTACTGATTTTGACTTGCTGTTACTCACCTCAACCCGACCTTCTCCTACCAAATTCTCTTGCCTTAAATTGGGCTCGTCTAACCCTTCGCTTTCTTGAGCTGTTATGGCTTGGATTTGCTCCTTTGGGTTAGTCTCAGTGTTGCTTGGTAGGCTTCCTTGTGGTCTTTCAGAGATCAGCTTAGCAAGTTGCCCTAACTAATTCTTGATCCCTTGAATCGATGCTTGTTGATTTTTAAGTGTTGTCTCGGTATTTTGGAAACGTGTTTCTGAGACTGCTATGAATTTTGTCAGCATCTCCTGAAGGTTAGGCTTCTTTTCCTGTGGATAGGGTTGTTGTTGGAAGTTTTGAGATGGTTGTTGCCTTTAATTTCCTTGACCACCCCATGAGATATTGGGGTGATTCCTCTAACCTGGATTATAAGTATTACTATAAGGGTTATTTTGAGATCGGAAATTGTTACCCATATAGTTCATTTGTTCACTTTCCAAGCCCTGTCCGTAGGGTGGGTACTTAGGATTCGCCATGCCTCCACTTGTTTCGCACTGCATAACTGGATGTACCTGCGAGGAACAGAAACCATCAAACTTTTTATTTAGCATCTCTACCTAATTTGATAGCATGGTTACTGCATCGAGGTTGAAAACTCTGGCTGCTTTTATTAGCCTTGTCCTTGTAACTTGCCACTGATAGTTATTCAATGACATCTCCTCTATAAACTCGTAGACTGCTTTAGGAGTTTTGTTATTCAGCGTTCCGCCGGTGGCTGAATCGATTAATTGCCTTGTTGAAGGGCTCACACCGTTGTAAAAAGTTTGAACCTGTAGCCACAAGGGTAATCCATGATGTGGGCACCTTCTCAATAGATCTTTATATCTCTCCCATGCATCGTATAATGTGTCTAAATCCATCTGCACAAAAGAAGAGATATCATTCCTTAACTTGGCCGTTTTGGCCTGCAGGAAATATTTTAATAAAAATTTTTCGGTCATTTGATCCCATGTAGTGATTGACCCTCGTGGAAGAGAATGCAAGAACTGTTTGGCTTTATTCCTCAAAGAAAAGGGAAATAACCGAAGGCGGATGTCATCATCAGTAACGCCATTTATCTTGAAAGTATCGCAAAATTCTAGGAAATTTGCCAAGTGATTATTTGGATCTTCATCCTGCAAACCATCAAACTGAACAAATTGATGTATCATCTGAATTGTGTTAGGTTTCAGTTCAAAATTATTTGCAGCAATAGCAGGTCTAATGATACTTGACTCAGTTCCTGTTAAACTAGGTTTAGCATAATCATACATAGTCCGAGGAGCATGATTTTCGGCCATCTCTGGAGGTAGCGGATTATTCTCAGCCATCCCTTCAGTAGGATTAGTTTCGTCTTCTTGCCCTTCTTCTATGTAGTTTAAGCTTTGCCTTATTTCTCTGCGAGTTCTGCGAACGGTACCTTCAATATCACTATCGTAGATTAAGGGTCCTGTCGGGTTCATTCTAGTCATAAACTAGAGGTACCTGAAAGGAACAAAAGGAAAAAAATAGCAAAGTTAAAAATAAAAGTAAATTGCAAAAAAAATAAAAAATGGCTAAAGTAATAAAAATAGAGCGTTCTTAATATTTTAGTTCCCCGGCAACGGCGCCAAAAACTTGATCGTGTGTCAGAGTCTTAAAAATTTATATAAAGAATGATCGAGCCTAGAAACTAACTATGTCAACGATTGAGGCAAGTGCACCTATCGAACAGTAGTATAGTTTAGTGGCAAGACCGGATTGTCGAACCCAAAGGAACCAAAAGTACTAATACTAACTTGCTTTTTATTATCTAGCCTAAAATAAAGGGAATTTGTTGTTTAATCTAAATTAACTAACTACTAAACTAAAGACTCTAAGACAAAGAAGAATGAAATTGAGGAAAATACTTGTGAGAAAACCAATTGACTACGACAATACCCGAGGAAGAATCCACCTAGATTTCACTTGTTATCTAACTCTGAACCGGACAATTTATTCACTTGACTTGATCCGTAGGATTCCCTAATGTATATTAATCCCTCTCTCGAGGCGACTAACGTCTAACCCTAGGTTGATTAATTGAAATCTCTTTCTAATTAAAACCCCTAGAATTGTATTAACTCGATCTATGGACTCCCATATTAGGTTTGAACCTAATCCAGTAGATTTTCGTCACCCTATCTCTAGGCGCGTGAGCAACTCCGCTTAACTATGCTAGATCTACTTTTAGGCAAGGGCTTTTGCTCCTCCACCTAAGCACTTCAAACTTGAATTAATATCTCGGAAATATCAACACAAGAATTAAGAACACATAATTAAGAACAAATCAAATATTTAACATATAGTTCAACAAACTATAACAAGATTCATCTTAGGTTTCATCACCCCCAGGTATCTGAGGGTTTAGTTCATAATAATAAAAGAAAACATCTCAGAAGAAAAGATAAAACAAAACATAAGAAATCCCTAAAACTCCCTGAAAGAATTTAAGGAGAGATCCTCCGTCTTGAGTATGACTCCGGCTTCTTGAGATGAATCAACTGGCTATCTTTTAGTAAATTCCCAGAAATCTGCCTCCTGTGGCCTAGCTGGACGCCCCCTAACTAAAGTCCTGGGTTCCCCCCTTTTAGTTCATACTTAGGGTGTTTATATAGGCTTTGGAATGTGTTTCTTCGCCTCTAAGTATCCTAACCCGAGTGAAATTTCTCTTGGTCACGGCAGGGACACGCCCATGGCACACGCCCGTTTGAATCGTGGCCAGGCCGTGTTCGAGTCCATTAGGGAGGCACAGTCGTGTGGTCTTGTGCCCAGGCCGTGTCAATTTCGTGATCTGGCCCATTTGGCCCGTTTCAAGCCCGTTTTCCGTTCTTTTTATCCTCCGGTGCTTTCCTGAGTATAAAGCATGAAAACAAAGGATTAAGAGCACCAAATTACATAATTCAAGGCTTAAATCATCCAAAAGCATGCTAAATGTGGGCTTAAAATATGTTACTATTACGGTTTATCAATTGTTTTTAATCTAAAATTACTAATCTAATTTAACTACGAGCGCAACAGAAAATGAAATGGTAAAATAATTGAAGATAACCAAAGAAAGAGACAATACCCAGGAAAGAATCCACCTAGACTTCACCTATTATTCTAAATCTGAATTAAACGATTTATTCACTTGTGTCTTGATTAGTAGAAATCCCTAAATTATGTTAATATCTCTTTTGAGAGTAAAAACAACTGACTCTAGGTTGACTAATTGAAATCTCTTTCTAATTAAAACCCCTATTGTCGCATTAACTCGATTTATAGATTTCCCTATTAGATTTGACTCTACTCCGGTAGATTTATGTCGTCTTGTTTCTAGGATTGCATGCAACTCCACTCAATTATGCTATATCTACTCTCAAATAGGGACTTTTGCTCCACTGAAATAAGCACATTAAACATGAATTAATATCCCAAAAATATTAAAACACGAAATAAGCATACATAATTGAGAACAAGAATGAAGTATTTATCACTTAAAACATAAATTAAATAATAGGATTCATTAAAGGGTTTCATCTCCCCTAGGTATCTAGGGGATTAGTTCATAATCCCGAACAAAAACATCTCAAAGTTAGAAGAACCACAAGACATTAAGAAATTAATAAAACTTCTAAAGAAGTTAAAAGGAGATCTTCAATCTTTAAGTAGATCCGCTTCTGAGTTGGCTTCGATTGTGTTCTTCGAGTCTTTTCTTTGATCTTTTCTGCGTCCTCTCTTAGGTTTTTTTCTAATTGGTATTTATAGACTTTAGAATGCTCAGAAAGCTTAAAAATTGGGTTTTTCCGCGTATTTGGGAAGCAGGTTGCGAAATCGACATGGGCTGGCAAATGGGCGTATGGCCAGCCCGTGTGGTGTGGAAATGCCCAGCCCGTGTGGATCCTGAAAACAGCTTTTTTTTATCCGATTTTGGCCTGTTTTTCACTCCTTTCACTCCCCTATGATTACCTAAGTATAGAAACATGAATTTAAATGATTAGGAGCATCAAATTCACTAATTTACATAATAAATCATCCAAAAACGCATCAAGAATGGGATTAAAAAATGTTTCTTTTATGGCTTATCAAATATCCCCACACTTTATGGCTAAAAAAGTTGGTTAAAATCGAGATCGAATTGATAAATTACCAAACTAGAAAATTAAACAAATGCTGAATTAAAAGCAAGTGAATAAATTAAGAACTATTCAAGAATAAGAAAATGATCTTCTTCTCAAAATATTAATATAATTGTTCAAGCTCAATCATAGAACTAATAATAATCAATATTTTTTCGATTTTCCTTCTTTTCAATTTTTTTACAATAATAGATAATTCAGCAAACCAAACAAAAGAGCACAGTTAGACAACTAACCAAATCAAATCTCAATAAAACGGGAAAAATCCTTAATAAAAAAAAATGAGTTATGGGTTAAAATTAATGGGTAAATTAAGAAACGGTGTGTTAGGCTCAACGGGGTTTACTAAGGGTTAATTAAAAAGGTAGGCTTTTTATGGGATAAATGGGTTAACACCTAAGTGCCTTTATCATCTCATTATATCAAATCAAAGGTGTGGCCTCGACATGCATAATCGAAGCAAATTCTAGAATAAAAAAATCAAATTGACACACTCATAACCAATAATAAAATGAGCAAGAAAAATGTATGCTCTAAAGGCTCAAAATATCACAACAAATTATGGTTTTTGATGTCAAACTTGTAAATTTAAAACTTCAAGGTAATACCTCAATTCAAAGAAAGAACCTAAAATTTTTAATTCTGAAAATAAACTTATCATGCTTGATTCTCTCATGTCTTAAAGTTTAAAACAACCAATGCACAAATATCTATGAATTTAATCCAAAACACATCAATAAAAATCACAAATTGATAAAAATTCATTCTAATAGAAGTATGAAAAAATTACATAAACACAAGACATAATCCAGGGATTTTCTAAAAAATAAATAAATAACCTCCCCACACTTAATATGTACATTGTCCTCAGTGTACAAATAGATATAATCACAGTATAAAAAGAATATCATAAGAGAGGGAGAAAACTGAAACTGCCCTGAATATTGGATGAAATCCCCAGAATAGTGAAAAGCGAAATTGTAGTCAAATCTAAATGTAGAGCAAGATTCTGAGCAAACTTGTATCTACAAGGTCACGATGGTTCGCGGAGCCGAAGCTCCTCTCTATCATTTCTAAAATCGTCACCACTATAAAATTTGAATTGGTGTCCATTTACCTTAAATGTACCATATGTTGGATGTGTTACCTCTGTCGTACCGTACGGGAAAACGGTTTGTACCACGAATGGACCTAACCATCTTGATTTCAGTTTCTCGAGAAAATAGTTTGAGCTTTGAATTGTATAAATGGACACAATCCCCAACTGTGAATTGTTTGGGCTACTTCAAACGAGTGTCATGGCATCACTTTGTCGCTTCTTTATATAGTCTCGAGTTCTCGTAAGTAGTAGCTCGCCACTCGTCTAACTCGTTTAGCTGCATCAATCTTTTCTCACTTGCAAGTTTAAGGTCGTAGTTTATAAATTTTATTGCCCAAAATGCTTTATGTTCAATTTCAAGTGGTAAATGACAACTCTTTCCATATACAAGTCTGTAAAGAGATGTTCCTATGGGTGTCTTATACGCAGTCCTATAAGCCCATAAAGCGTCATCTACTTTTATCACCCAATCCTTTCTATTTGACTCCACAGTTTTTTCTAGGATGCGTTTGAGTTCTCGATTCGCAACTTCAACTTGGCCACTAGTTTGAGGGTGATAAGGGGTACCTGTTCTATGATGCACCCCATACTTCTTAAGGACCTTATCAAACTGAGCATTACAAAAATGTGTACCCCTATCACTAATAATCACTCTAGGTGTTCCAAATTGAGAAAAGAGCTTCTTAAGAAATCGAACTACCATTCTAGCATCATTAGTAGGTAAAGCTTGAGCTTCTACCCATTTTGACATATAATCAACTGTTACTAGAATGTATTTATTACCAAAAGAGCTAGGAAATGGGCCCACGAAATCAATGCCCCAGACGTCAAAAATTTCACATGAAATCATATAAGTTTTAGGCATTTCATCACGTTTAGAGATATTACCTGTTCTTTGGCATCTATCACAAAAAGCAACATACCTGTTAGCGTCCTTGAATAGTGTGGGCCAATAAAAACCTGATTCAAGCGTTTTATGTGCTATTCTAATTCCACTGTAATGTCCTCCTGTCGGTCCTGAGTGGCAGTGTTCCAAGATATTATTTGCTTCTGATTTTGTAACACACCTTCGAATTACTTGATATGTACATACACAAAAAAGAAAAGGGTCCTCCTAAAAATAATTTTTCACATCGACAAAGAATAGCTTCTTTTGGTGATGTGTCAACCCTTTTAGTAGGATGTTAGCGGCCAGGTAATTCACAATATCCGTAAACCAAGGAACTTCAGAATCAGTTATAACCATGAGTTGTTCCTCAAGAAACGAGTCATTTATCTCGTTCTTATTAGGCTCCTTAAGATGGGGATTCTCTAGTCGTGAAAGGTGATCTGCTGCCAGATTTTCAGCTCCCTTCTTATCTTGGATTTCCAAATCGAACTCCTGCAATAATAAAATCCACCTTATAAGTCGAGGTTTTGCATCCGGTTTAGTTAGAAGATAGCGAAGAGCAGAATGGTCAGTGTAAATAACAACTTTAGACAATATTAAATATGGTCTAAATTTATCGAATGCAAAAACTACAGGTAGCAATTCTTTTTCTGTAGTAGTGTAATTTTCTTGTGCATCTGTCAAAGTCTTGCTAGCATAATAGATTGGTTGAAAATGCTTGTCTCTTCACTGTCCAAGAAATGCACCAACTGTAAAATCACTCGCATCACACATCAGTTCAAAGGGTAAATTCCAATTAGGTGCAACCACAATTGGGGCATTAATTAATTTTTCCTTAAGAGTATTAAATTCTTCTAAGCATTCCTGGTTAAAATTAAATGTCACATATTTTTCTAGGAAATTAGTTAAAGGCTTAGCTATTTTAGAGAAATCTTTCATAAACCTTCTATAAAATCCAGCATGTCCTAAAAAGCTTTGAATAGCCTTAACTGAACTAGGGGGAGGTAATTTTTTGATAGTTTCAATTTTTGCTCTATCAACCTTAATCCTTTTACTATAAATTTTATATCCCAACACAATCCCTTCTTGAACCATGAAGTGACATTTTTCCCAATTAAGCACAAGGTTCGTTTCCTCATATCTCATTAGAACTCATTTTAAATTTTTAAGACAAAGGTGGAAAGAATTACTGAATACTGAGAAGTCATCCATAAATACCTCCATAATGTCTTCTACAAGTTCATCAAATATTGCTAGCATGCAACACTGGAAAATAGCAGGAGCATTACACAATCCAAAAGGCATTCTTTGATAAGCAAACATACCATATGGACATGTAAATGTCATTTTTTCTTGGTCCTCGGGAGCTATAGGAATTTGGAAGTAGCCAGAAAATCCATCTAGGAAGCAATAATACATGTGACTAGATAATCTCTCCAACATTTGATTTGTGAATGGTAGAGGAAAATGATATTTCCTTGTGGCGTCATTCAACTTCCTATTGTCAATGCAAACTCTCCATCCCGTGACTGTTCTCGTTGGAATCAACTCATTTTTCTTGTTGGCTACAACAGTCATGCCTCCTTTCTTAGGAACAACCTGCACAGGGCTCACCCAAGTACTACCAGAAATAGGATAAATAACTCCAGCATTTAGAATTTTAATTACCTCAGCTTTAACAAATTCCTTCATGTTAGGATTTAACCTTCTTTGAGCTTACACACAAGGTTTATACTCATCTTCCATTAAAATTTTATGGGTGCAAAAAGAAGGACTAATACCTCTAATGTCAGAAATCTTCCAAGCTATGGCTCTTTTATGTTCTTTTAATACTTGCAATAACTCATCGTTCTCATTTGGCTTCAAATATGAAGCAATAATCATTGGCAAAGTAGAATTGTCTCCAAGAAATGCATACTCTAAGTGATTTGGTAATTACTTTAGTTCCGATTTGGGAGGTTCTTCAGTGGAGGGTTTTAATTTTAATTCATCGTTTACCTCAATGCCCTTATAATTCTTCTGTCTCAGTGAAGACCCATTAGAATCTAAATCAAATTTTGTCTAACTTATCATAGCAGTATCGTCATCTACCTCATCTCCTTGAATAAGACACAATTCCAACGTGTCCTTATGAATAATTTCCTTAATGAATCTTGAATAACATGGTCAATAGAGTCAATAAAATAACAGGAATCATCTTGTTCTCTAGAGAATTGCATGGCATCATAGATTTTAAAAGTAATCTCTTCATCACCTACCCTAAGCACAAGTTTACCATCACCTACATCAATGACAGCCTTAGCAGTGGCTAAAAAGGAACGACCTAAAATTAAAGGTACTTCACTACCCTCATCCATGTCAAGCACAACAAAATCAACAGGGAATATGAATTTATCTACCTTTACAAGTACATCTTCAATAATACCCCTAGGATATTTAACAGATCTATCGGTTAATTGAATACTGATCCTAGTGGGTTTAGGTTCTCCAAGACCAAGTTTCTTGAACATTTTATAAGGCATCAAATTAATACTAGCACCCAAATTGCTAATGCTTTCTCAATATTTAAACTACCAATAAAACGGGGAATAGTAAAACTTCCTGGATCATCCATGCGATCTTTCTTCAACTTGGTCGGATACGGGGTCAGTGGTTTATATTCTTTAACCACTAGTGTCTGAATTTCTTTAGGTTTTACCCCCTCATCATTTGCCTTATCAATTTCTTGTTGTAGATTCTTTCCGGGTTCAGCCAATACTTTCCCATCCCTCAATGTAACTGCTTTCACGTGCTCTTTTGGGTTAGGTTCGGTGTTACTGGGTGAACTACCTTGTTGCTTTTCTAAAACCAATTTAGCAAGCTGTTCAACCTGATTTTCGAGCCCAAGAATTGATGCTTGCTAATTTTTCAAAGTTTTCTCAGTGTTTGGAAAATGAGTCTCTGATGCTGAAATAAATTTTGCTAACATCTCTTCAAGTTTTGGCTTCTTCTCTGGCTGATAAGGTTCTTGTAAGCCCAAAAGGGGTTGTGATCTTTGGTTTTCTTGATCACCCATGCGAAGTTTGGGTGGTTTCTCCAACCTGCATTACTATAAGGGTTATTTTGAGTTCTAGAATTATTACCCGTATAATTGATATGCTCATTCTCCGTGCTTGGACCAAAGGGTAAATATGCTGGATTATTTATTTAACCTCCATTTGCATTGCATTGTGCCACCTGATTTACCTACGTATAAAGATATAAATCATAAAATTTTCTATTTAATATTTCTATCTAGTTTGATAATATGGTGATCGCATCTAAATTAAAAACATCGGCTGTTTTCATCGGTTTCGTCCTCATGACTTGCCACTGATGATTATTCAGTGACATTTCTTCAATAAATTCATAAGCCGCTTCGGGTGTTTTATTGTTCAGAGTTCCATCGGCTGCTGCATCGATTAGTTACCTAGTTGAGGGATTTAAACCACTATAAAAGGTTTGAACATGTAGCCATAGAGGTAACCCATGGTGGGGGTACCTTCTCAATAAATCCTTATACCTCTCCCATGCATCATATAGTGTCTCTAAATCGACCTGCACAAAGGTATAGATGTAGTTCCTCAACTTGGCTGTCTTAGCAGGAGGGAAGTACTTCAGTAGGAAGTTCTCGATCATTTGATCCCATGTAGTAATGGAACCTCATGGTAAAGAGTACAACCATTGCTTAGCTTTATTCCTCAATGAGAAAGGGAATAATCGTAGGTGAATGGCATCGTCAGTGATTCTAACAACTTTGAAAGTATCGCAAATTTCCAAAAAGCTGGCCAAATGAGTATATAGGTCTTCGTCTTGCAAACCATCAAACTGAACAAACTGTTGAATCATCTGAACAATGTTCGGTGTTAGTTCAAAATTAGTTGCAGTAATAATAGGTCTCACAATACTCGGTTCAGCCCTAGTTAGAGTGGGCTTGGCATAATCGTACATAGTACGAGGAACAAGAGTAGGATCTACAGGATTCACCGCCACTGCAGGAGGTAGCTGATTATTCTAATTATCACCCACTCATCAGTAATAAAGGAACTTGCTAGAAGCAAAATTAAATAAAAATTAGAATGTAAAAATTAAACTAAAAGCAAAAATAAAATGCAATAAAAATAAATGGCTAAATTAATAAAAATCAAGTATTCCTAATATTTTAGTCCCTGGCAACGGCGCCAAAAACTTGGTGGCCACTAAACTAACTATAATTATGACAAAGGCAAGCGCACCTATCGAACAATAGTATAGCTATGGTCAGCAAGGAATATCGTATCAACGAGGACTAAAAGTACTAGTAATTACCGTTTTTCTATTATTTAGTCGAAAAATTGAAGTAATTGTTTTTAATCTAAAATTACTAATCTAATTTAACTACGAGTGCAATAGAAAATGAAATGGTAAAATAATCAATGATAACCAAAGAAAAATACAATACCCAGGAAAGAATCCACGTAGACTTCACCTATTATTCTGAATCTGAATTAAACGATTTATTCAGTTGTGTCTTGATCCACAGAAATCCCTAAATTATATTAACATCTCTTTCGAGAGTAAGAACAACTGAATTTAGGTTAATTAATTGAAATCTCTTTCTAATTAAAACCCCTATTGTCGCATTAACTCGATCTATGGATTTCCCTATTAGATTTGACTCTAATCCAGTAGATTTATGTCGTCTTATTTGTAACATCCTGATTTAGGGCCTAGTAAGAATAATGGTGCGAGACCACAAATCCGAGGGTTATGAATGAGTTTTTGAGGTTTATGCTATGTATGCATGCTAGTGTGAAAGTTTCATGAAGCAATTTTGTGAAATTGCGGTTGAATTGTCCAAAAGGACTAAATTGTAAAAGTTGCAAAATATGTGGGATTCTAGAAGCTATTTGTGTGAAATAGCTTTAGAATATTAATTAGAGGTCCTTAAATAGCAATTTACCCAAATTCTAATTTTTGGACAAAAATAGGCATGGATGAGTTAAAATTTGAAGTTTATCAAAAAGGGCATTTTGGTCATTTAGTTATTAAGTGATTAAATAGGTGAAAAGATGACAAAGATTCACTCATCTTCTCCCCCAAGCTGCAGAAAATTCCAATAGCCATTGTTAGGGCTCTTTCAATTTTTCAAGCTTGCTAGTAAGTGCTCCTAAGCCCGGTTTTTGATATTCTTCGTATTTTTGAAGTCCTAGTAGCATGAGTAAGCCATTTTTAGCTATTTGGTGAGCTATTATGGATGTTAAAAAATATACATATGTATGACATGCATTTATTTTGGTGTTTTATTGAAGAATATGAAAGCTTGATGTAGTAGAAACATCTTTTGCTAAGTGATTTTCCATGAAAATGCATGTAGGGACTAGTTTGTGAAAAACTTTAGTTTGGTCATATATGTGTGATTTAGTGAGAATTGATGAATGCTTTAGTTGAGTAAGAGGTTCGGCTAAGCATGAAAGGATAGAAAGTTGAATAAAAATCACTTTACGAGCCTTGGGGCTAAAGTGTAAATATGAGAAAGTTTAAGGGCAAAATAGTAATTTTGCTAAAGTATGAAATGTGGGTCAATTTAGTTAATGTGTGTATTGAATAAGCTGATTTATTCATTATAGATCAAGAAAGACGGCTTGGAGGCTCAGAATCGAGGTAAAAGTAAGGTGGTGGACTAAATTGCATATTTCTATACTTTTGAGTATCGAGGTAAGTCTATGCATAAATAATGCATTCATACTTACAATTTGTTAATGCTGGCTAGTGTGTAGCATGTTTGAGAACCTATGTGGAATGATTATATGATCGAGAATGTTTGAGAACCTATGTGGGATGAATGTAGTAGAAAATGTGGAATGAATGTATGATCGAGAATGATTGAGAACCTATGTGGTTTAAGTAGAATGATTAAGTAAGTAGACTTGTGCATGTGTTGTGATAATGCTAGATGGTGGGCTAAGTGCGATACCATCCTAATGCATATTGACTATGAGCTAGCTATGTGCGATGCTATCGTGAGGTATATCGACTAGTGGGCTATGTGCCGAACCACTATGAATACCTTTGTGGTAGGCTAAGTGCGATACCACCTTATTAATCAATCGTGGTGTGCTAAGCACAAAACCACTGAGATATTGGCTGTGTGGATTAACTGTGTGTACTAGCTGTGTGTAATAGCTGTGTGGATTAGTTATGTAAACTAGCTGTGTGGATAAGCTGTGTGGATAAGTTATGTGGATTGACTGTGTGGATGTATTACGAGAAATAATGATGTGTTGTGTATTGTGTAAATGTGACATGGAATGCAGGGGCGCATTTCTATGGTTGTGAGTATGTGACTCATGATGTGTTGGAAATGTGGTAAGGGTTAGAAAGAGTAAGCATAGTTGTTCATTACTTTTGGTAGTATAATGCTAATTGTTGTTTAGCTTATACTATGATGCTTTTTTGTTTATGTGTAAACTTACTAAGCTCAAAGCTTACTCCCTTTCTTTTCCCTTGTCTTATAGATTAAAAGCGTTGAATCGAGATACGAGGATCATCAGAAGATAGCCCACATATCAGCACACTTTGGTACATAAAACTTAATGTTTTGTATATGGCATGTATAGGGGCTAGATAAGTTAGTGAATTTTGTTGTAAATGGCTAAGAAGTGTTGGCCTTTAAATGGATAGTCTATTTTGTATAATGCCATAGTTGTTGGCTACCATATTATATGAAAAGTTATAGTTGTCTATGTGAGATTGCAATTCAATTTGAGTTGTTTATGGATGTGTTGAATGAGTGTATGTTATGTATGCTTAAGGGGTGAGAAGAGCTTAGCAAATAGCTTTGTTCTTGTCCATGTTGATAGACACACGGGCGTGTGTCTGGACCATGTGCGACATACGGTCAGCCCACGGGCGTGTAACCTTGCCGTGCGTGCCCTGTAGGTTAACATTTTAAGTTAGTATAGTCCACAGGCTAATCACACGGGCGTGTGATTTGGCTTTGAGGCTGTGTGTGTGAAGTCAGGATTCACCACGGTTTGGAAGCACAGGCATGCCTTGGCCGTGGGCAAATTGGCAGAATGCTGGGCGTTTAGGCACGGTCTGGGGTCATGGGCGTGTATATCTATGCACGGGCGTGTCTAATCTTGCACGGGCGTGTAAGACCTGTATAAAAGAGAAAAAATTTAAGATTGGAAAAAGTCCCAGATTAGTCTCGAGAGCCTTCGTGTGTATGAGTGAGGCCTCGTAAGTCGAGAATGAGGTTATAGAGAATAATTATGTTGAGCCTAAGTGGCGATCGAGTGGTTTGAGTTCGGTAACGCCTCGGGCCAGGTTCCCGGTGTAGAACCCGGGTAAGGGGTGTTACACTATTTCTAGGATTGCATGCAACTCCACTCAATTATGCTAGATCTACTCTCAAATAGGGACTTTTGCTCCACTGAAATAAGCACATTAAACATGAATTAATATCCCAAAAATATTAAAACACAAAATAAGCATACATAATTGAGAACAAGAATCAAGTATTTATTGCGTAAAAACAAAAATTAAATAATAGAATTTATCAAAGGTTTCATCTCCCCTAGGTATCTAGGGGATTAGTTCATAATCCCGAATGAAAACATCTCAAAGCCAGAAAAACCACAAGACATAAAGAAATTCAATAAAACTTCTAAAGAAGTTAAAAAGAGATCTTCAATCTTGAAAGAGATCTGCTTCTGAGTTGGCTCTGATGGTGTTCTTTGAGTCTTTTCTTTGATCTTCTCTGCGTCCTCTCTTAGGTCTTCTTCTAATTGGTATTTATAGACTTTAGAATGCTTAGAAAGCCTAAAACTTGGGTTTTTCTGCGTATCTGGGAACCACGTTGTGAAATCGAAATAGGATGGCACATGGGCGTGTGGCCAGCCTGTGTGAGCCATACGGGCGTGTAGCCAGCCCGTGTGGAAATGCCCAGCCCGTGTGGATCCTGAAAATAGCTTTTTTTGTCTAATTTTGGCTTCTTTTCACTCCTTTCACTCCCCTATGCTCACCTAAGTACAGAAACATGAATTTAAAGGATTAGGAGCATCAAATTCACTAATTTACATAATAAATCATCCAAAAATGCATCAAGAATAGGATTAAAAATATGTTACTTTTATGGCTTATCACTCACCTATTGAATGGTTGTGATTGACAGGATTATAGTTTGTAACATCCTAAAAATTAAGGGGTTTGTCACATTTGAGATAAAAAAAAAAAATAGGAGACAAAATGAATGATGTGGGAATAATTAAAGGAATCTTCATGCTCATATTTTATGTTAGCTACATCGAACAACAAAGGCTAACGTGGGACAATAATTAATTGTTTGTTATTAGAACAAATTAAATGGGTACGATTTATTATTGGAAACATATATGGAAGTATGGGTGGAGAATAAACAATTGAAGCACATGGTGCTTGATGGAGTATTTAATAAAGTGGGCTGATTTTTTTTATGGAAGACAAACCTTGGAGCATGCGTGAATATGAGCTTGAATTTTTAAATCATTCAAAAGGCATGAATGGCATGAATATAATATGGCTGAAATTTTTTAAATCAATTTGGGTGCATGAAGGACGGCATGGATGCATGGAGTTTTAATTTTTTTTTAAAGAAAAATCTCTTAAAAGTGGAACAAGCATGGGAGACAAGATTGGATGACAGCAATTCCAAGCATTGAAGGATGGAATAACCAAATGGAAGCAAGTGGACGGCATGGGAGATGAAATTAAATTCTTTAAACTTGAGTGCATTGGCCGAACATTCAGCCCCTTCAATTTTTGTTTTGAACATCCAGTTACCTAGTTTAGAATAAATAAAAAAAATATAAAATTATTATAGGATTTGAGATGAGAAGAGGTAATAGCCAAATCTCTTAAACACCCTATCTTCTCTCCCTTTTAAGTGTTGGGCGTTTTCTTCCTTGGTTGAATCGAGTAAGTAAGTTCATTCTCTCCTCTCATCTTCTCTTCTCCATAGCTGAATGTGTGACCCTCATTACACGGTTGTTTCATTTTATCCCTAAACCGAAACTTCATCTTCCTTACTCTTTCTTCTTGTGACGGCATTATGTAGTGTTCAAAATGGAGTTGCCGATTTACTCCTCTCAATCGATTCTTGGTAATCAAGGTAAGGTGATTCTTTATTTGATTTCTTTCGTTGATCTTATGATTTCCTTAGGAAAGACGGCTTTGTCATTTTTCCTTCAATCTCAACTAATCTTTTTCTCCATCTCCTATCTTGCCATAACCGAATCTGACTATGCTTGACTCTCTTTAGATCGAAGCCGAGTTTACTAAGGAGTGAACAAATCCTCTTCTCTGTTTTCTGATCGGTTGGGTACTTCAGAAAAGGTGTTTCATTTTGAACTTTAGATTTTTAATTCCGATCACTTTACTATTTTTGGGTTTTTATGTTGTAATAAGGCCTCTGGAGTTTTTTTATTATTTGCTTTATGGTTGATATACTTATTATTTTGCTTAAATTGTTTAAAATGAGAATTTTCTAAAACTTAAATAAAGGTTTTCCAAAATTGATTAACATATGGATTTCATAACCAACTTTTATAAATATTTTAACTTGGAAATTTTCTCTCAAATTATCAACGATATTTTCAAAAGTCACGCTTTTATAAGATCTCTAGTTCAAATTATCAATTTATCAATCGACCTTCGAGGTCAATAGTTCTTTATCAAATATTTCAAATCAAACTTGGTTTCTCGATTATAACTAAACAATATATGTTTTAGTCCGAACAAAAAGGATTTAAACATGTTTTTCTCATGTGACATGTCAGATCTGGCCTTAACGCATGGGCCGAGTTTGGGGTGTTACATAGTTTATTAACTATTACTTTGTGATTTATATGTTTATATGGTAAGTTTACTGTTTTAACTGTTGAACTTACTAAGCCCTAGTACAGCTTACTTGTGTCTTTTCTTCAATTTCTTTGTAGATTACGTCTTATTGAATTAGGCAACAGGATCAACTTGAAGAATCACACTATCCAGATATCTTTTGGTATTTTTTGAATGTTTACTTTTGTGTTATATGGCATGTAATAAGTGTGTTATGTGTTCGATTTGGATAATGACTTCATGTGATGCAACTTTGGTTAGTATAAAGTTAGATGAACTTGTTTGTGTATGTATCTTTAGCTTTAGGTATGCAAATGTCCATGTAAAGTTATTTTGGTATTTGATGTGAATTTTATGAAGGTACTTGAAATATGGTAAGTTTGATACATGTTTTATGTATGGACATGTGAACTTGAATGCAAATTGGTTAGGCAATGAGGGCACATTGGTTAGGCGCTTAAGATGTTGGTTTTGGTATGTTTCAAGTCTATTTGAATATGTTTTTGATGTATGGAAATGATTGATTTTGGGTTAGCTTGGTACCTAAGATTTGCTTAAAAAGATGTCTTGTTTTGAAATCTTTTTAAGGTGCACACTGTAACACCCATAACCGCTTCTGTTATCGGAATAGGGTTACAGAGTACCACTATACATTTTAGAAAATTTTGTAACAATAACATCCAGTTCAGGAGGATATTTTAAAACAATTTAAAAAAATTTGGATCGAAGCAAACATACACTTTTGGACCCTATATCGGGCCTACGATGCCTTAAAATTAGTATGGGAACAATCAAGGACCAATTTGAAACTAATCAGAAAATTCAGGGAAAATTTGTAAATTTTTAAAACAGGGGTCACACGGCCGTGTGACACAGCCCAGGCCGTGTGGTGCAGGGGCACGACCATGTAGCCAACCGTGTGATAAGCCGTGTATCTTTCGAAACAATTTCACACAGCCGTATCGTAAGCCGTGTGCTAGACCGTGTTCAATACGATTTTGAATCATAGGGTCGTGTGTTAGCCCATTTGACATCTGCACCTATACTATTTTGATACACGTTCAGGGCACACACTAGTGCAGGTTGCCCATACGCATCACACGGCAATGTGACAGCCCGTGTCCCAGGCCGTGTGTGCCCAAAAATAACCAATTTCAGGCTCAAATTTCACTCATTTGCTTATGTACCTAAACACATTCAAATACACAACCCGACCTAGACGTTATGGCCGAATCTGGTGATGTCACATAGAATGTGTTTGAAAACGAGGTTGTCTCGTAACATCATTTCGGTTAACTAACTCACATACCTTATCTCTATTTTAGAAAACATTATTTAACTAGATAATTTGCCAAAAATCTTATTTACAGCGGAAGCTTTATATGGTTAAATTCGAAATCACAGTCGCGTTTTAAGAAAAACCATTGTTACGTAAAAATCGTTGTTTTTAATAAAACTTTTTTCCAAAGCAACTAAAAAGTCAAATAATCCAAAAATATCCAGTTAAAAACCAAACAGTCCAGAGAGTCCCAAAAATTAAAAACTCTCAAATGATTACCAAAAATATAAATAAAAACCATAAATTATTAACTTAAATTAGTTTTATGAAAATGTGGGCACCGCTGAGTCCTGCAGCACCGATCCTGTTAAGACTGAGGATTACCTGACAAAAAAACAAACAGATGTGAGTTTACGAAAACTCAATGTGTAACCCATCAGAATTAGGCATGCAAGCATACAAACATCATACACAGAACAAGAAATAGATATAGACACGGATTCATGTCCTTTTCAGATACAATAGCAGAATTAAATACAGATACAGATATGCAAAATCCTACCCCCTTCCTCTACACACCATCTCCGACCATCCCATCACACCATGTGGGGTTAAAAACACCCACCCATCCCTACACACCATGTCGTGTCATTAAGACACATATCAGATAATATATGCAGTCAAGATGCCAGAATAAATGCGTTTAACGCCGGTCAGAATACTTCCTCCTCGTATACAAGTCCCATCGCAATACAGATACAGAGCATACATACAGTATTAACAGATAGAACATGCTTAACATGCGTATACAAATAGATAGCAGATACACATGGCATAGACATGCTCAGAACAGTACTTCAGTCTAACAAGACACATAGTTATAGGGTTTAGTAAACCTTTACCAACCTTATAGTAGGTCCACAGTTGATTACGACGACCTGTGTGACCATACGGAAAATTTTAGTATAATGGGCCCACATGCCTGTGTGGGCCCACATGCTCGTGTGGCCCAAACACCCAGATTGGCCTTGCCCATGTAGCCCACACGGCTTGGCCCAAAATCCACACACCCATTTGACATGGCTGTGTGGGCCCACACGCCCATGTGGCGTCGACAGTGGCCATTTTTGGGTTTTGCTGAAACCTCGATTTCTGCATTTCGATTACACACCTGGTATCGATTTGATGCGAAAACTATCCTGAGCCTTCCAGAACATAAAAGGACAAAACAACACTCAATTTCAGTCCCTACGTACGATTAAACCGAAAACCCGAAACCAAATCTAACATAAATCAAACACTTACCGCTACTCCAGCACTCCAAAAGATTAACTACTATTTCGCAGGAGTAGAATCACTATCTTCTCGACTCGCTGCTGCCCAAAACAAAGGTATAACCCCAATCAACATTTGGAAAAACTACAATTTACTAAATCAAAAACCCCACTTACCGAAATGTGTGACAAAAGCAGGAATTAGAGAATAAGGGTACGAACGTAGAGCAAAAAAGAAGCAAAATCGAAGGAGGGGGAAAGAAAAAGAAACAACAGAGAAGGAAAAAGAACCAACATCAAATGATTTTGAGAAAGAGGAAAAATTTGGAAAAAGAATAAAATTAAATTAAATCTAAACCTCCCCTGATTTACTCCCACTGTCTCAACCTTCTCAGACTTTCAGTACAACCAGAACTCTTTCGATTCACGGAGACAAAAAGATTAACATTCACGCTAGCATTGGAACTCGAACACAGGACCCCCAACACACCAATTCCCTTACCACTCAAACCAGCAAGCTCATTCTGATATGAAATTACAGACAATTCAAAATAAGCCCCCTGACCAAGAATAATGCTTGGGTTCAAAAATAACCAAAATTCGCTAAAGGTAAAGCTTGAACTTGGGACCTACTACACACACAGAACACTTAACCACTGAAGTAGATACAAATATGTGTCAGATTTTTCAGAAGTAGAAATAAAAAGTTAAGGCGTTACAACTCTACCCCCCTAAAAGAAATTTTGACCTCGAAATTTAACTAATCAAAACAAATGAGGATACTGCTGATGCATCAAGTCCTCAGGTTCCCACGTGGCCTCCTTAGTGCCATGATTCCACCATAGAACCTTCACTAATGGTATGGACTTCCTCCTCAGAACCTTAATATCATGATCCAGAATCTGAACTGGTTCCGTCTCAAAAGTCAATTCCGGTCTAACATCAAATTCCTCAATAGAAACAACATGGGATGAATCAGATCAGTATCGTCTTAACATCGAGACGTACAACACATCGTGGATATGGTCTAACTCTGGAGGTAGCTCCAACTGATAAGCGACTGGTCCCATACGCTTCAGAATCCGATACGACCCAATAAACCTAGGGCTCAACTTGCCCTTACAACCGAATCTTAGAACTTCTTTCCATGGAGAAACCTTAAGAAACATGACGTCCCCTACAGAGTACTCAATATCATGCCTCTTCAGATCCACATAAGATTTCTATCTATCAGAAGCCGCTTTCAGATGATCTCAAATCAGTCTAACATTATCCTCGGTCTCAAAAACCAACTCAGGACCCAGAACTCGACGTTCACCTAACTCAGTCTAAATTAGCAAAGTGCGACACTTACGACCATACAAAGCCTCGTAAGGTGCCATCTGGATGCTAGCCTGGAAACTGTTATTGCAAGCGAATTCAGTTAACAATAGATAATCCTCCCAACTACATAAGAAATTGATCACACAACTCCGAAGCATATCCTCAAATACTTGAATCACCCTCTCAGATTGACCATCTGTCTGAGGATGGAACGCAGTACTGAAGTCCAATCTCAAACCCAGAGCCTCGTGTAGTTTCTTCTAGAACTGAGAAGTGAAACGAGGATATCTATCAGAAATAATCGACACCAGAACCCCATGCAGTCTTACAATTTTAGAGATGTAGAGCTTTGCCAACTTCTGGAGAGAGTAGTCTATCCGAACAGGAATGAAGTGAGCAGACTTGGTCAATCAATCCACGATGACCCAAACCGAATCCTTCTTAGTGGGTGTTAAGGGCAACCTACTAACGAAGTCCATCGTTACTCGTTCCCATTTCCATAAGTAAATCTTAATTGGCTGTAACAATCTTGAAGGCAACTAGTGCTCAGCCTTAACCTACTGACACGTCAGACAACGAGCAACAAAGTTGGTAACCTCACGCTTCAAACCCAACCACCAGTACAGCTCACGGAGATCGCGATACATCTTATTACCACCTGGATGCATAGCATAAGGGCTACTATGTGCCTCCCTTAAAACAGACTGCCTCAAATCAGTATCATTTGGCACATAGATTCGACCTCGAAAACATAACACACCATCATTATTTAACCCAAAATTAAAAGTAGTACCACTCTCAATCTGACGAAAACGCAAACTCAGAGACTCATCCCCTAACTGCTTATCTCGAATCTGATTAACCCAATTCGGCTTAACTTGTAGCTAAACCAACAGATTCCCATCATCAAGTAGGCTAAGTTGGGTGAACATCGCTCTCAAATCAGACATCACCCTACAACTTAGAGCATCAGCCACCACATTGGCCTTACCAGGATGATACTCTATCGTGCAATCATAATCTTTAAGCAGCTCGATCCATCGCCGCTGCATAAGGTTCAACTCCTTATGAGTAAGGAGATATTTGAGGCTCTTGTGATCGGTTTAGATGATACACCTCTCACCATATAGATAATGCCTCCAGATTTTCAATGCAAAAACCACTGCAGCCAACTGGAGATCATGTGTCGGATAGTTCCCTTCATGTGTCTTAAGTTGATAGGACACATAAGCCACAACCTTACCATCCTGCATTAGAACACATCCCAAACTGACGTGCGATGCATCAATGTAAACCACAAACTCCTTACCAGATTCAGGCTGTATCAGAATAGGAGCCTGAGTCAGAACAAACTTGAGCTTCTCAAAGCTCGATTCTTAAGAATTAGTCCAGACAAAAGGGACACCCTTATGCAGAAGCTTAGTAAGAGGAGTTGCAATCAAATAGAACCCCTCCACAAAACACCGGTATTACCCCGCCAAACCCAAAAAGCTACGAATCTCAGATACATTCTTAGGCTGTTTCCAATCAAACACAACCTCGATCTTTCGAGGATCGACTTGAATACCCTCAGTAGAAACCACGTGCCCAGAAAAGTTACTTCACACAACCAGAACTCACACTTGCTTAACTTAGCGTAAAGCTGCTTCTCACGCAGAATCTGAAGCACAGCTCTAAGATGTTCATCACGCTCATCCTCAGTCTTAGAGTATACCAAAATGTTGTCAACGAATACCACGACGAACTGGTCCAAATAGGGCTGAAACACTCAATCCATCAGATCCATAAATGCAGCCGAAGCATTCGTCAGACCAATAGGCATAACTAGGAACTCGTAGTGTCCATAACGAGTCCTAAATACAGTTTTATGAACATCAGCTTCCTTCACCTTCAACTGATGATTCCCAGATCGAAGATCTATCTTAGAGAACACTGAAGCCCCTCGAAACTGATCAAACAAGTCGTCGATCCTCGGAAGTGGATACTTGTTCCTTACAGTTAGCTTATTCAACTTTCGATAGTCAATACACATCCTCATGGTCCCATCCTTTTTCTTTACAAACAGAACCGGTGCCTCCCACGGAGACACACTAGGACAGATGAAACCACGCTCTAGAAGTTCTTGAAGTTGAGCCTTAAGTTTTGTTAGCTCTTTTGGTGCCATTTGGTATGGAGTGATAGACATAGGCTGTACCCGGAAGAACTTCAATACCAAACATAACTTCTCTATTCGGAGGTAAACCCGGTAAGTCCTCAGGGAAAACATCTGAAAATTCTCCTGTCATTCTAATATCCCCAATAGAAGAACCCCCAGAATCAGAAACACTGACGTAAGCCAAGTACGCCTTACACCCTTTCCGAACCAATTTTTTAGCCACAAGCGCGGAGATCATTTTAGACAAATAATCTCGACGCTCGCTGATCACAACCACCTCTTTATCATCTTCAGTCCTCAGAACGACCCTCTTAGTTGCACAGTCCAAGATGACTCGGTGCTCAACCAACCAGTCCATGCCTAGAATTAAATTGAACTCCCCAAATGGAAGCTCTATTAGATTCGCCAAAAATATCTCCCCTTACACATCGAACGGAACGCCTCTATAAAGTTTACTAACCCGAATAAACTACCCCAATGGACTCAGTACAATAACCTCACTAGTACTGCTCTCAACAGTAACCCCTAAGGTTTCAGATACAGTAATAGCTACGTATGAGTGAGTAGAACATATATCTATCAGAGAAGTATAAGGTACATCAAAAATTAAGAACATACCGGTGATGACATCTGGAGCATCTCTGTCCTCTCGACATCGAGCAGCATAAAAAAGTGCAGGTCGCATCGCCTCTGTCTGACAAAAACTTTTGCCCGGTGCTCTCTGTCCTTGACCCAAACCATTACAACCTCTAGCCGCTCCACGACCCCTAGGTGACTGCTGAACTACCCTCTAAGGCTGCACAGAACCCGATGCTGATGCATGCATCTTATCTGCCCACTGCAGACACTCTCTAATACGATGCTCTAATAACCCACACCTCAAACAAGCCCCTATCCTCCTCCAACACTCGCTCGGATGGTGCCTACCACAACCACTACATAGCTGAGTCCTAGTAGGGGCAACAGGAATCCCCACTCTAACTGGCCCATCAGATCTGGTCTTTTCCTTAGGCCTTAGAACAGAACTTGAGGGCTCCGAATCCCTCTTATTCTTACCCCTCTCTCTATCCCTGTTCTGGCACTCCACGCACTTAACATCCTCGGTGATCTTCACCTTCTCTACCAGAACAGCAAACTCTCGCTCCCTCTATGGAGCAATCAGTACCCTCAGACCGTCTCTTAACCCATCTTCAATTCAAACACACCTCTCGTACTAAGACGCCCCCATGCCTCGAGCGTAACGGCTTAATCTCAAGAATTCAGCCTCATACTCGGCCACATATATATCGCCTTGTATGAGATTCATAAACCCACGCCTGTGAGCATCCACATAACTAGTGTAATATCCCGGGTTAGGGGCAGTTTTGTTGTTGCATGTTATTGCATGTGTTTAGTGTGTTTGTGTGGCTATTTCGGTGTTTTAGGGCTTAATTGTGGGCAAGGAGTATGCCCGAGTGTATGGGAAAATTTTGGTTTTTGGGTGTTAAGTGAAGGAGAGTTGAGGAAGCTGGGGTTTTAATTTATTTTTGGTATTTCATAGCACAAATGAAGAGTGGCAAAGTGGCAAGGCATGTGCCACTAGGGAGCTAGGTGTGGCGTCATTTGCTTGGGGGTGGTGGTCCAGTGTTCGAGCAGAGAGTCCCCATTTTGTCACTTATTTTTGGACGGCATGGAGGAAGAGGTTGAGAGCAATTTGGATTCTACCTTGGACCAAGTCTTCACATTCAAACGGTTGGTGGAGAGTAAGTGTAGGTGGGAGACTTGGTCATGATGTTTGAATGTGGGGAGGGAGTAATTGGGGGATTTGGCCGAATTTGAGGGAGTGGGGAGTGGGAGATGACGGCTTGGTGTGGGAGAGTTAGTAGCCGAATTTCATTTTGGCAAACTTGGTGTTCGGTCACTTTTTGGGTCAAGAGCAAAAGTTTTCCTTAGTCTTTTGTTAGCCGAAATTCCATTGGTCGTTTTCTTGCTTCCTAAAATCGTAAGTCAAAAGGTGTACTTGCCGAATCTCTTTTGCATTTTGTCTTCTACATTTGGGTTGTTGGCCGAATGCTTTCCTTCCTATCTTCCTCTTCTCTATTTTGTGCAAACCAAAACTAGTATTCTCTCTTCTCATATCTCATATCTTTTCTTCCTTTTGAAACACTAAAGCCGAAATTTACCTTGCCTAAACCGAAAATTTCCATTCACCCTTCCATTTCTTTTCATCTCAAAACCTTGGCTGCTTCCTTCTTCTTCTTGAACATACTTTTCTCTTGCTTCATTTTAAGATTTTAGCCAGAACCCTCCCCTTGGTGATTGCCGAAATTCTTTGTTCTCTTGAGTAGGGTGAAGCCAATGTCCCTTGCACTTTTCTCTTCTTTTCCTTTGTGTAAATCAAGCTAGCCTCTCCTCTTCTCAACCTTCTTTTCTTGTTTTTGAAACCTTGTAAACCAAACCCCCATTTTCTCAAATACCATTCATCTTTTCTTTTCTTCAAATCAAGTACCTTTTATCTCCTTATTCTATTTTGTTACTTGGCCGGATATCAACACTTTTTCCTTGCATTTTGTTTACTCTTCTCTTCAACTCGACCGAAAATCGTGATTGGTGTAAACCACCTTGGCCGAATCTTTGATTCTTCTTTTGGCATAAGTCCCGCCGAATCGCTTGTGGTTCTCTTCTTGTCTTTGGGTGGCCGAATCTAGAGTGTTGGGTCTCTTGCTTCAATCGTTTGGAGATTGGTAAGCCTTGGCCGAATGGTCATCTAGTTTCTCTCTTTTTCTTAATCGATTTAAGTTGTTTAAGAATCGTATATGACAATCGTTGATGAGTGTTATCTCTTATGTTGGAACCGATTGCATCATAGGGCGACGGGGACTTTGAAGCGCATAAGTGGAGCTTTCTACCTTGGTTTAACCATTTGATAAGTGGTGCCGATTGCTTAAGGAGAATCATTGTTTGATTCGGATTTGGTAGGAAACCAAATCATCTTAAAAGGATCAAGGATACAAGGAGCTTTAGATCGCTTTCTTTAGTATTAAAGGTTGCGCTTTACTGTGTGTGTAAACTAACACACCGATATTTAGTAATTTTATTAATAAACCTGTTTGTCTATTAAAATCATGACAAAGATGATGGATTATTGGATACCCAAACGGGGTATGTGTACGTATCCGGTAAGTCAAGATTGTTACTAGATTACTCGATGATCTATATGGTATCATGACTATGTATGTATGTGATATGGGGCATGAGTCAAACATATTAGCATGATATGCATAATTTGTATGATATGCATGATTATACGAGTTGGTTTGTTGATGGGTGATATGAGTGGAGAGGGCAAAAGATGATGATTTTGTGCTTTGAGCACCAGTTGTTTTGGTAACACACCTTGTGACTTTGGGTCACCAAAGTGCTTTGGTAGCACATTTGTGTCTTTGGGACACCGAGGTTGGGCACCTCATTGCGACTTGTCCCCGTGGTTAACACCACCGTGGGTTGGCCCCACATGAGATATGGGATCGTCTGCTAGTGATTGGGTATCACACGATGGGTTGGCCCCATCATTCGATTATCGTGACTACGGTCACCGATGCTCTCGTAGCACATTTGTGTCTTTGGGACACCGGAGGTTGGGCACCTCATTGCGACTTGTCCTCGTGGTTAACACCACCGCGGGTTGGCCCCACATGAGATATGGGATCGTCTGCTAGTGATTGGGTATCACACGATGGGTTGGCCCCATCATTCGATTATCGTGACTACGGTCACGGTGCTTTGGTAGCACATTGTGTCTTTGGGACACCAAGTTTTGGTAACACATTGTGACTATATGTCACCGGTGGTTTGGCACCACCAGTGGTTTGGTACCACACTGGGTAGAAAAGGGAGATACGGATGGTTAGGATCGGGTTGCATTAATTATGTTGCTATGTATGATGTGTGTTAGCATGTTGTTTCATCGGGAGCGGGATTTATGCATCGAGTCACTCGACTCACCCTCTCCTTTGACATTTCAGTGACTCGTGAAGCGGACATGGAGCCGGGATGGACTCGGGGTGCTCATGCCATGCTTGCTAAAGTTTTACCTCAACACTATCATTTGGGTACTTTAGTTTAATTCATCATTATTTGGTTTTAATTTGGACTTGTAAAAGGGCCTTTAAATTATGTTTATGATGGTTATGTTTTAATTAGATTCGCAACTCGCTTAACAAATAACTTGGCATGAAATTTTACTAAAACTTGGAAAGACAACGTTTTCAAATTTTACCGCAATGTGTTTTAGACTATACCATCGGGTATCTCGCTATGTTTTGTTATTCAATAAACTCAAATGATTTTCAAATCAAACTCGATTTGCTACTAAGTCTAAAGTGTTTCAAAATGGCACTAGGAAACTATTGGAAGTCCTAAATGAAATCAACTCGTTCACTATGTTTTCGCCCGCTTTAAAACGAAAAAAAAGATAACTCAAAGACGTTTTTCCCGTAACATACCAGATTCGGTCGTGGTGTCTTGTCCGAGTTTGGGGTGTTACAACTAGCACTTACCTACTTACTCTGGAAAGTGGTCTTAAAGAAATCCCAACTCAATCGATCAGGCTGAGTGCCCTCCTCAACCGTCATCCACCACTGGCAAGCCTCATCCCAAAGCAGAGAGACGGCACCCTTCAGTTTCTACTCAGGAGTGCAGTCTAGATCATTCATAATCCTCTCCGTGGCCTCCAACCAATACTTGGCCACATTAGGGGCGACTCTAGTAACACCCCTAAATAATTCAGCACCATTGGACCGAGTCGTTCGATTCTGATCCTCTCACCCCAAGCTCGAGAATGGGTCCAAATGACCTCTCCAATATCCTCAGCATGGCCTAGATCGCATCGTCGTCCCCGTCCCGAAACGACTCTGAGACCCGGTCTCGATGAGCGGTGCAATACTTGGTGTCTTACTCGTATTTAGATTTGGCATACTGCCTAGAGAGGAAGACTCAGCTCGAGCCCCCTACGACCTCTACCACGTCCGCGAATTCCACGAGCGCTCATTGTCTAATTCTGGTTTTATCTACATTAAAAATTTTATGCATTAGTTTCAGTTTTTATTAGCAGATATTTTATGCACAATTTATCAGAAGTTCAGAAGTAATTTCAGAAGTTTCAGTTTTCTAACTACCTCAGTACAGTTTCGAAAGGTACTAACTACAGTGTTTCAGAACAGTTTAACAAAGTATAGAAATACTTACAGGATCGGCGCCGGAGACTCGGTGTACCACACACTTTCTCAACTTATTCAAATCATTTCAAATCCAATACTTTGGAACCCAAAATTCACAGCCGAGTTTTGCAACCTGGCTCTGATATTACTAAATGTAACACCCCAAAACCGACCTAGACGTTATGGCCAAATCTGGTGATGTCACATAGAATGGGTTTGAAAACAAGGTTGTCTCGTAACATCATTTCGGTTAACTAACTCACATACCTTATCTCTATTTTAGAAAACATTATTTAACTAGTTAATTTGCCAAAACTCTTATTTACAGCAGAAGCTTTATTTGGTTAAATTCGAAATCATAGTCGTGTTTTTAGGAAAACCATTGTTACGTAAAAACCATCGTTTTTAATAAAACCTTTTCTAAAGCAACTAAAAAGTCAAATAATCCAAAAATATCCAGTTAAAAACCAAACAGTCCAGAAAGTCCCAAAAATTAAAAACTCTCAAATGATTACCAAAAATATAAATAAAAACCATAAATTATTGACTTAATTCAGTTTTATGAAAATGTGGTCACCGTAGAGTCCCGCTGCACCAATCCTCTTAAGACTGAGGATTACCTGACAAAAAAAAACAAACAAATGTGAGTTTACAAAAACTCAATGTGTAACCCATCAGAATTAGGCATTCAAGCATACAAACATCATGCACAGAACCAGAAATAGTTATATACACGTATTCATGTCCTTTTCAGATATAATAGAAGAATCAAATACAGATACAAATATGCAAAATCTTACCCCCATCCTCTGCACACAATCTCCAACAATCCCATCACACCATGTGAGGTGAAAAACACCCACACATCCCTCCACACCATGTCGTGTCATTAAGACACAGATCAGATAATATATATAGTTAAGTTGCTAGAATAAACGCGTTTAACACCGATCAAAATACTTCCTCCTCATAGACAAGTCCCACCCCAATACAGATACAGAGCATACATACAGTATTAACAGATAGAACATGCTTAACATGCTTATATAAATAGATAGCAGATATACATGGCATAGATATGCTCAGAACAATACTTTAGTCTAACAGAACACATAGTTTTAGGGTTTGGTAAACCTTTACCAACCCTACGGTAGGTCCACAGTTGATTACGATGACTCGTACGACCCTACGAAAAATTTCAGTATAATGGGCCCACATGCCCGTGTGGCCCACACGCCCAGATTGGCCTTGCCCGTGTGGCCCACATGGCCTGGGCCAAAATCCACATGCCCTACTTGGCCTGGCCCATGTGGCCCACACGGCCACACTTGAGCCACCACTCGGCCGTGTGCTGCGCACGGCCATGCCTTCGTCAACCACATGTCCATGTCCTCACACACGGCCTACCACATGGGCAACCACACGCTCGTGTGGTGTCGACAATGGCCATTTTTGGCTTTTGTCAAAACCTCGATTTCTGCATTTTGAGTACACACATGGTACTGATTTGATGCGAAAACTATCCCGAGCCTTCCAAAACCTAAAAAAAAGACAAAACAACGCTCAATTTCAGTCCCTATGTACGATTAAACCAAAAACCCAAAATCAACTCTAGATAAATTAAACACTTATCGCTACTCCAGCACTCCGAAAGATTAACTACTATTCTGCAGGAATCGAATCACAATCTTTTCGACTCACTGCTGCCCAAAACAAAGGTATAACCCCAATCAACGTTTGGAAAAACCACAAGTTACTGAATAGAAACCCCGCTTACCGAAACGTGCAACGAAAGCAGGAATGAGAGAACAAAGGTACTAACATAGAGCAAAAAGGAAGCAAAATCGAAGGAGGGGGAAAGAAAAAGAAACAGCATAGAAGGACAAAGAACCAACTTCAAATGATTTTGGGAAAGAGGAAAAATTTGGAAAAAGAATAAAATAAAATTAAATCTAAACCTCCCTTGATTTACTCCCACTATCTCAACCTCCACAGACTTTCAAAACAACCAGAACTCTTTCAATTCACGGAGACAAAAAGATTAACATTCACGCTAGTATTGGAACTTGAACACTGGACTTCTAACACACCAATTCCCTTACCACTCGAACCAGCAGGCTCATTCTGATACGAAATTATAGACAATTCAAAATAAGCCCGCTAACCAATAATAAGGCTTAGGTTCAAAAATAACCAAAATTTGCTAAAGGTAAAGCTTGAACTTGGGACCTCCTACATATACAGAGAGAACAGTTAACCACTGAAGTAGATACAGATTTGTGTCAGCTTTTTCAGAAGCAGAAATAAAAAGTTAGGGCGTTACACAATCTGTACAGTATTTCAGTATATTCAGTGAGTAATGCTCGTTTGAGTAACTTTTAGTAGAATCAGTAGGTATAGCTCAATAGAGCATACTTTCAGTAAAATCAGTAGGTATGGCTCGATAGCAAATACATTTCAGTAAATTCAGTAGGTATGGCTCGATAGAGCATACTTTCAGTAGAATCAGTAGGTATGGCTCAATAACGTATACATTTCATTAAATTCAGTAGGTATGGCTCAATAGCACATACATTTCAGTATATTCAGTAGGTATGGCTCAATAGCGCATACATTTCAGTAGATTCAGTAGGTATGGCTCAATAGCGCGTACGTTTCAGTAGGTAACACTCATTTGAGCTTCGTTCAGTATATTGGTGGATATCATTCGCTGAACTTCATTCGATATATAATATAACATTCAATAATAGTATATTAACAAAGAATGTAAGATTTATTAGAAGCATAAATAAATGCACGAACTTACAGGATTGATTTGCAGTAATGGCTCATAGTATTTCAACCAGTGATCGATGTCATTTCAATTCATTATTTCCATACCCAATTGCACACATCAATATAATCCAATATTATGCAATTAAGTTCATATAATACATATATAAATGTACTAAAATTAAACCAAACGTACTTAACAGACTAAATTGCAGCAATGACAAAGGTATAAGGACTATTCGATAATTTTTTTCTTTTAATTTTTTCTTTTCCTCGATTTTCTACTCGTTCTTAATATAATATAATAATTCCATTAAATTCACTAATTCTAACAGAAAAATTAATTCATTTTATGCAATTTAGTCCTTTTTGACATTTTTACAAAATGCTCACAATATTTCACTTTTATGTAATTTAGTCCTTAAGCTCAAACTTGCAATTTAACCAATATTAAATAAAACCAAGTTTAGCCGAACTGTATAAGGCCTCTCTACAGACCATAATTTCTATTACTTTACAAGTCCTTATAATTTTATCACTTTAACGGTTTAGTCCTTAAACATTAAAATTACCAAAAATTACTTTACAAAATAGTCCTACCTAGCAACCAAGCTGAATAATCTTTCATAAAATTTCAAGAATACACTAAACTCATTAATTTCATAATCCAAAACATTTGAAAATTTTACAAATTAGTCCCTGGATTAACTAGATTAAGCTAATACGAGCTCAAAAACATAAAAACTACTAAAAATGGGCAAGATTTACTTACCAAACCCAAGAACCCTAGCTTGGCCGAAGCTTTTCTCTCCTTTCTATGGTGTTTTTGATTTTCAATTGAAAGAACAAAGAAGATGAAGCCTTTTTCTTTTTATTTGTTAACTTTTATTTTATTTACTTAATTATCCATTTACTAAATTAACCTTTAATATAACCTATAAAACTACTAATTCTCGTCCTTACATATACACAATATATATGGTTTAATTACCATCTAGGTCCATTGATTTACCTTTTTAACTAAAAAATCCATCTTTTTTTCATATTTATAATTTAGTCTTTTTACTTAATTAACCATCCAAACATTAAAATTTCCTAACCAAGTTTTAACATGACACTAATGATCTCGTACATATTAAATAATTAATATTTACGGCCTAACACATCAGAGTGTGGCCTCGAAATCACCATTTTCGATCATATAAGAAACAAATTAATTAATAAATCCTTATTTAATTAGGATTTAATTGAAATTTACCACAATCTAGAGAATTCCACATTATTTCTATTATTAAACCATTTAAAGAGAGTCCAATTACATTATTGGTCCTTCAATTATATTAAATTCCAACTAAACAAACTTAATTTCAATTTAACCCTAAACTAATTAGGACTAAAAGATAAAATAACTCAAAAGTTAGTGGATAAATCATATCCACCACCGCTTGGACTTTTTGACCATGGTTTAATTACCATCTTGGTCCCTTTACTATTTTAAATCTATAACAATTAACTTTTACCTCTTTTACAAATTAATCCATTTACTGTAATTAAGCAATAAATCATCAAAATCATCAGACCAAACTGCAATTCAAATATAATATGACTTTGTAAATATTTATGCCTTAAAATACAGAAACAGGGTCCTAATACCTCGTTTTCAACAACCACTTGACTTTTGAACCAAACCATTTATGCTAACTTTTAATTCAATTGGTTAAATTCATCAGATCAAAATTCAATATAAAAATTATTATTGACTCGTATAATTCAAATACTAATTATACGAACTTAATCATTGGATTGGCCCTGAAACCACTATTTTCAACACCACTGAAAAATGAGATATTACACCACGGCCTCGTCACACGGCCGTGTGCCACACACGTCTGTTGGGAAATGTGCCTGTATTGTAGTAAACATATAACTATTTTCTATTTATTTGAACGATGAATAAATAAATAAAGTTAATTTCACATTTCACTATTATGTCTTTTGTATTTTGCATGCATAGCGAAATTGTGATAAACAAAAATTAGCTCATTGATTGTAAAGAATGTTTACATTGTGAGAAAGACAACTTACTTCAGTAGATAATCTAAATGAGTTCGTAATCCCGTAAAAGAATCAAAGTGAACATTTGATTCAAATACTGAGAATGATTATTATGTCATCTACAATTCCGATTGGGGAGATGTGTAGTCATGAATATTTGAGCAGTTGACTCCACGAGTAGACATAGATGTATTCATTGATAGAATGATACATTAGACTAGACCCAAGATGAATTAATTCTGAATCCATTTGTGAGTTAATTCACTTGTGACGTTCATGGTGTGATTCACCTAAATCCTGAGTTAGTCACTAACCATGCGTATGCAACTCATGTGCTTTGATATAAGTGGAGGCTTATGCTCTAAGGATGATCGAGCCCATATCCAGTATGTTGGGTACATGACTTTTTTATGGCATGGATTTACTAGCAACAGTGGAATTCATAGCTCAATTAAAGAGTTAATGATATCCTCTCATTGGTATTGTGTGGATTGATAAATCTAAAATGTGGCCACAGGTTGCTTGTTCTCAAACAAGCAATTTATCAGAGTCATTTATTGACAGTGAATATATTAATCATTAAGAAGACACAATGGTGAGAAAAAGATAAAATAAGATTGTATTGAGTGAACAAATTTAACTCAAAGGAATTAAGGATATCATATGAGGGTAACACACACATAACGAGGTCATTGGACAAAACAATTAGATGAATTGCTTTCGTAAAGAGTATATAATAAGAAGTTTTCAATCATGGTACTTCTTGTGGACTGACTCCATGATTAAGTAATTGCGAATTATCGAAACAATACTTCTGGGCATAATTGCAATCCTTAGAGCCTAATTGTATATGTCCAGTTGGTCCCTCTGCTAGCTCAACAAAAGTTGGATCGGATTGCATTTGAATTAGGAGAAAATTCTAAGACTTTGGGAATAATTTAATTGAGTCGATTTATTCGATGTGGAATTAAATTATGTGGTCGTGAGAATTGTTCAACTAAACAATTTGATTAAAGAATTTTCTTAAACAATAATTTGGAAAAATTAATTTTGATCAAGTAAAATTAAATTGATCAAATCTGTAACGCCCCAAAACTTCTATATGTATTTCTGTGAAATCTTGAAAGAAATCTGTATCTGCTTCAGTGGCTAAGTGTTCTGGGTGTGTGTGGGAGGTCCCAAGTTCAAGCCTTAGCTTTGGCAAATTTTGTTATTTTTGGAATAAAGCATATCTCTGTTCAATGGGCTTATATTTAATTATTTGTAATACCATATCAGAATGAGCCTGCTGGTTCGAGTGGTAAGGGAGTTAGTGTGATGGAGGTCCTATGTTCGACTCCCTACGCGAGTGGTGATGGAGTTAGTGGGAGTTAATTGACGGATTTGGCGATAATTGTTATTTTATTTTTATTTTCTACTTTCAATTTCCCCGAATTTTTTTCCATCTTTTGACGTTTTGCTTCTACATTCCCCTGTCAAATTTTCTTTTCCCTCTCTTCTTCGGTTTTCTAAATTGTTTCCTCTTTTTTTTTGAAAAAAAATGACCCGAAGGTCACCTCATCTCATTGCATCTTGAATAATCATGTTATGGATATCCTCTTTGTTCAATAGTTGCGTGCGCTCGTTCGGTAAGTAACTATTTTCCATCTATCTTCTTGTTTCATGGATAGTTTTCTAAAAGAGGTTTGCGTTCAATTCT
Organism: Gossypium sturtianum; assembly: GCA_025698515.1. Taxonomy (NCBI): domain Eukaryota; kingdom Viridiplantae; phylum Streptophyta; class Magnoliopsida; order Malvales; family Malvaceae; genus Gossypium; species Gossypium sturtianum. The sequence goes on from CM046951.1 coordinate 19,978,655, forward strand.
CATGGATTAGGTGAAGGTCAAGATTTCGGGGGTGCTCCTGCAGCGATTTGAGCGTTAAAGGTTCATGTTCGTTACCGGTAAGTTTACAAGATACGTTGTTGGTGTTGTGAGTTCCCATTAGTGGAATTTTTTCCGTTAAGGTTTCGAAGATGTTACTGAAATTGAGTGTTGTTATGACAATATTTAGGCTTTGGAAGGCTCTGGAATGGTTTCGCATCGAATTGATACCAGGTGTGTACCCGGAACGCAGAAAAATAGGTTTCAACGAAAAATGACACGACCGTATGATCGATGAAGGCCAGGCCATGTGCAAGACACGACCTTGTGATGGCCAAGGTGTGGCCGTGTGGGCCACACGGGCTACGCCAAATTGGGCGTATGGGCCACACGGGTATGTGGGCCCACACGGGCACGCCACACGAACGTGCAGTTTCTGGGCCAGGTCGTGTGATCTACACGGCTAAGGCTAATCTGGGTCTGTGGACCTGATCGCTGTGAATCAGAGCTTTAAAATTTATAAAAAGAATGATCGAACCTGGAAACTAACTCTGACCACGATTAAAGGCAAGTGTACCTATCGAACAGTAGTATAGCTTAGGCAAGACCAGATTATCGAACCCAAAGGAACTAAAAGTACTAATACTAACTTTCTTTTTATTATTTAACCTAAAATAAGTGAAGTTGCTTTTAATCTAAAATTAACAAACTACTAAGCTAAGGACACAAAAACAAAAAAGACTAAATTGGGGAGATAACTTTTAGGAAAACTCAGTTGATTTAGATGATACCCTCAGGAAGAATCCACCTAGACTTCACTTGTTATCTATCACTGAACCATATGATTTATTTACTAAATTTGATCCGTAAGACTCCCTAACGTATATTGAACCCTCTCTCAAGGCGAATAATGTCTAACCCTAGGTTAATTAGTGGAACTCTCGTTCTCTTATAATAACCCCCTAGAATAGCAGTAAATCGATCTATGGATTCCCATATTAGGTTTCACCCTAATTCGGCAAAATCTCGTCACCCTATCTCTAAGCGTGCGATCAACTCCACTTAATTATGCTAGATCTACTCTTAGGCATGGTTTATTCCTCCTCCACCTAAGCACATCAAATTTAGATTAAGCTCACATAATTAAGAACAAACTAAATATTTATCATATAATTCAGAAAATAATAACAAGATTCATCATAGGTTTCATCCCCTTTAGGTATCTGAAGGATTTAGTTCATAACTAAATAAGAAAACATCTCAAAAGAAAAGATAAAACAAAACATAAGAAATCCCTAAAACTCTCTGAAGGAATTGAAGGAGAGATCCGCCGTCTTGAGTAGAATTTCGACTTCTTGAGATTGATCAACTGGCTATCTTCGAGTGATTCCCTCAACTCTGACCTTTTCGGCTTGGCTCCTTGGCCTAGCTCACCGCCCCTTTTCAGCTGACCCTTAGGGGGTATAAATAGGCTCTTGGAATACGTTTCTTTCTCCCTAAGTATCCAAATCCGAGTGAAATTACTCTTTCCAGCGACAGGGACACGGCCATGGCACACGCCCGTGTGGATCGTGGCCAGGCCGTGCTCGGACTTCTTTAATGAGGCACGGCCGTGTGAATCGAGGGTGGATCGTGTTCTAGATGATCAGTGAGGCACGGCCGTGTGGGCTAAGGTCCAGGCCGTGTCGATTTCGTCCTTGGCCCAATTTATTCTGTTTTGGGCCCGTTTTATGTTCTTTTTATCCTTGGGTGCTTTCCTGAGTATAAGACATGAAAAGAAAGGATTAAGAGCACCTTTTTACATAAATCAAGCGATAAATCATCCAAAAGCATACTAAATGTGGGATTAAAATATGTTACTATTTCAATTTATCAAATACCCCCACACTTAAGCTTTTGCTTGTCCTCAAGCAAAATTCTCAACTTACAATTAAAATGAACTCTCTATAATTCATAATTCCTATCAACAATGTTTTATCATAATTCATAGATGATTTATACATGGATAATTCAACATAAAGAGTTCTAAAAATTCAAACAATCTAAGTCATAGATTTTGTAGCTCGAAAATATAGGTGTCTCCCCTTATCTAAATAATTACCTTTAATTCGAAATCGACAAGGATCGACATCCTCACAAAAGATCCACTCAAATCACTCAAAGTGTTTAAGGTTCAAAATTTAGGCACTCAAATGTCGAACATGAAAAGTTAATCCCATAGGCTTGCCTGAAAATCAAGTGTAACATCCTGAATTTATGGGCTTGTGCATTTTGTGTAGTGTATGCTTAAAATATTAATTTAAGGGTTGGATGTGCAAATGGGGCTCAGGTTTGGGCTGAGGCTTTGATTAAATATCCTGTTTAGACACTCTAGGGGCTTGAATTAAAGTTTTAGTAGTTTAATTGACATATTGGGCTTGTGGCCCAACAATGAGAGCACAAATGAAGGGAGCTATAGTTAGGCGTCACTAGTACATGAGGAGGGCCCAAATTTTGGCTGCCTGGAGCCCAAGTTATAGGGCCAAATTCGGCACTCATAAAGGACTAAGGGGGGGACGGCAACAAGGCAAAATTTTAGGGATTTTTATTGTGTGGATATTAAGCAGATAAAGGGAGAAGGAGCTGGTGATAATTAGGGGCTATTTTTGAGGAGATAACAGATTGAGATAAGGGAAAAGGGATAGGAGCTATCGTGTGTTGCGGTGTTGGCCGAAAATTAATCTCTGTTAAGGGAGGAATCGGTTTTCTATATGCAGAGGGGGTGCCAAAATTGCTGCTAAAGCTCCCATCTTTTCTTTTTCTCTGCACGAAATTTCTACTCTATTCTCCTCTCTTTTCTTTTTCTTGATTGGCGAATCCTCTCTTTCTCATCTCTTTGAGACACCTTAGCCGAATCATCAAGCCTCTCTTTACTCTCCTCTCACTTTCCCTTGTTAGCCAAACATACCACCTGGATCTTCTAAAAGAAAAAAGCTGAAAACGCATAATAGGTTATCTTTTTCGGATTTTTCATAAAAGCCAAATCGTGAGATCAAGTCTTCGTGTGTTCCAAATCACCAGCAGGGTGCCTACTTGTGCCAAATCAAGGAAACTTTAGGTAAGTGTTGATTTGAGAAAACCAAATCTTTCTCGGCTTTTCAAAGTCCCTAGCCGAATGGCTATTTAGGAACTAATCTCTTATTTTTCTCTTATTTTTGGCATTTCGGGATCTGAAGAGGAGTCAATCGTGTAGATCTCTAAGTCATAAGTTTAGTAATACCCGAATCGTGTCACTTTCGGGATTTCAAGGTAAGGAGATCTATTGATTTTAGTGTGTAAATTCGGGATTTACTAACCTTTGGCCGATTATAGGGGAGGTCAATTTTCGTGATTTTTCGGCTTTTGGTTGAACCAAGTTATAAATCCGGATAGCAAGGATACCGACTAAGAGTTTAGTACTTCGCGATAACAGGTGTGTAACTTTTCACACCATTAGATTGATTGTATATATATATATATATGTATATGTGTAATAAATCTGCTATACTCTGTTAAATGCCGAAATCCCGGCATAACGTTTGGAAACCCGAGAAGGGTAAAGGCTAAATATCAGGTTAGTGATTTCTGCCATTCATCAGTGAATGTTTCTGTTAAAAACGATATTTTTATATGTCTATTTTTATTTATGCTTGGGGTTGGGTGATTGATGAAAGGGAAGTGATCTGCTTACTGGCGGCTTATGCCATTTCGGCTGGTGACTCTGTCACAACTCATTTCGGTGGCTTATGCCATTTCGGCTGGGTGACTCACACGATTTGACGATGAGCACTAAGCGCAGCATGACCGCCATCGATGGTGTGTAGCGGTGTGGGTTGATGGTAGAAATCCCCAATAGTGTGATTGGCGGTAAGGGTGGTGTGTAGCGGTTGGAAACCTAGGAGTTGGGTTGGGCTTTGCATAATTTCTGTTATAATATATTCTGATATATGTTCTGTGGGGCTAAGGCCCAAATCTAATGGTGCATGTGGGCTGCACACTGAGTCTCGCGACTCACCCTATTATTTTAACAATTTCAGGTAGCACTTAGTGCATCGGACCGGGCCGGAGAGAGAGAGCAAGGTGGTCATGCGATAAATCTTGAGGATTCCACAAAAAGACTTTATTTTATTTATTTTTAAGAAATTTGTCTTAAGTGGGTTTTATATTTCGTTGTAATAAGGCCATGGGCCACTAGACTATTATTTTATGTTTTTGGGTTTAAGTTGAGTTTAATTATTAGACATTTTAATTTTTATGATTAAAATTAAGCTAAGACATGTACAAGTTTTTTTTTTCTTTTTTTGGATTTTAATTAAAATTCACCAAGGCAATTTATAACTTTATATCTTATATGACTTAATAAATTACTAAGTTTTCGGTATTAATGATTAAACCTAGAAATCGTTTTCCAAAATGCGACATGTTTTGCAAAATCACTCAAGTGACATACCAGATCCGGTTGTAGTGTATGGGCCGGGTTTGGGGTGTTACATCAAGTCTCCACCACTATAATATGAGATGATGCACAAATCAAAAGGTCTTTGACAGGGTTGTAATGGGGCTAGGGTTAAGGTGTGGATAAAGGCTGAATTAAAAGGTTAGAATCGAGATTGAATTGATAAATTACCTAACTAAAAACAATAAACTGAAAAATTACATAATGAATTGAAACCTTAAACTAATAATACGAGCTTCTTCTTTAATAAACTTTTAACTGTACAAGCTCGCCTTTCATCGTACTAATACTGAATATTCTTTTATTGATTTTTTTAAGAACAAATTAAATATTAATAGGAAAGAACTTTTTACAACTGAAATATAGAACATAGTTAGGTAACTGCTCAAAATCAAGTCTCGACAAAAAGGTAGTCAAAAGGAATGGTGATAACACATACAAAGGGTTTTGGGTTAATATTAGTGGTTATGTCAATAAAAAGGGTTGTTAGGATTAAAAGGGGTTCACTAGGGGTTAATTGTGAAGGTAGGCTTTTTAATGGAGTTAGTGGGTAAAAACCTAAATGCCTTAATCATCTCTGTATATCAAATCATAGGTGTGGTCTCGATATGCATAAACGAGGCAAGTTCTAGAATAACAAATCAATGTTGACACACTCATAATCAAAAAGTGAGCAAGAAAAAGAACATATGCTCCATAAGGCTCAAAATCTCACAAAAATTATGGGTATTTTTGACATCAACCTCGTAAATTTCAAACTTCAAGATAATACTCAGATTTAGTTCAAAAACCTAGAAAATTTAAAAGTTCTTGAAAAATTAGACTTATCATGCTTGATTCTTTATTATCTTAAAATTTAATTATCAATGCACAATTATCAATGACTTAATCTAAAACATATCAATAAAAATCATAAATCATAAGAAATTTCATCCTAATTAGTAATATGAGAAAATTACTTAAAAACAAGACTAAATTTAGGGATTTGAGAATAATGCAAAAAGTTTGGCACATCTAAGATTCACCCCCACACTTAAGATGTACATTGCCCTCAATGTACAAAGATATATAATCGATTATTATTAATCAAGAGAGAAGGGGAAAGTAACACTTCCTGAATTTTGGATGATTTCCTTGTCTCGGATGTAAATTAGAGTGTTCTGTCTGGATAACGAACCTGTGCTAGATGAAGAAATTGAGGAACTCGTGAAGAATTAGCCAAGAAATCTAAAGAAGAATTAATAATATACTAATAATATAATTAAAGACAAGAAAGATAAAGAGAAGGAGACTAAGAAGGAAAATAATCTAAGTTTAAAAGATAAAGGGGCTTGAGAATCCTCATTGGTAGATGGTTCGAGAGGTGGGTGTGACTTAGAAGGTGACGGAGGTGTTGGTGATGGTGGAAGTGGCGTGATTCCCAAGCAGCCTTTAGAACCTAAAAACAAGAAACTAAGATAAAATAAAATAATTTAAGCAGAAGAGAAGTAAAGATTTGGAAAATAAAGGAGAAGAGAAAAACGAAATAAAAATTAAATGGCCTCAAATGTTCTTGGCTTGTCGGTTTATTGAAGCGGCCGGCATGAACTTATGTATATCGGTCTCCCACTGAGAGATTGTGCTTGATTCTTTCCGCTTCTTTGGCATGGTTCTAGCGTAGCTTAAGAGTGATAGAGGCTTTGTTTCTAAGGAAAGGAGAGAGATTTTTGAAAGAAAAGAAGATGGAAGAAGTTGGGGTGAAAGGGAAGGGCTGTGGGGTTTAAATAAAATTTTGTATCTTAGGTTCTCCCACGCCCATGGATGGAGGGCGTGTCGATTCACACAGCCGCCTCACACGGCCGTGTGTTAAGGCGTGTTGGTTCACCCACGCCCATAGGTTTCAAGTCAGTATCTTTGCATGGCAAAGGGCACGGGCGTGTTATGCCCGTGGTTGGCAAGTCAGTAGCTTCACACGGTTATGGGGCACAGCTGTGCCACTTTGTCAGTGCCCGTGGGGGAGTGGTTGAGTCCGTGATTTCAAAAAATTAATTCACTCTGACTTGTACCGTCCGTCCGTGTCAGTATGGCGATTCTGTATATCCACACGGCCACAGCCACGGTCGTGTGCTAGGCCGTGTGGCCTGGGGATCTGCACCTCTTGTTAGTTTAAAGCTAGATATTATAAAGAAAGGATAAGATAGAATAAGAAAAAAATAAAAACGTAAAAGTTAATGGGGTTAGTGTTCGGGTTGCCTCCCGAGAAGTGCTCGTTTATAGTCTTAAGCTAGACTCTCCACTTGTTTGCATTGTCAGGGTGGTTTGAGGAGTTGAAAGTCCTTCCTCATGCTATCATTTGTATCCTTGTGAAAAGATTTAAGTCGAGATGTGTTTATAGTAAAAGTACCAAAAATAGGATTACCTACCTCGACTGTTCCATATGGGAAAACACTAGTTACCCTAAAAGGTATTTCTTTGTTTGCGTTAGGGTCCGGAGGAGCTATTTGAGGATTTGCCTTATCTAACAGTACCTGGTCCCCTATTTTGAAGTGATTTGTTGTTCCTATTAGCTCTTCTTGGGGCTCATTCAATTTTATCTTGTGTGGTTCCGGTTCTTCGTCGTGTATTCCTAATTTCTCCTTGAAGTGTGTCTTCCACTCGTCTAGATCATCGATCTGAATCCCTCGATCTTCATGAACTACTTCCTTGTTGGCTTTGGGTTCAGGATCGGGTTCAGTTGTATTCTTTGGTGGTGCTTCTTGAAAATAAGGTTTAACCGAATGGCTATCAGTATAATTTACATTCTCACCTTGATTATTCGATGTTCTAGCCGAGTCGAGAGCCTTGATGGTGACCGTCTCATTACCTACACAAAGAATGAGTTCTCCTGCATCAACATCAATTTTAGTCCTGGCAGTTGCTAAAAAGGGTCTTCCTAAAATTAGGGGATCGAATTATCCTCATCCATGTCTAAGACAACAAAATCTCTTTGGGAAAACGAATCATCAATTTTTACAAGAACATCTTCGATAATACCCCTAGGAATTCTAACAGTTTTATCAGCTAATTAAATGCTCATCCTAGTTTGTTTGGGTTTCCCTAGACCTAATTGTTTAAATAATTTGTAAGGCATGACATTTATACTTGCCCCTAAATCAGCTAACGCATTATCAATAGTTAGTCTACCAATTAAACATGGAATTGTAAAACTCCCTGGGTCTTTTAGCTTTTGTGGTAGTCTATTCTGTAACATTGCTGAGCATGTGGCGTTCAATTCCACATGTGGCTCTTCGTCTAATTTGCATTTGTTTATCAAGAGCTGTCTTAAAAATTTCCTCGAGTCTGGCATCTGAAAAAGAGCTTCAAGTAGCGGTAAGTTAATATGTATTTTCTTTAACAGTTTAAGAAACTTACCGAACTGTTCCTCTGTATCATCTCTTTTCATGGCTTCGGGGTAAGGTATGCGAGGTTGGTACTCCTTGATTACCGATTTTGGCTTTTCTTATGTTACCTCTATTTTACCTTCGTCTTCCTTATTTGGTTCGTCTACCGCTTTACTATCATGAGATGTGATGGCTTGAATTTGCTCTTTTGGGTTGATCTCGGTGTTACTTGGTAGACGCCCTTGTAGTCGTTCGGACATTATCTTGGCAAGTTGTCCCACTGACTTAGTGACTTCCCCTACTTGATTCTCGATTGCTTTGATCGATGCTTGTTGGTCAATAAGTGTTGTCTCAGGTTTTTGGCAATGGGCTTCGGTGGCTGCCATGAATTTTGCCAACATCTCTTCGAGGTTTGGCTTCTTCTCTTGTGGATAAGGCTGATTATGGAAATTTTGAGGAGGTTGTTGTCTTTGATTTCCTTGATTTCCTTGTCCTCCCCACGAAAAATTTGGGTGGTTCCTCCAACCTGGATTATAAGTGTTACTATAAGGGTTATTATTTGATCTAAAATTATTACCTATATAGTTCATTTGTTCACTCTCTGTGCCCGGTTGGTAGGGTGGGTACTCAGGATTCGCCACAGCTTCCACTTGCGTCGCCTTTGCATGACCGGATGTACCTCTGAAGAACACAAACTATCAAGCTTTTTATTCATCAACTCTACCTGATTTGATAGCATGGTTATTGTGTTGAGGTTGTAAACTCATTGTTTTTGTTGGCCTTGTTCTTGTAACTTGCCATCGATAGTTATTCAAATGACATCTCTTCTATAAATTCGTGGGCTGCTTTGCCGGAGTTTTATTATTCAAAGTTCCGCCGGCGGCTGAGTCGATTAGTTGCCTCGTTGAGGGGTTTACACCGTTATAGGAAGTTTGGACTTGGAGCCACAAGGGTAAACCATAGTGCGGAGACCTTCTCAAGAGATCCTTATATCTCTCCCATGCATCGTATAATGTCTCTAAATCCATCTGCACAAAAGAAGATATATCATTGCGTAATTTGGCCGTTTTGGCCAGTGGGAAATATTTTATTAAAAATGTTTTGGTCATTTGATCCCATGTATTGATTGACCCTCGTGGTAACGAGTTTAACCACTGTTTGGCTTTATTCCTTAATGAAAAGGGAAATAACCGAAGACGTATGGCATCATCAGAAATGGCATTTATTTTGAAGGTATCACGAAACTCTAAAAAGTTGGCTATATGAGTATTTGGATCTTCGTCCTGTAAACCATCAAATTGAACAAACTCTTGAATCATTTGAATAGTGTTAGGCTTTAATTCAAAATTATTAGCGGCTATAGCAGGCCTAACAATACTTGATTCGGCTCCTGTTAAATGAGGTTTAGCATAATCAAACATAGTACGAGGAGCATTATTTTCTCCCACATCTTGTGGTGGGGGGTTATTTTCGTCCATCCCTTCAGTAGGATTGGATCTGTCTTCTTCCTCTCTTTCTGTGTAGTTTAGGGCTCGCCTGATTTCTCGGTGATTCCTGTGAACGGTAGCGTCAATATCACTGTCGTATACTAAAGGTCCTCTCGGGTTCCTTCTAGTCATAAACTAGAGGTACCTGCTAGGAAACGAAAGAAAGAGAATTTAGCAAAAATTAAAAACAAAAAAAATAAATTGTAGAAAATAAAATAAATAAAAATAATGGCTAAAGTAATAAAAATAGAGCTTTCTTAATATTTTGGTTCCCTGGCAACGGCGCCAAAAACTTGATCGCTATGAATCAGAGCTTTAAAATTTATAAAAAGAATGATCGAACCTGGAAACTAACTCTGACAACGATTAAAGGCAAGTGTACCTATCGAACAGTAGTATAGCTTAGGCAAGACCAGATTATCGAACCCAAAGGAACTAAAAGTACTAATACTAACTTTCTTTTTATTATTTAACCTAAAATAAGTGAAGTTGCTTTTAATCTAAAATTAACGAACTTCTAAGCTAAGGACACAAAGACAATAAAGACTAAATTAGGGAGATAACTTTTAAGAAAACTCAGTTGATTTAGATGATACCCTCAGGAAGAATCCACCTAGACTTCACTTGTTATCTATCACTGAACCATATCATTTATTTACTTAGTTTGATCCGTAAGACTCCCTAACGTATATTAAACCCTCTCTCGAGGTGAATAACGTCTAACCCTAGGTTAATTAGTGGAACTCTCGTTCTCTTATAATAACCCCCTAGAATAGCAGTAAATCGATCTATGGATTCCCATATTAAGTTTCACCCTAATCTGGAAAAATCTCGTCACCCTATCTCTAGGCGTGTGATCAACTCTGCTTAATTATGCTAGATCTACTCTTAGGCAGGGTCTATTCCTCCTCCACCTAAGCACATCAAATTTAGATTAAGGTCACATAATTAAGAACAAACTAAGTATTTATCATATAATTCATAAAATAATAACAAGATTCATCATAGGTTTCATCCCCTTCAGGTATCTGAAGGATTTAGTTCATAACTAAATAAGAAAACATCTCAAGAGAAAAGATAAAACAAAACATAAGAAATCCCTAAAACTTCTTGAAGGAATTGAAGGAGAGATCCGTCGTCTTGAGTAGAATTCCGGCTTCTTAAGATGGATCAACTGGCTATCTTCGAGTGATTCCCTCAACTCTGACCTTTTCAGCTTGGCTCCTTGGCCTAGCTCACCGCCCCCTTTTCAGCTGACCCTTAGGGGGTTTATATAGGCTCTTGGAATACGTTTCTTTCTCCCTAAGTATCCAAATCTGAGTGAAATTGCTCTTTCCAGCGATAGGGACACGGCCATGGCACACGCCCGTGTGGATCGTGGCCAGGCCGTGCTCGGACTTCTTTAATGAGGCACGGTCGTGTGAATCGAGGGAGGACCGTGTTCTAGATGATCAGTGAGGCACGACCATGTGGGCTAAGGTTCAGGCCGTGTCGATTTTGTCCTTGGCCCAATTTACTCCGTTTTGGGCCCGTTTTATGTTCTTTTTATCCTCGGGTGCTTTCCTGAGTATAATACATGAAAAGAAAGGATTAAGAGCACCTTTTTACATAAATCAAGGGATAAATCATCCAAAAGCATACTAAATGTGGGATTAAAATATGTTACTATTTCAGTTTATCAGGGCCACACGGGCGTGTGAGCCCATTTAATCGAATTCTTTCCTAGGGTTGCACGGGTTGTCCCAACGATTGTGAGCCTGCTGTAAAATCAGTAAGGGGTAATTAGACCCTAACTTGTATGATCTGTATGACTGATATTATGTTCTGAGCATGTTATGTAGCAGCCCGGTTTAGACCCTAGTCGAAATAGTGGTTTCGAGACCACAAATCAGAGGTCAAAAAAATATTTTAATATTATTTTTAGTGTTTACAGTATGTGATTAAGCATGTGTGAAAATTATGCTTGAAAATTTTATCGTTTGTGTGCCGAATTGTGAAAAAGGACTTAATCGCATAAAATGTAGAAGTTGTGTTCTAACTGATAAAGTGCTGAATTGACATGGCTTTTTAAATGAGAGGTTCTTATGTTGTAAATGGATCATTAATGGCTTTAATGGACAAGTTTGGACATGAGATAGTGGATTTTTAATATTAATAATAAGGTTAAAATTTGTATTTGATTATTAAAGTTGTTATAATTAAAATAACAAAAATTAGATGGCCATTATGTTCATCTTTGGCCGAAAATAGAAAGAAAAGAAAAGAAAAAAGATTAAGCTAGGTTCGGCACTTTTAAGTCTTGATTGAGGTATGTTTTTACTTCGGTTTTTGATAATTTCTACGTTTTTGTGATCGTTGCTTAGCATATTATCAAGCCCATGTCTTAATTTTAGAAATTGATGATGATTTTGAGATGTGCCATTAATGAATATGTGAGCTTGGTGTTGATAGTTTGTGAAATATGAAAGTTTAATGTTGGGTTAACATATTTTGTCTTTGAATTTTTGATGAATTTGACTATTTTGGGCTAAATTGTGAAAATGAGAAATTAAAGGACTAAAATGTGAAATAAATGAAATGTATGGACTTGTATGAACATGAGGAAGATTCGGCCTAAGCATGGTATAATGAAATTAAGTGTATTTTGTGATTTTATGAAATAGGGACTAAAATGTCAAAATGTGCAAATGTGAGGGCAAGAACAAGGTAAGTTTTGGTGAATGAATGAGCTAAATTTGAATATGTATAGATCAAGAAAAGAGAAATTCAGACTTAGATCGAGGCAAGAACAAGGTGCTCGATTGATCGACTTGTATCGTGTTTCTACGTCCAAGGTAAGTTTGTGTATAATACATGTTGTCTAAATGATGTTCTTATGTGTTGAAATGAATGGGAATGTGAGTTTGAAATTCAGAAATGTGAGATGTGATTTTGAAGTTATATGGCACTAAGTGTGCGTAAACAAAATCGATACAACGATGATCGGCACTAAGTGTGCGAGATAAAGAAAGCATAGACTATATTAGTTGGCACTGTGTGAGTGATATTGAGACATCTTCTGTTTAATGTAATGGCACTAAGTGTTCGATAATATTATGGCTTCGGCCAATTAAATGGCACTGAGTGTGCGAATTTATCAAATGTTGAAAGAGGACCGAACGAATTATGGAATTGAATGGTAAATGTGATTGATAATTACGTGATGGTACAGGTATGTACGGAACCTATGTGGTTGATTATTTTGTATATGGAATAAATGGATATTTAAGTGAGTGTTAATATGAATTGATCCATGTGATAGTTATGGTATGAAAATGAGTAGTAGTTGTGGTTGAGATTGAGTAATGATGTGAATTGAACTAAGTGTTAGTAATTTTGCTTATTGAATTTAAATTGTTAAGCTTAGTATGTTATATTACAAACTTACTAAGCTTTAAAGCTTACTGTGTGATGTTCTTTTCTATTTTACAGATTCATTAAAGCTAGCTCAGATCCGGGGATCATCAGCGACTCAATCACACTATCGGCCATCTATTTTGGTACTTTTGGAAGTTGTATTTTCGGTATATGGGCATGTATAGGCTAGTGGTTATGGAATGTTTTTGAGATGTATAGATCTTGCCATGTGATATGGCTTGATAGATGAATAATCTTAGCAAATGTCTTGGATATGTGAGAGTGATAGTTATAATGTGTATATGTGACTTTGTGTGAATGACCTTTATGATATGTTTTGGTGATATGTAAGTGGTATGTTTCATGCTAAGATTTGGTAAGGATTGAATGATGTATAGAATACAAGTTTTGATGTGAATTTGATACTTTGGATTGGTATGCTTGAGTTGGAATTGAAATGGAAGTAAATGATATAGTTGAAGGTTAAATGGTACATGTTTTGGTATGTTTTGGATGCATTTGAGATATGAATTTAGTATGGCATTGATGCTTGTAGGTGTGACCCAAAAATTTGGGTGGGAAATTGACCTTGCAAATGGCCTATATTTGCCCACACGGTTGAGCACGCGGGCGTGTGTCTCGATCATGTCCCTTAAGTTTGTAATTCGAAACAAGACACACTCGCACACGGGCCAGACACACGGGCGTGTGACAGGCCGTGTGAATTAAGTCAGTGTTGCCCACGGGTCAAGCACACGGGCATGTCTTCAGCTGTGTGGACAAGTCAGTATGTATGCCTTGTTTTGCCACGGTTTGGACACACGGGTGTGTCTAATACCGTGTGGGGCACACGGCCTATTCACACGGGTGTGTGACCTCTGTAACTTTAAAAAAATGTTTGATTTTTGGAAAAATTTTGTACGTGCTCGGTTTAGTCCCGACCCCTTCGTAATGCGTGATTAAGGTCTCGTAGACCTAATAAAGGGACTCTAAGTATTTGATTTGTTATGATATGATGATGATGTAATTGTGTTTGAGAAGTTATCGTAAAAGTTCTGTTATGTTCGGTAATGATTTTTAACCCTAGACCGGCGATGGTTACGGGTTAGGGGTGTTACATGTTATTATCATGCATATCCGACTGATCTGTTCCATAAATCTTTATCTGTAATTAAGCATGTAAGCATGGTTATTCTGTAAGTCTGGTTCTGCATTTATTGTATCTTTTTTGGGGTTGGCTATGACATATATATATATTGGAGGAAGTGTTCTGAGAGGCGTTTACGCCTACTATCTGACAGCTCAGCTGCAATATATCTGATGTGTGCCACATTCGGTACAGTATGGTGTGTAGGGCTGGGTGGGTGTTTTAAACCCCACATGGTTTTAAGGATGGTCGGAGATGGTGTGTAGAGGCTGGGGGTAGGATCTTGATTTACATTTATCATTTGCATACCAGTATCTCAGATCTCGAGATGGGCTAAGGCCCAAATCTGCATCTGAATCTATAATGGGCTTGGGCCCAAGATTGTATCTGACTGATATATGTTATACTATATGTGTGCATGCTTGATTCTGTGGGGTTACACACTGAGTTACGAGAACTCACCCTTTTTTCTGTCTATTTTTGTATAGGTAACCCACAGAGTTAGGCGGATCGGTGAAGCGGTGGACTCGACGATGACCACTCTTTTAAAACTATTACACTTTTGTTTTATGGTTTCATTTTAATTTGCTGGGTATTTCTTTTGTAATTGGGACTTTATGGACTATTTTTCTTAAACTTGAGTTTTTACAATGTTTATGATCTTATAATTGCAAAACTCGATAAAAAATGGGATTTTACCAAAAGCAAATGTTTTCTAAAATCACAAACGGTTTTACTTAATTACAATGGTTTTCAGTAAGCTTCCTCCTTTAAACACTTTTAAGGAAAGTTAATTGAACAGGAATGAACATTTTGATAATAATTCTACACAAATAGAGTTAGCAGATCCGAAACAGCTTCATCGTGTTAGTTATTTTTTTAAATCCATTCTATGTGACATTGCTAGATTCGGCCATAACGTCTAGGCCAGGTTTAGGGTGTTACCTTTAGTGGTATCAGAGTCAGGTTATAAAATTCGGCTGTGGATTTTTGGGTTCCAAAAAAAATGTTTTAAAGAATTGGTTTCCAAAAAGATTTTAACTACTCTGATTAAGTATGTGGTTCATCAAGACTCCAACGCTGATTCTGTAAGTTTTCTGAAACTTAGATAGATTATTCTGAAATACTGTAGATAGTTACTTTGAAAACATTATTAGTAAGTACTCTCTGAAAATGTAGTGAAACATTTAGAGACTGAAACATCCGAAATACTCTGAACTTTTGAAACTTTCTGCATAAAATATCTGTTAATAAATATTGAACTGATGCATAAAATTTATAATGAGAATGATCGAACCTGGAAACTGACTACAACAACGATTTTTAGGCAAGCGATAAAACCAAACATAAGAAATCGCTAAAATCCCCAGAAGGAATTGAAGAGTAGATCATCCGTCTTGAGTATGATTCCGACTTCTTGAGATGAATCAACTGGCTATCCCCGAGTGAACCTCCACAAATCTGCCTTCTCTGGCCTAGCAAGACGCCCCTTGACAATAGCCTTGGGTTCCCCCTTTTAGGTCATACTTAGGGTGTATATATAGACTTTGGAATGTGTTTCTTTGCCCCTAAGTATCCCAATCCGAGTGAAATTACTCTTTGTCATGGCAGGGGCACGGCCATGGCACACGCCCGTGTAAATCGTGGCCAGGCCGTGTTGGACTCCATTAATGAGGCACGACCGTGTGGTCTTGGGCCCAGGCCGTGCTAATTTCGTGATCTGGCCCATTTGGCCCATTTTAAGCATGTTTTCTATTCTTTTCATCCTCTGGTGCTTCCCTGAGTATAAAACATGAAAATAAAGGACTAAGAGCACCAATTTACATAAAATAAGGCTTAAATCATCCAAAAGCATGCTAAATATGGGCTTAAAATATGTTACTTTTACGGTTTATCAAATACCCCCACACTTAAGCTTTTGCTTGTCCTCAAGCAAAATTCTCAACTCATAATTAAAATGAACTTCCCTCAATTCATAATAGTCATTGATAGTGTTTCATTATAATTCAAAGATAATTTATACATGGATCATTCAACTCAAAGAGTCCTAAAGATTCAAACAAACTAAGTCATACATTTGTAGCATAAAACATAGGTGTTTCCCTTCATCTAAATAATTACCTCTGATTCAAAACCGACAAGAATTGACATCCTCACTAAAGATTCACTCAAATCACTCGAAGTGTTTAAGGTTCAGAATTAAGCACTCAAAAGTCAAACATGAAGAGTTAATCCTATAGGCTTGCATGAAAATCAAATCTCCACCTCTCTATAATGAAATTATACACAAATCAAAAGGTCTTTGAAAGAGTTGTAACGGGGCTTGGGTTAAAGGTAAGGATAAAGGCTGAATTAGAGGGTTAGAATCGAGATTGACTTGACAAGTTACCTAACCAGAAATAACAAACTGAATAAAAGTAATTACATCAATTGAAAACTAATAATACTAATAATACTAATAATACGAGCTTCTTCTTCAATATTTGGAATTTAGACGTATAAGCTCCTTTAATCACAAAACAAATAATGAATATACTTCGATTTTTTAACATCATAAATACATAATTAAGGATAAATTACTGGGATAAAGATCATAGTTAGGCAACTGATCAAATCAAGTCTCGATATAAGGGTAATCAAGAAGGATGGTGATAACAAATATAAAGGGTTTTGGGTTCAAATTAGTGGGTAAGTCAATAAAAAGGGTTGTTAGGATTAAACGGGGTTCACTAGGGGTTAATTATGAAGGTAAGATTTTTAGTGGAGTAAGTGGGATAAATCCTAGGTGCCTTCATCATCTCTGTATATCAGATCAAAGGTGTGGTCTCGACATGTATAATCGATGCAAGTTCTAGAATAACAAATAAATGTTGACACACTCATAATCAATAAAGTGAACAAGAAAAAGAATATATGCTCTATAAGGCTCAAAATCTCACAAAAATTATGGGTATTTTGATGTCAACCTCGTAAATTTCAAACTTCAAAGTAATATTCAAATTCAGGTAGACAACCTAGAAAAATTTTTAATTTCTGAAAAATAGACTTATCATGCTTGATTCTCTAGTATCTTAGAATTTAATTATCAATGCACAATTATCAATGACTTAATCTAAGACACATCAACAAAAATCATAAATCGGGGAAATTTCATTCTAATCATAATATGAGAAACTTACTTTAAGACAAGGCATAATTCAGGGATAGAATAATGCAAAAAGTTTGGAATCCTTAAGATCCACCCCCCCACACTTAAGATGTACATTGCCCTCAATGTACAAAGGTAGATAATAGATCAATAATAATAAAATCATAAGATATGGGGAGAAGTGAAACTTCCTGAATTATGGATGAAAATCCTTGGAGGATGTTCCATGACAAAGACGTTGGAGAGGTTGAAGTGGCTATAGTTGTGGTCGTGGTGGCTACCCACTATTGCTGTGCTAGATGAAGAAATTGGGTAGCCTGTGAAAGATTAGCCAGGATATACTAATAATAATTAAAACTATACTAATTAAATAATTAAAGAAAAGCAAGCTAAAGTGAAGAGAAATAAGAATTAAACTAAAATTAAAAGGAAAGAAAAGATAAATGGACCGTAGAGTCCTTATTGTTGGATGGTTCATGAGGTGGGCATGATTTCTAAGGCTGTGGTTATTGTGGTGGTCGTGGTGTGATTCCCAAGCAGCCTGTAGAACCTAAAATCAAGAAATTAAAATAAAATAAACTAAGTTAAGCAGAAGAGAAGTAAAGATAAGGAAATTGAAGCAAAAGAGAAAAACGAAGTAAAAACTAAATGGCCTCAAATGTCCTTGGCTTGTCGAATGATTGAAGCGGCCGGCATGAACTTATATAGATCGGTCTCCCTCAGGGAGACTGTGCTTGGTTCCTTCCGCTTCTTCGGCATTTGGTGTAGCTCAAGGGTTTTGGGAATAAGGGGAATGGGAAAAATGGAAGGGGGTAAAAGTTGAAAGTGAGTAGAGGGGAAGAGATGGGAGGGGGTTTTAAATAGATTTTTAGGCCTGGTACAACCCCACGCCCGTGTACCATGGGCATGTTGAGTCACACGGCCGCCTCGCATGGCCGTGTTGTGTTTCGTTCGTTTCTCCCATACCCATGTTCGATTCGCCATGCCCGTGTACAATCTAATAGTGTCAGCCACGACTGCATTGCACGGCTGTGGCATGGTAGTTGGGTCCGTGACTCGTAGATCTGACTCGTTCTGACTCGTACCATCTCTGCCATGTCAGTACGGAGATCCGGTGCGTCCACACGGCCACGGCCACGGCCGTGTGTAAGGCTGTGTGGTATGGAAATTGACCTTGGTTAGTTTATCGTTAGTTGCTACAAATGAGAAATAAAAGTGAAAATAAAATAAAATAAACTAAAATAAAAAAAGTAATGGGGTATGTGCTCGGGTTGCCTCCCAAGAAGCGCTCGTTTAAAGTCTTAAGCTAGACTTACCTCTCGTTTGCATCATCAGGGTGGTTTGAGGAGTTGGAAGTCCTTCCTCATGCTATTAGTTTCATTATCATGATAGAGTTTAAGTCGAGATGAGTTTATATTGAAAGTACCAAGAATAGGATTACTTACTTCGACTGTTCCGTATGGGAAAACACTGATTACCCTAAAAGGTATTTCTTTGTTTGTGATAGGGTCAGGAGGAGATATTCGAGGGTCTGCTTTATCTATCAATACTCGATCTCCAATTTTGAACTTGTTTGCCTCGTGAAGTGGCTCTGGTTCTGCTTTGTGTATCCCTAACTTTTCCTTGAAATGCGTCTTCCACTCGTCTAGATCATCGATCTGAATCCTTCGTTCCTCACGAGTTATTTCTTTGTCGGCACAGGGTATAGGATCGGGTTCAGTTGTATTCTTTTGTGGTGCTTCCTGAAAAGAAGGGTTAACCGAATGGTTATCAGTAGAATTTAATTTCTCACCTTGGTTATTCGATGTTCTAGCCGAATCGAGAGCTTGGAGAGTGACTGTCTCATTACCTACACGAAGTATGAGTTCTCCTGCATCAATATCAGTTTTAGTTCTGGTAGTTGCTAAGAATGGTCTTCCTAAGATTAAGGGGATACTATTGTCCTCATCCATGTCTAAAACGACAAAGTCTACTGGGAATACGAATTTTTCAAATTTTACAAGTACATCTTCGATTATACCCCTAGGAATTCTAACAGTTTTATCAGCTAGTTGAATGCTCATCCTAGTTTGTTTTGGTTTCCCTAGACCTAGTTGTTTAAACATTTTATAAGGCATGACATTTATGCTTGCCCCTAAATAACGCATTATCAATAGTTAGACTACCAATTAAGCATGGAATTGTAAAACTCCCTGGATCTTTTAATTTCCGTGGTAGTCTATTTTGTAATATTGCCGAGCACATGGTGATCAGTTCCACATGTGATTCCTCGCCTATCCTTTGCTTTTTCATCAACAGCTCTTTTAAAAATTTTCTAGAATCTGGCATCTGCGTAAGAGCTTCAAGCAATGGTAAGTTAATATGTAATTTCTTTAACAGTTTAAGAAACTTACCGAATTGTTCCTATATGTTGTCTCTCTTTATTGCTTTAGGATATGGTATGCGAGGTTGGTACTCTTTGATTATCGGTTTTGGCCTGTTATTACTTACCTCAACCTTACCTTCTTCTACAGAATTCTTTTGCTTTAAATTTGGCTCATCTAGCCCTTCACTATCTTGAGCTATTATGACTTGAATTTGCTCTTTTGGGTTAGTCTCTGTGTTGTTCGGTAGTCTTCCCTGTGGTCTTTCAGAGATCTGCTTAGCAAATTGCCCGATTTGATTCTTGAGTTCCTCTATCGATGCTTGTTGTTCTTTAAATGTTGTCTTGGCATTTTGGAAATATCTTTCTGAGGCTGCCATGAATTTTGTCAGCACCTCTTCGAGGTTCGGCTTCTTTTCCTATGGGTAGGGCTGTTGTTGGAAGTTTTGGGATGGTTGTTGCCTTTGATTTCCTTGACCACCCCATGAGAAATTGGGGTGGTTCCTCCAACCTGGATTATAAGTATTACTATAAGGGTTATTGTTAGGCCAAAAATTGTTACCCATATAGTTCATTTGTTCGCTCTCCATGCTCTGTCCGTAGGGTGGGTACTCAGAATTCGCCATGCCTCCACTTGTGTCGCACAGCATAACTGGCTGTACGTGCGAGGAACCATATACACCATCAAATTTTTTATGTAACATCTCTACCTGATTTGCTAGCATGGTTACTGTGTCGAGGTTATAAACTCCAACTGCTTTTGTTGGCCTTGTCCTTGTGACTTGCCACTGATAGTTATTCAGTGACATCTCTTCTATAAACTCATAAGCTGGTTCAGGAGTTTTGTTATTCAGAGTTCCGCCGGTGGCTGAATCGATTAATTGCCTTGTTGAAGGATTCACACCGTTGTAAAATGTTTGGACCTGTAGCCACAAGGGTAATCCATGGTATGGACACCTTCTCAGCAAATCTTTGTATCTCTCCCATGCGTTGTAAAGTGTCTCTAAATCCATCTGCACAAAAGAAGAGATATCATTCCTTAATTTGGCCATTTTGGCCGGCGGAAAATATTTTAGTAAAATTTTTCGGTCATTTGACCCCATGTAGTGATTGACCCTCGTGGAAGAGAATGCAACCACTGTTTGGCATTATTCCTCAAGGAGAAGGGAAATAACCGAAGACGGATGGCATCCTCAGTAACGCCATTTATCTTGAAAGTATCGCAAAATTCTAGGAAATTTTCCAAGTGATTATTTGGATATTTGATAAACCATAAAAGTAACATATTTTAATCCCACATTTAGCATGCTTTTGGATGAATTATCCCTTATTTTATGTAATATGGTGCTCTTAATCCTTTCTTTTTATGCTTTATACCCAGGGAAGCACTGGAGGATGAAATGAACAGAAAATGGGCTTAAAACGGGCCAAATGGGCCAAAGCACGAAATTGGCACGGCCTGGGCCCAAGACCACACGGCCGTGCCTCATCAAAGGAGTTCACACGGCCTGGCCACGATTTACACGGGCGTGTGCCATGGCCATGCCCCTTCCACGGCCAAGAGAACTTTTGCTCGGATTTGGATACTTGGAGGAAAAGAAACACAATCCAAAGTCCATTTAAACACCCAAGTAGGAACTTCACTTAGATTTGGATACTTAGAGGCCAAGTAAGGCATCTCCAAGCCTATATAAACACCCTAGGGGGCAACTTAATTGGGGAGTTTGGCAGAAGCCTTCTGCCAGGGCTTATGTCAGGGGGCGGTTACCTAGGCCAAAGAGTCGAGCCGAAGAGGTCAGATTTGTGGGGAACACTCGAGGATAGCCAGTTAATCCATCTCAGGAAGCCGGAATTCTACTCAAGACGGCGGATCTCTCCTTTAATTCCTTTAGGGGGTTTTAGGGATTTCTTATGTTTTGTTTTATCTTTTCTTTTGAGATGTTTTCTTTCATTGTTATGAACTAAACCCTTCAGATACCTGAAGGGGATGAAACTTAGATGAATCTTGTTATTGTTTTCTGAACTATATGATAAATACTTGATTTGTTCTTAATTATTTGTGCTTAATTCTTGTGTTAATATTTTCGGGATATTGATTCAAGCTGAATGTGCTTAGGTGGTGGAGCAAAAGCCCCTGCTTAAGAGTAGATCTAGTATAATTAAGCGGAGTTGATCGTGCGCCTAGAGATAGGGTGACGAGATTTTGCCGAATTAAGGTGAAACCTAATATGGGAGTCCATAGATCGAGTTAATGCGATTCTAGGGGTTTTAATTAGAAAGGGATTTCAATTAATCAACCTAGGGTTAGACGTTATTCGCCTTTAGAGAGGGTTTAATATAAATTAGGGAATCTTACGGATCAAGTCAAGTGAATACATCGTCTGGTTCAGTGTTAGATAACAAGTGAAGTCTAGGTGGATTCTTCCTAAGGGTATCGTCTTAATCAACTGAGTTTTTCCAACAGTATTTCCCCAATTCATTCTTTTTGTCTTTGCGTCTTTAGCTTAGTAGTTAGTTAAATTTAGATTAAACAACAAACTTCACTTATTTTAGGCAAGATAATAAAAAGAAAGTTAGTATTAGTACTTTTAGTTCCTTTGGGTTCGACAATCCGGTCTTGCCTAAGCTATACTACTGTTCGATAGGTGCACTTGCCTCAATCGTTGTTATAGTTAGTTTCCAGGATTGATCATTATAAATTTAAAACTCTGAAAACAATGATCAAGTTTTTGGCGCCGTTGCCGAGGAACTAAAATATTAAGAATGCTCTATTTTTATTACTTTAGCCATCATCATCATTATTATTATTATTATTATTATTATTATTTATTTTTACTTTGCTAAATTTCTTTTATTTGATTTTGGCAGATAGAGGAGATGGCATTGAATAACTATCAGTGGCAAGTTATGAGGACAAAGCCAACAAAAGCAACCGATGTCTACAACCTTGACCCAGTAACCAGGCTATCAAACCAGTTAGAGATGTTAAATAAAAAGTTTGATGATTTGTGTTCTTCGCAGATACATCCAGTTATGCAGTACGAAACAAGCGGAGGCGTGGCGAATCCTGAGTACCCACCTTACGGATATGGCATGGAGAACAAACAAGTCCACTATATGAGTAACTATTCTAAACCTCAAAATAATTTTTATAGTGACATTTATAATGCAGGTTGGAGGTACCATCCCAATTTCTCGTGGGATGATCAAAGTAGCCAAAGATCGAAACTTCTTCCAAATTTTCAACAACCACCTCACCAACAAGAAGAGGAGTCGAACCTTAAGGAGATGCTGGCAAAATTCATAGCAGTGACAGAAACTCGTTTCCAAAATACCGAGACAACATTTAAAGAACAGCAAGCATCAATACCGGAGCTCAATGATCAAATTTGGCAACTTACTAAGTTAGTTTCTGAAATAAAATTAGAAAGCTTACCTAGGGAAAAAGAGCAAATTCAAGCCATAACAGCTCAAGATAGTGAAGGGTCAGACGAGCCCAATTTTAGGCAAGAGAATGTGGAAGAAGAAGGTAAGGTTGAGGTAAGCCAAGAAAAGCCAAAACCGGCAATCAAAGAGTACCAACCTTGCATACCATATCCCAAAGCGTTAAAGAGAGACGACACATAGGAACAGTTCGGTAAGTTTCTTAAACTTTTAAAGAAATTACATATTAACTTACCGCTACTTGAAGCTCTTTCACAGATGCCAGATTCGAGGAAAATTTTAAAACATCTCTTAACGAATAAGCGTAAGTTAGACGAGGAGGAACATGTAGAATTAAACGCAGTATGCTCAGAAATGTTACAGAATAGACTGCCACAAAAGCTAAAAGATCTAGGGAGTTTTACAATTCCATGTTTAATTGGTAGACTAAGAGTTGATAATGCGTTAGCTGATTTAGGGGCAAGCATAAATGTCATACCTTATAAAATGTTTAAACAACTAGGTCTAGGGAAACCCAAATAAACTAGGATGAGCATTCAATTAACTGATAAAACTATCAGAATTCCTAGGGGTATAATAGAGAATGTTTTAGTCAAAATTGATAAATTCGTATTCCCAGTAGACTTTGTAGTTTTAGACATGGATGAGGACAATAATATTCCTTTAATTTTAGGAAGACCCTTTTTAGCAACTGCCAGAACCAAAATTGATGTCGACGCAGGTGAACTCATACTTCATGTAGGTGACGAATCAATCAGTCTTAAAGCTCTTGACTCAGCTAGGACATCAAGTGATCAAGGTGAGAAATTAAATTCAATTGATCACCAAGCTATTCAACCTTCATCACAGGAAACACCACGAAGCTACAAAACTGAACCTGATTCTGGATCCCGTGCCAATAAAGAAGTAATTCATGAGGAACGAAGGCTTCGGACCAAAGAACTAGATGAGTGGAAGACACACTTCAAGGAGAGACTAAAAAAACACGAAGCAAAAATGAGGCAACTCCACGACGAACTTAATAATGGGACAACCCAGCTTAAGATAGGAGATCAGGTACTCAAAATCTTCCCAGATGGAACGGTCGAGGTAACACATTCTAATTTCGGCACTTTTGAGGAAAACATTACTCGACTTAAATTTTATATCAATAACTGAATTGATCGAATGAGAAAGGATTTTCACCTCCTCAAACCACTATGACCATACGAATGAGAGGTAAATTCTAGCTTAAGAATATAAACAAGCGCTTCTCGGGAGGCAACATGAGCACTAACCCCATTAAATCTACATTTTTTTATTTTTTTTACTTTTATTTTTCCTTTTAGCACCTAACCATAAACTAACCAAAATACATATTTCCATACCACAGGGCCTTGCACAAGGCCGTGGCTGTGGCCGTGGCCGTGTGGCCACCACAGGAAGGTACAAAGGCGGGGACAACTAACAGATCCAAAATTTCTATTTAACCCCCTTCTTCCCTTCTATTTCCCGTTATCTTTCTTCTTTCATTTTCCTTTATTTACTTTTATTTTTATTTTTATTTTTATTTATTTTATTTATTAACTTCTTCTTATTCTTCGTACCATTTAGATTTAACTTAGGATACAATAAAATTAGGACGGCTGCTTCGAGGACTCAATTTCAAACAGTTCGAGACGCTTCCCCACGTTCACCTCCAATCCTATCCGGTTTCTTTTCATTGGCTTCATCCAAAATTCAGGAAGTTTCACTTCTCTCTCCATCTTACGATTTTATGATTATTTTGATATTATCTACCTTTGTACATTAAGGACAATGTACATCTTAAGTGTGGGGGGGTTAACTATAGCATTATCTAAAAATCCCTGAATTATGCCTTGTCCTAAAGTAAGTTTCTCATATTATGATTAGAATGAAATTTCCCTGATTTATGATTCTTGTTGATGTGTCTTAGATTAAGTCATTGATAATCGTGCATTGATAATTAAATTCTAAGATACTAGAAAATCAAGCATGATAAGTCTATTTTTCAGAAATTAATTTTTTTTCTAGGTTGTCTACCTGAATTTGAATATTTCTTTGAAGTTTGAAATTTACGAGGTTGACATCAAAATACCCATAATTTTTGTGAGATTTTGAGCCTTATAGAGCATATATTCTTTTTCTTGCTCACTTTATTGATTATGAGTGTGTCAACATTGATTAGTTATTCTAGAACTTGCATCGATTATACATGTCGAGACCACACCTTTGATTTGATATACAGAGATGATGAAGGCACCTAGGATTTAACCCACTTACTCCACTAAAAAGCCTACCTTCACAATTAACCCCTAGTGAACCCCGTTGATCCTAACAACCTTATTTATTGACTCACCCACTAATTTTAACCCAAAACCCTTTGTATTTGTTATCACCATTCCTTGACTCCCTTTTTGTCGAGATTTGATTTTGAGCAATAGCCTAACTATGTTCTATATTTCAGTTGTAAAAGTTCTTTCCTATTATTATTTGACTTGTTCTTAAAAAAAATAAAGTATATTCATTATTAGTTCTATAATTAAGTGAGCTTACATGTTTAAAGTTCAAATCTTGAAGAAGAAGCTCGTATTATTAGTAATGAAGTTTTAATAGATGTAATTATTTAAGATTAGTTCATTTTTCTAGTTAGGTAAATTGCCAGGTGAATCTCGATTCTAACCTTCTAATTTAGCCTATATCCATACCCTTAACCTAAGCCCCGTTACAACCCTGTAAAGACCTTTTGATTTGTGTATCATCTCATATTATAGTGGTGGAGATTTGATTTTCATGCAAGCCTATGGGATTAACTCTTCATGTTTGACGTTTGAGTACTTAATTCTGAACCTTAAACACTTCGAGTGATTTGAGTGAATCTTTAGTGAGGATGCCAACCCTTGTCGATTTTAAATCAGAGGTAATTATTTAGATGAGGGGAAACACCTATGTTTTGTGCTATAAATGTATGACTTAGATTGTTTGAATCTTTAGGACTCTTTGAGTTGAATTATCCACGTATAAATTATCTTTGAATTATGATGAAACACTATCAATGAATATTATGAATTGAGGGAAGTTCGTTTTAATTATGAGTTGAGAATTTTGCTTGAGGACAAGCAAAAGCTTAAGTGTGGGGGTATGTGATAAACCATAAAAGTAACATATTTTAATCCCATATTTAGCATGCTTTTGGATGAATTATCCCTTATTTTATGTAATATGGTGCACTTAATCCTTTCTTTTCATGTTTTATACCAAGAGAAGCATCGGAGGATGAAAAGAATGGAAAACGGGCTTAAAACGGGTCAAATGGGCCAAAGCATGAAATCAGCACGGCTTGGGCCCAAGACCACACGGCTGTACCTCATTAAAGGAGTCAACACGGCCTGGCCACTATTTACACGGGCGTGTGCCATGGTCGTGCCCCGCCGCGACCAAGAGAAGTTTTGCTCGGATTTGGATACTTGGAGGCAAAGAAACACAATCCAAAGTCCATTTAAACACCCAAGTAGGAACTTTACTTAGATTTGGATACTTGGAGGCCAAGTAAGGCATCTCCAAGCCTATATAAACACCCTAGGGGGAAACTTAATCGGGGAGTTTGGCAGAAGCCTTCTGCCAGGGCTTTTGTTAGGGACAGTTAGCTAGGCTAAAGAACCGATCCGAAGAGGTCAGATTTGTGGGTAACACTCGAGGATAGCCAGTTGATCCATCTCAAGAAGCCGGAATTCTACTCAAGACGGCGTATCTATCCTTTAATTCCTTCAGGGGGTTTTAGGGATTTCTTATGTTTTGTTTTATCTTTTCTTCTGAGATGTTTTCTTTCATTGTTATGAACTAAACCCTTTAGATACCTGAAGGGGATGAAACTTAGATGAATCTTGTTATTGTTTTCTGAACTATATGAGAAATACTTGATTTGTTCTTAATTATGTGTGCTTAATTCTTGTGTTAATATTTCCAGGATATTGATTCAAGTTGAATGTGCTTAGGTGGTGGAGCAAAAGTCCCTGCTTAAGAGTAGATCTAACATAATTAAGCGGAGTTGATCGCGTGCCTAGAGATAGGGTGACGAGATTTTACCGGATTAGGGTGAAACCTAATATGGGAGTCCATAGGTCGAGTTAATGCGATTCTAGGGGTTTTAATTAGAAAGATATTTCAATTAATCAACCTAGGGTTAGACATTATTCGCCTCGAGAGAGGGTTTAATATAAATTAGGGAATCTTACGGATCAAGTCAAGTGAATACATCGTCTAGTTTAGTGTTAGATAACAAGTGAAGTCTAGGAGGATTCTTCCTAAGGGCATCATTTTAATCAACTGAGTTTTTCCAATAGTATTTCCCCAATTCATTCTTTTTGTCTTTGCGTCTTTAGCCTAGTAGTTAGTTAAATTTAGATTAAACATCAACTTCACTTATTTTAGGCTAAATAATAAAAAGAAAGTTAGTATTAGTACTTTTAGTTCCTTTGGGTTCGACAATCCGGTCTTGCCTAAGCTATACTACTATTCGATAGGTGCACTTGCCTCAATCGTTGATATAGTTAGTTTCCAGGATCGATTATTATAAATTTAAAACTCTAAAATCAACGATCAAGTTTTTGGTGCCGTTGCCGGGGAACTAAAATATTAAAAACGCTCTATTTTTATTACTCTAGCCATATTTTATTATTGCAATTTATTTTCATTATTATTTTTTATTTTATTTTTATTTTTTATTATTTTTTTATTAATTTTCTTCTATTTGCTTTTGACAGGTAATTTTAGTTTACAGAGGAGATGGCACTGAATAACTATCAGTGGAAAGTTATGAGGACAAAGCTAACAAAAGCAGCCGATATCTACAACCTCGACCCAATAACCAGGCTATCAAACCAGTTAGAGATGTTAAATAAAAAGTTTGATGATTTGTGTTCTTCGCAGATACATCCAGTTATGCAGTATGAAACAAGCGGAGGCGTGGCGAATCCTGAGTACCCACCCTACGGATATGGCATGGAGAACGAACAAGTCCACTATATGGGTAACTATTCTAGACCTCAAAATAATTTTTATAGTGAAACTTATAATGCAGGTTGGAGGTACCATCCTAATTTCTCGTGGGATGATCAAAGTAGCCAAGGACCGGAACCTCCTTCAAATTTTCAACAACCGCCTTACCCACAGGAAGAGGAGTCGAACCTTGAGGAGATGCTGACAAAATTCATGACAGCCACAGATAACCGTCTCCAAGACACTGAGACCACCCTTAAGAATCAACAAGCATAAATTAAAGGGATCGAAAGCAAAGTTGGGGAACTCACTAAGACGGTTGGACAACTTACTAACACAGTTGGACTACTTGCAAAGTTAATTTTAGAACAACCACAAGAAAGCTTGCCAAGCAGCACTGAAACTAACCCAAAAGAGCAAATTCAAACTGCAACAGCTCATGACAGTGAAAGGTTAGTGGAATCTGACCCGAGGCAAGAACCTGTAGTAAGTGAAGGTAAGGTTGAGGTAAGCCAGGATTTACCAAACCTGGTAATTACAAAGTACCAAGTTCATATGCCATACCCCAATGCGATAAAGAAAGACCACACAGAGGAACAATTCGGTAAATTTCTTAAACCTCCAAATAAGTTTTTGAAAAAACTTGATCGTTGATTTCAAAGTTTTAAATTTATAATAATCGATCCTGGAAACAAACTATATCAACGATTGAGGCAAGTGCACATATCAAACAGTAGTATAGCTTAGGCAAGACCGGATTGTCAAACCCTGTGTGGTCTTTCTTTATCGTATTGGGATATGGCATACGAGCTTGGTACTCTGTAATTACCGGGTTTGGTAAATTTTGGCTTACCTCAACCTTACCTTCACTTACCATAGGTTCTTGCCTCGGGTCAGATTCTATGTAACATCCCGGTTTAGGGCCTAGTCAGAATAGTGGTGCAAGACCACAAATCCGAGGGTTATGATTGAGTTTTTGAGGTTTATGCCATGTATGCATGCTAATGTGAAAGTTTCATGAAGTAATTTTGTGAAATTGCGGTTGAATTGTCCAAAAAGACTAAATTGCAAAAGTTGCAAAATATGTGAGATTCTAGAAGCTATTTGTGTGAAATAGCTTTAGAATATTAATTAGAGGTCCTTAAATAGCAATTTACCCAAATTCTAATTTTTGGACAAAAATAGGCATGGATGAGTTAAAATTTGAAGTTTATCAAAAAGGGCATTTTGGTCATTTAGTTATTAAGTGATTAAATAGGTGAAAAGATGACAAAAATTCACTCATCTTCTCCCCCAAGCTGCCGAAAATTCCAATAGCAATTGTTAGGGCTCTTTCAATTTTTCAAGCTTGCTAGTAAGTGCTCCTAAGCCCGATTTTTTATATTATTCGTATTTTTAAAGTCCTATTAGCATGAGTAAGCCATTTTTACCTATTTGGAGAGCTATTATGGATGTTCAAAAATATACATATGTATGACATGCATGTATTTTGGTGTTTTATGGAAGAATGTGAAAGCTTGATGTAGTAGAAACATCTTTTGCTAAGTGATTTTCCATGAAAATGCATGTAGGGACTAGTTTGTGAAAAACTTTAGTTTGGTCATACATGTGTGATTTAGTGAGAATTGATGAATGCTTTAGTTGAGTAAGAGGTTCAGCTAAGCATGAAAGGATAGAAAGTTGAATAAAAATCACTTTACGAGCCTTGGAGCTAAAGTGTAAATATGAGAAAGTTTAGGGGCAAAATAGTAATTTCACTAAAGTATGAAATGTGGGTCAATTTAGTCAATGTGTGTATTGAATAAGCTGATTTATTCATTATAGATCAAGAAAGACGAAGCCCGGATCGTAATCGTGGCAAAAGCAATATGGTGGACTAAATTGTATATTTCTATACTTTTGAGTATCGAGGTAAGTCTATGCATAAATAATGCATTCATACTTACAATTTGTTAATTCTGGATAGTGTGTAGCATGTTTGAGAACCTATGTGGAATGATTGTATGATCGAGAATGTTTGAGAACCTATGTGGGATGAATGTAGTAGAAAATGTGGAATGAATGTATGATCGAGAATGATTGAGAACCTATGTGGTTTAAGTAGAATGATTAAGTAAGTAGACTTGTGCATGTGTTGTGATAATGCTAGATGGTGGGCTAAGTGCGATACCATCCTAATGCATATTGATTATGAGCTAGCTATGTGCGATGCTATCGTGAGGTATATCGACTAATGGGCTATGTGCCAAACCACTATGAATACCTTTGTGGTAGGCTAAGTGTGATACCACCTTATTAATCAATCGTGGTGTGCTAAGTGCGAAACCACCGAGATATTGGCTGTGTGGATTAACTGTGTGTGCTAGCTGTGCGTTATGGCTGTGTGGATTAGTTATGTAAACTAGCTGTGTGGATAAGTTATGTGGATTGACTGTGTGGATGTATTACAAGAAATAATGATGTGTTGTGTATTGTGTAAATGTGACATGGAATGCAGGGGTGCATTTCGATGGTTGTGAGTATGTGACTCATGATGTGTTGGAAATGTGGTAAGGGTTAGAAAGAGTAAGCATAGTTGTTCATTACTTTTGGTAGTATACTGCTAATTGTTGCTTAGATTATACTATGATGCTTATTTGTTTATGTGTAAACTTACTAAGCTCAAAGCTTACTCCCTTTCTTTGCCCTTGTCTTATAGATTAAGAGCGTTAAATCGAGATACGAGGATCATCAGAAGATAGCCCACATATCAACACACTTTGGTACATGAAACTTAATGTTTTGTATATGGCATGTATAGGGGCTAGATAAGTTAGTGAATTTTGTTGTAAATGGCTAAGAAGTGTTGGCCTTTAAATGGATAGTCTATTTTCTATAATGCCATAGTTGTTGGCTACCATATTATATGAAAAGTTATTGTTGTCTATGTGAGATTGCAATTCAATTTGAGTTGTTTATGGATGTGTTGAATGAGTGTATGTTATGTATGCTTAAGGGGTGAGAAGAGCTTAGCAAATAGCTTTGTTCTTGCCCATGTGGATAGACACACGGGCGTGTGTCTAGACCATGTGTGACACACAGTCAGCCAACGGGCGTGTAACCTGGCCGTGCATCCCCTGCATGTTAACATTTTAAGTTAGTATAGTCCACGGGCCAATCACACAGGCGTGTGATTTGGCTTTGAGGCCGTGTGTGTGAAGTCAGGATTCACCACGGTTTGGAAGCACGGGTGTGCCTTGGATGTGGGCAAATTGGCAGAATACTGGGTTTTTAGGCATGGTTTGGGGACATGGGCGTGTATTTCTATGCACGGGCGTGTCTAATATTGCACGGGCGTGTGAGACCTGTATAAAAGAGAAAAAAATTTAGATTGGAAAAAGTCTCGGATTAGTCTCGAGAGCCTTCGTGTGTATGAGTGAGGCTGTAACACCCCAAACCCGGACAAGACACCACGTCCGAATCTGGTATGCTACGGGGAAAACGTCTTGGGAAAACTAGATTTTTCGTTTAAAAGTGGGGTGAAAACACCGTGTGCTTGAAACAGATTTGAGTAGACTTGTTTGAAAAACTTTTGATGTATTTAAAACCCGGAGATTTTTAAAACTTAGCCAGATTTTGTAGTTGAAACGAGTTTAAACCATTTAAAACCTCATTAGTTACTTAATGATACATAAAACACTTTTGAACTTAGGTGAATTACAAGTTAGAATTGGAAACCAGTTGAATTTGTTTGTCACAAAGACTTAATGTGATACCCGATGGTATAGTTAAAAACACGTCGCGTTATAATTTTGAAAACATTATCTTTCCAGGTTTTAGTAAAACTTATACCGGCTTATTTTGTTAAGGCATATTAAATCTAATTAAAACATCAACCAACTTAAGACATAAATTTAGAGGCCTTTTACAACCCAAATAAAAACCCAAATAAAAGTAAATAACTAAAGTACCCAAAATATAGAGTCTGAGTAAAGACTTTATTCAGCATGGCATAAGCACCTCGAGTCCATCCCGGCTCCAAGTCCGCGTCTACGAGTCACCTGAAATGTCAAAGGAGAGGGTGAGTCGAGTGACTCAGTGTGTAAATCCCGCTCCCAAAGAATCAACATGCTAACACACATCATACATAGCAACATGATTAATGCAACCGAACCTAACCATCCATATCGCCTTTTCTACCCCGTGTGGTACCAAACCACCGTGGTGCCAAACCACTGGTGACATATAGTCACAATGTGCTACCAAAGCACCGTGTCCCAAAGACACAATATCCGTCAATGTGCTACCAAAGCACCGGTGTCCCAAAGACACGGTTGTGCTACCAAAGCACCGTGACCGAGTCACGAATCCAATGATGATGGGGCCAACCCATCGTGTGTTACCAAAACACTAGCGAGGCGATCCCATATCTCAAGTGGGGCCAACCCACGGTGGTTAAACCACGAGGGACAAGTCGCAATGAGGTGCCAAACCTCTGGTGTCCCAAAGACACAATGTGCTACCAAAGCACCGTGACCGTAGTCACAAATCGGTGATGGGGCCAACCCATCGTGTGTTACCAAAACAACGCGTCAATCCCAGTATAATCATCTGTGGGGCCAACCCATCGTGGTGCTGAGCCACTGGGACGAGGCGCCGAGGTACCAAACCTCTGGAGGTGCCAAACCTCTGGTGACCCAAAGTCACAAAGTGTGCTACCAAAGCAACGGGTGCTCGTCGGCACAATACATCACTTTGCTCCCTCCTCTCGTATCACCCATCAACATGCCAAACTCATGTAATCATGAATATCATGCTATCATGCATATCATACTATCATGCATATCATGCCAATATGTCTAATCTCATACCCCATGTCACATATCCATAACCATGGTATCATACGGATCATCAATAACTCATAATAATAGCACCGACTTACCCGAGTCCAAACTCGTACCCATGAGGGTATCATAATAGTCACCATCGTTTCATTAGTCATTGCACAAAGTTATTAACGAAATTACTAAATATAAGTGTGTTAGTATACACACACATAGCTACGAGTCTAAAGATCCCTACGAATCACTCTGAGTCCCTTGACTATCCGGCTCCTAGAATCGGCCAAAAGTAAACCATTAGGCAACCACAATATTCGGCCAACATAAGGGTTAGGCACTAAGACCATTCGGCCATAACCAAATGAACCACAAGGGTTAGCGTTGGACCCTTACCTTGCAAAAGTTTGGTTTCCTACCAAACCCGAACCAACTAATAGCCCCTTCTTTGATCACCAATCGGCTACACCTTAAGAGAGAATGGTTAATCCTTTGTCACCTTGACTTAATCAGATTTAAACGAATAACTGCGAATGATATCTTACCATCACTTACCTAATCGGTTCACAAAGAGAGAAGGCTCCACCTGACTGCTTTCGATATCCAAGACCCTAACACAAGATGATAATCCCAAAAGGTTAAC
This sequence comes from Gossypium sturtianum, assembly GCA_025698515.1. Lineage (NCBI taxonomy): Eukaryota > Viridiplantae > Streptophyta > Magnoliopsida > Malvales > Malvaceae > Gossypium > Gossypium sturtianum. The sequence goes on from CM046951.1 coordinate 20,011,927, forward strand.
ACCCTTCCAAACTGACCATAATCGACCCTTAACCAAAACACAACCAAATAAAGAACCAAAAGAGGGAGATATGGCCATTCGGCCTTGCACTTACCAACACCCAACACCAAAATTCGGCCAAGAAACCACTAGGGGGGGAGGGAGAGAAGGTTCGGCCTTGGTGTTTTACACACACCTATATTCGGCTTCCAAAGGTGAAAAATGGAGTGCAAACAAGAGAAGAATTAGAGACTACGGCAACAGGTTTTGAGAAGAACAAAAGAAAGTTTTGCAAGTTGATATGGGTTCGGCACACCCAAAAAGATAGACAAGAAGAAATGGAGAAATCGGTTGGGGAAATGGTGAGTTTCGGCACTAGTGTTTTTCAAGAAGAGAGAAGAAAATGAATAAGAAGACAATTGGTACTAGTTTCGACTTATGCAGGTGAAGGAGAAGAGAAAATGCAAGAGTGCATTCGGCTACAAGAAGGTTGGAAGAAAAGCAAAACAAATTCGGCAAGCCTTAGAGGTTTGGTATTTGGTTTTTCAAGAAGAAAAGAATAAGAGACTCTCTTGAATTTTCAGTTTAATTTGTTGACAAAGAAGAAATTTTGTTCCCTACCTTTTTGACCAAACAACAAAATGCCAAATAGAATTTCGGCCTAGCCTTCCCACTTACTACCACAACCCAGCCACTCCCAAAAACTCCCCAAATATTCGGCCATATCCCCAAAAGCTCCCATACACTCATTTGAATTGAGTGGACCAAGTCACACTCCTATCTTCACTCCACACCTTCCATTTGAAAGTGGAGACCAAGTCATAAGCGAGTTTGAACGCCTACAAACTCCTCCCTCCATGCCGTCAAAATGAGTGCCAAAAAGTGGCCACTCATGCACTCGAACACAAGGCCTCCACCTTGCTTTAGGCGTTACCCACTCCAAGCTTTAGTGGCGCCTACATTGCCACTCCACCAATTAATTTCTTGTGCTAACAAACTCCCAAAATAAATTTAAAAGCCCCCAGCTTCCTCGGCTCCTAATGCCTTAGCTCAAAAACCAAAATTTTCTAATTTACTCAACCATACACCTAAGCTATAGCTAAGCCCCTAAGACATAAAAACAAAGAACACAAAGACACTACAAACATGCAATATCATGCAACACCAAAACAGCCCCCTAACCCGGGATATTACAGAGGCCTCGTAAGTCGAGAATGAGGTTATAAAGAGTAATTACGTTGAGCCTAAGTGGCAATCAAGTGGTTTGAGTTAGGTAACGCCTCGGGCCCAGTTCCCGGCATAAAACCCAAGTAAGGGGTGTTACATTCCGCTAACCTTTCACTGTCATGAGTTGTTGCGGCTTGAATTTGCTCTTTTGGGTTAGTTTCAGTGCTGCTTGGCAAGCTTTCTTGTGGTTGTTCTAAAATTAACTTTGCAAGTTGTCCAACTGTGTTAGTAAGTTGTCCAACCGTCTTAGTGAGTTCCCCAACTTGGCTCTTGATCTTTTTAATTGATGCCTGTTGATTCTTAAGGGTGGTCTCAGTGTCTTGGAGACGGTTATCTATGGCTGTCATGAATTTTGTCAGCATCTCCTCAAGGTTTGACTCCTCTTCCTGTTGGTAAGGTGGTTGTTGAAAATTTGAAGGAGGTTTCGGTCCTTGGCTACTTTGATCATCCCACGAGAAATTAGGATGGTACCTCCAACCTGCATTATAAGTGTCACTATAAAAATTATTTTGAGGTCTAGAATAGTTACCCATATAGTGGACTTGTTCGTTCTCCATGCCATATACGTAGGGTGGGTACTCAGGATTCGCCATGCCTCCGCTTGTTTCAGTCTTCGCATAACCCCGAATGTATCTGCGAAGAACACAAATCATCAAACTTTTATTTAACATCTCTAATCGGTTTGATAGCACGGTTATTGGGTCGAGGTTGTAGATATCGGCTGCTTTTGTTAGCTTTGCCCTCATAACTTGCCACTGATAGTTATTCAGTGCCATCTCCTCTATAAACTAAAATTACCTGTCAAAAGCAAATAGAACAAAAATTAATAAAATAATAATAAAAAATAAAATTAAAATAAAAAATAATGAAAATAAATTGCAATAATAAAATATGGCTAGAGTAATAAAAATAGAGCGTTCTTAATATTTTAGTTCCCCGGCAACGGCGCCAAAAACTTGATCGTTGATTTCATAGTTTTAAATTTATAATAATCAATCCTGGAAACTAACTATATCAACGATTGAGGCAAGTGCACCTATCGAACAGTAGTATAGCTTAGGCAAGACAGGATTGTCGAACCCAAAGGAACTAAAAGTACTAATACTAACTTTCTTTTTATTATCTAGCCTAAAATAAGTGAAGTTGTTGTTTAATCTAAATTTAACTAACTACTAGGCTAAAGACGCAAAGACAAAAAGAATGAATTGGGGAAATACTGTTGGAAAAAATCAGTTGATTAAGATGATACCCTTAGGAAGAATCCTCCTAGACTTCACTTGTTATCTAACACTGAACCAGACGATGTATTCACTTGACTTGATCCGTAAGATTCCCTAATTTATATTAAACCCTCTCTCGAGGCGAATAACGTCTAACCCTAGGTTGATTAATTGAAATATCTTTCTAATTAAAACCCCTAGAATCGTATTAACTCGATCTATGGACTCCTATATTAGGTTTCACCCTAATCCAGTAAAATCTCGTCACCCTATCTCTAGGCGCGCGATCAACTCTGCTTAATTATGCTAGATCTACTCTTAAGCAGGGACTTTTGCTCCAACACCTAAGCACATTCAACTTGAATCAATATCCCGGAAATATTAACACAAGAATTAAGCACACATAATTAAGAACAAATCAAGTATTTATCATATAGTTTAGAAAATAATAACAAGATTCATCTAGGTTTCATCCCCTTCAGGTGTATGAAGGGTTTAGTTCATAACAATGAAAGAAAATATCTCATAAGAAAAGATAAAACAAAACATAAGAAATCCCTAAAACCCCCTGAAGGAATTGAAGGAGAGATCCGTCGTCTTGAGTAGAATTCCAGCTTCTTGAGATGGATCAACTGGCTATCTTCGAGTATTTCCCACAAATCTGACCTCTTCGGCTCGGCTCTTTGGCCTAGCTAACCGCCTGACAAAAACCATGGCAGAATGCTTCTACCGAACTCCCCGATTAAGTTACCCCCTAGATTGTTTATATAGGCTTTGAGATGTGTTACTTGGCCTCCAAGTATCCTAATTTGAGTGCAATTCCTATTTGGGAGTTTAATTAGACTTTGGAGTGTGTTTCTTTGCCTCCAAGCATCCAAATCCGAGTGAAACTCCTTTTAGCCGTGGCAGGGACACACCCATGTCACACGCCCGTGTGAATCATCGCTAGGTCGTGTTCGAGTCCATTAGGGAGGCACGGTCGTGTGGTCTTGGGCCCAGGCCGTGCCGATTTTGTGGTCTAGCCCATTTGGCCCATTTTAAGCCTGTTTCTTGTTCTTTTCATCCTCCGGTGCTTTCCTGAGTATAAAACATGAAAAGAAAGGATTAAGAGAACCTTTTTCAATAAATCAAGGGATAAATCATCCAAAAGCATGCTAAATGTGGGATTAAAATATGTTACTTTTACGGTTTATCACATACCCCCACACTTAAGCTTTTGCATGTCCTCAAGCAAAATTCTCAACTCATAATTAAAACGAACTTCCATTGCATGAAAATAAAATCTCCACCACTAAAATATGAGATGATACACAAATCAAAAGGTCTTTACAGGGTTGTAACGGGGCTTAGGTTAAGGGTATGGATATAGGCTGAATTAGAAGGTTAGAATCGAGATTGACCTGACAATTTACCTAACTAGAAAAATGAACTAATCTTAAATAATTACATCAATTGAAACTTCATTACTAATAATACGAGCTTCTTCTTCAAGATTTGAACTTTAAACATGTAAGCTCACTTAACAATAGAACTAATAATGAATATACTTTGTTTTTTGTTTTAAGAACAAGTCAAATAATAATAGGAAAGAACTTTTACAACTGAAATATAGAACATAGTTAGGCAACTGCTCAAAATCAAATCTCGACAAAAAGGGAGTCAAGGAATGGTGATAACAAATACAAAGGGTTTTGGGTTAAAATTAATGGGTGAGTCAATAAAAAGGGTTGTTAGGATTAAACGGGGTTCACTAGGGGTTAATTATGAAGGTAGGCTTTTAGTGGAGTGAGTGGGTTAAATCCTAGGTGCCTTCATCATCTCTGTATGTCAAATCAAAGGGTGTGATCTCGACATGTAAAATCGATGCAAGTTCTAGAATAACAAATCAATGTTGACACACTCATAATCAATAAAGTGAGCAAGAAAAAGGATATATGCTCTATAAGGCTCAAAATCTCACAAAAATTATGGGTATTTTGATGTCAACCTCGTAAATGTCAAACTCCAAAATAATATTTAAATTCAGGTAGACATCCTAGAAAATTTTTAATTCTTGAAAAATAGACTTATCATGCCTAATTCTCTAGTATTCTTAGAATTTAATCATCAATGCACAATTATCAATGACTTAATCTAAGACACATCAACAAGAATCATAAATCAGGGAAATTTCATTCTAATCATAATATGAGAAACTTACTTTAGGACAAGGCATAATTCAGGGATTTTCAGATAATGCTATAGTTAACCCCCCACACTTAAGATGTACATTGTCCTCAATTTACAAAGATAGATAATATCAAAATAATCATAAAATCGTAAGATGGGGAGAGAAGTGAAACTTCCTAAATTTTGGATGAAGCTAATGAAAAGAAACCGGATAGGATTGGAGGTGAACGTGGGGAAGCGTCTTGAACTGTTTTAGTCTTGAAGCAGCCGTCCTAATTTTATTGTATCCTAAGCTAAATCTAAATTCCATTGAGAAAAAATAATAAAGGAAGCAAAAAATAAAAATAAAAATAAAAATAAAAATAGGAATAAAAGTAAATGATTAAATAGAGATACGGTCCACGCCCATGTACCTACCCGTGGTGTCCACACGGCCACGGCCATGGTCGTGTGCAAGGCCGTGTGGGTATGGAAACCTATGCCTAAATGCGAAAAGAAATAAAACAAAACTAATTAGTAAAGTTAGTGCTCGGGTTGCCTCTTGAGAAGCGCTTGTTTAAAGTCTTGAGCTAGACTTACCTATTATTCGCACAATCATGGTGGTTTGAGGAGGTGGAAATCCTTTCTCATGTGATCAATTTGGTTATGGATATAAAGCTTAAGTCGAGTAGTGTTTACCTTAAAGGTGCTGATTTTAGGACTAGTTACCTCGATTGTTCCATCTGAGAAGATTTCGAGTACCTGATCTCCTATCTTAAGCTGGATTGTCCCATCATTACGTTCGTCGTGGAGTTGCCTCGTTTTTGCTTCGTGTGTTTTAATCTCTCTTTGAAGTGTGTCTTCCATTCGTCTAGGTCATCGATCTGAAGCTTTTGATCCTCATGAATTTCTTCCTTATCGACACGAGGTCTAGGATCTGGCATCTGCGAAAGAGCTTCAAGAAACGGCAAGTTAATAAGAAACTTCTTTGGAGGTTTAAGAAATTTACCGAATTGTTCTTCTGTGTGGTCTTTCTTTATCGCTTCTGGATATGGTATGCAAGGTTGGTACTTTTTGATTGTCGATTTTGGCTTTTCTTGGCTTACCTCAATCTTACTTTCTTCTTCCACATTCTCTTTCCTAAAATTGGGCTCGTCTGACCCTTCACTATCTTGAGCTATTATGGCTTGAATTTGCTCTTTTTCCCTAGGTAAGCTTTCTAATCGTATTTCAGAAACTAACTTAGTAAGTTCCCCAATTTGATCATTGAACTCCTGTATTGATGCTTGCTGTTCTTTAAATGTTGTCTCGGTATTTTGGAAACGAGTTTCTGTCACCGCTATGAATTTTTCCAGCATCTTTTCAAGGTTCGACTCCTCTTCTTGTTGGTGAGGTGGTTGTTGAAAATTTGGAAGAAGTTCCGATCTTTGGCTACTTTGATCATCCCACGAGAAATTGGTATGGTACCTCCAACCTGCATTATAAGTGTCACTATAAAAATTATTTTGAGGTCTAGAATAGTTACTCATATAGTGGACTTGTTCGTTCTCCATGCCATTTCCGTAGGGTGGGTACTCAGGATTCGCCATGCCTCCGCTTGTTTCGTACTGCATAACTGGATGTATCTGCGAAGAACACAAATCATCAAACTCTTTATTTAACATCTCTAACTGGTTTGATAGCCTGGTTATTGGGTCGAGGTTGTAGATATTGGCTGCTTTTGTTGGCTTTGTCCTCATAACTTGCCACTGATAGTTATTCAGTGACATCTCCTCTATCTGCCAAAATCAAATAAAAGAAAACTTAGCAAAGTAAAAATAAAAATAATAATAATAATAATAATAATAATGATGATGATGATGGCTAAAGTAATAAAAATAGAGCTTTCTTAATATTTTAGTTCCCCGACAACGGCGCCAAAAACTTGATCGTTGATTTCAGAGTTTTAAATTTATAATAATCGATCCTGGAAACTAACTATATCAACGATTGAGGCAAGTGCACCTATCAAACAGTTGTATAGCTTAGGCAAGACCGGATTGTCGAACCTAAAGGAACTAACCAAAAGTACAGAATTCCAAGCCATACGGCCTTACACACGGTCGTGGCCGTGGCCGTGGCTGTGTGGAAATATAGAATTGCCGTACTGACACGGCAGAGAGGGTACAAGTCAGAAAGAATCAAATCTCTTAGTCACGGACTCCAACTACCACCCCACGGGCATCGACAAAATGCCACGGCCGTGCGACGCGGCTGTGGACGACACTGACTTATCACTAACGGGCGAGGCAACCTGAACATGGGCGTGGGTGAACCAACACGCCTTGACACACGGCCGTGCGAGGTGGCCGTGTGAATCACCACGCCCACGAGACATGGGCGTGTGAATGTACCTGACTTGAGAATTATATTTAAACCAACCACTCCTCCCTATTCCCACCCATTCAGCCCATTTAGTTTTCCTTTTCTTTCTCAACCCTCTCCCTATTTTTCCTTTCTAATATTTCACTAACTCTTGAGCTACACCCAAATCATGTCAAAGAAGTGGAAGGAATCAAGCATAGTCTCCCTGAGGGAGACCGATCTGTATAAGTTCATGCCGACCGCTTCAATCATACGGCAAGCTAATGGTCTTTGAGACCATTTATCTTTTCTTTTACTTTTATCTTCTCCTTTATTTTCCTTCCCTTTGACTATCTTATACTTAATTTAGTTTATTTTAATTTAATTTCTTAGTGTCAGGTTCTTCCATGATGCTTGGGAATCACACCACGACCACCACGATAACCGCAGCCTTAGAAATCACACCCAACAATAAGGACATTACGGTCTATTTATCTTTTCTTTCAATTTTCTTTCATTTTTTATTTTTCGTCACTTTAGCTTGCTTTTCTTTAAGTATTTAATTAGTAAGTTTAATTATTATTTTTATATCCTGGCTAACTCTACACGAGCTGCCCAATTTCTTCATCTAGCGAAGCAATAGTGGGTAGCCACCTCGACCACGATCATAGCCACCACGACCCCTCCAACTTATCTTTCACCTCCGACTCAAGGAATCCATCCAAAATTCAGGAAGTTTCACTTCTCCCCATATCTTATGATTTTTATTATTATCTTGCTATCATCTATCTTTGTACATTGAGGGCAATGTACATCTTAAGTGTGGGGGGTGAAATCTTAAAAGTGCCTAACTTTTTTTCATTATTCTCAAATCCCTGAATTATGCTTTGTTTTTAAGTAATTTTCTCATATTACTAATTACGATGAAATTTATGATGATTTATGATTTTTATTGATATGTTTTAGATTAAGTCATTGATAATTGTGCATTGATAATTAAATTCTAAGAATACTAGAGAATCAGGCATGATAAGTCTATTTTTCAAAAATTAAAAATTTTCCAGGATGTCTACCTGAATTTAAATATTACTTTGAAGTTTGAAATCTACGAGGTTGACATCAAAACACCCATAATTTTTGTGAGATTTTGAGCCTTATAGAGCATATATCCTTTTTCTTGCTCACTTTATTTATTATGAGTGTGTCAATATTGATTTCTTATTCTAGAACTTGCATCGATTATACATGTCGAGACCACACCTTTGATTTGATATACAGAGATGATAAAGGCACCTAGGATTTAACCCACTTACTCCACTAAAAAGCCTACCTTCATAATTAACCCCTAGTGAACCCCGTTGAATCCTAACAACCCTTTTTATTGACCTACCTACTAATATTAACCCAAAACCCTTTTTCCTTTACCACCATTCCTTTTAACTACCCTTATATCGAGATTTGACTTGATAAGTTATCTAGCCATGATCTTTATTTCAGTAAATTATCCTTTATTATGTATTTATAATGTAAAAAAAATCAAAGTATATTCATTATTAGTTTTGTGATTAAAGGAGCTTATACATCTAAATTCTAAATATTGAAGAAAAAGCTCGTAGTATTAAGTATTATTAATTTTCAATTGATGTAATTACTTTTATTAGTTCATTAGTTTCTAGTTAGGTAATTTGTCAATTCAATCTCGATTCTAACTCTCTAATTTAGCCTTTATCCACACCTTAACCCAAGCCCTGTTACAACCCTGTTAAAGACCTTTTGATCTGTTTATCATCTCATTTTACAGTGGTGGATATTTGATTTTCATGCAAGCCTATGGGATTAACTTTTCATGATTGACTTTTGAGTGCTTAATTCTAAACCTTAAACATTTTGAGTGATTTGAGTGAATCTTTAGTGAGGATACCAACCCTTGTCAATTTTAAATCAAAGGTAATTATTTAGATGAAGGGAAACACCTATGTTTTGTGCTACAAACGTATGACTTAGATTGTTTGAATCTTTAGGACTCTTTGAGTTAAATCATCCATGTATAAATTATCTATGAATTATGATGAGACATTGTTGATAGGAATATTGAATCATGGAAAGTTCATTTTAATTATAAGTTGAGAATTTTGCTTGAGGACAAGCAAAAGCTTAAGTGTGGGGGTATGTGATAAACCGTAAAAATAACATATTTTAGTCCCACATTTAGCATACTTTTGGATGAATTATCCCTTGATTTATGTAAAAAGGTGCTCTTAATCCTTTCTTTTCATGTCTTATACTCAGGAAAGCACCGGAGGATGAAAAAATGAGAAATGGGCTCAAAATGGACCAAATTGGGCCAAAGTAGAAATCGACACGGCCTGGACTTAAGCCCACACGGCCGTGCCTCCTTGAGAGACTAGAACACGACCCGATCACGATCTACATGGGCGTGTCCTCATTAAAAGTCTGAACACGGCCTAGCCATGATTCACACGGGCGTGTGCCATGGCCATGTCCCTGCCGTGGAGAAGAGCAATTTCACTCGGGAAAGGATACTTAGGGGCAAAGAAACCTATTTCAAAAGCCTATATAAACACCCTAAGTATAACCTAGAAGAGGGCGGTGAGCTAGGCCAAAGAGCCGAGCCGAAGAGGTCAGATTTGTGGGAAATACTCGAAGATAGCCAGTTGATCCATCTCAAGAAGCCGGAATTCTACTCAAGACGGCGGATCTCTCCTTCAATTCCTTCAGGAGGTTTTAGGGATTTCTTATGTTTTGTTTTATCTTTTCTTCTAAGATTTTTTCTTTTATTGTTATGAACTAAACCCTTCAGATACCTGAAGGGGATGAAACTTAGATGAATCTTGTTATTGTTTTCTGAACTATATGATAAATACTTGATTTGTTCTTAATTATGTGTGCTTAATTCTTGTGTTAATATTTCCGGGATATTGATTCAAGTTTGATGTGCTTAGGTGGTAGGGCAAAAGTCCCTGCTTAAGAGTAGATCTAACATAATTAAGCGGAGTTGATCGCGCGCCTAAAGATAGGGTGACGAGATTTTGCCAGATTAGGGTGAAACCTAATATGGGAGTCCATAGATCGAGTTAATGCGATTCTAGGGGTTTTAATTAGAAATAGATTTCAATTAATCCACCTAGGGTTAGATGTTATTCGCCTCGAGAGAGGGTTTAATATAAATTAGGGAATCTTACGGATCAAGTCAAGTGAATACATCGTCTGGTTCAGTGTTAGATAACAAGTGAAGTCTAGGAGGATTCTTCCTAAGGGTATCGTCTTAATCAACTGAGTTTTTCCAACAATATTTCCCCAATTCATTCTTTTTGTCTTTGCGTCTTTAGCTTAGTAGTTAGTTAAATTTAGATTAAACAACAACTTCACTTATTCTAGGCTAGATAATAAAAAGAAAGTTAGTATTAGTACTTTTAGTTCCTTTGGGTTCGACAATCCGGTCTTACCTAAGCTATACTACTGTTCGATAGGTGCACTTGCCTCAATCGTTGATATAGTTAGTTTCCAGGATCGATTATTATAAATTTAAAACTCTGAAATCAATGATCACAGGTCTAACGATACTTGACTCAGTTCCTGTTAAACTAGGTTTAGCATAATCATACGTAGTTCGAAGAGCATTATTTTCGGCCATCTCTTGAAGTGGTGGGTTATTCTCATCCATCTCTTCTATACTATTGGTTTCGCCTTCGTGCTCTTCTTCTATATAGTTTAAGCTTCACCTTATTTCTCTGCGATTTCGGCGAACTGTTCTTTCAATATCACTGTCGTAAATTAGGGGTCCTGACGGGTTCTTTCTAGTCATAAACTAGAGGTACCTGAAAGGAGAGAAAAATAAAAGAAGAAAAATCAGCAAAGTTAAAAATAAAATAAGAAGTAAAAATAAATTGCAAAAATAAAAAAAATTGGCTAAAGTAATAAAAATAGAGCGTTCTTAATATTTTAGTTCCCCGGCAACGGCGCCAAAAACTTGATCGTTGTTTTCTGCGATGTCAAAGTCTTAAAATTTATAATGAGAATGATCGAACCTGGAAACTGACTACGACAACGATTTTTAGGCAAGCGTACCTATCGAACAGTAGTATAGTTAAGGCAAAATCGGAATGTCGAACCCAAAGGAACTAAAAGTACTAATACTAACTTTCTTTTTATTATTTAACCTAAAATAAAGAGAATTTGTTGTTTAAATCTAAATTAATTAACTACTAATTTAAGACTCTAAGACAAAGAAGAATGAATTTGGGAGAATACTTGGGAGAAAAACCAATTGATAAGGACAATACCTGAGGAAGAATCCACCTAGGCTCTACTTGTTATCTAACTCTGAACCAGACAATTTATTCATTTGATTTGATCCGTAAGATTCCCTAATGAATATTAAACCCCCTCTCGAAGCGAATAACGTCTAACCCTAGGTTGATTAATTGAAATCTCTTTCTAATTAAAACCCCTACAATCGTATTAACTCGATCTATGAAATCCCATATTAGGTTTCACCCTAATCTGGAAAAATCTCGTCACCCTATCTCTAGGCGCACGATCAACTCCGCTTAATTATGCTAGATCTACTCTTAGGTAGGGACTTTTGCTCCTCCACCTAAGCACATCAAACTTGAATTAATATCCGCGAAATATCAACACAAGAATTAAGAACACATAATTAAGAATAAGTCAAATATTTATCATATAGTTCAGCAAACGATAACAAGGTTCATCTAAGTTTCATCCCCCTCAGGTATCTGAGGGTTTAGTTCATAACAATAAAAGAAAACATCTCAGAAGAAAAGATAAAACAAAACATAAGAAATCCCTAAAACCCCCTAAAGGAATTGAAGAGGAGATCCTCCGTCTTGAGTATGATTTCAGCTTCTTGAGATGAATCAACTGGCTATCCCCGAGTGAACCTCTGCAAATCTGCCTTCTCTGGCCTAGCAAGACGCCCCTTGACAATAGCCTTGGGCTCCCCCTTTTAGGTCATACTTAGGGTGTATATATAGGCTTTGGAATGTGTTTCTTTGCCCCTAAGTATCCTAATCCGAGTGAAATTACTCTTTGTCACGGCAGGGGCACGGCCATGGCACACGCCCCTGTAAATCATGGCCAGGCCGTGTTGGACTCCATTAATGAGGCACGGCCGTGTGGTCTTGGGCCCAGGCCATGCTGATTTCGTGATCTGGCCTATTTGGCCCTTTTTAAGCCCGTTTTCCGTTCTTTTCGTCCTCCGGTGCTTCCCTGAGTATAAAACATGAAAATAAAGGATTAAGAGCACCAATTTACATAAAATAAGGCTTAAATCATCCAAAAGCATGCTAAATGTGGGCTTAAAATAAGTTAATTTTACGGATTATCAGTAGATAACTTAGAAATTACAATGAGCGCACGAGGTATCCGTGGACGTGGTACTCGAGGCCGATGTAGAGGCCGTAAGGGGGCTCGAGCTGAGTCATCATCTCTGGGCAGCATGCCGCATCTGAACACTAGTGAGACACCTGTGTCACCTACTACTGAGACTGGGTCTGGGTCGTAGACTCGTTCGGCTGGGGACGATGCACTGTCCCAAGCCATGCTGAGGATATTTGAGAGGGTCGCTGGGCCCAATATTGGATCTGGGGGCCAAGGGTTGGTAACTGAATGACTCTGGTCTAATGGAGCTGAGTTATTTAGGGGTGTCACAGGAGTTGCCTCTAATGTGGTCGAGTACTGGTTGGAGGCCACATAGAGGATTATGGATGATCTGGACTGTACCCCCGAGCAGAAACTGAAGGGTGCAGTCTCCTTGCTTCGCGATGAGGCTTACCTATGGTGGTTGACTGTTAAGGAGGGCACTCAGCCTGACCGTTTGACTTAAGAGTTCTTTAAGACAACATTTCAGAGTAAATATGTGGGAGTCAGCTATGTTGATGCCCGAAGACATGAGTTTCTAAAACTTACACAGAGTGACTGATCTGTGGCCGAGTATAATGCTGAATTTCTGAGGCTGAGTCGTTATGCTCGAGGTATGGGGGCATCGAAATATGAGAGGTGTGTTCATTTCGAGGATGGGCTGAGAGATAATCTGAGAGTCCTAATTGCTCCGCAGAGGGAGCGCGAGTTCTCTGTCCTGGTTGAGAAGGAGAAGATCGCCGAAGATGTTAAGCTCACGGAGCGCTAGAACAAGGACCGTGGGAGAGGTAAGAAAAAGAGGGATTCGGAGCCTTCGAGTTCTATGCAGAGGCCTAAGAAAAAGGCCAGATCTGATGGGCCAGTTAGAGTGGCGGCCCATGTTGCTTTTGTCGTTCCTACTGGGTTACAGCCATGGAGTGACTGTGGGAGACACCATCTGGGCGAGTCTTGGAAGAGGATTGGGGCTTGTTTGAGGTGTGGTTACCTTGAGCACCACATTCGGGAGTGTCCACTGAGGGCTGATCAGGTGCAACCTCCGAAATTAGGTCCTGCGCAGCCACAAAGAGTTGTTCAGCAGCCACCTAGGGGCTGTGGTCAGGCCAGGGGTGGTAATGGTATGGGCCAAGGGCAGAGAGCACTAGACAGAGGTGATAGTTAGACTGAGGCGAGGCAGCCTGCTTTGGTTTATGCTGCTCGACACTGAGAGGACAGAGATGCTCCTGACATCATCATCAGTACGTTCTTTATATTTGATGTACCTTATTTGGCTTTAATAGACATAGGGTCTACTCACTCATAAATAGCTAGTATTGTATCTGGAAATCTGGGGATTTCGGTTAAGGGCACTACGAGTGAGGTTACTGTATTGAGTTCGTTGGGGCAGTCTATTTGGGTTAGCAAGCTGTAGGGACATCCCCTTAGTGGTGCAAGAGACGATATTTCTGGCTAATCTTATGGAGTTACTATTTGGGGAATTTGATCTGATTCTGGGTATGGACTGGTTGGTTAAGCACCAGGTTAGTCTGGACTGTGCAACTAAGAGGGTCGTTCTGAGAACTGAGGAAGATGAATAGGTGGTTTTAATCGGAGAGCGTTGAGACTATCCGTCGCATGTGATCTCCGCACTGGTAGAGGAGAAACTGGTCTGGAAAGGTTGTGAGGCGTACTTGGCCTATGTAAGTGTGAAGGGTACTTTCCGGATGTCTTTCTTGAGGAGTTACCAGGATTGCCTTTGAACCGAGAGGTTAAGTTTGGGATCGAGCTTCTTCCGGGTCTAGCTCCGGTGTTCATCGCTCCCTATCTTATGGCACTGAAAGAGCTTACAGAGCTTAAGGCTCAACTGTAAGAATTGTTGGACCATGGTTTCATTCATCCCAGTGTGTCTCCATGGAGAGCACCAGTTTTGTTCGTTATGAAAAAGGATGGGACCATGAGGATGTGTATAGATTATCGGCAGTTGTACAAGCTGACCATTAAGAATAAGTATCCACTTCCGAGGACCGATGACTTTTTTTATCAGTTCCAAGGGGCTTCTGTGTTCTCTAAGATCGATCTCTATTCAGGGTATCACCAGTTAAGGGTTAAGGAGGTGGATGTACATAAGAAAACATTTAGGACTCGTTATGGACATTATGAGTTCCTAGTTATCCCTCTCGGGTTGACAAATACACTGGTCGTATTTATGGATCTAATGAACCGAGTATTTCAGCCCTATCTGGATCAGTTCGTCGTGGTCTTCATCAATGACATTCTGATATACTCTAAGACCGAGGATAAGTATGATGAGCATCTTAGAGTAGTGCTTCAGATTCTGCGTGAGAAGCAACTGTACGCTTAATTCTGCAAGTGTGAGTTCTGGCTACGTGAAGTGACCTTTTTGGGCCATGTGGTTTATTTCGGAGGGGGTTCGAGTTGATCCTCGAAAGATTGAGGCTGTGCTGGATTGGAAACAACCTAAGAATATGTCTAAAATCTGTAGTTTTTTGGGTTTGGCTGGATATTATCGATGATTTGTTGAGGGGTTCTCTTTGATTGCTACGCTCTTGACTAAGCTTCTGCGTAAGGGTGTGCCATTTGTTTGGACTGATGCACAGCAATCGAGCTTTGAGAAGCTTCTGACTCAGGCTCCTGTTCTGATACAACCTAAATCTGGAAAGGAGTTTGTAGTGTACAGTTATGAATCGCACGTAGGTTTGGGTTGCGTGCTAATGCAGGATGGTAAGGTTGTGGCTTATGCGTCTCATCAGCTTAAGACACACAAGGGGAACTATCTGACGCATGATCTTGAGTTGGCTGTAGTGGTATTTGCATTGAAGTTGTGGAGACATTATCTGTATAGTGAGAGGTATATCATCTACATTGATCACAAGAGTCTCAAGTATCTCTTTACTCAGAAGGAGTTAAACCTTAGACAGCGTAGATGGATTGAGCTACTCAAGGATTATAATTGCACCATCGAGTATCATCCTGGTAAGGCCAATGTGGTGGCCGACGCTCTAAGCTGAAGAGCGACGTCTGATTTGAGGGTGATGTTTGCTCGCTTTAGTCTGTTTGATGATGGGAGTCTGTTGGCCGAGTTGCAAGTTAATCCGACTTGGATTGATCAGATCCGAGATAAGCAGTCGGGGGATGAGTCTCTGAGGTTACGGTTTTGTTAGGTTGAGAGTGGCAGCACTTCAGATTTTGAACTAAATAATGATAGGGTACTTTGTTTCCGTGGTCGGGTATGTGTATCGAATGATGTGGATCTGAGGCAGTCGATTCTGAGGGAGGTGCATAGTAGCTTTTATGCTATGCATCCCGGTGGTAATAAAATGTATCACGACCTTCGTGAGTTATACTAGTGGCCGGGTTTGAAGCATGAGGTTACTGACTTTGTGGATCGATGTCTGATGTGCAAGTAAGTTAAGGCTGAGCACCAGTTGCCTTCGGGTTTATTGCAGCCAGTCAAGATTCCCTTATGGAAGTAGGAACGTGTGACTATGGATTTCGTTAGTGGGTTGCCCTTAACACCCACTAAGAAGGATTCTGTTTGGGTCATCGTGGATCGATTGACCAAGCCTACCCAATTCATTCCTATTCGAACTAATTATCCTCTGCAGAAGCTAGCGAAGTTGTATATCTTTGAGATAGTTAGACTGCATGGGGTTCCAGTGTCAATTATTTCGGACAGAGATCCTCGTTTCACTTCTTGGTTCTGTAAGAAATTGCACGAGGCTCTAGGGTCAAGGTTGGACTTCAGTACTGCGTTACATCCTTAGACAGATGGTCAATCTAAGAGGGTGATTCAGGTACTGGAGGATATGCTTCGGAGCTGTGTGATAGATATTCGAGGGAGTTGGGAGGACTATCTGCAGCTAGCCGAGTTCGCCTATAATAACAATTTCCAGTCGAGCATTTAGATGGCACCTTACGAGGCTCTGTATGGTCGTAAGTGTCGTACTCCTTTGTGTTGGACTGAGTTGGGCGAACGTCGAGTTTTGGGTCCTGAGTTGGTATCTGAGACTGAGGATAAGGTTCGACTGATACGGGATCGTCTAAAACTGGCTTCTGATAGACAGAAATCGTATGCAAATCTAAAGAGGCGTGAGATTGAGTATTCTGTGGGGGACTTTGTGTTTCTTAAGTCTCTCCGTGGAAGAAAGTTTTGAGGTTCGGTCGGAAGGGCAAGCTGAGCAGTATGTTTATTGGATCTGATAAACCGTAATATATACATATTTTAATCCCACATTTAGCATACTTTTGGATGATTTATCCCTTGACTTGTAGAATTTGATGCTCCTAATCCTTTAATTTCATGTTTTATACTTAGGAAAGCATAGGAGGATGAAAAGAACGAGAAACAGGCTAAAAATGGACCAAATGGGGCAAAGTAGGAAATCAACACGGCCTAGGCCCAAGCCACACGGCCGTGCCCCTTTAGCAGGCTCGACCACGGCCTGGATTCGATTCACACGGGCGTGTTGCACGGGCGTGTCCCTACCGTGAAAAAGAGGAATTTCACTCGGAATAGGGTACTTAGAGGCAAAGAAAGACATTCCAAAAGCCTATATAAACACCCTAGAGGCCAACCTTGAAGGGGGCGTCCAGCTAGGCTAAGAAGCGAAGCCAGAGAGGTCAGATATGTGGGATCTACTCGAAGAAAGCCAGTTGATTCAATTCAAGAAGCTGAATTCATACTCAAGACGGAGGATCTCTCTTTCAATTCCTTCAGGGGGTTTTAGGGTTTTCTTATGTTTTGTTCTATATTTTCTTTTGAGATGTATTCTTTTATGATTATGAACTAAACCCCCTCGGATACACGGGGATGAAACCTAAGACTGGATCTTGTTATCAAGTTTTAAAGTTATATGATAAATACTTGATTTGTTCTTAATTATGTGTTCTTAATTATTGTTTTGATATTTTAGGATATTGATTCAAGTATTGATGTGCTTCTAAGTGGAGGAGGAATATTTGTTTGCTTAAGAGTAGATCTAGCATAGTTAAGCGGAGTTGATCGTAACCCTAGAGATAGGATGACGAAAATCTACCGGATTAGGGTCAGACCTAATATGGGAGTCCATAGATCGAGTTAATGCAATCCTAGGGATTTTAATTAGAAAGAGATTTCAATTAATCAACCTAGGGTTAGATGTTAGTAGCCTTGAGAGAGGTATTAATATAAATTAGGGAATCCTACGGATCAGGTCAAGTGAATAAATTGTCTGGTTCAGAGTTAGATAACAAGTGAAGTCTAGGTAGATTCTTCCTTGGGTATTGTCTTAATCAATTGATTTTTCCCACAAGTATTTCCCCAAATCATTCTCTGTGTCTTAGCGTCTTTAGCTTAGTAGTTAGTTAATTTTAGATTAAACAACAATTCCCTTAATTCTTAGGCTAAATAATAAGAAGAAAGTTAGTATTAGTACTTTTGGTTCATTTGGGTTTGACATTCCGGTCTTGCCACTAAGCTATACTACTGTTCGATAGGTGCATTTGCCTCAATCCTGGTGATAGTTAGTTTCTAGGCTCGATCATTCATTTAATAAATATTCAGACTGTCGACACACGATCAAGTTTTTAGCGTCGTTGCCAGGGAACTAAAATATTAAGAACACTCAATTTTTATTACTTTAGCCATTTTTTTATTTTTTTCAATTTACTTTTATTTTGTTTTTAACGTTGCTAATTTTTCTACTTTTATTTTTTCCTTGCAGGTACCCCTAGTTTATTACTAGAAGGAACCCGACAGGACCCTTAATTTACGACAATGGTATTGAAGGTACCGTTTGTAGAAATCATAGAGAAATAAGGCGAAGCTTAACTTACATAGAAGAAGAGCAAGAAGATGAAACCAATACTAACAAAGAGATGGCTGAGAATAATCCACTACCTCCAGAGGTGGTCGAAAATCATGCTCCTCGAACTATGTATGATTATGCTAAACCTAATTTAACAGGAACTGAGTCAAGTATTGTTAGACATGCTATTGCTGGAAATAATTTTGAATTGAAACCTAACACTATACAGATGATACAATAGTTTGTTAAGTTTGATGGTTTGCAGGATGAGGATCCGAACACACACTTAGCAAATTTTCTAGAATTCTGTGATACCTTCAAAATAAATGGCGTTTCTGATGATGCCATCTGCCTTCGGTTGTTTCCCTTTTCCTTGAGGAACAAAGCTAAACAGTGGTTGAACTCGTTACCACAAGGATCAATCACTACGTGGGATCAAATGACTGAAAAATTCTTGTTAAAATATTTTCCACCGGCCAAAACGGCCAAGTTGAGGAATGATATCTCTTCTTTTGTGCAGATGGATCTAGAAACACTATATGATGCATGAGAAAGATACAAGGATTTGTTAAGAAGGTGCCCTCACCATGGGCTACCTTTGTGGCTTCAAGTTCAAACCTTCTACAACAGTGTGAACCCCTCAACGAGGCAACTAATCGATTCAGCTGCCGGCAGAACCCTGAATGACAAAACTCCTGAAGCGGCCTACGAGTTTATAGAGGAGATGTCACTGAATAACTATCAGTGGCAAGTTACAAGGACAAGGCCAACAAAAGCAGCCGGAGTTTTCAACCTCAACGCAGTAACCATGCTATCAAATCAGGTAGAGATGTCAAATAAAAAGATTGATGGTTTGTGTTCTTCGCAGGTACATCCGGTATTGTAGTGCGAAACAAGTGGAGGTGTGGCGAATCCTGAGTACCCACCTTACGGACATGGCATGGAAAACGAACACATGAACTATATGGGTAACAATTCTAGACCCCAAAATAACCCTTATAGTAATACTTATAATCCAGGTTGGAGGAACCACCCAAATTTCTCATGGGGTGGTCAAGGAAATCAGAGACAACAACCCCCTCCGAACTTCCAACAACAGCCCTACCCACAGGAAAAGAAGCCGAACCTTGAGGAAATGCTGACAAAATTCATAACGGTGTCATAAACTCATTTCCAAACACCGAAACAACACTTAAAAATCAACAAGCATCGATTCAAGGGATAGAGAACCAGTTAGGGCAACTTGCTAAGCTGATCTCCGAACGACCGCAAGGAACCCTACCAAGCAACACTGAGACTAACCCAAAGGAGCAAATTCAAGCCATAACAGCTCATGATAGTGTAAGGTTTGATGAGCCCAATTTAAGGTAAGAGAATGTGGTAGAGGAAGGTAAGGTTGAGGTGAATCATGACAAACTAAAACCGGTAATTAAAGAGTACCAACCTCGTATACCATACCCCGATACAATGAAGAAATACAACACAGACAAATAATTCGATAAATTTCTTAAACTTTTAAAGAAATTACATATTAACTTATCGTTCCTTGAAGCTCTTTCGCAGATGCCAGATTCAAGGAAGTTTTTAATAGAGCTTTTGACAAACAAACGAAAGTTAGACGAGGAGTCGCGTGTGGAGCTAAACGCAATGTGCTCAGCAATGTTACAAAATAGACTACCACGAAAATTAAAAGATCCAGAGAGTTTTACAATTCCACGCTTAATTGGTAGTTTATCTGTTGATAATGCTTTAGCTGATTTAGGGGCAAGTATAAATGTTATGCCTTATAAAATGTTTAAATAGCTAGGTCTAGGGAAACCCAAACAAACTAGGATGAGCATTCAATTAGCTGATAAAACTATTAGAATTCCTAGGGGTATAATTGAAGATGTACTCGTGAAAATTGATAAATTCATATTCCCAGTAGACTTTGTTGTTTTAGACATGGATGAGGACAACACAATCTAGGAAGACCCTTTTTAGCAACTGCTAGAACTAAAATTAACATTGATACAGGTGAACTCATACTTCGTGTAGGTGACGAGACAGTCACTCTTCAAGCTCTTGACTCGGTTAGGACATCGAGTGATAGAGGTGAGAAAGTAAATTCAATTGATAACCAATTTGTTCAACCTTCCTCACAGGAAACACCACGAAGCTACAAAGCTGAACTTGATCATAGACCCCGTGCCAATAAAGAAGTAATTCATGAGGATCGAAGGCTTCATATTGATGAACTAGACGAGTGGAAGACACATTTCAAGGAGAAATCAAAATCACACGAAGCAAAACCGAGGGAACCCCCAAACGAGCTTATAGGAACGACAAACCACTTCAAGATAGGAGATCATGTATTGTTGGATTTCGCCTTCTCAGACCTTAAAACAAACGAAGAAATCCCTTTTGAGGTACGCAATGTCTTCCCATATGGAACGGTCGAAGTAACTCACTCTGATAGCATGGTAGTAGAACTGATAGCATGAGAGAGGATGTTCAACTCTTCAAACCACCCTGATTATGCGAATGAGAGGTGAGTCTAGCTTAAGATTTTAAACGAGCACTTCTCGGGAGGCAACCCAAGCACTAACCCTAATAAATAAGTTTAGTTTTATTTCTTCCCATATTTAGGCGCAGATTTCCATACCACACGGCCTTGCACACGGCCGTGTCCGTGGCCGTGTAAACACCACGGATTTTCGTACTGACATGGCAGAGGTAGTACGAACCAAGGACGAAAAAATATCTTCAAGCCACGGGCTCCGACTAAACACCACGGCCGTGCGACACAGCTGTGGCCGACACTATTTTATCAACACGGGCATGGTGACCTGTACACAAGCGTGGGAGAGGCGAACAACCCCCCACACGGCCATACGATACGACCGTGCGACACAACACGCCCATGACACACGGGCGTGGGGATGTACCAGATTTGAAATCTCTATTTGAAAACACCCCTCTCCCTTTCTCACCTACTCCCCATTCTCTTTCTTCCATACCCTTTCACCCTTCCCCTTTCCATTTTCTCTCATTCTCCTACCCCAAACTCTCCATTTTCACCTTACCCATGTCAAAGAAACGGAAGAATCCGAGCACAGTCTCCTTGTGGGAGACCGATCTACATAAGTTCATGTCGGCTGCTTCATTTACTCGACAAGCCGATGACATTTGAGGCCATTTAGTTTTTATTTTTATTTTCTCGTCTCCTTTATTTTCCTTCTCTTTATCTCACTTATGTTTAAATAATTCTATTTTATTTTAGTTTCTTGGTTTTAGGTTCTAAAGGCTGCTTGGGAATCACCACACCACGGCCTTAGATATCACACCCATCTCGCGAACCGTCTAACGATAAGGACTTTTCAGTCCATTAATCTTTTCTTTTTATTGTCTTTTACTTTTTACACTCTTTCTCTTTCTCTTTCTTATCTTTAAATACATAATTAGTTTATTTTGAATGTTTCTTATTATTTCCTGGCTTTTTCTTCATGAGCTACCCAATTTCTTCATCTAGCGCAGCGATTGTGGGCGGCCACCATACCACTACCAGAGACGCCTCCTCTAACTTATCTTTCACCTCCGAATCAAGTTTCAACACTTTCAACTCAAGGAACCCATCCAAAATTCAAGAAGTTTCACTTATCTCCCTATCTTTTGATTTTCTGTATCTATATCTATCTTTGTACATTGAGGGCAATGTACATCTTAAGTGTGGGGGGTGAATCTTAAAAGTGCCTAACTTTGTGCATTATTCTCAAATCCCTAAATTATGTCCTGTTTTTAAGTAATTTTCTCATGTTACTATTAGAATGAAATTTCCTTTGATTTATGATTTTTATTGATATGTTTTGGATTAAGTCATAGTTAATTGTACATTGATGATTTAAACTTTAAGATAGTGGAGAATCAAGCATGATAAGTCTATTTTCAGGATTAAAAATTTGCTAGGTTGTTGACCTAAATTAAATTATTACCTTAAAGTTTGAAATTTACAAGGTTGATATCAAAAAGCCATAATTTTTGCACCTCTCTGCGCGAGTGTGGAAGTCGAGGTTAGGCCGGATTTGACCTTTGAGGAGGAACCAGTTCAGATTTTAGATCGCGATGTTAAGGTGCTGAGGAGGAAGTCCATTCCGTTAGTGATGGTGCTGTGGCAGAATCATAGCACTAAGGAGGCTACATGGGAATTTGAGGACTCGATGCGTCAGCAGTATTCTCATCTGTTCTGATCAGGTAAATTTAAAGGTCGAAATTTCTTTTAGGGGGTGGATTTGTAACGCCCCCAAAATTTTTATATGAATTTCTGTGAAATCTTGACACAAATTTGTATCTGCTTCAGTGGCTAAGTATTCTGGGTGTGTGTGGGAGGTCCCAAGTTCAAGCCTTAGCTTTGACAAATTTTTTTATTTTTGGAATAAAGCCTATCTCTGTTCAGTGGGCTTATATTTAATTATTAGTAATACCATATCAGAATGAGCCTACTGGTTCGAGTGGTAAGGGAGTTAGTGCGACGGAGGTTATGTGTTCGACTCCCTGCGCGAGCGTGGAAGTTTATTTTTGATATGTTATCGGTGAGAGTTCCAGTTGAACTAAAATTCTGTGTTGGTTGAGATGTAGTGGGTTAGTGGGAGTTAATTGAGGGATTTGGGGATAATTGTTATTTTATTTTTATTTTCTATTTTTAGTTTCCCCGAATTTTTTTCCATCTTTTGACGTTTTGTTTCTTCTTTCCCTTGTTGAATTTTCTTTTCCTTTCCCTCTCTTCTTTAGTTTTCCAAATTGTTTCCTCTTTGTTCAACAGTTGTGAGTGCTTGTTCGGTAAGTAACTATTTTCCATCTATCTTCTTGTTTCGTGGTTAGTTTTCTAAAAGGGGTATGTGTTTGATTCTCATGGGTTAGGCGAATGTCAAGATTTCAGGGGTGCTCCTGCAGCGATTTGAGCGTTAAAGGTTCCTGTTCGTTACCGGTAAGTTTACGAATACGTTGTTGGTGTTGTGAGTTCCCATTCCTGAAATTTTTTCCGCTAAGGTTTCGAAGATATTACTGAAATTGAGTGTTGTTATGACAATATATAGGCATTGGAAGGCTTTGGAATGGTTTCGCATCGAATCGATACAAGGTGTGTACCCAAAACGCCAAAAAATGGGTTTCGGCAAAAGAAAAAAAAACCCCTCTGTCGACGCCACACGGCCGTGTGGTAGGCCTTGTAATCGATGAAGGTCAGGCCGTGTGCAAGGCACGACCGTGTGATGGCAAGGGTGTGGCTGTCTGGGCCACACGGGCATGTGGTATCTGGGCCAGGTCGTTTAATCCACAAGGCCAAGGCCAATCTGGGCGTGTGGGCCACACGGGCAAGCCCCATAGGCGTGTGAGCCCATTTAACCGAAATCTTTCCTAGCGTTGCACGGGTCGTCCCAACGACTGTGAGCCTGGTGTAGAATCGATAAGGGGTAATTAGACCCTAACTTGTATGATCTGTATGACTGATATTGTGTTCTGAGCATGTTATTATCATGCATATCCGACTGATCTGTTCTATAAATCTTTATCTGTAATTAAGCATGTAAGCATGGTTATTCTGTAAGTCTGGTTCTACATTTACTGTATCTGTTTTGGGGTTGGGTATGACATATATATATTGGAGGAAGTGTTTTGAGAGGCGTTTACGTCTACTATCTGGCAGCTCAGCTGCAATATATCTAATATGTGCCGCATTCGGTACAGCATGGTGTGTAAGGCTGGGTGGGTGTTTTAAACCCCACATGGTGTGTAGGGATGGTTGGAGATGGTGTGTAGAGGATGGGGGTAGGATCCTGATTTCTGTTTCTGATTGCATACATGTATCTGTATCTGAGATGGGCTAAGGCCCTAATCTGTATCTGAATCTGTATTGGGCTTGGGCCCAAGATTGTATCTGACTGATATCTGTTATACTATATGTGTGCATGCTTGATTCTGTGGGGTTACACACTGAGTTGCGAAAACTCACCCTTTCTTCTGTCTGTTTTTGTATAGGTAATCCACAGAGTTAGGCGGATCGGTGCAGTGGTGGACTCGACGGTAACCACTCTTTTAAAACTGTTACACTTTTGTTTTATGGTTTCATTTTAATTTGCTGGGTATTTCTTTTGTAATTGAGACTTTATGGACTGTTTTGCTTAAACTTAGGTTTTTACAGTGTTTATGATCTTATAATTGCAAAACTCGATAAAAATCGGGATTTTACCAAAAGCAAATGTTTTCTAAAATAATGAACGGTTTTACTTAATACAATGGTTTTCCGTAAGCTTCCGCCTTTAAAAAATTTTAAGGAAAGTTAATTAAACAGGAATGAACGTTTTGATAATAATTCTACACAAATAGAGTTAGCAGATCCGAAACAGTTCCATCGTGTTAGTTATTTTTTTAAAATCCATTCCATGTGACATCGCCAGATTCGGCCATAACGTCTAGGCCGGGTTTGGGGTGTTACAAAATCAATTAAAATTAATATGATATTTTTGGAAATTAATTTTCAAGTCAGACAATTGGCCCAACGGGTAATTGAACTTGAAAAATGGACCTAAGATCGTAAATTGGGCCCAAAAGCCCAAAACTGAGACCAAGACCCAAGAACTAGTTGAACCAAGCCTGGAATGTGAAATCGGGCCGACGGTCCAACCGGTGGCTACACTGGACCGGTCGGGTCGTCATTGACCTGGGCTGAACCTATTTGGGGTGCCGTAAGGGTGTCATACCTGCATCACCGGACATGGCAGTGTCGGTGGCTGCGACGGCGGTGTCCCAATGGCCGGCGACGGTTGGTCGGCGGTGGTTGAGCAGTGAAAGAGTTATACTCCTATTAGATTTCTATTAGAGAATTTGATTTCAGATTAATTATTCCAAAAATAATATTATTTTAATAGTTTAATATTAAATTAAATTTATTACTTATCTTAATAGTATTTTATTAATTTAATATTAAAGTGATTATCTTAATATTAAATTTAATTAATGTTTATATTATTTTAATAAGATTTAATATTCAATTTAATCTAATACTTATCTTGATAAATATTATATTAATTTAATATTAAAGTGATTAAGTTTATTCATAGTTGAACTCTCTAAATCTCCCTATATAAAAAGAGTCTTGTAGAAAGAAAATTCTCTGAAGAGTAATTTTCCATAAATTTTTTAGAGATATTTTTCTAATTTACAATTTGAATCAAAAGTTTAGAGAAATTACAAAATTACTCCATTGGTAATTTTTGTGAATAATTTTCTGATTCGAAGCGAGCCCACACTCGGCAGACGAGAGCTTAAGGATAGCGAAGAAGACTACTCGGTCAAAGCGCTTATCCTAGACGAATCGAAAAGGTACAATTTTGATTAAGTGTTTATTACTTTAGATATCACAACCAATATCTTATTTTGGAAAAATTTTTAAAACTCCAGTTTTTCCCTAAATTTATTTTCCATTGCGTTTTTTAAACCCGTTTTTCCAACAACAGCCTCCTCACACGGCCGTGTATTTTCTTAAATTTTGGTGCAAGTTTAACTCACACGGTCACAAAGAGTTACACTGCCTGGCAACATAGTTGTATGACCTCATTTCGAATACCCACATGGTCTGGGACACTGCCTAGCGACACGACTGGGTGACCCTATTTCAAGTTATGCATGGTTTGTCCAGATGACCATGTCCCTAAGCCACACGGCTTGGGCTTTGTCATACAGCCGTGTGACTTCTGTTTTCAAAATTTTTAGATTTTTTTAAAACTTTCTATTATTGTCTCAAATCAGTTCCTAATTGTTCCCAAACTATTTTTAGGGCCTTGTAAACTTGTTTTGAGGTCCATAATTGTGATTATACTATAAATGAAATGTGGATTCAAATGTTGTTATTTAAATTAACAAATGAATGATTTAATGATGTAAATTATTTTGATATGTGTCATAATACTATATAACCTTAATCCGTAAGAAATTATGGGATTAAAATGATGAAATGTATTTGATTTGTGCAAGGAAAATGTGTTTGAGTGACCAACAGAGAAAGAAAAAAAGCAAAGAGTAAGGGGTTTTTCTTTTGAGTGGGGGATGAACCCACTACGTTATATCGTACTCACTACGTTATATTATATTTGGCGTGGAATATACCATTTATGCCACTTTCGCCTGTAAATATTTTTTTATAAAAAAATTAAAATAGATTATATATATATTTTTTAAAAATCATTATTAATGTATCAAAACAAATTATAATATAAGATTCTTTATTGAATTAATGCATGAATCAAGTGCCATTCTTTCTATTATAAAATATTTGTCCCATGATTGATAAACGATTTCTAAATTCTCTATTATTATTATTATTATTTGGGTTAAGGAAATTATAGTTCAAAATAAAAAAATAAATTATTAATATTCGAATCTTAAATAAATTGAATTCTATTATTAATAGAAATATTAGTATTTGGATGAACAAAATTCCAATTTTATTCAATTTTGTTTTTTTTATATAAATATGGAAAATTTATCAAACTTAAATCAAGTTCTAATTTTAAACAATAAACAAATAAATAATTTTCAAAGATGAAAAAAATGATTTCGTGTAATGTTAAAAAAGTTCACAATTTTGCCATTTTTTTATCTTTAATAAATTCCGTGCATGTCATAAATGTGACAAGTTTTCACGTTTACTTGTATTTTATTTTAGTATATATATATATATATATATATATTATGTCAAATTAATTTTGAGATCTTCAATTTATCAAATTTAAAATTATTATTATAATCAGAATTGTTAATCACAATATTATGTATATTATGAATATCTTATTAAGTGGATGACCATCAATATTAAAATAAGTTTTGATGTACTTTAAAATCTAATAGTGATTAGAAGTAGATATCTATTTCATTTATACTTCTTATGCCTATAAATAGACTTTAGAGAAGTATTGTAAACATTCTCATTTATCAATAAAATACGCTCTGTAACAGGCCAATTTAGCCCGGGCCCATACAAAAAATAATAAACCCAAAATAATAAAATAAAGTCCAAGTCCAGTCCAAAATATATCATTTGGCCGGATCGAAATGGCTCATTACTTAAAAAGATTAAAGGTCTATCTACAAGCTTGACGTATATGGAAGTACAATCTTCAAGGATATGCAATCTTAGATATGATATGCAAATCTTAGATATGATATACTATCCTAGAAGTTATGGTATGCAATCTTAGATATGATATGCAATCTTAGGACCTATGGTATGTAATATTAAAAGATATGATTTTGTAATCTTAGAGATTTAATTTGTAGATACCTTTTAATCTTAGCCGTTGATGTAATTGATCTGTACCGTTAGATTTGGGGAGGCTCAACTATAAATAGAGGCCTCTCCCTTCATTGTAGACACACTTGAATTGGGAGGAATAAAATTTCTTGAGAGCATTCACTCAAATTTCTCTCTTTTGCGTTCTTATTTTCTGTGGCTTGTTCTTATTTTGTTCTTCGCTCATCTTCATTTCTTTTTGAGTTGCTTTCATTCGAGTTAGATTTTGGTGGAGTAATTTTGTTGAATCCTCATATTGCGGGAGTTAGGTTGAACTTATAAGTTTTTTTAACTTTTTTTTTCATTTAATTGCTTAATCATTATTTATTCATTTATTTTAATTATTTTAAACTTGTTTTTCTTTTTTGCTTTTCCTTATTTACGTTAAATTGTTTTTTCAAATCTTTGTTTAAAAATATCTATCTCCTTTAATTACCACATTTTATCCAAAAGTTTTTCTTAAATAATGCAATGTTTTGTGTTTAGAAATTCGGGAAATAGTACCCTAACGTGCTGGGTTTCAATTTTCCGTGTGACTAAATAACTAAATATCCTTTTAATGAATTTTGTAAATCATGAGATGATTTTGGTTACGAGGGTTTAAAACATCATGTCCTAACGTGCTGGATGTGATGTTTGTATGCTTTCGGAACAAAGGAATCTCAAGTTCCAACTCAAATTGTTCAAGTTTTTAAAGAAATCATGTTTTCAAATCTTTTCGAATTTTAAACATTAGGACAATAACTAATCAATCTGGTACCAATTTTGGGCATTACGAGGGTGCTAATCCTTCCTCGTACGTAACCGATTCCTGAACCCTTTTTCTTGAATTTCATAGGCCAAAATCAATATTTTGAAATAAAACGTTTTATAAGGTGATCCGATCACACCTAAGCAAAAAGGGATTGGTGGCGACTCCATTTTCATTTTTAAAGTCGATCCCCATTTTTTCAAAAAAATTAAAAAATGGTTTCGACAGCTTGGCCACTCCGCTGGGGACCAATAAGAGAGTCAAGCCGAAAGTTGATTATTTCTTGTCCTTTTGTCCAAATTTAAAAATCTGATTTGAAAACCATGATCCTTTTTATTGCATGTGATTTTTATTTATAAAATATCTCTGCATTACATTGCATGACCGTTGTGGTCGTACCTTTAAGTGGGAGCGAGAAACTATGCATTCGTGAGGTTTTCACCTCCGCATGGGCTAGTGGATTACTTCCGGAATACATATGTACCTATGTCTTCGTGAAGTTTTCACTTTCGCATGTCCATAGGGAAATGTATTCCCCTGAACCGAACTCGGTCCGCATGAGCCTATAATGGGTTAGGATCGAGGAATCTACTGGTTCGGGTACCTCAATTTTATAACTAAACCGCATATAGTGAACCCTAAGAGCCCACCTTAGGTAGAACTATGTCAAACCCTAGTAGTCACCCAGATAGGTGCCCTATTCTATTATTTATTTCTTTGTGCTAACGTGTTCTCTTTTGTTTTGATTGCATTGCATTCGCATCATAGAAAAGAGGTGTTGATTCAAATTCGATTGCTAAATAGAATAGTTTTTCATAAGAAAATGGATTTTTTGATAAAGTGGATTATAATATGGTCGTCCGAATATGGTCCAAGTAAACGAGAGAAGACTGATAGTCCGTGAAGGAATACAAGACTTTATTCCCCAAGGATTCAAGATGACAAAGACTATTCGAGAATCACCACATCTCGGCTTTCTTGAAGAGGCTAACAAGCATGGCGAGGTTAAGTGAGCAATGAGTCGCGGCCCAGATCAAGCAAAAAGGAGCTACTAGGAGGCATCTATTAGAAGTTAGCAAGATTTGACCTATGCGAAGGGGATTGATGTTTTTTCTTGGAATATGAGGGCAAGGCCGTATATGTGATCCGTTTTATGTAAAGAAATTTGTTTTCTAGAAAAGCTGTTCTAATGTAACTAAATTCAGAATCAATGCCTCTCTTTTTTTTGCATTCATTCCATGCATTTGCATTGCATTGCATCATTTGCGTTAGACTTTTACAAAAGGACCCTAATTAGGTAAAAATCTTTCAGTTAACTTGGAAAACATGGAACAAAAGTTGGAGAGAATAGAGCAAATGCAAATACAGATGCAGGGGCAATTGACCAAGATTCAACAAGAAATACGAGAACAAATGCTAAAACTCCAAAGGAATGTGATAGGCCAGCTAACCCAATTACTAGCTGAAGGGCTTGGAAAAAGGAGTGGTCCAGTGATCAATAGTAAGGGTGATGATGAAGACATTGTTTATTCCCCAATTGGAGTCATGACTCAACCAGACATGCATTCGCATGGGGTACCTATCATTATGGGATCCCAACGTCAGACTGATACTTCGTCCCTATTGAACTTTCCGATAGGTTTAGGTTTTAACCCAAATGATGATCAAGCCAAACCGGTTGTTCAGGTAGAAACAAAGGAAAGGGGAGAATGGACTTCAAAGGCTCTGAAGAAGAAGGAAAAGAAAGCGAATAGTACCGGTGGGTATAGCAAAAGCCATTCGGAACCGATTACAGTAAGCCAGCCAAGGATGGTAACTACCAACCATCAGGTCTATTCAGGGCAAGAACCCAATCCAAAATCGAACTCAGAAAAATCCCAATTCTCGCCCATCCCAATCACGTATAGGGAGCTGTACCAAACTTTGTTTGATACGCATGTAGTATCTCCTTTCTACCTAAATCCTATACAACCTCCATACCCTAAATGGTACGACAAGAACGCTCAATGCGAATACCATGCGGGAATCACAGGACACTCGATCAAGAACTGCATCACTTTCAAAAAGATGATCGAAATACTTTTCAAAATGGGTATTGTCAAATTCGATGATCCCTCTGGGGAAGAAAATTTGTCACTCAACCATTTAGATAAATGGGTGAGATCTATGAGATTCAAGAATGCATCGAGTTCAGGGCTTTAGTGCAAGACCTGATATCGGGAAATGTGAATATTAACGACGTATCTGAAGAAAGAACCAGATTTTTTCCAAACATCTGCCCTTACGTACTTAGGAGTGTTTTGAATAATGGGACTGTGGAAGAGATCCTTATATTTTTAGAGCTAAACTAGAGTAATATTCGAAATACGCTTGTTGCCTTAAGCCTAGAGGCAATAAGAACTCTTTTGTGAAATAGGCTTATGTCCAGAATTTTTATTTTAATAAAATGCATTTTTTGGAGTAAATATTCTTTTATTTTCCATTTCATACTGTATAAACAATTGTTTTTTGTTTTTTTTTTGGACTTTCTTTCAGATATTCCTTCATAACCATATAAATAATCATTCTTTGAATTATTTATTCTTTGGAAATCTTCCTTTGAACCTACACTAGGTCTTCAGATATCAATGACATGAGCGACGTTATTACGAATTCCCTTTTTGAATGAAATATGGGTCTAGGGATCTCAGGACTTTGAAGATGACAGAGATTGTAACATATCTTCTGATTTATTAAAGAATGGTAGAACAAGATGAAAAATAGATTCTACCTTACATAGGGTCAATGGATATTGCAAGCCTAGAAAAGGGGTGAAGATCGAAGCCCAGCTCACCATAGAAATAATGCGAAACATCGTTGAGTAATTTTCAAGAATTCAAAGATGTTTTTGCACGATTATATCAGGACATGCCTGGGCTATTAAGACGCGGGATAAACATGAGGATCAGGCACTATTGATCTACATAGAAGGGGATGGCACCAGCTATGCCGTATTTAAGGAGACAAGACTCATGTGCCTTCTCCATTTCTTCACAAACTTTCCATATGTGGGGCATGGATGTGATGGGGCCAATCTCGTCAAAAGTTTTTAGTCAATATCGATTCATCGTCGTGGTCATCAGTTACTTCATTAAGAGGGTGGAAGTGGCTTCATATGCCAATGTTACAAGGTCGAAATCATTAAATTCTATAAAAAAAGATCAGGCGTCGACAAAGAATGCCATAAAGGATCACGTTTAATAATGCATAACTGTACAAAATCAAAGTTTACAGTTTGTCCAAAGATCATGCAGTATATCACAGTGCAGCAAAGGTTGCCAAAAAAAAAGAAAAAACAATAAAAAATAGGAAATGTGACTAAGACTTGTATAGATTGGCATAAGAAGCTACCATTTACTCTCTATGCTTATCAAATGTCGACCAGGACTTTCACTGGGGCAACACTTTTCCCATTGGTTCATGAAGTGGTTTTGCCCATAAAAATCGAGATTCCTTTGCTCCAAGCTTCGATTGAGTCAGGAATTGGATGAAGAAGAATGTCTCCAGTGAACTTGGATGAAGAAAAGGGTTTGAAAGTATTCATCATGGTCAAATGTACTAAAATTGATGATTTATGACGAAAATGGCCCACCCAAAGAAATTTCATGATGGGCACCTGATATTGAAAATATAAGAGGAAAGCATATGTCAAACTGGAAAGACCTTATGTTGAAAAAAAAGCTTTTTCTGGAGGAGCATTGATATTGACCGAGATGGATGCTAAAGACTCTCCCAATCCGGTGAATTCAGGGTCAATCAAGAAGGATTTTACCTGAAAGAGGAAGGACCAAGGTGAAAACCCACAAAGGGCACCTTGAGTTCAAATTCAAAAAAAAAAGGAGAGGCCAAGGCAAAAACCCGCAAAGGGTGCTTTGAGACCAAAGGGGTTTTGAGCCGAAAACCCAAAAAGGGCGGCTCAAATTTTGATCAAAGATAGGGCATGTGGTAGTCTCGCTATGCCTGAATTAACAATAGGAAGTATGCTACGTCTTGAGGCATTGACAAAGTACTCCGGATCCTCTAAACACGTATTGAGTTTAAAATGGTCCTCAAGAAATTTAAACAGAGAAGCTCAGGCTGCGATATCTGGGGCACCTAGCTTCTATCTTACCCATTTTTTTGAATTTGTTATCTTTGATTATTTTATTCTTTTCAAGATAATCCCAAATCAATTTTCTTTTATTGCCTTGGTTATCTTTGACTAACTTATTTGTTTCGAGCTATGCTCGTGATTAATTTCTTTCTTGTCCATTGTTGTGATATTTTTCAAGCATTTTATATGGAAATAACGATTATTGGAGTAATAATACTTTCATAAAAGGAGTTTCGCATATTACTCTAGAAGTTTTTAAATAATAGAGGAACCTGAAACAGGGCTATTGTTTAGAACTCACCAAGCCTAAGGTTTGGAAATATTGAAAGACACATACATCTGGTTATTACGCCTAGGGAATGGTGTAACAGATCAAATTGATAACAGATTGGATGAAAGAAACCAAATGTTATTCCCCTGAAGTCGCAAACTTTATGTCCACAGGGTACAGTGGAAGGGACTCTAAAATTACAGCGGGGCAAGCTTGCTGAGCAAAATATGATCGTTTTTGCGTTTTCTGTCAAAGATACCAGCTGAACGAGAAAGCATGGTAATGCATCAGTGATAGAACCTTGATGAACTATGAGCAGTGACAACCCAAACAGTAAAAAAGGGATCATTCTCATGAAAATATTATTTATACACTTCCAATTAGGAGCATTAGATTCATTCTGATCATTGCATCCTAATCATTATACATTTAAAAATGGGACCATTCTCATGACATTCTGCATTCATGTAAATGTAATCCATAATACATTCAGGTCTACAGGACATGTCCCTCAGAGGACGATGAAGCAAATTAAAAAGTTCAGATTTTGTTCCCTAGAGATGGTAGTGGAGCAGGCTGAAGATTGAAGCTTTCCTGAAGATAGTAAGGAAGCAAATTGAAAAGTTCAGATTTTGCTCCCTAGAGATGATAGTGGAGCAGGCTGAAGATTGAAGTCTTCCTGAAGATAGTAAGGAAGCAAATTGAAAAGTTCAGATTTTGTTCCCTAGAGATGATAGTGGAGCAGGCTGAAGATTGAAGTCTTCCTGAAGATAGTAAGGAAGCAAATTAAAAAGTTCAGATTTTGTTCCTTAGAGATGATAGTGGAGCAGGCTGAAGATTGAAGTCTTCTTGAAGATAGTAATGAAGCAAATTGAAAAGTTCAGATTTTGTTCCCTAGATATGATAGTGGAGCAGGCTGAAGATTGAAGTCTTCCTGAAGATAGTAAGGAAGCAAATTGAAAAGTTCAGATTTTATTCCCTAGAGATGGTAGTGGAGCAAACTGAAGATTGAAGTCTTCCTGAGATAGTAAGGAAGCAAATTGGAAAGTTCAGATTTTGTTCCCTAGAGATGGTAGTGGAGCAAACTGAAGATTGAAGTCTTCCTGAAGATAGTAAGGAAGCAAACCAAAAAGTTTAGAATTTGTTCCCTAGAGATGGTAGTGGAGCAAACTGAAGATTGAAGTCTTCCTGAAGATAGTAAGGAAGCAAACCAAAAAGTTCAGATTTTGTTCCCTAGAGATGGTAGTGGAGTAGACTGAAGATTGAAGTCTTCCTGAGATAGTAAGGAAGCAAATTGGAAAGTTCAGATTTTGTTCCCTAGAGATGGTAGTGGAGCAAACTGAAGATTGAAGTCTTCCTGAGATAGTAAGGAAGCAAACTAAGAGTTCAGATTTTGTTCCCTTGAGATAGTAGTGGAGCAGACTGAAGATTGAAGTCTTCCTAAAATGGTAATGTAATATCCTGGATTTTGGGCTTATGCATTTGTGCTTAAATATAGGTGAAAGCATGCCTTGGTGTGTTATGAATGTGTTGTATGAATTTTGGTGAACTTTAGAATATAGGAAACTGCCTTAGAAAATATCAGATTTTAAGTCTTGAAGTGGAACTGAACAAGAGTGGCCTTAAGAGAATTTGTAAGGGAAATATGACACAAAAAATGGGCTTGTTCAAGTGGCATAGAGGCGCCACTTAGGGCCTCAGTATGTGACGCCACAAGCAGGGTGCAAGGGCCTAGGTTCGAGCAACGAGGGAAGCAAAATGGGAGTTTTATTTTACAACAAAGATGAGCAGTGGTGGACGGCATGGGGAGACTAGATGGATGAGTTTAAGATGTGGTCTAATCCTTTTAAATTTCGGCTAAGGTGGAAGATAAATGATGATTTATTTTGAATTATTTTTGAATGGGTAAGAAGAGAGAAAAGAGGAGAAAAATGAGGAAACTGATAAGGGAAGGAGAGGTGGCCAGCTTAGGGACTTTATTGATAGCATTTTCGGCTAGTGATAGTTTAGGGGTGCCAAAACTTAATTCTCTCTTCACTTATCTCATTTGTGCCGAAAATCCTTAGGAGTTCAACTAGCTTTCTCTGCTTTCCTCTTCCTTTCCTCTTCGTTTGACCAAAGCCGAATATTCCTTTCTCAAAATCCATCATTGCCGATTCTCTCTAAGTCTCATACACTCTCTTCTCTTTTCCTTTTTGATTCTCCAAAAGTTGAATCTCAAGGTACTCCTAGCCGATTATTCAGTGAGCCTCAAAACCGAATATCTCTGTGGTGCCAGGAAAAGGTGCTATCGATTTCTATAGTAAGGGTAAGATCAATACTATTCGGTTCCCTTTGTTTTTATTTTAGCCGAAACTTAAGGACTAATCCATTATTGTTCTTGGCCGAAACTTTGAAAGATTATTCGGGATTTCCATAGTAGCCGACTTCTAGGGAGATCATCCGGGATTTCAGATCTAAGGTATTTCGGCAACTTCATAAGCTTAGTGACAAGTTTTTGGGATTTGATCCATCAAGGTAAGGGTATAAGTGTTCGGCCTAAGGCCACTTTCTAATACTTTTTGGTATAAAATCCGATTCTAACAAGTGGGTAAGCAGGGAATTTCGACAACTCCATAATCAAGTGGTTGTTTTCGAGATTTTAGAATCGCGAGGTAAGTGGACATATGTATTCGGCCAAGGCCATATTTGGTGTCTTAGATCTATTTCCTACTTATTCAAAAGCCAAAACTAACCAAGTCTAGTGATTTAAATGTTAGCCGATTGCAAGGAGGGAAGACTACAAGTTTTCGGGATTTGATCAATAGACAAATCGGCAGCCAGGGACTAAGATCTAGGATGTTAGATCGAGTTTTCGGGACTTCAGTAAACTTGCTAAGTAAATCAGGTGTGTACCCCACACTATCTCTTAATCGATTTATGGTGCTAACTTAATGTATATATATATGTCTATAATAAATAAGATGTGGCTA
Source organism: Gossypium sturtianum (assembly GCA_025698515.1). Taxonomy (NCBI): domain Eukaryota; kingdom Viridiplantae; phylum Streptophyta; class Magnoliopsida; order Malvales; family Malvaceae; genus Gossypium; species Gossypium sturtianum. The sequence goes on from CM046951.1 coordinate 20,047,478, forward strand.
AGGTACCATGCAATGGTACTAAGTACTCAGGTACGTAAACCTACTCCTTTTATGAGTACGATATGATAAAAATCTGTATGGCACATATGTGAAACTATAAGAATGTGAATAAAGAATATGACATGATATTGCATGTTTTGTATGACATGGGCATATGGGTTGTATGGAAAGGGGATGTGATTGGTGGTTTTATACCCCAATATCTGAATGTGGTGACCTCGGTCACATAATCTGAATGTGGTGACTTATGTCACAAAATATATTATGTGGTGGCTCTGCCACGAATTTATAAGGGCGATGAGCACGTTGGCTGCAGCGACTGCCTTCGATGATGTGTAACGGATGGAGGGTCGACTTAGTAGTCCCCACGGTGTGATGGTTGGTACGGGTGATGTGTAGCGGATGGCATCTAGGTTTGGGTTCGGGTTTGCATCATTATTTCTAGCTGTTAAATATGTATATGTATGATATGATCGGATATGCCTGAATCGTTGGGACTTAGTGTTGGTTGTACACATTGAGTCTGTTTGACTCACCCCGTTGTAGGATCTTTTCAGTGACACTCGGTGATGGACCGGCCGGCGGGAGCTCGATGGTGGCCATGATCACTTAATTTTATTTTATTTTGGACTTTTCATTTCTAAGTATTTTTGGATTTTTTTTTTGAGTTTTGTTTTGATGTAATAAGGCCTTAGTATGAGACTATTTTATGCTTGCTTTTATTTATTTTTTTATCACGATATTATTATTATTATTAAAGCAAAGGTTACCTAAATTGTTTTTCAAATAAACGTTAAATGTTTTGAGACCTAAACACAAATAGTATCTAGTATAAGGACAAGGTTTTCAATTGAACCCAACTCAAGCAAATCCTTCTTCAAAACCACACGCACTTCTCCTAAGTAGCATAAGATTTTCAAATGTTTTCTCGAGGAACATACCAGATCCGGTCAAGGCTCGTGGGCTGGGTTTGGGGTGTTTCAATTTGGTATCAGAGCCCAATTTTTAAACTCTCGGCCTTGGGTTTAAAGCCCATAACGTTTTCAAAATGAGCCCAAATGAATTTTGTGAATTTTTTTTATGAAATGAGCAGGTTTTCTGGCATGGCACCTAAGTCTCCGACCCGAAGTCCACCAGGTAAGTACTCCTAACCATTTGTGTGATTTATAGTATGTAGAAGGGTACAAATGGAACGTAGAATAGTATATTAGGTACTTGAACCCTAGGACTAGTATACCCCAACAATTAAATAAAACTTAATGCCTAATCAAACCAACCTGTGACTAAGTCGCTGAGTTAGGGTGTGGCAACCACTGTGCGCATGTCTAGGATTGGATCCGAAAGAGCCTGGTATTTAAGCAGTCCTAGTGACTCACCTCCTCTTCACTGGAATCCTACCTGGTGCGTAGCTACGGTTCACCCTAACCAAGAGGACCTAGTCACGGGCTAAACTCAGTAACTAAAACCCGAAAGGGATTAGCCGTATTTTTATAAAAACCCTAGTTGGCAAAATATTAAGATACTTTGATTTGGAAAATTTACGAAATTACCCCTGACTTACAAAATTACAAAAATGACCCCGATTTCCAAAATTTCTGCGACAACACCGATTTGGAAAACAAATTCCCAGAAATAACCCCCAAGTTTCGCAAATTTTGAAATACCTTTGATTTATTTTTAAATTGACCCTAAATTATTACCAAAATACCCCTGTAGGTGAAATGACGAAAATACCCCTGGGATAGGAATGAGACAAAGATGTTTGAATATGAATGTGTGTTTGAATGAATGTGCTCCTCTAAATTAGGATAGAAGACTTGAAACTTTGATCGATCGAAAGAACTACTTCTGAACTTCTTTCATAAAAGTTCTTCGCGGATAATCAGTGGAACAAAATACTAATGCATAAAATTTCTTAACCAGATTAATCGTGATCGTAGAAATGAGCTCTATGGGACGTGGTCGTAATGTACAAGGACGTGGTAGGGGCAGAATGGCCGTATCGGAACCCGTTAGATCAGGTCAAGGGTCTGAGAATGAAGTACCACCACCCCCACCACCAGCTGTTGGTGGTGAGCAGCAAGATCAGACAGGGGATGATGCAGTATCGCAGGTAATGCTGCGGGTTCTTGATATGGTGGCTGGAGCAGGAGGAAATATGGGAGCTCGGAAGTCTGTGCCCGAGCGACTTCGAGCCAACAGAGCTGAGGTATTTCATGGTGTATCTGGTGTGGCACCCAGTACGGCTGAGTATTGGTTGGAAGCAACCGAACGAATTATGGATGAGTTGGATCTGTCTGCTGAGGAAAAGTTGAAAGGAATGGTGTCGCTTCTTCGCGATGAGTCATATCAATGGTGGCTCACAGTTAGGGATGGTGCTACGGCTGAGGAACTCACTTGGGACTATCTTAAGGCGGCATACCAGAAGAAGTATGTTGATACTCATTATGTTGATGCGCAGAGGAAGGCATTTTTGGGACTGGTTCAAGGGAATAAATCCGTAGCGGAATACGAGGCTGAGTTCTTAAGGCTGAGTCGGTATGCTCGAGGGATAGTGGCTACGGAGCATGAGCGATGTGTCCGGTTTGAGGATGGACTGAGAGATGATCTGAGGTTATTGATAGCTCCGCAGCAGGAGCGGGAATTTGCCGTACTAGTGGAGAAGGCTAAAGTGGCCGAATGAGTTAAGGACTCGGTAAGGCAGAACTCTGACCGGAATAGACAAAAGAGAGGATTCGGATCGTCAAGATCATCAGGAAATGTTCAAAAGAGGCCTAAAGCTGATGGGCCGCGAGGTCAGCAAGTTGGTACAGGAGGGCAATACCGTACTTATGCTGAGTGTGGGAAAAAGCACCTAGGAGAGCGTTGGAAGAAAACGGGAGGATGCTTTAAGTGTGGGTCTAAGGAACACGTGATCAAGGATTGTCCTATCAGGATAGACGGGGGCCGACCAGCAGGGCAGAATGTTAATCAGGCTGGTAGAGGTGGACAGCAGCCTCAGCGAGGTCGTGGTCCGAATGGTAGAAGTAACGGTGCTGGAAGAGGTCGACAAAACACCGGGCCAAGGTGTTGGCAATACCGAGGCAAGACAGTCAGGTCTAGTGTATACGGTTCGCCGGAGGGAGGATGGAGACGCACCGGATGTCATAACCGGTACGTTCCTTATATTTGGCAAGCCTTATTTTGCTCTGATTGATGTGGGCTCGGCCCATTCTTATGTTGCATGTAGAGTAGTTGAAACTCTAGGCATAGCCTCTAAACTTTCTGATAAGGAGATGACTGTAGTAAGCCCATTAGGTCAAATTGTAGTGGTGAATAAGATCTTTCGGAGAGTACCTCTAGAGATTCAAGGAATGGTATTCTCTGCCGACTTAATGGAACTACTCTTTGGAGAATTCGATCTCATACTTGGCATGGATTGGCTAGTGGAACACCGGGCTATATTGGATTGTGCAGCTAAGCGAATGGAGTTGAGGACCCCGGAGGATGAGGCGGTAATTATAATAGGAGAAAGAAGGAACTACTTGTCTAATGTAGTTTCAGCACTGGAAGCTGATAGGATGGTTCGGAAAGGGTGCAAGGCCTTCTTGACTTTCGTTAGTGCGTTGGATGCAAAAGAAGGGGGAGTTAGTGAAGTTAGAACCGTAAAGGAGTTTTTGGATGTTTTTCCAGAGGAGTTACCTGGAATACCCCCGGACAGGGAGGTGGAGTTTGGAATTGATTTGCTGCCAGGAACAGCTCCTGTGTCAATCGCTCCGTACAAAATGGCACCAAAGGAGTTGGTTGAGCTCAAGGCTCAAATCCAAGAGTTGCTTGATCGTGGGTTTATCCGACCCAGTGTGTCTCCATGGGGAGCACCGGTCTTGTTTGTGAAGAAGAAGGACGGAACTATGCGTATGTGCATAGATTATCGTCGATTGAATAAGTGACCATCAAGAACAAGTACCGCTTGTTTAGGATAGACGACTTGTTCGATCGACAAGAAGGGCAAATGGTGTTCTCAAAGATAGATCTAAGGTCTGGATATCATCAGCTTAAGGTGAAGGAAGCATATATCTATAAGACGGCTTTCAGGAAAAGATACGGACACTATGAGTTCTTAGTAACGCTGTTTGGTTTGACGAACGCCCCAGCCGCGTTCATGGATATGATGAATCGGGTTTTTCAACCCTATTTGGATCGGTTCGTCGTTGTGTTCATCGACGACATCCTAGTATGCTCCAAGTCTGAGGAAGAACATGATGAGCATCTCCGGATAGTGTTGCAAGTGTTAAGGGAGAAGAAGCTCTACGCCAAATTCAGCAAGTGCGAATTTTGGCTTAAGGAGGTTGCATTCTTAGGGCATGTAGTGTCTGTAGAAGGAATAAGGGTGGATCCTAGGAAGATTGAGGCAGTACTAGATTGGAAACCACCTAAGTCTGTGGCTGAGATTCGAAGTTTCTTAGGTTTGGAAGGCTACTATAGAAGGTTCGTGGAAGGGTTTTCTTCAATAGCCGCACCGTTGACAAAGTTGTTAAGGAAGGAGGTACCTTTCGTATGGACAGATAAGCCACAGGAGAGCTTTGAGAAGCTTAAGAGGGTTTTGACTGAAGCTCCAGTCTTGATTCAGCCTGAGGCAGGGAAGGATTTTGTGGTGTACTATGACGCTTCTCACACAGGATTAGGATGTGTCCTGATGCAAGACGGGAAGGTAGTCGCTTATGCGTCTCGACAATTAAGCCCACATGAGGTTAACTACCCGACGCATGATTTGGAATTAGCGGCGATAGTCTTTGCTCTTAAGGTATTGAGGCATTATCTTTATGGGGAGAAGTCAGTGATCTACACGGACCACAAGAGCCTTAAGTATCTGCTGACTCAGAAAGAGCTGAACTTGAGACAGCGAAGGTGGGTGGAGTTATTAAAGGATTACGATTGTTCCATAGAGTATCACCCGGGCAAGGCAAATGTAGTGGCGGATGCCTTAAGTCGGAAAGTGGTGTCAGAGCTGAGGGCAATATTTGCACATTTGAGCTTAGATGACGATGGAAGTCTGCTGGCAGAGTTGCAGGTCAAGCCGACATGGTTGAATGAGGTGAAAGAGAGACAGTTGGCTGATGAGGACTTAAGTGCTAAGCTACGGCAAGTACAGAGTGGGGAGTTAGAGAATTATGGTGTTAGCAGCGATGGAGTGTTGTGCTTCAAGGGTAAGGTCTGTATGCCTAAGAATGAGGAGTTAAGGCAGAGAATTCTTCAGGAATCGCATAGTAGCCCCTATGCTATGCATCTTGGAGGTACTAAGCTGTACCGAGATTTAAGGGAACAATTCTGGTGGCCTAGTCTTAAGAGGGAAGTTACCGAACTTGTGGGGAAATGCTTAACGTGTCAGCAAGTTAAGGCTGAACACCAAGTTCCGTCAGGATTGCTTCAGCCAATCAAGATTCCGCAATGGAAGTGGGAGAGAATTACCATGGACTTCGTTAGTGGGCTTCCCCTTATGCCTACTAAGAAGGACGCGGTATGGGTGATAGTGGACCGATTGACCAAGTCCGCGCACTTCATTCTGGTAAGAGTTGATTATTCTTTGCAGAAGTTGGCAAAGCTATATGTGGTGGAAATTGTGAGGTTGCATGGAGTGCCGCTATCAATTATCTCAGACAGGGATCCAAGGTTTACATCTCGATTTTGGAAGGCTCTACATCAGGCTTTGGGCACCAAGTTGGATTTCACTACGGCTTTTCATCCCCAGTCGGAAGGTCAGTCTGAACGAGTAATCCAAGTGTTGGAAGATATGCTGAGAGGCTGTGTGATAGACTTCAGAGGAAGTTGGGAAGAGTATTTGCCGTTAGCGGAATTTGCTTACAATAACAGCTATCAAGTGAGTATTCGAATGGCACCATATGAAGCGTTGTATGGTCAGAAGTGTCGAACTCCTACGTGTTGGACGGAATTAGGGGAACGTCGAGTTTTGGGGCCAGAGATTGTGGCTGAGTCCGAGGAGAAGGTTGAGGTAATTCGGGCACGATTGAAGGAAGCATCTGATAGGCAGAAGTCGTATGCAGATCTCAAACGGAAGGAAATAGAATTTGATGTGGGAGACCAAGTGTTTCTTAAAGTGTCGCCTTGGAAGAAGGTGATGAGATTTGGTCGGAAAGGGAAGTTAAGTCCAAGGTTTATAGGGCCCTATCGGGTATTGAAGCGAGTTGGACCATTGGCATACCAGTTAGAGTTGCCTTCGGAATTGAAGCAGATACACGACGTATTCCATGTGTCCATGCTACATCGTTATCGATCGGATCCATCTCATGTAGTACCAGTTGAGGAACTGGAACTAAGGCCAGATTTGTCCTACGAGGAAGAGCCGATTCAGATTCTGGAACGCGATGTGAAAGTGTTACGGAGGAAGTCAGTTCCTCTAGTCAAAGTGTTATGACGTAATCATGGATCGGAAGAAGCTTCGTGGGAGTCGGAAGAGGCAATGCGACAGCAATACCCTCACTTGTTTTAGCCAGGTAATTTCGAGGTCGAAATTATTTTAAGGGGGTAGAACTTTAATATCCTGGATTTTGGGCTTATGCATTTGTGCTTAAATATAGGTGAAAGCATGCCTTGGTGTGTTATGAATGTGTTGTATGAATTTTGGTGAACTTTAGAATATAGGAAACTGCCTTAGAAAATATCAGATTTTCAGTCTTGAAGTGGAACTGAACAAGAGTGGCCTTAAGAGAATTTGTAAGGGGAATATGACACAAAAAATGGGCTTGTTCAAGTGGCATAGAGGCGCCACTTAGGGCCTCAGTATGTGACGCCACAAGCAGGGTGCAAGGGCCTAGGTTCGAGCAATGAGGGAAGCAAAATGGGAGTTTTATTTTGCAACAAAGATGAGCAGTGGTGGACGGCATGGGGAGACTATATGGATGAGTTTAAGATGTGGTCTAATCCTTTTAAATTTCGGCTAAGGTGGAAGATAAATGATGATTTATTTTGAATTATTTTTGAATGGGTAAGAAGAGAGAAAAGAGGAGAAAAATGAGGAAACTGATAAGGGAAGGAGAGGTGGCCGGCTTAGGGACTTTATTGATAGCATTTTCGGCTAGTGATAGTTTAGGGGTGCCGAAACTTAGTTCTCTCTTCACTTATCTCATTTGTGTCGAAAATCCTTAGGAGTTCAACTAGCTTTCTCTGCTTTCCTCTTCCTTTCCTCTTCGTTTGACCAAAGCCGAATATTCCTTTCTCAAAATCCATCATTGTCGATTCTCTCTAAGTCTCATACACTCTCTTCTCTTTTCCTTTTTGATTCTCCAAAAGCCGAATCTCAAGGTACTCCTAGCCGATTATTCAATGAGCCTCAAAACCGAATATCTCTGTGGTGTCAGGCAAAGGTGCTATCGATTTCTATAGTAAGGGTAAGATCAATACTATTCAGTTCCCTTTGTTTTTCTTTTAGCCGAAACTTAAGGACTAATCCATTATTGTTCTTGGCCGAAACTTTGAAAGATTATTCGGGATTTCCATAGTAGCCGACTTCTAGGGAGATCATCTGGGATTTCAGATCTAAGGTATTTCGGCAACTTCATAAGCTTAGTGACAAGTTTTCGGGATTTGATCCATCAAGGTAAGGGTATAAGCGTTCGGCCTAAGGCCACTTTCTAATACTTTTTGGTATAAAAACCGATTCTAACAAGTGGGTAAGCAGGGAATTTCGACAACTCCATAATCAAGTGGTTGTTTTCGGGATTTTAGAATCGCGAGGTAAGTGGACATATGTATTCGGCCAATGCCATATTTGGTGTCTTAGATCTATTTCCTACTTATTCAAAAGCCGAAACTAACCAAGTCTAGTGATTTAAATGTTAGCCGATTGCAAGGAGGGAAGACTACAAGTTTTCGGGATTTGATCAATAGACAAATCGTCAGACAGGGACTAAGATCTAGGACGTTAGATCGAGTTTTCGGGACTTCAGTAAACTTGCTAAGTGAATCAGGTGTGTACCCCACACTATATCTTAATCGATTTATGGTACCAACTTAATGTATATATATATATGTCTATAATAAATAAGATGTGGCTAAGGTACCATGCAATGGTACTAAGTACTCAGGTACGTAAACCTACTCCTTTTATGAGTACGATATGATAAAAATCTGTATGGCACATATGTGAAACTATAAGAATGTGAATAAAGAATATGACATGATATTGCATGTTTTGTATGACATGGGCATATGGGTTGTATGGAAAGGGGAAGTGATTGGTGGTTTTATACCCCAATATCTGAATGTGGTGACCTCGGTCACATAATCTGAATGTGGTGACTTATGTCACAAAATATATTATGTGGTGGCTCTGCCACGAATTTATAAGGGCGATGAGCACGTCGGCTGCAGCGACTGCCTTCGATGATGTGTAGCGGATGGAGGGTCGACTTAGTAGTCCCCACGGTGTGATGGTTGGTACGGGTGATGTGTAGCGGATGGCATCTAGGTTTGGGTTCGGGTTTGCATCATTATTTCTAGCTGTTAAATATGTATATGTATGATATGATCGGATATGCCTGAATCATTGGGACTTAGTGTTGGTTGTACACATTGAGTCTGTTTGACTCACCCCGTTGTGGGATCTTTTTCAGGTGACACTCAGTGATGGACCGGCCTCGCGAGGAGCTCGATGGTGGCCATGATCACTTAATTTTATTTTATTTTGGACTTTTCATTTCTAAGTATTTTTGGATTTATTTTTGAGTTTTGTTTTGATGTAATAAGGCCTTAGTATGAGACTATTTTATGCTTTTATTTATTTATTTATTTTATCACGATATTATTGTTATTAAAGCAAAGGTTACCTAAATTGTTTTTCAAATAAACGTTAAATGTTTTGAGACCTAAACACAAATAGTATCCAGTATAAGGACAAGGTTTTCAATTGAACCCAACTCAAGCAAATCCTTCTTCAAAACCACACGCACTTCTCCTAAGTATCATAAGATTTTCAAATGTTTTCTCGAGGAACATACCAGATCCGGTCAAGGCTCGTGGGCTGGGTTTGGGGTGTTTCAGGTAAGGAAGAAAACTAAAAATTCAGATTTTGTTCCCTAGAGATGGTAGTGGAGCAGACTGAAGATTGAAGTCTTCCTGAGATAGTAAGGAAGCAGACTGAAAAGTTCAGATTTTGTCCCCTCGAGATAGTAGTGGTGCAAACTGAAGTTTGTAGATCTTATATCCCTAAGCAGTAGCAGAGCAGATCAATTTGGCGAATCTTATCTTCCTGATGTAGCAAGGGAGCAGATTTTAGCCACTAGCCTTATCTTCATGATGTAGCAAGGGAGCAGGCTAAAGATTATAGTTTTGTCTCCCTGAGATTGCAATAAAGCAGATCAAAGACATCAGGTCTTGCATTCTCTAAGTTTGTAGTAGAGCAGACCAAAGATAGCAGATCTAACATTCCTAAAGTTGCAGTGAAGCAAATTGAAGCCGAATTGCAGATGGGATAGAAGTTATTTACAGAAAGCAATGACCAAGAAGTCAAGGCTCGACAAACACAGGGCAAAATTGGGCCTTTTATAGTCTTTTCTTTATTCTCGTTACACGACAATGAGCAAAAAGAGGCAGCTGTAATAGGCCAATTTAGCCCGGGCCCATACAAAAAATAATTAACCCAAAATAATAAAATAAAGTCCAAGTCCAGTCTAAAATATATCATTTGGCCCGATCGGAATGACCCATTACTTAAAAAGATTGAAGGCCTATCTACAAGCTTGGCGTATATAGAAGTACAATCTTCAAGGATATGCAATCTTAGATATGATATGTAATCCTAAAAGTTATGGTATGCAATCTTAGAAGATATGGTATGTAATATTAAAAGATATGATTTTGTAATCTTAGAGATTTAATTTGTAGATACCTTTTAATCTTAGCTGTTGATGTAATTGATCTGTACCGTTGGATTTGGGGAGGCTCAACTATAAATAGAGGCCTCTCCCTTCATTGTAGACACACTTGAATTGGGAGGAATAAAATTTCTTGAGAGTATTCACTCAAATTTCTCTCTTTTGCGTTCTTATTTTCTGTGGCTTGTTCTTATTTTGTTCTTCGCTCATCTTCATTTCTTTTTGAGTTGCTTCCATTCGAGTTAGATTTTGGTGGAGGAATTTCGTTGAATCCTCATATTGCGGGAGTTAGGTTGAACTTATGCGTTTTTTTAACTTTTTTTTTCATTTAATTGCTTAATCATTATTTATTCATTTATTTTAATTATTTTAAACTTGTTTTGCTTTTTTGCTTTTCCTTATTTACGTTAAATTGTTTTTTCAAATCTTTGTTTAAAAATATCTATCTCCTTTAATTACCACATTTTATCCAAAAGTTTTTCTTAAATAAGGCAATGTTTTGTGTTTAGAAATTCGGGAAATAGTGCCCTAACGTGCTGGGTTTTGATTTTCCGTGTGACTAAATAACTAAATATCCTTTTAATGAATTTTGTAAATCATGAGATGATTTTGGTTATGAGGGTTTAAAATATCATGTCCTAACGTGCTGGATGTGATGTTTGTATGCTTTCGGAACAAAGGAATCTCAAGTTCCAACTCAAATTGTTCAAGTTTTTAAAGAAATCATGTTTTCAAATCTTTTCGAATTTTAAACATTAGGACAATAACTAATCAATCTAGTACCAATTGTGGGCGTTACGATGTACTAATCCTTCCTCATACGTAACCGATTCCCGAACCCTTTTTCTTGAATTTCGTAGGCCAAAATCAATATTTTGAAATAAAACGTTTTATAAGGTGATCCGATCACACCTAAGTAAAAAGGGATTGGTGGCGACTCCATTTTCATTTTTAAAGTCGATCCCATTTTTTTAAAAAAATTAGAAAATGGTTTCGACACGCTCTTTTTTTGCTCTCCCATTCTCTTTGTTCTTTACTTTTTATCTTTTTATTTTATAACACGTTAGGAGCATGATTCTCTTTTATTTTATAATACAATCACTCCAAATCTACTACTCAAGTTGTGATACGGCCACGGCTCGGATGCCTCCCAATGTGGCTGACGATTCCTTAGCACTTCCTAAAGGGCCGATTACTCGTGCTTGAGCTAAGAAGTTCAAGGAGGATGTTTCGGCCTTTATAGGCAAGATGTGGAGCAACGCTATGACTGGAACACTTGAGAACAACGACTTCGACCAACCATGCAACATTCTGCAAGCTCGGCTAGCTCAAGATTCAGCTCACGAAACTCCTCTCTAGTTCATATTGCTTGTGTTTATTTCTAGAATAAAGAATTAGCTAAATTGTGGAACTTAATTAAATAATTAGTAGTTAATTTAGTTACGGCCATTAAAGACTAATTTAATTAGTGTCATATTAAATATGTTGGGTTTATTTCTTTTGATTAATATGTCCTAAACATTACAAGGATTTAATTGGTCTTGGATTTAATTTGTCTTGGTTGAAACATGCTTTAAATGTGTCCAAATGGTTGCCGAATTTATGATGTTCTAAGGGCTGCCGAATTTAATGAGTTCCATTGCCCATTTAGTGTGTTGAATTTACATACTTATGAAGCTAATTTAATTTGCTGCAGGTGTTTTCTATTTGGACGGCAAGGAGTTAATGAAGGGAATTAAAGGGTTGTTGCACGTCGGTGTCTTCAAGAAGACATTCGGCCAGCATTATTAACTCCTCAAGGAGATATTTGGGTTCCCCAAACTTTTGGCCATTGCTCTCCCCAACAAGCCTTAAACGCATGTTTTTTTTTTCTTTTCCAGAACATTAATACGGGCGGCTGTTGGTTGCATTCCCCCATGCGTTCTTTTTGTCTCACCAAGAACATTGTTTGTGTGCCGATTTAATGCATGTGACCAGCCAAATTTCATTCAAGAGAGTTGGCCGAATTTATTACGGTGTGGACAAAGCAATGCACGGATTCAAGACTCTTGGCACGCGTGAGCTTCATTAATGTGCTGCTGGAATTTATTTCATGAAGGAACATCATTAAATGTTCAGCTGGTGGGCGGAATTAATGAGTTATGTGTCCATTCGTGGAGGCTAAGAAGCATGGCATTGGTTTGGGATGTTGCTGCTTCGTGGAGCTCAAAAGGGAGCCGAAATTGTGCCTTTCCAAGGAGCCATGTCGTGAGAAACAATAGACAGCCATCAAAGCTGTTCGGGTAGACCAAAAGTCACTTCTAGAAGCCATTCCAAGAGAGTCCAAGTTTAGCCGAACATTGAAGGAGATTAAGAGATTTTTCCAGATTTTTCTAATCCAATTAATGCCGAATTTTGCTTAGCTACTAAGAACTTATTTGACCATTCGGCTAGCCATTGAAAAGGGCTATAAATATTTGTCATTTTTGAATGTTGGAACATTTTTGAACTTTAATGAATTGCTGCTGAATTTTTTTGAGAATTTCTCTCTCAAATTTCGTTCAAAGACTCGTTAACTTATCTATTTAATCTAGTGGCGTCAACCGTTTCTTTGTTAACCCGAACTTATCACGTAACCCTGTGGCGTTCAAAAATCCTTATACCGAGGTTACTATCTTTTTAGATAGTGGGTCGAGGTCTCGTATTACCTTTTCGTAATTCCAACTTAAAGTCTTGTAAGTCCCGGGTCAACCTTCTTACGAAGCTTGGTTCGATCTTGACTTTGAGTTTCCATTTCACTCCCTATTCCTGAGCCTTTTCCCAACTCAATCAACCCGAGCCTTCTTAACCCAATTACCCGATAATATTGAACTTATCAACTTCTTTCCTAACTGAGCCTATCTAAATTAAAACCTTTTGCCAACTTATCCCGTAATTGTTCCCCGACCCTTTCTAAACCCGAACTTTCTAAACCTTTCCATACTCAAACGAAACCTTCTTGTATTATGATCGGGCAATCTCACGACACGATTTAATCTACGTAACCGGGTTTATATCATCTGGTATCAGAGCTAATTAAATGAGAAGCTCGGACGTTCGAAATCAATCCCGGATTAGGTACGTTTAAAAAATTAATTAATTAAAAAAATCATTACGAATTAAAAAAAGTATTATGAATTAAAAAAAGTATTACGAATTAAAAAAATTAAATCGATTTCTTTCTTTGATTAATTCCTGACCCTCCATCTATTCGTTCCTAACACTTTCGACCATGGCCACACTTCTCCAAACTTCTTCTATCTTTCAGCCCACCCGTACTGAAACACTTCTACCTCTTGTTAACCCTTTTGAATCTGACCTACTAGTCTAGTAGATTTGGTCACCCGAGTCTTATACGAAATCACGAGAGAAGAAACGAGCGGAAAAAGGCACGAGTGTGTGAGCACAATAGAGCGGAGGTAAAAGCCGAATAGAGTGCAAACACGAGTGTGAGTGACATCTACTCCTTCTTTCCAAGTGATCGTGAGGATTTGTGGTGAGGATTAAAGTCCATTCATGTCCCGAAGATCGAAACACAACATGGCCGAGAGAACGGATAGACAACTCGTACGAAATGTCCTGGATCTCAACTTACAAGCCTTGTTATGTAAAGTCGAACGATTATTTGACCGAAAACTTGAACCTATCCAAGAGAGGCTCGACCAAGTTGAAGGCCGTGCCCAACGAGGAAGAACGCCTCCAAGTCCACCAAGGCGACGAGGAAGGCAACGAGTACTCGAAGAAGATTAGACGGAGCCTAGTGAAGCCGAAAGCGAACATGGTTCCAATCAAAGTGTGCAAAGGAGAGGCCAAAAAAACCGAGGCCAGCGAGATCGTGTTCGAATAGATGATGACTTGAAGAACATCAAATTGTCTATACCCCCATTTCAAGGCAAATTCGACCCGGAGGCTTACCTAGAATGGGAAAAGAAAATTGAGTTGGTGTTCGAATGTCACAATTATTCAGAGGGCAAAAAGGTAAAGATAGTTGCTATCGAGTTTTCTGATTATGCAATGGTCTGGTGGGATCAGCTAACCACTAGCCGGAGAAGGAACGGAGAGTGGCCTATTAACACTTGGGCTGAGATGAAAGCATTGATGCGCAAAAGATTCATCCCCGCATACTACCACTGGGAGTTGTACCAAAAACTGTAACATCTTACCCAAGGTAGTCGGAGTGTGGATGACTATTACAAAGAAATGGAAATAGCCATGATTCGAGCCAACATCGAAGAAGACCGTGAGGCTACCATGGCAACATGGTAGAACTCCAACACTACGTCGAGATCGAAGAGATGGTGCACATGGCTGTCAAAGTGGAGAAGCAGCTTAAAAGGAAAGGTTCTGCTCACGATGCCTATCAAAACTCCACCCCTACTCAAAAATGGAACCAAGGAGCCGACAAGAAGGAAACCCTCATCCGGGCACGAGAGAATGTGTCAAACCCGAAGATCAACAAACCAAGTGGGGAGATGAGCAAATCTAACAATGAAGCCGGGCGTAATCCCACTCGAGACATCAAGTGTTTCAAATGTCTCGGTAGGGGCCATATAGCCAGCCAGTGTCCAAATCGACGGGTGATGATCGTGCGACCCGACGGTGAGATCGAATCGGGTGACGAAAAAGAAGATGAACCTTACCCTCCTACCGAAGAAAAGAAGGAAGAAGAACTCGAGTATGCTGTTGAAGGCGAATTGTTTGTAGTAAAATAGAGCTTGAGTATTCAAAGCACCAATGATGAACTTCAATGAGAAAACATCTTTCATTCGAGATGTCAAATTCGTGACAAGATTTGTAGTCTGATTATCGATGGGGGAAGCTGCACAAATGTTGTTAGCAGCTTGCTCATTGAAAAGCTAGAATTGCAAACAACGAAACATCCTCAGCCCTACAAACTCCAATGGTTGAACGACGAGGGTGAATTGAAAGTCACTAAACAAGCTGTCATTCCCTTTTCTATCGGTAAGTATAGTGATGAGGTTGTTTGCGATGTGGTCCCAATGCACGTGAGCCACTTACTTTTGGGAAGACCATGGCAATTCGATCGGCAGGCCATCCATGACGGATATACAAACCGATATACTTTTCAACACCATGGCAAGAATGTTACCCTAGCACCAATGACTCCCAAACAAGTGTACGAGGATCAAGTGCTTTTGAAAAGTTCTATTCAAAAAAATGAGAGTGAAAGATCAAATAAAGAGGGAAGAAAAAGAAAAAGAGTCAAACAGTGGAAAAATGAGATAAAAGAGTGAGGTAAAATTAAGAGGTAAAAATAAAGAGAAAGAGGTAAAAGCAAGCCAAGGGCAAGAAAAACGAGATGAGGGAGGAATTGCAAAATTAAGTGTGTTTGCAAAAGAATGTGAGATTCACAAAATGTTGTTGCTTCGGCAACCAATGGTTGTTCTTATGTATAAAGAGAATTTTCTTAATACTAACGAATTGGATGCTTCACTCCATCCTCGATTGTATCTTTGTTGCAGGATTTCAAAGATGTCTTTCCGGAGGACATCCCTAGTGGCCTTCCGCCTATTCGAGGGATCAAGCATCAGATAGACTTCATTCCCGGAGTGACAATACCTAACCGCCCAGCATATCGAAGCAATCCTGAAGTAACAAAAGAATTACAGCAAAAAGTATCCGAACTGATGTCCAAAGGTTACATCCGGGAAAGTTTAAGCCCGTGTACTGTTCCTGTACTTTTGGTGCCCATGAAAGACGGTACTTGGCGTATGTGCGTGGATTGTCGTGCGGTCAATAAGATAACCATTAAGTATCGGCACCCTATTCCTTGCCTTGATGACATGTTAGACGAACTTAGTGGAGCACAACTCTTCTCCAAAATCGACCTCAAGAGCAGATATCATCAAATCTGAATGCGGGAAGGAGATGAGTGGAAGACGGCGTTTAAAATAAAGCAGGGTTTTTATGAGTGGTTGGTTATGCCTTTCAGCTTAACTAACGCACCTAGTACCTTTATGCGGTTAATGAATTACATTCTGCGTGCTTTTATTGGAAAAGTTTGCATCGTATATTTTGACGATATCCTTGTTTATAGTAGATCATTGGAAGATCATGTCAACCATTTGCGAGCCATACTTGAAGTCTTGCGTAAGGATATATTGTACGCTAATCTTAAGAAGTGCACTTTTTGTTCTAACCAAGTTGTCTTCTTAGGTTTTGTCGTAAGCGAGAAGGGGCTCGAAGTGGATCAAGAGAAGGTTAAGGCAATTCGTGAATGGCCGAGACCCACTAGCATCAGCCAAGTTCGAAGCTTCCACGGCTTGGCAAGCTTCTATAGGCATTTCGTTCCAAATTTTAGCACCGTTGTCGCGCCATTAAATAGTGTCATTAAGAAAAATGATGCTTTCTTTTGGAATGATGAACAAGAGTGTGCTTTTAATTATATCAAAGAACTCTTGACTAACGCTCCTTTACTTGTGTTGCCAGATTTCCAGAAGACATTTGAAATTGAGTGCGATGCCTCAGGATTAGGCATTGGAGCTGTGCTTATGCAAGAAGGACAGTCGGTAGCGTACTTCAGAGAAAAATTGAACGGGGCGACACTTAATTACCCCACGTACGATAAAGAAATATACGCGTTGATTCGGGCCTTGGAGACGTGGCAGCACTACTTTTGGCCAAAGAAATTCGTCATCCATATGGATCACGAGGCATTGAAGCATTTAAAGGGCCAACATAAACTGAATAAACGGCATGCCAAATGGATTGAGTTTCTTGAATCATTCTCGTACGTTATCAAATACAAGCAAGGTAAAGAAAATGTTGTGGCGGATGCACTATCGCGAAGGTATACTCTTTTTAACTCGTTAGAGTCCAAATTGATGGGTTTTGCGTATTTGAAAGAGCTGTATGCTACTGACCTTGATTTTGTTGAAATATATAAAGCTTGTGAATCTAATACTTATGATAAGTTTTATCGAAGTGATGATTACCTATTCCGAGAAGGCAACCTTTGTATTCCTCAAGGATCCATCCGAAACGTGTTGGTGAATGAGGCGCATAGTGGAGGCCTCATGGGCCATTTTGGCATAGCGAAGACGATGGCAACATTGC
This sequence comes from Gossypium sturtianum, assembly GCA_025698515.1. Lineage (NCBI taxonomy): Eukaryota > Viridiplantae > Streptophyta > Magnoliopsida > Malvales > Malvaceae > Gossypium > Gossypium sturtianum. The sequence continues at coordinate 20,064,442 of CM046951.1, forward strand.
GCGAGCATTTCTACTGGCCTAAAATGAAGAGAGACATTGAGCGGGTTTGCGATCGGTGTATCACCTGCAAGAGGGCTAAATCGAAAGTTCAGCCCCATGGACTGTACCATCCGTTGCCTATTCCAGAGGGGCCTTGGATCGACATCTCGATGGACTTTGTATTAGGTCTCCCTAGGACCAAGAATGGCAAAGATTCCATTTTCATCGTTGTCGATAGGTTTTCAAAAATGGCACACTTCATTGCATGTAATAAAACTGACGATGCCTTGCATGTAGCTAACTTGTTTTTCAGAGAGGTGGTACGCTTGCATGGAGTGTCGAGGACTATTATTTCTGATCGAGACACAAAGTTCCTCAGTCATTTTTGGAGAATTCTTTGGGGAAAGATTGGCACGCGGCTACTATTTTCGACTACTTGCCACCCTCAGACGGATGGACAAACAGAACTTGTGAACCGAGTCTTATCGACACTGTTGCGTGCCATCATTCGGAAGAATCTCAAATCATGGGAGGAGTGCCTACCGCACATTGAGTTTGCATATAACAGCTCTACCCATTCGGCTACTCAACACTCTCCCTTTGAAATTGTTTATGGTTTCAATCCTTTAACGTCTTTAGATCTCATTCCATTGCTTAATGAACAGTTTGTGAATGCAGATGCGAAAAAGAAAGCTGACTTCGTGAAAAGCTTACATGAGAAGGTGCGAAGGAATATCGAAGAGCGGACCAAGCAATATGAGCAGAAGGCTAATAAAGGACACAAGAGAGTTACCTTTGAGCCCAGATATTGGGTTTGGGTGCACATGAGAAAGGAACGGTTCCCGGCCCAAAGAAGATCTAAATTGATGCCGAGAGGCGACGGGCCTTTTCAAGTTCTAAAAAAGATCAACGATAATTCATACAAAATTGATCTTCCAGGTGAGTATAACATCAGTGCGAGTTTTAATGTGGCTGATTTATCTCCTTATGATGTAGGCGACGACTTGAGGACAAGTCGTTTCGAAGGGGGAGGGGATGATACGGCCGCAGCTCGGACGCCTCCTAATGTGGCTGATGATTCCTTAGCACTTCCTAAAGGGCCGATTACTCGTGCTTGAGCTAAGAAGTTCAAGGAGGATGTTTCGGCCTTTACAGGCAAGATGTGGAGCAACGCTATGACTGGGCCACTTGAGAACGGCAACTTCGACCAACCATACAACATTCTGCAAGCTCGGCTAGCTCAAGATTCAGCTCACGAAACTCCTCTCTAGTTCATATTGCTTGCATTTATTTCTAGAATAAAGAATTAGCTAAATTGTGGAACTTAATTAAATAATTAGTAATTAATTTAGTTACGGCCATTAAAGACTAATTTAATTAGTGTCATATTAAATATGTTGGGTTTATTTCATTTGATTAATATGTCCTAAACATTACAAGGATTTAATTAGTCTTGGATTTAATTTGTCTTGGTTGAAACATGCTTTAAATGTGCCCAAATGGTTGCCAAATTTATGATGTTCTAAGGGCTGCTGAATTTAATGAGTTCCACTGCCCATTTAGTGTGCTGAATTTACATACTTATGAAGCTAATTTAATTTGCTGCAGGTGTTTTCTATTTGGACGGCAAGGAGTTAATGAAGGGAATTAAAGGGTTGTTGCACGTTGGTGTCTTCAAGGAGACATTCGGCCAGCATTATTAACTCCTCAAGGAGCTATTTGGTTTCCCCAAACTTTTGGCTGTTGCTCTCTCCAACAAGCCTTAAACACATGTTTTTTTTTCTTTTCCAGCAACATTAATACGGGCGGCTGTTGGTTGCATTCCCCCATGCGTCCTTTTTGTCTCACCAAGAACATTGTTTGTGTGCCGATTTAATGCATGTGACCAGCCAAATTTGATTCAAGAGAGTTGGCCGAGTTTATTAAGGCGTGGGACAAAGCAATGCACAGATACAAGACTCTTGGCACGCGTGAGCTTCATTAATGTGCTACTGGAATTTATTTCATGAAGGAACATCATTAAATGTTCAGCTGGTGGACGAAATTAATGAGTTATGTGTCCATTCGTGGAGGCTAAGAAGCATGGCATTAATTTGGGATGTTGCTGCTTCGTGGAGCTCAAAAGGGAGCCGAAATTGTGCCTTTCCAAGGAGCCATGTCGTGAGAAACAATGGACAGCCTTTAAAGCTGTTCGGGTAGACCAAAAGTCACTTCTAGAAGCCATTCCAAGAGAGTCCAAGTTCAGCTGAACATTGAAGGAGATTAAGAGTTTTCCAGATTTTTCTAATCCAATTAATGCCGAATTTTGCTTAGCTACTAAGAACTTATTTGACCATTCGGCTAGCCATTGAAAAGGGCTATAAATATTTGTCATTTTTGAATGTTGGAACACTTTTGAACTTTAATGAATTGCTGCCGAATTTTTGTGAGAATTTCTCTCTCAAATTTTGTTCAAAGACTCGTTGACTTATCTATCTAATCTAGTGGCGTCAACCGTTTCTTTGTTAACCCGAACTTATCACGTAACCCATGTGGCATTCGAAAATCCTTATACCGAGGTTCCTATCTTTTTAGATAGTGGGTCGAGGTCTCGTATTACCTTTTTGTAATTCTAACTTAAAGTCTTGTAAGTCCCAGGTGAACCTTCTTACGAAGCTTGGTTCGATCTTGACTTTGAGTTTCCATTTCACTCCCTATTCTCGAGCCTTTTCCCAACTCAATCAACCCGAGCCTTCTTAACCCCATTACCTGATAATCTCGAACTTATCAACTTCTTTCCTAACCGAGCCTATCTAAATCAAAACCTTTTGCCAACCTATCTCGTAATTGTTCCCCGACCCTTTCTAAACCCGAACTTTCTAAACCTTTCCATACTCGAACGAAACCTTCTTGTTTAACGATCGGGCAACTTCACGACATGGTTTAATCTACGTAACTGGGTTCGTATCAAGTTGTTATCGATTGCATTTTAGAGCTATTACAATTTTAGTCTTCGATTGAGACTTGCGCACTAGGGGTACTCATTATCCAAAGAAATTTATATAATCTTTATGTGGGTGATGACGATGATGTTAAAGATCTTAAGGTATATTTTATTATGATTTATTTATTATATCATGTTTATTATAATTGGAGATTAGTCATGACAACATGAATAAGTATATAAATTTTGATTTGAAATCCACGCATGTTTGCGATAGTTATTATGAAATAAAGAATCTACTGGGATGTTTATAAGTTCGTCCTAGTAAATCTATTGCATTCCCCGAAGTGAACGCAAGTATAAAAGAAAATAAAAACCAATATTATTCCAATATTTGGTAGTACAAAATTAGTCAAAAGCTCTAGATGAGCTAATATAATAATATCTTGTGATGGTTAATCCATTGGTTTTAAAATGTATTCATAATGGATCTCATATTGAGATTGTGAATGAGGAAAATATTATATTTCATATAAATCAAAAGAGAATTAAATTATTGATTACTCTCATTATTAAATTGAATTCATTGTGACTATCTTTATGATATTCTTTTCTCATCATTCACATTAAGGGGTTGAAAGTAAAATATTTAACTGAGAAAGATCTACTTATGAGCAATAGAATATGGTAATTCTATCTAAAGCTCATTATGGTTGGATGCACCTGAAATTGTAAGTTTTTTTTAAAACTGTGAGTATAAATCTACAGTATTCAGAAAAAGTTCTCAATTAAAATTACGTGAAAAAATACTACTGATGAGAACTTGCAAGAGAGAAAACTTATGTATGAAAAGTCATTGGTTATGTACCTATTGTACACCTGGAAAATAAGATCCACTCTTAAAGTTTGCTATTAATAATTTTTTTTGGATATTTAAAGATTTTAGCATATTCCCTGAAGTGAATATTGCATATCATTGTTTGGAAATTATATTTATTTTGTTGACTTAGTGACATTATAGACTTTACATTGATTTAGACATTTCCAGTGGTAAATGTCATAATAGTACTTATATATGGATACAAAGTAAAAGGAATGACAATAAAAGTATCAATTTGACACAATTTATATTGACATTATTAGTACAATTGAAATGCATGTTAAAGTAAACAAGAAGTTTACTGATACAAATGCATTTACTACTTAGCGTGACCAATAAGACCATCTTGGATCATATATGATGCGAAAATTAATTGAGAATTCATATAGACATTTATTAAAAAATCAGAAGATTCTTTAATTTAAAGAATTCTCATTTGTTGCTTGCTTTCAATGAAAATTAATTCTTAGAAACTCACTAGCTAAAGTTGAGATTAAATGTCTTGCATTTCTGAAATGAATATGGGCTCATTCATCCACCATGTGGATGATTTTGATATTTTATGATTCCTGGTAGATGCATCAACAAAATAATCACATATGTGTTATCAACTTGCAACTTGTCTTTTGTAAGATTGTTTGTTTAAATAATTAATTCCAGATAATGCAATTAAGACAATTCATCTTGCTAATACTGATGAGTTTATATCTCAGTCTTTTATTGATTGAGTTTGAATTTTTTTTGTAAAAGTTTGTTATTTATTCACATAATGGTTTAGATAAATTATTGATTGAATGCCTCTAATTAATATCTAAATCATTACTTATGAGAACTAAACTTCCTATTTCAACATGAGATAATGTTTATTTACTTCTTGTACGCATCAAGCCAATAAGTTATAAATACTCCCCATTACAATTGGTTTTTAGTCAAGAGCTAAATATTTCTCATCTTTGAATTTTTGTATGTGCGTAAAAGTTCCAATTGCTCCACCACAACGCACAAAGATGAGTGAATCCTCAAAGAAAGTTGGGAATATATATTAATTATAAGTCTCATTGTATTAATATATGTTTTAAATGTATTGGAGATTCAATTTTGACATGATTTGTGATTACTATTTTGATTCGATAGTTTTTCCGACATTAGAGGGAGAGAAATAGTAGCTTGTAATAAGTTAGGGGGGGAGAGTAATTTGAACCAGAAGTTTAACAAGGATAACTCATTACAAGTTCCAAATATGAAAATTCTCATAAAAGAAAATAATGAATCTAGATGGTCATATAGTGAAGGCAGATGCTCCAGAAGAGACCCAAGACATAACTAATAAGTAAAACTCTAGAAGAGATTCAGGTACCTAAAACTGAAGATTAAAATAGTGAAAATAAAATATCTCGATAAGTTATGTTAATTCGAAAAAATGTGAAATCGATAATAAAAGTGGTCGAAAATGGTTTTGCTTGCAATATTATTGTTGAAATAATAAAATAAAAGAAGAATCTTGAATAAATCTGTAACACCTCTAACAAGTATTGGTTCAAAAGAATATGCCAAATTATGGCTTCAAACACAAACATATATTTATATACTCAAACAAACCTTATACTTATAACCTCATTTACAATCCATCCAAAAAATAACTATTAACTAAAACACCCTAGGTACATGCCATCACAAAAGGTAAACATCACCACATTTGAGGTCGGGATCGTTGTTGGATGCTGAGTCGGCGATCAAAAGAGAAGTACCTAACCTGCGCACGGAAAACAAAATCGTACGCTGAGTAAAACTCAGTGATATTTCAATAATCCAAACATTTAAAGACATAAAGATACATGAATGCTCAATTTAAATTGTATAATCATATTACTATCTAATAAGCAATTGTAATTTATCACCATCTTAATTTCATGTATAATACCACATTATCTCATGATTTTCTCAACTTCACAAATATTCTTCCATTAGTTGGTTTAACATATAACTCAATTAATATCACTTGCTATAAAAATAACTTTTCACAAATCATTCAACATTTCATTTTAACAATGGCATAAACCAACTATATTCAATCCATGAGTACATTACTCATATATCTCATTTATGATCACAATATTTTCACCTTTTATATATCAATCCACTTTTCAATTTCCAATTCACATATTTTGCCATTTCAATATCGATCATAGAACATTATTATTTAATTACCCCTATTAACAGAACTCGAACTCGGATGGATACAAGGATCCAACCAACACACCAATTTGACACACAGTGCCTCATCGGATAAATCCGAAGTAGTAACTGCACCCAGTGCTATATAAATTGACACACAGTGTCTCATTAGTTAAACCGAAGCAAATTGGGTGCCTCATCGACACGAAGTCGAAGAAATCCCTAAACTCTTCCTATCCTATGGCATGCCATCTATATCCGACTCAGCCCGATACAGTTAATAGGGTTTCATTTCACTTTTCAAATACAACCAATATCCAATTCTCATATTTTGACTTTATCACATTTACACATATATTCAGTTCAATTCTAATAATCAATACATTCATAATGCATATACCAATCCAATCCATTTCAATCAACTATAATTTCAACTCACTATCAAAGTGCCAAAATGCTCACCTCAACCACTTACCATATGCATTAAATCAAAATACAACAATTAACAACTAGGTTCGGATTTATAGAAATACAAACCGTGGATTCCGAGCTATTCAATGTCGATTTTATCCCTACCATTTTAAGTCGAGGATTCCGGTACGACGTTAGCTATGGAATTAAAACAATTAAAATACATCAATACAACACAATTCAATTTCACATTGAATATTTCCATTTTTACTCAATATTTGCTTAAATTCTAATTTAGTCCCTAAACCGATACTAACTTTTATTCTTCACCATTAACTCAAAATTTTCATACTCACTTCACTTTAAACTAAATTTAACTCCCTATTTTCAATTATACCCCTAAATTTCAAAATTTTTTCACAATTTAGTCCCTATTACTCAAAATTTAAAATTTGTTCTACAATTTAATCCTTTTCCATTTCTAACTTAAAAATCTATCAATTAAATCACTAATACTAAAACTATTCAATAATAGCAATATCTAAAATCTAAATCAATGTTAAAATTTCGACATGGGACAGATAGTTCTAAACACCAAGATTCCAAAAATATAAAAATTACAAGAAAAGAGACTAAATTGACTAACCAATTTTGGATTTGAACCTAAAAGTCCTTAGGTTTGCCGCAACTTCTTCTCCCTTTTCTATCTTTCTTTTTCTTTTCTTTAATTTGCATGGAATGTTTCATATCATTCCATTTATTTTATTTTATTACTTTCTAATATCATTATTATTATATTATAAAACATATACACATACATTAAATATTTAAGTTATTAAATATTATAACATGTATATTGATAAACCGAAATAGTAACATATTTTAGGCCCACATTTAGTATGCTTTTGGATGATTTATCCTTTATTTTATGTAAAAAGGTGCTCTTAATCCTTTCTTTTCATGTCTTATACCCAGGAAAGCACCCAAGGACAAAAAGAACGAGAAATGGGCTCAAAACGGACCAAAATGGGCCAAAGAAGAAATCGACACGGCCTGAACCTTAGCCCACACGGTCGTACCTCACTGATCAACTAGAACACGGCCTTCCCACGATTCACACGGGTGTGTGCCATGGCCGTGCCTCTGCCGTGGAGAAGAGCAATTTCACTCGGATTTGGATACTTAGGGAGAAAGAGACCTATTTCAAGAGCCTATATAAACCCCCAAAGGGTCAGCTGAAAGGTGGGCGGTTAGCTAGGCCAAGGAGCCAAGCCGAAAAGGTCAGAGTTGTGGGAATCACTCGAAGGTAGCCAGTTGATCCATCTCAAGAAGCTGGGATTCTACTCAAGACGACGGATCTCTCCTTCAATTCCTTCAGGGAGTTTTAGGGATTTCTTATGTTTTGTTTTATCTTTTCTCTTGAGATGTTTTCTTATTTAGTTATGAACTAAACCCCTCAGATACCTGAAGGGGATGAAACCTATGATGAATCTTGTTATTATTTTCTAAATTATATGATAAATACTTAGTTTGCTCTTGATTATGTGAGCTTAATCCAAATCTTATGTGCTTAGGTGGAGGAGGAATAGACCCTGCCTAAGAGTAGATCTAGCATAATTAAGCGGAGTTGATCGCACGCCTAGAGATAGGGTGACGAGATTTTGCCGGATTAGGGTGAAACCTAATATAGGAGTCCATAAATCGATTTACTGCTATTATAGGGGGTTATTATAAGAGAACGAGAGTTCCACTAATTAACCTAGGGTTAGACGTTATTCGCCTCGAGAGAGGGTTAAATATACATTAGGGAGTCTTACGGATCAAGCTAAGTAAATAAAATCATATGGTTCAGTGATAGATAACAAGTGAAGTCTAGGTGGATTCTTCCTGAGGGTATCATCTAAATCAACTGAGTTTTTCTGAAAGTTATCTCCCCAATTTTAGTCTTTTTTTCGTCTTTGTGTTCTTAGCTTAGTAGTTCGTTAATTTTAGATTAAAAGCAATTTCACTTATTTTAAGTTAAATAATAAAAAGAAAGTTAGTATTAGCACTTTTAGTTCCTTTGGGTTCGATAATCCGATCTTGCCTAAGCTATACTATTGTTCGATAGGTACACTGGCCTTTAATCATTGTCAGAGTTAGTTTCCAGGTTCGATCATTCTTTTTATAAATTTTAAAGCTCTGATTCACAGCGATCAAGTTTTTGGCGCCGTTGCCGGGGAACTAAAATATTAAGGCTTCCTTTGGATCCCCGATTGCTTCCAGTGAAGCACGAATTGTTCTTGAAAATGGTGAAACACACCTTAACTATTCGTTTGGATGACATTAGTTTTTGTCAGTGAAAGAGATTTCATCGCACCGGGCACTTGGTTTTGGACTGAAGCATGGAGCTCCAGTAAAGAAAAAGAAGTTGCGGTGGTTTTGCCTTTTACCATTTTAACCTTAAGCCTAGAGATGTAAACTAGCCAAGTCCCAAAGAAAGCATTCGAGGTACCGATTATGATTCATGTTGAAGCTCCACTCCATTAACACAAATCAGAACAAAATAAAAGGATTTTGACTTTGGCGACTACAATAAAGAAAAACTAGAAAGCAAAGGAGGAAAATCAAAACTTTGAGATCAAAACAACCGCCCATAAAAACCAAAAACAAAGTGATTTAAAATCCCCTCAAAAAAAAAAAAAAAAGCTTACTGTGTGGGAGACAGAGTAAAAACTCCAAAGCAAAGAGAGGAAGCAGACCCAGAGGAAGCTAAAAAGGAATGGGAAAAAGGCCACGTATGGAAAGGTAAGGATAAATGTAAGCTAATAAGCCCATTCAAAAATATATTAACCTAAAATAAAAGAAGAAAACTTATTTATTTTGGCTAATAATTATGTTATTATATAATAATATATAAACTTATTTATTATGATAAATATATTTTTAATTATTCAAAAGATATATAAATATTTAACCTTAACAAAAATATGATTTTAATTTTTTTAAATTAATATTTTATTAAATAATTTTAAAAACTTCTATTATATATAATTTCTACTCTAATGTCCTTAATAGTCATTTTATATTCTCACCTCACCGCTACAGCTGCGTTTGAATCCAAACACACACTCCATCGCTGTTTTTAATCTCACCGCTACAGTGTCCAATCTCACCGTTACAGTAACTAATCTCACCGGCACCGCTGTTTTTAACCTCACCGGAGGTAAACACACCGCCCATCCAAACTAAGCCTAAGAAAGCTCTATTTTTATTACTTTAACCATTATATTTTTATTTTCCGCAATTTATTTTTATTTTTAGTTTTAATTTTAATTTTGCTAAATTTTTCTTTCTTTTCCTAGCAGGTACCTCTAGTTTATGACCAGAAGGAACCCGAGAGGACCTTTAGAATACGACAGTGATATTGAAGCTACCGCTCGGAGAAATCGCAGAGAAATTAGGCGAGCCCTAAATTACCAAGAAGGAGAGCGAGAAGACAGATCCAATCCTACTGAAGGGATGGACAAAAATAATCCTCCACCACAAGATGTGGCAGAAAATAATGCTCCACGTACTATGTATGATTATGCTAAACCTCATTTAACAGGAGCCGAATCTAGTATTGTTAGGCCTGCTATAACTTAAAGCCTAACACTATACAGATGATTCAACAGTTTGTTCAATTTGATGGTTTACAGGACGAAGATCCAAATACTCATATAGCTAACTTTTTAGAGTTCTGTGATACCTTCAAAATAAATGGCGTTTCTGATGATGCCATACGACTTCGGTTATTTCCCTTTTCATTAAGGAATAAAGCCAAACAGTGGTTAAACTCGTTACCACAAGGGTCAATCACTACATGGGATCAAATGACCGAAAAATTTTTATTAAAATATTTCCCACCGGCCAAAACGGCCAAATTATGGAATGATATCTCTTCTTTTGTGTAGATGGATTTACAGACATTATACGATGCATGGGAGAGATATAAGGATCTCTTGAGAAGGTGTCCGCACCATAGTTTACCTTTGTGGCTCCAAGTCCAGACTTTCTACAACGGTGTAAACCCCTCAACGAGACAACTAATTGATTCAGCTGCCAGTGGAACCTTGAATAATAGAACTCCTGAGGCAGCCTACGAGTTTATTGAAGAGATGTCACTGAATAATTATTAGTGGCAGGTTACAAGGACCAAACCAAAAAAATCAGCCAGAGTTTTCAACATCGATGCAGTAACCATGCTATCAACACAGGTAGAGATGATGAATAAAAAGCTTGATAGTTTGTGTTCTTTGCAGGTACATCCAGCAATGCAGTGCGACGTAAAGTGGAACTGTGGCGAATCTGAGTACCCACCCTACCAACCAAGCACGAAAGCGAACAGGATGAACTATATAGGTAACAATTTTAGATCTAATAATAACCCATATAGTAATAATTATAATCCAGGTTAGAGGAACCACCCAAATTTTTCGTGGGGAGGTCAAGGAAATCAAGGAAATCAAAGACAACAACCTCCTCAAAATTTCCGAAATCAGCCCTATCCACAGGAAAAGAAGCCGAATCTTGAAGAGACGTTGAACAAATTCATAGCATCCACAGAAGCCCATCTCCAAAAAACTGAGGTAACACTCGACACCCAAAAAACATCGATCAAAATGATCGAGAACCAAGTTGGAGGACTTACAAAGGCAATCGGGGAAATTACCCAGTCAGTCGGACAAATTATGAAGCTATTATCCGAACGACCGCAAGGGCGTCTACCGACTAATACTGAAATTAATCCAATGGAGCAAATTCAAGCCATAACAGCTCAAGAAAGTGAAGAAGTAGACAAACCCAGTCCAACACAAGGAAACGAGGTAGAAAAAAGTAAAGTTGAGGTAACAGAAGGCAAGCCAAAACCGGTAATCAAGGAGTACCAACCTCGCATACCATATCCTGAAGCGTTAACGAGAGATGATACAGAGGAACAGTTCGGTAAGTTTCTTAAACTTTTAAAGAAATTATATATTAACTTACCGCTACTTGAAGCTCTTTCACAGATGCCAGATTCGAGGAAATTTTTAAAACATCTCTTAACGAATAAGCGCAAGTTAGACGAAGATCCACATGTGGAATTAAATGCACTGTGCTCAGCAATGTTACAGAATAGACTACCATAAAAGCTAAAAGATCCAAGGAGTTTTACAATTCCATGTTTAATTGGTAGACTAACTATTGATAATGCGTTAGCTGATTTAGGGGCAAGCATAAATGTCATGCCTTATAAATTTTTTAAGCAATTAGGTCTAGGGAAACCCAAACAAACTAGGATGAGCATTCAATTAGCTGATAAAACTGTTAGAATTCCTAGGGGTATTATCGAAGATGTTCTTGTAAAAATTGAAAGATTCGTTTTCCCAGTATATTTTGTTGTCTTAGACATGGATGAAGATAATTCGATCCCCCTAATTTTAGGAAGACCCTTTTTAGCAACTGCCAGGCCTAAAATTGATGTTGATGCAGGAGAACTCATACTTTGTGTAGGGAACGAGACAGTCACCACCAAGGCTCTCGACTCGGCTAGAACATCGAATAATCAAGGTGAGAACGTAAATTCTACTGATAATCATTTGGTAAACCCCTATCTTCAGGAAGCACCACCAAAGAATACAACTGAACCCGATCCTAAACCCCATGCCAACAAAGAAATAACTCATGAGGATTAAGGGATTCAGTTCGATGATCTAGACGAGTGGAAGACACACTTCAAGGAGAAATTAGGGATACACGACGAAGAAATGGAACCACACAAGGTAAAATCGAAGGAGCCCCCAGAAGAGCTAATAGGAACAACAAACCGCTTCAAAATAGGGGACCAGGTACTGTTAGATCAGGCTGACCCTCGAATATCTCCTCCGGACCCTAGCACAAACAAAGAAATATCTTTTAGGGTAACCAGTGTTTTCCCACACGGAACAGTCGAGGTAAGTAATCCTATTTTTAGTACTTTTACTATAAACACATATCGACTTAAATTTTTTCACGAAGACACAAATGATAGCATGAGGAAGGACTTCCAACTCCTCAAACCACCCTGAAGATGCAAATGAGAGGTAAAGTCTAGCTTAAGACTATAAACGAACGCTTCTCGGGAGGCAACCTGAGCACTAACCCCATTAACTTTTTATTTTATTTCTATTTATCCTTTCTTTATAATATCTAGCTTTAAACTAACAAGGGGTGCAGAATTCCAGGCCACACGGCCCTGCACACGGCCGTGGCCGTGGCCGTGTGTACCTCAAGAATCTTGGTACTAACATGGCAGGACGGTACAAGTCAGAGCAACTAAATTTAGAACTCACGGACTCAACCACTCCCCCACGGGCACCGACAAAGTGGCACGACCGTGCCCCATAACCGTGTGAAGCTACTGACTTGCCAACCACGGGCTGAACACGCCCGTGCCTGAAAATCGTGCCAACATACTGACTTGTCAAACACAGGCTAGACACGAGCGTGGGTAACCAACATGCCCTAGAACACGACCGTGCGAGGTGGCCGTGTGAATCGACACACCCTCAACCCACGGGCGTGGGAAACTGCCAGACTTGAAATTTTATTTAAACACCATACCCCTTTCCTTTCTCTTCTTAACCCACTTCCCTTCTTTCTTCTCTCTTTCTTTCTTTCTTTTCTCCCTCTCTCTTTTTCCTTTTCCTAATAAATCCTTAGACTCTTGAGCTACAACAACATCATATCCATGGCAAAGAAGCGTAAAAGGCCAATCACAGTATCCTCAAAGGAGACCGATTCACATGAGTTCATGCCGGCAGCTTCATCCAAACAACAAGCCAAAGGTCTTTGAGACCAATTATCTGTTCTTTTATTTTTATCTTCTCCTTTATTTTCCTTATCTTTACTTCTCTTATGCTTAATTTAGTTTATTTTATCTTAGTTTCTTAATTTTAGGTTCTAAAGGCTGCTAGGGAATCACGCCAATTCTGCCACCACCAACACTTTCGTAGCCTTAGAGGTCACACCCACCTCGCGAACCATCTACTAATAAGGATTCTCAAGCCCCTTTATCTTTTAGCATTAGTTTAATTCAATGTCTATTTTCTTTCTCTTTATCTTCCTTGTCCTTAATTATATATTTAGTTTATTTTAATTACGTCTTAATAATCCCTGGCTAATCCTCCACGAGTTTCCCAATTTCTTCATCTAGCGCAGAACTCGGGGGCAACCACCACATCCAGACCAGCCCTCCAACTTATCTTTCACCACGACCACTGCCAACTCAAAAAGCTCATCCATAATTCAGGGAGTTTTACTTATCCCCATATCTTTTGATCTGAACATTACATTTATATTATCTAACCTTGTACATTGAGGGCAATGTACATCTTAAGTGTGGGGGGTGAACAACTTAAAAAGGTGGCCTAATTTTTTTCATTATTCTCAAATTTCTGAAATTAGGTACCAAACTTTTTGCATTGTTCTCAAAATCCTGAATTTAGTCTTGTTTTAAGTAAATTTCTCATATTACTAATTAGGATGAAATTTCCATGATTTATGATTTTTATTGATATGTTTTAGATTAAGTCATTGATAATTGTGCACTGATAATTAAATTCTAAGATACTAGAGAATCAAGCATGATAAGTCTATTTTTCAGAAATTAAAAAATTTGCTAGGTTGTCAAACTGAGTTTAAATATTACTTTGAAGTTTGAAATTTACGAGGTTGACGTCAAAATACCCATAATTTTTGTGATATTTTGAGCCTTATAGAGCATATATTCTTTTTCTTGCTCACTTTATTGATTATGAGTGTGTCAACATTGATTTGTTATTCTAGAACTTGCCTCGTTTATGCATATCGAGACTACACATATGATTTGATACACAGAGATGATTAAGGCATTTAGGTTTTAACCCACTAACTCCATTAAAAAGCCTACCTTCACAATTAACCCCTAGTGAACCCCTTTGATCCTAACAACCCCTTTCTATTGACTCACCCACTAATATTAACCCAAAAACCTTTGTATATTTGTATCACCATTCCTTGACTCCCTTTTTGTCGAGATTTGATTTTGAGCAGTTACCTAACTATGTTCTATATTTCAGTTATTAAAGTTCTTTATTATTAATTAGTTTGTTCTTAAAAAAAACAAAGTATATTCATGTAATTAAGTGAGCTTACACGTTTGAATTCCAAATATTGAAGAAGAAGCTCGTATTATTAGTTTCAAAGTTTCAATTCATGTAATTATTTATTTATCAGTTCATTTTTCTAGTTAGGTAATTTGTCAGGTCAATCTCGATTCTAACCTTTTAATTCAGCCTATATCCACACCCTTAACCTAAGCCCCGTTACAACCCTATTAAAGACCTTATGATTTGTGTTTCATCTCATATTATAGTGGTGGAGACTTGATTTTTAGGCAAGCCTATGGGATTAACTTTTCATGTTTGACTTTTGAGTGCCTAAATTTTGAACCTTAAACACTTTGAGTGATTTGAGTGAATCTCTAGTGAGGATGTCAATCCTTGTCGATTTTGAATTAAAGGTAATTATTTAGATAAGGGGAGACACCTATATTTTCGAGCTACAAAATCTATGACTCAGATTGTTTGAATTTTTAGAACTCTTTAAGTTGAATTATCCATGTATAAATTATCTATGAATTATGATAAAATATTGTTGATAGGAATTATGAATTATAGAAAGTTCATTTTAATTGTAAGTTGAGAATTTTGCTTGAGGACAAGCAAAAGCTTAAGTGTGGGGGTATTTGATAAACCGAAATAGTAACATATTTTAGGCCCATATTTAGTATGCTTTTGGATGATTTATCCCTTATTTTATGTAAAAAGGTGCTCTTAATCCTTTCTTTTCATGTCTTATACCCAGGAAAGCACCCAAGGACAAAAAGAACGAGAAACGGGCTCAAAACAGACCAAAATGGGCCAAAGAAGAAATCGACACGGCCTAAACCTTAGCCCACACGGACGTTCCTCACTGATCATCTAGAACACGGCCTCTCCACGATTCACAGGGGCGTGTACCATGGCCGTGCCTCTGCCGTGGAGAAGAGCAATTTCACTCGAATTTGGATACTTAGGGAGAACGAAACCTATTTCAAGAGCCTATATAAACCCCCTAAGGGTCAGCTGAAAGACGGGCGGTTAGCTAGGCCAAGGAGCCAAGCCGAAAAGGTCAGAGTTGTGGGAATCACTAGAAGGTAGCCAGTTGATCCATCTCAAGAAGCCGGGATTCTACTTAAGAGTGGATCACTCCTTCAATTCCTTCAGGGAGTTTTAGGGATTTCTTATGTTTTGTTTTATCTTTTCTCTTGAGATGTTTTCTTATTTAGTTATGAACTAAACCCCTCAGATACCTGAAGGGGATGAAACCTATGATGAATCTTGTTATTATTTTCTAAATTATATGATAAATACTTAGTTTGTTCTTAATTATGTGAGCTTAATCCAAATCTTATGTGCTTTGGTGTAGGAGGAATAGACCCTGCCTAAGAGTAGATTTAGAATAATTAAGCGGAGTTGATCGCACGCCTAGAGATAGGGTGACGAGATTTTACCGGATTAGGGTGAAACCTAATATAGGAGTCCATAAATCGATTTACTGCTATTCTAGTGGGTTATTATAAGAGAACGAGAGTTCCACTAATTAACCTAGGGTTAGACGTTATTCGCCTCGAGAGAGGGTTTAATATACGTTAGGGAGTCTTACGGATCAAGCTAAGTAAATAAAATCATATGGTTCAGTGATAGATAACAAGTGAAGTCTAGGTGGATTCTTCCTGACGGTATCATCTAAATCAACTGAGTTTTTTGAAAGTTATCTCCCCAATTTTAGTCTTTTTTTCGTCTTTGTGTTCTTAGCTTAGTAGTTCGTTAATTTTAGATTAAAAGCAATTTCACTTATTTTAGGTTAAATAATAAAAAGAAATTTAGTATTAGTACTTTTAGTTCCTTTGGGTTCGATAATCCGGTCTTGCCTATGTAACATCCTAAATTAGGGGTTATGCGTTTGGAGCATAACTCAAGTGTTGGTAGGCTTTAAGTATGGTTGGTGATATTTTAAGGGTTTTTAAAACTCTAGGATTAAAAGGGAGTGCATTGGAAATTTTTGAAATTTTTGGGTTAAAAGGGGAAATTGGGCTAAGGAGGCCTTAAGAATAATTTTTGGCATGTTTGGACACAAAGAGCGCCTTGGTAAAGTGGCTCCCATGCGCCACTTAAGGGCTGGAAGTAACGCCAGCAAGGGCCTGGGTTCAAGGCACGGCAGCAGCAAGTGGTGTTTTATTTTTGGGTGTTGGCGTTAAGAAGGAAGGGGCTGAGTTAAGGAGGGTTAAAACGATGTTGTGGGCAATGGTGGACAAGAAAGTCAGCTTGGTGGAGTGGCTTGGGGCGCCACTTGTGGGTCTTGGCAAGGGACTCAAGTTCGAATAGCATGGAAAGCACCTGGGTTTTATTTTTGGTTTTGGCGTTTAAAAGGAAGGAACTAAGGAAGGAGGGCTTAAAAGAATATGTGGCGGATTTATATCATAAAGAATGCGCTGGCAGAATGGCGTGGGGTGTTAAAACTTAAAGGGGCTTGGTGCAGGACGGGGGTTCAAGACGCAGGAGAAGCAATATTTTGAGCCTTTTAATTTTTGCTTGTGACGTCAACGGCGGGGGAGAGTTGGGCAAACATGTGGACTTCAATAGGATAAGCATAATATTTTGATTTAGAATTCTATGGAGGGGTGGATTTATATTAGTTTATTTTGTTTTTTTTTTCAATTGATAAGATAATAATGGATAAAGGTGGGTTTTATTTTAGTTTAATTTGAATTGGTTTTAAATGGTTGGCTGGGAGTAAATTAAAGGATTTGATTAATTCAAATGTGTTTGAATTAGTGGCTAGGAGAGATTCTAGGAAATGGCCGAATGTTGGAGTCTTCAAGGGGGGAGAGTGGCCGAATGCTATTTAAAGGGTGGTGAGGTTCCTTTGCCGAATTTTAATTCTTGAAAGCCTTGCTCCTTTTTGTTTCCTTCTTTTCCCTTTTGTCATTTGGCCGAACCTTCAAGTAAAGCTTACCTATTTTTCTTCTTTGAAATCAAAAGCCATTAATATCATAGACCTTGCCGATTTCATACAACCCTCTTCCATACTCTTTTTTCTTTCTCTCAAACGTCAACTCTACATTATTGTTTGGAGGCCGAATATCCCAACTTCAATTGTTAAGCCATAGCCGAATAACAAGGTGCTCTATTCTCTATTCTTTTGTCGCAAGTTTTAGAGACCGGAGTATCATAAGTGGTAAGTATTTAAGTAGTCGGTTTATTTCTTTTTATTTGTGTGGCGAAATCAAATGTCTAGGCCCTGATCTAAGGATGGCCGAATGTCCATTAAGCTATTTTTATGTGTCTTTTGTGTAGCCGATATTAAGGAGCAGTAAGTAGAGTATCGGGATTCTAGATCGTGTTAGATTCGAGTAGTTCAGAATTTCGCTAGAAAGTCAGGTGTGTGATTAACCCACTGTTTTCCGGGTTTATGGTATATTGTATGTGTTGTGTAAATGCTAATATGTGCAGTGGCGATTGTGAATGGTTACCCTTAAGGGGTATATCGGAAATCAGGTCAGTGTTAATTATTAAGAATGTGAATATGCCAATGAGAATATGTTTGTATGCCGAATAGCATGTGCGTGCATTATTTTACTATGTTATGACATTATCATATGTTGCATGTGCATGGGATGGGATATGAATGTGACTATCGAAGGAAAGGGTGTACTTTATGTGCGTGGTCTAATGTTAGCCTTGTGCTACATTAGCGCTTGATGTTAGCTATGTGCTTCATCAAGGGAGGTGTTGGCTAGGTGCCACATCTCGGCGGTTGATAGCTGTGTGCATCACCGTGGACTGAATGATATGTGGGATCACTTAGGTGATCGGTGGCTTAGCCACGGCCTTGAGCAGCAAGTCTGCCAAGGTAAGATATGTGGGATCACTTAGGTGATCGGTGGCTTAGCCACGGCCTTGAGCAGCAGGTCTGTCAAGGTAAGATATGTGGATCACTATGTGATCGGTGGGTTAGCCACGGCCTTGAGCGACAAAGTCCGCCAAGGTAAGATATGTGGTTCACTATGTGAGCGGTGGATTAGCCACGGCCTTGGGCGGGAGTCTCTAAGGTAGGAGTAACGGATGGACCCTAAGTTGGGTTGGGCTTCATAATTGCATAACTTTGCATATTATTTTGATTTGTGGATTAATGTGAAAATGGGCTAGCCCAGTTGATATGTGGATTATTAAGAAAAGGGCCAAGCCAAGTATATGAATGTGGATCAGTGTGGAAATGGGCTAAGCCCAGTATGTGGAAATTTTGTGGTTAACTACCCTATTATATGAATGTGATATGAATATGGGCCAAGTCCGAATGTGTGTAATATGTGAATATGATATTTGTTATCCGATATATGGGATAATATGTGGCTAACATGTGGGTGGAATTCGGTGGTTTAATTACACACTGAGTCCAGATGACTCACCCGGGGCTTTTACCAACATTTCAGGTGATGCTTGGACCGGGTTTGGAGTGGATACAAGGTGGCCCATGCAGAAAGATAATTTAATTAATTAAGTATTTATAGTTTCCGTATTTTGATTAAGTATTTATTGTAATAAGGCCCATTAAAGTATTTAAGGTTGTTTAAGTATTTTTCATTAAGTTTAATTATTATATTTATTATGGATTGACAATTTAAATATTGATTGCAAATGATTTTATTTTCTCAAGTGTGTATAATAAAGTTTTGAATCTGGTGTTTTCATAATAATTTAATTTTTTTACCTAGAATATTTTAAGTCACGAAAAAGGTTTTATTAAAGGGAACAAATTTTTAACGATTTTTACTCTTAAGTAAGAATATTTTCGAACGTGTTCCGCAGTGGCATTTCAAATTCGGTCGTAGTGAATGGGCCGGGTTTGGGGTGTTACAAATTGGTATCAGAGCCCGGTTCAAAACTCGGTTTTGAGGGTTTTGGGCCCAAAAACATTTTCAAAATGGGCTTTTCAAAAATATGGGTTTTTATGAAATATTTTTCAGTTATTCTAGCATGGCACTGTATCTCCAATTCAAGTCCACTGTAAGTACTTCGGACTTCAAGTGATTTGAATATATGAATTGTATGGGCTTATATGGGAACGTAGATTAGTGGACTAGGATCTGTTGAACCCTAGGACTAGTCTACTCAAACACATGCATAAGACTTAAGGATTATTAAACAAATCTTGAAGTAAGTCGCCGAGTTAAGGTGTGGCAACCATCAGCACGCATGTCTAGGATTGGTATTCGATGAAGAGCTTGGTACTTAAGCGGTCCTAGCGACTCACCTCCTCTTTACTCGAATCCTACCTGGTGCGTAACTACGATTCACCTTAACCAAGAGGACTTGTTCATAGGCTAAACCCGATAATTAAAACCCGAAAGGGACTAGCCATGCAGTTTCATAAAATTCCTAGTTTGAAAATCCCTAAATTACGCTTTTAATTGTAGTAAAAGATTATTGTGAAAAATTTTTCCAAAATATCTCCGATTTACAAAATTACAAAAATGCCCATGTATTGTAAATTACTAAAATACCCTTAGTTTTTAAGATTTTCAAAAATACCCTCGAAACTTGGAGATTTCAAAATTCCTTGATTTGTAAAGATTATTTTTGGTGACCTCGATTTATTACCAAAATACCCCTATAGGAAAAATGACGAAATTACCCCTGGGTAGGGAATGATCAGAAATGCCCAAAGTGGTGAAGTGAATGTTGTGGATGAATGTAAATGTGATTCTCTGAATTAGAATAGTAAACTTGAACTGAAACTTTGTTCGATCGAAAGAACCACTTCTAGAAATTCTTTTCATAAAATTGTTCGCGGTTAAACAGTGGAATAAATACTAATGCATAAAACTTTTTAATCAGATTAAATCGCAACGTTAGAAATGAGTTCTAGGGGATGTGTTAGATTTGTTAAGATCAGAGTGCGCAGCATAAGCGTAGTGCGGTGAGTTAGGATGTACGATTGTTCGTTAGTAAGTAATTTCGAGGACAAAATTATTTTTAAGGAGGGTAGAATTGTAACATCCTAAATTAGGGGTTATGCGTTTGGAGCATAACTCAAGTGTTGGTAGGCTTTAAGTATGGTTGGTGATATTTTAAGGGTTTTTAAAACTCTAGGATTAAAAGGGAGTGCATTGGAAATTTTTGAAATTTTTGGGTTAAAAGGGGAAATTGGGCTAAGGAGGCCTTAAGAATAATTTTTGGCATGTTTGGACACAAAGAGCGCCTTGGTAAAGTGGCTCCCATGCGCCACTTAAGGGCTGGAAGTAACGCCAGCAAGGGCCTGGGTTCAAGGCACGGCAGCAGCAAGTGGTGTTTCATTTTTGGGTGTTGGCGTTAAGAAGGAAGGGGCTGAGTTAAGGAGGGTTAAAACGATGTTGTGGGCAATGGTGGACAAGAAAGTCAGCTTGGTGGAGTGGCTTGGGGCGCCACTTGTGGGTCTTGGCAAGGGACTCAAGTTCGAATAGCATGGAAAGCACCTGGGTTTTATTTTTGGTTTTGGCGTTTAAAAGGAAGGAACTAAGGAAGGAGGGCTTAAAAGAATATGTGGCAGATTTATATCATAAAAAATGCGCTGGCAGAATGGCGTGGGGGTGTTAAAACTTAAAGGGGCTTGGTGCAGGACGGGGGTTCAAGACGCAGGAGAAGCAATATTTTGAGCCTTTTAATTTTTGCTTGTGACGTCAACAGCAGGGGGGAGAGTTGGGCAGCATGTGGACTTCAATAGGATAAGCATAATATTTTGATTTAGAATTCAATGGAGGGTGGATTTATATTAGTTTATTTTGTTTTGTTTTTTCAATTGATAAGATAATAATGGATAAAGGTGGGTTTTATTTTAGTTTAATTTGAATTGGTTTTAAATGGTTGGCTGGGAGTAAATTAAAGGATTTGATTAATTCAAATGTGTTTGAATTAGTGGCTAGGAGAGATTCTAGGAAATGGCCGAATGTTGGAGTCTTCAAGGGGGGAGAGTGGCCGAATGCTATTTAAAGGGTGGTGAGGTTCCCTTTGCCAAATTTTAATTCTTCGAAAGCCTTACTCCTTTTTGTTTCCTTCTTTTCCCTTTTGTCATTTGGCCGAACCTTCAAGTAAAGCTTACCTATTTTTCTTCTTTGAAATCAAAAGCCATTAATATCATAGACCTTGCCGATTTCATACAACCCTCTTCCATACTCTTTTTTCTTTCTCTCAAACGTCAACTCTACATTATTGTTTGGAGGCCGAATATCCCAATTTCAATTGTTAAGCCATAGCCGAATAACAAGGTGCTCTATTCTCTATTCTTTTGTCGCAAGTTTTAGAGACCGAAGTATCATAAGTGGTAAGTATTTAAGTAGTCGGTTTATTTCTTTTTATTTGTGTGGCGGAATCAAATGTCTAGGCCCTGATCTAAGGATGGCCGAATGTCCATTAAGCTATTTTTATGTGTCTTTTGTGTAGCCGATATTAAGGAGTAGTAAGCAGAGTATCGGGATTCTAGATCGTGTTAGATTCGAGTAGTTCAGAATTTCGCTAGAAAGTCAGGTGTGTGATTAACCCACTGTTTTCCGGGTTTATGGTATATTGTATGTGTTGTGTAAATGCTAATATGTACAGTGGCGATTGTGAATGGTTACCCTTAAGGGGTATATCGGAAATCAGGTCAGTGTTAATTATTAAGAATGTGAATATGCCAATGAGAATATGTTTGTATGCCGAATAGCATGTGCGTGCATTATTTTACTATGTTATGACATTATCATATGTTGCATGTGCATGGGATGGGATATGAATGTGACTATCGAAGGAAAGGGTGTACTTTATGTACGTGGTCTAATGTTAGCCTTGTGCTACATTAGCGCTTGATGTTAGCTATGTGCTTCATCAAGGGAGGTGTTGGCTAGGTGCCACATCTCGGCGGTTGATAGCTGTGTGCATCACCGTGGACTGAATGATATGTGGGATCACTTAGGTGATCGGCGGCTTAGCCACGGCCTTGAGCAGCAAGTCTGCCAAGGTAAGATATGTGGGATCACTTAGGTGATCGGTGGCTTAGCCACGGCCTTGAGCAGCAGGTCTGTCAAGGTAAGATATGTGGATCACTATGTGATCGGTGGGTTAGCCACGGCCTTGAGCAGCAAGTCTGCCAAGGTAAGATATGTGGTTCACTATGTGAACGGTGGATTAGCCACGGCCTTGGGCAGGGAGTCTGCTAAGGTAGGAGTAACGGATGGACCCTAGGTTGGGTTGGGCTTCATAATTGCATAACTTTGCATATTATTTTGATTTGTGGATTAATGTGAAAATGGGCTAGGCCCAGTTGATATGTGGATTATTAAGAAAAGGGCCAAGCCAAGTATATGAATGTGGATCAGTGTGGAAATGGGCTAAGCCCAGTATGTGGAAATTTTGTGGTTAACTACCCTATTATATGAATGTGATATGAATATGGGCCAAGTCCGAATGTGGTAATATGTGAATATGATATTTGTTATCTGATATATGGGATAATATGTGGCTAACATGTGGGTGGAATTCAGTGGTTTAATTACACACTGAGTCTGTATGACTCACCCAATTTTTTCCAACATTTCAGGTGATGCTTGGACCGGGTTTGGAGTGGATACAAGGTGGCCCATGCAGAAAGATAATTTAATTAATTAAGTATTTATAGTTTCCGTATTTTGATTAAGTCTTTATTGTAATAAGGCCCATTAAAGTATTTAAGGTTGTTTAAGTATTTTTCATTAAGTTTAATTATTATATTTATTATGGATTGACAATTTAAATATTGATTGCAAATGATTTTATTTTCTCAAGTGTGTATAATAAAGTTTTGAATCCGGTGTTTTCATAATAATTTAATTTTTTTTTACCTAGAATATTTTAAGTCACGAAAAGGTTTTATTAAAGGGAACAAATTTTTAACGATTTTTACTCTTAAGTAAGAATATTTTCGAACGTGTTCCGCAGTGGCATTTCAAATTCGGTCGTAGTGAATGGGCCGGGTTTGGGGTGTTACAGCCTAAGCTATACTACTGTTCGATAGGTATACTTGCCTTTAATCGTTGTCAGAGTTAGTTTCCAGGTTCGATCATTCTTTTTATAAATTTTAAAGCTCTGATTCACAGCGATCATATATAATATATATTCCTAATGCCGCCCACCACAACAAGGTAAACGTATATTTACCATTTTAGTCCCTCTATTAATTTTAATCTATAATTATACTTTTAATACTTATGCAATTTAATCCCAATACTTAAACAACTTATAAATGCAAATTCACTTAACCGAAATCAAATTAATTGCATAACTAACTTTGTAAAAATATTTACGAGTCCAATTTATGGTAACGGAGTCCTGGGAATGCACTTTCCGACACCCCTGACTATAGGGTCATTAAAAAATCTATTGAGAAATATAGATATGGAATAGATTGTTCAAAATAGAAAGACACAACTCAAATACAATTAAATTTGTAACACCCCGAATTTTGGGGCTAGAAGTTTTGGGTTTTGTAGTTAGGGTCAGTGAGAAGGTTACGCTATTGTGTTTTGTTGTGCGTTTAAGTGTTAGAACAGGCCTGCTGATCTGGTGGCTGAGTGAGTGTTAGTGTAACTCAAGGTTCTAATTTTGAGTCCTTGCGGGTGCGTTTTGTGAGAAATATTTTAAATTTTGTTTTGTTAAATAGTAGTTTGTTTTAAGTTAAATTTATAACCATTTATATTTATTTCTTTTTGTTAAATATGATTGTTCTTTTTGGCTGGACGTTTTCCTTTTCTTTGTTTTCTTTTCTTTTGTTCTTCATTATCTTTATTCTTGAAAAATATGTCTGCTTGTGGATTTTGGAGAGTCGCTTCCTTATCGTCAAGTTAGTGTCTGAACGTCTTAGAACGTGAAACAGGTGTGGGATTCAGACCTTATCTATTTTATTTGCGAATTTTCACTTGACTCTTTGAAAAGTCAACGATTGGTGTGTAAGTATTTGCCAATCTGCTATTTTGGATGTGGTACTGCTATTTTATGCTTAGAACATGTTAGTTTTGGTATAATCTCGAATTATCGAGGGGGAAAGTGCTATGAGGGTGAAAGCACAATTTTTTATGCTGTTTTAGGGTGGTTTTGTGACCACACGGGCGTGCGCCAGTTCACACGGCCGTGTGCTTTTAAGAATTAGGATTTTTCGATAGGTTTTGGGGCCACACTGCCGTGTGGCCAATTTGGGGATTTTGTTGATTTTCACACGGCCGTGTCCCCTGAGTACACGGGCGTGTGTGATTAGGAATTAGGGATTTAGTGTTTTGATACCACACGGCTGTGTGACTAATTTGGTAAGTTAGGGATCCTACACGGGCATGTGTTTTGGACACACGGCCGTGTCTGGTGGATACACAGGTGTGTGATACCTCACACGATCGTGTCTGCTTTGTACTCTATTTTAGCACATTTTGGACAGTGAGTTACATGGCCTGTTCCCACGGCCATGTCCCTGGTCCACACGGGCATGTGCCTCAATCACACGGCCGTGTGCCACTCTTCACAAGGGCGTGTGCCTAAGCCACACGGCCATGTGCCCATCTTTATACGGGCGTTTGACCTCCCACACGGCCTAGGCAATTCCACACGGCCAGAGCATACGGCCGTGTTGTCCTAAGACACCAAATTTTAGCTTGTGCGTGTTTTATTTTATTTGAAAATGTGTCTGTGTATTCCAACCCTTGCCAAAGCTTTAGTGAGGGTGTTTAAGTCTCGATATCTGTGACAATGTACTCTGCTTATGTGTTGTTTGTGACTAATGTCTGATTCTGAACCCGAGTAACTGGGTGCGTGTGTGCATTTCTGTTCTGTCTGACTGTCTGATAATGTGTCACTGTTCTGTGAGGTTGTATGCATACATACACTTGCATAAAGTAAATTTTTGGGTGGGATTGCAAAGAGAAGGGAGATTGCTTCTGATCTGATCTGGCAGTTCTACTGCAACTCATTCGTACAGTGATTTATCGCACAGTACTGCATGTGCGTCAGCTTTGCTACGTACTATTATCTGATCTGGCAGATTAAACTGCAACATGTCTGTACAGTGGATTACCGCATTGCACTGTACAGCACATACGCAAGCTCTGCTGTGTATTAATATATGAGTGGCTTAGTCCACATATATGGTGTGTAGGGTTGGATAGGCCTACGAGGTCCTATGTGGTGTGTTTTGTTTGGATGAGCTCACACAGCTCTTATGGGGTGGGATCGGGGGACGGAGAGGTGTGTTGGCTAGATGGGTGGGTTTCATTACTCGACTGCATTGCGCGCGCATCTGTTTGAGAGTACTGGGTGTAAGATTATCTGTTTGTATTCTGTTTTTCTGAACAACACTTGTGTTAAGTGGTTTGTGTGAGATTGGTGTGCTCTATCTTTTTCTGTGTATACCTGTAAATACAATCTGCTACTGGTTTATCATCTGGAGTTCTTTTCTGTAAGTTTGTTGTTATTCGTTTGAACTCACACTGAGCTCAAGTAGCTTACCCCCTTAGTGTTTCCTCTTTCAGGTACATTTCCAAATTCTGACGCTGGACTCGGTATGCGGAGGTCTCGGACAGTTTCAGTGGAAAATAAATTATTAGTTTGTGATTTCAGTTTCTACTTTGTTATTCGATTTTTGAACTGTAAGGTTTTATAAAACTATGGTACAAGTTCCGTTTAAATTTTTATTCGCTTTTATTTTTAAAAATTCCGGTTATATATTAAACTTAACTGTAACTTTACTGACTGAATTTGAAACGATTAAATGTTTCGGTTCGACGTGACATGTTTTGTAAAAATTTACCTACGATCGCTTCGGTAATCAATGTGACATCCGGGATTCAGTCTAAACTTCTAGGCCGGGTTTAGGGTGTTACAAAATTCATGGAGTTTTTGGACAAGTAGTCCAAATACCTAAAGGTATAAAGCCAGTGAGGGTACAAATGAAGTTCGGAATAAAAATATGAAATTTTTCACTAAGCCCTAACATCGATTATGAAAATATATAATATTCTTTTGTGGTGGATGCAATAACTTTTAGATATATTATTAAACTAACAGTTCATAAAAGATTTAACATGTGTCTAATGGTTGTTGTTACAACCTTTTATGAATCATTATATATTAAAGTTTATATTAAAATCCTTGAAGGATTTAGAATGCTAGAAGCATATTGAAATTCTCGAGAAATTGTTCATTTATATGAATTGAAATAATTTGAACATATGTGGTAAATTTGACATAATGAATAGTAGTTGAAGGAGAATTATAAAACGATCCAAAATACTTATTTGTGTTTTTATAGAAGAATCATGATTAAAGTTTTCTATGATTATTGTTGAAACTCCTGAAGAGATCAAAATATATTTCCCCCAAATTTTCCCTCACTCATAACTTTCAAAAGAATGATGATATAAATGCTTAGCAAATACATTCAAATAGTCATTTGAAAAACTTGTATTCAAGATTAAATACGTAGAATATGAGAAAGTATGTGATATTTTCATGAGAGGAAGCAAATATGCATTGTACTCTTTTTCCCTTAACCGAGGTTTTGTCCCATTGAGTTTTCTTGGTAAGGTTTTTTAATGAGACAGCATATTATGCGTATTATAGATATGTGTACTCTTTTTCCTTCACTAAGAATTTTTTTCCATAGGGTTTTTTTTATCTTAGTAAGGTTTTAACAACACACATTATCTACCAATGGATATCCAATAATAAATAATTATATTTATCTAATATAAAAATAAATTAATGTATTTATTTCTTTAAATGTGTATGATTAAATCAAAATTAAAATTTCAAATATACATTTGAATCATAACTAGAGTTTCACATTTATAATTACTCCAAATCAAAGTTCATGTATACAATTACATATTAAATTAAAATTCATGTAGAATTTTAATATATATATATATATATATATATATATATATATAAAAAGAAGTTAAGCAGCCTTTGTGGTAATTGGATTTAAAAAAATATAAGCAGCCTTACTGACGATGATGATGTTCAGACGGACTTATATATAAATGGTATTTTTATTTAATAGTTTGGTATAACATAATAAATATTAGTTGTATTGCGTAAGATTTTTCTTCTAGGTTGTCCAAATCATATAAATTCATATTTATAATAGTTTTATTATGAATCTATAATAATATTTAAAATTTTAAAATTAAAAAACTATAATATATTACTAGAAGTTCTAGAAATCACGTATTTAGAACACAAACATATATTAAAAATAACATACAATAAATAATAAAACGTATGATTTGAAACTAATTAATAATAACAAATAAAATATGTACGATATTACAATAAATTAAATTAAATTAAATCGTGAGTAAAATGAAATTTAAACACATAAATATATCAGATTAAGAAACTAAATGTGTCATCAATCTTGAGCTGGTGTCAATTAACTTATGACACTAACTCAATTAACAATTGATGAAAGTAATAAATTGCGCATATTAAACATAATATTAAAATATTATAAATGTTATTAAATATTATGAAAATAATATTAAAATATTATAAAAATTTTAGAAAGGACTGAAAAGTTATTAAAAATTACAAAAAATAAAATAATATATATATAGAAATTTATATAAAATATTGAATTTATGAAATTTATAAAAATTATAAAAATTATAATAAAAATTAATATTTTTTTAAAAATAAAAATTTATTTAACAATATTAAAAAGCTATAAAGAACATAAAAAAAATTAGGAAATTTTGTTATTATGCATGTCTGGAGGCTTTGATTTTGGTAATAAGGAAATGGGAAAATTTAAAAATTAGGAAATTTTGTTATTATGCATGTCTGGAGGCTTTGATTTTGGTAATAAGGAAATGGGAAAATTTAAGTGTGATGTTGATTGGACTTGTCTCATGTGTCAAGTAAGAGATTTGAGTGGCAACGAGTTTAGTGCTTGGTGGGTTAAAATAAGTGATTGATAATGATTTTAGTTTAGGAAAGGAAATGTGGGGAAGTTGATAAGAATGGAATTAGGTAGGATGTAAGACAACAAAAATGTGTAATAATTTTTTTAAATTTTATTATAATATTTTTCTAATTTTTATAGTATTTTAATAAATTTAATAATTTTTCTTTAATTGTCTATATTTTGTAATTTTCTAAAATTGTTATAATACTTAAAATTTTATTATTTTTCTATAATTTTTTATAATATTTAATAATTTCTTATAACTTTTAATTTTAAAATTTTAAAATAATATTTTAATATTTTTTAAAAGGCTTAAATTCTAAAAAAACACCTTGTAAAATAATTAAAAAAATCAATTAAGCCTTTCACACCATCATTTTTTCTATGTCAACTTGTCATGCCATCATTTCCCCACGTCAATTTGCCACGTCAACTTGCCAAATCAACTACCATGTCGGCACGTAATGATCTCTCAAGAACTTCGACAGAAAACTTGTAACGTCATATACCCGACTCGATTTACCAGACCCAAATATAGAAAGTCACAATACTTAAATACTTAACAAAATTTTACAATGGTGAAAACCATACTAAATATACTTCTTATTCATTTATATTCTTTCCAAGTCAAAAGATTTTAAAGGAGACGTTGATTAGATACATCAAATTTTCGAAAGTAGTATAAGACATTACAACTAAAAATCTTTATTAAAACAGACTTAAACATAGCGTAGAGTATTTTTTGTCATATTTCAAATAATGTCCCTGTAACACCCCAAACCCGGCCTAGACGTTATAGCCGAATCTGGCGATGTCACATAATAGCGTGTTGAAACTAAGTTGTTACGATAAAACTGTTTTCATTTATTTACTCTTGTTGACTCCAAAATCGCTTACTTATTTAATCGATTGTATTAAAACACAATTCATTGCGAAAGCTTTAGAAATCATTTATTTTATGAAAAACCGAGTTAATTAGGTAAATCCATCCATCTTAGAAAACCCATTTGTTTTAGAGAAAACCGTTTGTTCGTTGAGTTTGTGTAGTTTTTAAATCCACGAAAACAGTCTAAAATCCGAAATAAAAGCAAACAGTCCAAAAAGTTCAATTTAAATAAAAAAATAACCCAGAAAATAATTAAGAAATAAATACCAAAACTGAAATTAAAATAGTTTAAAATACGTGTGGCCACTGTCGAGTCCTCCGCTGCACCAATCCGTCAAGTCTGGGGATTACCTGTGCACATTAAACAAAAAAGGTGAGTTTACGTAAACTCGGTGTGTAATCCCGCAGAAATAAACAAACAATCAATATTCACATTGCACAGTGCACAGTTGAACAGTCTTGGGCCCAAGCCCTTTTCAAAGATATTAGTGATGATGCGGGCCTTAGCCCATCTTAGTACAAATGTCAAAATGCAATAGGGCCTTAGCCCATCACAAGATGTCGATAGCGATATTGATTATGCGATGAGTAAAATCCTACCCAACCAGCCTCTACACACCATCTCCGTCCAACCCTACACTCCTTGTGGGGATATAATCAACCCACCCATCCCTACACTCTAAGTAGTACCGAATGCGGCAATCATGATAGTTTGCAAATGAGTCACAAGAAATTAGGCTTAAAGCCTTTCAAGACACTTCCTCCGAATAACAACCCCAACCCAATGCAATACAACACACAATGGATGATATGCTATTATGCAATTTCAAAGACATATATTCGATTCGATATTAACATGCCCAATACAGATATCATTCAGTCAATTTTACACATTTAGGGGTCTAAGTAGCGCTTATCGACCCTACAAAGAGGGTTCACAGCTGACTTGACTTGCGACCGTGCAACCTTAAAAACATTTCGGTAAAAATGGGCCCACATGCCCATGTGATCTGCCCGTGTGCGCCCACACACCCGTGTCGCCTACTCGGCCCAAATTGTCCTTGGCCATTTGATCCATTTTTAAAGTAACCCATGCTAGCTCAATACTCACATATGTATTCACTATTTACTTATATGTTCATTCAAAGTTGTCTCTTGAGTCATTATCACTAAATTATTTATATCTTGAGCTACAGAATTCCAAATTAAGATCCGCTTGATGTTTTTGAAACTAGACTCAAATAAATTTCTACCATTAAATTTTCAGAATTTATAGTTTATCAAATAAGTACAGTAAAATCTTTAAAGTTATCCCTATTCTGTTGTTTGTCAGCTTCGACCTTTCCTTACTAAAAATTATTTATCTCTTAGTACGGAAATTAGATGATGTTTACGTTTGTTTCTCTTGAAAATAGACTCATTAAGGATTTAAACATATAAATTTAAGCCCCTAATTATTGTTTTACAATTTTTTATGATTTTCATAAGTCAAAACAGGGGAACCCAAAATCATTCTGACCTTGTCTCACAAAATTTATTATACCTCATGATATAGAATTCCATTGCTTACACTGTTTCTTCCATGAAAGACTAGACTCAAAAAATTTAATTTCATATTTTATTCAACCTCTAACTCAAATTAAAATATTTTTTATGATTTTTCAAAGTTAGACTACTGCTGTTGTTCAAAACTGTTTTAGTGCAAAATGTTGATTTCCTAGTTTTTAACACTCTTATTTCCTTTCTCTACAATTTTTCGCATCATTTACTCTTATTTCTCTTATTACTCGACAGAAAGCAATTTTGGCTTTTCGCCGAACCCCAGTTTTTGCGTTTCGAGTGCACACCTGATATCGTTTTGATGCCTAATCACTCTCGAGCACTTTAAGGCCTAAAATCAAGATACTCAACATCAATTTAACGGATTTACAAGCGAATTAACAACTAAGAACGAATAAAAACCCAACTTACCGCCAACGATAACCCTCTGTTTAACTATTGTTAAGACGAGAACATTGAATTCACCAGTCCGAGCCTCCCCCTACGCCCAAATTGCATAGAAAAAACATTACCACTTCAGTCGCTAAGAGATTCATGACAGAAACGAAGAGAAACACTTACCGAAACTAAGCGAGCACTAACCACGTGCGAAAACGAAGGAGAATAAATGGATTAGGGAGAAATCAAGAAGAGGAAAAGAAGAGAAAGATGAAAAAAACTCAGAGAATTTTGGCAAGAGGAGAGGGAGAAGAATAGACGGCAGAAACTTTTTTTGGAAAAGGGAGCCAAAATTCGGTTATGGGAAAAAATATACGTAACCCCCAAAATCCCTTAATCTTCTCCCCTAATTCCCACTTAAAATCCACTACTCAGAATCCCCTAATTACGCAACTCTATCCCGAAATCTGAGCAAAAAAAAATAATACCTTTGCCTACGCAGGGATTCGAACACAAGACCTCCACCATAATAACACACCACTTAACCACCAGACCAGCAGTCCCATTCTGATGTAATTTACCCAACATTTAAACTTAAGCCCTTTGCACAAGGTTAAGGCTTTATTTGTAAAAATACCAAAATTTGCCCAAGTAAGGCTTGAACTTGGGACCTCTCACACACACCCAAAACACATAACCACTGAAGCAGATAGACATTGTCTGTCACACATACACGAAATCAAAAATTAAAATTTTGGGCGTTACAGTCCCTCTGTATGCATAATATCGCACTTTGAATTGTCACCTAGGCGCATTCCTAGCTTGGTCCCTTTTAGCAAACTGGTTCAACTCCAAGAACCTGCATTACAAATAGACGCCTGTAAGTTCAACGGAACTTAGTGAGTCTCAACCAATACTACCTTTAGCGTTGTTGTTGGATCCCTCTACTTGAGGATTCTGGACTTCCTTTCACACTTTGACGGATACTTTTCTGATTTCTGGCGGATAACTATAAGTCCATCTCTACACTTAACCACCTTATACACATTCTGCCCAATAAGCGGATCACAAACTTCATACCATAATGCGGATCCTATTTTACAATCCCCTTTTGAAAATAGAAGTTGGATACATTTCTCGAAATTATATACATACAAATACTACTCTTGGCAGATTCTTATATTGGCCTAATTACTGAGAGAATTTTAGTCACATCGTATCTTTAAGTCGATCTAGAAAACGATCTTATTTCGATGAATGCAATATTTACAATTCATCCAATAGAATCCGAGATGACTTCGACACATAATGTGAGAATTCCCAGGTTTAGCGGACACTTACACTACCCATAATTACAAATATGCCAAGCTCTCTGTCCAAGTGGGTTACTATGGCGAATTCATCAGTCGAGCACACTGTCGAGATCTCTATCAGAAAATGCCTCAAAGACATACTCAGATCTCGCCACTAAGTCTTCCCAAATAATACGCCACATAGGCTTGTCAAGTAACTCATCGCAAAGGCTTTCCAAATAAATTCACCACTAAGGCTTCCCAAATAATACACCACATAGGCTTTTCAAGCAACTGGCTACAATGGCTTTCCAGATAAATTCGTCATTAAGGCTTCCCAAATAATACGCCACATAGGCTTTTCAGGTAACTCGTCAGAAAGGCTTTCCAGATAAATTCACCACTAAGGCTTCCCAAATAATACGCTATATAGGCTTTTTAGGTAACTCGTCACAAAGGCTTTGTTTGGTTTGCCACCAAGACACCACATAAACTGTCGTGTTTGGCGATATGTATTTTCCTAAACTCAGCATCGCCTAAGGTTTGTCCATCATCTCCCCTAGGACACGTAGAAGCCCTAGTAGCCAAATGCGGCTCATCCACCATTTCCAGAATGTGCCAGGCCATGGTCTTTCCACATTTTTGCCACACTGGCCTTTTCTCGTGTTTACTGTCCCGACGAACGTAATCAAAGCACCACCGTAGGGTTCATTTTCATATCACATACTTTCCCAACACTCCGCTCGAACCCCCTTTTCTCCAACCATACTTAGTCATGCATCATTCAACACCATGGACACATTTATATAGATTTCACTAATACCCATAACAGAATCATACTTCCCAACACATATTTTCCCGCACATGCTTACCACACATCGTCATATTCATGCAGCACATTGTAACATTCATTTACATATATGTAGATACTTCACATAAAACTCATACACACAAACATACTTACAAAAACTCTTTTAGAAGACATGCACAATTATAGGGACATCGACCATACAAAGAATCATTATAAAATTACGTGCAGAAGTTGGGTCTAGAGACTCACCAAAGACCTACATATACCTTGGCCTGGAGCTACTGTTTCAATTGTTCTTCGTAATCCAATAGCAACAACTGCTTAAAGATAATAGAATTTTCATTAGAATCCCCATTTAGAGATAGTTTACTAACATTTCAACTACATGTGACCCCCATGCAGAGCCTTCCACTCACACCCTACTGTCCTTATATATTTTAAATTCCTTAGTCTTTAACAACCGTAACAGACATAGTTATAAGACTTACCAAAAGGTTGAGTCATCCACTAATTAAACAAAATCTTAACTCTAGCTTAACGAAAAAGAAGAGAACATTTAGGTTAGAAAGAAGGACCAGAATGTCGAGCATAAAGAAAAATCATCTCGAGTGTCCCCCTCCCTTTCACTTTATATACTCCTGGTCCCTCTCATTTCCTTTCCAAATCCAGGGGTAGGTGAAAGAAAATCCGGCGAAGACATTCTTTACTATTTGACTAGTCATAGGAAGGGTTAAATCAATCCAATTGACTCTCAACTATTCCCATTACAAAAACCAACTTGAACAGTGCTCATGAAACTGAGCGTACTATAACTTGGTGGTAACTCACGTATGGCGTGGTCTTAAAGACAATTAGGTCTCCTACAACTTTCTCATAAACTTGGTAGGCTCTTTGTGCTTAGCCAAAACTCTGAGGCGTACTCTTTCTTGTCCGTATTTTTTCTTCACTTAAATATACCCTGTAATTAAATCCTTATATACCTCTAACGGGAGGATACTATAACGCTAGTATGTGCCAATATTATAACTCACCAACAAGTCAACAAGGTGGCGAATTATAATACCATAGTGCACCAAAATAGTTTACATACATACCTTACTCAACTTTTTGGATTCGCTGCTTTTGAGGTGTGACAACTCTCCCCTCCATCAGGAAATTTCATTATCAATTTTTTTTAACCTGGTAATACTATCACCAATGATACGTGGCCAACCTCCTAAATAGATGCAGTATACTGCTTGGCAAAACGCCCAATCATAATCATAATAGACTTCTCGTCTTTGGCGAATTCTAGGCTCGCGGGCATAATTGGCGGGTTCTCCTGTATTTTTAAATATCCCTTAGCTTTAGCCTTGACAAGTGCTGAGTTGTGATTAAAGAATTTGAATAGTTAAATTTAAATTTTGAAACTACTCACGGACGCTTAATCATTTATAAATACTGGATGTTCAACATTTCCCCCAAAATATTTTTCTATATCATTGGAGCCCTATTTTTTTTTTTGCCAAAGTCTATTTGCTTCTTTTCGAATTCAATTCGCAACTTTATTTAAAGGTAACTCTATTTCTCTTTCTCTCTCTATTATTAAAAATGGTAAGAACTACTTCACGTGGAAGAGGCGGTGCCCAAAGTAGCAGAAGCAACAGTCTTGAAAACACTGTCGTGATCGGACCTAAAGGTCCTTATGGTACCTACTGCGTGCTCACTCCCATGTATGAATGCAACACTACCGAGGAAAAGCTGACTCGATACTTAAGGGCTTAAGTTATCCTTCTCCTGAACTTTACCTATGATTTTCGCTTAGTCCGAAGGGAGTATCACTAGAGTAATAACATTGAGGGCTTTATTCTTCCCCTCTTCCTACTCGAGGTTGGCTTTCACTTGCCTCTTCATTGCCTTCTTCTGTTTGGTGCTCAAAGAATATGGCATTGCACCAAGGTAACTCTCCGCCTTTTCTTAGTGGAAATTGGTGGCTTATTTCATCGACTACTGCTTGCACCATGAGCCACATGTACTTGGCATTTTCCAAAGGATCTATCAACTGAAGATTAAAAGACAGAGTGCATTGGCTGGGATGATCCATTTTAGTACACGCCAGGGTTACAAGCCCATAATCTAGAATTTGGCCTCAAAAATCTATATTAGAAAGGATAAGTTCGTGAGAGTCATGTACAAGCGTGAAACTGGTTTTGGCTTCCCCACCTTATGATTCATACTCGGAAGGATATCTACCTCCAAAGCCAACATGTTGGTTCGGAAGTTGCTTGGAAGCAATTTAAGTGATAATGGAAAAGGTGTATCCTGGAATTGGGGGAGATCGTGACTATCTAGAATGTCTTTCAATACTTGTAATAGCCTGATTTTTAGTGGTGATAAAATAGTGGTTTTAGGACCACAAATTTCTGTCGTATTGACTCGTAAATATTATTTTTAGAATATTTATAGATTCAATATAGTCGTATTAAAATTTTGGTTTAGAAATATTAATGTTTAGATAGTTAATTAAAGAAAATGACTAAACTGAAAAAGGAGCAAAACTTGTTAATTAATGCATTTAGGTGATTAAATGGGTTAATTAATACTTAAAGAAGGACTTAAGTGATAATTAAACCCTAGTTATATTTTGGACGACAATTAGAAAGAAAAAAAATGATAGAAAAACGGCATGTTTAATGGCAAAATGGTATATAAGTTAAATTTAATTAAAACAAATTGAAACATTAAATCATTTCTCTTTATTTTTCTTCAACTCTTGGCTGAAACCACTATTTTTGACCTAGGAAGTTTCGATTTCTTCCTTTCTTTGCATGGTATGTAAATTTACTCGTTTTCTTGTAATTTTAATGTTTGTGAGATCGTTGCAACTAGGTCCAGCTAGCCTGTACCTTTGTATTTGATTCTGTTAAAAATTTTGGAAGTTTCCATTGATGAATATTGAATGTTTTTTTATGAATACCATGTTTTTGATGAATTTAGGGTTAAAAGACTAAATTGAAAAAATTGTAAAAGTTTGGGGTAATTGTTAATTTTGGAAAATAAAAGGGTACTAATTGTAAAATAAATGGAAATGAAATATATGTTGATAAATAAAGAAATTTACATTTTAGATCAAGATCCCGTAGATACTCAGGGAAAAGGAAAAATTGTGGAATAGTCCATGCACTTCTGCAACTTCTATAATTTGGTCTAGGTAAGTTCGTACGGTTTAGAATTTAATATCAAAATAAATTAATGAGTAGTCTAACATGTTACGATTTATATAATTAATCTTAATTGTTGATTATGATTGGTAATTTAAGGTTTAATATTGAACTTGATCCTCGGCTTGATTTGAACGTGAGATAGAGTACAATTAGGATTGGGTGCATTATAGTGGTTCGGAGTGGAGATGTGATAAACCGTAATATATACATATTTTAATCCCACATTTATCATACTTTTGGATGATTTATCCCCTGAATTGTGGAATTTGATGCTCCTAATCCTTTAAATTCATGTTTTATACTTAGGAGAGCATCGGAGTATGAAAAGAACGAGAAACGGGCCGAAAATGGAGAAAATGGGCCAAAGTAAGAAATCCACACGGTTTGGAGTTCACCACACGGTCGTGCCACCTTAACAGGCTCGAACACGGCCTGGGCTCGACTCACACAGGCGTTCCACACGGGCGTGCCCCTGCCACGACCTGTTTTAATTTCACTCGGAATAGAATACTTGTGGGCCAAGAAAGACATTCCGAAGCCTATATAAATGCCCTAAGTATAACCTAAAAAGTGTCTTTTTTTGTCAGAGGCGAAGCCAGAGAGGGTTGAACACAGGAAATTACTCAAAGACAGCCAGTTGATTCATCCCAGAAGCCGAAATCACGCTCAAGACGAAAGATCTTCCCTTCAATTTCCTTAAGGGGGTTTTAGGGTTTTTCTTATGTTTTGTTATTTACTTTCTTCCGAGATGTATTCTTTATTAAACATGAACTAAACCCCTCAAATACCTGAGGGGGATGAAACCTAAGATGGATCTTGTTATTGTTTTCTAAACTGTATGATAAATACTTGATTTGTTCTTAATTATGTGTTCTTAATTCTTGCTTTAATATTTCAGGATATTGATTCAAGTATTGATGTGCTTAGGCAGTGGAGCAAAAGTCCCTGTTTAAGAGTAAATCTAGCATAGTTAAGCGGAGTTGATTGCAACCCTAGAGATAGGATGACGAAAATCTACCGGATTCGGGTCAAACCTAATATGGGAGTCTATAGATCGAGTTAATGCAACACTAGGGGTTTTAATTAGAAAGAGATTTCAATTAATCAACCTAGGGTTAGACGTTAGTAGCCTCGAGAGAGGTATTAATATAAATTAGGGAATCCTATGGATCAAGTCAAGTGAATAAATCGTCTGGTTCAAAGTTAAATAACAAGTGAAGTCTAGGTGGATTCTTCCTCGGGTATTGTCTTAATCAACTAGTTTTCCCAAAAGTATTTTCCCAATTCGCTCTCTGTGTCTTAGCAACCTTAGTTTAGTAATTAGTTACTTAAACATCAATTCCCTTAATATTTAGGCTAGATAATAAAAAGATAGTAATTACTAGTACTCTTAGTCCTTGAGGATACGATATTTCCGGTCTTGCCATAGCTATAGTACCAAACGATAGGTGCACTTGCCTTATTCGTTGTCATAGTTAGTTTGGACACGATCAAGTTTTTGGCGCCGTTGCCCGGGACTAAGATATTAGGAAAACTAAATTTTTATTACTTTAGCCATTCTATTTATTTGCAATTTATTTTTATTTTTTTTTACTTTGCTAATTTTTCTTTTTCCTTGCTTCTGGCAGGTATTCTAGTTTATGACTAGAAGAAACCCGACAGGACCTCTACTTTATGATAGTGATATAGAAGGAACCGTTCACAGAAATCGAAGAGAGATAAGACATAGCCTGCAATACATAGAAGAAGAGCAAGAGGACGATACCAACAATACCGAAGAGATGGCTGATCCCCAGAATAATCCACTTCCTCCGGTGGTGGCCGAAAATCATGCTCCTCGTACTATGTATAATTATGCTAAGCCTAGTTTAGCCGGTACTGAATCAAGTATTGTTAGACCTACTATTGCTGCAAATAATTTCGAATTGAAACCTAACACTATACAGATGATACAACAGTTTGTTCAGTTTGATGGTTTGCAGGATGAAGATCCTAACACACACTTAGCGAACTTCTTGGAATTATGCGATACGTTTAAAATTAATGGCGTTTCTGATGATGCCATTCGCCTTCGGTTATTTCCCTTTTCTTTAAGGAATAAAGCCAAACAGTGGTTGGATTCTCTTCCACAAGGATCAATCACTACATGGGAGCAAATGATCGAAAAAATTTTGTTAAAATATTTCCCGTCGGCTAAAACGGCTAAGTTGAGGAATGATATCTCTTCTTTTGTGCAGATGGATTTAGAGACACTTTACGTTGCATGGGAGAGATACAAGGATTTATTGAGAAGGTGCCCTCATCATGGGTTACCATTATGGCTCTGAGTTCAAACCTTCTATAACGGTGTGAACCCTCAACTAGGCAAAATTATTGATGATCAATACGGTGGAACCCGAAATAACAAAACCCCTGAAGCGGCTTACAAATTCATTGAAGAGATGTCACTGAATAATTATCAGTGGCAAGTTATGAGAACAAAGCCAACAAAAGCCGCTAGTGTTTTCAACCTCGACGCAGTAACCATGCTATCAAATTAGGTAGAACTTTTAAGTAAAAAAAATTGATGGTTTGTGTGGTTCTTCGTAGATATATCCAGTGATGCAGTGCAATACAAATAGAGGAGGGTCGAACAATACAGAATACCCACCCTACAACCCTGGCATAGAAAACGAACAGATGAACTATATGGGTAACAATTCTAGACCTCAAAATAACCCTTATAGTAACACTTATAATCCAGGATGGAGGAACCATCCAAATTTCTCATGGGGAGGTTAAGGAAATCAAAGACAATAGCCCCTTCCAGGCTTTCAATAGTAACCCTACCCACAAGAGAAGAAGCCGAACCTTAAGGAGATGCTGACAAAATTTATTGCGGTGTCAGAAACCTATTTTCAAAACAACGAGACAATGCTCAAAAACCAGCAAGCATTGATTCAAGGGATCGAGAATTAGTTAGGACAGCTAGCTAAGCTAATCTCAGAATGACTGCAAGGTTGTTTGCCAAGCAACACTGAAACTAACCCAAAGGAGCAAATTCATGCCATTACTGATCACGATAGTGAAAAGTTAGTAGAATCCGAATCTGAGCCAAGGCAAGAACCCGTGGTAAATAAAGGTAAGGTTGAGGTAAACCACGATACACAGAAACCTGTCATTAAAGAGTATACACCTCGAGTGCCATATCCCAAAGCGATGAAGAAAAACCACACAGAGGAACAATTTGGTAAATTTCTTAAACTTTTAAAGAAATTACATATTAATTTACCGTTTCTTGAAGCTCTCTCGCAAATGCCAGATTCAAGGAAATTTTTAAAAGAGCTTCTGACAAACAAACGGAGGTTAGACGAGGCGTCGCAGGTGGAGCTAAACGTAGTGTGCTCAGCAATTCTACAAAACAAACTACCACAGAAATTAAAAGATCCAGGGAGTTTTACGATTCCTTATTTGATTGGTAGTTTATCTATTAATAATGCTTTAGCAGATCTAGGGGCAAGCATCAACGTTATGCCTTACAAACTGTTTAAACAACTAGGTCTAGGGAAACCCAAACAAACTAGGATGAGCATTCAATTAGCTGATAAAACCATTAGAGTTCCTAGGTGTATAATCGAAGATGTGCTAGTGAAAATTGATAAATTTATATTCCCAGTAGACTTTGTCATTTTAGACATGGATGAGGATAATAATGTTCCTTTAATTTTAGGAAGACCCTTTCTAGCAACTACCAGAACAAAAATTGATATTGATACAGGTGAACTCACACTTCGTGTAGGTGACAAAACGACCACTCTTCAAGCTCTTGACTCGGCTAGGGCATCGAGCAATTTAGGTGAAAACATAAATTCTATTAATGACCATTTGGTTCAACCTTCTTTACAGGAAACACCACGAAACTACACAACGGAGTCAGATCCTGGACCTCAAGCCAATAAAGAAGTAATTCATGAGGAATGAAGGCTTCAGATCGGTGAACTAGATGAGTGGAAGACACATTTCAAGGAGAAACTAAAAACACACGAAACAGAACCAAAGCAAAACCATGTCAAACTTAAAGATGGGACAACCCAGTTTAAGATAGAAGATCAGGTATTGTTGGATAAGAAAGACCCTCGAATCGCCATTTCAGACCTTAATACAAACGAAGAAATCCCTTTTGAGGTACTAAATATCTTCCCATATGGAACAGTCAAGATAACTAATCCTAAATTCGGCACTTTTAAGGTAAACACTACTCGAATCGAACTATATAATGATCATAAAACTGATAGCAGGGGTGACGAGTTTCAACTCCTCAAACCATCATGAATACGCAAATGAGAGGTAAGTCTAGCTTAAGACTTTAAACGAGCGCTTCTCGGGAGGCAACCCAAGCACTAACTTCACTAATGTCATATTTTCGATTTTTAGCACCTAACTCAAAACTAACCAAACTTTTAGGCGCATGTTTCCCTACCCACACGGCCTTGCACACGGGCGTGGCTGTGGCAGTGTGGAAACAGGACAAAACTTTTCCCAACAACACGGGCTGCGATAAAATGCCACGGCCGTGATATTCAGCTGTGGTTGACACTGAGAAATATACACGGGCGTGGAGAACCCCCTACACAGGCATCGGAGAAACAAACGAGGCACCACATGGTCGTGCGATTCGGCCGTGTGACCCAACACACCCAGGGCACACGGGCGTGGGCTATATTTCTATTTAAACCCTCCTTCTTCCTTTTCTTTTCCCGTTGTCTTTCTTCCTTCATCTTCCATTATTTACTTTTATTTTTATTTTATTTTTCTTTATTATTTTCTTCTTATTCTTCATGCCATTTAAATTTAGCTTAGGATACAATAAGATCAGGTCGGCTGCTTCAAGGATTCAATTTTTAACGGTTCAAGGCGCTCCCCCATGTTCACCTCTGCCCATTCCTATCCGGTTTCATTTCATTGACTTCATCTAAAATTCAGAAAGTTTCACTTCTCTCCCTATCTGATGATTTTATTATTATTATGCTATTATCTATCTTTGTACATTGAGAACAATGTACATCTTAAGTGTGGGGGGTTAACTATAGTATTATTTGAAAATCCCTGAATTATGTCATGTTCTTAAGTAAATTTTCTCATATTACTATTAGAATGAAACTTCTATTAACTTATGATTTTCATTAATATGTTTTGGATTAAGTCATAGTTAATTGTGCATTGATAATTTAAACTTTAAGATATTAGAGAATCAAGCATGATAAGTCTATTTTCAAAATTAAAAATTTGCTAGGTTGTTGACCTAAATTTGAATATTACTTTGAAGTTTGAAATTTGCAAGGTTGACATCAAAAACCATAATTTTTGTGAGACTTTGAACCTTATAGAGCATATATTTTTCTTGCTCACTTTGTTGCTTATGAGTGTGTCAATATTGAATTGTTATTCTAGAACTTGCTTCTATTATACATGTCGAGACCACACCTTTGATTTGATATACAGACTTGATAAAGGCACTTAGGATTTAACCCACTTACTCCACTAAAAAGCCTACCTTCGTAATTAACCCCTAGTGGACCCCTTTTTAGCCTTATCAACCGCTTCTTGATTTACCACTAATATTAACCCGAAACCCCGTTATTAACTTGTTTATCCCATTTTCTTGACTTCCCTTTTGTCGAGATTTGATTTGATCGGTTGCCTAATTATTTTATTTATTTTAGTAGTTAAATTCATCTTTCATTATGTACTTATTCTAAAAAAAATGTTGGAAAGTATATTAATCATTAGTCCTTTGTTCTATGAGCTTAAACAGTTAAATTCACATCTTTAGAAGAAGCTCATGTTTTTAATGTAATTATTCATTAGCAGTTCAATTGTTTCTAGTTAGGTAATTTGTCAATTCAATCTTGATTCTAACCCTCTAATTGAGCCTTTATCTACACCTTTAACCCAAGCCGCATTACAACCTTTTTAAAGACCTTTTGATTTGTGTATCATCTCATTTGATAGTGGTGGAGATTTGATTTTCATGCAAGCCTATGGGATTAACTTTTCATATTTGACTTATGAGTGCTTATCTTGAACCTTAAACACTTTGAGTGATTTGAGTGAATCCTTAGTGAGGATGTCAATCCTTGTCGGTTTTGAATCAGAGGTAATTATTTAGATAAAGGGGAAACACCTATATTTTCATGCTACAAAAATTTGTGACTTAGATTGTTTGAATCTTTAGGACTCTTTGAGTTAAATTATCCATGTATGAATTATCTATGAATTAAAATGAGACATTGTTTATATGAATTATAAATTGAGGGAAGTTAATTCTAATTGTGAGTTGAGAATTTTACTTGGGGACAAGCAAATGCTTAAGTGTGGGGGTATTTGATAAATCGTAATATATACATATTTTAATCCCACATTTAGCATACTTTTGGATGATTTATCCCCTGAATTGTGGAATTTGATGCTCCTAATCCTTTAAATTCATGTTTTATACTTAGGAGAGCATCGGAGTATGAAAAGAACGAGAAACGAACTGAAAACGGAGAAAATGGGCCAAAGTAAGAAATCCACACGGCCTGGAGTTCACCACACGGTCATGCCACCTTAACAGGCCCGAACACGGCCTAGGCTCGACTTACACGGGCGTTCCACACGGGTATGCCCCTACCACGACCTGTTTTAATTTCA
Organism: Gossypium sturtianum; assembly: GCA_025698515.1. Taxonomy (NCBI): domain Eukaryota; kingdom Viridiplantae; phylum Streptophyta; class Magnoliopsida; order Malvales; family Malvaceae; genus Gossypium; species Gossypium sturtianum. The sequence goes on from CM046951.1 coordinate 20,107,677, forward strand.
CTCGGAATAGAATACTTGTGGGCCAAGAAAGACATTCCGAAGCCTATATAAACGCCCTAAGTATAACCTAAAAAGTGTCTTTTTTTGTCGGAGGCGAAGCCAGAGAGGGTTGATCACAGGAAATTACTCAAAGACAGCCAGTTGATTCATCCCAGAAGCCAAAATCACGCTCAAGACGAAAGATCTTCCCTTCAATTTCCTTCAGGGGGTTTTAGGGTTTTTCTTATGTTTTGTTATTTACTTTCTTCTGAGATGTATTCTTTATTAAGCATGAACTAAACCCCTCAAATACCTGAGGGGGATGAAACCTAAGACGGATCTTGTTATTGTTTTCTGAACTGTATGATAAATACTTGATTTGTTCTTAATAATGTGTTCTTAATTCTTGTTTAATATTTCAGGATATTGATTCAAGTATTGATGTGCTTAGACAGTGGAGCAAAAGTCCCTATTTAAGAGTAGATCTAGCATAGTTAAGCGGAGTTGACCGCAACCCTAGAGATAGGATGACGAAAATCTGTCGGATTAAGGTCAAACCTAATATGGGAGTCCATAGATCGAGTTAATGCAACACTAGGGGTTTTAATTAGAAAGAGATTTCAATTAATCAACCTAGGGTTAGACGTTAGTAGCCTCCAGAGAGGTATTAATATAAATTAGAGAATCCTACGGATCAAGTCAAGTGAATAAATCGTCTGGTTTAGAGTTAAATAACAAGTGAAGTCTAGGTGGATTCTTCCTCGAGTATTGTCTTAATCAACTGGTTTTCCCAAAAGTATTTTCCCAATTCGCTCTCTGTGTCTTAGCAACCTTAGTTTAGTAATTAGTTAGTTAAACATCACTTCCCTTAATATTTAGGTTAGATAATAAAAAGATAGTAATTACTAGTACTCTTAGTCCTTGAGGATACGATATTTTCGGTCTTTCCATAGCTATACTACCGAACGATAGGTACGCTTGCCTTATTGGTTGTCATAGTTAGTTTGGACACGATCAAGATGGTATTGGAGGGATATATTTGTATATTGCCCAAGTAAATAGAGGTTCAACATTTGTTGCGAACTCTCGTGTTATACTCTTATGAGCATTGGTTTGATGGTTGGATTAGCTCTTATGAGCATTGGTTTGATGGTTGGATTAACTCTTATGAGCATTGGTGTGATGGATGGATTGGCTCGACTGAGCATCTGGTGTGTTTTGTTGGACTGATGATGTACTTCTATCCATAAGCCATTCTTTGAGTTGAAAATCTCGGTAAGTTAACTTGTTGAGTAACTTTGACGAATTTTCCATATATACTTGGGATTTGAATTGATTAATTATGAATTACCATTTGGGATTTTGGATGATAGGAAACTTTTAGGGTTGTTATATTACTTTTTGAATTGTTGTATTTATTTCAGTAAGATTTATCGATTTAATACGTCGAACTTACTAAGCTTCATTGAGCTTATTTGTGTTAAACTTTGTTTTGTAGATACTCAAAAGGTTGGACAATCGGATCAGCACTCAAGTCACAGTATCCAGCTTAAATCATTAGCTTTTGAATGTTTACTTCATATTATATGGCATGTAATAGGTTGAATGATGATACAAATGTTTAGATTTGTAATTAGCTAAGTATGAATTTTGTTGTACAGGTTGCTTTGGTTGATCTTTTTTTGGTACTTTTGGTATTTTATTAATATGTGTCAGTATGTCCATTTGATACTTGTTGGAATGGATACAAGTGTATGTGATCAATTGGTTGTTAAGTAGCTAAGATATGGTATGTTTGAGTTGGTGATTATAAGTTATATCTTGAATGAATTAATAGGTTGAATTGATATTATGTTTTGATATAAATATATATATACTTGTAATACCAATGAGGGTACATTGGTTAGGCACTGGATTAGGTTGATTTTTGTATGTTTTTGGCATGATTAAAGTCAATTTGGATAGGTATTTTGATAGGTAAATGGTTTGTTTAGGTTCCAAGTAAGATTGAAATGGTAAACTTGTTGATTAAGGTACATTTTAGGTCCACATGGCTTGAGACAAGAGTGACACACGGCAACGCCACACGGTCGTGTGTCCCCTGTAGGTTCAAGGCATGCAAGTCAAGCTGTTACACGGCCTATCACACAGCCTGGCACATGGGCGTGTGAGGTCATTTCGAGGGGTACACGGGCGTGTGACTTAGCCATGTGACCCAAGTTAGTGAGTTACACGAGAATGGACACGGGCTGGGACACGGCCGTGTTTCCCTATTTCGAATGTCCACACGACCTAAGACACAGGCGTGTGTCTCAGCCGTGTGAGTCACACAGCTGTGTGGCAGTTCAAATTTTTCATCTTTTTTTCCTAAAATTTCCAAATGTTTCCGATTTAGTCTCGGATTGTTTTCAAAGTGTTTTTAGGGCCTTGAAGGCTCGATTAAGAGACATTATGAATGTATTGGAATGTAATTAGATTATGTTTTGTAACATCCCAAAAATGGGGTTATTTGGAATTTAATTATTTTTCTTATTATGAACTGCTGTGATATTATTTACGGAATGTTAAGGCTTAATTATGGATTTTTAGTAAGCTCGAGTAGTGGGAAAAATATTATTTTCAAGCTTTGAGGTAGGGAGCCTTAACAAGTGGGGGTTATAAGAATAAATGGGGATAATTTGGACATAAGATGAGCCTAGAATAAGTGGCAAAGTAAGCCCACTTAAGAGCTAACATGTGACGCCACATCAAGCAAGGGGGATCCTGGGTTCGAGTCACAAAATTCCCTTTCTTTTTGCACTATGTTTGGACGGCACAAGTGGGAGAGTCTTCCTCCTTTAAACTCTTTTATTATTATTAATAAGAGATAATATGAGCATTTAAAATTAGATTTTTATTTGTTTAATTTCAAGGATAATGGGAGATAAATGAGGTTATTATATGGATTATTAGGAGATTATTATTTATTAATTCAAATCGTTTGAATTAAATCAAATGAGTGGCCAAGAGAAAAACTAGGAGTTGGCTAGGAGTTGAACTCCTTGAGCAAGGAGAAGTGGACGGCAAGAGGCTACTAGAGGGGCCGAATCCTATTTAAGGCACATACCTAACACCTTATTTTCCTTTTCTTCATCCATGCACATAGCCGAATTCCCTAGAAAGCAACCTTGCTATTTTCGTTTCTTTTACAAACGTGTTCAAAATTCCAAAACCTCAATCTTTTGTTTCCCTTTTTGCCATAATCCCATCATCTTCTCTTTACCTCTCTGTTGGCCGAATATTGAGCATAGTATCTTCCTGCATCTCCTTTGTTAATCGATTTGGATCAAGGTAAGTAATGGCCGAATATCTATCTCCCCTTTTCCTTTTTTTTCGTCGATTTCTTTTACAAGGGAGGTGCCGATTTCGGCAATGGTTATAAGGCTTCTAATCGAGTAGTGAACGATTCTTCTAGGTGCTCAGGGAATGAAAGCAGTCGACTCAGGCCCTGATCTCTAGCATTCGATTTCGATTCGGGAATCAAGTATTGTGATTAGTATCCAAAAGTGTGAAGGATCGGTAGATCTAGGGTGGTCGACCCTTCTTTTCTGGATTTAGAGCATCCAAGGGTGACAGGTGTGTACATACACACTATAATTTATTAAATGTGTTGAATATTGTAAATGCTTACTTGATTTATGTAGCATTGGATGATATACCATATCGGTATAGATGGCAATTCAGGTAAGTACCTATTAATGTGAATTATTATTAATGCTTTTGGGAAGCATGATGTATTGATTTATACATATGATGGCATGTAACGTATATTTATGTGACTGATGTGGGATTGACTGAGTGGAGGGGGTGATAGTGATAGTTCGTGGCCGACGAGCACCGATGTTTTTTAGTAACACTGCGTGACTATATGTCACCGGAGGTTTGGTACCTCCGAGGTTTGGTACCTCATAGCGACTCGTCCCCGTGGTTAACACCACCGTGGGTTGGCCCCACTTGAGATATGGGATCGTGCGCGGTGATTTGGTATCACACGATGGGTTGGCCCCATCACCCGATTTGTGTCCACGGACACCGGTGTTTTGGTAACACATCGTGACTATATGTCACCATGGGTTTGGCACCACCAAAGTGTTTTGGTAACACATTGTGACTACGGTCACCATGGTTTGGTACCACATGGGGTAGATAAAGGCGTTTGGTTGGCTAGGTTGGGGCACATAATATTCTGCATATTAACTGTTATATGTTGTGCATGGAAATGCTTTTAAAACGGGGGAAGGGTTACATACTGAGTCTTGGTGACTCACCTTCTCCTTTAACATTTTTCGTGTGACTCGTAGATGGCGGTTGAGGAGCCAGTTGGACTCGAGGTGGCCATGCAAAGGACTTGCATAAACCGAACTTTAAACTTAGCTATTTTATTTTATTATTGGGTTATTTTTATTTTGGATGTAATAAGGCCTCCATAAACTTTACTTTTGTTATTTCTGATATGTTGGATACTTTGTTTAAACTATATTATTAAAACTGCATTAAAATCGCATGTTTTCTTAAAATAAAACGAAAATGTTTTATCATGCCAACGGGCACACTTGAAATTTGTATAATAACCGGACTCAATTAAATTTCCAAATTAAATCTAAGTATAGTTTCGGCAAGATAACCAAAAACGAGGAGTTTTCAACAAAACTTAAATTGGTTTTAAAATGGTGTTCAAAAAGTTTTTCTCCGTAACAAATCAAATTCGGTCGTAATGTTTGGGCCGGGTTTGGGTTGTTACAAATTGGTATCAGAGCCCAGTTCAAAGCTCGGCTGTGGGGGCCCAAGGCCCAAAAATGTTTTGGTATGCCTTATGGAATGATTTTTGGTTTTTGAACAGCATGGCCCGAGTCTCCGGCACCAATCCGCCCAGGTAAGTACATCTAAACCTCTTTGCGAATTATATTTCGTAGAAGGGTAGGAAGCATGGAACGTAGATAGACTTATAGGACTTGGACCCTAAGGTTAGATTACTCAAACACAAACGAAGCATAAGACTTAAGGAACTAAACCAACCTATGACTTAGTCAATGAGCTAGGGTGTGGTAACCCCCAGTGCGCATGTCTAGGATTGGATCCGGAAGAGCACAGTATTTAAGCAGATCCTCGTGACTCACCTCCTCTTCGCAGGTATCCTACTTGGTGCGTAGCTTCGGTTCACCCTAACTCAGAGGGCTCAGTGGTGTGGCAACCTCTGTGCGCATGTCTAGAAAGGTTCAGTGAGAGCTTGGTATTTAAGCGGTCCGCGTGACCCACCTCCTCTTCACTCACTCGCACAGTGCGTAGCTTTGATTCACCCCGACCAGGAGGGCTCGGTCATAGGCTAAACACAATGATTAAAACCCGAAAAGGGAATTAGCCTTGTTTTTCGAAATAGAATGAAACAACAAACCCTAATGTTTTCAAAACTTGTGCAATAACTTTCTCAAATCCTAGAATATTACTTTTACAATGTTTTCCTCGAAAAACTTGACTTGTGAAAAATTACAGAAATACCCTTAGGAGTAAAATTACCAAAATGCCCCTGACCCATAAAATATTAATTCAATGGTTTTGCCCAAAAATTTCAATGATTTTACAGACATTCAAAAACCTTGCTTTGAAAATCATCAACAAAATATTTTGGTTCTAGAAAATTACTGAAAATACCCTCAGAGGAAAAGGGACGAAAATACCACAGGGATAGAAATGGGCAAAAATGTCCGATGAGCGAATAGGTATGGAAAGTATTAAGGAATGGATGCATGAACTTCTTTGTGTGAACTAGGAAAGAAGACTGAAACATTGTTTGCTCGAAAGAATCTCTGATTAAACCTTATCCATAAAATTTCTTCGCGAGTAATAAAGTGAAACAAATGCTAACGCATAAAATTTTTCTTAATCAGATTAAAAGCGCGGTAGATAGAATGAGTTCTAGAGGACGTGGACGCCGTGGACGTGGTAGGGGTAGGATGACGGTGTTATGCGAACCCGTCAGTCGAGACAAGGTTCTGAAAATGAGGTACCACTGCCACCACCACCTCCTACTTTTAGAGCTGAGGAGCCGGATCAGACCGGTGGCGAGGCGGTATCGCAAGCTGTGTTGCGAGTCTTGGAGATGGTGGCTGGGGCTGGTGGAAACGTGGGAGCTCGGAATTCTGTCCCCGAGCGACTCGATCTAACAGAGCGGAGGTATTCCGAGGTGTGTCGAGTGGCACCTAGTGCGTGGAATCTTGGCTAGAGTCAACCGAAAGAATCATGGATGATCTTGACTTTGCCGAGGAAGAAAAGTCTGAAAGAAAGCGTGTCGCTTCTAAAGGATGAAGCGTATCGCTGGTGGCTTACGGTTCGAGATGGGGCTACAACAGATGATTTGACTTGGGAGTATTTCGAACCACCTACCGAGAAAAGTATGTGGGCACCAGCTACACCGACGCTTGAGAAAGGCTTTTCTCGGGATTAGTGCAAGGAACTAAGTCCGTGTCGGAATATGAGGCGGAATTTTTAAGGCTAAGTAGGTATGCTAGAGGCATCGTGGCTCTCGAACATGAGCGCCGTGTCCGCTTTTTGAGGACGGACTCGAGATGATTTGAGGTTCTTGATTGCCCCACAAAGAGTTCGTGAGTTCTCGTCTCTAGTGGAGAAGGCTAAGGTAGCCGAAGGGATCAAGGAGGCTGTGAGGCAAAGCTATAGTAGAACAATCGAAGAGAGGATTTGGGTCACCGGATCAAGTGGTAGTGCTCGAAAAAGGCTAGGCCAAGTGGGCCAAATCAGGTGGCAAGGCCCACGACTACTAATCGAGAGGCCGACTCGAGTAAACCACTGTGGAAAGACCCATTGGGGAGGTTGTTGGACCGGTGATAAAGGATGTTTTGAGTGTGGGTCTTTGGAGCATCGTGTCGAGATTGTCCCGAAACTAGCTAAGAATCACCGGGAGGCGTAATCGTGCATCTCGAATAGTAGTATGGGACCACGGAGGGTCGTGGGAATGGCGAGAGGAAACAACGATCCTAACCGAGGTCGTGGAACTCAAGGCGCAGGTTCAGGCAACACGCAGGCTAGGCGGCTGGCTTAGTTTACGCAACGAGGTGTCGCGAGGAAGGTGACGCACCGGATGTCATAACCGACGCGTTTCTAATTTTTGGTTTTCCTTATGTTGCATTGATTGATGTGGGCTCGACGCACTCGTACATTGCTAGTAGTGTGGTAGGAACTATGGACCTAAACTCTGAAACTGCTTCTAGGGAGATGATTGTAGTTAGCCCTTTAGGTCACTCTGTAATAGTAGATAAACTTTATAGAGGCGTACCCCTAGAACTCCAAGGGGTAGTATTTGTGGCTGATCTAATGGAACTACCGTTTGGGGAGTTCGATTTGATCCTTGGAATGGACTGGCTGGTTAAGTATCAAGCGAATTTGGATTGCGCGGCTAAGCGCATGGTTCTTAAGACGGCTGAGGGTGATGAAGTGGTTATGATAGGAGATAGAAGGAACTACCTATCCAATGTAGTGACTGCCTTGAAGGCTGAAAAGATGGTCAGGAAGGGTTGTGAGGCGTATTTGGTTCAAATCTGTGCTTTGGAAGCTAAGGGGTTAGTAGTTGAAAAGGTCCGAACGGTTGGGGAATTTGCTGATGTGTTCCCGGAAGAACTTCCGGTCCGCCTCCCGGATCGGGAAGTCGAATTCGGTATAGACTTGCTACAGAACGGCACTGTGTCTATAGCACCATACCGAATGGCACCAAAGGAATTGGTGGAGCTAAAGCCTCAGATTCAGGAGCTCTTGGATAGAGGGTTCATTCGACCAAGTATATCTCCGTGGGGAGCACTGTGTTGTTTGTCAAGAAGAAGGACGGTTCTATGCGGATGTGCATCGACTACCGCCGCTTAAACAAGTTAACGATCAAAAACAAGTACCGTTGCCTCGGATCGATGATTTGTTTGACCAACCCCGAAAGGTGCGTCGGTATTCTCAAAGATTGACCTTAGGTCGTTATCATCAATTAAGGGTGAAGGAGGCTGATGTTCACAAGGCGGCATTCCGAACTTCGGTATGGGCATTTCGAGTTCTTGGTGATGCCATTCGGGTTGACCAATGCACCGGCGGCATTTATGGACTTAATGAATAGGGTATTTCAACGAGATTTGGACCAATTCGTCGTGGTGTTCATAGACGACATATTGGTTTATTCAAAGACGAAAGAGGAGCATGACAAGCATTTACGGATAGTTACGCAAGTATTGAGGAGAAGCGATTATATGCCAAATTCGATGAGTGCGAATTTTGGCTGAGGAAGTGGCTTTCTTAGGGCACGTGGTCTCGGCGGAAGGAATTAGAGTAGACCCTCGCAAGATTGAAGCAGTATTGGAGTGGAAACCACCTATGTAACACCCCAAACCCGGCCCAAACGCTACGACCGAATTTGGTTTGCTACAGAGAAAACAATTTGAGAACCATTTTAAAACCGATTTAAGTTTTGTCGAAAACCTTGTGTTTTCAAGTCTCTTGTTAAAAACCATACTTAGTGTTGCTTAGAAATATTTATTAAGTCGGGTTGTTTATAGATTGCAAATGTGCCCGATGGCATTTTTAAAACATTTTACGTTTGATTGGGAAAAACATGTGAATTCATTTTTAACATAATTAAATAGTTTAAACAAATGTTCAAAGCATGTAACAATAATAAAATAATTCTAGGAGGCCTTATTACAACTTAATTAAAATAAACCAACATTAAATAAAATAAAACAAAGTCCAAGTTCGTCTAATTAAAATTTCCACTGCATGGCCACCTCGAGTCCATCCAGCTCCATCTCCGCGATCTACCCATCTGCAAAATGTTAAGGGAAGGGGTGAGTCACCAAGACTCAGTGTGTAAATCCCCCACCCGGAAAATATATCTCATACACAATTCATTAATAAACATGCTCATGCAACCCAACTAGCCATCCATACTCCTTTTCTACCCCGTGTGGTCAAAACCACTGATGACTTAAAGTCACAATTTAAATGATGGGGCCAACCCATCGTGTGGTCAAAACCACTGATGACCATAGGTCACAATATATCAAATGTGGTCAAAACCACTGGTGGTACCAAACCACTGGGACTTAGTCGTAAATAATCAATTGTTGTGGTCAAAACCACTGACGACACTCCATAGTTCATCCCCCTCCTCTCATCAATCCCACCATCACATGCTTATACAACAAATTTCATATATCATGTCATAGTATTAAACATCATGTGATGGCATGCAAACATATATCAAAAATCACAAGTTAGGGGACTTACCCGAAATCCGTGATTATGCCACAAGCTAATCACAATCAAAATAATCAAAACAAATAATAATGTCATGTAAATTAATAAAGTGTGTAGAGATCTTACACACCTGTTACTATCGTAATTCCTAGATCCCGAAAAGCTGATCTACGATGCTAGATCTCTTATCCTTACAAATGATTTGGTTTCCTACCAAATCCCGAGCCAAACGATAGTTCACCTACGACAATCGGCCACACCTTAAGACACAAAATAGTTAACCTCCAAGCCTTCGGCTTAACGAATACCTAAAGGAAAAAGATTACTAAATCAAGTCCTTACCACCACTTACCTTCCTCTTAAACCGATTGGGGAAGAAGAGAGCACCCTTTTCTTTGATGTTCGGCCAAAAACCACAGCAAATAGGGAGGAGTAGATTCGGCTAAAGAGATGCTGGAATTTTAAATAATTTTGGGCAATTTGTCTAAGGGAATTTCGGCAGCAAGATGGTAGGGGTTCGGCTAATGGAGGAAGAAAAAAAAAAAAGAGAAGATGTAGGGAAAATCAATGGTGATTTTTGGCTAAGTAAAAGAGGAAGATGCTGGAAAAATTTTGAAGGATTTCCTAGGGGAAATTCGGCAGCAGCAAATTTTGGAGCAAAGAGAAGAAAATTGATTCAACTTTTGCACATCTTTGCTGTACAAAACAGATATGGACAGCCCCCCCAAGGTCTCCAATTTTCGGCAAACACTCACTTCATTTTTGATAATTTTCCAGCTTTTAATTATCAAAGATAATGCATGGTTTATCTCCCAAGAATTCAAAAGCAAATAAACCACTAATACTCCCCCACTTCCAGCCGAAATCAAAAAAAAATAAGCTCAAACTCTATCACTTTGAAGAGTCCAAAATCATGCCAATTCTTTCTCTCCTTCACGCCAGCAGCAAAAAGGGAAAAAAAATAAAAAAAACCCGAATGCTGCTTCTTGGACTCGAACCAGCGACCTGGTGAAGGCAACAGCAGCAGCCTTCTCTTAACGCCCCTTTCCAACTCTCCCAATTGACTTTCATGCCACGTTACCCCACCATTTAAATATAAGCCCTCTTCCTGGCCCTTACTCCTTCAACGCCTAAAGCCCAAAAATAAAACTCCTTGCTTCCTTCATGTCTCGAACCCGAGACCTCATACCAAGGCCCTTAAGCCACGCCCCTTGCCACTTCTCCTCATTAGACTTTCATGCCATAAACCTTCTCCAATTAATTTTATGGCCTTCCTACTTAAGCCCCCTTGTCTCACGCCAAAACTAAAAATAAAATGCCACTTGCTGCTGCCGTGCCTTGAACCCAGGCCCTCTTTAGCGCTACTTCCAGCCCTTAAGCAGCGCATGGAGCCACTTTGCCAACTGGACTTTCATGTCCATTTCCCCGGCTATTTATTTTTAAGGCATACCGCCCAGTTCCCCTAATTGACGCAAAATAAAACCAAAATGCTGCCTTTGCAGCTCGAACTTGAGACCCCTAGCAATCTCTTAGGCGCACCACGCCACTTATACCAAGCCCAATCTTTGTGCTACAATTCGCCCAAAATTTTGTTTAAGCCCTATCCCACCTAGCTTCCTCCTTTTAGGCACTTAAAAAGAAATTTTTAGTTCCAAGTCCGACCTAGCTCGGGGTTAGCTCTAGGCCCTAGAACATGCTTAATACTTCTAGAATTTAATTCTTCAAGCACACACACACACATGGGAACAAATAATTAAATTTTCAAACAACCCCTTATTCAGGATGTTACAATTCTACCCCCCTAAAAAAATTTCGTCCTCGAAATTACTTACTATCGTTCATTCGCGCATCCTTAACTCATCATATTACGCTACTGCTGCGCACCCTGATCTTAAAGGGCCATCATACCTTCTAGACACATTTTCTAAGTTCACTATCCCAGTTCCATGCACTTTACTAGCAACATAAGAATGAGCTAACGTAACCATAACCAAGACAATTGGGGGTATTCCGGAAATAAGAAACTTACCCGTTGTTATGTCTGGCACATCTTCCTCCTCGCGACGGCCAACTGCATAAACCAGCCTTGGTTGCCTCGCCTCTGCACCTTCAGCACCTCGACCACGCCCGTTACCATTATCATTACCTCTAGCTGCACCTCGACCCCTCTGTGGTGGTCCTTCATTTCTAACCTGAGCACGGTTCTGACCCTCTGGTTGATTCCTAGCTAACTTCCGAGGACAATCCCTTACACGGTGATCGAACGATCCACACTCAAAGCACCCTCGATTACCACTCCAACACTCACCCTTGTGAGGCTTGCCACACCGAGCACATTGTGGCGGCCATTGGGTATTAGCGGCGAGCGGCCTAGCAGTTTGATCCGACCCATCAAACTTCGTCCTCTTCTGTTCATTACCCAAGAACCTTGAAGGTTCCGAGCTTCTCTTATTCCAATTCCGTTCTTGGTTCCGCTTTACGGACTGTCTTACTCCCTCAGCAACTTTAGACTTCTCCACAAGAACAGCAAACTCTCGTTCCTGTTGTGGAGCTATCATCATCCTCAGCTCATCTCTCAGCCCATCCTCGAATCTAACACAGCGTTCATGCTCGGTACCCACAATACCACGAGCATACCTACTCAACCGAAGGAATTCGGCCTCATATTCCGACACGGACTTAGTTCCTTGCACTAATCCCAGAAAAGCCTTTCTCTGCGCCGTCGGTGTAGTGGTACCCACATACTTCTTCTGATAGGTGGTTCTGAAATACTCCCAAGTCAAATCATCTGCTGTAGCCCCATCTCGAACCGTAAGCCACCACTGATACGCCTCATCCTTTAGAAGCGACACTGCCCCTTTCAGCTTTTCTTCCTCAGTCAGGTCAAGATCATCCATGATCCTTTCAGTTGACTCTAGCCAGTATTCTGCTGCACTAGGTGCCACTCCTGACACACCTCGGAATACCTCCGCTCCGTTAGATCGGAGTCGCTCGGGAACAGATTTCCGAGCTCCCACATTTCCACCAGCCCCAGCCACCATCTCCAAGACTCGCAACACAGCTTGCGATACCGCCTCGCCACCGGTCTGATCCGGCTCCTCAGCTCTAAAAGTAGGAGGTGGTGGTGGCAGTGGTACCTCATTTTCAGAACCTTGTCCTGACCTGACGGGTTCAGACACCGTCATCCTACCCCTACCACGTCCACGGCGTCCACGTCCTCTAGAACTCATTCTATCTACCGCGCTTTTAATCTGATTAAGAAAAATTTTATGCGTTAGCATTTGTTTCACTTTATTACTCGCGAAGAAATTTTATGGATAAGGTTTAATCAGAGATTCTTTCGAGCAAACAATGTTCCAGTCTTCTTTCCTAGTTCACACAAAGAAGTTCATGCATCCATTCCTTAATACTTTCCATACCTATTCGCTCATCGGACATTTTTGCCCATTTCTATCCCAGGGGTATTTTCGTCTTTTTCCTACAGGGGGTTTTTTTTTCCGTAATTTTTCAGAACCAGAATATTTTGCCGATGATTTCCAGAGCTAAGTTGTTGAATATTTGTAAAATAGTTAAAATTTTTGGGCAAAACCATTGAATTAATATTTTATGGGTCGGGGCATTTTGGTAATTTTACTCCTAAGGGTATTTCACGTAATTTTTCACAAGTCAAGTTTTTCGAGAAAAACGTTGTAAAAGTAATGTTCTAGGATTTGAGAAAGTTATTGCACAAGTTTTGAAAACATTAGGGTTTGTTGTTTCATTCTATTTCGAAAAACAAGGCTAATTCCCTTTTAGGGTTTTAATCATTGTGTTTAGCCTATGACCGAGCCCTCCGGTCGTGGTGAACCAAAGCTACGCACCCGAGCAGTAATTCGAGTGAAGAGGAGGTGGGTCACGCGGACCGCTTAAATACCAAGCTCTCACCAACCTTTCTAGACATGCGCACAGAGGTTACCACACCACTGAGCCCTCTGAGTTAGGGTGAACCGAAGCTACGCACCAGGTAGGATACCTGCGAAGAGGAGGTGAGTCACGAGGACTGCTTAAATACCGTGCTCTTCCCTGATCCAATCCTAGACATGCGTCTGGGGGTTACCACACCCTAGCTCATTGACTAAGTCATAGGTTGGTTTATTTCCTTAAGTCTTATGCTTCGTTTGTGTTTGAGTAATCTAACCTTAGGGTCCAAGTCCTATAAGTCTATCTACGTTCCATGCTTCCTACCCTTCTACAGAATATAATTCACCAAGAGGTTTAGATATACTTACCTGGGCGGATTGGTGCCGGAGACTCGGGCCATGCTGTTCAAAAACCAAAAATTATTCCATAAGGCCTACCAAAACATTTTTGGGCCTTGGGCCCCCACAGCCGAGCTTTGAACCGGGCTCTGATACCAATTTGTAACACCCCAAACCCGGCCCAAACGCTACGACCGAATTTGGTTTGCTACAGAGAAAACAATTTGAGAACCATTTTAAAACCGATTTAAGTTTTGTCGAAAACCTTGTGTTTTCAAGTCTCTTGTTAAAAACCATACTTAGTGTTGCTTAGAAATATTTATTAAGTCGGGTTGTTTATAGATTGCAAATGTGCCCGATGGCATTTTTAAAACATTTTACGTTTGATTGGGAAAAACATGTGAATTCATTTTTAACATAATTAAATAGTTTAAACAAATGTTCAAAGCATGTAACAATAATAAAATAATTCTAGGAGGCCTTATTACAACTTAATTAAAATAAACCAACATTAAATAAAATAAAACAAAGTCCAAGTTCGTCTAATTAAAATTTCCACTGCATGGCCACCTCGAGTCCATCCAGCTCCATCTCCGCGATCTACCCATCTGCAAAATGTTAAGGGAAGGGGTGAGTCACCAAGACTCGAAGGTGTAAATCCCCCACCCGGAAAATATATCTCATACACAATTCATTAATAAACATGCTCATGCAACCCAACTAGCCATCCATACTCCTTTTCTACCCCGTGTGGTCAAAACCACTGATGACTTAAAGTCACAATTTAAATGATGGGGCCAACCCATCGTGTGGTCAAAACCACTGATGACCATAGGTCACAATATATCAAATGTGGTCAAAACCACTGGTGGTACCAAACCACTGGGACTTAGTCGTAAATAATCAATTGTTGTGGTCAAAACCACTGAACGACGTTCCAAGGTCATCCCCCTCCTCTCATCAATCCCACCATCACATGCTTATACAACAAATTTCATATATCATGTCATAGTATTAAACATCATGTGATGGCATGCAAACATATATCAAAAATCACAAGTTAGGGGACTTACACGAAATCCGTGATTATGCCACAAGCTAATCACAATCAAAATAATCAAAACAAATAATAATGTCATGTAAATTAATAAAGTGTGTAGAGATCTTACACACATGTTACTATCGTAATTCCTAGATCCCGAAAAGGCGATCTACGATGCTAGATCTCTTATCCTTACAAATGATTTGGTTTCCTACCAAATCCAGAGCCAAACGATAGTTCACCTACGACAATCGGCCACACCTTAAGACACAAAATAGTTAACCTCCAAGCCTTGACAACGAATACCTAAAGGAAAAGATTACTAAATCAAGTCCTTACCACCACTTACCTTCCTCTTAAACCGATTGGGGAAGAAGAGAGCACCCTTTTCTTTGATGTTCGCCAAAAACCACGACAAATAGGGAGGAGTAGATTCGGCTAAAGAGATGCTTTGGAATTTTAAATAATTTTGGGCAATTTGTCTAAGGGAATTTCGTGACAAAGATGGTAGGGGTTCGGCTAATGGAGGAAGAAAAAAAGAAAAAGAGAAGATGTAGGGAAAATCAATGGTGATTTTTGGCTAAGTAAAAGAGGAAGATGCTGGAAAAATTTTGAAGGATTTCCTAGGGGAAATTCGGCAGCAGCAAATTTTGGAGCAAAGAGAAGAAAATTGATTCAACTTTTGCACATCTTTGCTGTACAAAACAGATATGGACAGCCCCCCCAAGGTCTCCAATTTTCGGCAAACACTCACTTCATTTTTGATAATTTTCCAGCTTTTAATTATCAAAGATAATGCATGGTTTATCTCCCAAGAATTCAAAAGCAAATAAACCACTAATACTCCCCCACTTCCAGCCGAAATCAAAAAAAAAATAAGCTCAAACTCTATCACTTTGAAGAGTCCAAAATCATGCCAATTCTTTCTCTCCTTCACGCCAGCAGCAAAAAGGGAAAAAATAAAAAAACCCGAATCTTTGCTTCTTGGACTCGAACCAGCGACACAGGTGAAGGCAACAATGAGCAGACCTTCTCTTAACGCCCCTTTCCAACTCTCCCAATTGACTTTCATGCCACGTTACCCCACCATTTAAATATAAGCCCTCTTCCAGCCCCTTACTCCTTCAACGCCTAAAGCCCAAAAATAAAACTCCTTGCTTCCTTCATGTCTCGAACCCGAGACCTCATACCAAGGCCCTTAAGCCACGCCCCTTGCCACTTCTCCTCATTAGACTTTCATGCCATAAACCTTCTCCAATTAATTTTATGGCCTTCCTACTTAAGCCCCCTTGTCTCACGCCAAAACTAAAAATAAAATGCCACTTGCTTTCTGCTGCGTGCCTTGAACCCAGGCCCTCTTTAGCGCTACTTCCACCCTTAAGCGTGCGCATGGAGCCACTTTGCCAACTGGACTTTCATGTCCATTTCCCGGCTATTTATTTTTAAGGCATACAGCCCAGCTTCCCTAATTGACGCAAAATAAAACCAAAATGCTGCCTTTGCAGCTCGAACTTGAGACCCTAGCAATCTCTTAGGCGCACCACGCCACTTATACCAAGCCCAATCTTTGTGCTACAATTAGCCCAAATTTTGTTTAAGCCCTATCCCACCTAGCTTCCTCCTTTTAGGCACTTAAAAGAAATTTTTAGTTCCAAGTCCGACCTAGCTCGGGGTTAGCTCTAGGCCCTAGAACATGCTTAATACTTCTAGAATTTAATTCTTCAAGCACACACACACACATGGGAACAAATAATTAAATTTTCAAACAACCCCTTATTCGAGGATGTTACAACCTAGGTCGGTGGGTTTGAAATACGAAGTTTTTTCTGGTTTAGCGAGGTACTATCGGAGATTCGTGGAAGGATTCTCTCTAATAGCAGTGGCGCCGTTAACCAAGTTACTAAGGAAAGGTGTTCCATTTGTATGGACGGAGAAGCGACAAGGAAGCTTTGATAAGTTAAGGAAAATTTTGACGGAAGCTCGGTTTTGGTACATACTGAAGCGGAAAAGTTATTCACGATCTATTGTGATGCATCTCACACTGGTTTGGGATGTGTGTTGATGCGAGATGGGAAGGTAGTAGCCTATGCATCCCGTCGATTAAGACCGCATGAGGTTAACTACCCAACGCACGACTTGGAGTTAGCGGCGATGCGTCTTTGCTCAAGATATGGAGACATTACCTGTATGGGGAGAAGTCGATAGTCTACACACGGATCACAAAAGCTTGAGGTATCTTCGACTCAAAAGGATCTGAATCGAGAGCAGCGTCGGTGGATTGAACTACTAAAGGATTACGATTGTTCAATCGAGTACCATCCGGTAAGGCTAATGTAGTAGGTAGACGCATTGAGCCTAAGGTTGTGACGGACTTAAGAGCAATGTTCGCTCGGTTGAGTCTATATGATGATGGGAGTCTTTTGGCGGAACTCCAAGTAAAGCCGACTTGGATTGAGGAGATTAAGGAAAAGCGATTAGTGGATGAAGGCTTGAGCGCTAAGAAGGTACAAGTTGAAGATGGTGGTTTGGAAGGGTGCAGTGCATCTAGAGATGGAGTGCTATGTTTTCAAGGGCGAGCATGCATGCCGAAGGATAAGGAGTTGAGGCGAGAAAATTCTCCATGATGCACATAGCAGCCCATACGCTATGCATCCGGGAGGAAGCAAGATGTATGGAGATTTGCGAAACAGATTACGTGGCGGGGTTGAAGCGTGAGATAAGCGAGTTCGTAGGGGAAGTGTCGACGTGCCCGCAAGTTAAGGCTGAACATCGATTACCATCGGGACTACTTCAACCGATAAAGATCCTCAATGGAAATGGGAGAGGATCACTATGGATTTTGTTAGTGGGCTACCCCTTACGCCCAACAAGAAGGATGCGATTTGGGTAATTGTGGATCGCTTTGACTAAATCAGCTCACTTCATGCTTGGGTGAGAATGGATTACTCACTCCGAAGCTTCATAAGCTGTATGTGAGTGAAATAGTGAGGTTGCATGGTGTGCGATGTCGATTATCTCGGATAGGGATCCCAGATTCACGTCAAGGTTTTGGAAAGCGTTGCATCAAGCTTTGGGTACACTAAGTTAGATTTCAATGCGACTTTCCATCCACAATCGACGGACAATCGGAAAGGGTGATCTGATTTTGGAAGACATGTTAAGAGGTTGTGTCTTGGATTTTAGTGGTAGTTGGGAAGAGTACCTACCATTAGCGGAATTCGCATATAACAATAGTTATCAAGCGAGTATTCGGATGGCTCCATACGAGGCCCTATATGGACGAAAGTGCCGTACTCCTACATGTTGGACGGAGTTGGGGAACGACAAGTTAGGGTCCGAGAACTGGTAACAGAGACGAAGACAAAGTCAAGGTGATTCGGTCTCGTCTCAAGGAAGCGTCAGATAGGCAGAAGTCTTATGCCGATCTCAAACGCAAGGAAATGGAGTATGCTGTGGGAGACAAAGTCTTTCTGAAAGTGTCGCCTTGGAAAAAGGTGTTAAGATTTGGACGAAAAGGGAAGCTGAGCCCAAGGTTCATCGGGCCATATACAGTTGTAAAGCGAGTAGGACCGGTAGCTTATCAGCTAGAGTTGCCGGCAGAACTGAATCAGATCCATGATGTCTTTCATGTATCGATGTTGAGACGGTATCGGTCAGATCCTTCGCAAGTTGTGCCAGTAGCAGAGATTGAGGTGAACTCGGATTTATCTTTTGAAGAAGAACCGGTTCAGATTGTAGACCGAGATGTGAAGGTTCTACGTAGGAAGGCAGTGCCTATAGTGAAAGTGATATGGCGGAACCACGGAGTGGAAGAAGCTACGTGGGAGCCCGAGGAGGTGATACGGCAGCAATACCCCCATCTCTTTTGATCAAGGAATTTCGAGGACGAAATTTATTTTAAGGGGGTAGAACTGTAACATCCCAAAAATGGGGTTATTTGGAATTTAATTATTTTTCTTATTATGAACTGCTGTGATATTATTTACGGAATGTTAAGGCTTAATTATGGATTTTTAGTAAGCTCGAGTAGTGGGAAAAATATTATTTTCAAGCTTTGAGGTAGGGAGCCTTAACAAGTGGGGTTATAAGAATAAATGGGGATAATTTGGACATAAGATGAGCCTAGAATAAGTGGCAAAGTAAGCCCACTTAAGAGCTAACATGTGACGCCACATCAAGCAAGGGGGATCCTGGGTTCGAGTCACAAAATTCCCTTTCTTTTGCACTATGTTTGGGCGGCACAAGTGGGAGAGTCTTCCTCCTTTAAACTCTTTTATTATTATTAATAAGAGATAATATGAGCATTTAAAATTAGATTTTTATTTGTTTAATTTCAAGGATAATGGGAGATAAATGAGGTTATTATATGGATTATTAGGAGATTATATTTATTAATTCAAATCGTTTGAATTAAATCAAATGAGTGGCCAAGAGAAAACTAGGAGTTGGCTAGGAGTTGAACTCCTTGAGCAAGGAGAAGTGGACGGCAAGAGGCTACTAGAGGGGCCGAATCCTATTTAAGGCACATACCTAACACCTTATTTTCCTTTTCTTCATCCATGCACATAGCCGAATTCCCTAGAAAGCAACCTTGCTATTTTCGTTTCTTTTACAAACGTGTTCAAAATTCCAAAACCTCAATCTTTTGTTTCCCTTTTTGCCATAATCCCATCATCTTCTCTTTACCTCTCTGTTGGCCGAATATTGAGCATAGTATCTTCCTGCATCTCCTTTGTTAATCGATTTGGATCAAGGTAAGTAATGGCCGAATATCTATCTCCCCTTTTCCTTTTTTTTTTTTCTGCGATTTCTTTTACAAGGGAGGTGCTGATTTCGGCAATGGTTATAAGGCTTCTAATCGAGTAGTGAACGATTCTTCTAGGTGCTCAGGGAATGAAAGCAGTCGACTCAGGCCCTGATCTCTAGCATTCGATTTCGATTCGGGAATCAAGTATTGTGATTAGTATCCAAAAGTGTGAAGGGATCAGTAGATCTAGGGTGGTCGACCCTTCTTTTTCGGATTTAGAGCATCCAAGGGTGACAGGTGTGTACATACACACTATAATTTATTAAATGTGTTGAATATTGTAAATGCTTACTTGATTTATGTAGCATTGGATGATATACCATATCGGTATAGATGGCAATTCAGGTAAGTACCTGTTAATGTGAATTATTATTAATGCTTTTGGGAAGCATGATGTATTGATTTATACATATGATGGCATGTAACGTATATTTATGTGACTGATGTGGGATTGACTGAGTGGAGGGGGCAGTGATAGTTCGTGCTGACGAGCACCAGTGTTTTGGTAACACACTGTGACTATATGTCACGAGAGGTTTGGTACCTCCGGAGGTTTGGTACCTCATAGCGACTCGTCCCCCGTGGGTTAACACCACCGTGGGTTGGCCCCACTTGAGATATGGGATCGTGCGCGGTGATTTGGTATCACACGATGGGTTGGCCCCATCACCCGATTTGTGTCCACGGACACGGTGTTTTGGTAACACATCGTGACTATATGTCACCAGTGGTTTGGCACCACCAAAGTGTTTTGGTAACACATTGTGACTACGGTCACCAAAGTGGTTTGGTACCACATGGGGTAGATAAAGGCGTTTGGTTGGCTAGGTTGGGGCACATAATATTCTCGCATATTAAGCGTTATATATTTGTGCATGGAAATGCTTTTAAAACGGGGGAAGGGTTACATACTGAGTCTTGGTGACTCACCTTCTCCTTTAACATTTTTCAGGTGACTCGTAGATGGCGGTTGAGGAGCCGGTTGGACTCGAGGTGGCCATGCAGTGGACTTGCATAAACTGAACTTTAAACTTAGCTATTTTATTTTATTATTGGGTTATTTTTATTTTGGATGTAATAAGGCCTCCATAAACTTTACTTTTGTTATTTCTGATATGTTGGATACTTTGTTTAAACTATATTATTAAAACTGCATTAAAATCGCATGTTTTCTTAAAATAAAACGAAAATGTTTTATCATGCCAACGGGCACACTTGAAATTTGTATAATAACCGGACTCAATTAAATTTCCAAATTAAATCTAAGTATAGTTTCGGCAAGATAACCAAAAACGAGGAGTTTTCAACAAAACTTAAATTGGTTTTAAAATGGTGTTCAAAAAGTTTTTCTCCGTAACAAATCAAATTCAGTCGTAATGTTTGGGCCGGGTTTGGGTTGTTACATGTTTGCATTGATGTATGAATTGAATGGTTTACTATTCCATTAGTCTAGTAATGCTCCCTAATCTTGTTCCTACGAATATGGGCTAGGGGTGTTACAATACTGCCTGCAAGGGCTGAGTCCAAATGGTCGTTGGGCGAATGACCTTTTACTATGGGCAGATTTCCATAATGTTCTTTCTGTTAAGGTGGCCTGGCCTTACAATGCCAATGATGATTTGGCACATATTCTAGTGAGGAGGATGAGGGAGCCTCCCTTATTCTTTTATGAGACATGCGGGCTACGTCCATGCCATTGGAATATTATTAGTTATCATATGTCTTATACTCCTTCTCTTGACCAGGCTAACACTTCTGTTCCTGCTGTAGGGTCTTCTTCACCTTCTTATACATCTAGTACCTCCCCACCTACATTAGCATCCAACATGGATGCCTTAGCCTTATTATACGCATTTCGAGAAAATGAAGCAGTTACTAGAACATTGGTTAATAAAACACAGAAAAGGCCAAGGGTGGAAGGAAGCACCTAGGATACCGAGGGTAGTGACCGCCCACAATTGACTTGTCCCAAACTTAGGAGAGGGCATGCTCCCTTAAGAGCCATCATTCCTCCTACTTTTGTCCTTCCTCTTGGTCCTGCCCTCTCTTCTATTTTTGTTGCGCCAATTGAGTCCGCCAACTCTGCAGACTCTCCTGTCCATGCCATGGATCCACTTGCGGTTGTAATCACACTAGGTATAATACGCCAAAGCCAGTCAGAGGCCCTTCATGGTTCCTTACTCATCAATACTTTATCTGGTGATGAGGGTAAAATTTTTCCATGGCGGGATCTCTTAAGGCCGTGGCAATATCCCTTCTCCCTTAACACCACCCAATAGCAGCAAAATAATAACTTGTTTCAGCAGGTGAAAAAGGCTTTCCTCTCTTCTCTTTCCTCAAATCCTCATCTACACCAACTCTTAGTGTTGGCAGGGTCCTTTCAAGTTTTAATAGCTAAATACAAGCTTATGAACTGGGCCCTTCAGGAGACTTGCAATTGCAACAGCATCAAAATGGCATGCTTGGAAGAAATTCTGTCTTTTGCTGAACAGTTCTTAGCTCAACTAAGCCAGACTCATGAGGAAGCTATAAGCCAGATTAATAAACTTAACTCATCCGTCTCTTCTTGGAAAGTTAAATGTGAAGATTTAAAAATCTGAGCCAAGCGGATGGAGGAAGGAGTCAATCAATTAAGGGCCAGAGAGTCCTCTTGGGAGGAGAAATTCAAATCTTAGGACCAATGACATTTATTAGGTTTGGAGCATCTACGTCATTCCAATAAGGAAGCTCTAAAGAAATACTAATAGGACACTATGAAGAATCTGGTAGGGGCCTTGCCCATACTACGATCCAACCTGGTCCTTCACGCCCAAGTTACCGTAGATCCTCTCAATATAAGCCAGGTGAACTTCAACTGCTTACAGAAGGTCACTGCTAAGTCTTTGAATTTTAATGTTTATATCTCTGAGGGCAAAGATTGGGAGAAATTCCAGAGGGAATGGAGGCAATCAACCAATTTCTTCATTTCCAGAGAGCCAAAAAATAAAGAAGGCAGGTTTGGAATATTCTGATGCTCCTGAAAAAGTCCCCCAAGAAAGTCCTTGGCTAGAAGTAGTCCGTACTGAACCTACTGACCAACCTACAAAGGAGGGAAATTGAAGACCTTTCTTTTTCTTCTTTTTGTACAAAACTTCTATGTTTAGCTTGTATCATTTTCCTTCTCTTATCAATATATCTATCTTATTTCTTCCCAATGGACTCACCTTCTTCAATAACAGTGCGCCAGAGTATTCGTCATTACTAAATTCTTTAACTTACCTGAGGGACTAAGCCAGGTTCGGCGTATCATGCATATAAGGCTGACTCTATCTCAACTTCCAGAGGATTGACTAAACTGAAAGCTCTAATACCAATTAAATTGCAACGCCCTATACCCGACCTGATTTACCAGAATCAGATATAGGATGTCACAATACATAAATACTTAATAATGTTTTACAATGGTAAAAACCATACTGAACATATTTCTTATTCATTTATATTCTTTCTAGGTCAAAAGATTTTAAAGGAGACGTTTATTAGATACATCAGATTCTTGAAAGTAGTATGAGACATTACAACTAAACATCTTTGTTAAAACAGACTTAATCATGGCATAAAGTACTATTCGCCATATTTCCAAGAATTTCCCTCTATATGCATAATATCACACTTTGAACTGTCACCTATGCACATTCTTGGCTTGGTCCCTTCTGGTGAACTGGTTCAATTCTGTAACATCTTTTACCCGAACCGAATCATCGGATTCGGATATCGGATGACACAACACATAAACAAAAAAATTTACAACTAGCTTAAAAACCATTCAAAATCATACTTCTTATATTTTTTATTGTTCTTAAAACAAAATGAGATATTTATTAATTACATCAACGTTTCAAAACAACATATGGCGTTAAAACTTTAAACTTTATTAAAGACAGACTACATGGCATAGTGTACTAAGCGCCATGCTCCTATGGTGCCCTCTGTATGCATAATATCACATCTCGAACTACTATCTTGGCATAATATTGGGTTGGTCCTTCCTAGTCTACCCAATCTTAATGGGAAACCTACAACGTAAACAAATACATGTAAGTTCAAACGAACATAGTGAGTTTTAACCCAGATTACCCTTGAATGTCTCTTCTTGAAATCCTCAACTTGATGATTCAGGACTTCTTTTAGTCGTTGACAATTAACTTCTACTATAGACGCATACATATACGCTACCTTTCACACTTTACCACCAATCACATAATTCACTCACTAGGTAGATTTCTAATTTCTCACTCTATGTGGATTGCATTTCCTTTTAAGAAAATAGTTGCATTCCTTAGAAGGATATCCATTTAGAACCTTCCTTCGGTGAATTTTCACTCAGACGGGTGTTGTGAACTTCACCCAGAATGGTGAACTCACAAATATTACTCTTAAAGGATACTTATACTAACTGATCTTTAGGATGAACTTCATACAAATTCTACTTTTGATGGATTCTCATAGTGAATCGACATCTATCAGATTACTGCTTAGATAATATCTTAAACCGACCGAGAGCATAACTTATTTTGATGGATAAAATCTTTTAAGTTATCTCGTGGAATCCTAAAATAACCATGTTACATATACTGAAAACGTCTAATTTGGCAGACAACTTAGACTCCAGAAAACCTCTATACCTTGCATGAAAACAACTCAGATTTTGGCGGATAACATAGAACAAAGATATCTTACATACGTAGCGTAGACAAACTCAGGTTTGGCAAACACTTAGACCAATTATCATTACCACGATTACTCCAAGTTCTCTGTACTAACGAGCTACTATAACGGATTCACTCTTTAGAGACACTACTGAGAACTCTTTTACGAAGTACCCTTAAGGCATATTCAAATTCTGTCACAAGGCTAACCAACATAGATAACTCCGCACTTAACCAGATCTCTACCATAGAATCAACTAGCAAAGCAATCTCAAAGCTTACCCAAAGCACGCTACATGGGCGGTTAACCAAACTTCGCAACAAAGGCGTTACAGACTACGCCACTAAAGTATTACAAAATATGCCATAAAGGCATCATAGAATAAGCCACAAAGGTTTTCCAGAGAATCTCGCATTTATTATTTTGACAGACAATCTTAGAGGGTTCCATGGGGATTTTCCCTCATGGTCTTATACATACTGAAGACTACACCATGAGTATTTTGATTCCCATACAATGCCATGGGTCTCTGCCACATGGTCTTACACATCCTCATGTCGTGTTTTGTCGGTCTAGTTTACATCTCATTGGAGGCTACACCCTAAGTATTTTATTTGTTGTCGTGATCTGCTTGTCCGGTTAGCAATGTACCTACCTTACCGGAGGCATCAAAAATATTTTTTTTACCCATTTAACACCGAAACACTTACCTAGATTCGTTCATACACCTTACTAATCCATACTCTCCCATGTCTAACCTCACATGCATACATACAACACATCAATTTATACATGCAGTGAGTCATATATTTCATTTGTAAACAAGCATCAACTTTACAATACTACACACACATATTTACTCTCACCAATTATCCGAGATGACATCAACGTATGACTCTCCACTATAAATTAACATACATGAGTTAGGATAAAGACCCATCTAAAACTCACCTTTCTTGTATCTCGGAGTTTCAAATCTAATCATCCTTCCCAAACCAGCAACAACAATTGCTTAAAAGAACATGGAATCACCATTAAAATCCTATTTGCGGACAATTTACTAACATCTCAATTACTTACGACCTTCATGTAGGGCCTATTATTCACACCCTACATTTTTATGTCTTTTAACATCCTTACTCTTTCAAAATCATAACATACAGAGCTACCAGACTTACTAGGAGGTTAAAACATCCACTGATTCACCCAAAAACATTAGCTTCCAGTTTAATGATGAAGAATAAAATATTTAGGTTTAATAAAAAAACCTGAATGTATAACAGAAGGAAGAAGAACCATTTGAATGTTCCCTTCTTACCATATATATATATACTCAATCCTTTTTAGTGGATTTGGACAAGGGTTAGATGTTTACAGAAATTGTCCCTTAAATTCCCTACACAAATTGAGAAAAATATAAAAGAAAATCCTATGCAAATGTTATTTGACCAGTCAATCCGTTCAGTTGACCCTTAACCAGATCACGTTACAAAACCCACTTTGCACAATGTTCAAGCAATTGGGCGTACCATACCTTTGACAGTAACTCTTATAAGACATGCTCTTCGATTGTCGTACTCTTTCTTCAGTTGAAGTATACCCCAAAATAAATTCTTGAAATACTTCTATGGCCAGATACTTTATGCACCAAAATTTAGTTTGCCAGGAGTTTATAAATTAGCGGACTACACTACCATAGTGTGCCAAAATAGGCAACATTCATATCTACTCGCCTTTTTCTTGGATCCGTTAAATTTGTGGTGTGAAAAATTCCAAGAACCTACATTCTAAATAGACGTCTGTAAGTTCAACAAAACTTAGTGAGTCTCTACAAATATTACCTTAAATGTTGTTGTTGGATCCCTCTACTTGAAGATTCTGGATTTCCTTTCAGACTTTGATGGATACTTTTCTGATTCCTGGCAGATAGCTATACGCCCATCTCTACACTTAACCACATTATACACATTCTGCCAGTTGAGCGGATCACAAACTTCGCACCATAATGCGGATCCTATTTCACAATCCCTTTTTGAAGATAGAACTTGGATGCATTTCTCAAAATGATATACATATTGATACTACTCTTGGTGGATTCTTATACTAGCTCCAGCGGCTGATAGAATTCTAGTCACATCATTTCTTTAAGTCGATCCAGACAACAAACTTATTTCGATCATTGCAATATTTTTAGCTCATCCAATAGAATCCCAGATGACTTCGACACATAATGGGATAATTCCCAAGTTTGATGGACTCTTATACTACCCATAATTACAAATATGTCAAGCTCTCTATCTCAGCGGGTTACTATGGCGGATGCATCAGTCAAGTACATTGTAGAGAACTCTTTCAAAAAATGACTCAAAGACATACTCAAATCTCGCCACTAAGGCTTCCTAAATAATATGCTACATAGGCTTTTTAGGTAACTCGCTGTAAAGGCAATCCAGATAAATTATCTACTAAGGCTTCCCAAATAATACGTCATATAGGCTTTTCAGGTAACTCACCACAAAGGTTTTCCAGATAAATTCGCCACTAAGGCTTCCCAAATCATACACCATATAGGCTTTTTAGGTAACTCGCCACAAAGGCGTTGTTTGGTTTCCCACCAAGGCACCACATAAACTATCGTGTTTGGCGATATGGATTTGTCTAAACTCAGCATCGCCTGTGATTTGCCTATCATTACCCCCGGGACACAAAGAATCCCTAGTAGAAAAATGTTGCTCATTCGTCATTTGCATATAATGTGTTATGGCCATGTTCTTTTCACATATATTCCACACTAGCCCTTTCTCGTGTTTATTGTCCTGACGGATGTCATCAAAGCACCATCGCGGGGTCCATTTTCAAATCACATACTTTTCTAACACTCCGTCCAAATCCCCCTTTTCTGTAACCATACTTTTTCATGCATAATTCATTTAACATAACGGACACATTTATATAGATTTCACTCATACCGATAACAGAATCATACTTCCCAACACATGCTTTCTCATACATGCTTACCACTCATCGTCATATTCATGCAGCACATTGTAACCTTTTTTTTACATATATACAGATGCTTCACAGAATAACATACACGCAGACATACAACAACTCCTCTAAAAGGCATGCACAACTAGAGGGATGTAACACCCCAAACCCGACCCATAAGTTTCGACCAGATCTGGTATGCTACGAGTTGTACGTTGAAAACTTTTGCTAAGTTGGTTTTAGTAAATCATAAGTTATTAGGAAAAATTCGAATAAACAAGTGACTTTTGAAAAAAGAAAACCTTGTATTATTATTATTTTGAATAATAAAACCTTTGACAAAGTTCCATAAGTTGTAAATATTAAAAACTAAGTAGTGAGTATAAACTATGGGGCCTTATTACATAAATGTTTCCAAAATTAAAAACTTAAGGAAAAACCGAAATAATCTATAGGAATAAAAACTTGATGGTCCCTCGAGTCCGCCTTTGCTCCCATGTCCACGATCTACTGCTCATCTGCAAAGTTAGGGAAAAATAATAGGGTGAGTCACCAAGACTCGGTGTGTAAATCCTGAAAACACATCAAAGGCTTGGCCCACAAACACATTATGGCTTTGGCCCGTATACAAGGGTAACTATATATGCATCATGGCCCATCCCAGCCTAGAAATCCATCCTCTACACACCAACCCGTACCAACCATCACACCTTGGGGATTTCTATAATCAACCCTCCAACCGCTACACACCATATCGACAGCTCTGCTGCCTGTCTTAAAGACCGATCATTGTGTGACCTATGTGGCAAAGCCACCGATCGCCATGCGACCTTAATAATACATCGTAGTATTTCGACAAATTGAGTCAAATTTCTGTCATAAGATCGATCACTATATGACCTATATGGCAAAGCCACCGATCGCTATACGACCTTCTTCCCCTTCTTCAAATCAATCCCATCCCATGCATACATACATGCAAAATCAAAACAATATACTACCTAAAAGTTCACAGTCTATCACATACATCGATACACATAGAGAAGTTTCTATGATTACGTACTTGGCATCCCTTGCCTACCCTTTTTTTTGGGTAATCTGATTGTATCTATACAAATTTTTTTTCCACTTTTTAGCCCATAACATATATTTAGTACAGATTACTATACAGCCTTTTTTCGGCTTTTAGCCCATAACATATATTTAGTACAGATTACTATACAGCATTTTTCCTGCTTTTAGCCCATAACATATATTTAGTACAGATTACTAGTGTGTTAGAGATCTACACACCTGATTACCGTTAGAACGAGACCCTCTAAGTCGACGCTATCCGTAGCTAACACCACCGCTATCTGCCTTGAAATCCCGAAAAGTGATATGAGATTCAGGAACTAGTGTTTCCGGCTTTTAGATCTAAGAGATCTTACTAGAGAAGATTCGGCTACTCCTAGAGGATTCCAGCTTTTTGCGAAAAATCAGGAAGAGAAGATGATTCGAAGAAATCTATAGAGATTCAGCTTTTAGAAGAAAGAAGAGAAAAGAATAATGAAGTTTTCGGCTTTCGAATTTTTAGAAGAAAGAAGAGAAGAGAATAATGGAGTTTTCGGCTTTTAGAAGAAAGAAGAGAATAATAGAGTTTTCGGCTTTTAAGAGAAAGAAGAGAAAAGAATGATGGGGTTTTCGGCTTTTAGAAGAAAGAAGAGAAATAAAAGGTAGAAACCCTAAATGCCGAAAAATAAAGAAGAGAACCCTCCCTATTTATAGAAATTTCGGCACTTACCTATGAAAGACCGAAAGTGCCCTTCCTGATAACTAAAAATTATTCAAATAAAAAGGGAAAATTCGGCACCCCCTTTGCCATAAAGAAACCGATTTCTTCACTTCTCTAGGTGATGGAATTTCGGCCAACTCCTAGCCTTGTAGATAGCTCCTATCTTTTCTCCTCTTTTTCTTCTTCCATATTATCAACTATATTATCTACATTATCCCATTCACATAAATCCTCCTATTTTTGAGCCTTGTTGCCGTCCACTCTACCTAACCCTAATGCCAAAATTTAGCTAACTTAAATTAAAAGAGTTGGGCTCCATGTAACTTAAATTTGGGCCCCTTACTCCCTTGTGTGGCGTCACCTCCTTGCTCCCTAAGTGGCACCACTGACCACTAGGCCACAAGCCCATTTTGATATTTTAAACTCAGATACCACCTTTTAAACCCTATAGTGCCCAAACAAAAATTTAACTAAGGCTTCAGCCCAATCCTGAGCCCAATTTGGACCCCTAATGCTCAAATTAACTCATTACACATATTCACCCATTAAATGCATAGGCCCAAAAATTCAAGATGTTACAGTTCTACCCCCCTTAAAGAAATTTCGTCCTCGAAATTTCCAACTAACTATTAATCATACTACCCAAGTCTCACCACTATGCTTTCGCTGCGAACTCTAATTCTAAAGCCAAAAGAAACACTTAGGATAATATGATAGAGTACGCACCGATTTAAATATCTGGGCGTCCTCGTCCCCTTGTACTCATTCTTTCGATTGACGTTTATCTGATTAGAAATTTTTATGAATTAATAGTTTTCTTCCACTGATTAACCACGAATAGTCTTATGAACAGTAGTTTAAGAGTAGTTCTTTCGAATTCGGAATCACATCCACAAGTTTCAGTCTCAAGTTCACATCTTCTAGTCCTAAGAAGCACATACGTTCAATCATCAACCATACACATACAAGTAGCATCCACGAACTTACATTCATCATGTAGGGGTGTCTTCATCGTTTCACTACCCAGGGGTATTTTCATAATTTATCCTACAGGGGTATTTTCGTAATTTTCCGTTTGTGAAATAAGGGTATTTTGTTAATTTTGCAATCCGAGGGTATTTCGGTAATTTTGCAATCCGGGGGTATTTCGGTAATTTTACAAATCAAGGATATTTTGGTTATTTATAAATCAGGGGTAATTTAGTAGTTTTACAAAATAGAGTGGCTGGTCCCTTTCGGGTTTTAGTTATAAATTTTGGCCCGTCAACAAGTCCTCATGACTAAGGTGAACAGTCACTACACACCAGGTAGGATTCCAGCGAAGAGGAGGTGAGTCACTAGGACTGCTTAAATACCAAGCTTTCCCTGAATCCAATCCTAGACATGCATATGCCTGTTGCCACACCCTATCTCGGCGACTTGTTCACAGGTTTGTTTGGTTGGATTAAATCTTATGAATTTAGAGAGTTGTTTAAACTAAGCCTAAAGTCCATCAATGTCTAATATACTAGCCTACGTCCATCAAGCCCATCAAGCCCAACATACATATCACATCCAAAAGTTCGAATACTTACTGCGTGGATCGGGTGCTCAGTGAGACTCTAAGGCCATTTCTCAACCCAAACTTTTCCAAATTCTTATCAACTTTAAAACAATTATTAGACTCATTTCACACCCGAGTTTTGAACTGGCTCGACGATACAAAATGTAACACCCCAAACCCGGCCTATAAGTTTCACCGGATCTCGGTATGATACGGGTTGTACGTTAAAAACTTTTGCTAAGTTGGTTTTAGTAAATCATAAGTTATTAGAAAAAATTCGAATAAACAAGTGACTTTTGAAAAAAAACCTTGTATTATTATTATTTTGAATAATAAAACCTTTGACAAAGTTCCATAAGTTGCAAATATTAAAAACTAAGTAGTGAGTATAAACTATGGGGCCTTATTACATAAATGTTTCCAAAATTAAAAACTTAAGGAAAAATCGAAATAATCTATAGGAATAAAAACTTGATGGCCCCTCGAGTTCGCCTTTGCTCCCATGTCCATGATCTACTGCTCATCTGCAAAGTTAGGAAAAAATAATAGGGTGAGTCACCAAGACTCAGTGTGTAAATCCCGAAAACACATCAAAGGCTTGGCCCACAAACACATTATGGCTTTGGCCCGTATACAAGGGTAACTATATATGCATCATGGCCCATCCCAGCCTAGAAATTCATCCTCTACACGCCAACCCGTACCAACCATCACACCTTGGGGATTTCTACAATCAACCCTCCAACCGCTACACACCATATCGACACCACTCTGCTTGATCTTTAAAGACCGATCATCATGTGTGACCTATGTGGCAAAGCCACCGATCGCCATGCGACCTTAATAATACATCGTAGTATTTCGACACCGATTTGTCGTCATTGTCATAAGACCGATCACTATGTGACCTATGTGGCAAAGCCACCGATCGCTATGCGACCTTCTTCCCCTTCATCATATCAATCCCACCCCATGCATACATACATGCAGAATCAAAACAATATACTACCTAAAAGTTCACGATCTATCACATACATCGATACACATAGAGAAGTTTCTATGATTACGTACCTGGCATCCCTTGCCTACCCTTTTTTTGGGTATTCCGACTATCTATACAGCCTTTTTCCGGCTTTTAGCCCATAACATATATTTAGTACAGATTATATACAGCCTTTTTCCTGCTTTTAGCCCATAACATATATTTAGTACAGATTACTATACAGCATTTTTTTGGCTTTTAGCCCATAACATATATTTAGTACAGATTACTAGTGTGTTAGAGATCTACACACCTGATTACCGTTAGAACGAGACCCTCTAAGTCGACGCTATCCATAGCTAACACCACCGCTATCTGCCTTGAAATCTCGAAAAGTGATATGAGATTCAGGAACTAGTGTTTTCGGCTTTTAGATCTAAGAGATCTTACTAGAGAAGATTCGGCTACTCCTAGAGGATTCCGGCTTTTTGCGAAAAATCAGGAAGAGAAGATGATTCGAAAAGATCTATAGAGATTCAGCTTTTAGAAGAAAGAAGAGAAAAGAATAATGGAGTTTTCGGCTTTCGACTTTTTAGAAGAAAGAAGAGAAGAGAATAATAGAGTTTTCGGCTTTTAGAAGAAAGAAGAGAATAATGGTGTTTTCGGCTTTTAGGAGAAAGAAGAGAAAAGAATAATGGGGTTTTCGACTTTTAGAAGAAAGAAGAGAAAGAAAAGGTGGAAACCCTAAATACTAAAAAATAAAGAAGAAAACCCTCCCTATTTATAGAAATTTCGGCACTTACGTATGAAAGACCGAAAGTGCCCTTCCTGATAACTAAAAATTAATCAAATAAAAAGGGAAAATTCGGCACCCCCTTTGCCATAAAGAAACCGATTTCTTCACTTCTCTAGGTGATGGAATTTTGGCCAACTCCTAGCCTTGTAGATAGCTCCTATCTTTTCTTCTTTTTTTTTCTTCCATATTATCAACTATATTATCTACATTATCCCATTCACATAAATCCTCCTATTTTTGAGCCTTGTTGCCGTCCACTGTACCTAACCCTAATGCCAAAATTTAGCTAACTTAAATTAAAAGAGTTGGGCTCCATGTAACTTAAATTTGAGCCCCTTACTCCCTTGTGTGGCGTCACCTCCTTGCTCCCTAAGTGGCGCCACTGACCACTGGGCCACAAGCCCATTTTGATATTTTAAACTCAGATACCACCTTTTAAACCCTATAGTGCCCAAACAAAAATTTAACTAAGGCTTCAGCCCAATCCTGAGCCCAATTTGGACCCCTAATGCTCAAATTAACTCATTACACATATTCACCCATTAAATGCATAGGCCCAAAAATTTAGAATGTTACAAGGGAAATCGACCATACAAAGAATCAGTCTAAAATAGAGACTCACCAGAGACCTACCTATACCTTGGCATAGAGCTTTTGTTTCAATTGTTCTTCCCAATCCAACAACAACAACTATTTAGAAGATCATGGAATTCCCATTAGAATCACTATTTACAAATATTTTACTAATGTTTCAACTACATGCGACCCCCATGTAGGGCCTTCGACTCACCCTTTACTATTCTTACATATTTTATCGTCCTTAGTCTTCAACAATCGTAGCAAACAGAGCTATAAGACTTATCAGAAGGTTGAATCATCCACTAATTAAACAAAATCTTAGCTCTAGCTTAACGAAGAAGAAGAGAAAATTTAGGTTAGAAAGAAGGACCAGAATGTCGAGCGGAAAGAAAAACCATCTCGAGTGTCCCCCATCCCTTTCACTTTATATACTCCTAGTCGCTCTCATTTCCCTACCAAACCCAGGGGTAGGTGAAATAAAATTCGGCGAAGATCTACTTTATTGTTTGACCAATCATGGGGAGGGTCAAATTAATCCAATTGACTCCCAACTAGTCCCGTTACAAGCGCCAACTCGAGTAGTGCTCATGCAAATCAAATATACTATACCTTGGTGGTAACTTGCATACGGCATGGTCTTAAAGAAA
Source organism: Gossypium sturtianum (assembly GCA_025698515.1). Lineage (NCBI taxonomy): Eukaryota > Viridiplantae > Streptophyta > Magnoliopsida > Malvales > Malvaceae > Gossypium > Gossypium sturtianum. The sequence continues at coordinate 20,141,023 of CM046951.1, forward strand.
ATTAGGTCTCCTATAGCTTTCTCATAAACTTGGTAGGCTCTTCTTGCTCGGCCAAAACTTTGAGGCGTACTCTTCCTTAGGTGTACTCTTTCTATGCGTATTTTTTTCTTCACTTAAAGATACCCTGTAATTAAATCCTTAGATACCACTAACGGGAAGATACTTTAACGCTAGTATGCACCAATTCTCTAACTTGCCAACAAGTCAGTATGGTGGTCGATTATGATACCATAGTGTGCCAAAACAGTTTAAATTCATACCTGATTCACCATTTTGGATCCACTGCTTTTGGGGAGTGACAAAACTGGATTTAAAAGGCTTTATTGGTTGCACTTGTCAACGAGAGGCTTAATTGAGTTTTTAATAATTTTTAAGGGGCTTATTTGACATTTCAACCAATATTTAAAAAATGGCACATTTGGGAATCAATTTCCCAATAAAAACATTTTAGGAAATAAAATTAAAAAATTAACTAAAAAATATAAATTTTAAGTTTGCAAACATTTTTGAAGAATTCAAATTGTTTTATGAATTTGTGGCAAAAAAATTATATTTCCATGTAGATAAAATTATAAAATTTAGAAAACAAAAATTTAATCAAAATAATCTTTATGTTTATTTAGATTACATATTTAGGCTTGGTATTTTAAATGAAAGGTTTGTACTCGTAAGTTATTCAAGTTCAACTAAAAAAAATTAAATTTGAATCGATTGTTGGTGAGCTTGAAGAATGCAGTCGATAATTGCTAGAACACTAAAGTTGTGCTAAGAGAAGTGGCAGATGATATTGGAATTGTGATGGAACAAACATGAACACCAAAGAGTTGTTTACGCAATCTGGTTTCCCTGCGCCTGTGGGACCTTGCCACGAGAGATAATCCACTATCTTTCAACCTCATACAATAGTGTTTTCAGTCATATCACATCTCGGTATAACAACCTCACTTTGTACCTAAGATCTAGATTACTTTCATCTAAGTCCTCCCACTAAAAACTTAGATTGTAAAACCAAGTGACTCACTTATTTTACTTACAAAATGCTCATAATAAGAATTCCTAATGAATATGTTAAATGTTACAACTCTTGCACATCACCTAAACAAGTCTCTGCTGGAAAAATCTAGTTTGAAAACAGTTTTCTTACACAACGAAAAATTAAAATTTTGAAAAAGACCAGGTTTGTGATATTTATAGCAATAAACCAAAGATCAAAATTGTATGTGCGTTTTTGAATAAACAGATCCTTGTCATTCCCAGCTTTCAACCAAATGATCTTCTCCGGTATTTTCGTATCACAAATTGCTTTGAGTGTGGGCTCAAACCAATTGAATCAAAACATAAAACTAAAAATTATTTTCTTTTATGTGGAAAGAAAAAATCTCTTCTAAAATAGAAATCGATAGATTTGTTATTCCGGTAAAATATATTCAATAGTTGAGAATAAATTTTCTCTACTTTTCGACAAAGTAACAACATTTTAAAGTTGTGTAAATAACTCTACCAGTGCCATCTACTTATAAGGAGGGAAGATAGAACCCTTGTTAAATTGTAGAGGTTTATTTCAACTAGAAAAACAAATTCTTACTTGGAGTAGGAGTAGGGTGGACATCACCCCTTAGTATTCCTACTAGGGTTGCCGCCCCCTTCATTTCCATGAGGGGTTTTTGGGCCTCTCTCACATCGAGTCCAATTGCGAGTACTTCCTAGACTTTTTGACCCAATACTTTGTAATTTGAACCAACTTGACTCTTTTTTTCTATTTCCCAAAATAAACTTAAATATATTTTTATTAACTACTTTTCTCATCCCAATTTTACCCCCAATAAAATTATGACGATTTTACCCCTAGTAAAATTTCTGAAAAAATATATTTAATAGTTCAGAATTCAACTTTTTCACTATGATCTAATGATTTATTTTTCATTTTCGGGCTTTAAAATAACTCAAAAACATAAACTCATTCTAATCGGTTCTCATTTTCATTTCTATTTTGAGAAAACCACATTCATTTCCAAATGATTTCATTTATCTATTTCGGAGAAAACCATAATCAATTCTAAATGTTTTCCATTTCTCCATTTCTATTCATTCTGATTCAACATGCAATTTATTTCTGGTTTGAACGTGCTAGCGGAGAGACTGATTGGACATATGTAATTAGAGCTCAAATTATTTATAATTAAGTTTTGACTTTTATCCTATTAATTATCAACCCATGTAGTCACGAAGTCATTCCACTATAGTATCGTGACTAAGCCCTCCCTAACGATATACCATTATGAAAGTAACTACTCAGTGCTCGTCCAATGACCTTGCAATAATTGCATTACCCTCATAGGATATCCTTAATCTCTTTGGGATAATATTCATTCTCCCAATGATTCTATTTTATCTCATGGTAAACATTACATCTTATTTCATGTAAAGTCAATTACTATCAAATAGTAATCAAGTTTTTCATCACAAAGAAGAACGACCCGTGGACACGTTTACTTTTCATCAACCATGTAGTGCCAATGAGAGGATATCATTGACCCATGTCTTAGTATATGAATTCCACTTTTTTAAATAATGTTTCATACTATAGAAGTTGTACACCCAATGCATTAGCTTTCGGTTCCTTATCTATTTGAACTTAGGTTTTTACTTACATCAAAGTGTACGAGTCATGCATACATAATTTTTCATCCACTCAGGATTTAGATATGCTACTCTATGAATGCCATAAATTAATAAATCCATAAGCGGATTTAGGATCTATTCATCTTGGGTCCTATCTGATGTTCTGTCAGTCTAGTCAGTCACATCTATTTCTCTATCTTTTGGAAGCCATCTGCTCCGGTGTCCAAGATAAAACATCTCCCCAATTGGACTTGATAGATGACATATTAGTCTTTCAATCGGTTTGATTATTTCTGATTAGACTAAGGACATGTTTAGCTTCGTCTTCTAATATAAGTTCTCTTTCTGTATTACTATATGACCACGTAATACTGCTTAATATTAGTTGAACATTAGACAACCAGCGAGCAATGTTTTCTTATATTTTTCTTTGCGTGCAAAAACCATGTGAGAATAATATAAAAAGTATTAATGCAATTCATGAATAATTTTATTAACCAATCTTTTCGAAAAATTACAAATGTACTTAGACGAAAATACTACACTTAGGGCACCAAATCCAATAGTCTCTTACTTGCCCCTCCATATGTTTTCCAAAGAGCTCTCTAGCTAGTAGAGTCTTGGAAAAACAAATCACCAGAGTTTTTTCTCATATGTGATCTTTGGCTACATCCACTATTCCATTAAACACTACCATCTTCATTATGATACTTTGCATCAATGTGTCTTGTTCTTATGTGGCTTATTTGAGGTTTAGCTATATCCACACTGTTATAGTATTCGACCCTCCATAGTGAATTTAGCAGTGTAACCTTGCTCGACACTTATTCACACTATGGACCCGTCGTCTAGGATAAAAACACAGCACGATGTTAATTTCCTCGAATATTGACATATTTGGAAGTTAGAACTAGTATATCCAATGAGAGTAAGATCTCTTCTAGAATACAAAAACATATAATTCGTTGTTCTCCATAAATACTTGAGTATATGCTTAACTGCTTGCCGATGTCTTGGTCCTGGATTCGTCTAATATTGACTTACCAACCCCACTACAAAACAAATATCTGGGCGTGTGCATAACATAACATACATGAGACTTCTTACTCCTGAAGAATAAGGAATCTTTCTCATGTTCTCTCTTTCTTCCATTGTCTTAGGATAGTCCTCAAAATAGAGATAAAATCTCGATACGGATGGTTGATTTCCCTTCTTCGAATCGGTTATTGTATAACGCTCCAATATCTTTTCTATGTTTGAAGCATGAGATAGTGCTATCATTTTTTTTTCTTTTAATTCCTTAGGATTCTAATGTCTAAAACAATATTAGTTTCTCCCAAGTCCTTCATGCTAAACTATTAAGTTAACCATAATTTAACCAATAACAATGTCTCTATATCATTCCCAATAAGTAGAATGTCATTGATAAATAGAACGAGAAAGACCATCTTTTCATCCCCTAAACATTTATAAACACAAGGTTCATCTACGTTTTGCTCAAATTCAAAATTCTTGATCGCTTGATCAAATCTTTGATTCTATGAGTGATATGCTTGCTTAAATCCATATATGGATCTAAGCAATTTGCAAACTTTATGCTCGTTCCCTTTAGCCATATATCCTATAGATTGCATCATATAGATGCTTTCTTTAAGATAGTCATTCAAAAATGTTGTTTTGACATCCATTTGTCAGATCTCGTATTTGGAAGCCGCCGTAATGGTTAGCAATATAAAAAATTGACTTGGGCATGGCAACCAAAGAGAAAGTTTCTGATATGTCGTAATTTGACGTGTCAAATTAGGCTTCCCATTACACTTAATGAGCTTATTTACGAGAAATTTATATGTTTTTTCATGTTTTACTTCATTTAGGGAAGTGAAATCATTACTTATCCCATTTGCTTTTATTCCCAAAATTTCTCTCTTGCATAACTTTTGAAATCCTTAATCTCTTCTTCATCTTTTTGTGTTCTTCTACTCCCTTCCATTCCTATCGCTGAATTATATCTTATACTTTCTTTTCGTTCTTAAATATATTACAAAGGTAACCCTATATTCTTTATTTTTTTTCTTTCATTGAATACTACAGTTAAACTGGTTAGTGCTAGGATAGATTTGGGAGGTAGGGTAAGGGGTCACAACGGTCGGAGCAATCAGGTTCGTAGGAATCATTTAACCAATGAGGGTGGTGAGGAGCCCCGAAATCATGAAGTGGGCACTCCAACAAAAGCACTTTTCTATCGTTTCCTGATGAGCTAAGAAGGAATAGTGCGGCACCTGGCTATTTGGGGGATCCGTCTACCCAACTTTGCATACGACTTTGAAACCGTCCAAAGGAGAAAGATGATTAAGCGATACAGAAAGAGGTTTCATACAACTTCTCTATCTGTTGGAGGCTGCCTTCCATCTCCTCTTGCATCCCTTATTCTGCATAGTATTAAACGAGTATGGAATTGCACCGGGGCAACTTGTTGGCCTATCATGGTGGACGTTGGTGGCCTACTTTATAGATTGTTGTATTCGGGCAAAGCCACCCATGCTCAACGTCTTCCAACATTTTTATCAGTTGAAAGTCATCACTTGAGGGGCTTCAGCAGGGATGGTACACTTCAGTATCTGCATGGGTCGCGAGCCCATAACCAAGAATTAGGCTTCGAATCTCCACCTCAACTGCAACAAATATATTCGAGTGAGGAGGAAGCTTGAGGGCGATCTAGATTTCCAAATAAAGTGGTCCATCCCGAGGGAATCTATATGTCGTCAGCATCAATTCCTGGATTCTGAGATTGTCGATTCGTAATACAATCAATTAAAGATGGGTCGCACCTTGGTGTTGGAGAAACTTGTAACCACCAAAAACATTTTCAAATTTTGTTTGGAAGGGAAAAGCCCAATGGTTGTCGGCCAGCGGATCTTAGGAGGGTAATGTTCGCAGATTGGGCGTGGCTATATGGGGATGATAACGATTTGGCCCTAGTTTTGATAAGGAGGATGAAGGAGCCTAATAACTTTTTCTATACAGTATGCAAGATGCATCCCCGTCATTGGTTCTCTTTATCGACAGATGATAAAGTTGAGTCAAAAAGTACTACTTTAGTCATCAGTGGAGCTGATAATGCTGCAGACCCTTCTGATTTCTCCAATTCTTCCAGCTCTTCTAGACATGAAATGGACATAGAAGAAATGGTAGACAGTTCGTGAGAGAGTGAAAGAGCTACTAGCCTAAGGGTAAGGACTAGCAATAGTGGCCGCAAGAGGCCTCGAGTGGAGAAAGGGTCTCATAGCACTGGAGATAGAACCGGTAGGAGGCTGAGTCACCGCAAAGAAGGAAAAAAAACCAATGAAATCTTAGGGAGGAATTGCTTCTCCTGATGTCCCTCAAATTCTTGAGTCTCGGACAGAATCTGCCATCCCTACAGACCTGTTTATTCCCACTACTACGCCACTTCTTGCGGAGCCAAGCTTTGGTATAATCCGCTTCTTCCCACGTGCTTCTCTTCTCAACTCACTGCAATTAACTTTTCCAACTGGCGAGGTAAACACTTTCTTCCCTTGTAGAGATCGTATTAACGTAGGGCAGTATCTCTTCACCCTTTACAAAGTTAGACAAAAATGGGAGAAAGACTTACAAAAACCTTCTTTGGAGGAATTAGTGGGTTCTTTCCAGCTGGTGGTGGCGGAGTGTGGACTCCTTGGTTGGGCTTTAACTAAAGCTTGCAACGAAAATAAGACTAAACGGGTTGAGTTCAAGAAGACCATAGGTTCATGTAAGGGATCATATAGCCAACTCTGCCAAATTCATGAAGACACGGTCTTTCAAAATAGGGAGCTCATCGAATCTATCTCCACTTGGGAGACCAAAGGAAAATGCTAGGAAGCCGGAGAGAAAGAGATAGGGGAAAGGGTCTGCCAACTAGAGGCTGAAAAGAAGGCCTTAGAGGAACAATGCCTTATGGATCTGAAACAATTTAAGAAAGAGAACAACAAGGCCCTAGAGAACTTTAAGGTAGAAACCAAGGCTAACATGAAGAACTACCTGCCTAACTTGAGGTTAAACCTTATGTTGCACACCTAAGTTGCAGTGGACCCTTTTGATGTAAGTCAGATAGATTTCAATTGGCTGCACAAACTCACAAATTCTGACCTCGACTTTGACATTCTTTGTCCCTCGAGCGCAGAGTGGAAGGAGTTCCAAAAGAAATGAAGGAAATCAAGCAAACTCTTCCTTCCCCAAGAACCCGAGGTGACCAGCCTTGCTTATATCGAAGAGCCTACTCAAGGGAGAGAGGAGAATATGGAGGATGCCACCATCTTTGCTTCACCAGTTGAGGAATAAAATTAAATTTCTACTTCTGATTGTTCTTGCCTCCCTTTTCTATGTTCCAATTGAATTTGTAAAGGCTCATCTTTTTTTTCATGCTTTATTTTCTTTCCTTGCGCTTTTTTTTCCCTTATGGTTCTTATATGTTCACACATAAATCAGCAACATGCGGGTTTTCCCCCTCATCATAGACTTCCCATTATCTGTTCACCAATATAGATAAACTATACAACATAACACAACTTAATAACAAACGAGGGACTGAGCAAGAATATCGTAACATACATACAGGGGCTATATGTCAAATAACGCACAATTCACCTTAGAATAGGATAATTGCATGGTGGCCGAAAGGCGCAATGCAATAGTAACTAGCAATACTTGGAGCCTTATACAAAAACTAGGCATACCCTCAAAGCTGAAGATATTTTTGTGGCGATGTGCTCAAAGAGCTTTACTTACAAGAGCACCTTTAGCTAGAAGAGACCTCCAACTGGTGCCAAGGTGCCTTCATGTGTTTGAATGGTGAAAATAGAGTAGAACACTTGTTTCTTTATTACTTAGCAAGTAAACATGGATGGAATAAAATCAAGCTTAATGAGCATGTTTCAAGTATAAACAAGATGACTAGTTTGAGTAGATTAAGGGCCTGTTCTTCTGTGCTTTAAAAAAGCACTTTTGGCTGGAATTTTTGACTTTTTAGAAGTGCTTTTGAAAAGCACTTCTGAAAAGGACCCAAAAGTACTTTTAGTGCTTAATTACTTTTTTACCCCTCCAATAACATAGTACTTTCCTTTTTTTTCTTGGTACTTAATTACAAATGTGTTAAAATCATTAATTAAAAATAAAAAAATATTTTTTAAAATACTAATTACAAATATTTAATGGTTATATTTAAATATTTAAAATGTAGTTTATATATTCTAATTAAATTTTATAAGTAATTAATATTTATTACTTAAAAATACTTAAAATTTATATTTCATATATTAAAATATTAACAAGTTATAGTAATTTTTATATATTCTTACTCAAATATAATAATATTAACTAATTTAAATTTTATTTAAATGCATATTTGTTACTTGATAATAACATGTCTAAAATGGACATTTTATTTCTCAAAAGTATATTTTGACAGCAATGCTAAATACTCAAATTTTAAATCAAACTTTTCAAAAGCACTTCTCAAAAGCACTTCTCAAAAGCACTTTTCCACAGCAATTTTCAAAAGCACTTTTCAAAAGCATTGCCAAACTAGCCCTAAAGCCAACATCACTTTTAATTTATGGTTGCGTAAACATAGAATCCCATGTAGAGTTGTGTTTCCCTTTCTACTTAGGAAACTTTTGCTCTATAAGAATAGCAAAGCTTTCAAGAATAACTATGAGATAAAATCCCCATAAGGCTTGCTATTGAGAGAGCTGAATAATTCTATGGTCTCCAAACCTCATTGTGATAACCTAGAAACCTCCACCATCACAATGGGCTAAAATCAACTTTGATGGAGTTACATATGTAAATCTAGAAATAGTAAGAGCTGGAGTCGTTATAAGGGACCACATGAGTAACTAGATTGTGGAGTTTTATCTTCGTATCACTTAAAACAAAATTTACCTATAGCTTAATGATTGATGATGTAGTTTACCCTTATTTTTTATTTTTGCTGCCGTCTACCAAACTAAATCAGCCCAAGTCATCATATTCTACCAGTTCCGTTGACAGTCTTTCCGCACCCCACACCTTTTGCATGGTTCTACTTTCTTTGCAAAGCTTTGCTTTCGAGATCCCCACCAAACTCTCCCTCTCTTTTTCACCTTCAAATAACCTCAATCCATTTCAGCAATTACTAAACCAAGGATCAAAGCATAACCCAGAGTTTTAAAACTTCCACTGAAAATGGGAATTGCAGGAACACATGATGAAGATTATGAAACAAGGGAGTTCAAGACTCTTGTTGCTTTAGCTGCCATGGAAAGAAGAAAAGACAATGGAGAATTCAAAGGCCTGACCTCGCATTCTTCTAGTGTTGATCTTCAAGACAAGCTTGTTTGTGTTACCAGTGGTGTTTCTTTCTTTGGGTTTGCTTTAGTTAATCGTCTCTTGCTCCATGGATACTTTGTTCGAGTCCTTGTTGCTAACCAAGGTATCAAAAAAAAAAAAAAAAAAACTGTCAGATTCTCTGTTTATATTGCTATTAAATTGAATGATTTTGAAATGGGTTTCTTGGTTTGATTTCAAAAATGATTTGCAGAAGATGTAGAGAAGCTGAGGGAAATGGAGATTTCAGGGGAGATGATGGGTTGTAAGAGTAAAATATCTGTGGTAATGGCTAAACCAAATGAAATCCAGGGACTAATGGAGGCCTTTGATGGGTGTTGTGGGGTATTTCACACCTCTTCTTTTGCTGACCCTGCCGGCCTCTCTGGTTATCCTGTGAGTTTTATATCGTTTGTCCTACATTTCTTCACTGATTATATGAAATTATGAATGAATCTGTGGAAGAACTCTAAGGTAGTTGTGATGAACATTAGGGGGGGAAAAAAGGACTAATCGTTGCAACATGCCAAGTTCTTAGTTGTCTCTCTTCATTGTGTTTCATGGGGTAGATTGAAAAGTTTTGGTGATGAGAAGTAAAGGGAAAGGGATGAAAAATGTAAAACTGAAAACAAAAGAAGCTAAATTTTAATAATGAATTTTTGCCATCATAGAAAAAGATATGGCTTGAGGACTTCATCATAGATTGGCCTACAAAAATCTTAATGGACACAATCACTGATACGAGTATGTATTTTGATATGAATATGCTTAAAATTAAATATGAAAAGTAAAATCAACATAACATTAAAAAGTTTTGTGATATTTTCTAAGATACACATTGAAGCTTACTTTACTTTTTGAAATTTTGTCATCTTTAAGAGTCCACCATTACCAAATCAATTTATTAGCTATTCTTTAACTAAGATATGTTGTTTTTTTTTTTTTCAAACTTTTTCTTTCTATGTTTTGTTAGAAATCCATGGCTGAAATGGAAGGAAAAGCCAGTGAAAATGTGATGAAAGCATGTGCAAGAACACCATCTGTCAAGCACTGTGTGCTCACTTCTTCGCTTTTGGCCTGCATTTGGAGAGAGAACTCCCAATATGAACTCCCCCCTTTGGTTAACCATAACTGTTGGAGCAATGAATCACTTTGCGTGGATAAAAAGGTATGAATCCATACTTTTGATTTTTTTTTCTTACAAATATTCGTGTTCGATAGCCTTATCTGACACATACCCAAATATGGTACGGGGATATGACCCTTTGAGAACACTCAAAATATATGAAAAATATTTATATCAAACACTCATACTCAAGTTTGGGATATGATAGCTTTGGTATGCATTGGGGAAGCTGAAGGCTGAGAAAGTTGCATGGAAAATAGCTGAAGAAATGAGCTTAAATTTGACCACTATTTGTCCAGGACTCATTACAGGCCATGAATTCTCCTATAGAAATCCAACAGCAACAATAGCTTATCTTAAAGGTTTTTTTTTCAAAACTTAAATCATTCTTGATAATGCCGAATCATATCAGTTAATTTATGAAAAAAATTTAAAACTCAGGAGCGCAAGAAATGTATGCAAATGGTTTATTGGCCACTGTTGATGTAAGAAGATTGGCTGAGGCACATGTATCGGTGTTCGAGGCAATGAAAACGACGACAGCATTTGGAAGGTACATTTGCTTCGATCGAATCATTCAGTGCGAGGATGAAGCCGAGAAGTTGGCCGATGAAATCGGGATTCCAAGAAACAAGATTTCAGGGAATTCATCGGATTTTGTTTTCCCTAATTGCTTTGAATTATCAAACAAGAAACTTGCAAATCTTATGTCAAGAACACTTAGAAGTTGCTATGGTGAAAGTTAAATCCCAAGTTCTAGTTTTCACTTTGAATATTATGTTTCTGTTTTCCACCTTGGGATTTTCTTTAGGTTTATATTTGCTTAATAGCTAGCTTTTAGGATACGATTTTCTAATATTTCTTTTCCATGATATTAAAAGTCATTCACCATGTTTCTTAGCTGCATTTGTATGAGTTAAGCTTTCTTACTCTTATAGCTAAATTTTATGGTCATTTTCTCTTTAGCTTCAAGGGAAAACTAGATTCATTCAATGCTCATTCAACCAACGCTTTGAAAATATGATTAGAAGTCAAAACAATTTAAATATTCTTTTCATACTAAATGTAACAAAAGTCACATGGTGAAATGCTAAAATATAATTCCTTGCGTTTAAATCTTCTCCATTTCTTTTAGATTCTATGTAAAAATGATATATTTTAGTAATTTCACAACTGAATTGAGTTTCGATTAAATAGAAGTATAGATAATTTTTTTAATAAAAAAACTATAAGAAAGTTTTAAAATGTATCACTTTGATGGAGTTTTTATTAAATGATCTACGTTAAATCAGATGAACCACCAATTATAAATTCAACTAATTTAAGTTACGATATGATTCGATTTTTACAACATTGCTTCCAACACTAAAACCACATTCCCAACTTGTTTCAATTCTTGTAAATATGGTACGTTAAAACCAATCAAAAGCAAAAAATGACATTAGTTCTCCATCAACAGTCAAAAAGATATGCATCTTCTCATGAAACAAGGTGACATTGGTTTAGGTTGTTAAGGTCCATAAATTTGAGGTCCCAAATGTTGCAAACTTAAAAAAGTCAGTTTTTGTTTTTGATGTTAGGTTCCTTTTTAGGAAAAAAATGTCTCTACCTATTAAATTTAGGTTTTCTAGAAGTACGAATAGATAGATGTTCAATCCATAAGTTACTTCTTTTGTCAAAAAGCAGAGGGAGAAGTTCAAGATGGTTTGAAAAATAATTTAAGCCAGTCATTATCATTGCGCAATATGACTAATTTACACTTAAGCTATGTTTGTTTTATTAAAATAACTTTTTAAAAATGAATTGATTGTTTTTTTTTAAATGATATTTTTTTCTGTATTTAAATGATTATGCATTAAATATTTTTCGTTGTTTAGTAAATTTTGATTGAAATCATTTTTTAAAAGTTTTTCATAATGAGACAAATGCAATATAAATATATACTTTAACAAAATATTATAGTAACAGTTTTTTACAACCAAAACTTATTTTATAATAATTAATATTACATATAAACTTAGTAATAAGCAATACCTAATTAAAATTTAATTTAAATTACATATGTTACATTTATAACCGTGATTAATGACACATTAGAGTTGAAAAGAATAAATGAACCTAAGTATGATTTAAACAGATACTCATATTTTATACTATTAAATATTTATTATTTAATGTTAATATAAATATTTTTCAATAATATATTAACAATATTACTTAATTTAAAATTATTATTGTTAAAATTTATTATTAAAACAAAATTATAATATTAAATAATTTATTAAAATGAAAAATTATATTAATAATTTAGTATATTATTAAAGAAATAATTAAATATGTATGTTTAATAATATTAAAATTTATAATATTTGATATTAATATTTAAATATGTTGAAAAATATGGAATGATTGACATGTGCCTGAGGAAGCACCCAATTCCTAAAGCACTATGACAGACTAGCCTATTTCCATATTTAGGTGATTGACAATATATTGAACCAAAATTTTGGGTTGTGTTGATATTATGGGTTGTATCTAAGCCCATTATGAATATCATATCACTTTGGGAAACATGTTTGAAGGATCAGAGCGAACCATGTCTATCTAATCCCTTAGATCAATAAAGTTCAATCAGATTGAAACGTTGAAGACTTAGCTTCCAACAATCAATGTTTTTCCTTGTTTGTTATTATTATATTGTATTCAACTAGTTTAGTTGTTGTTTAATAGGGATTGATATAGATCTTCATTATGTTAGCAAGTCTCGAAATATTCTATATAATTGAGAGACTTGTATAGGTTATTGTACAGAGAGTTTAGAGCACTTAATCGATTCAAGTGAGGAACATTATTTATAAGAGTGTATTTGATTGTAAAACCTTTGTACAAGTTATGTTCACAAGGATGAATTTAGTGGTAACAGTACCAGTCTTCAAAGGTACAAAAGTGATGAAATCGTCACTGGGTGTGATAGATTTAAGTCCACTTGTTGTATGTGTAGAAGATAGTGAGCATTTCTCACTGAGCTAGGCTCCGTATATGTAAGGAAACTGAACTGTGTAAACAATCCTTATGTCCCCTATTTTTGTTCTTTGTTTCGCATTATTTGGAGAAGTATCAACTTCCCTAGTCACTTTTGTTCGCACTTAGTTTGTTACTTATCAACTGATTTCAAGTCAACAACTGGTACCAGAACATGCCACTTAACATAGCTAGTGGAGATTTATGATGTTTCTAAATTCAAGTTACAGAAGTATCATCTACCTCACATCCCCCAACGGTGGAGATTGGCCATTATGCCTACTAGAAAGCACAAATAAGGGCTTACATAAAATTCATTAATGAAAAGGCTAGACAAGCAGTTCTTACTAGATGGGAGCCATCATATGGACAGGGAGAATGGGAAGTGCTTAAGCTAGAGGTATAATGGACCACTGAAGAAGAAAAGCACGTAAATGCCATCTTAAAGCCTTATATGCTATCTTTTGTTGAATGGACTTATAAGAATTTAAAAGGACTGCTAAGTGTACTGTTGCCAAATCTACTTGGGATATTTTGGAGCCAGCTCATAAATGTAGCTCCACTGTTGAATAGTCGAAGATGCAGATGTTGACCTCTAGATTTAAGGGCCTAAGAATACAAGAATTGGAAACTATAAGAGATTTCTATACAAAGTTGTGTAATCCACCAAATCATGCATTTGTAGTTAGGGAAGAATACTCCAACGCCAAATTGGTTAGAAATGAGTCTCATCTTTTCCTAAGAGATTCTCCATCAAGGTTATTGTTATTGAAGAGGCCAAAGATTTTGAAAGGTTGGCCATTGATGAACTCATTAACTCTTTGCAAACTTTTGAGATGAACTGTAGAAAAGCTAAATTGTAATGAAGCTAAACATAGTAGGGCAAAATGTGAGAGAAACATTGCTCTCCAAGTGGGTGATGTAATGTCAACTTCTCAAAATGGTGCACTTGAGGATCACTAGGAATAGATTGCCTTACTTACACAAAATTGTAACAACGCATTCAAGAAGTAGGCAATGAGGTTCAAAAAGTTTGAAGCTAATGCTAATGCCCGTAGAAACAAATCAAAGGGAATTTTCATTAAGGAGGAACCTAATAAAGATAAGAATAAGGGTGTTCAGGTCGATGAATGTTAGGAGTGTGGCCATATCCAATTTGAGTGTGCTAACACTCTAAAAAAGAATAAGTCACTTTGTGTGACCTGGAGTGGTGAAAATTTAGTTTAGCAATTTGGACTCAAAAGATGATCATCACAATGATAATATTATTTTTTCTACCAATGTGGTCAAATGAGTTGAAGAAGATTCAGAAGGAGATTTGGGTATTGGTTCTGATAAGGATTTCAGAAAAACCTACAAAGAGAAGTTGGGAAAATGTGGGCAAGTTTGTGAAATAAATTCTCTATTGTTGTAGGAGAATAAACAATTGAAGTGTGAAAATGCTAATTTGGTTAAATAGGTGGAAGTAAAAAAATCATTTATTGCTGAAGATCGCGATAAACAAATAAAGGTCAAGAAGGAGCTTGCTAAAGCTAAACTCATGCTTGAGAAATTTACCACCAGTAGAAACAAACTTGATAAAATCCTTGTAGTAGGAAGGAGAGATCCTGGAAAGGGAGGTCTAAGGTATGTTGACAAGAGAAAGGTTGTGATTCAGAACCCTACTAGCTTTGTTAAGGCTTCAAGTTCTAGTGATTCTGGTGAATGTTCAAATCTCGTGTTGGTTTGTTATTATTGTATGGCCCTTAGACATACCAAGCCTTGGAGTTTCAATATGCTACATAATCTAATGTGGACACATGTAGTGCTTAAGGAAGTGCCTACTCCCCGTTCCACATCAGTTCTAAAGAAGAAAAAATGAGTGTGGATGAATAAGGAGACTAGATGTATTTCGGTTGGACATTATTCACTAAAGTTTACCATTGATGGAGTGTGGTGTTTTGATAGTGGTTGCTCTCGATATATTCTAGCTAATCAATTGCACTTGTCTGACTTTGAGAATTATCTTATTGGGAAGGTGGCATTTGGAGATGGGAAGAAAGGTCAGATACTTAGAAAGGGAACCTTGAATGTCCTTGGTATGCCTCGATTGAAGAATGTGTTGTTGGTTATTAAAACCATCCTGGTCAACATAAGTCAAGTATGTGACCAAGGTATGCTTGTCAACTTCATAAAGGACAAGTATATTGCCACCATGAAATTTGATGAGAAGATTGTGGAGGGAGCCCTGGTCGTGTCCAAACTAACTATGACAACGAATAAGGCAAGCGCACCTATCATTCGGTAGTATAGCTATGGCAAGACCGGAAATATCGTATCCTCAAGGACCAAGAGTACTAGTAGTTACTATTTTTTTTATTATCTAGCCTAAGTATTAAGGGAATCGATGTTTAATTAACTAATTACTAAACTAAATATGCTAAGACACAGAGAATGGATTGGGAAAATACTTTTGGGAAAACCAGTTGATTAAGACAATACCCGAGGAAGAATCCACCTAGACTTCACTTGTTATTTAACTTTGAACCAGACGATTTATTCACTTAACTTGATCCGTAGGATTCCCGAATTTATATTAATACCTCTTTCGAGGCTACTAACGTCTAACCCTAGGTTGATTAATTGAAATCTCTTTCTAATTAAAACCCCTAGTGTTGCATTAACTCGATCTATGGACTCCCATATTAGGTTTGACCCTAATCCGGTAGATTTTCGTCATCCTATCTCTAGGGTTGCGATCAACTCCGCTTAACTATGCTAGATCTACTCTTAAACAGGGACTTTTGCTCCACTGCCTAAGTACATAAATACTTGAATAATATCCTGAAATATTAAAACAAGAACTAAGAACACATAATTAAGAACAAATCAAGTATTTATCATAAAGCTCGGAAAACAATAACAAGATCCGTCTTAGGTTTCATCCCCCTCAGGTATTCGAGGAGTTTAGTTCATGTTTAATAAAGAATACATCTCAGAAGAAAATAAATAACAAAACATAAGAAAAACCCTAAACCCCCTGAAGGAAATTGAAGGGAAGATCTTCCTCTTGAGCGTGATTCCGGCTTCTGAGATGGATCAACTGGCTTTCTTGGAGTAATCCCCTGTGTTCAGCCCTCTCTGGCTTCGCCCACCTTTTAGGTCATACTTAGGGTGTTTATATAGACTTCGGAATGTCTTTCTTTGACCCTAAGTATCTTTTTTCAAGTAGAATTACAACGGGTCACAACAGAGACACGCCCGTGGAACACGCCCGTGTGAAACGAGCCCAGGTCGTGTTTGGGCCTACTAAGGTGGCACGATCGTGTGATTCGAGCCCAGGCCGTGTTGATTTCTTACTTTGGCCCATTTTCTCCGTTTTTGGCCCGTTTCTCGTTTTTTTCATCCTCTGATGCTCTCCTAAGTATAAAACATGAAATTAAAGGATTAGGAGCATTAAATTTCATAATTCAAGGGATAATTCATCCAAAGAACATGCTAAATGTGGGTTTAAAATATGTATATATTACGGTTTATCAAATACCCCCACACTTAAGCATTTGCTTGTCCTCAAGCAAAATTCTCAACTCACAATTAAAATAGAATTTCCTCAATTCATAACCTTCATCAATAATGTTTCATCATAATTCATGGGTAATTCATGCATTGATAATTTAACCAGAAGGTTCCTAAAGATTCAAATAATCAAAGTCATTGTTTTTATAGTACGAAAAATAGGTGTTTCCCCTTACCTAAATAATTACCTTTAATTCGAAATCGACAAAAATTGACATCATCACTAAAGGTTCACTCAAATCACTCAAAGTGTTTAAGGTTCAAAAATAAGCACTCAAGAGTCAAACATGAAAAGTTAATCCCATAGGCTTGCCTGAAAATCAAATCTCCACCACTATAAAATGAGATGATACACAAATCAAAAGGTCTTTTATGGGTTGTAACGGGGCTTGGGTTAAAGGTGTGGACAAAGGCTGAATTAGAGGGTTAGTATCGAGACTGAATTGATAAATTACCTAACTAGAAAAATAACTAAAACTTAAACAATTACATCAATCAAGAATTCATCACTAATAACACGAGCTTTTTCTCAAAATGTAAAATTAAATGTCAGCTCAAATAACAAAGAACTAATAATGAGTATACTTCGTTTTTTTTAAAGAACAAATCAAGTAACAAGAAAGAACTTAACAACGGAAATAGAGAATATAGTTAGGTAACTGCTCAAAACAAATCTCGACAAAAGGGACGTCAAAAGATTAGGGGAATCAAAAAATTGGTTTTAGGTTAGTATTAGTGGGTGAGTCAAAAAATGGTTTATTAGGCTAAAAGGGGTTCACTAGGGGTTAATTATGAGGGTAGGCTTTTGGTGGAGTAAGTGGGTTAAAACCTAGGTGTCTTTATCATCTCTGTATATCAAATCAAAGGTGTGGTCTCAATATGTATAAACGAAGCAAGTTCTAGAATAACAAATCAATGTTGACACACTCATAATCAATAAAGTGAGCACGAAAAAAAATGTATGCTCTAAAAGGCTCAAGATCTCACAAAAATTATGAGCTTTTGATGTCAACTTCGTAGATTTCAACTTCAAGGTAATCATTAGATTCAGGTAGACAACCTATCAACTTTTTTTAATTCTAAAAATAGACTAATCATGCTTGATTCTCTAGTCTCCTAAAGTTTAAATCATCACTGCACAATTACCTATGACTTAATCCAAAACATGTTAATATAAATCATAAATCAAAGGAAATTTCATTCTAACAGTAATATGAGAATATTTACTTAAGAACAAGATATAATTCAGGGATTTGAGAATAATGCAAAAAGTTAGGAACTTTTCAAGATAAAATTCACCCCCACACTTAAGATGTACATTGTCCTCAATGTACAAAAATAGATAATGATTAGTAAGAAAGTCATAAGAGAGGGAGAGAGGTGAAACAACCTGGATTATGGATGAAACCCTTGGAGGATGATCAATGATGAACATGATGACTAGGCATAGGTGAAGAAAATGGAGAATACTCCGGTGATGTGTTCGTTCCTTGAGTGGTACATTGAACCTTTTTAAACTGTGAAGTCATCAGGTAAATTTTTTGGGGAGTACTATTTAATGAATGTTGTTATAGATACTCGAGAGTTAGACAGCCAGAAATAAAAGAAATTAAACTATACTAATAAAAGTTTTAAACAAGAAAGGTAAACAGTTTAATTAAAAAAATAAACTAAAATAAAAATAAAAGGCAAAATGAAAATAAAAATATAAATCAAAATAAAGAAAATAAAAGGACTCAAAGGTCCCACGGGCGTGTCGCACGCCCGTGTGGATTTCTCAGTTTTGACCACGGCTGAATCGCACGGTCGTGGTGTTTTATCGCAGCCTATGTTTTGGGAAAAGTTTTGCCCTGTTTCCACATGGCCACGGCCACGCCCGTGTGCAAGGCCGTGTGGGTAGGGAAACCTACGCCTAAAAGTTTGGTTAGTTTTTAGTTAGATGCTAAAATTCAAAAATATGGACGTTAGTGGGGTTAGTGCTCGGGTTGCCTCCCGAGAAGCGCTCGTTTAAAGTCTTGAGCTAGACTTACCTGTTAGTCGTATGGCCATGGTGGTTCACGGAGTCAAAACTCTTTTTTCTTACTATCAATTCTATCAACATATGGTTTGAGTCAGGTAATATTTACCTCAAAAGTGTCGAAATTAGAATGAGTTACCTCGAACGTTCCGTATGGAAAGACCTGAAGTACCGTAAAAGGAGTCTCACCGTTTGTATTAAGCTCTGAAGCGGCTATTCGAGGGTCGGTTGTATCTGACATTACCTGGTCCCCAACTTTGAAGTGATTGGTTCCACCTTTAATACTCGATGTCCTAGCCGTGTCAAGAACCTGAAGAGTGATCGTTTCGTCACTTACACGAAATGTGAGCTCACGTGGTAGTTTATTTCGTAGAATTGCTGGGCACACTGCGTTTAGCTCCACATGCAACGTATCGTCTAACTTTCGTTTGTCTGTCAAAAACTCTTTTAAAAGTTTCCTTGAATCTAGCATCTGCGAAAGAGCTTCAAGAAACGGCAAGTTAATATGTAATTTCTTTGGAAGTTTAAGAAACTTACCGAATTGTTCCTCTGTGTGGTCTTTCTTTATCGCATTGGGGTATGGCATACGAGGTTGGTACTCTTTAATTACCGGGTTTGGTTTATCATGGCTTACCTCAACCTTACCTTCCTCTACCATATTCTTTTGCTTCAATTTTGGTTCATCTAACCCTTCACTATCGCGAGCAGTTATTGCTTGAGGTTGCTCTCTTGGGTTAGTTTCGGTGTTGCTAGGCAAGATACCTTGTGGTCTTTCTGAGATTAGCTTAGCAAGCTGACCTATTTGATTCTCAAGCCCTTGAATCGACGCTTGTTGATTTTTAAGTGCTGTTTCAGTGTTTTGGAAGCGTGTTTCTGACACCGAGATAAATTTTGTTAGCATCTCCTCAAGGTTTGGCTTCTTTTCCTGCTGGTAAGGTAGTTGTTGAAAACCTGGAGGAAGTTGCAGTCTTTGATTACCTTGACCACCCCACGAGAAATTGGGATGGTACCTCCAACCTGCATTATAAGTGTTACTATAAAGATTATTTTGAGGTCAAGAATAGTTACCCATATAGTTGACTTGTTCGCTCTCTGTGCTAGTGTTGTAGGATAGATATTCTGTGTTGTTCACCCCTCCTCCATTTGTATCGTACTATATTACAGGATGTACCTGCGTAGAACCATACAAACCATCAATTTTTTTATTTAAAAGTTCTACCTGGTTAGATAACATGGTGACCGCGTCAAGGTTGAAAACACCGGCTGCTTTATTAGGCTTTGTCCTCATGACTTTCCACTGATAATTATTCAATGACATCTCTTCGATTTGAACGGTATTTTCTATTTCACTGTCAAAAATCAAGGGTCCTGACGAGTTTCTTCTAGTCATAAACTAGAGATACCTATCAGAAACAAGGAAAAATAAAAATTAGCAAAGTAGAAATAAAATAAAAATTAATTACAAAAATAAAAATGGCTAAAGTAAAAAAAATCAAGTGTTCCTAATATCTTAGTCCCCGGCAACGGCGCCAAAAACTTGGTCGTGTCCAAACTAACTATGATAACGAATAAGGCAAGCGCACCTATCGTTCGATAGTATAGCTATGGCAAGACCGAAAATATCGTATCCTCAAGGACCAAGAGTACTAGTAGTTACTATCTTTTTATTATCTAGCCTAAGTATTAAGGGAATCGATGTTTAATCAACTAATTACTAAACTAAGGATGCTAAGACACAAGGAGTGAATTGGGAATATACTTTTGGGAAAACCAGTTGATTAAGACAATACCCGAGGAAGAATCCACCTAGACTTCACTTGTTATTTAACTCAACTGCATTTATTTATTCACTTGACTTAATCCGTAGGATTCCCTAATTTATATTAATACCTCTTTCGAGGCTACTAATGTCTAACCCTAGGTTGATTAATTGAAATTTATTTCTAATTAAAACCCCTAGTGTTACATTAACTCGATCTATGGACTCCCATATTAGGTTTGACCTTAATCCGGTAGATTTTCGTCATCCTATCTCTAGGGTTGCGATCAACTTCGCTTAACTATGCTAGATCTACTCTTAAACAGTGACTTTTGCTCCACTACCTAAGCACATCAATACTTGAATCAATATCCTGAAATATTAAAACAAGAATTAAGAACACATAATTAAGAACAAATCAAGTATTTATCATATAGCTCAGAAAACAATAACAAGATCCGTCTTAGGTTTCATCCCCCTCAGGTATTTGAGGGGTTTAGTTCATCTAATGACCTTGTCGTAAGTGTGCTACCCTCATTGGATATCCTTTTGAATATGTATTTAGCTAGTTTAGTTGTTATCTAATGGGGTTTGATTTAGATCTGTATTATGTTAGTAAGTCTTGAAAAACTCTTTATAATTGAAAGACTTGTATAGGCTATTGTACAAAGAGTTGAAAGCATTTAATCTATTCCAGTGAGGAACATTATTTGTGAGAGTGCATTTTGATTGTAAAACCTTTATGTTGTGGATTTACAAGCTAAGTTCACAGAGTAAATTTAGTGGTAAGAGTACCAACCTTTAAAGGTGCAAAAGTCATAAAATTGTCACTGGGGTGTGATAGATTTAGGTTCACTTATTATAAGTGTCGAAGAAAGTGACTATTTCTCATTGAGCTAGACTCTGCATGTAACAGCCTGATTTAGGGGCTAGACGGAACAGTGAATTCGGAACCACTAATCCGAGGTTAGAGAAAATCATTTTTATAATATTTTATGTTTTATAGTATGATTGCAAGAATGCATGAAAATTTTGGTGCTTCAATTTTAGTAATTTCATGTTTAATTGCAAAACAAAGGACTAAATCTCATAAAATGCAAAAGTTCTAGTTTACAAACTAAAGGTGTCTAATAGCTATAGAATATTAATTGGAGGTCCTTAAAGTGCAATTGACACCTCTAGTAATGGTTGGCTGGCCATAGGGGACAAACAATGTCAAATTGGTCAAAGTTGTTGAAATTAGGTGGACTAAATTGAGGTTTTATATTAAAATAAAGAAAGAAAATATATCATCTTTTTTCTCCATCTTCTCCACCGAAAAATACAAGCAAAATAGGGGTTTGAGAGCTCAAAATTTTCAGCAAATTCTCACCTTTGAAAGTAAGTGACTTTGGTGATTTTTCTTGATAATATTTTTACTTTTGGAACCCCTAAAGCTTAAGCTAGCTAAAGAGGGGACTATTTTCCAAAATGGTTGAAAGTTTAGAGTTTTTCCATGTGAGCATTTATGTTGCTTGATGCATTTTTATGGAAGAAAATGAGTCTTATTTGTTAAATAAACAACTCTTGTGAAAGGTGTTTCTATGAAAACACCTAAAAGGACCATTTTGCAAAGGTTATAAAATAGGTGTTAAATGTGTGAAATAATGAGTATTAAGGGTTGCTATGAAAGAAATAAATGGTCACATAGGCTCATTAAAGGAAGAAATTTGATTAGAATTAATTTACGAGCCTATGGGTAAAATGGTCATTTTGTAAAAGTATAAGGGCAAAATTGTAATTTTGCCAAAGTATGATTATTGAAATGTATTGATTGATGTGGTAATTAAATGAGTTAATTTGCTGCTATAGATCAAGAAGAACGAGGAATTAACATTGACCGAGGAAAGGGCAAGGTATCGGACTAGAACGGCAATTTGACCTATTTTGAAAATTGAGGTAAGTTTGTGTGTAATAGATTCAACACCATGCTAGTAGTATTTTAAAATATTGATATTATGAGGATTCAAAATAATTCTATGAACTTGAGAAATGAGGTTGAATGACAAAATGATGAGAATTGTAAGTTGAAGTCCCGGTTGGACTTTATTATATGAAAGAATAATATCAACAAGACTTGATATGGGTAACGTCCCGTATAAGACCATGTCCAGGACATGGCCTCGGTACTGAGTTAAGAATCCCGTATAAGACCATATCTGGGATATGGCATCGGCATCGAATATGAGAATCGTATAAAACCATATTGGGGATATGGTATCGACAATCGATATGAGATTCCGTATGAGACCATATCTGGGATATGGCATCGACATCTAAAGGTAATCCCATGTAAGACCACATCTGGGATGTGGCATTGGTGTCGCATTTATATGAACGATGATAATATGAAATTTTGAGTATTCCAAGTGAATTTATTGGATAAATAGCTAAACTCATAATAGAGATGAAATTAGTGCTAAAGTTATGTGATGAAGTGATTACAGGTACACATGAGTGATTCACGAGAAACGTTTACGATTTGAGATATGATATGTAACTGGTAAGAGTAAGTATGAATAAGTTATGGCAATTGGCTTAAAACTTTGTGTTTTTATTCAATGCAATGGATGGATGACATTGTGAGCTTTTATGTTGTTATTTATTCCATGCAAACTTACTAAGCCTTATGCTTACCCCTCTCATTTCCCTTTTCCTTGTAGTATTGCCAAGCTGGCTCGAGAATTTGTGGAACGTCGAAGTTTGGAAATCACACTATCGACTACTCTTTAGTATAGCAAAGTTAGATTCATTTTGAGTATGGCATGTATAGGACTCGGTCATTTTGTTATGTCATATTTATTAACCAAAGTGTTGGCTATTAATATTGTTAAATTCATTTTGTAAGAAGTCATTAGAAATGGGCCAATACTTGACAAGTTTATTTATATTCAATGATGATGAAATTCATAAACTGTATGCTTAAGTAGATGTCTTGATTTGAGTTCTTAGAAGCTCTTTATGGTCTTGATTTATGTTGAATTGAATTGGCATAAGAATGGTTGCCTTGTAGGGTGGCATTTGGCTTGGTAGGTAGCCTTTCAAATGTCCACACGGGTAGACACACGGGCGTGTGTCTAGGCCGTCTTTGACACACGGTCAGCCCCATGGGCGTGTTGATTGGCCGTGTGTCCCCATGCATGCTAAGTTGGCAAGTCAGTATGCTCAGTAGTAAACACACGGGCAGAGACACGGTCGTGTGTCTCAACCGTGTGGAAGGCACGGCCATGGACATGGGCGTGTGCCCAGGCCGTGTGAAGTCTGCACTTGAAATTAGGAATTTAATTCGACACACGGTCTAAATACATGGGCGTGTGCCTTGGCCGTGTGACCTTAGTGAGGTGATGACATCATAAATAGAATGCCATGGTTTTTACACACGAGTTAAGACACGGGTGTGTCAAGGCTGTGTGAGGGACACGGGCTAGGGACACGGGCGTGTGTCCGGTCGTGTAAAAACCCCTGTAGATTTGAATTGAAAAATAAATCCACGAGGGTGTAGAACACGGGCATGTGATGTGCCACACGGGCGTGTGGCCCTGTTTTGTGTTAAGATTGTCTAAGGGTTCAAAAGTTCCAGGTTTGGTCCCAAATCATTCCGGGTACAAGTTTAGGGTCTCGTAGACCTATAATAGGAACATTAAGGTCTTGGATGAAAAGTTTTAATTTGAAAGGAAAATTTATGAGCCCATGTTGCAGGATAGAGCAAGTTAAGTTTGGTAATGCCTCGTACCCGGTTCAGGTGTCGAATACGGGTAAGGGGTGTTACATTTAGTGGTATCAGAGCTACGGTTTAGTCGATTCTTGGACTAACATAGCGTAAGTATGAGTCTAGCTATACATGTCATACATATACATATTGATAGTGTGACGACTCCTGACGATTTGAATTGTGTTTTTCTATAGTAAATGGATCCCGATCAAATTGCAGCCAATGATTCTGCAAGTAATGCACCGGCTCCCGTACAAGGGACCGCACCAGTAGAGAGTAGGCCCGAGACTTTGGGTTAAGGAGAAGAGGATCGAGAAGCCTTTCTCCATATGATGAGCAATTGGTACACTGAGTATATTGATGCAAATCCTAATACTCAACCCCCTCCACCCTCACCTATTCCTCAACCCGCTCATGTAGCTCCTCAAGTGGTAGAGGTAGTAAGAAGAGAAAGACCTCTGGTTTATAAGATCCAGAAACAAGGAGCTGAGGAATTTTGGGCTAGTAAAGATGATGATCCGGAGAGGGCGGAATTCTGGCTTGAGAATATCATCAGGCTATTCGATGAGTTGTCATGCACGCTTGAAGAGTGCATGAAGTGTGTGGTATCTCTCTTGAGAGATTCGGCCTATCGGTGGTGGAACACCCTTATGTCACTGGTACCAATGGAGTGAGTTAACTGGGAATTCTTCCAAGAAGAGTTTCGGAAGAAGTACATTAGTCAAAGGTTCATTCACAAGAAAAGAAAAGAGTTCTTGGAGCTAAAGCAAGGTCGAATGACGGTGACTGAATACAAGCATGAGTTCGTAAGGCTGAGTAAATATGCTCATGAGTGTGTGTCCACCGAGTCTATTATGTGTAAAAGGTTCGAGGACGGGCTAAATGAGGATGTCCGTTTGTTTGTTGGTGTCCTAGAACTAAAAGAATTTGTGGTGCTGGTAGATAGAGCTTGTAAGGCCGAGGAACTAGTCAAAGAGAAAAGACGAGCTGAAAACGAGTCTCGCAACTTGAAGAAGAGACAGTTAGGAAAGTAATTTTAATCCTCATCTAAGAAGTTAAGAGATTTCGCTATTCAATCAGCCACCTCAGCTGGATTTTCAAGTAGAAGTAAGGGTAGGCAGTATCTGGGGTCTAAGGCTCAGACTACTTCGGTTGCTAGCGTTGGCAACGCTCGACCAAGTAGACCGGAATACCTGCGGTGTGGCAGGCGTCATCCCGGAGAGTGTCAAGCAAACGAAAAAGCTTATTTTAAGTATGGATCTCTAGACCATTTTATCAGAGATTTTCCCGAGGCGGGTGAAAAAGAGAAACCTTAGAGTGTAAGACCGGGAAGTATTGCTAGAGGAAGACCACAGAGAAACCCGAGAAATGAGATGAGTAGTAAAAATACATTTAGAGAGCATACTGCAAGAGCTGAGGGTAGAGCACCAGAGAGAACTTATGCCATTCATACTCGCGAAGAGGCGTCCTCCCCCGACGTGATTACGGGTACATTTTCTCTCTATGATACTCATGTTATAGCTTTAATTGATTCGGGGTCTACCCACTCGTATATTTGCATGAAATTAGTCTCTAGCATGAGTATGCCTGTAGAGTCTACTGAGTTTGTGATAAGAGTGTCAAATCCCCTAGGCAAATGTGTGTTGGTCGATAGAATATGCAAAAGTTGCCCTTTGATGATTAAGGGTAATTATTTTCCGGCTAACCTCATGTTATTGCCGTTTGATGAATTCGATGTCATCCTTGGGATGGACTGGTTAACTACTCATTATGTGATGGTGAACTGTGGAAGGAAGTTTATTGAGATAAAATGTGAAAGTGGAGATCTTATTCGTGTTGAGTCAGATGAGCAAGACAGATTGCCAGTAGTGATGTCTTCCTTGTTGACTCAGAAATACCTAAGAAATAGGTACGAAGCTTACCTTGCCTTTTTGATGAATGCTAGAGAGACTGAGTTAAGAATTGAATCAGTGCCCATAGTATGTGAGTACCCAGATGTTTTCCCAGAGGAATTGTCAGGTATACCTCCGGTTAGAGAGATTGAATTTGGGATTGAGTTAGCTACTGGAACTGCCCCTATTCTATTGCTCCCTACAAAATGGCTCCAACCGAGCTAAAAGAACTGAAAGCACAGTTACAAGAGTTAACGGATAAAGGCTTCACAAGATTGAGTTTTTCTTCGTGTGGTGCTCCCGTATTATTTGTGAAAAAGAAAGATGGCTCCATGAGATTATGTGTAGATTATAGGCAGCTCAATAAGGTAACTGTAAAGAATAAGTACCCGTTGCCAAGAATTAACGATTTGTTTGATCAATTGAAGGGAGCCACGGTGTTTTCCAAGATAGACTTGAGGTTGGGATATTATCAGTTGAGAGTCAAGGACTCGGATGTGCCAAAAACCGTATTTCGAACAAGATATGGCCACTATGAATTTTTGGTCATGCCTTTCAGTTTAACCAATGCACCTGCAGTTTTCATGGATTTAATGAATCGTATCTTCCGACCGTATTTGGATAAATTTGTGGTAGTCTTTATCGATGATATATTGATCTACTCTCGGGATGAGAACGAGCATGCTAAACATTTGAGAACAGTTTTGCAAATTTTGAGAGATAAACAATTATATGCCAAGTTTAGTAAAAGTGAATTTTGGCTTAAGAAAGTTGGATTTTTAGGGCACATTGTCTCGGGAGATGGAATCAGAGTCGACCCGAGTAAGGTCTCAGCAATTGTGGATTGGAAGCCACCAAGGAATGTAACCGAGGTTAGGAGTTTTCTGGGTCTAGCCGGCTACTATAGATGATTTGTCAAGGGATTTTCCATGATAGCTACTCTGATGACGAGGCTATTGCAAAATGATGTGAAGTTTGAGTGGACAGAAAAGTGCTAACAGAGTTTTAAGAGATTGAAGGCATTGTTGACTGAGGCTCCAGTCCTAGTACAACCCGAGTCGAGAAAGGAATTTATGGTTTACAGTGATGCATCCTTGAATGGATTAGGTTGTGCTCATGCAAGAGGGTAAGGTGATAGCTTATGCCTCCAGGCAGTTAAAGCCGCATGAGAAGAATTACCCGACCCACGATTTGGAGTTAGCTGCAATTGTATTTGCACTAAATATTTGGAGACACCATTTGTATGGTGAGAAATGTCGGTGTTCACGGATCATAAGAGTCTAAAGTATTTGATGACTCAAAAGGAGTTGAATCTAAAGCAGATAAGATGGTTAGAGTTAATAAAAGATTATGAGCTAGTGATTGACTACCATCCAGGAAAGGCGAACGTGGTCGCCGATGCCTTAAGCAGGAAATTCTTGTTTGCGCTGAGAGCCATGAATACACAGATAGCTTTGTCAGTTGATGGTTCTATTCTAGCCGATTTGAAGGCTAGACCAATGTTTCTCCAAGATATTTTTGAAGCTCAGAAAGGCGACAATGGTTTACTGGCTAAAAGAGTTCAATGTGAGTCAAATGTTGAGTCAAACTTTTGGATAAGTTCTGATGGATGTTTGATGTTCCGAGATTGGGTCTGTGTAACCAAAAATGATGAACTTATCCGGAAGATTCTGCATGAAGCACATAGTGGATGTTTGTCTGTACATCCAGGCAGCACAAAGATGTATAACGACTTGAAGAAATGGTATTGGTGGCCGAGTATAAAGAAAGAAATTTTCGAGTTTGTTTCAAGATATCTAATTTGTCAACAAGTAAAGGCTGAACACCAAGTACCTTCGGGTCTACTTCAGCCTATTATGGTTCCCGAGTGGAAATGGGACCGTATTACTATGGACTTCGTGACGGGCTTACTGTTGACACCGAAAAAGAAAGATGTCGTATGGGTTATGGTCGATAGACTTACAAATTCAACCCATTTCATACCAGTACGGTTTGATTATTCGCTTGATAAGTTGGCTGAATTGTACATTTCAGAGATTATGAGACTTCACGGAGTACCGTTGTCGATTATTTCGGATAGAGATCCGAGATTTACGTCACGATTTTGGAAAAAGTTGCAAGAGGCTTTAGGCACAAAATGGAGCTTTAGTACAGCTTTCCATCCACAAATTGACAGGCAGTCGGAGAGAGTAATATAGATACTTGAGGACATGCTTCGATGTTGTGTTTTGGAATTCCAAGGTAATTGGGAGAAATACTTACCGTTGGTGGAATTCGCCTACAGTAACAGCTTTCAGTTGAGTTTGAAGATGGTGCCTTATGAGGCATTGTATGGACGTAAGTGTCGAATGCCCCTGTATTGGACCGAACTCAAAGCGAATCAGATTCACGGGTCGACTTATTCAGAGAAACCGAAGAGAAAGTAAGAGTGATACGTGAGTGCTTATAAGCTGCCTCAGATAGACAAAAGTCCTATGCGGACTTGAAACGAAAAGAGATTGAGTTTCAAGTTAGTGATAAAGTGTTTCTGAAAGTATCACCATGGAAGAAGGTTCTCAAATTTGGCCAGAAAGTCAAATTGAATCCGCATTTTATCGGACCTTATGGGATTACCGAGAGGATAGGGCCAGTAACTTATCGTTTGGCTTTGCCACCGGAGTTGGAAAAGATTCATGATGTCTTCCACGTGTCTATGTTACGTCGCTACCGATCAGACCCTTCGCATGTGATTGTACCATCAGAGGTGGAGATTCGAACGGACATGACTTATGGCGAAGAGCCGGTTAAGATTTTAACACGAGAGGTTAAATAATTGAGAAACAAAAGTATAGCCCTTGTAAAAGTGCTCTGGAAAAGACATGGAGTAGAAGAGGCTACATGGGAGCCCGAGGATACTATGAGAAACCAATATCCCAACCTTTTCACTGGTAAGATTTTCGGGGACGAAAATCCTTAAGGGGGAACAATTGTAACAGCCTGATTTAGGGGATAGCCGGAACAGTGATTTCGGAACCACTAATTTGAGGTTGGAGAAAATCATTTTTATAATATTTTATGTGTTATAGCATGATTGCAAGAATGCATGAAAATTTTGGTGCTTTAATTTTAGTGATTTCATGTTTAATTGCGAAAAAGGACTAAATCGCAAAAAATATGAAAGTTCTAGTTTACAAGCTAAAGGTGTCTAATAGCCATAGAATATTAATTGGAGGTCCTTAAAGTGCAATTGACCCCTCTAGTAATAGTTGGCCGGCCATAGGGGACAAACAATGTCAAATTGGTCAAAGTTGTTGAAATTAGGTGGACTAAAATTGAGGTTTTATAATAAAATAAAGAAAGAAAAGATATCATCTTTTCTCTCCATCTTCTCCACCGAAAAATACAAGCAAAATAGGGGTTTGAGAGCTCAAAATTTTTAGCAACTTCTCACCTTTGAAAGTAAGTGACTTTGGTGATTTTTCTTGATAATATTTTTACTTTTGGAACCCCTAAAGCTTAAGCTAGCTAAAGAGGGGACTATTTTGCAAAATGGTTGAAAGTTTAGAGTTTTGTCATGTGAGCATTTATGTTGTTTGCTTATTTTTTATGGAAGAAAATGAGTCTTATTTGTTAAATAAACAACTCTTGTGAAAGGTATTTCTATGAAAACACCTAAAAGGACCATTTTGCAAAGGTTATAAAATAAGTGTTAAATGTGTTAAATAATGAGTATTGAGTGTTGCTATGAGAGAAATAAATGGTCACAAAGGCTCATTAAAGGAAGAAATTTGATTAGAATTAATGTACGAGCCTATTGGTAAAATGGTCACTTTGTGAAAGTCTAAGGGAAAAATGGTAATTTTTCCAAAGTATAATTATTGAAATGTATTGATTGATGTGGTAATTAAATGAGCTAATTAGCTGCTATAGATCAAGAAGAACGAGGAATTAACATTGACCGAGGAAAGGGCAAGGTATCGAACTAGAATGGCAATTTGTCCTATTTTAAAAATTGAGGTAAGTTTGTGTGTAATAGATTCAACACCATGCTAGTATTATTTTAAAATGGTGATATTATGAGGATGCATAATAATTCTATGAATTTGAGAAATGAGGTTGAATGAGAAAATGATGAGAATTGTAAGTTGAAGTCCCAGTTGGACTTCATTATATGAAAGAATAATATCAACAAGACTTGAGATGGGTAACGCCCCGTATAAGACCATGCCCAAGACATGGCCTCGGTACTGAGTTAAGAATCTCGTATAAGACCATATTTGGGATATGGCATCGGCATCTAATATGAGAATCGTATAAGACCATATCGGGGATATGGCATCGACAATCGATATGAGATTCCGTATAAGACCATATCTGGGATATGGGATCGTCATCTAAAGGTAATCCCATGCAAGACCACATCTGGGATGTGGCATTGGTGTCGCATTTATACGAGCGATGATAATATGAAATTCTGATTATTCCAAGTGAATTTATTGGATAAATAGCTAAGCTCATAATAGAGATAAAATTAGTGCTAAAGTTATGTGATGAAGTGATTACATGTACACGTGAGTGATTCACGAGAAATGTTTGCAATTTGAGATATGATATGTAACTGGTAAGAGTAAGTATGAGTAAGTTATGGAAATGAGCTTAAAACTTTGTGTTTTTATTCATTGCAATGGATGGATGACATTGTGAGCTTTTATGTTGTTATTTATTCCATGCAAACTTACTAAGCTTTATGCTTACCCCTCTCATTTCCCTTTTCCTTGTAGTATTGCCAAGCTAGCTCGAGAATTTGTGGAACGTCGGAGTTCGGAAATCACACTATCGACTACTCTTTGGTATAGCAAAGTTAGATTCATTTTGAGTATGGCATGTATAGGACTAGGTCATTTTGTTATGTCATATTTGTTAACCAAAGTGTTGGCTATTAATGTTGTTAAATTCATTTTGTAAGAGGTCATTGGAAATGGGCCAATACTTGACAAGTTTATTCATATTCAATGATGATTAAATTCATGAAGTGTATGCTTAAGTAGATGTCTTGATTTGAGTTCTTAGAAGTGCCTTATGGTCATGATTTATGTTGAATTGAATTGGCATAAGAATGGTTGCCTTGTAGGGTGGCATTTGGCTTGGTAGATAGTCTTTCAAATGTCCACACGGGTAGACACACGGGCGTGTGTCTAGGCCGTGTGTGACACACGGTCAGCCCCATGGGCATGTTGATTGGCCTTGTGTCCCCATGCATGCTAGGTTGGCAAGTCAGTATGCTCAGTAGTAAACGCACGGGCAGAGACACGGCTGTGTGTCTCAACCATGTGGAAGGCACGACCATGGATATGGGCGTGTGCCCAAGCCGTGTGAAGTCTGCACTTGAAATTAGGAATTTAATTCGACACGCGGTCTAAGGACACGGGCGTGTGCCTTGGCCGTGTGACCTTAGTGAGGTGATGACGTCATAAACTGAATGCCATGGTTTTTTCACACGGGCTAAGACACGGGCGTGTCGAGGCCGTGTGAGGGACACGGGCTTGTATCCGGCCGTTTAAAAACCCCTGTAGATTTGAATTGAAAAATAAATCCACACGGGTGTAGAACACAGGCATGTGATATGCCACACGGGTGTGTTCTTTCCTTCACACGGACGTGTGGCCCTATTTTATGTCAAGATTGTGTAAGGGTTCAAAAGTTCCAGGTTTGGTCCCGAATCATTCCGGGTACAAGTTTAGGGTCTCGTAGACCTATAATAGGAACATTAAGGTCTTGGATGAAAAGTTTTAATTTGAAAGGAAAATTTATGAGCCCATGTTGCAGGATAGAGCAAGTTAAGTTCGGTAATGCCTCGTACCCGGTTCAGGTGTCGAATACGGGTAAGGGGTGTTACACTGCAGCTGTAGGGAAACCGAATTGCATAAACAATCCTTGTGTCCCTTATTTTTGTTTTTTGTTTTGTAGTGCTTGGAGAAGTGTCAACTTCCTTAGTCACTTCTGCCAATACTTAGCTTGTTACTTAGCCACTAATTTCAGGTTAACAAAATATTTAAAAAAAAATTAAAATAGATATCACTCAAAGTAGCACCCTAAACTCGACTGAGATGGCGGATCCAAATACAAGATGTTACATTTGTTGCTTGATCAACTCAAACTACTATCATTCATTACATCATGCTAAGTAATTGGTTTTTAAAATATATATATATAAAATCATAGGAAATAAAAAAAATTCAGAACTTTAAAATCACGTTAAAACATTTAAAAAATTAAAATAGATAACACTATATTCTTTGGAATGAAATAAAATCGGATTTGAATAGAAAATTAAAAATGAAAATTGAATAGACATATAATACTATTCTATTGATTGGTTGGGTAGATTAATATTATAGAATAGGAAAGGAATGGATTAAAAATGAAAATCTTACGATTAGATTAAAAATAATGTTTGAATTATATTATTAATATCTTATAATTTTTTTTAGATACATTAAATTTATTATTAAAAAAACATTAGTATGACAATTTATTTATAAATTTTAATGTATTTATTAAAATATTTTTATAATTATAATAGAAACTGTTTTTAATTTATTAAAATTATATTTATATTTATTTTATATAATTAATATTATTGTATTATTTAGTGGAATATTTAATTTTTAAAATATGAATATAAATCAAGTTTTTACTTTTTATATTTTGAATATATATTTATAAGTAATATTTAATATGTACTAATATAATAGGGGCAACATCGATTCATGCAGCGATTTGATTCAAAAATCTTTTTGTGTCGAGGTTAAAATTCTACTTAAGGGTTTATCATTGTTATTACTTATAAGATATTTCAAAATGCATAATTTATAAAAGTAATATGTTTTATATATTTTATGAATATTGGTTTTTTTTTTATTTATGCATATTGTTTTAAGAATTCTAAACTTTAATATTATCAAAAATATATTTAATATTTTAATTTAAGAATAGTCTTTGTTAATTTAATTTTTATATAAATATTAGAAAAGGAATGGTTATGTCATCTCCAAGTAAACGTGTTGTAAGAGTTTATTTAAATAAAACGGTACAGTTTTAGGGGTGCTTTTTTTTTTTTTCTATTATTTTATCCTTCAAAAGATCTAATTGGGTGTATAATTTTAGAGATTAAATAAGTAGTGAATAAAACATATTTGGTTTAAAATAGTGGTTTAATATAGATTCAATGGGTTAAAGGTTTAAATATATTTTTATAAAATTATCTTTTAAAGTTTTTCTAAACTTTTTTACTCATTCAATTGGTTTGTTCATTGGCTCTCTAAATTTCATTTATAGAATATATTAGACTGGTTGGGTCCAAGTTCCTTAATCATAAATTCAAGGGTAAATTATAAAAATAGTCACCTAATTATTAGAGTTTATTTTTGTTTTTATCATTACTCAGGTTTAAAATTTTTTAATTTAGTCATTTATCAAAATTTAATATTTTGGTCAATCATCTCTGTTAAATCACTAACAGAAGCCTAATGTATATATATTCTATCAAATTGATCATAATTCTAAAAAATTCAACAAATTTAACCATCAACTTTACCCATTCTACTAATTTAGTCTTTATGCTTAAAAATTCAAAAAATAAAAATAATAATTTTAAAATTTTATTTTTCAATAAAAATAAATATAAAATTATAAAAATATTCATAAATAAATGATTTCCCATTTTTCTATTTTCCTAACATGAAATTTATTTATTAGAATAATAATTTTTATAAATAAAATAAAAATATTGCAAATAAAACAATTTAAAGGGGAAACCATGAAGAAGACTTAAACATATTCAAATTTTTGCTTTCTCCAACATTAACGACCACCATGTTCAGGTTGGGTAAAAAACTACAGCCTGAGGGGGGGGAAGAATTGGAAATATATAGGGGAAGATGAAGTCCTCGAGCCAGTAGTGTAACCTCCCTAACCCAGCCCAGACGTTATAGTTGAACTATGGAGGTCACATTAACCACTAAAGTGACCCAGTAAAAACATTCAGTTTCAGAATAGGTTAAAAATCTATTTTTTTAAAATATTTTATTTTATTAATCGATTTGACCGTCATTCGAAAATTAGAGTATGATTCTATTGAGTTTTACTACAATCATTATCTTTTTAGTTCGAAGTTGGTTTAAGAACTAAATTGCTAAGGTTTTAAGCCATTTGAAAAAAAAAAGTTTACTTTTAGATTCAAATAAATATTTTGATTCAACCTCATCTATTAAGATTGAAAATTTAAGCCCAAAACTTTATTCATTACAAAAACAATACCCTTTTCTTATGTCAAAATTAAGTATTTACTTTTTATCCAATTTTAGAGATATACTGTATAATGCAAAGCCCAAACCAAAGGAATAACCAAGTCCATGCCACAATCCGTTTATACAAAGCAAAACCAAGCAAGAATTATGAAATACGTTGAAGATAAAAATAAGTTTTTGTTTTATTTTTGATAAAATCCGACGACGGTCCTCCGAATGCAAAGTCCGAGCCCTAACCTCACGGGTTATCTGAAAAGATGAGAAACTAAGGAGTGAGCTATAAAGCTGGGTGTGGCATTAACATGTGAGCAGCTTTCATATCAAGTAATAAATAATAGCATGCAAGCATACAGTATAAAATACGTATCAGTATCACGATATTCACAAAAAACACAGTAACTACTAACATGCTTATGAATGTCAATGTAGTACACTATTCAATCCAGCCCTACACACCACAGTAAGAGTTCCCTAAAACTCGTCTATCCCTACATACCAAAATAATATTTGTGGATGAAACGCCAATATAACAGTAGAGTTGATCAGTGAACCAATCCGACTTTTAAAGCCTGAACTTCCTCCTTCAACAACTCAATTCCCAATGCAATAGTACGTCATGCTATTGATATCAGAAAATAGTAACAATATTAACATACAACTCTCATGCAAACGATAACAGATTGTAGTTTGAGCAATAACAGTAGGCATGCATTAAAGGTATGAGCAAAAATATCATTGGAACATCACCAAACATACCCAACAACTCCAATTCATAAAAATAACAACATAGTTCACCTATACTTACGGCACACATGTGGGTTCACAACCAAACAGTACTCACGATTTTTCAGCGAGTTAACAGAGGACGTACCCCTCTCAGATTTGATGTTTCTAAGTGCAATCAGATTCACGAATCAAACTTGTTTAGTAGTAGTAATAATAATAACAACTAAACATACTCTAAAGCACCACTCGGTCAAAGCCCACTTACACACACGGCACAAAACAGTTAGGACACACACTTTCACCCACACGCTCGTGTAGCACTTCTCCAGATCAGATCTAATCGGGTTTATTTATATTTGGCCCTTCAAATGACATACACACACAAAACACCCATGTAGCAATTGGCATTAAAGGTTTCAGGAAGATTTAGCAGAAATCGATTAATCAAAATGAAAGAGGATTAACCACAACTCAATTGCATAACCGAAAATGGAATCCAATAAATATAGGGAATTTCACTTGCCAACCTACCGTAATTGGGAATGGAAAATGATTTTCGACAATTCTAAACACCAGAGGGATCTGATCGAACAGAGGGTGATTCGGCAAGAAGAGTTAAATCGGCAGCTCAAAGGTGGTGGTGGATGCGACGATAACTAGGGTGCGGCGGCCAAGAAAAGAAAGAAAAAAAAGAAAGTAAAAGGAAAAGAAAAGAAAAGAGATGATAAGGGAAGAACGAGGCAATGGAAAGGAGAAGAGGAGGCGGCTAGGGAAAACAAATGAGAGAAAATAGAGAACTAGGGTTAGGGGTGACACAAAACAAAGGAAAATGAAAAAGAGGGGGGTAGCCAAGCAAAAATGGGTTTATATACCTAGGGTTTTGCAACATTAAGGTTTTTTCACTAGAAAATGTGGCACTAAGGGTTTGTTGTACTAAGGTTTTCAGCATTCTGACAGATCAAGCCCAAATAGAAACCCAATTCCACGCCCAATTAGAAAATTAAAATAAATTCAACATTCTATAATTTTTAATCCAAAATTTAACCCATAGGTTGGGGTGTGACAACTCTCCCCTCCTTAAAAATATTTCATTCTCAAAATTTACCTGATCTGAGCATATGAGGATACTATCGCCGCATTGAATCTTCTATCTCCTATGTAGCCTCTTCAGTGCTATGATTCCGCCATAATAACTTAACCAACTATATTTGTTTCCTCCTCAGAACTTTTTCCTCTTGATCCAAAATCTGTACGGGCTCCTCCTCATAAGTCAAATTCGGACTCACTTCAACTTCCTCAATTGAAACAACATGCAATGAATTAGATCAGTATTTCCGTAGCATAGAGACATAGAACACTTCATGGATACAATTTAGCTCAGGAGGTAACTCCAACCGATATGCTAGTGGCCCAATCCTCTTAAGGATCCTATACAGCCCAATGAACTTCGGGCTCAATATGTTTTTTTTGCCCAAACCTCGGCACTTTCCTCCATGGTGACACTTTCAAAAACATGATCACCCACATTGTATTCTATGTCTTTTCTCCTCGAATTCGCATACGATTTTTGTTTCTCCGAAGCAGCTTTCAGTCTGTCTTGAATCACTTTAACTTTCCCCTCAGTCTCTTGAACCAATTCTGGACCCAAAACTTTCCTTTCACCCAACTCAGTCCAACACAGTGGTATCCAGCATTTATGGCCATACAATGCCTTATAAGGTGCCATCTGTATACTCGATTGGAAGTTGTTATTGTATGCAAACTCAGCCAACGGAAAGTGCTCTTCCCAACTACCTCTGAAGTTAATAATACAACTCCTCAACATGTCCTTCAAAATTTGAATTACTCGTTCTGACTGACCATCTGTCTGCGGATGAAAAGTCATACTAAAATCCAATATAGTACCAAGTGCTTCATGCAATTTCTTCTAAAATAAAGACGTAAAATGAGAATCATGGTTAGAAATAACCGAAACAGGCACTTCATGCATTCTCACAATCTCAAAAATATAAAACTTAGCCAGCTTCTACAGTGAATAATCTGTATGAATCTGTAAGAAATGAGTCGACTTAGTTAATCTGTCCACAATCACCTAGATCAAATCCTTCTTCGTGGGTGTCAAAGGTAACCCACTAACGAATTCCATAGTCAATCGCTCCCATTTCCACTAGGGAATCTTAATCGGTTGCATTAAATCAGAAGGAAATTGGTGCTCAGCATTCACTTGTTGGAACGTTAGAATATGATCAGAATTAAACGCAAAATCCATTGTCGAACCCTCTTCAACTTGCTTTATCCAAGGCAACAGTGACACATCTAAAGGTTTTTTTCTTTGATCTCACTGAACAAGGTGGGCTTCACTTACAACTCTATAAATAAGCCTCTGTCATCGACCAGACTCAACCTAGCAAACATTTCCCTTAAATCAGTCATCAGTCTCCTACTCAGAGCATCCACCACAACATTGGCTTTACCAGGGTGATACTCAATGACATAGTCGTAATCCTTCAGCAACTCTATCCATCTTCGTTGCCTCAAGTTCAACTCTTTTGGGGAAAAAATACTTGAGGCTCTTGTGATCCATGTATATACAACACTTCTCACCATACAGATAATGTATCCAGATTTTCATCACAAATACCATCGCCGCTAAATCCAGATCAAGAGTCGGTTAATAACACTCATGCGGTTTTAGTTGTCTCGATGCATAAGAAACAACCTTATCATCTTGCATTAACACACACCCAAGGCCAGTGTGAGATGCATCACTATACACCACATAGTCCATTCTCGACTCAGGTTGAGTCAACACCGGTGCATAAGTCAACACAGGCTTTAGCTTCTTAAAGCTACTTTGCAAGTCATCAGTCCACTTAAAAGGAGCATTCTTCCGCAACAACTTCGTCAAGGGAGCAGTAATAAGAGAAAACCCTTCAACAAACCTTCCATGATACTCGGCTAACCCTAAGAAACTCCAAATCTCAAAAAGATTCTTTGGCTACCTCTATTCTAGAATGGCCTCAATCTTCTTTAAATACCCTCCGTCGATACCACATGACCCAGAAACACCACTTCTTTCAGCCAGAACTTGCATTTACTCAACTTCACATAAAGCTTCTTTTCTTTGAAAATCTACAGAACAACTCTCAGATGCTCATCATGATTAGTATCGGTCTTTGAGTAAACCAAAATGTCATCAATAAACACAACGATAAACTAATCCAATAATGGTTGAAACACTCTATTCATTAGATCTATGAACGTGACAGGAGCATTCGGCAAACCAATTGACATTACAAGGAACTCATAGTGCCCATACTGAGTCCTAAATGCAATCTTAGGCACATCTAACTCATTCACCTTCAGTTGATAGTACCCTAATCACAGATCAATCTTAAAGAACGTTGTCGCTCAACGAAACTAGTTGAACAAGTCATCGATCTTTGGCAGAGAATACTTATTCTTAATGGTCAACTTGTTCAAATGTCAGTAATCAATACATAGCCTAGTGTTCCATCCTTCTTCTAAACAAATAAGACCGGGGCTCCTCAAGGTCACACTCTAGGTCTTATAAACCCTCGATTCAAGAGCTCCTAAAGTAGAACTTTAAGTTCTTTGAGTTCCTTAGCTGCTATGGAATAAGGAGCATTAAGCACCGGTGCAGTTCTAGGAAACACTTCAATTCTAAATTCAACCTCTTGATCAAGAGGTAATCCTGATAGTTCCTTGAGAAAAACATCCAGAAACTCCTTACAGTATGAATACTATGCACAGCCAGATTACTCATATTTACATCC
Organism: Gossypium sturtianum; assembly: GCA_025698515.1. NCBI lineage: Eukaryota > Viridiplantae > Streptophyta > Magnoliopsida > Malvales > Malvaceae > Gossypium > Gossypium sturtianum. The sequence goes on from CM046951.1 coordinate 20,179,940, forward strand.
AAAACATAAGCCAGATATGCTTCACAACCCTTCCTAACCAGTTTCTCTACTACCCTTGCTAAAATTACATTAAACAGATAATCTTTTTGTTCCCCTACCATAACAATATCTTTCCCATTAGTTGCCTTAGAAATCACTCTCCTAGTGGCATAGCCCAAACTTACATGATGTTCAACCAACCAATCTATTCCCAAAATCAAGTCAAGCTCTCCAAAAAGTACCTCCATCAAATTGATTAGAAACACATCACCCTGAATCTCCAACGAACACCTCCATAGACCTTATTCACCACTATAAATTGTCTCAACGGACTAACAACAGTAATATCACTAACAATTTCTTCTACCCCAATTCCCAATTTATCAGAAACCATATCAGAGACATGGGAATAAATAGAACCAATAGCTATCAACATAAAATATGATATGGAATGAATCGTAAAGGTACCTGCAATGAAATCAGATGCATTGTGGTCATCTCGACGTCTGGCTGCATAAACCAATGACATCAAATGCATTGTGGTCCTCAGTCCTGATCGAATTCTAACTCGATGCTCTCTGACCTCAACCTATCATACATGTTGCACCAGTTGCGACTCTAGAACCATCTTTCCCACCCTGATCACGACCCCTCGGAGGAACTGCCTAGAACATTGAGTTTGAGTCGTAGCTTGCATCTGGTCAATAGGACGTGGACAATCTTTTATTCGGTGCTTAGTGGACCCACATCCCAAATGCGCTCCAGAATTCTTCCAACACTCACTCGAATGTCGCCTATCACAGTTTCAAAAATCAAAATCCTCTCCAATCCAAATGAACCTCCAGCACTACCCCTTGCAACACTCTGTTGTGATCTGCACTCCCTGGCTAGCTTTAAAGGTCACAAAAATGAGCTAGTAGGACCTAAATCCCTCTTACTCTGGACCCTGTCCTTATCATTTTCTTTCTCCCAACCGTTTAACCTCCTCCACAATCTTAGTCTTCTCAACCAATGTCTCAAACACTGTCTCCTGATGTGATGCAATCTGAACCTTAAGATTATATCTCAGCCTATTCTCGAACTACAGACTTTTATCTTACTCATTAGCCACCATACCCGGAGCGTAACAGCTTAACCTTAGAAACTCGGCCACAGTTTTATCACCTAATTTCAACTTAATAAATTCTAATCTACGAGCCTCAACATACCTCCTACCCACATAATTTTCTGAAAGGCCTCCTGAAAATATTCCCATGTCATATGCTCTACCTGAGTACCCTTCACTACCGACTGCCACTATCGATATGCCTCATCTCTCAGCAGATACACTGTACCATTCAACTTCAACTCTGAGATACAATTCATATCCTCTAAAATCATTTCTATAACCTTCATCTAATACTCCACTACAGTTTGGATTGTTCTAGCCACACCCCTAAATAACTCAGCTCTATTAGCCCAGAGCCTCTCAGTCACTGATCCACGACCACCAGATCCAAACTGGGTTCTAGCAACCCTCAACATGGGATGAGATAGTGCATCATCACCAATTTCTTGACTCCTACCACTAAAGGCAGGTGAGTCCTCTCTAAAATTAGCATCAGGAACTGGAGTATCGTCCTAAGTCATGGGCAACTCAACTTGAGCAGCTCTACGCGGCCTACCCTGATCTTGTCTACTTTAGGTACTCATAGTGAATTCCTAAGTGTCTATAGTCTAACGTGTATCTACAGATTTAGAGAATATAATAGTTAGTTGGGGACAACATTGGAGTCTCGAAATTATTTTGAAAACATCGTAGAAATATCTTAGGCATGGTACCCTACAAAACCCTTTTAAAAATATGCACGCAAACCTCATTTAAACTACAATCTAAGTTTTAAAAACCTTGTTCTGATACCACCAAATGTAACATCCCCAACCCAGCCTAGACGTTATAGCTAAATTATAGAGGTCACACTAGTCACCGAAGTAACCAAGTAAAAACATTCAGTTTCAGTAATGGTTAAAAAACCTTTTTTAAAATTTTATTTTATTAATCGATTTGCCCGTCATTCAAAAATCAGATTAAGCTTCTATTGAGTTTTACCAAAATCATTATCTTTTCAGTTCAAAGTTGGTTTCAGGACTAAATTGCTAAGGTTTTAATCTATTTGAAAACATAGCTTATTTTTAGATTCAAATAAATATTTTAATTCAATCTCATATTTTAAGATTGAAAAATTAAGCCCAAAACTTTATTCATTAAAAAAAATGATACCTTTCTCTCATGTCAAAATTAAGTATTTACTTATATCCAATTTTAGAGATATATTGTATAATGCAAAGCTCAAACCAAAGGAATAACCAAGTCCATGCCACGGTCCATTTATAAAAAGCAAAACCAAGTAGGAATTATGAAAAAATTGAAACTGAAAAATGTTTTTGTTTTATTTTTGATAAAATCCAAAGACGGTCATCTGAATGTTGAGTCTGAGCCCTAACCTCACGGATTATCTGAAAAGATGGGAAACTAAAGGGTGAGCTATAAAGCTTAGTGTGATCTTAACATGTGAGCAACTTTCATATCAAGTAGTAAATAATAGCATGAAAGCATATATAGTATACAGTATATATCAGTATCACGATATTCAAAGAAAACACCATAATTACTAACATACTTATGAATACCAGTGCAGTACACTACCAAATCCAACCCTACACACCACAGTAAGAGTTCCTCAGTCCATCCCTACACACCAAAATAGTATTTGCTGATGAACCTCTAGTATAACAGTCGATTCGATTGGTGAATCGGTCTGACTTTTAAAGCCTGAACTTCCTCCTCCAAAAGCCCAATTCCCAATGCAACAGTATGGCGTGCTATCGATATCAGAAAACAGTAATAGTATTAACATGCAATTCTCATGTGAACGATAATAGTTTATAGTTTGAGCAATTACAGTAGGCATGCACTAAAAGTATAAGAAAAAATATCACTAGAACATAACCAAACATACCCAACAACACCAATTCATAAAAATAATAGCATAGTTCACCTATACTTATGGCACGTAGTTGGCTTTACAACTAAATAGTACTCACGGCTTTTTAGCAACTTAACAGAGGACGTACCTCTTTTAGAACTGATGTTTCTAAGTGCAATCAGATTCATAGATCAAACTTGTTTAGTAATAATAATAAAACACAGCAAGTAAACATGCTCTAGAAAACCACGCATTCAGTCAAAGACCACTTACACACACGGTACAACATAATTAGGACACACACCTTCACCCACACACCCATGCGACACTTTTGTATTTCAGATCTGATCGGGTTCACTTAGATCTGGCCCTTCAAATGACATACACACACAAAACACCCATGTTAGCAATCGAAAATAATGTTTTCGGGAAGATCTAGTAGAAATTGATTGATCAAAATGAAAGAGGGTTAACCACAACTCAATTACATAACCGAAAATAGAATCCAATAAATATAGGGAATTTCACTTACCAACCTACCGCAATTGGGAACGAGAAATGATTTTTGACAGTTCTAAACACCAACAAGATCTAATTGAAGAGAGGGTAATTCAAAAAGAAGAGTGAAATCGACGATTCAAAAGTAGTGGAGAATATAACGATAACTAGGGTGCAAGGGCCAGGAAAAGAAAGAAAGGAAAGGGAAAGGAAAAGAAAAGAAAAGAAAAGAAAATAGAGGAGAAGGGAAGAACGACGCAAAGGAGAGGAGGATAGAAGAAAATGGGAGGTGGCTAGGGAAAACAGAGGAGAGAAAATAGAGAATTAAGGTTAGAGGCAGCACAAAATAAAGGAAAACTAAAAAGAAGGGGCGGCCAAGCAAAAGTAGGATTAAATACTTACACCATGTTTGGTTCAATGTAATGGCATAGCCATTACAATCCTATTCCTTGGGCCCACCCTAAACCCATGTTTGGTTGCCTGTAATGGCTATTACATGCTGAATAGAATCAGCTTCTATTACAGTACGGCCTGTAATAGCAATTCAGTGGCTGGGGGTCAGAATAGCTATTCAAAGCAACGGGTAATAACATTTTGCCCTATTTTGGACCAAAAAATCCTCCTGTCTCTCATTTTCATCTTCGTCCTTTTCACTTTCAGACTTTCAGACAATTTCTTCCTAAACGTTTTTCTTAAAGTAAAACCTATAGAAATTGGATCCTTAATCGACTACAAATCAAGCTTCATTCACCATCTTCATCTTCCTCCCGTTGAACCTCCTTATATATGGTAAGTGATGGCCTTTGATTTTAAATGGGTCAAGAATCGTTTTTAAGAATCGTGAAAAATGAAATGGGTATTTTTCTTGTTTTTAAGAAATGTTTTATTTTAAAGATTTGATTTCTTTTTTTTTCTGTAAATTTTTTTGGTTCACATAAGAGCTTGGTTTAGCGTTTAAACAAGTCAAGAATGGTGAAAAATGAAGTGGGTATTTCCTGGTTTTGAAGAGAATAGGGGAAATTTGTGGTTCAAAGGGCTTATCTTTCTTAATTTTTGTTTCAGGATTTAAGGGGCTGTGCTATGGTGTTGTCCCTTTGCAGCTGCTGTCGTATCTGCTGACTTGAAGCTCGCCAGTTACCACCATCGTCTCCAACTGCCGCTATCGGCGTCGAGTTCAGGTGAGGCTATGCTTCCAATTTTTTTACCAACGTTTTGTCTGGTAGGAGTGGATATGGAGGTGCCCTACGCAATGATAAAGGAATAATTTTAGCCTTATTCTCTGGACCGATCTGTGCTATTGATCCTAATTTGGTTGAATTGTTGGCAATTGGATGTCTTTATTCAAACCGATTGGTTGCACAAAGTTAAGCTTATTGTTGAATCGAATTCTGCCAATGCTCTTAAATGGATTTCCCATGTATTTGCCAAGATATTAAGGAGCTATCATTGATTTATCCTTTTGTGTTTGTTGTTAACGAAGCAAACTGTTTAGCTGATACCTTGGCTAAAACAAGCATGGAAAGATCATCTTTATATTTAGCTTCCTGGTAATTTGTTGTTGATCTTGCTCAAAACGAAGGGATTTATTGGAGGTGGATTTTTCTGGATTGTCTCATTGCTATGTTTTTGTCCCTCTTTATGAAATGCAAGGATTTTCTCACCCTGTACTGTACTGTTTTACTTTCTTAATAATAATAAAACAAAGATGTATGTTGTTGCTACAGAAATAGGCTATTATAAATTATATTTCACAATAAAAACATACTTAATAACATGAGCGTAGGAATAAATCCAGTTGATTAATACACTTTTACTTTCAGCATCTAGGATTTTAACTTTCATCCTCCTTTCCATGAACACAAATTGGATGCCCTTATTTGCTGCCACACATAATGATTATCAAAATGTTTTAATATTTGGAGTAAGACTAAAGTATTATAAATAATAAACAATAATTCGATTTCATTTTATATTGCACAAGTTCTATTTGATTGATTCCGAAATTGAGTGTTTTCTATTTGTGGCCTTCAGTGAGTTGCAGTGAAATGATGGGGTTTTATTTGATGAAGAGGTGGCTTTGGGATTGACTGAAGTGCTATGTATGTTTTCCTTTTCTTGATTTTGTTTGAGCTGTAAATTTCAGTTGTTCCATGATCGGTTTCTATTGAGCTGATTTTTGTTATAGATGGTTGGTTTTTGTGAGTTCATGTGATGGTAGAGAAATTTGGTAGTGTAATGCTTAGAAATGAATGTATGGTTTTTGAATTGTATTTAAAATTAAAATTAAAATTATATTTATTAGAAGTTGTAAAGCAGTTATTAGAAGATGTAAATTGTTAGTTTGTTATAACTATTTACATTAAATGCAGTTTACATATCTAGTGATCTAGTTGTGTATAAATACATCACATTGGTGTTCATTAAGATCTAGTTTACATGTCTCCATAAGTAGATGCCCCTAGATTTATATGCTTATGCATATACATGTCTAACTATTGGTGCTTACTCTTGCCTAATGATCAATATAATTTTTATTTCCTTCACTTCAATATTTATGCTATGATGAATGTTTTGGAGTTTTGAGATGGAAAGATGTTGCAATCGTATGTAGCAATGAGCAAATGGTTATAAAGAACTAGAATCATGAAAAATTAATTGGCTTTCTGCTCTTGTCAGAATCTCAAGGAGTTGCTTACTTAATAAGGTCTGAGCAGTTTTGCAAATTCATTTTGCAAAGATTCTTTTTGGCCCAATGATTGAGAACTCATTGAAATGGAGCGATTATTTCTAATTTTCATTTCGACCTTTACTATCGACAATGGCATCAAACATTCAATATCGGACGCGTTTGGTTCGCTACAATTGTATAAATTGGATGTGGATGTGGATGTATTTCAATATTAGATGTTCATTATTAATTTTTTTTTAATGTTCAAGACATTATTATTTGCTAAGCCAATAGCTGATTTTATTGAATGAAATTTAGCATTTCAGATTTGCAAATGTAAGTTACAGTTTGTATTTTGAGTTCTTTTTTTTTCCAACATTGTGGTTTGTTTGTTTATGAACTTGTTTTCCTATTTTCTCTTGGGTATTCGAATAAACAGCTCTAGATTTAAAGGTGTGGTTGTAGTTAAGATACATAATTTGCAATATACAGTTATGTTTTTTTCCTTTGCAATTGTTAAAATTTCAAGCTTACCATTATTACAGAATCTAGCTACCTCTTATGTCTTAATTTGTTTTTTTTCTTAAGATAATTATGTCAGGTTTTTCAGAATCAAATGTTTCTTCCCAAAGTTCTCGAGGAACCAAAAGGAAATGGGTTCCAGAAGAAGATGCTGCGTTGGTTTCTTGTATGGTCGACTTGCACAATGTTGGAACCTTTAATGCTGATACGGGATTCAAAGCCGGTTATTTAAAAGAGTTGGAAAGAATGTTAGAAAAAGTTTTACCCAATGCAATGTTGAATGCTAAACCTAATATTGAATCGAGGATTAGACTACTGAAAATGGATTGGTCAATCGTTTATGACATGCTTAATGGAAAAAATAATAGCGGTTTTGGTTGGGATGAGCATAGGCAGCTCGTTGTTGCTGAAGATGCGGTGTGGAACTCATATATAAATGTAAGAATTATTTCAAGTCTTTATTATTTTATTTTCACCAAAATTATAACTAATATAAATTCCTCATTTTTATAGTCATAAAGAAGCAGGTCAGTTCAAACATCGTAGTTTCCCTTATTACGACCAACTTACTGCCATTTATGCAAAAGATTGAGCCACTGGAAAAGATGCTCAAACAGTCGCTGATATCATTGAAGAAATAAATGTTGAGGATGTAGCTACTATAAATATTCATGAAGAAAGAAACGATTTCTATGGATGTGAAGCTGATATCTCTTTGGATGACATGGATGCTTCAGCTCTGAGTCGCAACCACTCGAAACCAAGGGGTTCCACATCTTCAAAGAAGAAAAAAGAATTACGATGCAAGTGATCATATGTCTTCTTCATTTCATGATCTTTGCCACTTTATTGGCGGAAAACATGCGGGCGTTGGTGAACAAATCGGTAGAAGTATTGCCTCCGATGCGGTAATTCAACAAAAGTCGAAAGAATTTGAGATCATCCCGAAAAAGCTACAAATTTATATCCAACATTATGTGAAATAGAAGGTTTAAGCGTGGATGAGCGTTTTGAGCATTGAGTAAAATTCCAGATCATCCAACGCAAATGCTCATTTTCTTTAGTTTACCTTCTGCTGTACGATTGGAATGGGTCAGAAGATTTCTTGCTGACCATTAAAAATCATAGTTGTATTGATGATATTTTGGTAATTTTTTGTGTTTGTAATATTTGGGACGGTATAATGACATGATATATGTCATTACAATGTTGTAACTTTTTGATGTTGTAATATATGGATTATGACATATAAACTAATGAAATCATGTAACCTTTTGTTAATATATGAATATTATGCTTGGATGTGAAATATAATTCTCAAGTTAATTAATTACTTCTAATTTTTTTTTTGTAGAGTAATTAAATTATTTGTTTCAGTAATGATATTTTAGCACATATATGTATTGCAGTTTAAAAATAATAAAATAAATTATATATTTTTATAGTATTATATATTAAGATTTTTTAATTCGTATAATAATAATTATATTAAGCATGTTATTAAATTATATTTTTTATTAAATTATATTTAATAATAATTATGTTAAAATATGATTAAATTATTTATTATTTTTATTAAATTATTTTCAATAATAACCTTATTAAAATTTAATAACAATAACAATAATCATCTACCTAAAAAAATTCATAAAAGGTATTCTGGTAATTTTAGTTCTTTTCCTTATGCTATTACAACATCATTCCATTCAACCAAACACAAGAATTTTATTACAGCTCTATTCCATTCCATTCAACCAAACAGTTGAATTACTTATTACAACTCTATTCCATTACACCTCTATTCCATTACACCTCTATTCAATTACAGCTCTATTCCATTACAGCGAACCAAACATGGTGTTAGGGTTTCTATACTAGAAAATGTGGCACTAAGGGTTTGTTGTACTAAGGTTTCGTCATTCTGATAGATCAGGCCCAAACAGAATCCCAATTGCACGCCCAATCAAAAAATTAAAATAAATTCAATCGTCTATAATTAATAAAAAAATTTAACCCATAAGTTGGGGCATGACAAGTAGGTGGAAGGCCATGCCGACAACTCTACAACCAATTCTTAGTTGGATGGCTAGACGAAGAAGTATCTAGAAATATAGGAATTCGAAGTAAGGGCTATTGGTGTCGGTAGTTGTGAGCAAAGGCAATGTCTAATGCTTGACAAATTTGATGAGGACTAAGGCACAAGGCCAAATGTATAATAAATAAATTATTATTTATAAAATAAAACTAAAATAAAAAAAGAAAAGTTTGAATTTAGTTTAAGTCTTGTTTGTAGTTTTTTTAATATATTTTATTTATAAAATTATTAATTTAATAAATAAATTTCATTTTAGAAAAAAGAGAAAAAAAAAGTATTCATTCATTTAAAATTTTGTATGTATTTTTAGAAAATCTTATGTATTTTTATCGAAAAATTAACTTTTAAATATTGTTTTTATTTTTTAATAGTTTTAAAAGTTTTTAATTTTTAAGAATCAAAATTAAATTGACAGAATTTGTCAAGTTGGTGGTAAAATTTGTTGAACTTTTTTTAGAATTAGGACCAAATTAATATAATCTGTAACGCCCCAAATTCTCTTATATCTGCTTCTATTAGATTTTGACACAACTATGTAACTGCTTCAATGGTTAAGTGTTCTGGGTGTGTGGGAGGTCCAAAGTTCAAGCCCTATCTTTGGCTTAAGCCTTCTATTTACTCAATGGGCTTATATTTAATTATCTGTAAATTCATATCAGAATGAGCCTGCTGGTTTGAGTGGTAAGGGAGTCTGTGTGTTGTGTGGAGAACCTGAGTTCGAATCCTTGCGTGAGCATGGGTATTATTTTTGCTCAGTCGTCCAATAGAATTTCGGTGGAGCTGAAAAACTAGGGTGGTTGAGAGTTAGTGGGATAGTGGGAGGAAAATTAGGGAGGTTATCAGATTTCTGGGGATTGTCCAGTTTGAATTCTTTTTCCGAAATTTCTCAAAAAAAAATTGACGTTTCTTTTCTCTGTTGCTCTTCCCTCCGCATTTTTCTTATCTCCTTCATCTTCCTCTTCTTTTTCTTTTGATTTTGGAACGGTAATTGCAAGCTAGTCAGTAAGGCCTGTGATTGTTGTGGCTCTTTTCTGTTCAACACCATTTGCGTTTCGATTCGGTGAGTTTGGGTAAGGTAATTCAGTTTTGGTTATTTAAGTTCGTTATTAATGGTTGTCGTTTTACCGTCAGGGGAGGATTCAGGAACTCGGAATCGCTCGTCGAGAACTTAGTTTCGTGGGAATTGTCGTTGTTCAATCGAAGGTAAGGGGTTGTTACTTAAAGGGTGAATAACTCATTATGGATTCGATTTTAGTTCGGTTTTAAACGTCTAATTCGGTGTTTACGATGATCAATCTTAGGTGCTGTGTGGTTCGGAGGTGTTTCCACTTCAAAAATGTACCAGTTGTGTACTCGAAACGCAGAAATTGAGCTTTCGACAAAAGTTGAAAAAGGCCAGTGTCGACGCCACACGAGCGTGTGGTCACCCGTGTGGCAGGCCATGTGCGACAACACGGTCGTGTGATCGACGAAGGCCAGGCCGTGTGTAAGACACGGGCGTATGATGGCCGGGGTGTGGCTGTGTGGGCCACATGGGCTAAACCGAATTAGACGTGTGGGCCCACACGGACACACCACACGGGCATGTAATATCTAGGTCAGGTCGTGTGATCCACACGGGCAAGGCCAATCTGGGCGTGTGGGCCCACACGGGCAAACAACATAGACGTGTGGGCTTATTTAGCTAAAATGTTTCCTAAGGTTGCACGGGTCGCCCAAGACGACTGTGAACCTACTGTAGGGTCGGTAAGCACTACTTAGACCCTAAATCGTGTGACCTGACTATATATTGTATGTATTGAGCATGTTAAATTTATGCATGTTTACTGATCCTTATGTATGACTGATAATTGAATTGTAGCATGTAAGCATATAATTTTGTATGTCTACATTGAGCATGTTTAGTTGCATCTGCATTGGGGTGGGATGATTGATTATTGGAGGAAATGTACTAAAATGCTTTCATGCCTATTATCTGGCAGCTCAGCTGCAATATTACTGATATGTGCTGCATTCAGTATGACTTGGTGTGTTGGGCTGGGTGGGTGTTTTAAACCCCACATGGTGTGTATGGATGCTCGGAGATGATGTGTAGAGGCTGGTGGGTAGGATACTGATTTCTGTTATTGTATGCATACTGTATTTGAGATGGGCTAAGGCCCTAATTTATATCTGAAACTGTATCTGAATGGGCTAAGGCCTAAACTGTATCGGAATCTGTAATGGGCTTAGGCCCCAGACTGCATTTGACTGATAACTGTTGTTTGATTGTATATATGTCTTCTGTGGGGATTACACACTGAGTTTACGTAAACTCACCCCCTTTCTATTTTATCTGTACAGGTAATCCCCAGACTTAGTTGGATCGGTGCAGCGGAGGAATCAGTGGTGACCACATGACTATTGAACTGTTTTAAAATTCATTTATGGTTTTTATCTCCCATTTTGTTTGAGGTATTTTGATGTAATTTGGTACTTTTAGACTGTTTGCTTTTATTTTGGATTTTAACGGTTTTCATGGACTTTTAAACTGCAAAACTCAACGAAAACTCAGTTTAATTAAAAACAATATTTTTCCTAAATGCGAACGGTTTTCTTAAAATATCACGGTTTAAAAAGCTTCTGCTATAGAATATGTTTTTAAAAGAATTAAATTAACGAGAAAATAATTTTGAAATTGATGAGGGATAAAAAAAAGCTAATAGATGGAAAACGGTCTTAACTTGATAAATTCATTTTCAAATCCCATTCCATGTGACATCGCAGATTCAGCCATAACGTCTAGGCCGAGTTTGGGGTGTTATATTTAGTGGTATCAGAGCCATGTTATAAAACTCGACTGTGGATTTTGGATTTTTAAAACTTGATTTTTAAAGAACTAATTTTCAAATTATTTAAAATGATTTGATTGAAAATATGGTACACCGAGTCTCCGGCGCCGATCCTGTAAGTATTCTGATAAACTATTATGATATTATGGATAGTCTATTTTGAAAACACTCTAGTTAATGTATACTGAAATTGTAGTGAAACTGAAACTGATAGAGACTGTACTTGCGAAAAACAAACTCTAAATTTATGATACTGCTTACATAAAACATCTATTAATAAATACTGAAACTGTAACTGATTCATAAAATTCATAATACAAATAAATTCGAATAGACATGAGCGCACGAGGTATCAGTGGACATGGTACTAGTAGCCGAGGTAGAGGCTGTAGGGGGCCTCGAGTTGGGTCCTCTTCTCTGGGCAGAATGCCGAACCTAGATACGAGTGAGACGCCGGTGTCACCTATTACTAAGACTGGGTCTCAAGATCGCATGGCTGGGGATGACGCATTGTCTCAGTCTATGTTAAGGATACTGGAGAGGGTCGTTGGGCCCAACACTGGATCTGGAGGCCGAGGGTTGGTTATGGAATGACTTCGGTCTAATGGAGCTGAACTTTTTAGGGGTGTCATTGGAGTCGCCCCTAATGTGGCTGAGTACTGGATAGAGGCTACTGAGAGGATAATGGATGATTTAGACTGTACCCTTGAGCAGAAATTGAAGGGTGCAGTCTCATTGCTTCGCGATGAGGCCTATCAGTGGTGGCTGACCGTTACGGAGGGCACTCAGCCCGATCGTCTTTCTTGGGAGTTATTTAAGTCTGCCTTCCAAGGGAAGTATGTGGGAGCAAGTTACATCGATGCTCGTAGGCGTGAGTTTCTGAACCTCACTCAGGGAGACCGATCAGTGGCCGAGTATGAGGCCAAATTTTTTAGGCTGAGTCGCTATGCGCGAGGTATGGTGGCATCTGAATATGAGAGATGTGTCCGTTTTAAGGACGGCCTTAGGGATAATTTGAGGGTACTGATAGCTCCGCAGAGGGAGCGAGAGTTTTCCGTTCTGGTAGAGAAGGCGAAGATCACCGAAGAGGTTAAACGCGCTGAGCGCCAAAATAGAGATCGTGAGAGGGGTAAGAACAAGAGGGATTTGGAGCCCTCGAGTTCAGTATAGAAGCCTAAGAAAAAGGCCAAGACTGATGGGCCGGTTAGAGCTTGGCCCCCTGTTGCTCCTACTGGATTGCAGTCGTGTGGAGATTGTGGTAGACGCCATCAGGGCAAGTGTTGGAAAAGGACTAGGGCGTGTTTGAGGTGTGGGTCATTAGAACACCGCATTCGGGAGTGTCCGCTGAGGGCTAATCAGGTGCAAGCTTCGGCTTTTTATACTGCGCAGCCATAGAGGGTAGTTCAACAGCCACCGAGGGGCCGTGGTCAGGCTAGAGGTGGTAACGATATGGGCCGTGGACAGAGAGCACCAGACAGAGGTGCTGGACAAACTGAGGCGAGGCAACCTGCTCTTGTTTATGCTGCTCGTCACCGAGAGGATCGAGATGCTCCAGACGTCATTACCGGTACATTCTTAATTTATGATGTACCTTACTTTGCTTTGATAGACATAGGTTCCACATATTCCTATGTAGCTAGCACTGTGTCCGAAAACTTAGGGATTTTGGTTTAGAGTGCTTCTAGTGAGGTGACTGTGCTTAGTCCACTGGGGCAATCGGTTCGGGTTAGCAAACTGTATAGAGATGTTTCGCTAGAGATTCAAGGGTGGGTATTTCTGGCTAATCTGATAGGGCTTCCGTTTGGGGAGCTCGATCTGATTCTGGGTATGGACTAGTTGGTCAAGCACCGTGTCAGTCTAGACTATGCGACTAAGAGGGTCGTCTTGAGAACTGAGGAGAATGATGAGGTAGTCATGATTGGAGAACATCGAAATTATTTGACTAATGTGATCTCTGCATTGGTGGCTGAGAAACTGGTTCGTAAGGGTTGTGAGGCGTTCTTGGCCTATATTAGTGTTTCTGTTTCTGGGGACTCTACTGTAAAGGATATCAGGACTGTAAGGGATTTTCTGGACGTCTTTCCTGAGGAGCTATAGGGATTGCCTCCGAACCGGGAGGTTGAGTTTGGGATCGAGCTTCTTCCGGGTACAGCTCCGGTGTCCATCGCTCCCTAACGTATGGCACCAAAAGAGCTTACAGAGCTTAAGGCTCAACTGCAGGAACTTTTGGACCGTGGTTTCATCCGTCCTAGTGTGTCTCTGTGGGGAGCACCAGTTTTGTTTTTTAAGAAGAAGGATTGGACCATGAGGATGTGCATTGACTATCAGCACTTGAACAAGCTGACCATTAAGAATAAGTATCTGCTTCCAAGAATTGACGACTTGTTTGATCAGTTCAGAGGGGCTTCGGTATTCTCTAAGATTGATCTCCATTCAGGGTACCATCAGTTGAGGGTTAAGGATGTGGATGTGCATAGGACCGCATTTAAGACTCGGTATGGGCACTACAAGTTCCTAGTTATGCCTTTTGGGTTGACGAATGCACCGGCCGCATTTATGGTGTAACAGCCCGTTTTTGGTCAAATCAGAATAGTGGTTTTGGAACCACCAATCTGATGTTGGAAAATTATTTTAATAATATTCTCGGTATTTACAGCATGTTATTTGATATGTGTGATAATTTAGTGAGCTAATTTTACTGTTTGAATTGTTAATTCGGTAAAAATGACTAAATCGCATAAATTGCAAAAGTGCTGTTCTATTAGCTAATGATGTCAAATAGCTATAGAACTTTGAAGTTTAGGTCCTTAAGTGGTAAATATACCATTATTTGGTTAGTGGATGTTAATGTTTTGGCATAAATGAAATTTTGTATTAATTTTAAGGTTAAAATGGTAAAATAGTTAATAAATGTTATATTAATAAAAACAAAGTGAATTTTTGTCCATCTTTTCTCTCTTTTGGCCGAATATTGATGAAGAAGAAAGTCTTTGATTGATTTTTAGGGTTCGGCACTTGCAAGGTCATTTGGTAAGTGTTTTGAGCTCGATTTTTTATGATTTTTACGTTTTTGAGATCGTTGCTTCGTATTCTAGCTAGCTCGTACCTTACATTACGAAACTGTTAAATATTTTGAGAGTTTCCATTGTTGAATCCATTTGTTCTTTGATGTTTAATGTTGAAATATGAAAGCTTGATGATAGTTTTACATGTTTTGTTAAGTGATTTTTGATGAAAATGCATAATAGGGATTAAATTGTAAAATGTGCAAATTGTGTGGTTAAAATGTGAAATAAAAGGAAAATATAGACTACTAGGGGTATAATAGTAATTCGGCTAGCATGGGTATAATTGGAATTACACTAATTTGTGATTTTATACAATAAGGACTAAATTGTGAAATATGTGAAATATGTGGGGCAAAAGTGTAAATGTGTCTTAAAGCATGTTTTGAACTAAATTGAATGATTAGATGATTGAATAAGTTAATTTTGAATATATTTAGATCAAGAAAAATGGAATTCGGATCAAGATCGGGGAAAAACGAAAGTTATCGATTAATCGACTCGATTCGCCGTTTTAACATCCGAGGTAAGTTCGTATGCAATAAGCATTGTTATAATTATGCTTTTTAATGCTTTGATATTGCATAAATTGTATATACAGGACTACATTTATTTTCGACGATAAATCGGCTAATTGTGGCACTTAGTGTACGAGACATTGAGATTGGCATTTAGTGTGCGAGACATTAAGATTTGCACTTAGTGTGCGAGACATTGAGATGGCACTTAGTGTGCGAAACATCAAGTAAGGCACTTGGTGTGTAGAATTATAATAGCTTCGGCTATGCGATGGCACTTAGTGTGCGAAACATCGAGTATTCGACAGTGCTACGTCAAGGTATGAGTTCGTTATGAAATTGTACAGGTATGTACATGTAAGTATGAAGATTAAATAGAAAAGGTTATGACTTCGCATATAAGTATATGAATAAGCTTATGGAAGGTTTGATATTATCATGAAGTATACATTAACTTGTTCAAATTGATGATTTGTATTTTACGAATTGTTGAGTATATTTAGTATGAACTTACTAAGCTTTGTAGCTTACTTTGTTTGTTTTTCCCGTGTTTTATAGTGGATTCAAAGCTAGCTCGGATTCGGGGATCGTCAGAGACTACGTCACACTATCCAACCATCTACTTGGTACTTTTGAATTGTGTATATATGGTATATGGCATGTATAGGCTTGAGTCATTTTGGTTATGTTTTGAAAGTGAATATTGCCATTTGAGATGATTTATAAATGGTAATGTTTTATTTGTATTTATAGCCATGAGATTTGGCTTAATTTGGCTAGTTTGATTATGTATATATAAGTGTGCTTATGGTTTATATTATGAGGTTTGTGGAATTGGTATTATGCTTGTGAATTGGAACAAAATGATGTATGTTTGGTAAATGTTTTTAGATATGAACTAATGTCATTTTGTAAAGTGTTTAATGTTACTTGGAAATGGTTGATAAATTGATGATGATTGTGATTGAAGTTTAGGCTAAGAAATGTTAGATGAAATGGTAAGAATTATGGTAGATTTGGTTGTTATGGATTACCTATTTTGCTTTATTTTTGTGCCATAAGTGTAGATGACAGTTTGTACCAAGTGGAGTGGCAAAATGGCTTGGTAAATAGCCTATTTTTGTCCACACAGGCAGAGACACGAGCGTGTGTCTCAGCCGTGTGTGACACACGGTCAACTTACACGGCCGTGTGTCCCCTAGTTTTGAAATTAAATTGAATTCAGTATGCTCCACACAGTCTCACACACGGGCGTGTGACTGGCCGTGTGGTACAAGTCCGTATACCCCCTAAATGGCATACGGCCTAGCATACGGGCGTGTGACTTGGCCGTGTTGCACAAGTCAGTATCCCCTATAGTTTTGGCACGGCCTGGCACACGGGCGTGTGTAGCCACTTCGAAGGGTACACGGGCTAGACACACGGGTGTGTGGTCAGCTGTGTGACCCAAGTCAGTATGTATACCCTATTTTCACACGGCCTGAGACACGGGCGTGTCTACTAGTCGTGTGAGGCACACGGCCTGTTCATACGAGCGTGTGACCCTTGTTTACATGAAAAATTTCTAAGTGTCCAAAATTTTTGTATGATATCGGTTTAGTCCCGAACCACTTCTAAAGCATGTTTAAGGCCTCGTAGGCCCTTATAAGGGACAATGTGATTGTGTGGAATGATTTATGAGAATGAATACTTATTGTTATATAAACATATGCTTTATGTGTTGTGAATGGATCGGTAATACCTTGCAACCCTATTTCGGCGTTGAATATGGGTGAGGGGTGTTACATATGGATCTGATGAATCGAGTGTTTCAGCCCTATCTTGCCCAGTTCATCGTAGTTTTCATCGACGACATTTTGGTATACTCTAAGACTGAAGATGAGCATGATGAGCATCTTAGAGTAGTGCTTCAGATTCTGCGTGAGAAGAAACTTTACGCTAAGCTAAGCAAGTGTGAGTTCTAGCTTCGTGAAGTAACTTTACTGGGGCATGTGGTTTCTGGTGAGGGGATTTGAGTCGATCCTACGAAGATTGAGGCTGTACTAGATTGGAAATAGCCTAAGAATGTGTTGAAGATTCGCAATTTTCTGGGTTTGGCGGGATACTATCGGCGTTTCGTTGAAGGGTTCTCTATGATTGCTGCACCGTTAACTAAGCTTCTATGTAAGGGTGTACGTTTGTCTGGACGGATGCGCAACAGTCGAGCTTTGAGAAGCTCAAATCTGTTTTGACTCAGGCTCCTGTTCTGATACAGCCTGAATCTGGAAAGGAGTTTGTAGTATTCAGTGATGCGTCGCACGTTAGTTTGGGTAGCGTCCTGATGCAGGATGGTAAGGTTGTGGCATATGCGTCTTGTCAGCTCAAGACGCATGAGGCAAATTATTCGACGCATGATTTGGAATTGGTCGCTGTATTCTTTGCTTTGAAAATCTGGAGGCACTATCTATACGGTGAGAGGTGTATTATTTACACTGGTTACAAAAGCCTCATGTACCTCTTGACTCAGAAGGTGTTGAATCTTAGGCAGCGTAGATAGATTGAGCTGCTTAAAGACTATGACTGTACTATTGAGTACCATCTTGGCAAGGCCAATGTGGTGGCCGATGCGTTGAGTCGTAGGGCGATGACTGATCTGAGAGCGATGTTCGCTCGGCTTAGTTTGTTCGATGACGGAAGTTTGTTGGCTGAGTTGCAGGTTAAGCCGACTTGGATAGAACAGATTCGGGATATGCAATTAGAGGATGAACCGTTGGGTCTTCGGTTCCGTCAGATTGAGAGTGGCAGCACTACGACTTTGGGTTGAATAGTGATAGGGTACTCTGTTTCTGTGGTTAGATTTGTGTGCCGAATGATACTGATTTGAGGCAGTCTATTCTGAGGGAGGCGCATAGTAGCCCTTATGTTATGCATCCCGGTGGGAATAAGATATACCGAGATCTTCGAGAACTGTATTGGTGGTTGAGATTGAAACGGGAGGTTACTGATTTTGTGGCACGATGTCTGACATGCCAGCAGGTTAACGCTGAGCATCAGTTACCTGCGGGTTTGCTGCAGCCGGTTAAGATTCTGCTATGGAAGTGGGAGCGAGTAACGATGGAATTCGTTAGTGGGTTGCCTCTAACACCCACAAAGAAAGATTCTGTTTGGGTCATTGTGGATCGATTGACCAGGTCTGTGCACTTCATTCCGGTTAGGACCAACTATTCTCTTTAGAAGTTAGTTAAGCTCTACATTTCTGAGATAGTGTGTAACACCCCTAACATGTGTCCGACGCCGGACTAGGGTTAAGAGCGTTACCGGACAGATCGGAAACTTTAACAGACAATTCATCAAGTAACTCATCAATTACATTCATATTGTCCCTTAAGTAAGTCATCGAGACTTAAAGCATGCTCAGAAATAGGGTAGGGACTAAACTGGAACACATACGAAATTTCACGGAAATTTAAAACTTTTCTAAGTTTCAGGGGTTACACGCCCGTGTAGGCAAGCCGTGTGCCTCCCACGGCTGCTGGACACTCCCGTGTGTCCTCCCCGTGGTCGAATCTGACCTCACATCCACAGCCACCAAGCACGCCCGTGTGCCTTGGCCGTGATCGAATCTGACTTCACATCCACGGCCACCAAGCACACCCGTGTGCTAAGGCCGTGTACTCTTAGGCCATATACTGACTTTCTCACACGGCTACTAGACACGTCCGTGTGTCTTGGCCGTGTGCTATTAGGCTAGCTACTGACTTAGCCCCACGGTCACTAGGCACGCCCGTGTGTCACAACCGAGTGACATTATAGGCCATTTGCAAGGCCAAAATGCCACCCACATAGGTCATACCTACAAGCAATGTTTACCAACTCATTTCATACTCAAATGACACACAAAAACATGCCAAATTAACCATTCAATCTA
Source organism: Gossypium sturtianum (assembly GCA_025698515.1). NCBI lineage: Eukaryota > Viridiplantae > Streptophyta > Magnoliopsida > Malvales > Malvaceae > Gossypium > Gossypium sturtianum. The sequence goes on from CM046951.1 coordinate 20,198,989, forward strand.
TACATTCAATACCAATTCTAAACATACTAAAATACAAGGTTAAAACTCATCTCATCACAAACATGTTTCATTCATTCACTTAATCAGAACTTGACCATTTTATGCATCAACTAACCATACCAAAACATACTTCATAAATCACATTCTTTCAAGCAAATTCTCAACATCAAAACTAGCCAAATCACATGGCTAAATTCATATAACAAACTTTTACCAAATGCTAGCCTATACATGCCATATCTAGCTTTATACATTCCCAAAATGTACCAAAATAGGTTTAGTAGTGTGATGATTTATCCTTGACGGTCCCGAGCCTTCAAAGAGCTTTAACGACCTATAAAACAGAGAAAATACATACATAGAGTAAGCTTTCTAAAAGCTTAGTAAGTCATATACAAATAAACTTAATATGTAAAGCATATAAGCATATAACCACATTGGCACAATTCATATACATAGCAAATTTCTCACATATATACTTTGGTCCATATCCTTTGCCATATTTGCCACATTCATCAATTTAAGAATCATAGTAAGATTACATAGGTACTTACCTTATATACACACTTAGTGTATAAATCAACGTACCTGAAACAGATATACAATTCACCTAGCCATTCGTATCACAGACTTGCCAACGTCCCAGACGAGGTCTTACATGTAATCGGATATCGGTGCCACTGTCCCAGACAGGGTCTTACACGAATCAATACGATGCCGATGTCCCAGACATGGTCTTACACGTAAAGATTATATCGATGCCAACGTCCCAGACGTGGTCTTACACGTAACACTCATGTCGATGCCCACGTCCCAGACGAGGTCTTACACGAAATCTAAAATCAATGCCAACATCCCAGACGTGGTCTTACATGATAAAAACAGAACAAATACCTATGTCATGACATAGCTAATCCTATATATGCCTAGGTTCATACGGGACTTCTCGGACTTAACACTATATCATCCATAACTCGGAATTCATATACAAAGCATCCCATAAGCATTCATTTTCATCAATAATCTTATAAATAAGCTCAATTCAATATAACAACATTTATTTACAATATGACTTACCTCGGATTTGATTTAACAGAAACGGAAACGGCTACTCGGTTACTTTCGCCTTCCCGCGGTCTAAGTCCGTTTCCTCGGTTCTTGATCTAAACATATTCAGAATTAACCCTTTTATTCACTAATTCATTCAATTCAGTCCAAGGACACACATTTAGGGCTATTTGCAAATTAACCCTCACATTTGCACAATTTATCAATTTAGTCCATCTTTCTCAAAACATCAAATTCAAAAAATTAATACATACACATGCTTAGTCGAATGTTCATACACCTCATACAAGCCCATATTTTCCGTCAAATTTGCAATTTAGTCCTCAAAAATAATATTTTCTCAATTTAGCCCTAATTAGCTAAATTCATCAAAAATTCAAGAACAAAGTTTGTTCATCTAGCTCACATCTTTCATTTAACACCATAAACGATCACAAAGCTCAACATATCAACAATGGTATATCTCATGAACATCACCAATACACAAAATTAATTCATGGGCTTGATAGTAGGCAAGGTAACAATCTCTAAAACATAAAAATCATCAAATTATAAAGCCAAAACATACCTTAATTTTGATTAATGAATGCCGAATGCCCTAGAAAATTTATTTCTCTTTTTCTTTGGTATTTTCGGCTAGAATGGATGAACACATCCACTAGCTTTCTCATTTGCTTTATTAATAACATATTATTAATCCATTTACTAAAATATCCATTCAATTAATAACTAAAAACAACTATGCATTAAGGATATATTTGTCCATATCCATCCACTAACTAAATAGTGGCTTAATAGCCACATAAGGCCTTCACATTTACAAAGCCACAACACATGGATACTTTAACAAATAGCAAGCAACTTTCACATTTAATGCAATTCAATCCTTTTGTCAAATTAAACATATATACAGACAAATTAACTTATGAAAATTTAATACATGCTTAAACACTCATCAAGGGCACAGAAAATAATATTAAAATATTATACAAACTCGGATTTGTGGTCCCAAAACCACTACTCTGACTAGGGTATAAATCGGACTGTTACATAGTGAGACTGCATGGGGTTCCAGTGTCGACTATTTCTGACAGAGATCCTCGCTTCACGTCTCGGTTCTGGAAAAAGTTACATGAGGCTCTAGGTTCGAGATTAGACTTTCGTACTGCGTTCCATCCTCAGACCGATGGTCAATCTGAGAGGGTGATTCAGATACTGGAGGATATGTTGAGGAGTTGTGTTATCGATTTTCGAGGCAGTTGGGAGAAGTATCTGTCGCTAGCCGAGTTCGCCTACAATAACAATTTCCAGTCGAGTATTCAGATGGCACCTTACGAGGCTCTGTATGGTCGTAAGTTTCGTACTCATTTGTGTTGGACTGAGTTGGGTAAACGGCAAGTTTTGGGTCCAGAGTTGGTTTCTGAAACTAAGGATAAGGTGCAACTGATTCGAGATCGACTGAAAGCGGCTTCTGACAGACAGAAGTCTTATGCAAATCTAAAGAGACTTGAGATTGAGTATTCTGTGGGGGATTTCGTGTTTCTTAAGGTCTCTCCGTGGAAGAAAGTTCTGAGGTCGGTCGTACGGGCTAGTTGAGCCCTAGGTTCATCGGGTCGTATCAGATTCTGAAGTGAGTGGGACCGGTCGCTTATCAGTTGGAATTACCTCCAGAGCTAGACCACATTCATGATGTATTCCATGTCTCGATGTTGAGGCGTTACCACTCTGATCCTACTCATATTGTCCCTACTGAGGAGATTAAGGTTAGGCCAGATTTGACCTTCGAAGAGAAGCCGGTTCAGATTCTGGATCGCGATGTAAAGGTTCTTCGGAAGAAGTCTATCCCATTAGTGAAGGTGCTGTGGCGGAATCACAGCACTGAGGAGGCCACGTGGAAGCCTGAGGATACGATGCATCAGCAGTATCCTCATCTGTTCTGACCAGGTAAATTTCGAGGTCGAAATTTCTTTTAGGGGATAGAGTTGTAACGCCCCAAATTCTCTTATATCTGCTTCTGTTAAATTTTGACACAATTGTGCATCTGCTTCAGTGGTTAAGTGTTCTAGGAGTGTGAGAGGTCCCAAGTTCAAGCCCTATCTTTGGAAAATTTTGAAATTTTTCTGACTTAAGCCTTTTATTTACTCAATGGGCTTATATTTAATTATCTGTAAATTCATATCAGAATGAGCCTACTGGTTCGAGTGGTAAGGTAGTCTGTGTGTTGTGTGGAGAACCTGAGTTCGAATCCCTGCGTGAGCATAGGTATTATTTTTACTCAGTCGTCCAATAGAATTTCGATGGAGCTAAAATACTGAAGTGGTTGTGAGTTAGTGGGATAGTGGGGGAAAATTAGGGAGGTTATCAGATTTCTGGGGATTGTCCAGTTTGAATTCTTTTTCCCAAATTTCTCAAAAAAAAACTGACGCTTCTTTTCTCTGTTGCTTTCCCCTCCGCGTTTTTCTTCTCTCCTTCGTCTTCCTCTTTTTTTTCTTTTAATTTTCAAACGGTAATTGCCAGCTAGTCAGTAAGGCATGTGGTTGTTGTGGCTCTTTTCTGTTCAACACCATTTGCGTTTCGGTTCAGTAAGTTTGGGTAAGGTAATTCGATTTTTGTTATTTAAGTTCATTATTAATGGTTGTCGTTTTGCCGTTAGGAGAGGATTCAGGAACTTGGAATTGCTCGTCCGGAACTTAGTTTCGTGGGAATTGTCGTTGTTCGATCGAAGGTAAGGGGTTGTTACTTGAGGGGTGAATAACTCGTTATAGCTTCGGTTTTAGTTCAGTTTTAAACATCTAATTCGGTGTTTACGATGATCAATATTAGGTGCTGTGTGGTTCGGGGGTGTTTCCACTTCAAAAACGTACCAGGTGTGTACCCGAAACGCAGAAATCGAGTTTTTGACAAAAGTCGAAAAAAGGCCACTATCGACACCACACGAGCATGTGGTCACCCGTGTGGCAGGCTGTGTGCTACAATACGACCGTGGGATCGACGAAGGCCAGGCCGTGCACAAGACACAGTAGTGTGATGGCTGGGGTGTAGCCGCGTGGGCCACACGGGCTAAACCGAAATGGGCATGTGGGCCACATGGACACGCCACATGAGCGTGTGATATCTGGGCCAGGCCGTGTGATCCACACGGGCAAGGCCAATCTGAGTGTGTGGGCCACACGGACGTGTGGGCCCACACGAGCAAACCACATGGACGTGTGGGCCCATTTAGCTAAAATGTTTCCTAGGGTTGCACGGGTCACCCAAGACGACTGTGAACCTACTGTAGGGTCGGTAAGCACTACTTTGACCCTAAATCATGTGACCTGACTATATACTGTATATATTGAGCATGTTAAATTTATGCATGTTTACTGATCCGTATGTATAACTGATAACTGAATTGTAGCATGTAAGCATGTAATTCTGTATGTCTGCATTGAGCATGTTTAGTTGCATCTGCATTGGGGTGGGATGATTGATTATTGGAGGAAATGTACTGAAAGGCTTTCATGTCTATTATCTGACAGCTCAGCTGCAATATTACTGATATGTGTCGCATTCGGTACAACTTGGTGTGTAGGGCTGGGTGGGTGTTTTAAACCCCATATGGTATGTTGGGATGGTCGGAAATGGTGTGTAGAGGCTGGTGGGTAGGATACTGATTTCTATTACTATATGCATACTGTATCTGAGATGGGCTAAGGCCCTAATTTATATTTGAAACTGTATCTGAATGGGCTAAGGCCTATACTGTAACGGAATCTGTAATGGGCTTAGGCCCCAGACTGCATTTGGCTGATAACTATTGTTTGATTGTATGTATGTCTTCTGTGGGGATTACACACTGAGTTTACGTAAACTCACCCCCTTTCTGTTTTATCTGTACAGGTAATCCCCAGACTTAGTTGGATCGATGCGGCGAAGGACTCAGCGGTGACCACATGACTATTGAACTGTTTTAAAACTCATTTATGATTTTTATCTCCCATTTTGTTTGAGGTATTTTGATGTAATTTGGTACTTTTGGACTGTTTTCTTTTATTTTGGATTTTAACGGTTTTCATGGACTTTTAAACTGCAAAACTCAACGAAAACTCGGTTTAATTAAAAACAATGTTTTTCCTAAACGCGAACGGTTTTCTTAAAATATCACGGTTTTAAAAGCTTCCGCTACAGAATATGTTTTTAAAAGAATCAAATTAACGAGAAAATAATTTTGAAATTGACGAGGGATAAAAAAAAGCTAATAGATGGAAAACGGTCTTAACTTGATAAATTTGTTTTCAAATCCCATTCCATGTGACATCGCCAGATTCGGCCATAACTTCTAGGCCGGGTTTGGGGTGTTACATAATCTGTAAACTTGGAGGGATAACTTTGTTATTATTCCAATAAAAAAGGCTTTCGTTAGTGGTTTAATGGATGTGACCAAAATAATAAAATTTGATAACGTTAGTAACTAAAATAGAAAATTTTAAACTTGAGTGACCAAAATAGAAACATGCTAATAGTTGGGTAATTATTTTTACAGTTTACCTAAAATTCAAAACTCATGTTGAACTTGTTAGGTTGAAAATAAAAGGGATAAATATTAAAACTACACATGAACTTTGATCTAATATGTAATGTCATACATGAACTTTGATGTTGTTTGATTTTATAAATGAAATTTTAATTGAATTTAATTTTCAAAAAAATCGCTATCAACATTATCTAATTAGCACTATTTTACATTGATATATTGCATACATAAATAATTATATCAATCCAATGAAAATAAATGCATGTATTAATTTCTTTAAAGTGTATAATTGAATCAAAATAAAAGTTTTATATATACATATCAACCACAAATCAAGTTTCATGTGTATAATTGCGCCAATTAAAGTTTATGTATCAAATTACACATTAAACTAAAGTTCATGTATAAATTTTATATTTATCCCAAAATAAAATCATCTAAAAAAAAGACAAACTCAATAATATCCAAACATATATATCAAAGGGATTGGCTTAACATGTTGAGCCTTGTGTCACGGACTTAGATTTCTCTCACGCAATTCATGCAGCCTTAGGTAGTTTCTCTGCTCCAAAAACACCTAAGTCAGCCTAACTCCCAATAATTGAGGATTCAACAGAATTCCTATAAGGCACCCACGAAGAACGAATGCAAGAACGAAGAGTGAAAGAACTCGAAAGATGAATAAAGCTACAGAAAAAGAAAGAACACTAGAGAGAAGGTTTTGAATGAATGCTCTCAAATTTATATTACTCACTGAATGAATTACAATGAGGGGGAGAGGTCTTTATTTATAGTTGAGCCCCTCCAAAATCAACGGTACATATCAAAATACATTAACGGCTAAGATTAAAAGTTATCTACAAATCAAATCTCTAAGATTACAGAATCGTATCTTCTAAAGATTACATATCATATATAGGATCACATATATTTGAAGATCATGTTCCATATTTGCCAAGCTTTGCAGATAGGCCTTCAATCTCTCCTAGCAACGGACCAGTCCGGTTGGGCCAAATGACCTCCTTTGAACATGTTGGTTCACACAAGTGCGTCATGGTTGTGGGCTCCCATGCGCAACCCATGACATTCTCTCCCACCTGTTCTAGCGATGCCCTCATCGCATCCTACTCATGGAACTGGTCTATCTTTCCTTAGAATTGCCACAATGCCTCGGCAGGTTCCCAACTTGTTTCACTATCGGGAAGTCCCTTCCATCAAACTAAGTATTCATACCGCAGCCGATATTACTTTCGTCTGATCACACGGTTTGCCTCAATGCTTTCAACTTCACACTCGTAGGAGACCTTTACCCCCATTGGTGCTCGTTCAAAATTACCTCGATTTGGATCCTCTTGATCCTCATGGAATGGCTTAAGCATGCTTACGTGAAAGACTGGGTGGACTTTGAGCTTTGCCGGTAACTCAAGCTTGTAGGCCACTTTGCCTACTCTCTTCACAACTCGAAACGGTCCCTCATACCGTCGTACAAGCCCCTTGTGCAAATCATTGTGTCGTAAAATCAAGTGTAATTTAGCAAGAACTGAATCACCTACCTAAATTTGCACATCTCTTCGATTTTGAACCACCCGCTTCTTATTGTGCTTACTTGCCTTGTGTAGGCAAGCTTTAGCCAAGTTATTCTTCTCTTGCCAATCCTTTGCAAATCGGTAAGCTAATGGATTTGGTCCTATATAACGGGTCAAAATAGATTTGGGTGTGAGTGGCTGTTGCCCCTTCACTATCTCGATCAGACTTTGATTCATGGCCCCACTTCACTGCAAATTGTATGAAAATTGGGCCACATCCAACAACTTTGGCCAGTCCCTTTGTGTGGCACTCACAAAGTGTCAAAGATATATCTCCAACAGCGCATTCACTCATTCGGTTTGCATATCTGTTTGTGGATGCATGCTAGTGGAAAAGTGCAAGTCTAAGCCCATCGACTTGAACAACTCCATCTAGAATCGGCTCATGAATCACCCATCTCGATCACTGATGATATACAGTGGCACTCCCCAATATTTCACCACGTGTCTAAGGAACAAACGAGCTGCCTCCTTAGTAGAGCACTCCTTGGTAGTTGGAATAAATGTTGCATACTTCGAAAACCTGTCCACCACAACAAGAATACTTGTAAACCCATCAAACTTAGGCAAACCAACAATAAAATCCATGGATACACTCTCCCATGGTCTCTCCGGAATGGGCAAGGGTTGTAACAAACTGGCCGGAGTCTTTAACTCAACCTTGTCTTGTTGGCATTCCTGGATGGCCCGCCCATCTTAAGTCATGACATTTCCCATATTGAGGCACATAAAGCTGGTGCCCATGAGTGTTCAGCAACTCCTCCTCAAGCCAAAATCTCCTCGTTTTCCCCTCATTGTCAAGCTCGATCAAGTTTTTAGCTGTGGGATCATAGGACAATCCCTCTCAAATGCGCTCCAATAAGGAACCATCAAGTTGGCTGATTGCCGCAAACTCTATTTTATGGCTAAGTGCATCAGCCACAGTGTTGGCACTTCTCAGCTTATACTCAATTGTGAAATCAAACTTTTCTAAGAACACCTGCCAACGAGCCTATTTTGGAGACAACTTTTCTAGGTTAGAAAATAATTGTTGGCAACATTATCGGTAAAGACTATGAACCTGGAACCCAGTAAATAATGCCTCCATGTGCGCAAGAAATGCACCACAATGGTCATCTTCTTTTCTTGGACTTTGTACCTCCACTCCGTCTCATTAAGCTTTCGAATCTCGAAAGCAATTGGATGCCTATCTTGCATCAGTACTCCCCCAATGGCATAATCTGATGCATCCGTGCGTACCTCATATGGCTTCGAATAATCCGGCAAAGTAAGTACGGGCTATTCCGTCATCACTTGCTTCAATTAGTTAAAGGCATTCTCACATTGTGGATCCCAATCCCATACCCTACCCTTTTTCAACATGACCGTCAAGGATGAGGTAATTTTAGAGTAGCCTTCGATGAAGCGTCGATAGTAATTCACCAACTCAAGAAAAGATCTCAACTTCGTCACCTTGGTTGGTTGCTCCCACTCCACAATAGCCCGAATTTTGCTCTCATCCATTTGGATCCTACCACCTCCCACAATATGGCCTAGAAATGGCACCTCTCGTTAGGTAAATGAGTACTTCTCTTCTTTGACGAACAGCTCATTTTCCCTCAAAGTTTGGAACACTTCCCTCAAATGTTCCACATGCTCCTCGAGTGACTTACTGTACACCACAATATCATCAAGGTAAACAACCATAAAATGAACTAGGAAAGGTTGAAGTTCCTTATTCATTAGGGTGTAGAATGTAACAGGGGCATTTGTGAGTATCCTGCCACCTCCCACAATATAGCCTAGAAATGGCACCTCTCGTTGGGCAAACGAGCACTTCTCTTCTTTGACAAACAGCTCATTTTCCCTCAAAGTTTGGAACACTTCCCTCAAATGTTTCACATGCTCCTCGAGTGACTTATTGTACACCACAATATCATCAAGGTAAACAACCACAAAATGATCTAGGAAAGGTTGAAGTACATTATTCATTAGGGTGCAGAGTGTAGCAAGGGCATTCGTGAATCTGAAAGGCATCACAAGGAACTCATATGAACCATACCGCGTAACACAAGCTATTTTTGGCTCATCCCCCTCAGCTACCCGAACTTGATGGTATCCCAATCTCAAATCCAACTTGGTAAACCATCTTGCACTACCAAGTTGATCCAACAAATCCGCAATAAGGGGAATAGGGTATTTATTCTTCACAGTAATCTTGTTTAAGGCCCGGTAATCAATTGACATCCTTAACGATCCATCATGTTTCTTTTGAAACAATACTGGTGCACCATACAGAAATTTAGATGGCCTAATGAATCCTTCATCTAAGAGCTTATTCAATTGTTTCCGTAACTCTTCTAATTCCGACAGGGACATACGATGTGGGCCCTTGCTGGCGGCTCCATGTTGGGCACTAACTCAATCCTGTGGTCCACCTCCCTCTTGGGTGGCAAATTCTTGGGCAATTCGGCAGGCATCACATCCCAAAAAGACTGCAATAATTGGCCCACTTCCTTCGAGATTTCACCAACGGACTTAACGGCTTCCTCGATCTTTAGAGTGGCTAAATAGGAGACTTCATCTCTACGTACTCCTTTAGCAAATTGTATTGCTGACAATATTTTTCCCTCCAAGCTTCCTTTCCTCTTCATTCGCACCATACATTGATGGTTTGAATAAGAGATCACCATGTAATTACCAGAAGGAAAAATACCCGCATTAATCCAGTCAAGTAAGCTTAATCCAACCACAAAATCATAGTCATCAAGTGGTATTACCTTAATGGTCGCTTTAACAGTCCAATCGCCAAGTCTGAGTTTCACCTCTTTTGCTACACCCGTTATGGGAACGCTTTCTGAGTTCACCGTTTTGATTCGACCCGAATATTTCTCAATTTTGAGACCAAGTTCCTTCGTCATTTCTTCGGACATGAATATATATGATGCACCAGTATCAACAAGTGCATTCAATCATCTGCCAGCCATGATGATGTCTATAAAAATCATCCAATTACTCTCCTTGTCTTCGACACCACCCAATATCGCACTAAGAATTTTGGTGTCATCTTCAGCCTCCTCGCGCGCCTCCATGGCATTGAAAGTGGCTTTCTTCGGATAGTCATTCATCCTATATGGGTCTTGACAAAGATAGCATCTTAATGGCCCTTTTCTCTCCCATGGCTTACCTTGACTCGCTTTTGGGCCTTCGCCATTCTTTTTCGCTTGATCCTTGTCTCCCCCACCACTGCCTTTGGGTTTTGGTTTAGGCTATGAAGACTCACTGTTATCAATTTTTTTTCCCCCAATATCGTAAAAATTCTCTGCCTCAACCATGGCTTTGGTCAATTCAATGATACATAGGCGACGTAACTCTTACTTTGCCCATATTTTTAGTTCATCCTTGAACCAATAGAACACTTCTTTCTCGTTCAAGTCTGAGATCTGAAGCATCAACTCGCTGAACTACCGAACATAACCTCAAATGGTGCCTTGTTGCGTAAGCCGGCACAACTTGGCTCGAGCCTCTTTCTCAACATGCTGCAGGTAAAACTACTTCTTTAATTCTCTTTGGAACTCCTCCCAAGTCTCAATGGTCATTCCTCCATGTTTCTCATCCGTGGACCCACGCCACCACCACAAGAGAGCAACATCAGTAAAATAAATCGAGCAGTGTTTACCTTGGTAACATCATCCTCAATGCCCATCACTCAAAAATATTGCCCCAATTCCTACAAGAAGTTATCCACTTCTCTCGCGAACCTAGCCCCCTTAAACTTTTTGGGTTTTGGAACATCCACATGGCGTTGCTTTGGTCCCGAAGCCAACATCTCACTTCCCAAGGCAGCCTTGTGGATAGTGAACTCTCCCTTGAGCTCAGTAATCTCATCTTTCATGGCCATCACCAAGTCCTCAAGAGCATTATCCCTTACTGTCAATTTGTCAGAAGTGGATCTGAGAGTGTCCCACACAAATTCTTTGCTATCCTCCCTTAGATTCTCATTACGACTCATGACCAACTCGAGTGTCTCCATGTCACCAACGGACTCCTCAAGATTGCCCACCCAATTTTCCAAACTTGACAGCATGTCCATCGATCAACTAGCTTTCCTAGCCCTCCCACGAGTCTTCATTGGCTCATGCTCAACAACTACTTTTGACATCTTTCAGCAGTGCCTTCGCAAACCAAAGCTCTGATACCAACTGTCACGGACTTAGATTTCTCCCACGCAATTCGTACGGCCTTAGGTAGTTTATTCGCTCCAAAAATGCCTAAGTCAATCTAACTCCCAACAATTGAGGATTCAACAGAATTCTTCTAAGGCACCCACGAAGTACGAACGCAAGAACGAAGAGTGAAAGAACTCGAAAGATGAACAAAGCTACAGAAAAAGCAAGAACACTAGAGAGAAGGTTTTGAATGAATGCTCTCAAATTTCTATTACTCGCTAAATGAATTATAATGAGGGGGAGAGGCATCTATTTATAGTTGAGCCTCTACAAAATCAACGGTACAGATCAAAGTACGTCAATGACTAATATTAAAAGCTATCTACAAATCAAATCTCTAATATTACAGAATCGTATCTTCTAAAGATTACATATCATATCTAGGATCACATATCTTTGAAGATCACGTTCCATATTTGCCAAGCTTTGTAGATGGGCCTTCAATCTCTCCAAGCAACGGGCCAGTCCGGTTGGGCCAAATGACCTCTTTTGAACATGTTGGTTCACACAAGTGCGCCATGGTTGCGGGCTCCCATGCGCAACCCATGACACTTGAATAAAAGTTTTGTGAATTTAAACGGGCCTTTTTTGATAACCAAATTTTAAAAAATGGATAAATTATATAGTTGGTGACCCAATTTTCATAAATTTTTATTATGGTCTAAGTATTGCCACTACATACTTTTATCATTTGAGTCACTTGTCGTTAATTTATCACTACAAACACTCACTTTAATCACTCAACTTTAGTAAGTTTTCATTTTTCTTCACTCATTTTATTTTTTAGAATTATTTTAATTTTTGTAAAGAAAAAAACTAGGACTTTACAAAAAATTAAACTATTCAACTGTTAAGATGAAACCCACGTTTTTTACGATGTAAAATCCCAAATTTTTCCTTTTACTAAAAAATAAAATTTAAATTTAAATTTAAAAAATAAAAAGAAAAATAATTATAAAAAGAAAAAATATATAGGAAATTAAAAAGATAATTATTTTTCGTTTAAAAATCTAAGTGTTCCATATAAAAACCTACGTAATTTCCTATAAAACTCTAGGTTTTTCACTCTTACTACAAAAATTAAAATTAATTCTAAAAAAATAATAAAAGGAATGAAAAAGATAAATTGGTATTTCCCGTAAAAACTTAACTTTTTTTTCTTATAAAAACCCAATTAGGTCCCTATAATACAAGTTTTTGCCTTCTTTTTATTGAGAAAAACTAAAACTAATTCTAAAAGGAAAAATAAAGGAATTAAAGTGATAAATGATTTTTCTAACCCAAATTTCCATGTAAATTCCCAGTTTTTCCCATTGTTAAAAAAATTTAAAATTAGTTCTTAAAAAAAGAAATTAATAAAAGAAATTAAGAAGATAAAATAAGCAATCAAAATGAAAATTTACTAAAGTTGGGTGACTAAAATGTGTGTATCTAATGGTAAATTAACAAGAAGTGACTAAAATGATAAAAGTATGTAATAGCGCTGGCTAAAATGATAAAATTATGCAATGGCAATGCCTAAATTGCAAACTTTTTGTTTTCGGTGCCCAAAATGAAAACTTATGAAAGTTGGGTGACCAACTATATAGTTTACCCTAAAAAGTAAATTAATTTAAAAAATTTAATATTTTTAGTAATTTAATTTTTTAAGGATGTTTGAAAATTTATAATAAAAACAAATGATAGAATTTTTTTTATCAATGAAATAAGTAGATAATGAGCTACTTATCACTTAAAGTAGAATTCTTTTTTCAACTTATTTTATTTTATTTCTTTTAACACCATCCTTTAAATACTTTACCTTCAAAATTTTAAAAATTACATTTATCGAACAATTAAATTATATTTTGTACTTAATTTTAAGTAATATACAAAATAAATTTTATAACTTAAATTTAGTATTTAATTTTTCAATTTTTATATCTGCTTGATAAACTAAAAAATTAAGTGCTAATAAAAATTTCCCCTTGAAAACCAAGAGTGCTCTCTAGAAGAGTCCTAGAGAAAGCAGTAAACTACTGCGGCTTGGGATGGAAGAGAGTGGTGGATTGGAGAGGGAGAGCAATGAGGAGATCTCATTGTTAGCAGAAGAACTCATTCAATTATCCATCAAAAGATCAATGGTGGTGCCAAGTGTGAAGCCAACTCTGATATGCACAGTTTGGACAAAGAAATCGTTTAATCCAGATAGTTTGAGGGCTCAACTAAAGAGTATATGGAAGACTAAGAAGAAGTTTAGCATACAGGTTGCTGGGCAAAATTTATTTTTAATCATCTTTGAATTAGAAGAGGATCTGGAGGTAATCATGGAAGGACGACCTTGGCTTTTCCGTAAGTATCTTATTCTTTTTGATAGATTATTGAATCCGATAGAACGGGACCAGATTAGACTTAATTCATCGCCTTATTGGATTAAGATTGGACCGTGTCCACCAGAGTTTGACAAAAAAGATTTGATGCATGCTATAGGTAGTACTTTTGGGGGTATCCTCAGTTCTGAGATTATTGATGATGTATGCAGAGTTAGGGTTAATTTGGATGTCCAAAAACCCCTGAGAAGAGGTATATTTGTTTCTAGTGAAAATAATATTAAGTCATGGATCCCTTTTAAATTTGAAAAACTTCCAATATTTTGTTTTGGATGTGGGAGAATGGATCACGGCATCAAAGATTGCTTGCTGTTAAACTCTGCAGAAAAAGAGAAAGTTAGAGATGACCCTCCTTTTACAATAGCCTTAAAAGCTGAATCAAAAGCGGTTGGAAAAGAGAGCCTCAAGTTCAATTCATATGTCAAAAAAGTGAGCGTGCAGCGAAAATATACTGGGAAGTCATCAGATCAGACTGGGCAGGAAGAAGATGTTGTTTCATTTGTTGAGCAGGGATTTTTATTAGGTGGAAAGATTCTTGCGAGTTGGGAAGAGGGCCTGAAGGCGCAGGTGGACAGCAGAGTGGAAGTTGAATTAGGTACAAAGGGGGAATTTAATAAAAAAAGGGGAAAACAGCCAGAATGAAGTAAAGAAGTACACTTGGAAGAGGGTTTTTCCAGCAAAGCACATTGACCTCCCTAAGTTTGCAAGAGCTGGAATCAAGAGGAAAGATTTAACAGAGGAGTTTGGTGAGGGAAACGCAGATGAGAAAAGAGATGATGGTGTAAAAAGATTGAAAAATGGTGATCAAACCACAGGAATTGATGAGGTTGCAGAAATTATGAGTGTTGATGGGTATCAAGATTTTGTTCCAAAAAATTCAAGATCGGCGGCTGACATCATGTCAACTGACCGGGAGCAATGAAAAGCTTGAGTTCGAATGTTCGTGGGTTGGGGAGTCCACGGTCAGTTAGAAGGCTACGATACTTAATTAAGCAGCAGAATCCCCGATTGGTCTTCTTAATAGAGACAAAGTTAGATAAGAAGCGTATGGAGAAGGTCAGGAAGAGTTGTGGTTTGCTCAATGGCATTGATGTGGAAGCTGAAGGGACACGCGGTGGGCTATGTCTAGCTTGGAAAGATGATATTGACGTCACTTTGAGAAGTTTCTCCAAATGGCACATGGATGTTTTGATCAAAGAAGATGGTAACCAGGAGGAATAGAGGTTTACGGGTCTGTATGGCTCACCATATCTAAAAGATCAAAATGTCGTGTGGAATCTACTTAAAAGGTTAAGCCGAGAAGGTAATTACCCATGGTCAGTTGTTTGGAGATTTCAATGAGATTATGTATTCATTTGAAAAAATGGGGATCCTGAGGACAACAAGAGAATGGAGATTTTCAGAGACGCGTTAGAAGAATGTAATTTGATGGATATTGGGTACTCGGGTGTATGGTACACTTGGGAAAGGGGGAATCTTCCAGAGACAAATATCAGAGAAAGATTGGACAGGGGAGTGGCAAATGATAAATGGAGGAATTTGTTTCCTCTAGGCAGTATTCATCATCTCCCCTACTCAACATCTAATCACTGCCCTCTACTTATTAGTACCGATTTTGCAAGCAGAATCCATAAAGCCAGATATTTTTACTTTGAAGTATGGTGGACAATGGAAGACACTTTTGAGGAGACTCTTAAAGAAATTTGGGAGTCATCATCTGAACCGTTGGTGGACAAACTAAGAAATTTGCAGATTGGTTTAACAAAGTGGGCTAACAAAGTCAAGGGAAAGAAAGGCGAATTACGGAAGCAGCTTACAAAAGAGCTTGAAACTTTGATAAAGGAAGATAGAGATGATGACACTTTGTCAAAGATCATTGAGACGAAAATTTATCTTAATATGGAGATTGAAAAAGATGAGGCGTACTGGGAACAAAGAGTAAGAGTTAACTTGCTAAGATATGGAGATAGAAATACGGCTTTCTTTCACAATTGTGCTACTGCCAGAAGAAGAGC
Organism: Gossypium sturtianum; assembly: GCA_025698515.1. Lineage (NCBI taxonomy): Eukaryota > Viridiplantae > Streptophyta > Magnoliopsida > Malvales > Malvaceae > Gossypium > Gossypium sturtianum. The sequence goes on from CM046951.1 coordinate 20,214,751, forward strand.
AAATTCCATCTCACAGCTGACATTGGATAATGGCAAAGAAATTAATGAGGAGTCAGCTATTCAAGAGGAAGCCAAGCTTTACTTTGAGAATTTGTTTACATCAAATGGAGTTGCTAATCCAAGGGAGATTTTGGAAGGGATTGAAGAAAGTATTTCAGTTGAGGTAAATGATAGATTGCAAGCCCCATTTAAAGAAGAAGAAGTCAAATTGGCGTTGAAAGGGATGGGGCCTACAAAGGCGCCAGGTCCTGACGGGTTTCCAGCTATTTTCTTTCAAAAATATTGGCACATTGTGGGAAAAGAGGTTCTGGGGTATTGTTTAGGAGTGCTGAACGAAGGAAGAGAAGCTGATTCAGCCAATACGACTAACATAGTGCTCATCCCCAAAGTTCATAAACCCACCTCTCTTGTTAATTTCAGTGATCGGTCTTTGCACCGTCTTGTATAAGTTAGTTGCCAAAACGATAGCAAATGAGAATCACGAGAAGCAATGGCTATTTGTATTGATCGTGCTCAAAGTGCCTTTGTACCGGTCGGTGATATCCGATAATATACTTCTTGCTTATGAAATTTTACACACGTTTAGGCAAAAGAGAACAGGGAAGAAGGGATATATGGCAGTTAAACTAGACATGAGTAAAGCATATGATAGGGTGGAATGGGACTTTATTAAAGAGGTGATGAACAAGATGGGGTTCGCCAGTAAATGGATTGAATTGATAATGAGGTGTGTTTCTAGTGTCTCTTATGCAGTGATTACCAACGGAAGCCGAGGCAGAACTTTTAAACCATCTAGGGGATTAAGGCAAGGGGACCCGCTCAATCCCTACCTCTTTCTCATCTGCAGTGAGGGGCTTTCGACGCTAATGCGGATAGCAAAGAAGAAAGGGTTGATTAGAGGAGCGAAGGCAAGTAGGAAAGGGCCCGAAATTTCGCATTTGTTATTTGCGGATGATTGTATGATGTTTGGTGAAGCAACAGAGAAAGGGGCAAGGGTTTTGAAAGATATATTGCAAGTTTACAAAAACTGTTCAGGGCAATGTGTCAATTTTGGAAAATCTACAGTCTTCTACAGCATAAATACCAATGAGGAATCAAAAACAGTGGTTTTGAGATTATTGGGAGTAAGAAGTTCGTCCAGCCCAGAAAAGTACTTGAGCCTGCCTAATATGGTGGGAAAACGAAAAAAGGAAGCATTCCAAATTCTGGCTGACAGAATTGTTTCGCGAATTGAGAGCTGGAGTTCTAGACTATTGTCCCTAGGGGGAAAGAAATCTTCATCAAATCTGTGTTACAGGCAATTCCTACTTTTGCTATGTCTTGCTTTCTTCTTCCTAAAGTTTTATGTGAAAAGATCGAGAGCATTCTAGCACGATTCTGGTGGCAAAAGGGACCTGGCAAAAGGGGCATTCATTAGTGCCAATGGCGGTTTTTATGCAGATCAAAGGACAAAGGGGGATTAGGCTTTCGACGAATGGATCAATTTAATATTTCCCTCTTAGCAAAACAAGGGTGGAGATTGTTAAATTTTCCAAATTCATTAGTTGCAAAAGTGTTCAAAGCCAAATATTTTCCAGAAAGTAACTTTTTACAGTCGAGGCTCGGGAGTTCGTGTTCATACATTTGGCGTAGTATTTGGGCAACCAAGGGTACTTTAGAGAAGGGTCTGATGTGGAAGGTTGGAACGGGTGAGAATATTTCAATTTGTCAGGATTATTGGATTCCAAATTATGTTAATGGTCGATTGATGTCCAGATTTGATAATTTGCAATGCGATAAAGTTTTTGGCCTTATTAGCAATTCTAAAAGAGAGTGGAATAAGGAGCTGATTGTCAATACCTTTCCGGAAGACGTCGCAGAACTGATCCTCCGAATACCTCTGGCGACAGTTCCTCATGAAGACTTTCTGGCTTGGAGCGGAGAACCGTCGGGTGTTTTCTCAGTAAGGAGTTCCTATAAACTATTACAAAGCTGGGATCCTACAGTTTATGCTTTTCATAATAACTATAGGGACTTTTACAAGAAATTATGGCAAGTTGGTATACCCACTAAAGTTAAAATTTTTATCTGGAAAATCTCGTGGAACTACATTGCTTCTAAGGTGAATTTGCATCGGAGAGATCGGGAATAGCGGGTTGTGCCCTCGTTGTAGTGGAGGTGAAGAGACTCGAGCCACCTCTTTCGGGAATGCCCTGTTTCAAAGAGAGATATGGCGATCAAGTATCGAGATGTGGACTTAATAGGGCATACTAATGTCGAGTTTAGCGAGTGGCTTACCACGGTCTTGGTTTCTCGTCCACCGGAGAGGTGCGCACTTTTCTCAGATAGCCTTATGGAGTATTTGGGGCGATAGAAACTCCCGCATTCATGACAAATCTTCAAGATCCAGCCAAGAAATTGTCGATTTATTAATGCTTATTTGCATGAACTCGATGGCATCGAACAAATAACTCTAAAAACTCGAATGAAGTCGAAAATGGAAATGCCCACCGAGAACAGACTCAAGATCAACTTTGACGGGGCCTTCGATGGGAAAAATAAGGTCTCAAAGATCGGGGTGGTTGTTCGCGATAGAAGAGGAAACGTCATCATCTCATGTGCCATCATCCACGAGAGGGGTCCAAACCGCGTTTGAGGTCAAGCCCTTGCATGTAGACGCGCGACACGTGCATTGCTCTCGACATGGACAGAAAAGACAAGATTATTGAAGGAGATTCATTAACAAATCATAAAAAGTGTCAAAATCCGAGATCAAGACAAATCGCAGATAAGCCCATACATTTTTTATGTTCATAGTATGAAATCCAGAGACAGAAGTTTGAAATACGAATACATCCCAAGATCAGCAAACAACTTAGCGCATGTCTTAGCAGTGGAAACGTTGAGAAGGAAAGAGGAGTTTTACCTGATTAGCAAGGTTCCAGAGTTTGCAGAGGCACAGGCTTGGAGCGAAAGCGAAAGAGAGCCAGATTGAGATTCAGGGAAGAAAGAAAAGGAGAAAGGCTCCCAACGGACACAAAGCAGAGTAGTAAAGAGGCATTAAAGCCTTTCTCGGAAATGAAGACCTCCATTAAAGTTTTGATATGACAGAAAGGAAAAGTCTGAAGAGGTTACAAGCATTGATTGGGCGATAGGGTCGGCTGGTTTATAGCTGATTTACAGCTATTTCTTTGAATTATTTTATTTATTTATTCTTTTTAGGAAACTTAGTCTTCTAGATATTTCTTGCCTAAGGCTCTTTCGGGCTAGGCTGAACGGGCTATTTGATTATGGATCATGTCGAGTTTTTTTTTTTTTGTTTTAATACAAGCCCAATCTGTTTTACTCAAAAAAAAAATTTAAGTGCTAAATTTAAAATATAAAATATGTTTGATACATATCACTTAAAATTAAATATTGAATATAATTTTATTGTTCAATAAAAAAAATTTAATCTTAAAAGAAATAAGATAAAATAAAAATAGATGAATTAGTTCTCTATTAAGTGATAAGTATGTCACTATCTACTTATCATTTTTCACACTTTTTTTATAAAAAAATTTCTACCTATTAATTTTCATTTTAAATTATCAAATGATTTAAAAAATTAAATTATGGAAAATATTAATTTTCAATTTATATTAATTGTAATAATATTTTAAATATTTTATATTTTTTAAATAAAATATTTAAAAAAAAAAAAACAGGCCATGAACTTCTCCCTAGGATAGGGAAGTAATGAAAGATGTCCTTAAAACATTTTTAAAAAAAGAAAAAAAAAAAACAAACAAAATCAAACAACAAAGAAATAAGAAAAGTAGTTGACTATATTTCCAAGTTAGGTTTATACATCTAGAAATAATAAATGTTCCCCCAAGTTAGTTTAACTGTTACATTACAACTTTTCAACTCTTCCAAAAATCTTTGATTAAGCTTTCTTAGAATAAAATTTAACCTTTTCTCTCCATTTAAGTCAAACATAGTTTTAAAGTTTGTTTGCAACTTTTTTTTTCCCAAGAACTTATGGACCATATAATAATATTTTGAGTCTAAATCAAGTTTGTTTGATTGATTGATTATTAAATGCCATCACACCTAAGATTGATTTGAGAATCTAATTTCTTCCAATAAAACTATTCTTTGAATTACTCAATTTTGGAATTTGATAATTTAAGTTATTCTTTTTTGTTGATTTATTAATAAGTATTAATCATTTTTCATAATCTAATAATAAGAAGTTATAAAATTATCACTATTGATTTATAATGTTTTGGTCACTTATCCAATAACTCAAAAATGGATTAATAATGTGGTACGTTAACTCTATGCTTAATAGCTAATTTGATCTTTGAATGGTAACAAAAATATCAATTTAATTTGGAATTATAAAAATGATTTTAAAATTATAATTATACAAAATTCTTGAAAAATTAAAATATTCATAAAATTCTAAAAAGAATGCTTAAAATTCAAAAATCTAAAAAGAAAATTAGATATTTTTTTTCTATACTACTACATTTTACTCCATAAATTATCTTTGGTTGAAATTTGTTTGCAAATATCAGATCAAATCTGAACCATTGATATCACTATTTCTCCTTTATTAAATTACCAAAAACATATATTTGATACTTCATTAATAAATTTTAGAAAACTAAAATATGAACTTTTCATGTACTTGTTTCATAATTTTATGATAATTATATAAATTTTTGGATTTATCGTTATATTTTAGTTATAGTTCAAAGAACAAATTTGCTATTAAGTGTTGAAAAAAATAGATTTTTTTGGAAGCTTTGAGGCATATTTTAGATTAGTAAAGATAGAGATTTGAATCATAAAATTGTGGTTTTATATTCTAGCCCATGAGACTTTTACAACGGTATATCATATGCTCAAAATGGTTGAGTGATGAATGAGAAATTGATGCTCAAAGAAAGCCACTTGTGAATTATGTTGAGGAAAATGGAAAGCTTAGTCCCACATTGGTTAGATATCAAATGTGGAATATGTTTATATATATGAAACAACTTGGTGGTTATTGAATGACTAAATTAATGCTCTCTCTCGTGCGCAGGAGGGGTGCAAATTCAAACCCGTCGACACGAAATGTTTGGGTCTACGTGGATGTTTTAGCTCAATACACGTAATCTTATTTGTAAGGTGATCAAGACGAAAATTTACTAGTAATTAGGTGATTAACAATGTAACATACCCAAATATATTTGAGAAATTGTGACTTAACAACTCACATTGACATTTGTTAGCAAATTGACAGAGGAATGACTTAAATGATCAATTTTGAATAGTTAAATGATTAAATTGTAATTTTTCATAATTGGGTAACCAAAATATAAACTTTTTGATAGTTGAGTGACTGTAAATTTACCATTAATATTTATAATTCTAGTTAGGTTTTAAATACAACTTTATTTAGATTTAAAATTTTCATTAAGAATCATAGGTATCATTATAATTGGCAAAGGTACTATAACAGTCCTTGTATTATACCTAGATTTGTCCATGTCAGGCCCGGTCCGAAAGTCTGCCCAAAAAGTAGGAGGATTTGGGTAAAAATATAGGCTCGAAAAATAGAATGCCTGTTTTTTAAGCGGGCTAGGCTTCGGGTAAGATTTTTTTGGCCCAGGCCTGAATTTGCAAAAAAAAAAAAAATTGTTGTTTTTTACATTTTTACCACTGGTTATTTTATTGTTTTGCAATCATTTCGCTATTACATTGTTACTATTTTGTTGTTATTGTTTGGATATTATATAATTCTTATTTTATTATTAATTTTGCTACTATTTTAGAGGTATTTGCTTGCTAAGTTGCACTTATCTTAGTGTTATTTAATTATATTTTTAATTTTTTTTCCTATTTATTGGGAAACATTTATTTTAATGTTTTTAGTGTATTTGATGTATTATATTTTTAAAATTTATTTTTATATAAAAATAATAATATAAAAAATTTTAATACGGGTGGGACGGGACGGGACGGATTTAGATTTTAGCATTTTTATTCGGGCCGAGTTTGGGTAAATTTTTAGGCCAATTTTAAAGTCAGGACGGACTTAAAAAATGGGTCTAAATTTTTTTTAATTGGCCAGGCCCGGCCAATGGACAACTCTAATTATACCTCATATTGTATTTTGGTTGAAAAACTTTATTTCATGTAAACTAGGTGAAGGATTAAAATAGTGCCTTTGTTAAAGTTCTGCCACTAAATGCCTATTTTGATGTTTTATGTATAATGGATAATATTAAATTTAACCCTCAACCTTTATGTATTTATTCAATTTGGCTTATACTCTTTTGTTTGAAGCAAATTTAATCCTATTTTTCATTGCTAATGTGACACTATTTTTTGAAAGAAAAATAACGTGACACTATTTTATTCTATAGACGTCAATAAATGATTTAAAAATTATAAAAAAATTAAAATTTTAAAAATCATTAATAGAAATCATAATTACAATTTGTTTTCATATTATACTTTTTATTTGTGTTTTTTTTTTAAATTTTTTTTACATTTTTTGAATTTAAAAATTTTTAAATTATTTATTGATGTGGAATATAATTTAGAATTTTAAAAAATTCATAAATAAAAATATAATACCAAAAACAAATTGTAACTATAATATCTATTAGTGATATTTTTTAATTTTTATAGAATTTAAATTATTTATCGATTTGACATATAAGATTAATGTTATCCATGAGTTGGGTGGCCGTCTAACCCAGCTTGGGCTAGACTTGGACAATAAGTTTTTGTTTATGGGTTAGCTTAGCTTAGCCTAAATTTAAATAAAATGATTTTTAAAAATATGTATTTAATTCTTTAAATGTGTACGATTAAATCAAAATTAAAGTTTCAAGTATGCATTTGAACCACAATTAGAGTTTCACATATATAATTGCACCAAATTAAAATTAATGTATGCAATAAAATATTAAATCAAAGTTTATGTATAGTTTTGAGATTTATCCCTATTTTTTTATAAATTTGGAATTTAGTTTTCTTAGGCAGGTTTAGGCCCAAGCTTAGATTTTTTCTTAAATTCGGGCTTTAGCTCAATCTAGTTTGATTCATGGACACTTCTATATAAGTTAAAATAATACCACATCAACAATGAATGGTTAAGGGTCAAATTAAATAAAGATGTAAAAGTAAATTTATTATTATGCCTTATATAAAATAATAAATAGACATTTAACCGTATAATTTTAACAAAATAATTATTTTACTCTTTCAACTGATATACATAAATCATTTTTGTTCCTTTAATAGATGTATTGATTTCATACTTTTACTCATTATAATTATACATTTATATTAAAATATTCATTCACAACTTCAACATTAGTTGTGAAAAATTGTTACCAAAAGATTTTCCTTTAAAGAAAATTTGTTTATTTCTTTAGGAAACTATACATCAACTATAGTTTAATATATAATTGTATATATGAAATTTTGATTTGATCTAATTTTTGTAAATTATTAACACAATTATTGATATAACATAATTTTATGTTTATATATTGTATACATAAAAAATTATATTTATCTAGTATAAAAATAAATTGATGTATTTATTTCTTTAAATATATACGATTAAATTAAAATTAAAGTTCCAAGTATACATTTGAACCACAATTAGAGCTGCACGTGTATAATTTCACCAAATTAAAATTAATGTATACAATTTAATATTAAATCAAAGTTCATGTATAATTTTGAGATTTGTCCCTATTTTTTATAAATTTGGAATTTAGTCTTTATACTTTTTTTAGGAATTTAGTCCCTTTATTTTTCAAATTTCAAAATTCATGTCCAACTCGACACTCCTAATATTATTTTCTTAAATTCAAGTTCATTACAACGTCATTTTTTAGTTACATTGCTACTAAGTGAGTTTGTTTTTTTTTTTTTTAATATCACACCAGCAAATTTAACAAAAAAATTTAATAATGTTAACAATTAGACCTAAATTTTGAAATCTAGAAAATAGAGACTAAATTTCTAAAAATAAAAATATAAGAACTAAAATCCAAATTTGTAAAGAGATGAGGAACCTATGACATATTTTAAGCCTTTTGAGGAGCCTTCTATAATCGAAATTTCAAGACATAAGCTAAATAGGCCTAAAAGAAACTATAAAACCCTAGAGATTTGGGCCTCATAAGTCTTTCATCTTATTTTGCCAATTTACCCAATTAAAGAAAGAACTGTTGATCTCCAAGGACCAAAACTTTAATTTCTTTTATTAATTATTCACAATAGAAGAATAATTCTATTAATTTAATTAATTTTTTTGGAGTTAAAACCTAAATTTACATCGCAAAAGATAATTAAAATTCAATATGAAATTAAAAATAACATTAGATAATTAATCAATCTTCACAAAATAGTAACCCACAATCGATGAACTTTTTTTTTTATAATCCAATTGAACCAACCAAGTTGATGACACATAAATTTTTTGATTGAGATTGAAATTTTTTATTAGATTATAAATATTTAAAAATATTAAAACTAATATATTTATTTATTATAAATTGATTAATATGATTAATTCAATTATAAAATTCAAAAACCAACAATTGACGATTTTAATTTACTAAAACCGACTATTTGAATCTAAATCAAAATCAAATCGAGATATCATCGTACCAAGCACTGTGTTATTGAATAAGAGTGTAGATGAAGAAATTTTCAATCCAATTGTAAAGTGTCACGGGTCAAAAAAATTATCATGGGTAAAAATGACGATATCATATATGGGTTACAATTACCTTTTTTTAATTAATTAAAAGATTTAATAAAATATATTATCACTAATTAAGTTAAAATAACTAAGTGGTAATATTAAATATTTATTTTATTTCTAATTAATTAAATTAATATAAGATAAATAATAAATAAAAGAGTTTAATTCTTGTAGAACACTCAAATGAAAAAGTTAAATTCTATAAGAACTTTTTTTTATTCAAGTGACTGACGCTATAAAAAACGATAACCTCCAAACCATTCAACACGCATTCATAAATTCAAATGTACAAAAAATTTCTGAATAAATCTATGAAGTCTTTGAAGAACTTTAAGAAATTCTAACGAACACCATACAAGTACTGAATAAAACTGCCTTCTTATCCAGTTCAACCAAGGAAAGGAGGTCAAAATTTGTTTCTGAAGAAAGTCACCTTTCGAGTCAGTTCAATTGTAGAAAGGAGGTCCAAACTCGTTTCAAGAGCTCTATTTTATTCAAAGGTGGTCAAAATTCTACAACAATTCTCTTTTATTCAAGTGACTAATACTATAAAATAGGGGTAGCCTCTAAGCCATTCAACACACATTCACAAGTTTAGAACTCCAAATGTTCTCTAAAGAAGTATTTAAGGAAACTGGAGAACTTGAAGAAATTTTGACGAACACCATATCGATTATGAATAAAGTCACCTTCTAATCTAGTTCAACCGAGGAAAAGAGGTCAAAATTTGTTTCTGAAAAAAGCCACCTTTCGATCCTATTCAGTTGTAGAAATGAGGTCCAAACCAGTTTCAAGATCCCTCTTTTATTCAAAGGCAGTCAAAATTCTACGAGAACTCTCTTATATTCAAGTGATTGACACTATAAAAGGGGTGCTTTCAAGCCATTCAACACACATTCACAAGTTCAGAAATCTCTAAAGAAAATGAAGAACTTGAAGAAATTCTGACGAACAACATTCCAATTTTGAAGAAATCTGCCTTCTGATCTAGTTCAACCAAGGAAATGAAGTCAAAATTCAATTTTGAAAAAAGTCATCTTTCGATCTTGTGCAGTTGAAGAAAGGAGGTTCAAACTCATTTCAAGAGCAAGTCACCACGACACTTAAAGCAACCCACATCCTTCTAAGATCAAGTCTAGACTACCATTGGATTGAAGCTCAATCAAAGAGAAGAATCATGAGAGTTTTTTTTTTTTTTTTTTGTATTCGAGAAATCCAGATATTCTAACTTATTTTCAAAATTATAAATAAAATTTGCTCCAAATTTTTAGGTTAATATTCGAATTGAAATTTGTGTGTAGTGCCTCATTCCCGACCCTTCAAGAGGATCCAAGAATAATGTGTTATAGCCTTAAAGTCTTTTCCTTACAGAAATGTAATTGGCAGAACCTCAGGTTTGACGAATACAAAATTTTAGTTACAAAAATGTAATTGGCAGAACTTCATTGTAAGGATTTAAGGAAAGAGCATAGTTTGACGAATACAAATTTTAGTTACAAAATATTGTTCTTTAAATTTCAAACCTTGATGCCACACTCATTTATCATACATAATACAAAATTACTAGAAGTCTCACACAGTATGTATCCTCTAGCTAGTCCTTAAAGGTTTATTTATTTCTTCAGTGGTCCTGCGAAGGGAAGATAAACGGAGTAAGTTTATAGAACTTAGTGAGTTCTAGAGCGAACATTAGGATATCTATACGTCGCACACACAGAAGGACTCTTCCCAACTCAATGGAACATATGGTTCACCCATTAGCGAATACACCACACAAACTGACTTCATGTAGCTCACCTATTGGCGAATACCAAACTTACACAGACTTTAACAGAATATGACTCATTTTGGTGCATAGACTACACCCATGCATTCATGCAGACAGCCTCCTTCGTGCTAGCCAAAAACCTTAGTCCGTGTTTAGAGATTGTATCATTCGTTCGTTTCTTTTTCCTCTGTTACGTTTTGCCAATCTGGTTTGCATTCCACTTGTCTTACCAGAGGCTACATAACATCATTCATGTATCGTGATCTTCCAGTTCAATGCTCTTTGCAATAAAGGCAACGCCATGAATTCACTTTCTTTGTTCAGACCATATGGTTCCTTTTTCTGAGTAAGATGGGTAATGACTCAACACGAAGTAAGACCCTTTCATTTCTTACACAAACATACAAAGCCAGCCTTTTCACCAGACAGGCAAACTTACCTTAAACCAGATATGTACAACACACACATGGGGTATGAAGGAACTCACCAAAAGATGCAGCGAAGACTAAACAACAAGTCCCTTACCCTTGTCTCGAGAGCTTTCGGGAGTTTCTTGAGCTATAACATAAATAGTTAACTTATCAGATCATGTTTTTTAGAAGAACTAAACAAGCTTTCAAGAACACTTAATTAGGAAACCCAGAATCTGGAAGTTTCCTTCCCTTAATCTCTAGTTTGTCCTTAAAGCATGAAACCCTAGGGTCCCGTATATAATCACTAAAACAACTAGAGTTTCATCGTTATTTACCAGGTTTCATGACGGTGAAGTTAGCTGATTACAGCGAACTCTAATCCTTCAAATAGGCATTGGCTCTAACACTTTCCCAGAAAATGCAGAGAGATTTTTGAAAGGAAGTATGAATTGCCAAAGAAAGTATAGAACTTGTTTAGGAAGCTAAGGTTGGCTTTATATAGGTGCACACAAAAGGAAAACTTAGTGGACAAGCTTATTTCCCTCTACTAACTTTCCTTTGGTACTTGTGACTAATAATTTTATCTCTTATCTTAAATGCATGTCCTTGCATTTTCAGAAACTTTGTCCAATCTTGACTAGTCCTCACTGTAACACCCCAAACCCGGCCTAGAAGTTAGGCCCAAATCTGGTGTGTCACATTGAAGTGTTTTTCGAAAACCTTGTTTTCATTAAAAACCCTTCTTGTTTAAAAGCTTAAGTAAACTCTCAGTTACGTTAGTTTATTTTTAAAACGTGGTACATTGAAAAATTATTAATTTTATTCCCAAAATATCTTTTTAGTTGCGAAAGCAAATTTTGAAAGAAATTGATTTACGAAAAAGATTAAGTCGCGAAACCATTTCGAAAATGTTGCGAAAACGTAGTGTTGTTTAAAAATAGTTAACATTTTGGAAAACTGTGATTTACTTCTAACGAATATAATTCAAACATAAATAAAACCCAAAGTTAAAATCTAGAAACTTAAAGAGGCCTTATTACAAAAATTAAAACCCAAAATAGAATCTAAAGCATAAATGAAATCCAAAAGCAGTCGTGTGGTCATCTCCGAGTCCCTCGCAGCACTAATCCTCTTAAAGATGGGGATTACCTGCACAGTTAAAAACGGGGTGAGTTTGCGAAAACTTAGTGTGTAATCCCCTCCTAACTAAAATAGTTAGTAAAACAGACAGAAATCATAATCAGTCTGGACCGGAGCCCAATTACAGTAACAAAACAATATGTGTGGATCTAAGCCCAGTACAATTTCACTTGGGTCTCAGCCCTTATCAGAACCAAATGGGCCTAGCCCATTCTCTATATCAGTAACAAGTGGGCCTAGCCCATATCAGAATCAATTCCATATGCATAATGTGTGATGCATGCTAACCCATCCCATCCAACCCTGCACTTGCCTCCGTCCAACCCTGCACTACCTGCGGGGAATAAATCACCCACGCCATCCCTACACTCCCAATGTTAGCACCGATTGCGGCACTAACCAAAATCGCAGCATAGCTGCTAGTATTTATGCGGCTTTAAGCCTTCAGTAACGGTCTCATGATTGGCACATAGCCATCGGTAATTGTAATAAGATCGGCACATAGCCAACAGCTACGGTAATATAATCGGCACACAGCCTTGGGTAAAGATGATCGACATAGAGTCATCGATATATATGTTAGGCATATAGCCACGGGTAAATACGATTGGCACAAAGCCATAATCAAGATGGCACAGAGCCATATTTAGGTTGGCACAGAGCCATAATCAGATTATGCGGCTTTAAGCCGTCCGTTGGTCCACAGTCGTCATGCGACCCGTGTGACTTCAACCGATCAATACTGGTTCCACAGTCGTCATGCGACCCGTGCGACACTATCAAAACTTCCTCCGTATCAATGTCCCATCCCCATGCAGTATGTCATGTATGCGAAATGTTATGCCCATAAACAATCATACATACACAGTCACAACAATCCAATTCACAATCAAATCGGTCAATCGTACCTCAAGTGAGTCAATTACCCTCGAGGGGAAAAACGGTCATTTTACCCTTACAAGGGTATTACGGTAATCCTACGCTACATAGGTATTTTAGTAATTCTACCCTACAGGGGTATTTCACAAATCAGGGGTATTTCGATAATTTTACAAATCAAGGGTATTTCAGTAATTTCGCAAATTGAGGGTATTTCGGTAATTTCATAAATCGGGGTATTTCGATAATTTCACAAATCGGGGGTATTTCGATAATTTTGTAAACCGGGGTATTTTAGTAATTTTGCAAGTCGGGGGTATTTTGGTAATTTTACAATCCAAGGGTATTTCGATAATTTTACAAATCGGGGGTTTTTCGGTAATTTCAAAAATTGGGGGTATTTCGATAATTTTGCAAGTCGGGGGTATTTCGGTAATTTCACAAATCGAGGGTATTTCGATAATTTTGTAAATTAGGGGTATTTCGGTAATTTCACAAATCGAGGGTATTTCGGTAATTTTGTAAGTCGGGGGTATTTCGATAATTTCGCAAACTGGGGAATTTTGGTAATTTTGCAAGTCAGGGGTATTTCGGTAATTTCACAAATCGAGGGTATTTCGGTAATTTCGTAAATTTGGGGTATTTCGGTAATTTTACAAGTCGAGGGTATTTCGGTAATTTTACAAGTCGATGGTATTTCGGTAATATCACAAACCGAGGGTATTCTAAACAGAGATAACGATGCGAATGGGCCTAGGGCCCATTCTCGGCCCAAATGGGCCCACACGCTCGTGTGGCCCATTTAGCCTAAATCTAGCCACAGATATGAGATTCACATAGTCCAGTCCAATATTTACTACACAATCATACAACTTATCCGATTGGGCCCATGGGCCCATTGGCCCCACATGGCCCCTTTCGGCCCATCGTGGCTCAAACAGCCTAAACCCACAAGAACACTCATGATGGCCTCAACTATCGCGTCAAAGCTCCCACACATGCGCTCGCACGCTCGTGTGGCTACCATCGCCGTGTGACCGGCATTTCGGCATTTGCCGCTCTACAGCTAAAGTAGTGCGAAATACACACCTGATAGGAATCTGGAGTTAACCCGCGCTCCGAACACTCCTATGCCCAAACGCCAACCAAGGTACGCTTACTCTCCTCATAGATCGCTCTATTTAAAGCCAGCTTCTCGCCTACTCTCATGCTAGCTTCCCGATGTGGGATCCCTCCATCAATCCTCCAAAACCGTCCCAAATTAGCAAAAATAGTCACATTTCGCATGCAAGGGGTTTCAAACTCAGGCTCCTCTGTAACTTAATCTAAGCCGCTAGCCATCTTACCAACTAGCTCCTTTATGTCACCTTTTACCACATTTTATTCTTAAAGCCTACTTACTTACTCCTAGGGTTTTATTCACCTAAACCAAAATTTTTCCTAAAGCCCAGGTTTGAACCCAAGACTTCACGGAAGCCCCCTAACCTTCCAAAATCACTCACCTAATAGGTCCAATTTGTATTAGTGTCGTTCTCTTGTTCTCAAAAATTTTAAACGCTCCCATGCCCAAGGCCCAATAGGCCCAATTCTACTAGGCCCAAATTCAGGGTGTTACACTCACTAGGCCAAATAAATAGTTTAATCAGATAATAAGATAACAATATAAATATCATTCCTTTCAGACTAGGGGTTTAACAATTATGACTCGTTATTTTCATCTATCTATTGAGGCGCCTATCATTTAATTATTATTTGTTATTAAATGACTTTTTCATGAAGGACAATGTAATTGTTACCATAAGATAAAATAAAATTATATTGGGTAAACAAATTTAACCTAAAGAGATTAATGATATCCTATAAGGTAATATATTTATGATAAAGTCATTAGACAAGCACTTATCAAATTGCTTTCATAATGATATATAATAGGGGGATTTCAATCATAGTACTTTAGTAGAATGACTCCGGGATTAAATAATGTTCTAAATGATAGGCGAAGAGCCGAAACTTAATTACCCCTAATTATATATGTCCAATTGATCCCTTCGTTAGCTTGATACAAACCCAAAATGGATTACATGTAGAACCAATAATATGGAATGAATGAAAATGATGACTAAGAAAAATAGATCACATATATCACTATCTGTAGTGAATGCATTTTCTCACTAAGTACAAAAGGTGACTTAGAAATTAAATTAATTTTTTCGAATTATTATTTAATTAATTATATTCAAGTTCCAACAAATATGCCACCAATAATATTCTTACATAGAATTCAAAACTTGATGGAACAAGGCATGTCGAAATTAAATTAAATTAAATGTTTACGCCTTTGCCAACCCCTTTAATTTCGCCCCTATAGAGGGTGACTGTTATAAAAATATTTCACTATACCACCTCACGATCTTCATAGGATTTTTAGTGATGATAAAATGGACGTGGTTAGACTTTGTCATTAGGGTCTAAACTATTGGCCCTCGGTTTGTAAAAATAAAAATAAAATCGAGATAATTAGATGAAATTTTTTGGTATTATTGTATGTCCGTTTTATGGTTTATATTTAATATTCATGATTGTCCCTTCCAACAATGTCATCTTCAAACTTCAAAATTATTTTCTCTCTTAATAATACAATATGCCTTATTGTTACACTCAAATATTTATTTCGATAACTAAATGGTTTTCAACGACTTTATGTAATTAAAATAAAATAAAATAGGCAAGAACATTAAAAGTATAAAGTGAAGCTTGATAATTACGTTGTTGATGTTGGTAGAAAATTTCTTGGAATCAGCAGTTTGAGATACACCTTACTAACTGACAAGGTCGGTGGTGGAACCCAACCCCCACTAAGCCAGGGTCTGACCGGTGAACCCTCCATGGTTAGGACCATCATCTCCACCCCAAACTCCCTTGGTCAATTCAATATGGCTCTCAATCTTTCTTTAATCCAAAAAGAGCTTTGAATGTGCAGGTGGGTGCACGTGCGTGTCCCCCTCCTCTCACGTGTATGCATGACTCATGCAAAAAAGTTCCAATCCAAGAAAATATTTTACTATTTTCCCCCCTTTGCTTGTTTGATTATGAAAATGTAAATATATAAAATGAAATTGAAAAAAAAAACAAATTTCATATGAATATACAAATGTTTGAAAATGTATACGAATACATATTAAATTTATACTTAAACTTTGTTTTATTGTGTAGTTTACATGTATACATAAAATTTTAATTTTAATTCAATTTTACCCCGTTAAAAAAATAAATACATACATTTATTTTTTATATTGGATTAATTTCATAGTTTGTGTGTGCAATATATTAACGTAAAATAATGCTAATTTGATAATGTTGTTAGTGATCTTTGAAAATTGAATCAAATCAAAATTTCATGTATAAAACTGTACAAAATCAAAGTTCATGTATGACATTGCACATTGGGTCAGGGATAAAACCAGATAATTGCTTTAAGGGCAGAGATGAATCGTAAATTATTGGGGATCAAAGCGCAATTTCACCGTTATACTAACATGTAATTTTATAAAAAAAAATAGGAGAAAAATGAGAAATCTAGAGAGGCCAATATGTCTAAGATATATTTCATAAAAATATAAAAATCATTTAAACATAAATTTTATATAATAAAAAATATGTAAATACAATACAAGGGATAGGGGTGAGTATTCGATCGAGTCAAGTCGAATTGAGTCAAAAAATTTCGAGTTAGTCGAGTTGACGAACCCTATTTTAGCAACCAAACTCAATTTGAATTTTTTTCAAATCGAATCGAATCGAGTAAAAAATTTCGAGTCAAGTCGAGTCGAATTAACGAATCCTATTATTTATACTCAATGTTGCGTTTACATGGACCGATTATTTAACTAATAGACAAAGTACAAGATTATTGAACTACATAAACAATATAATAATTTGTCCTTTTAACTTAATGAGTAAATATTTATCAAAATGACATAATTTTGCCTTTTAACTTTAGAAAGGTAAACATTTATCAAAACGACGTAGTTTTGACTTTTCTTATTCGAGTTTTCAAATAACTCGAAATGTGTAATTTATATTCGAGTTAAACCGAAAAACTTAATTTTTTATTCGAGTTGATCCGAATAACTTGATTAACTCAAATAACTCGAAATATTTAATTCAAAATTTAAATATATTATCAAAATTTTCAAATCGAATCGAATTTTATTTACCCTTATAACGGGTTATGCTACAAGTAGGGGTGAGTATTCGATCGAGTCGAGTCAAATCAAGTAAAAAAATTCCGAGTTAGTCGAGTTGACGAATCCTATTTTAGCAACCGAACTCAATTTGATTTTTTTTTGAATCGGATCGAATCGAGTTAAAAAATTTCGAGTCGATTCGAGTTAACGAATCCTATTATTTATACTCAATGTTGCGTTTACATGAACCGATTATTTAACTAGTAAACGAAGTATAAAATTATTTAACTACATAAACAATATAATGGTTTTGCATTTTAATTTAATGAGTAAACATTTATCAAAACAACGTAGTTTTGCCTTTTAATTTAATGGTTTTGACTTTTAATTTTAGAAAAGGTAAACATTTATCAAAATGGTGTAGTTTTGTCTTTTCTTATTCGGATTTTCGGATAACTCGAATTGTATAATTCATATTCAAGTTAAACTGAAAAACTTAATTTTTTATTCGAGTTGATCGAAATAACTTGATTAACTCAAATAACTCGAACTATTTAATTTAAAATTTAAAAATTTTATCGAATTTTTCGAATCGAATCGAATTTTACTCACCCCTAAATACAAGTGGGAAAAATAGGTTAATAAAGAGTAAAAGAAAAGAGAGGACAATTTCCTATATTCGCTGTCATCGGGACTCATCAAAAACAAAAGAATATATATATATATATATATATAAATTAGCAGATCTCTAATCTGAGCTCACGCTGTTCTAAGCAAACCTCTTTCTTTTTTAATGCTTCTCTCTTCATTGTTTTCTGCATAAACAAATTGTTTTTACTGTTTTTAAGAAAGTTTTTTTATTTTTCCCCAGTTATTAAACAAATAAAAACCCAGAATCCACAACACCTCAGATTCCCTTTCATTGGAAAATGTTAGTGAAGCAACAGTTTAAATCTCGTTACCATTTTGAGATCAGATCAAAGCTTTTACGGTCAAACAAAACTAGTCAACCATACTTCCCAAACTCTTTTTTTTTTCTCAAGAAAACTCTCAGCAATATTTTCCCGGGAAAAAAAACCTTCAAAGTTTCCAGAGAAAGAAACAACAACAACAAGAACCAGCTAGCTAGTTCAGCCCAAGTAAAGGTACGAAATTTTTATTTTTTTACTACTTATTTATTTCCAATAGTTTCATATATATAAATGACAATGATAGTAGTATCAAATATAGGAAGGTAAAGGTTGATTTTTTTTTTTATTCATTTTACAAATGACATTAGGGTTTTCATGAATCAAAACTATGACTTTCTTTTTGCATTTTCATGCTCTTTGTTGATAATGATTGACTGGATCCCATCATAACCATTACTGCAAAAATTTTCTTGTTTTAGAGTTCATATAACTGGTAAAAATTATGGAAACTGAAATTTCAACTTTAAATTTTAAAATTTATTAAATTTCGAATTTTAAAAAATATATATTTAAAAAAAAAGTTTTTTAAATCACATAAGACCCAGACTTCGAAATGCCCCCATTAATTTTTTTTAATATACAGTGCATTACTTGCAAATATATATATATATATATATATATATTAATATATATATATATATTATGATGATATTTTTTTTCTTTATTTTAGAAAACCAATAAAAAATTTACAAATGTTTAGATTTGAAATCTTTTCTTTATAGCTCCAATTAAATGTTTATTTTAATATTTTTATACAATTCAATATTATTACACAAATTGTTTCACACACTTTGTTTGTATATATTGATAATGTCGTTGATTGAGTTGCTGTCATACGTCAACTCGATGCTAACTTTAAAAACAATTTAAATGCATTAAATACTCTTAATATGGTGCATTTACGTGTTTAAATTTCCTTTTACTCACAATTTAAATTAATTTTTTAATTTTAATTTTATACATATGATTTATTATTTATTATTTTTAAACCTACATTCATACCATCTGAGTTTGATGTTACTTAACTCAATAACACTTGGTAAAATTACTAAAAAATGCCATAATTTTATTATGATACACATATTGACTTAAAACAGATTTGTAATTTACTCTTAAAAAACTAACCACTCTTAAGAAAAACTTACCCACTATAATGTTTCTTTTTTTTTCTATTCGGAAAAAATCGTTTTAGCCCTCCACTAAATTTTCGTCTTTTAGCTTTTGAAATTTGATTTTTTATAAAATTATCTTAAAACTTTACATGAATTTTATTAACATGATATACACATGAATGGCTAGTATATACATATTCGTGTTTGTATTTAAAAAAAGAAAAGAAAAAGAGAAATAAAATGAGAGGTGATAATGCATTTTAAAAAGGTAGAAAGCATTAGGAAGATGAAAAGTCAATTCATGAAAATGGGTGACTGAAAGAGTTGTTGTAAAGCTTAAAATAGTTATGATAACAAGACATCAACCTTTGATTTTATTATTTTATAATTATATTCCAAAAAGGAAAATTTAAGCATTTTGCTTTCCATGCAAACGGTGTCGCTTCGCTGTCTTCGTTGTCTCGTCTTAGTCACTTTTCCTTTTTCAAACTCTTCCCCCTTCCATCATCTTTTCCTTTATGTCATCTACTTCTTTAACACTTCCATTTCATATTCACATTCCTGTCTTTCTTTTTGCTTCATATTATACACATTTGCGTTATATATATATATATATATATATTTTGTATAACTCATTATAACCCCATAAAATACGACGTAATGTATGAATGGTCAAATCTAAATGAAAATAGATAAAATGACTAATTTATCTCTTTTCTCACTCATCAACTCTTTATTTCTTTACGATCTTTTACGTGTGTAATTTTGTTCACGGTGGATAGAGGTGAATCTAGAAATCTTTTAGCAGGAGTTAAAATTTAATTATAATTTTTTTCATAGATTAAAATATAAGTTTATCATGTATTAATCTATGAAAGGACTAAACAAAAGTCTTTTTTTTTTAAGGGGATTAAATTGAAACTTTTTCATTCTTGAGGAGGTCAAAGTGCAAATTCACTATGGTTTGTTTATAAACTATTGATATGATAAATTTTTAAAAGAGTAAATTTAAATAAAACAAATATATATTAAAGTGACATAAACCCATTTGGAAATAAAATGGGTAATTTGGTAATTTAAGAACCTTCCCATTGTTGTCATGTCAACCTCCTAAAACAGGGAGCTTTAGCCGTTTAGGTAATTTCAGAAAATTGAATAAAAAAAGAACACATCAAACTCCCACGCGCTTTAGCCATTAACTCTCCCCCACTCTAAACTCTCATTGGTATTTCCGACCCCACCACCCCTTTCTGTGCGTGAGTTTTCCCTTTCTCTTCAACTGTTCGAATTGTTACAGAGCTAAAATTGCATGAAAAAAATCGGGAAAAAAAAAATGCATGTAAGAAAATATATAAAAAATCCTCACTTTCCTGACTTCAATAATTTTCTCTTTTGGTTAATCTCAAAACACATCCTCAAACTATGATATAAATTTTAAATTGATCCTCAAATTTTAAAATATTCTAACTGAACTCTCAGATTATTACTATCGAATCATTCATGTTAATGTAGTCATAGTTTTGGTGTTAAATTTCATCTTAAATATGGCATATAAAATATATGGATTGAATTGTAAATGCATGTGTATCTATGATATAAACAACTTATAGATATGATGTATTAGAATAGAGAAACAACCCAACATGTCAAATTTAAATTGTTCATGTTTGAGGATATTTGGTGGATTAAATTAGATGGTTTGAAGTTTAGGGATTATTTTTGAAATTTAAACGATAGTTTGAGGATGTTTAATGAAATTAGCCCTTTTTTTTCAAATTGAAAAACTAATATAAAGATGTAAAAAAAAAAAGCTTTCATGTCCACAATGTAGAGGCTTATATATATATATATATAATATAATATTCAATCAATGCAAAAGATTTTGAGAGATCTACAGAGAGAGAATGATGAAAACCAAAGGGGTTTTCTGATATTTTCTTTTTATTTGCAGTGTTTTTAAAAAAATATATATATATAATCGTCAAGGGTGAAGTGAAGAGAGATCAAATGGTGGAGAATTCATCATCACCTCGAGTTCCACGTAAAGGAAGAAGGGTAGTAGGGCCCACGAGGAAGAACAAGGAGGCTATTGATGAAGCAGGGGATTTGATCGAATGTTCAGGCAAGTATTGCCGATCATGCACCGCCGGTGTCATAGCCGACTGCGTGGCACTTTGTTGTTGCCCTTGTGCTTTGCTCAATCTCTTGACGCTTGCATTGGTTAAGGTCCCATGGAAGATGGGGAGGAGGTGCTTGGGGTTCGGGAAAAAGAAGAGGAACAGGGTGGAAATGGAGAGAAAACGCAGCCGAGTCGATGATGATCGTAACAATTCGAGGGGGAAAATGAGGGTAGAAGAAGAGGAAATGTGGGGATTCTCGAGGGTGTTTGGAGAGAAAGAAAATTTCTATGATGATGACGAGGAAGGAGAAATGGGAAATTTCAGTGCGAGATTTGAAGCTGAGAAAGTTTGGTTAGAGTTATATCAGGTTGGGCATTTGGGATTTGGTAGGGTTTCTTTCACTGGCATTTGATATTTTTCCTTTTTCTGTTTGGTTCGCGAGAAAAGAAAAATGTGTAAGTACGTTGTTGTTGTTTTTTATTGTAAAGTTTTTTTTAAATGTGTAAGTTTTTTTCTTTAGGAGAGTTTTAGGGTGAGAGTTATAATAAAAATTAATCTGGGATTTTAGTAATTTGTAAGAAAAAAGTTGTCCTATAATTAGATGATATTTTAGTCAAGTAAAAGGGATTAAAAGTTGATATTAGTTTTGGTAAATTATAAGAATAAAGTAAAATTCAAAACAATAAATGCGATTAGCGCAATTTGATCACATCTGTGACGATTATTATATGATGTTTAAAGTTAATATTATTATAATAAATATTGAGTGCAAGTTAATAAAAAAATTGACTATATTATTAAACAAATTGTTTGATTTGACATACCGAGTGCCAGATTTATATAATTTTTAATCCAAAGTTGAATGATAAAATTATAATTTATTTTTTAACTCAAAATTAACTATTTACTTGAGGCTTTTTACATCTTAAAAGAAATTAAATAAAATTTATTATTCCCACTTTGATTAAAATTTAGAAAATTTGATGTCCTAACACTTATCTATGTGATGATTAATAATTTAATATATTTTTCATTAAATAATTAAAGAGTTTAATTTGATTTTTTTAAATAATCTCGTTACAATTATACATGTTCTTTTTTGCACAATGTTTAGAATTACCCATAATCCATCTCTAACCCATAAATAGGAAAATAATGCGCTTCAACGCACTCAATCGACATCCTCCTATATTGACAACAATACTCATGCTAATCGAGTTAAGACTCAATTGACCAATTTATTTACTTGCATCTAATTAAATCAGCCAAAATAATGGACAAAAATTAAAGGAAAAAAAGAAAAAACAGTAACCAACATCTTTTTTACTCTTCTGAAAAATAAAATAACATTCAGTTTCATGCCATCCTCCATCATCAAAGCGGATTCCGTCTTCCACGATCGCGATCGCAGCGGCAAAGACAAGAAAAGTCATTTTGTTTTCCCTTGTTTGAAGCGAGAGAAAGTGAAGAGGGGTCAAGTGATCAGTTAACTGTTATTTTTTGTTCGCTTTTAGGTAAAAAATGAAAATAAATGGAGTGTACTAAGAATTGAACACTGGACCTCTCACATCCAAGCAAAAATCATATCACTAGACCAAATGCCCAACTCTCAATAATCTTGAGGATTAATCTTTTAACTCTGTTCAAATTTGTTAAATGTAGAACAATTTTATTTTAAAACTCGTATTTTCATTAAATTTAATTGTTGCTTGAATCTCGATGACAAGATAAAATGAATTTGAATAATGAATATTTAAATATTAATCCGCACATCCTCTTAAAATTCAATGCGAATAATAATTAAAATATCAAAATTTTAATATAATTCGAATTTATAATATTAAAATCCACACTACAAATATTTAAATTTGTACTATCCAATCGTATCTGATAATTTTAAATCTTATTAATATAAAACACAGTGGTAATTATTCAAAAATTTATACCACAAAATATGATTTGGTGTTGAAAAATATGAGATTCTAAATTGAACCAATTAGAAAAAAAAAAGTGAACTCAATGATATATAAAGTATTTTAGACCCTTTTATTCTTTTATTAACAATGGTGTTTTCTAAGATTGATGATGTCTCTCACCACCTTCTACGTCTCCTTCCATACCAATATGCAAATGCAGCTACTGATGCTGCCACAACAACACCCGTGGTTGCGTGCCAAGGGTAGATCGGCGTTTCGACAACAAGGCTAGAAGTTCCGGCTTCGATTGACGGTGTCTGAGGTTTTATTTTCTTATTCCCTGTCATAGCGAAATTCAAGCCTTGTCGTCCCACCTCGGCCAGATCATCGACTGCTGGTTTAAGCCGAGTGGCATTAGCTATTGCTTCGAACTCGTCTTCGGTCCCTCCTTCAAGGAAAGATCCAACAAGATGACCATTGTTTATCCAATATGCCCCAAATTTAGTCCCCAAGTAATCTCCAAAATGGACCACTTCCCCTGCATTGTCTCCGTAAAACCGCCAAGAAAACGAAAAGGCTTTCGAGTAGAACAATGGTAGGTACTCAAACTCGCCTGTTTTATCCGGTTCCATGATCACAGCAGCGACATGTTTAGCGGTTTTTCGAGCCGAATCGACATGCTCGAGTCTGCGAATTCTACCGCAAAGATCGACAGGAAACACCGCAACATCACCAACCGCGTAAACTGAGTCATTGCTTGTTTGCAACTTCCCATTCACTTTGATCCCACCTTTCTCCATTGTCAGTTGTCGTTCGAACAAGCTCGTGTTCGGACGTATTCCGATCCCTACAACAACCATGTCCGCAGGTATCTGACTCCCATCTCGTAGATTAACAGCTGTAACCTAAAAAACTAAGTTGATTAGCTAATCAAAACATCAAAGATTACAGCTTTAAACATCATATAAACATCATTTACCTTCCCATTGGAATCAAATTCAAATGATGATAAAATTGTTCCTCTAATGAACTTAACTCCTTTAGATTGATAATAATCCTCATAATAGCTTGCAATCTTCGGTGTAAACAAACGAGGCACTACAACATAGACAATATTAACATTTTATAACATAGAAAAAATCCGACTCCTCATTCTTGGATTACAAAACTAAGACACTCACTGCAATGAGCTTCGGGGAAAACCATGGTTACGTTTATTTTATTGGTCACCAATGATGCAGCACACTCCATCGCAATGTACCCTCCGCCGATGACCACAGCATTTCCGCCGGTACAAGATTGCATCACGTTAACGAGTCGGTCCGCATCGGCTAAATCTCGTAAATAACATACATTTTCCGCTTCCGATCCTTTCACTCCGAATTCTTCGAGCTTTAAAGCCTACCGTTTGACAAACATGAATATGCAAACATTATCATTTGCAGGGGCGGCACTAAACCTAAAATGGGAAAATATCATTCTGGCCTCTTTATCTTTTATTAGTAAATGGTTAAATTCTACTTTGGCCCCAAAAATGATAAAACTTTATAAAAATATAAGCTAATACAATGATAAATTTGCATTTTAGATCTCATAAAAATACATAACTCAATTTCGGCTCCAAAACTAATTTCCAACTTTGCCCCTGATCATTTGTGAAGCACCATTAACACTAACAACAATAATTAGGTGATTAAAAGCTTAGTTTCAATACCTTAGCCCCAGTGGCAATGATGAGGGTTTCGTAACGTATAGTCTCGCCGGAAGCTGTCAATAGCGTTTTCTGTCCGAGATCAACAGATTCAACTCGAGTTCCAAGGACTAATTCGATACCTAAATAATGATTTAACTCGAAAGGGCATAATATTAAAAGTATATAAACTAAGCTCTAAATTGTATCTAGTATAAGGACGAAAAAAAAAAAAAACTTTTATCTTTTAGACAAGTAAGTTTCTTTGTAAGTATAAGGATAATGTTATGAGAAAAAAAGTACCATGTTCCTCGTACCATGTCGGAGTTAACAATTCCTCATTAGCACCAACACAAGTGTGAAATGATGGAAGGCGTGCCGGAGCTGTGGATTATCAACAAAAACCAGAGAATATTAAGATATTGCAAAATTTATTATTTTTTAATTTTTAACAAAATAAAATTGGGCTTTTTCATTACTTTTGATTCAAAATAAAATTTATTATTGCAAAATAAAATTACAGTTCAAATTTTAAAATATTTTAATTCAATCGTTAGCTTAAATATTAAATACTAATATCGATCTATACGGAAAATAATTATAATTTTTGACAACATGAAAATGTGGTGGGAAACAATTGGGGTAATTATTCGTGATGGATACGGAAGTTGGATTCTTGAGTATAATTGGTTGGTAGGTACTTGTTCAGTTCTAGATGCTGAATTGTGGGGCATTTTAGAAGGTGTGGCGATTGCTATTGATAGGAGACTTGACAGAGTTTTTATCTTACCAGACAATCAAGAGGCGGTTATAAGAATTAACTTACTTTTGACTGATTTAGCATGTTTCCAAAAATTATAATAAAGAGGCCGATAGTCTAACCAAAATGTCAGTTAATAATAATGGTTATATTTAATTTTTTGAAACACCTCCATGAGGCTTGAATGTATCTCTAAATAGTCTTTTGTAATATTTTTCATTTACCCAAAAAAAATAAAAAAACCAAAAGAAGAAAAAAAAAAGTAAACAATATTTATGAATTATAAATAAAGTTGGAAAGTGATACTTACATTCAGGATGTAGAAATTTTTTACTTAAAGTAGGTCTCTCATATGGGGCAACCTGAAAAAAATTCCATACTTCATAAACAAATAATCACATCACCTACTATCGTAAAAAGATGGATATTTCAATACATAGTGGAGTAAAAATTTATCAAATAAATTGATTGAATCGAAAATTAATGATTTGTTTGATTTAATTTATACCATTAATTGGGAAATTCTTGAATTAAATAAAAATCGAAAAAAATTGGAAAAAGAATAAAATTTGGTTTTAACTTTCTTTGAATTTTTTTTTTACGAAAAACAAGTGTATGTGATGAAATTTAGCATCTTGATTTTATATTAAAATTTGAACAATTTAATAAAATAGATATTTTTATCAATTTTTATATTTAATATTTAAATTATTTTTAATATAATTAACTGGTTGAACTCATCTAACCAGTTCAACCAATGAGTTTAATTTTAGCACAAGATGTAAGATTATATTTAAAATAAGCTTAAAATATAGTTTTTTTTAAAAAAAAAACATATATTAATAGCATTTATCAAATTAAATTTCTACTTTTCAAATATAATAAGAGTTAATTACATTTATTGATTAAAGTAGAGTAAAGATAAATATAAAATAATAAAAATTCAAATATTAACAATTTTGACATTAAAAAAATAAATTAATTTAAAAATATATAAAATAAATAACCTGTAAAAAATTATTGATAATATTATTTAAAATAATTTATAATTAGATTAAAATTTCAATTTATTAATGATTTTTTTTTGAAGAAATTCATTAAAAACTAATTTAATATACACAAACTAGTTCAGGACTACGCAAAAGAAAAAAGAAGAAAAACACTACCCCTAAGATTTTCCCAAGTTTTAGGTATAAACCCTCATCTGATTCTACAAAGAGTAAGTAGACATGATTAAGTTATTAAAAACACTTACTGGTTCTTCAGATATAATGCAGAGCTGAGCATGAGAAACCCCTCTTCTAGTAAATTCAAGAGCTGCATATCCAGCTGCTACACCTCCTCCTACTATCACATATTCAAATCCTCTCTCCATGGAAGGTCTTGCCTTTCTCAGCTCCAAGGAAAATGGATGAGATCAAATACAATTTTTTTTTTTTTTTGACTCTCGTGATACAACGTGTAAAGATTTGTCATTACTTAAGATGATCATGGCCATTGGTTGACGTGTACTGGTAGGACCAGTGATGGGGTAAGGTCTTGCAATGGGATGTTGCCACCCGGAAAAGAAAGAAGCCAAACATTGTATGTGGAGTGGATAAGGGTCTTCATATTTCTACCACATGATGTTTGGGACTTTATCTTCTTTTCTATAATACGTCTGGGGATATAATTTTCCATGAAATAGTAAACACATTTTTCTTTTGTCTTGTTTATTAAATCATATGACATAGAATTCAAATCACACAAATGATGGAAATTTTAGTAATTTTAAAAAATGGAATTAAATGACAAACTATTCAAGCCATTTGATATTTTTAATTTTTAAAAATATTTTTACTTTTCTTTTTCATAATTATTTCATGTATTATATAAATATACTAGTTTGCATACCTGTGCAATGCACGGTTCAATTGTATGTATTGATTAAAATATATTTAATTATTCTTATAAATCTATTTTTTTATAATGTTTCACTAATAATTTGATTACGGAATTAAATTATGATGATGTGTCAGCGTGTAATAGGTGACAAATGTCTTAGACCAGTTTAGAACTAATTGTTAATAAAATTATTCCAAATTTCTATTTTATTATATATATGTGTGTGTGATATATACGATATGATATGTGTATATATGCTATCATATATATAATAAAATTAATAAAATAGGATTATTTCTTGTTCTCTTTTCTTGCTTGATGAATTCGATAAAAAATAAATGTTATATTTATATTTGATTCCTAAATCAATTTAAATTAAGTTATTATATGATGTGATTAACAGTAATGTATATAATAGGTAATTAAATTAAATTAAATTAAATTAAAATGTTATATAATGTAATTAAATTAAGTTAATAACGAGTCCCATAATTATAGGTTAATAATTAATGAAATATTTTGGAACTCAAATAACTATCACAAAACTCGATGTACGTTTTAATATATGCTCTCATACCTTCTTTTATATAATATATAGATATATGATATGATATATATGATTGCTACATGTAGAGGTGTGCATGGGCTGGGCCGGGTTGGATTCGGGCTAGGCTCAACTAAAAATTTAGGCCCGTTTGTTAGGCCCAGGCCTGGCCCGACCATATTAATTTTTATATAATTTTAAAATATATATAATACATCAAAAATACTAAAAACATCAAAATAAATATTTCCCAACAAATTGAAAATAAATTTTAAAAAATATGTATACTTAAATAACACTAAGATAGATGCAACTTAACAAGCAAATGCCTCTAAAATAATAACAAAATTAACAAATGTCTTTAAAATAATAACAAAATTAACAATAAAATAAGTTTTATACAATATCCAAACAATAACAACAAAATAGTAGCAACATAATAGTAAAATGGTAGCAAAATAGGGAGAAAAAAAAAGAAAATAATATTAAAAAAATAGATTTTTTTGTCCTTTAGTGAATTTGGGCCGGGCCCGAGCAAAAAATGCCTTACCTGAGGCCTGACCCGTTTTTTAAACGGGCCTTATTTTTTGTCCAAGCCCATTTTTATGGCCTATATTTTTTCCCAAACCCTCCCACATTTCGGGTGGCCCGACCCATGAACAGGTCTAGCTACATGCAATTATATTATTTTGAAGTTTGTGTTGAGATTTTAGTTTTAAATTATAATTATAATTTAATGCTTGATATTTAAATTTGTTTATTATTTTAAAATTATTATTATTAATGTAACATCCTAGGAAGGGCCTATGCATTTTTCAGATCAATTGTATGAAATGACAAGTCTTAAGTTTTATGAATAAATTTTTGATACTTTTGGAAACCTATAAATGAATGAAAATGAAAATGGAAATGAAAATGGAAATGGAAATGGACATTTTGGAAACTTAGACATTTTGGAAACCTAAACATTTTTGGAAATGATCCAAAAATGGAAACTTGAACATTTTCGGGAAACTTGGATATATGAGAGAAATAAAGGAGTTTTATTCACACAAATATGTGAATAATAAGAGATAAATAAAGGAGTTTTATTCACATAAATATGTGAATAATAAGAGATAAATAAAGGAGTTTTATTCACATAAATATGTGAATAATAAGAGATAAATAAAGGATTATTTTCTAATGAGATAATTGAGGAGATAATTGATGGATTAAAGGCTTTTATCTTTTAAATAAAAGAGATAATATTATCAAAAAGAGGAGTGGTGGCCAAGTAAAGGACTCCTAGGTGATAACTTTGGCTATAAAAGGAGGACGGGAGGGCTACTCATCAACATTTGCTCCTCTTCCTCTCTGCAAAATTTTCCTAGGCAAAACCCCTCTCTGCCGAATTTTCATTAAGCAAAAATCCTCTCTTTTCTTCTATTTTCTTCTCCGTTCTCTTGTTAAGCTTGAATCTTTGTGGATTCTAAGAAAGAGGCAATCATCCACAACATCAAAAGGGATCTTTCGGAAATCTAAGGATCTAAGGTAAGGATTATAAATATAAATATGTGGTTAAAGATTATGATTCACGTTTTCAAAGTTAGATCTAATCTAACACGAAGTTATAGGATTTCAACGAGCTTATAAAGGAATCCTCTTCAGATTTGGAATCCCATCATAAGGTAAGGGATATTCGGTCAAGGCATAATTTGTTTAAGTGTTTTCCATTATTTCAAAACCGAAAACCGACATGGTTACATACCTAGTATTAGCCGATTTCAAGGAAGAGGAATTCTAGCAACTGTTGGGACTTGATTAAATCAATTCGGCAACTAGGTAAGTAATTCTACTTCTAGTAGGATTTGGTTTAAGACCAAATAGGTTTATTTATATGTTTTAATTAATGGCCGAATATAGGAGTGAAAGATCTAGATCGGTAGATCGCTCTACGAAATTCACGGAAACTATTAAGCGAAAAAGGTGTGTACTCTTACTAACTTTCAATAAATTGCATGGCAATCATTAAATATATAAATATGTAACAAGATGTGAATGTGGCTAAGCACCACAAATGTGGTAAGGAGTACCAGTGCGTTTCCTACTTTTGATAGGATTGTGAATGTGATATATTTTGAACATGTGATTAGTAACATGAATGAAAATTAAGTATGTGAAATATGTTATGAAATAATTGGGGCATTCGGGATATTTGTGGAGGAAGAAAGTGAAGGTGATGACTACGGTCTCACCAACGTAAAGTGGTGACTACGGTCACATAAAGTGAAAAGTGGTAACTTTGTTACATCCGGTGAATACTGATGTCTAATGACACAACATAAGTGGGCGATGAGCACGTCGATTGCAGCGATCGCCTTCGATGGTGTGTAGCGGATGGAGGGTCGACTTAGTAGTCCCCGCGGTATGCGGTTGGTGCAGTGGTGTGTAGCGGATGGACAAATAGGTTTGGATTTGGGTTGCATCATCCTTTATTTTGTATGAACATGATATTGATATGATTTGTATGCTGATTTGTTGGAAATTAGTACTATGTACACATTGAGTCTGTTGACTCACCCCGTTGGGGAATTATTTTCAGTGTGATGAGCAATGAATGGACCGGGTCGGCGGGAGCTAAAGGTGGCCATGCATCGCTTGAAGAAATTATTTGGAATTTGGACTTTATGAAATTTTAGTACTTTAAACTTTATTTTGGGTTTGAATGATGTAATAAGGCCATAAGGCCCAATTGGATTCTCTTTATTTCTGTTTATTTTTATTTGAATATGATACAATTTATGTTTGATTAAAGATAAGTAAATTTATTTCTTTTAAAATATAAACCCAAAAATTATTTTGTCACCTTATTTAAGTTGGATTTCGAATTTATTAACTAGGTTTCAAATTAAGCCCAACCCAAAACAATTTTTTTAAATTACACAAATTTTCTCTAAGTCATTTAGAACATTGAAAACCGATTTATTTAAGGAACATACCAGATCCTGGTTCAGGCTCGTGGGCCGGGTGTGGGTGTTTCAGATTGGTATCGAGCCCGCTTTAAAACTCTCGGCCTGTGGGCTCGTGCCCAAAACGTTTTCAATTCGAGCCCAAATGAATTTCTTTGAAATAAGCGGTTTTATGGCATGGCACCTAAGTCTCCGACCCATGATCCACGGTAAGTACCTTTAACCATCCGTGTGATTATGTGAATTATGAATTGTAAAAGGGTAGCAAAGGCATGGAACGTAGAATAGTGTGATAGGAACTTGAACCCTAGGATTAGACTACTCAAACACTTGAAACTCATAAGACTTAATGAACTTAACAAACCTATGACTAAGTTATTAAGCTAGGGTGTGGCAACCCCATGCACGCATGTCTAGGATTGAATCCGGAAGAGCACAGTATTTAGCGGTCCTAGTGACTCACCTCCTCTTCGCAGTATCCTGCAGTGCGTAGCTTCGGTTCGCCTCTAACTCGAGAAGGCTCGGTGGTGTGGCAACCTCATGTGCGCATGTCTAGAAAGGTCGGTGAGAGCTTGGTATTTAAGCGATCCACGTGACTCACCTCCTCTTCATTCGAATCTGCCAGTGCGTAGCTTTGGTTCACCACGACCAAGGGGGCTCGGTCATAGGCTAAACACAAAGAATAAAACCGAAAGGGACTTAGCTTTTTCTTTTATAAAAAAAAATACCCCCTGGTTTATAAAATGACCAAACCACCCATAGTTTTAACAAAATTTCATTACTTTATCAAATGTTCAAAAACCCTAATTTGTAAAATATCAAACTATCTTGATTTTGGAAAATTACAAAATTGCCCCTAACTTACAAAATTACCAAAACGACCTTGATTTCCAAACTTTTACAATATCATTGCTTTGAAAAGTGTAACTCTCAAAGGAACCCTCAATGTTTTACAATCTTGGAAAATATCCTAACTTAATAAATTTTACAAATTTACCCCGATTTTTGGAAAAATTATCAAAATACCCCGAGATCAAAAATTACCGAAATACCCTGGATTTCAAAATTCTTCCAAAATTTCCCGGAACTTTAGAAGTACCAAAATACTTTCGTCAAAATCACCAGGAACTTTTTATTTTTGAAAATTTACTGAAAATACCCCAGTAGGATAAAATTACGAAAATGCCCCGGGTAGTGGAAAAGCAAAATAACGAAAACAACAACAAGAATTACAACGTTTCTTTGAATGAACGAAAGTTTATATTTGTTGATGGATGAATGAATGAATGCAAGATCAGATGCATGTATGAATACGAAAGAACCACTCTTAAACTCTTCTTCATAAGATATCATCGCGGGTAATAAGTGAAACAAGAATACTAATACATAAAATTCCTTAATCAAATCTCGCCGATAATGAGCTCAAGAGGACGTGGTGGTCGTGCGTGGAAGAGGTAGAGGAAGGATGACTCATTAGATCGGGACAAGGTTCGACAATGAGATACCACCACCACCATCACCCCCAAATTTGTCAATGTTGAGCAGCAGGCTCGCATGCGGAAGATCTTGTGTCGCGGTCGTCTTCGCGAGTTTTGGAATTGGTGGTGGTGCAGAAACAATTCAGAAATCGTAAGTCTCAGTGCTCGAGCGGCTCGTGCTAATGGAGTGAAATGTTTAGAGGAGTATCGGGAGTGGCACCCAAAGATACCGGTGATCTTGGTTGGAAGCAATCGAGCGCATCATGGATGAGCTCGACTTGACCCCGAGGAGAAGTTGAAAGGGATGATGGCGGCATCATTATGATGAAGCGTATCAATGGTGGTTAACCATTCGGGACGGTGCCACGGCGGAAGATCGACACAGGAATATGCTAAGGAAGCATTTCGAAGAAGTATGTGGGAACCGGTATATAGATGAGCAAAGGAAGGCTTTTCGGGGTTGGTACAAGGAAGTAAGTCCATCACCGAATATGAAGCGGAATTCTTGAGGTTGAGCCGATATGCCCGGGAGTAGTAGCGATCGAGCATGAACGCTGTGTTCGTTTTGAGGGACGGACTTAGGGACGATTTGAGACTTTTGATAGCACCGCATCGGGAGCGGGAATTCTCGCCTTGGTGGAAAAGGCTAAAGTGGTGAGGGAATTAAGGACGCCACCAAGCAGGTCGTGGACGAAATAAGCCTAAAAGAGGTTTTGGGCCATCTGAAAAAGGCCACAAGAGGCCTAGAGTTGACAGCCACAAAGTCAACAGTGGTACGGTGGCAATTTTGCCTCTTGAACATTGTGGAAGGAAGCACGGGGAGAGTGTTGGAAAAGGCGGGACGATGTCTCAAGTGTGGGTCCAAGGACCATATGATTAAGGATTGCCCCAAGCTATTAGATGAGAGCCAACCAGACTCGGAATGCTAACCAGCCGGTAGAGGCGGACAGACACCTCAAAGAGGACGTGGGTCGACCAACGAGGTAGTGGCGAGCAGGCCGTGGAGCTCGGGGGTCGAGGTGCAAATGCGCCAAGCAAGGCAACCGGGTTTGGTTTACGCGGTTCGCCGGAGGGAAGAGGGAGACGCGCGCGGATGTTATAACCCTGTGACGTTCTTTATTCATGACAAACCCTATTTTGCTCTTATTGATGTGGGCTCAACTCATTCCTATGTTGCATGTAGTGTGGTTGAAACACTAGGCCTAGACTCGAACTTTCTGATAGGCGGATAAGCGTAGTAAGCCCTTTAGGCCAAACGGTGAGGATAGATAGGATCTTTCTGAATGTACCCCAGAGATTCGGGAGCGAACTTTCTGGTGACGTAATGGAATTACCCTTCGGAGAGTTTGAGCTTATACTTGGAATGGATTGGCTAGTAGAGCATCGAGCCGTGTTGGATTGTGCGGCTAAACGTATGGAACTAAGAACCCGGAAGATGAGGTAGTAGTGATGATCGGAGAAAGGAGGAACTACTTGTCTAACGTAGTTTCAGACCAAGGCCGAGAAAATGGTTAAGAAAGGATGTAAGGCATTCTTAGCCTTCGTGAGTGCGTTAAGAGGAGAAGAGGAAGGTGTCAAGGGAGTTAGAACAGTAAGGGATTTTGAGGATGTATTTTCGAGGGAGTTGCCGGAATACCTCGAGATAGAGAAGTGGAATTTGGAATAGATTTGCTACAGGGAACGCCTCCCGTGTCAATCGCTCCCTACCGAATGGCACCAAAGGAGTTAGTGGAGCTCAAGGCTCAAATCCAAGAGTTGTTGGATCGTGGTTCATTCGACCCGGTGTGTCTCCGTGGGGAGCACCGGTTCTCTTTGTGAAGAAGAAGGATGGAACTATGCGAATGTGCATAGATTATCGCCGATTGAACAAACCGACCATCAAGAACAAGTATCCTTTGCCAAGGATAGATGACTTGTTCGACCAACCGAAAGAGGCAAACAGTGTTCTCAAAGATCGACTTAAGGTCGGGTATCATCAACCGAAAGTGAAGGAGGTGATATTCATAAGACCGCTTTTAGGACAAGGTACGGTCATTTTGAATTTGTGGTGATGCTGCTTAGTTTGGGTTGTAACGCACCGGCGGCGTTCATGGATATGATGAATAGGGTTTTCCAACCCTACTTGGATAGATTCGTCGTGGTGTTCATCGGCGACATTTTGGTGTATTCCAAGACGGAGGAGGAGCACGATGAGCATCTCCGAGTTGTGTTAGAAGTGTTAAGGAAAAGAAGCTTTATGCCAAATTCGGCAAGTGCGAATTTTGGCTCAAGGAAGTGGCGTTCCTAGGACATGTGGTATCCGCAGAAGGAATAAGAGTGGATCCTAGAAAGATCGAAGCGGTGTTGGATTGGAAATCACCTAGGTCGGTGGTGAAATCGAAGTTTCTTAGGCTTGGCGAGCTATTACGTAAGGTTCGTGGAAGGATTCTCGTCGATAGCCGCACCTTTGACAAAGTTACTAAGGAAGGAAGTACCGTTTGTGTGGACGGATAAGCAAATGCAGAGAGAGCAAAAGCTTAAAAGGTCTTGTGAAGCTCCGGTGTTAATTCACCGAGGGTGTAAGACTTCGTAGTATATTGTGATGCTTCGCACACGAGGTTAGGCCGTGTGCTAATGCAAGAAGGAAAGGTAGTCGCTTATGCATCTCGGCAGCTTAAGGCCGCATGAGGTGAACTACCCAACTCATGACTTGGAACTCGCGGCGGTGGTTTTCGCCCTCAAAGTTTGGAGGCACTACCTTTATGGAGAAAGGTCGATAATTTACACGGACCACAAAAGCCTTAAGTATTTGTTGACTCGAAGGAGTTGAACTTGAGGCAACGAAGGTGGGTGGAGTTATTAAAAGATTATGATCTGTTCGATAGAATACCATCCGGCAAGGCGAATGTGGTAGCCGACGCCCTAAGTAGGAAGGTTGTGTCGGATTTAAGGGCTTTGTTCGCTCACTTAAGTTTGTATGATGACGGAAGCTTTGTTGGCGAGTTACAAGTCAAGCCAACCTGGGTGAAGGAGGTGAAAGAGGGACAGGTTGGCGGATAAGGACTTAAGTACTAAGTTACTGACAAGTACGGCAAGGAGGATTAAAGGATTATGGCGTCAATAATGAAGGAGTATTGTGCTACAAGGAAAAGGTTTGTATGCTTGAGGATAAGGAGTTGAGACAAAGGATTCTTCGGGAGCGCATGGTAGTCCTTATGCTATGCATCCCGAGGCATCAAGTGTATAGAGATCTAAGGGAACAATTTTGGTGGTCGGACACAAAACGAGAGGTGACTGAATTTGTGGGGAAATGTTTGACATGTCGCAAGTAAAGGTGAACACCAAGTCCCATCAGATTGCTTCAACCAATTGAGAGATTCCCCAATGGAAGTGGGAAAGAATTACCATGGACTTAGTTAGTGGGCTTCCCCTTACGCCCACTAAGAAGGACTCGGTATGGGTGATAGTGGACCGTTTGACCAAGTCCGCACATTTTATCCCCGTGAGGATCGACTATTCCCTTCAAAAGTTAGCCAAGTTATATGTGGCGGAGATCGTGAGGCTACACGGTACCGATGTCGATCATCTCCGATAGAGACCCAAGGTTTACGTCTCGATTTTGGAAAGCACTTCATCAAGCATTAGGCACTAAGCTAGACTTCACTACGGCTTTCCATCCACAATCGACAGATATGATGCGAGCAGGTTATACAAGTGTTGGAAGATATGCTAAGAGGTCGTGTGATGGATTTCCGAGAAGTTGGGAAGATTACTTGCCTCTAGCCGAGTTCGCCTACAACAACGACTATCGGGCAAGCATTCGGATGGCACCATACGAAGCATTGTATGGAAGGAAATGTAGAACACCAACTTGTTGGACCGAGTTAGGAGAACGCCGTTTTGGGTCCAGAGTTAGTGGCGGAAACCGAGGAGAAGGTGGAATTAATTCGGGCACGGTTGAAAGAAGCTTACGATGAAGCGAAGTAAGTCGTGCGCAGACCTTAAGAGGAAAGAAATTGAGTTTGAAGTAGGAGACCAAGTGTTTCTAAAGGTCTCACCTTGGAAGAAGGTTATGCGGTTCGGTCGCAAAGGGAAGCTAAGCCCAAGGTTTATAGGGCCCTATCAAATCTTGAAGCGAAGTTGGGCGGTGGCATACCAATTGGAGTTGCCACCAGAGTTGCATCAAATGCACGACGTATTTCATGTGTCCATGCTACGTCGCTATCGATCGGATCCGTCTCATGTGGTACCCGTTGAAGAAGTGGAGTTAAGGCCGGATCTATCCTACGAGGAGGAGCCGATTCGGATCTTGGAACGTGACGTGAAAGCACTCTGACGAAAGAAGTCGGTGCCTTTAGTCAAGGTGTTATGGCGCAATCATGGATCGGAAGAAGCTTCGTGGGAGCCGGAAGAGACAATGCGACAAAGAATACCCTCAATTGTTTAGTTAGGAAATTTCGAGGACGAAATTTTTTTAAGAAGGGTAGAATCTGTAACATCCTAGGGAAGGGCCTATGCATTTTTCAGATCATTTGTATGAAATGACAAGTCTTAAGTTTTATGAATAAATTTTTGATACTTTTGGAAACCTATAAATGAATGAAAATGAAAATGGAAATGAAAATGGAAATGGAAATGGACATTTTTGGAAACTTAGACATTTTTGGAAACCTAAACATTTTTGGAAATGATCCAAAAATGGAAACTTGAACATTTCGGAAACTTGGATATATGAGAGAAATAAAGGAGTTTTATTCACACAAATATGTGAATAATAAGAGATAAATAAAGGAGTTTTATTCACATAAATATGTGAATAATAAGAGATAAATAAAGGAGTTTTATTCACATAAATATGTGAATAATAAGAGATAAATAAAGGATTATTTTCTAATGAGATAATTGAGGAGATAATTGATGGATTAAAGGCTTTTATCTTTTAAATAAAAGAGATAATATTATCAAAAAGAGGAGTGGTGGCCAAGTAAAGGACTCCTAGGCTGATAACTTTGGCTATAAAAGGAGGACAGGAGGGCTACTCATCAACATTTGCTCCTCTTCCTCTCTCACGAAATTTTCCTAGGCAAAACCCCTCTCTGCGCGAATTTTCATTAAGCAAAAATCCCTCTCTTTTTCTTCTATTTTCTTCTCCGTTCTCTTTGTTAAGTGAATCTTTGTGGATTCTAAGAAAGAGGGCAATCATCCACAACATCAAAAGGGGATCTTTCGGGAAATCTAAGGATCTAAGGTAAGGATTATAAATATAAATATGTGGTTAAAGATTATGATTCACGTTTTCAAAGTTAGATCTAATCTAACACGAAGTTATAGGATTTCAACAGGCTTATAAAGGAATTCTCTTGATTTGGAATCCCATCATAAGGTAAGGGATATTCGGTCAAGGCATAATTTGTTTAAGTGTTTTCCATTATTTCAAAACCGAAAATCGACATGGTTACATACCTAGTATTAGCCGATTTCAAGGAAGAGGAATTCTAGCAACTCATGTTGGGACTTGATTAAATCAATTCGGCAACTAGGTAAGTAATTCTACTTCTAGTAGGATTTGGTTTTAAGACCAAATAGGTTTATTTATATGTTTTAATTAATGGCCGAATATAGGAGTGAAAGATCTAGATCGGTAGATCGCTCTACGGGAATTCACGGAAACTATTAAGCGAAAAAGGTGTGTACTCTTACTAACTTTCAATAAATTGCATGGCAATCATTAAATATATAAATATGTAACAAAGATGTGAATGTGGCTAAGCACCACAAATGTGGTAAGGAGTACCAGTGCACGTTTCCTACTTTTGATAGGATTGTGAATGTGATATATTTTGAACATGTGATTAGTAACATGAATGAAAATTAAGTATGTGAAATATGTTATGAAATAATTGGGGCATTCGGGATATTTGTGGAGGAAGAAAGTGAAGGTGATGACTACGGTCTCACCAACGTAAAGTGGTGACTACGGTCACATAAAGTGAAAAGTGGTAACTTCGGTTACATCCAGTGAATACAAAGATGTCTAATGACACAACATAAGTGGGCGATGAGCACGTCGATCGCAAATGCGCGCGCGATGGTGTGTAGCGGATGGAGGGTCGACTTAGTAGTCCCCGCGATTATGCAAAGTTGGTACGGGTGGTGTGTAGCGGATGGACAAATAGGTTTGGATTTGGGTTGCATCATCCTTTATTTTGTATGAACATGATATTGATATGATTTGTATGCTCCGATTTGTTGGAAATTAGTACTATGTACACATTGAGTCTGTTGACTCACCCCGTTGGGAATTATTTTTCGTGTGATGAGCGGTAATGGACCGGTCGGCGGGAGCTAAAGGTGGCCATGCATCGCTTGAAGAAATTATTTGGAATTTGGACTTTATGAAATTTTAGTACTTTAAACTTTATTTTGGGTTTGAATGATGTAATAAGGCCATAAGGCCCAATTGGATTCTCTTTATTTCTGTTTATTTTTATTTGAATATGATACAATTTATGTTTGATTAAAGATAAGTAAATTTATTTCTTTTAAAATATAAACCCAAAAATTATTTTGTCACCTTATTTAAGTTGGATTTCCAGAATTTATTAACTAGGTTTCAAATTAAGCCCAACCCAAAACAATTTTTTTTAAATTACACAAATTTTCTCTAAGTCATTTAGAACATTGAAAACCGATTTATTTAAGGAACATACCAGATCCGGTTCAGGCTCGTGGGCCGGGTGTGGGGTGTTTCAATTAATGATAAGAAAATCATATTTAAAGCTTAATTAAAAAAAAGATGATCCACTTTAAATATAACTAAAAAAATGAAGTATTTTGAAACTTAAAAGAACTACTCCATATATACTCTCCTGCTTTTTATATATATATATAATATATATGAGGTATATAAGGGCAATTTACATAAAAATATCGAAAAAATAATAAATTTACGGAAAAGGGCCAAAATCTGGAATATTTACGGAAAAGGGCCATTTCCCCACAAAGCGCGTCCACGTCAGCGCGTTTTGTGGGGAAAAAGCAGGAAAGCGCGCCCTTGAGGGAGCGCTTTTGCCCCCCTTCCCCGTTTGATTTTCAGTTGTTTTTAGTGTTAGGGTATGAAATTTTAAAGGTTTGTATTAGGGTTTATGATTTTTAGTGGTCGTTAGATTTAGGGTTTTAGGGGAAAACTAATAAAGTAGATTATAGGGTTAATTAGGGTTTAGTAAAAATATGTTTAGGGTTTTGGGCAAAATATATTAGCAAAATAAAAATTGTTTGAATTTTTTTGACAAGATTGTATCTGCAAAATAATTTTGAGAAGACGTTTCAACAAATAGTGCCCAAAACACTTCAAGCGGGATGCATCGTCAAAGAAGAGTAAAGTCTTGAAAAGAGCTCCCACGTGGACGCTCTTTTGCTACAATAGTCTCCGGTAAAATAATTTTGAGAAGACGTTTCTGAACAAATAGTGCCCAAAACGCTTCAAGCAGGATGCACCACGTCGGCAGTACTTTGAAAAGAGCTCCCACGTGGACACTCTTTTGCTCTGATGACTCCGTAAAATAATTTTGAGAAGAGCGTTTACGAACAAAAAGTGCCCAAAACGCTTCAAGCAGGATGCATGTCACAAGAAGAGTAAAATCAAAAGAGCTCCCACGTGGACGCTCTTTTGCTACAGTAGTCTCCGGTAAAATTATGACTATAAATCAGCCAATTTCATTCTCAGGTTGAATAACAGAAATTGAGGCAAAAGAAAAATAGAAACTGAAAATGAGTGAACGTATTAATGTTGTTATTTACTACGATGGTGAGGTTTGTGACATCGAAAATGGTGTTATTTTTTTATTGGAGAACACAGCGCGACTGGGTTTTAATCGGAACATAGATTTGTTAGAACTTCGCAAAAGAATTAGGCGTAAAATCTTCGGAACAACGGAAATGAAAGTTCAGTCTATTAAGTATAGATTTTGCGCTTCGATTGATCCGGTGAGATATGACTCATTCGACATCAAAGGTCCTCGGAGCTTTGAGGCAATGGTGGAGACTTATCTTGCCAGTGGATCACCCTATCTTGAGGTATATGTACAATTTTGATCGCCAAGTGATCTTCCTTCGACCTCAACATCTACTTCTATTCGAGGGGAATACATGACCCCAAGCCGACACTCTGTTAGTGGGAGGCAGAATACGAAAGTGCCCGTGTTTGGTGGTAGTATGGAAAACATAACCCCTGCACGACACTCGGTTGGTGGATGGGACATGCATATCCTTCTTTCGACGTCCGATGATAGAAATACGTATTTGGTAACGTCATCAACTTCTAGTGGTTGGCAATCCACATATGATTGGGAACGTTACGAAAGATGTTTAAGGAGGGATAATATACTCCCCATGACATCCACCGGCGAGGGGCCTTCGTTCGTTGCAGATTATGGTGGGTCGGATGATGAGTCTGATGATGAGTCAAATGGTGCAGAAGTTGGATTATTTTCTGAACCGGAGCCTGTTCCAACAGTACCTGAAGATGTTGAAGGTGGTTCAGATGAAGAAGAAGAAGATCCGCTATTCGGGCGTGCTCGCCTCCAAATTTCACATGCATAATGTCGATCTATCTCAAGACGATGCATTGGAGTTTCTCGAACTACCACACCGAACGCGTGACCGCATAAGTTCGCCGTTGGATTCGCGAATTAGAAGTTGGTAAAGAGTTTTCCAACAATGATGCTTTTCTTTGTGTATTGAAACAATACAAAGATCAAGAACGGGTTAACTACAACATGGTTAAATCCAAGCTCGATAAGTACGAGGCGAAGTG
This sequence comes from Gossypium sturtianum, assembly GCA_025698515.1. Classification (NCBI taxonomy): domain Eukaryota; kingdom Viridiplantae; phylum Streptophyta; class Magnoliopsida; order Malvales; family Malvaceae; genus Gossypium; species Gossypium sturtianum. Next base: position 20,256,107 of record CM046951.1, read on the forward strand.
TGCAGTGCAAGACGGTACATGTTCATGAAAAATCATGGCCTCGTTGAGGAAAAGGACTGGCTTGTGGGAGATCAAAATGTATAAAGGTCCACAAACATGTCTTGTCGGTATAGTATCACTATGTATTTAATGTTTTTGAATAATACAAATATTACTAATGTTGCGTTATTTAACGTACTTCGTTGACAGGTGTTACACAAGATCATCCGAAGATGGATTCAGAGATGTTGGTGACTTAATAATACCGACGGTGAAGGCCGATCCGAAGACTACAGTCTCGCGCCTTAATTGGCAATATTCGTAGCCAATTGGGGTACACGCCCTCTTACAGAAGACTTGGATAGCGAAGCAGAAGGCGTTGGAAAAGTTGCATGGGTCGGTGGGACACTTCATATAATGAAGTGTGGCGGTGGTGTCAGTCTTTGAGAGGTATGTCTCGAGCAAAGATAATGCATCTTTGAAACGGGCGGCGTATTACAACGATCATTTGCTCCGTGGATGCGCGATGTTCAAGCGTCTTTTACGGACATTTAAGCAATGCCGAGATGCATTTATATACTGCAAGCCATTGGTACAAATTGACGGTACCTTTATGTATGGTAGATATACTGCAAGCCATTGGTACAAATTAACAGGGGGAAGGCACGGGCCAACACCATGCACACAGTGTGTCACGATCGCGACAACCTATGGTTTCGTGTGACGGAGTTTGACAGACCGAACCAAGGTATTGTTGGCGGGCAGTATCGTGTACACTTGATAAATAGGACCTGCGACTGTGGGATATTTGATGCACTTCGTTACCCATGCGCTCATGTACTTGCGGCTTGTCAGAATCCCCGTCTTGATCCCATGAGCTATGTCGACGAGGTGTATAAAATAGAAAACATGTACAACGTGTGGAGACATGTATTCCCACTAGTCCCAGATGAACGTAAGTGGCCGTCGGTATCGCTTGCACCGTATAAGCTGTTGCCGGATAGACAACTGAGGCACAAACCAAAAGGTCGACCTTGCTCGACTAGAATACGCAACAATATGGATATCCGAGAAACGACCAACCAACGTAGGTTGTGCGGATGGTGTAGGAACCCAGGCCATACATCTCGCTCGTGTCCAAATCGGAATAGTTGACAGTCTTCTTAACTTTTTTTTGTCTCTTGGTGTCTATGTAAATTCTATTTATTTGTTGATGAAAACGGTGAACTTTTGTAGAAGGACTAATTTGGAAAAAAAACTTTAAGTTACAGTAAAAAATAAATATTGGACTTTTATTTTTATAATTAAATTACAATAAAATAAAATTAAACAAATTCTATTTTATTAAAGATATTAAAATTAAATTACAAAAAAAATTAAACAACTATTATTTTATTAAATATATTAAAACTAAATTACAAAAAATAAAAAATAAAAAAACAACTTTTTATTTTATTAAATATATTAAAATTAAATTACATATAAAAAAATAAACAACTTCTATTTTATTGAAGATATTAAAATTAAATTACAAAAAAAAATTAAACAACTATTATTTTATTAAACATATTAAAACTAAATTACAAAAAAATAAAAAATAAAAAAAACAACTTTTTATTTTATTAAATATATTAAAATTAAATTACATATAAAAAATAAACAACTTCTATTTTATTGAAGATATTAAAATTAAATTACAAAAAAAAAATTAAACAGCTATTATTTTATTACATATATTAAAACTAAATTACAAAAAATAAAAAATAAAAAAAACAACTTTTTATTTTATTAAATATATTAAAATTAAATTACATATAAAAAAATAAACAAGTTCTATTTTATTAAAGATATTAAAATTAAATTACAAAAAAAATTAAACAACTATTACTTTATTAAATATATTAAAAGTAAATTACAAAAAATTAAAAATTAAAAAAACTTTTTATTTTATTAAATATATTAAAATTAAATTATATACAAAAAAATGAACAATTTCTATTTTATTAAAGATATTAAAATTAAATTACAAAAAAAAAATTAAACAACAATTATTTTTTAAATATATTAAAAGTAAATTACAAAAAATAAAAAATAAAAAACAACTTTTTATTTTATTAAATATATTAAAATTAAATTACATATAAAAAAATAAACAACTTCTATTTTATTGAAGATATTAAAATTAAATTACAAACACAAATAAAAAACAACTTTTATTTTATTAAAAAATAAAAAATTATATTACAATTAAAAAATAAAAAAGCCGGTCCGAATCAATGTTGATGCCGGTCGGAATCAGTGCCACACGGGGGTGGTCGGCGGTTACGCGCTGGATTCCTCCTTCTTCTAGCTTCCGGCGGGGGTCGTGGAACCTCGGGCGGGGATTCTGGTTCCTCCGGCAGTGGGTCTGGTTGTGGGTGTTGGGAGGATGACCCACCTTGATAAAATAACGACTGCGGAGGTGTTTGCATAAACCACGGCGGGGGTGTCTGAATCCCGTAAGGCGAAGGAGACTGGTAAAAAGAAGTGCTCCCCGACGGCGCCTCCTGTGATCCCTCACGCGACGTCGGCCTCAAGATCGGCTGGCCAGTCGGAGTAGTCGGGAACGGACTCGAACCGGGCCATGCATTCCAACCTGGGGTGGGACTGGGAAAAGGAAACATATATGGGTTAGGATACATATAAGGGCTAGGGTACGCACCTGGCATAAAGGCCAAAGGCTGTGATGTCGGTGTCGTCGGCTGAAGTGATGGGCCCGGTGACTGTGTGGGCGCTGTTGATGGGCCCGGTGGATCGTGTTTCGCCGCTGTTGATGGTCCCGTCTCATCACCCCTTCTCCTTGGATTTAAAGGGCCCCGTCGTTCCCTTTGTTCACGAAGTTGCCGTCGCCTCTCCTCTTCCGACAACAAATACGGCTTACCATGGATCCTAAACCATGGCATGTATTCCAGCACGCACGCTAACTCAGGAACGACGATCGGTTCCCGAATAGATAAATAATCATACCGGTTCTCCCACATATCGATATATGCTGACCAAAATCTTGGCCAATCCGTGTGCAACTGGCGTAAGTCGACTTTGTCCTTATCATCAAGCACCTCAGGTGGCACGGGAATCGGTTGTCGGAATCCAAATTGTCACAGAACCCGATCTGACTGGTGCATCTCCACGGTGGTATAGTTGATCAATGAGACCTTCACATGCCAAATGTTTGGATTTTGCAAGAACTCCTCCTAATTATCGCCTAATTGCCGGATCCTCGTACGATGTCCATTGAAACTATATTAACATGACCAAAATATTAGTTATATACATAATACTAAACACTAAATACGAAATACTAAATTATAAATACGAAATTCGAAACTTACTTGTGATTCCGACCGTTGGTCTAATAGAAGCCGTATATCTTCAAGCGAGGTAGGTATTCCAAAGATAACTCACTTATGGTTCTACCTAATTAAATAAATTTTTAGCATACAATTATACTATAAATCTACGTAATAATTGTAAAATATAACATTAAATTTACCTCGTTACGAGTGGGAATGTATATGGGTGGTCGAGTCGAGGACGTAAAAATGGAAATCGAAACCGTGCCCATGACTGCAGTAGTGATAGGCAACCTCCGATTTTCGCTTTACTTGGTCGCGTCGCCCCGCACATCTCCCGATACAATTTTGATAGCACGGCAGACCCCCAACTCAATTCACCAGCTGCTCTAAAATCAACAAGTTTCAAAGTGACCATCTCGTGTGTACGAGGTTTCTAAACAGTCCGGCATCGATAGCCTCCAATTATCTCAAGAATGTATGCCCGAGCATACCGTATTCTTTCTATTTCGGTCGAACCATTATTCGGCTCTGGGAATGTGTCTCGTAACCAGACCATCTCGATCCGACCTCCGTAAATGTTATCCGGAATGGCACCCAAAAGCTCGTAGCATACGGCGGTCCAATCGGTAGAAGTTGCGGACCCGGTGACTACGGACCCATCCACCGGCAATCCCAATTGCAACTGCACATCTTCCAGAGTGATAGTACACTCTCCGCATGGAAGATGGAAAGTGTGCGTCTCAGGTTTCCACCTCTCTATCAACGCACTGATTAAGTTCGGCTCCAACTTGAACCCCCGGCCTATCGTGGCCACATGCCAAAAACCCGCTTCCCGCAGGTAATTCTTGATCAACGGTGATGGGGGACCATGCATATTGCGAATATAGCATTGCAACACCCGATCTACAAACTGTTTAAAAAATTATAAAATAAAAATTAATTAAAATTGCATAAACCTAAAAAATATTAAATAGTATTGAAAAATTAAAATTAAAACTTACCATTTGCATTTGATCGACGGAGATAAGCTTATCGTCCAGACGAATTAATTCCCCGGCCATTGGTAATACGATCGAAAATTTTATAATTTATCAAAAAAATATATTAAAAAAAGGCTTTTTTGTAAATATTAAAGGACTATTTTGAAATTTGAGAGTAAGTTTCAAGGACTTTAAGAGAATTTTGAGAGGAATTTGAGAGAAAGTTGAGAGAAAGATGATAGAGGACTAATGTGTGAAAAAATAAAAGGGTTGGGGTTTTTATAGGTTTTTTTGTTGCAGCGAGAAAGCGCTTGAGGGGCGCTTTGCCCACATCAACAAAGCGCGTTGACGAGGACGTGCTTTGATGATGTGGCAGAAGCGCCCCTCAAGGGCGCTTTCTTTTTTTCCCCACAAAACGCGCTGACGTGGACGCGCTTTATGGGGAAATGGCCCTTTTCCGTAAATATTCCATATTTCGGCCCTTTTCCATAAATTTATTATTTTTTTCGGTATTTTTAGGTAAATTGCCCGGTATATAACTAGTTTGTATCCCTTTGTAAACTTTATAATTTTTTATAAAATTAATTTTTGTTTAATATCATTAATGAATTGAAAAATTAATGTAATAATAAAATATTTTTAAAAATATTTAACAATTTTTTAAATATATTATATTAATGTTAATTAATCTTAAAAATGTTTAATATTAAAATAGTACAACAATTCATCATGGTTTAAATATTAATATTAATATTAATATTAATATTAATATATTTTAAACAATGTTACTAATGATTTTTATAGGTTATTTATTTTTATATTATTAAATTAATTTATTTTAAATTCAAAATGGTTAATATTTGATTTTTTTTTATAATTTTATAATTATATATATGCTCGACTTCAATCAATGAATGTAATTAAATTTTATTATATTTGAAAATATAAATTTAATTTAACGAATGTCATTAATATGCGTCTTTTTTTTTAAAATCTATATTTTAAGCTTAGCAATTTAATATTGAGTAATTTTAATATTATAACCTTAAAAGTTAATTCGAATGAGTGAAATCTTGAAATAAAGAGAGAATTTATTTAAAAATAATTTTATATTTAATAAAATTCTAAATTGAAATAAATTTAAACAAAAGGCAAAAAATAATTTAAAAAAAAATTAAAAGGTAATAGAGCCACCCAAATAGAAATAAGTGCTCGGAATGAAGAGTATGAAAGAATTATGAAAGAATTAATTTTGAATTTTTAGTAGTTTTTGAAATTTTATTTAGCAAAGGATTAATATAAAAGAATTATGAAAAATGAGAATTTATTTTGGAATTTTTAGTAGCTTTATGTGGTTATTGGCCCAGAGGAAAAAAAAAATAGAATAAGGAGGATTTATGTAGTTATTGGCGGAATCACTATTTAGCTAATAGCCCAAAACCCATTATAACCTAAAAGTCTCTCTTTTTAGTCCGCAATAGCGGCCCGTAAAAGAAATTGGTTTATTTCTTGATCCATCAACACCATTTTGGATAAAGGGAGTCGATTTTGTTGATCCAAATTTTAATAGAAATAATTTTGATTTTAGAATTGGTTTTATCCTATCTTATAATTTATGTTTATCCAAATTTCATGGTATATGTTCATTCACGAGTATGCCTTATATCTGATTAAATAAATATTTTTTGTTTATTAATGAAATAGCTCCCATAAATAATTTAAGAAAGTTATCGAGTATAATTGTTATGCTATAGGATATAAAGCTCTTTAAAGGTTGCTGCTTGCACTTATGAGTATCGTATTACGCTTTGCGCATTTGATGTGATGGTTGGTTTTGGCATGCCATGCACGTACTAGAATATCGTATTGTAGCACTTTGCACTTTGTTGTGATGGTTGGATATCTATGTAATCGAATGATTTTTTCATATTGATTATTTGGAGCCAAAGAACTAATGATAGTTACTCATGAGTTTATAAGTGTGATATTAAAGTCAACTAGAAACTATTAACAAGGGCGAAGTCAGAAAGTTTCTTTAGGGGTCAAAATTAAATTGTAATTTTTACGATAGTAAAAATGTAATTTTTCTATTTTAATAATCTATGTCTTTATAATTTTTAAAAGATTAAATCAAATTTTTATTATTTTTAGGAGGTCAAAATATAATTTTATCTTTTCTAATTTAAAATTTTAAAACAACTGCCATCCCTTATGCCCTGATATGAGTGAATAAAGGTAGTTAAATTGTTGTTAAATTTCTATATGAAACTGTTAATTATTTATATATATATTGTGTGTGATATAGGTGATTGATAGAACGAATACAGTATAATTTAAGTTAAGAGAAATAATGTGTCTTGTTTTTGTGATTTGATACTGAATATTTACGTAGTACTTATAGTATGCGTTTAGTTTAATTATTTGCATATTGTATTGTTGGAAATGGTTAGAACACCACTTAGCTGTGAAAATCTGAGTGTCTTGATTTTTAATTTCGTGTATAGGTTATGGATATTTTGTGAGTTCATGATCGAGCAACATTGTCAAAAAATATACAATTTTTATTTTTGTGGAGATGGTTTTTAGTTAGTTTATTCTTGGCATGTATTTAGGTCCATCAAATTAGTGGATCGTTTTTATATCAGTTAAATATTTAGTTTGAGGAAAATGATTGTTGTATGTTTGGACTAAACAATTAATTTAGCTTTTAATTCTGAATTTGAACCCAACAACTATCAAAGTGAATTTGAATTTGAAGACAATAGTTATCAATCGAGCATAAAAATGACACATTATGAGGCTTTATATGGTCATAAATGTCGAAGTACTCCTCTATGTTGGTCAGAGTTGAGTGAAAGAAAGTTAGCGAGAACAAATTTGATATGTGAGACAGAAGAAAAAAGTTCGGTTTATTCGAGACTGCTTGCTTCTGACCAACAAAAGTCCTATGCTGACTTGAAAATAAAAGACATTGAATTCGAGATTGGCAATAAAGTCATTCTCAAAGTTTCACCATGGAAAAAGGTATTGCGTTTTGGCGGGAAAGGAAAGCTCAATCTGAGGTTTATTGGGCTATATGAAATTCTTGAAAGAATTGGACCTGTAGCTTACCGGCTAGCTCTGCCTCCGAAACTAGATAAAATTCATGTATCGATGCTACAAAGATATAAATCTGATCCCTCTCATGTTTTAAATTCGGATGAAATCGAGTTACAGCCTAATTTGACATATGGTGAAGAACAAATTAAGATTTTGGCTTGAGAAGTAAAAGAGTTGAGAAACAAATGTGTAACATTAGTGAAAGTAATGTGGCATCATCACGGTAAAGAAGATGTTAATTGGGAGTCAGAAGAAACTATGAAATCTCAATACCCTCATCTTTTCTCAGGTAAATTTCGAGAATGAAATTTTTTAATGGGGAGAGAGTTGTAATAGCCCAATTTTTACTGGTGTCAAAAAAGGCGATTTCGGAACTCCATTTCCGTAAACCGGTTTCGTAAATATTTAAAATAATATTAAATTTTGACACCTCAAAATTTTCTATTAATTGCTTAATTTAGGTGCAGGGACTAAATTGTAAAGTTCAATCATTATATGTTTTTAATTGGCCAAAGGCTTAGGGACTTAAATTGTAATTAGACAAAGGTTTAAAATGATAATTAAACCATTTTTCAATGATAGTTAGTGGTTGATGGTGACTTAAGCTAATTAAACATGATTAGCTTAATTAAACTTAGTTAATTAAGATTAATCATGGTATAAATAAGTGAAATTAGAGGAAGATGTCCTCTTTTTATTTCTTCTTCTCCACTGTACATGCTTAAAAACCTAAGAAAGCCATTTTTGAAGCTTCAAAATTTCGGTCCTCAATTGGTATGTTCAATTGCAATTTATTCAGCTCGTACGGTCAATTGGTGTGGTATAGTTACCTGTGTATCCGAGCCCGTTTACTAAGGTTCATCGCGTGAAATAATTTACATGAATTGAGAAATTGAAATAAATTATAATAATATTGATGATAACTTGGTAAAATGTTAAATTTGAGTTTGGTCAAGGTATTGAAATATTAACATTGGCATGATATATGATTGTTATATCATATGTTTCATTTACAAGTTAATACTTACCTTGTTGATGTCTGATTTGCCATGTCTAGCCAAACTATGCCAAGCTAATTAGCTTATTGTATTTAATTGTAAGAGAAGGTAAGTTTTCTTTAATGCCTATGAACTTACTAAGAATTTATATGCTTACCTATTTGTTTTCCCTTTTCCTTGTAGATCGTTACCTTGTAGAACATGACAAGTCGAATCGTCTCGGAGCTCTCTCTATCATCGAATTGGTAGTTTTTTGATCATTGAGTCAAGGGTTTTGGCATGTACATATGTGTCTTGGTATATACTTAAATGTATAAAAGTCTCGATGAGTTGGTATCTTGTGATGAATATGGTACATGATGATGATTTTGAATGTTCGACATGATATGTTGTATTTCCATGTTTTAAGTATGTGTTAATGAATTGTTATCTTAGTTCATGGTTAAAGTCATGAAAGTTTTGATGTTGAATTAAGTATGTATGCAAATGTGAGTTTGGCTAAACATGATTGACATAATTGAATGAAATGCTTGGAATCAAATATGTTTTAAATGATGATTGATGAAGAAATGTGGTCTAATTTGGATGATTAATGGCTATGTTTGAGGCTTATAAGCCATATATGTGCATAATGTGCCAACGTGTGTGTAAATGAAATGAAATGGTATGTTTCAACATGGTAAGGTATAGGTAAAGATTGATGTTTGAATGATTTGGTTGGTATGCCCTAATGATATAGAAATGTTTAAGTTTAATTCATGGTTAGGTAGTGAATGCCTTGTTGAAAGGTTGAATATGAGTATTGAACTTGTTTAGTATGATTTTGGCATGTTTTGAATCAGGTGAAATAAAATATTTTGTACACAAATTGATAGGTTTGGTGGAAAGCTTGAAATAGGTACCAAATGGTTCATTTTTACCAAAAACAGACTCCACATCTTGACGACCAACCAAACTCGTCGCAACGTCAGCTAACAGTGAGTCACGTTGCAACGTCGAGTGGCTTGAGGTCACGACGTGACAAATTATTTGGCAACGTCACGACTTCGGCCATGAACTTTAACAACTTTTCAATTTGATCCTATTTCGTGCTTAGATTAACAAAAGAGCTTTCGTAAGCTTGAATAAGAATTGGAAATGATTTATTATTGTAATTTAATCATGATTGAAGTTTGAATGCACGTGAAATATATTATTTTATTGTATATTTGACTGTAGTTGCTCTGACAACGAATGTAACATTCCGTAACTCGAACACGGCGACCGGGTCGAGCGAGGAGTGTTACAATGGAGATTGAAATTTGTTTTCTTAACTTTATTAAAGATTTCTCTCTCTAGCCATAGTTTTCTCTCACTAAACTCATAAACCCTAAGTCTTGAAAATATGAAAGTGATCAAGGGATTATGCTTAAGAGGTGATTTTCTACTTGATTTCAACAAAAGAACCAAGTATTAGGGTAGGATTAGGTTTAGATTTGAATAAAATGGAAAAAAAAGAGAGGAAAGTTTTCCCCTTTACTTTGGGGAGGGACACCTATTTGTGGAAGATGACAAGCTTTTTGTCATCTTTTCCCATTTTAATTCATTTTAAAAAAACGAAGTCAAAAGTCAATTCCCAACATCTAAAATATCCTCATTTTAATATTCATAACATAATCTCATGTGAAATGTCCGAAAATACTCTTTTATGGAACACTTTAATCCTTTTTTAATCAAATCATGCTTCTTTTTAACCATATAAAACAACTAGAACTTTTAAGCTTTGTAAATCATAATTACAAATCATTATGTAACCTTATTCATAAAAAATTTCAATTTTGTCTAACATGAAAAAATGGAAAGTTGTAGTTTAGTCCCTATACTTTTCACTTTTATTCAATTTAGTCCAAACTCAATTTTCTTCCCACTTGTTCACTTCCCAATCGCATAGTACTTTATCAATACTCTTTAGCTCGCTTCTTCACCATTGGGAAATTTTCTCTTTAGGTCCTTGTACTTTTTAAAATTTATAATTTGGTCCCCTTTACCAAAATTTCATATTTACAAGCATTTTGGAAATTTTTATTTTCTACAAATAAAATTAATTCTTTAAGACTTCATTTAATACACTTGTTTTCGATTTTTCTTAGAATTTTCACTGCATTAGATCCTAAAACAATACCATTTACTGTACCGAAAATTAGGGTGTTACATTAAATCTCAACTCTTTCTCACTCTATACTCAAAACAACCTTCAATAAATCAAATCTAACTTCATAAATTCAAAATTCTAGTGATTAGATGATGATCTAGAACTTGGAAACACTCAAACCTTTCACTAAAAACCATCAAGAAAATACAAAAATCGAAACTCCTCCCCAAACCAAGATTGTCATGGAAATTATGAAAATGGAGAGGAAATGAGAAAATATTAATTCTAAGATGCTTATGATAGGTAAAGAGATCATTAGAAAACACATTTACCTTACTTGAACCAATGGAATTGGATTAAAGAAGAGAATATCAGAGAACTTGAGAGAAAATTCTTTCCATCAATTTTGCTACTATCATGAAAATGAACTTCCATAACTATTCCCTCTTATAAAATTCAAAAAATGGGCTTTTCTTACATGCCTTAGGGCTAATTACTTTATAAACCCTTCACATGCTTTTAATTTCTAGAATTTACCCTTAAGACATTTACCCACCAAATTATGACTTCCTTACAAAATAGTCCATCTCTCAAATTTTTTAATTTTCTAATTCTGTTCAACTTAATTCTATTTTATAATGGAAATTCACTATAGTATGTTATAAAAATTACCTTATACCCATTCTAAAAAAATCTCTTAGTTTAAGAATACAATGTTCCAATTCAATCCAATATCCATGATCCAAGGGATTAGATAGGGGTGATTTGATCCACTCCGATTCTCCAAATATGTTTCCCTAAGTGATATGATCTTCATTAATGGGCTAGATATCATCCACATAATCAGCATAGCCCATAAACATGGTTCAATAAATTGCCAACAACATAAATATAAAAACTGTCTTAAACAACTTTAGTGGTTAGGGAGTGGGCACTCCCTCAAGCACTCAATTACCTTTTCCATATTTTTCTACAAGATCATCACTAAACATATTTACCTTACTTGAATAAATGGAATTGGATTAAAGATTAAAGAAGAAAATATCAGAGAACTTGAGAGAAAATTCTTTCCATCAATTTTGCTACTATCGTGAAAATGAACTTCCATAACTATTCCCTCGTCTAAAATTCAACAAATAGGATTTTTCTTACATGCCCTAAGGTAATTAATCTATAAACACTTCACAGGCTTCTAATTTCTAAAATTTACCCGTAAGGCATTTACCCACAAAATTTTGACTTTCTTATAAATAGTCCATATATCAATTTTTCTAACTCTTTAATTCTATTTAATTTAATGAAATTTAATATTGAAAATTCACTATAGTGTGTTATAAAAATAATTTGATACCCATTCTCAAAAAATCTCTCAGTTTAACTTATCGAAACGATTTAAATTTTCATATTTAGCATGACAATTTTGAAACATTACAAATATATAGATTTGTATAATTACTCATAGATTCGAATGTATTCTGTTAGATTTTACTGTTTCATCAAAATCTAACCTAATATTCACATATATATTCTCTATGACAACACCAAAAATCAAAACTTATAGGCTTTGATACCAATGAAGATTATCACGTAAATAAACTATAAACAATAATAATAAATGTGGAATCAAATTAATGAACTTACATGATAGTTTGACGTGAATCGAGTCTTAATTTATTAGTCTAATACAAGATCATGAAATGAAAATTGTTCATTTTTCACCGTTTAAATTCTTCTGAAATATAGAGCAATCCGATTATTGCATTTAAGAGAGAACTTATTTTCTCTATCGACCTTGAACTCGATCCATTATCAATAGATATTTTGAATAGCGAAATATTAATAACATAATAGTGCAGAATACAAATTTCTTTTATGGCAGAATGTTGCCATTGAACTTTGGATTGTGGCATAAGATCAATAACTTAACTTATTTCATTTTTCTTGCAAAGTAAACATTTGATGTAATATTTGAGAACCATGGCCGACAAAACATATGAATATTTTCCTTTACTTTCACATGGAGGTTCTCCGTTTGCTGTATTCATATGATTTTCCGCACATAAAACATGTGATGAAAATCAAACGAGTGGCTCAAAACTTTTAGCTCATTATTATTTTTCTTATGTTTTTGGCAAGCAATTGAAAGCTCATCGTCCTTTCTTTTATCTTTAATTACCTTACAAAAACATTGCGAAATCCCATTGAATAAGTGTCATTAGGTCATCTTCTCAACCCTTATTTTGGATAAAAAGTTGGGTACTAACACTTCAAGTTCGGTACACTCTACAATTTGCTAGCATTCCAATTACCTAACTCTGTATTTTACCATGCTATAAGTAAGATATAAATATCAAAATTTAATTATGTTTGAAATTATATATAAAACGAAACATAATAATAACTTTCTTTTATCAATAACACTCTTAATCGAATAAAAATTCAATAATTTTGTAAAATTCGGGTTTAGATGTGGGAACAATATTGAGCCAATGAGATATGAAATTGAATATTACATATTATCGAAAGGAGCATGTGAAAGACTTGGTTGAGAACACTACAAAGTGTTAGGTTCACGTCGGGATTCAAAGGTTTGCATGGCAAAGCAATGCAGTGCACCAGTTTTGGAAATCAATGGGATAAAGGCAAAGTTGAAGACTGCTATTTTTCTTATGTTAGTGCCCTCTGAGTATCCACTTGTCGATTTTTTAATGGCTTTAGTTAGGTAAATTATTATTTCATCCTGAACTAGAAGTCCAAGGCTTTACTACGAGACCACGTCTGTTTGGTATATGTGAAAATTCTTTAGTAATATAGTACTAAGATATATGAAAATTCATTCTTTTTAACAATTTATAGTTTTTAAAATAAATATAGAGATAATTTTTCATTAGTGGTGTTTTGGCTGGTAACACCACTTTTAAGTTATGTTTGATAAATTATTAAAAATTATCCATCTCGTTGAAAATGAAAATTTTAAAATTTAATATTTTAAATGCGTTTGATAGTTATTTTAATTTTTTACTTAATATAAAATTTTTAACAAAAAAAGTGTTGATTAAGACTTAATCTAAAAAATATAATTAAGACTTAATCTAAAAAATATTAAGTCAATTTTATTTTATTAAAATTTGAAATAAATTATCCTTTTTTTTAAAATAAGATATTCAAGTTACCATATTTATCTTTCATCCAAAACTAACCAAAATAATATAAAATATTATATTGATAAGATTAAAATTAAAAATAAATAATATTTTTAAAAAAAAATATTTACTTTTATCAAATAACATAATTATGTTCGGTACTTATATTTACTAATTTACTAAACAATTTTCTAATATAAATTCAACACTTATAAAAGTTTAGCAGTAAAAAATTATTACTTAATTTTTCAGCACTTAAATTTTCAGTTTATCAAATACACCCTTAATATCGATAAAAAAACAATTTTATCAAGGAAAAAAAATTAAATGCATACAAGTTTTTTTAAAATTTTACTTATTTGAATTTTTAAATTAATTTCTAACTTTTTTTTTGCCTTGATAATTTTATTTGTTATAATTACATTTAAAAATTTTATAAATTCGAATGAGTTGAAACAACCAGATATTAATTACTAAGAAAACAATGCTTGAATGGAAGATGGTTGTAGTACCCACAAAATATGGCACTAAGATAAGAACAAAGAAAACAATAACACAAAGAATTGTTTACACAGTTCAGTTTTCCTACGTTTGCGGAACGTAGCTCAATAAGTAAATCTGATATCTTTAATCTCAATACAACAAGTGATTCAAGTCCTATCACACATTGTATAGAAACATCACTTTTGTACCTAAAGATCTAGATTACTCACATCTAAATTCTCTATCTAAGAACTTAGGTAGTAAACTATACTTGTTTACTCTCTCAATATGCACTTTCAAAATGCATTCCACAATGATTAAATAAGTGCTTTCAATCCTCAGTAAAAGTCCTATACGTGTCTCAAATATATAAGAGTTTTGAGACTTGCTAACATACTAGATATTAGTTACAATCAATTCCCCTATTAAACAAAAGGCTAAAATAGCAAGATACAATATAATAATAAAGACCAATGTAAAGTGCACTTTGGATATATGTCTTCAATGTATCCGGATCCAACATCCACAATTCAATGGATCCAATTGTTTGGTCCGATCCGATCCAATCTTCAAGATAAGTTGCTTCAAATATATTGATCTTCATAGATGAGCTTTCATCCTTCCATAATACCAACATCGTTCAAAGCGCAAAGATTTTGTTTCAAAAATTGTCAACTCCAAACATGACAAGTAATATGGTTTTTCATAGTGTTAGCCATAGTGGTCAACCCGTTTCTTAACAGCAGTAACAACAATCACTCCCCCTCAGCACAATTCGCTTAAGCAATAAAACTTTCTTAAAACATAATTAAGCAAATTAACTAGTAATTGCATCAACAATTAAAATACTATAATTATGTCTCAGTAAGATGATGGTAATACTATATGCAAAAAAGTAAAACCATTCAAACACCAATAAAATTCCCAAAGTTCAATAGTTATAGATCATTAAAATAAAAGAACTAAAAGTATGTAACAACAAGGTAAAAATAATAAAATAACTCTCATTAGGAGTATCAACAAAAATCAAGCAGCATCATGTCATCATCACTTGCAACTCTAACTTCTTTCTATTACTACAACTCTTTTTTTTCAAAAGAAGTGCCAATACATCACTATCTAGGTAAGTGAGCAAATCATTGTGCTAGTCAATCTTTGTTAATTTGTGACTTTGGTATTTTTTGCACTTTAATCCTTTATATTATAGTTTAGTTTAATCCATTTGTTTATCGTTTGTCGTACTATGTCATTTAATCATTAGCTAGCTAGACTCATTTATTTGCATGCTTTATCTTTGTTAATTCATCGTATCATCCAATCTCCTTTGGGTTCAATACTTGGAATGCTCTAAGTGCTACATTGTACACTTACAAATATTATAACTGACCTATCACACTTGCAGCAAAAGTCGCATTTCCATTCGTACATCTTTTGTGTAATTTTCTTTGCTCAGTGTGCGCACACCATGTCGCGGTCACGTACCAAGCTCGCGAAACTTGTTTAAGGCCATACAAAGCCTTTTTTTAGCTTGTACGCATAGTTTAGGTAAGTTGGGTCTTCAAAGCCTTTTGGTTGAGTAAGAATAAACAGTATCCTTTAGAAAACCATTGAGAAATGCACTCTTAACATTCATCCGATAAAATTTGATGTTAAGATAAGTGGCTACAGAAAGCAACATTCTAATGTCTTCAAGTCTTGCAATAGGTGCAAAGGTCTACTCGAAATCTATCCCTTCAGCTTCAGTGTATCCTTAGGACAAAAGTCTTGTTTTGTTGTGATTAATATGCCAATATTCATCAGTTTTGTTCTTTAAAATTCAATTGTGTCAATGATGTTGCAATCAATAAGCTTTGACAGTAGTTTCTAAACTTCATTCCTTTCAAACTGTTGGAGCTCTTCTTACATAGCTTGAATTCAATCTTCACCCTTCAAGGCATCTTCAACATGTTTTGGTTCAATCTTAGAAGTGGCAGGAAATTCTCAAAATACATCGATAGTTTTTATTTAGTCTTCCTCTAGTTCGAACCCAATAATTGATATCCCAATGATGTCATTAACTAAATGATTCTTTTTTATCCTACAAGATGGCCGGGGTAGCTCAACATCTTCATCTCGATCATTCTTAGTGCTAGGTGTAGTGATCACTTTAGCATCATATTTTCTATATTCTACTCCATCATCATTCACTACCACATTGAATGATTCCATAACCTTTTGAGTTCTTTTATTGTACACTTAAAAGGCCCTGCTATTACTTGAAAATCCTAGAAAGATTCTTTCATTAGTCTTTGTATCAAACTTACCCTAACTTTAAGATGTAGCAAGTACTCCTAAATACATGAAAATACTTGAAATTTGATTTCCTCCCCTTCCACATCTCATAAGGTGTCATACAAGTCTTTAGTCTAATAAAAACTCTGTTGATCACATAGGTTGCACTGTTTACTGCCTCAGTCCAAACCCTATGAGCAACTCTTTTGTTGTTGAGCATTGCTTGAGTCATAACTTGTATGGTGTGGTTTTTGCATTCCACAACTCCATTTTGTATGGTGTCTTAGCAGTGGAGAATTCATGTTTGATCCCTTATTCATCATGGAAATTGGAAAAGTTTTCAATCTTGAATTTGCATCCATGATCATTCTGATTCTTCTAATCATCCTAATGGTCTGGAATTTTTCATTCATAAGTCTTCTACATAATTTATTGAAAATTTCAAATGTGTAATACTTTACCTAATAAATCTCATCCATATGTGCCTTGAGAAGTCATCTGCACACACCAGGACATAGTGTCTCCATTCAATGCTCTCAATTTGCACATGACCGATGAGATCCATATGTAGCACCTTAATTGGTGTAGTAGTTTGAATGCGTGATAACTATTGATCACTCTTTATGTGTTGCTTTCCTTTCAAACATCCATTACATACTCTAGGAATGGCACCACCTAGCTTTGGAATTCCTCTTATAGCATCATATCTTACCAATATTTGAAGCCTTTTTGTAAAGAACATGGTCAAGCTTCTCATGAAAAAACTCTAAGTCAGAAAATATAGCTTTGTTGCACATGATGTATTGAAATAATATGTAGTTTTTATCAAAAGTGCTAACCACTTTTATGATCTTATCATTTGACTTTGATGAAACTAGGCACTTTCTTTTGGTGAAATTGAAAAGCATGCCTTAGTCACACAACTGACTAATGCTCACCAAGTTTGCTTTAAGGCAATCTACTAGAAACACATTTTTCAATTCTAGCAATCTAGGAACTTTGAGTGTTATTTTTTCAAGGATATGACCCTTCTTCCCATCATCAAATGGAACTCGACCAACATGATGTTCTTCAAAATCAAGTATGATTATTTACATGTCATGTGACGAGAGCAACCATTATCAAAATACGAAACATCATCCACTGTAGACTTCAAAGATCAATTTGCTACTAGTAAACACTTTAGATCTTTCTTCTTCTAGAAAAACTTATTCTTCTTCACATGTAATGTGCCAAGTGAAATGGGCATTGCGGTAGGCATTGCGCTTTTCCATCTTAGGTTATGTAACATTTTGAAACATCATGGTCTAATATGACCAAGTACACCACAATAATGGCAAATAACTTTATGTTTAGATTTTACTATCTTCTCAAGTTGGATCAACACAAGCTTTTCATAGCATTAGCCTTGATCATCATTGTGATTTGCTTCCTTTACAAAATTTGTTACATTTTTCATCATAGCTATCCCTTTTTCCATATAGCTAAGTCCACTTTTTCCTAGATCTCTCCTACTAGTAGAAAGTATCTCATCCATTTTATCAGCAATTTTGTTAAACTTCTCGAGCATTAGTATGGTTGCATCTATGTCCTTATAGATTTTCTCCAAGTTGTTTAACTCTTCGACAAGAAAAAATTTCTTTTTTGTCTCAACCTATTTGACCAGTTTAGTATTTTCTTTCTTCATGTGAGTGTTTTCTTGCAACAGTTTAGCATTCACACACATACTCTTCTATAGAGTCCCATTTATCATTATCAACATTAAATATTGTATTGACACTAGTTGCAAATGCCACATAATTACTCAAGGGATCTTCATTAGATTCAAAATTACTGGTGGAATCTTCATCACTCCAAATCACACATAATGATTTCTTCTTTTTCCTTCAGGTATTAGCACACTCAGTCTGGATGTGCCCAAATCTATGACACTCATGACACTCATGACACTTGACTCTTTTCTTCTTCTTCTTCTTCTTCTTCTTCTTCTTCTTCTCTTTTTGCCTCTTCTTTTATAACTGTTTCTTTGAATTTATTTTTAAGGATCTTTATGGTGGTTTCAAACTTCTTGAGTCTCCTATATTGGTTCTTAAAAGTTTTTTTTTAAAGTTTTGGGTAAACAAAGCAATTTGTTCTTGAAGATATTACATTGCAATGGAGTCAGCAATGGGCATTGGATTTGTCACTTGCAAAGCAATACTCCTTTCTCCTTTGGATTTTCTTTATTTGGATTCATCTAGGTTCATTTTAAAAGTCTGTAGTGATCCAATTAGTCCATCAATCCTCAGAAAATCTAGATCTTCTGCCTCCTCGATGGTAATAACTTTGATGGCAAACCTCTCAGGTAATGATCTTAACATCTTTCTAACTTACTTGGAGTTAGAATATTCTTTTCTAAGAGCTGACGTCTGATTAGACAGATCATAAAGCTTTGCATGGAATTCACCCATAGTTTTAGAATCTTACATTCTTAAGGTCTCAAATTTAGCTGTTAACATATGTAACTTAGATTGCTTTATTGTGTTGGTTCCTTCATAGGCTATTTCAAGGCTTTCTCATGCCTCCTTAACAGTTTTACACTTTGAAATCCTTTTAAATTCTCGTGCATTGACACCACAGAAGATAAAATAAGAGCTTTAGAATTGGTTTGCAAGTTGTTTTCATCAATGGTCTAAGCCACTTCAAACTTAGGAGTTCTTCTTGCTTTCATCTTAATCATAGGTGGTTGTCATCCAATAAGAGTAGAACACCTTGCTTTCTCATCAATAGACTTGATGAAGGCTTTCATTCTCGCATTCTAATAAGCATAGTTGTACCCTTCCAACATAGAAGTACGAGTAATTGAAGATCCTTCCATATTTAATAATTAACAACACTAGGAAACACCACTACCTATGTTAAGTGGGAAGCTTTGATACCAAATGTTGAAATGGCCAGTTGCTAATTGTTAAGAAAATAACGTGCTTCAATGGAAGTGATGGCTACAGTAGCTACGAAATATGGCACTACAATGAGAACAGAGAAAACATTAAATAAAGTATTGTTATGCAATTTGATTTCCCTACATATGTAGACCTTAGCTCCATGAGTAAATCCACTATCTTTAATCCCAATACAACAAGTGATTCAAGTTATATCACACCCGTTTGTAAAAACCTCACTTTGTACCTAAAGATCTAGATTAATCACCTCTAAGTTCTCAAAGAACTTAGACAGTAAACAAAACATGTTTACTCTTTCAATATGCACTCTCAAAATTTTTGAAAAAAATCCTGTTCGAAAACGATTTTCTTGCACACTGGAAAAATAAAATTTTTAAAAACCAAGTCGGTTTGTGATATTTATAGTAATAAACCATTTTTTGAAATCGCATTTGTGTTTTTAGCTAGACAGATCCTTATCGTTCTTGGCTTTCAAGCAAACAACCTTCTCCACTATTCTCGTACCACGAAATGCTTCAAGAGTGGGCTCTAACAATTCGAATCAAACACAAAACCAGAAATAGTTTTCTTTACTTTCAGTGTGAAAGAAAAATTTTTCTCAATAAAAATCGGTAGAATGATTATTTCGAAAAATAGAATTTATACTTAGAAAATAAAACTCTCACTATTTTTAGGTAGAATAACAATATCTCAAAATTTTATTTTTAGCTCTACTAGTGTCATCTATTTATAGGGAGAAGAGGTGAAACCCTAGTTAAATTTTAAAAGTCTATTTCAAATAGAAAAACGAACTCCCAGTCTAATTAGGAGTATAAGGGGCAGGTGCCTAGTTAAACAAACTAGGGTTTGTTGTCCCTCTCTTTAAACATGAAGGCTTCTGGGCCTCTCCCATATCGGGTCCAATTACAATTACTTATTGGACTTTTAACCTAGTACTTTATAATTTGATCCAACCTGATATTTTGTTTTCTATTTCCCAAAATAAACATATTAAATTAATTTAAATTAATTAATTTTCCAATTAAATAGTTTTCTTAACCTAATTCTAATTCCGTTAAAATAATGATGACTTTACCGTAAAAGAATTTATGAGAAAATGTATTTAATATTTCTACATTCAACAGATTTACTATGATCAAATGATTTATTTCAATTTTTGAACTTTATTTAATTCAAAACCATAAATTCATTTCCAGGTCATTTTCATTTTTATTTTCATTTTGGAGAAAACCACATTCATTTCCAAATGTTTCTCATTTCTCTATTTTTGTCATTTCTACCCATTTCTGTTTATTTGACTCAACATGCAATTTATTTCTAGTTTCAATGAGCTAGCGAAGGGACTGGTTGAATATATGCGATTAGGGCTCAAATGATTTATAATTAAGTTCCAACTTTTCGTCTATTCATTATAAACTCATTTAGTCACGAAGTCATTCCACTATAGTATCGTGATTGAGCTCTCCCTAACAACATATTATTACGATAGCAGCTCGATCAATGCTCGTCCAATGACCTTGTCATAAGTGTGTTACCCTCATACGATATCTTTAATTTCTTTCGGATAAATTCGCTCTCCTAATATGATCTTATTTTGTCTCATGGTAACCATTACATCTTCCTCCAGGAAAAGTCAACTCCTATCAAATTGTAATCAAGTCATTCATCACAAAGACGACAACCCATGGCCACATTTACTTTTCATCAACCATTTAATGCCAATGAGAGGATGTCATTTACCTATATCTCGGGCTATGAATTCTACTATTGTGAATGACGCTGCATATTGCAGAATTCATATACCCAACGCTGTAACACCCCAAACCCGGCCCATTCACTACGACCGAATTTGAAATGCCACTGCGGAACACGTTCGAAAATATTCTTACTTAAGAGTAAAAATCGTTAAAAATTTGTTTCCTTTAATAAAACCTTTTCGTGACTTAAAATATTCTAGGTAAAAATTAAATTATTATGAAAACACCGGATTCAAAACTTTATTATACACACTTAAGAAAATAAAATCATTTGCAATCAATATTTAAATTGTCAATCCATAATAAACATAATAATTAAACTTAATGAAACATACTTAAACAACCTTAAATACTTTAATGGGCCTTATTACAATAAAGACTTAATCAAAATACTGAAACTATAAATACTTAATTAATTAAATTATCTTCTCAGCATGGGCCACCTCGTATCCACTCCAACCCAATCCGATCATCATATCACTTGCGATGTTTGATAAAATATTTGGGTGAGTCACACTGACTCGACTCGGTGTAATTAATCCACCGAATTCCACCCACATGTTAACCACGTATTAACCCATTTATCGATAACAAAATAGCATACTCACATATTAACACATTCGGGCTTGGCCCATATTCATATCACATTCATCCAATAGGGTAGTTACCACACAAATTTCCACATACTTTGGGCTTAGCCCATTTTCCACACTGATCCACATATCAACTGGGCTTGGCCCACTTCCACATTAAATACTCATATCACATTAATCCACATATCATATACAATTATGCAAAATGCACCCAACCCAAACCTAGGTCCATCCATTACACCTACCTTAGCAGACTCCCTGCCCAAGGCCGTGGCTAATCCACCACCGATCACATCGTGATCCACATATCCTACCTTGGCAGACTTGCTGCTCAAGGCCGTGGCTAAGCCACCGATCCCGTAGGTATCCCACATATCAATCAATCTACGGTGATGCACACAGCTATCAACCGCCGAGATGGGCACCTAGCCAACACCTCCCTTGACGTAGCACCTAGCTAACATCAAGCGCTAATGTAGCACAAGGCTAACATTAGACCACGTACATAAATATGTACACCCTGTCCTCCAATATTCATATCCCAAGCCCTTATGCACATAAATATAATTAAAACATCATTTAATAAAATACATATATAACATAAAAACCTAAAAAGCGGTGGGTTAATCACACACTGTCTATTTAGCGAAATCCCAACTACTCGAATCTAACACAATCTAGAATCCTGAAACTCTTCTTACTCCCGTCGATTTGCTCCTAAGAACCAAAGTACTTAATCGATCAACCCTTAATATCCAAAATATGGCTTATAGCCGAATATCACATAACACTTACCTAACTTACCGAAAATCCCGAATCACCACTTACTCCTTGAATAGTCGAAGTCCCACTATTACACGCTTGCTTTGAAGAGCCTAAAGTAAGTAGTCGATAGCACCCTCCTTTAAAGATTCGGCTTCTGAGAACAACAATGGTGGTTCGGCACTTTATGATCTCAAGAGAAGAAAGGAGAAGGAGAAAGCTATAAGATTCAACTAAGGCTTTAAATCACAAGAAATATTCGGCTACAAGGGAATTTGGGGTTGGAAGAAATAAAAAGATGAATAAGGGAAAAGTAGAAGAATTTCGGCACTTAGAAAATTCAAGAAAGAAAGAAATATAAATGGCTTTTGCACAAGAGGAAGAACGGCACCAATGGGAAAAGAGGTACTAAATTTCAGCAATAACCAATATGAAAAGAAAGGTTTTGAAAGGAGAAATTTAGCACACACTAGCACCATATTTATACCGAAAATTCAAGCTCCTAGAGTCCAACAATCGCCACCACTTTCCCACTTATCAAATCCCAACTTAAACTCCTATTTTAAAATAATTAATCCAACACCTTATCTCTTATCTATCTATTAAACTAAAATAAAATAACACCTCTATTATCTAAAATAATACACCCATTATCTCTACCTATTCAAAATAAACAAATAACAAAAATAAAACCAACAATTATCCTTACTCCAAATTAATTTTAAAAGGATAAGTAAGCTAAATCCTCTTTCAATTAAAAGTCTAATTGTCGTCCATTGCTTCCTTCTCTCCTGGCGCCAAAAGCCAAAATTAAAACACCCAACTGCTGCTCCCACTCCTCGAACTCAATACCTGCTGGAGCTTCATCACAGTAACGCCTGTGCCATCGTGCCAAGGCGCCTCTTTGTGATATAATTCACCTGAATTTCTTTTAACACCTCTTTCCCAAGCTCCTTTGTCTCAACGCCAAAAACCAAAATAAAACACGCTCACGCCGCCGTGATTCGAACCAAGGCCCTTGTTGCCGCAAGCCGCATATAGCGCTCCAAGCCACTCTGCCGTGGCGGTTTTATAACATAAACCCGCCAGAAATTTTTTAAGACCTCCCAAGCTAAGCTCCTACTTGACGCATCAAAATAAAATCCCATTCGCTTCTCTGCAACTCGAACTGGCCCTCATTGCCGCAAGCCTCCAAGGCCCCTAAAGTAGCGTCCCAAGCCACTTTACTAAGCCCAAGTTCATGTCTAAAAACGCCTATATTTTTCCCTTAAGGCCTCCCTGGCCTTGCTCCCCCTTACTAACTAAAAATCCAAAATTTTTCCAATGAACTTTCCTACATCCTAGGGTTCTCAAAACCCTTAAAACATATCCAAGCATACCCCAAAGCCTACTAACACCTGAATTATGCATCCAACGCATAACCCCTAATCTAGGATGTTACAAATGCACCAACTTTCGGTTCCTTATCTATTTGAACTCAAGCTTTTACTTACATCAAAGTATACGAGTCACACATGCATAGTCCGTCATCCACTCAAGATTAAGATATGCCACACTTTGAACGTCACAAGTGAATAAATCCATAAACGGATTTGGGATCTATTCTTCTTAGGTCCAATTCGATGTACTGTCAGTGTAGTCAATCACATTTATTCTCTATCTTCTAGGAATCATCCGCTCCAATGCCCAAGACAAGGTATCTCCCCAATTGGACTTGATAGATGGCATAGTAATCTTTCAATCGGTTTGCTCATTTTCGATTAGACTAAGGACATGTTTAGGTTCGTCTACTAATATAAATTATCTTTTCGTATTACGATCAGACTATGTAATACCGCTTAGTATTAGTTAAACATTAGACAACCAAGAAGCTAATTTTTGCTTTACATGCAAAAACAACGTGAGGACATTATACAAATGTATTAATGTAATTCATGAATAATTTTATTAATCAATCTATTCGGAAAAAAACTACAAGTGTGTAAGTGATTCAAGTCCTATCACACCCTTGTATAGAAACCTCACTTTGTACCTAAAGATCTAGATTTCTCACCTCTAAGTTCTCAGAGAACTTAGACAGTAAACAAAACATGTTTACTCTTTCAATATGCACTCTCAAAATATGTTCCATAATGAACAAATAAGTGCTCTCAATCCTCAGTACAAAACATATACAAGTCTCTCAAGTATATAAAAGTTTCAAGATTTGCTAACATATTAGAGATCAATTACAATCAATTCCCCTATTAAATGGTAGCTAAACTGGCAAGATATAATATAATAATAAAGACTAATTTAAAGTGATTTGGTTGAGATCTGTCTTTAATGTTAATCCAATTTCCACGTTCCAAAGGATCTAATTACTTGATCCGATATAGTCCAATCTTCAAGATAAATTGCTTCAAATGGATTAATAATCATAAATCCATACTTCCGTAATATCAGCAACATGCAAAGCCCAAATATTTTATTTCAAAAATTGTCAACTCCAAACATGGAAATTAACAGAGTTTGTTGTAGTGTTAGCTGTAGTAACCACTACCGTTGGCATTTCGGCAATCACTTCAAAGAACTTACCTCAACAGAATGATACATTTAGGTATCTCTATATCGGTACGGATCAATACTAAAATTTGAAAGAAAATATAAAATCAAATTTAGTCTAATTGTTATTGTAATACTTTATATTAAAAAATTATTGATTAGATAAAATTTCATATAAAAATGTTTACTAAGCTAAACTTAATTATGGAAAGAATTGAGAAATACATGTTATGTAACATTTTAGAAAAAAAACACTTGTCTGATCAAAAAAGCTTTAAAGATACGATTGAATATGTTGTTGTTATAGTACAACATAAAGTAATGACATTTTTATGTTTAATTTGTTTCAAATAAAAAGTCTTTTTTTTTCCTTAGGTTATTGAAAATTCTAGATTCTATACTAAATTTTATAATTGGCAAATTTGTATTGTTTTTTGTGTTCTTTTTTAATTGTGTATATATGGAATTTATTGGTTTATTTACATTTCAAGCAGATCCTATATATATAAAAAAGTAAGCAATTAACTGAAAACTCTCATACATATACATATGTATATGTATGTATAGGTGGATATATATTTAGTACTATATTGAGATCGTACTACAAGCCATTCTTAAACCAAATTAACATATTAGAATATAAAGTCCAATTTTCAACCTCATCTATAGACAGCTCTATCATTATGCAATAGAAATGTAATTTTAATTAATGTCCATGTTTAGTCTCCGTTAAGCAACTGCATGGACCAGAAATCCTCCATGCTCCAATAGCTTTCATTATTCGGTTGATCGACTATGTGTTGTTGTTGTGGCTGCTGCTGCTGCTGTTGTTGCACTTCTTGTTGTTGTCCGGGAAATGGCTCCAAGTTGCAGTGGTTAAATGATGACATTGGAGAGTATGTTTCCATGAAACTTGTAGAGCCATTGCAAGGCAATTGGCTTGTGCTTGCTTGGTGATCAAGTAATTCTGGGGTACTGATATTAAACGAAAACATTTCGGCTTGTTTGTTGATGTGTTTCTGGATTCTAGTCCTCCAATAGTTCTTTATTTCATTATCTGTCCTCCCAGGCAGATGCTTTGCTATTTTTGACCACCTACATGTACATATATAATGCAATTTATTGAATTAAAAAAATATAGAATGTCAAATAATTTTGTTCTTGTCTTAGTTCATTTTTTTAAAATAATGTGATGTTGCAAAATGCAAACACCAAATTTAGTTCAAATAATTCATATAAACACTTCTTTTATATATTCTATGATAAAAAAATCAAGAAGTAAGAGATATATTATAACATAAATTCTAAGGTTTTCCAACAAATTGCTCTCTTTTTCCAACAATTTCTTCAATAAAATAATAAAAAATGTAAAATTTAATGAAATTAGAATCTATTTCCCAAATTAGGATCTCACTTATTAATAATAAAATAAAGGGGAACCTACCATGTATTTGACAATCCAAAATAATAAGGTTTATGTCAACTTCAACCAAGTTAAAATATTTCCTTAAAGAAGTCCTTAACATGTGTCCAATTGGGAAGTGTTCAGCTTAAAATGGCATCCTTTTAAATTTCCAATCTGTTTAGTTAGCTGTACTACTTTTATAGTTATTTGGCACACTGATGATTACCTATACATATTGGTATGACACAAAGTTCTTTTCTTTTAAAAAAAGTCACAAATTTCTTTATTTTATATATATATATATATATATAATACCTTTTTATAATAAGTGAAAATAAAAATCTATGGAAAGTAGGTCCAATATATAAAATTTAAAAGGGGAAAAAGAACAAGAATATCCGCCATTTAAAGCAAAATTCTTGTAGTACAATTTTAAACATAGATGGCAGCCAAACCTCACAAATATATAATGAAAATTCAAGAGAAAAAAAATAAAGAATTTTTGGTAGCCATGAAAAATGCAATAACAGAGGTAAATTTTATGAAGAAATTATGGCATCCACAAAAAATAAGAGCCATGTGTTATAAACCTTTTTGATGGTTGAAAATAAATTAAACCCCACGTTGCCAAATCCTCAAGATATAGGCAAAAAAAAGTTGGCAATTTTTTGATGTACAAATGCATAGGCTCTAGAGAAGTGCACTTCTCTTTTTTTCTTTTCTTATAATCAAAATTCAGAATGAAGTGTACTTCAAGTGATAACACACAAGAATGAAGAAGTGAAGAAGGTCAAAGGGTAAGAGGGTTTTTTATTTATTTGTTTCTATATGAATGATGCATGTATTGTTTTATATATATATGGAGGACAATAGATTATCAAAACAGGAGCTAACCTATTCCCCCACTTAGCATGCAGTTCCATGATCAAGAGTTGTTCTTCGGGAGTGATATTGCCTCGACGAACGTCCGGACGAAGATAATTCAGCCAACGGAGCCGGCAACTTTTTCCGGTACGTTTCAACCCTAACAACACAATTTTTTTATCGTTACATTTGGGTTACTATCAAAAATTGAATTAGCACTATATGTATGTATGTGTGTGTTGCAATGAATTAGCTTCTTGTATGATTCATGAAAGTTTTATGAAATTAAGTTTAAATTAATTTAAAAGAAATTACCAGCAGCTTTAGCAAGATTATTCCAAACACCTTCACCATGAGTAGCAATATAGTTGATGAGAATCAAATCTTCTTCCATTGTCCATGGCCCTTTTCTCACTTCAACATCTTGGGATTTGCATGGTTTTTTATCCATTTTTTTGAAAAATTAAAGAGAGAGAGAGAGAGAGAGAGAGAGAGAGAGAGAATTATTAAGATAGCTAGAATGTATATTGATTTATATTAAGAGAATTAAAAAAAGGAAAAGAAAAAAGAAAAGAGAGAGATGAAGAAGAAAGAGGGAGAGAATGTGATGGAAAAGAAGGTAGATTGGGTTTATATAGAGCAAAATTAAGAAGATTTTTAGTAGTAATCTTTGTTGCTAATACCATTAGAGAAGAGATTTTTGACCTAACTATTGTGTTAATTGTACCACATGCATGCGAGGCCTCATATTATAAATTTATTTTTTAGGGTTAACATATTAAAGAAATTATCATACTTTTTAGGGTTAGTAACTTCGAAGTTATTAAAGATAATACATACTCTAAAGGTCTAGTAAAATTATATAATTAAAAAGTTAATATGAAGTAACTTCGTAACTCGTGATTTGTAAAATTATTATTTTTACCTCTAATATGTAAAAAACGAACTCTATTACTACTTGTTTCTTGTGCATGTGGCATTTTATTAATATACCCAGACTTTTTAAATATATTTTATAAATAAATATAATATTTATATATTAAGTTGAGATTTAAACTTTTTTTTAAAAGCCACTTTCTTATTACAAATTAAGTTTAGAGGGACTTACAATGCAAAAAGGAAAAAAATGGAAATAGCAAAAGATTGTAAATATATACAATATAGGGTTCTTGACCCCTTTTTCTTTGTTTTTTCTTCTTTTTCGCCATATATTATTGAACATTCGACAGTGGAAGATAAGCAATTAAATTTTAAATTTTAAATTTTCATATGAAATAATGGGTTTTTAATTAAAATAGAAACTTCAAAAGAGACTATTAGTGTTTGGTTTGTAGAATCTTAAAAATTATACATAATATTTCTAAAATTAATAATTTATAGCTACAGCTTATAATTCTTCGAAAATAAAAACAATTTCGTAGTTAAAATTAAACTATGAAAATGAAAGTGTGAAACTCATAAAAGAATATATGAAAATTTTCAAATATTATAAGATTAAAATATATGAGCTTATCAGAAAAAACACTAATTACAACAAGGAGAGAATGACCGAACCTGAGTGCTAATAATATCCTAATCAACTTGAACAAATATTCTTTTGTTGTAGCAGCCTAGCTAACGTGTCATGCAGTGTAACACCCCTTACCCGAGTTCGACGCCGGAACAGGATACGAGGTGTTACCGGACATAAACACAAGCATTCGAATCCTTTCTGAGTTATAAAATTTCGTTTAAATTTAAAACTTTTCAAACTTCATCTCGAAGTCCCTAATATGGGCCAACTATGCCCAAAACATACTTTAGAAATGGTTCAGTACTAAACCAGGCACTTTAGAAAACTTTGGAAAATTTCACTGAAAATAGGGGCACACGCCCGTGTGTGCAGGACACGCCTGCAGGTGGGCGGACGTGTGATCACACATGCCCATGTCCCTAGCCGTGTGGATTTATTTTTCAATTCGAACCTACAGGGGTTTTCACACGGCCTGGCACACGCCCGTGTCCCTCACACGGCCATGACACGCCCGTGTCTCCGCCCGTGTGTTAAAACCTTGACATTCTGTTTCTGACGTCATCAATCATTTAGGGTCACACGGCCAAGGCACACGCCCGTGTGCTAGGCCGTGTGGCGAATTTAATTTGGCATTTAAGGTGCAGACTACACACGGCCTGGGCACATGGCCATGTATTATGGCCGTGTCATCCACACGGTTGAGACACACGGCCGTGCCTCAGCCCGTGTGGTTACTACTGGGCATTCTGTTTTACCAAATTAAGGTGCAGGGGACACACGACCAGACTACACGCCCATGGTGCAGACCATGTGTTACACACAGCCTAGACACACGCCTGTGTGTCTACCCGTGTAGACAAAAACAAGGCTATTTACCAAGCCCCTTTTTCCACCTTTACTTGCACCAAAATAAGCCACAACCAAGACATACACACATCAAGGCCACTGTACTTCATTCACATGCAAAACTCATCACATACTTTATCAATCCAATCATGCAACCTACTCATTCATGCATTAATATACCAAATACTCAACCATGCAATTTGCTCAATCATGAAAAACATCATCATTTGCATAAATCAACAACAAATATTAGCCATTATCCATGGCCTTAGACCAAAGGGATCAACTTCATGACAAGCCAACACATATGGCCAAAACAATATGACACTTAACAAAAAGACCCAGTCCCTATACATGTTGTCGAAACCATTTTTTTTATTTTGAAAAACGGGGTCAACTTTAAAAATGAAAATGGAGTCGCCACCAATCTTTTTTGAGGTGTGATCGGGTCACCTTGAGATTGATCGTTAAAACATTTTGATTTATTAAAACAATGATTTTGGCCTATAGAAAAATCCGAGAAAATGGGTTCGGGAGTCAGTTACGCACAAGGAAGGATTAGCACCCTCGTAATGCCCAAAATTGGTACCGAATTGATTTATCAACGTCTTAATGTCGAAAATTTGAAAAGATTTTAAAATCGATCCTCTTCGTTTTAAAAAAAAACTTGAATAAATTAAACTGGATGTCGAGACCCGCTTATTTCGAAGGAATAAAATATCATACCCAGTGAGTTAGGATACGACATCTCGAATCCTCGAAACTACGCTTGTCTTTTGCCATTCAAAACTCATACGTTTAAATTTAAGAAGGATATTTGGTTATTTAGGTCAAATGAAAAATCGAAACCCAGTAAGTTAGGGCACAATTTCTCAAAATTCCAAATACAGAATATTGCCTTTATTTTTTTTAAAAAAATCCTTACCTCGAGAAAACAAAATGCCACATCCATTGAGTTAGGACACAACACTTTTGAATTCCCGAGAATAAGTTTTTATTTAACCTATGTGCTTTGATTTTAAAAGGAAAATAATAGGTTCTTTAGATTCGATGAGAAAAATCGAAACCCAGTAAGTTAGGGTACGATTTCTTTCGAACCTTAGAACGCGGAATGTTTGCTTATTTCAAAACGAAAATTTTAATGCATCGAATAAAATATGACATGATCGTAGTAAAATGGAAGATGAATTATAGTACACATGCATAATAGAATAAAAACAAGGGTAACAATGTAAATAACAAAAATAAAGGCAAAAATAAAATAAAATAAAATTTAAAACCAACAATCTATATGAAATACTAGGAAGAAGAACAAATAAAAAAAAATAATAACATGAATAAAAGCTAATGGTAAATCAATAAATGAATAAATATTATATACAATAATTTAAAAAAATAATAAAATAATAATAATAGTAACAAAATACAATAAATAATAATAAATTATAATGAAAATATGTTAATAAACAAATAATAATAGTAAAAATAAATAAATAAAAGTAATAACAATAATCATAAGAATAATAATAATAGTAGTTTAAATAATAATAATAGTAGTAGTAAAATAAAGATAATATTAGTAATAATAAAATAAATAGTAATAGTAATAATATCAAGAATAATAATAAAATCAAAATTGATAGTAATAGTGATAATAACAATAATTATAATAATAATAATAATCACAATAATGTTAAAAATAATCAATAAAAAATAATAATAACAATATTAAAATAATGAAAAAATAGCAAAAATAAAAAAATAAAAAAAGGACTAAATTAAACTTAAAACAAACGTTTGGGGCGAATCTAAAAAAAATAAAAAGGAAGGGACCTATCTGAACGCGCGAATAACAAGGAGGGACTAAAGGGACCCAATTGGAATCGCAATAAATTATAGGGCCAAATTAGAAAATAAAAAAACTTGATTATAATTTAATAAAAAGCGGAAGGGCTAAAAGTGCAATTAGCCATTCCGTTGAAAACACGCGGATCCTAGGCCTGAAGCGGGTCGGATTCGGGTCGGGCTTATCAAAACGACGTCGTTTTGAGGCCACTTAAACAGGCCCTAAACGACGTCGTTCCAAGGGCCTATAAAAGGAAAAAAAATTGTTAAAAATCTCATTTCTGCCATGTTTATTAAAAAAACAAAAAAGGGGAAGGGGCTTTTCTCTGCTAGGGTTTGTATCCCTCTCGCATCGTCGCCGGATCGCCATTGCGTCACACTGCTGGCTCACTGCACACACCTGGTCGAGAGTCCAAAAAGGTGAGTTTTTTTCTTTTTTTTTATACTATATTTTATTACTTATGTATATATAAAAAAACACAAGAACCTTTATATATAAAAGAACAGATTCGGAAAATAGAAAAATAAAGAAAATAAATGAAACCTTTCTCTTTTTTGCTGATATCTTCTTATATTGATTTTCGTATCCGTAAAGATTGTAGAGTAGCTACAAATGATTTCATTCAGTTTTATAGCCAAAATAAAATCGAAAAAGAAAAGAAAAAAAATGAAAATACAATTTTTCCTTGCGTCTTTGCTGTGTTTTCGCTTCCTTTTATGCAGGTGTAACCGTCGGGCGTGAGGTGGCCCGAGTGCTCGGCTGGCATGGGGCTGCGGCACACGTGTGGAGGCTTGGCTGTTGCGGCGCTGAGGAGGTTCTAGAAACCCTAAAGGTTTCTGGAAATGTTAAAGTATTTGGGCCACTTGGGCCTCGGGTTTTTGGGTCTGGGGTTTAGGTTTAAATTTGGGCCTGTTATTATTTGGGCTTTTTTTTTTTTTGTAAATCTGGACTACTAATGGACTGTTTGGATTTATTATTTATTGTTTGGGGTTTATTTATTTATTTGTTTTTTTTCTTGTTTAAAATGTTTAATTGGGCCCGGGCAAATTGGGCCAATTACAACTGCCCCTTTTTGCTCATTATCGTGTAACGAGAATAGAGCAAAGACTTTAAAAAGGGCCAATTTTGCCCGGTCTTGCTGAATCTTGACTTCTTTTGGTGCTTTTCTTCTTCGAGTGGCTTCATTCCATCCCACTGCATCTTCAGGGGCATGAGAACTAGCGCTTCGATCCAATTCAAGGATTTTAGACTTGTAGCTTCAATCTGCTCCGCAGCAACTTTAGGGAGATAAGATTTGATGTCTTCAGTCTGCTCCACTGCAACTTCAGGGAGATAAGGCTGGTGGCTTCAATCTGCTTCACTGCAACTTCAAGAAGATAAGATCTGTCGTAACCTGTAGCTTTAATCTGTTCCACTGTAACACTCGAGAAATAAGATTTGCTGTCTTCAGTCTGCTCCGCTGCAACTTCAGGGAGGTAAGGCTGGTGGCTTCAATCTGCTTCACTGCAACTTCAGGAAGATAAGATCTGCCGTAATCTATAGCTTTAATCGCTTCACCGCAACGCCGTGGAAATAAGATTTGTCGTCTTCGATCTGCTCGCTTGCAACCTCTCGTGGGAGATAAGGCTGGTGGCTTCAATCTACTTTACTGTAACTTCAGGAAGATAAGATCCGTCGTAATCCGTAGCTTTAATCTGTTTCACTGCAATGCCAGGGAAATAAGATTTGCTATCTTTAGTCTGCTCCGCTACAACTTCAGGGAAACAAGGCTGTGGCTTCAATCTGCTCCACTGCAACTTCAGGAAGATAAGATCTGCTGTAGCTTTAATCTATTCCGCTGCATCTTTAGGGAAATAAGATTCTCTATGTTCAATTTGCTCCGCTGTAACTTCAGGGAGATAAGGGTAATGGTTTCAATCTGCTCCACTGCAACTTCAGGGAAATGAGATTCGCCATGGTGGATTTGATCCGACCTGCTACAACTTCAGAGGTATAGGACTTGTGGATTTGTAGCTTTAATCTGCTCCACTACAACTTCAGGGGAATACGATTCGCTATCTTGACTTTAATCCATCTCACTGTAACTTCAGGGGTATGGGTTTTGTGGATTCACCGATCTTGTTACACCGTCCTCTGGGTAACATGACTTGTAGAATCGC
The DNA here is from genome assembly GCA_025698515.1 of Gossypium sturtianum. Lineage (NCBI taxonomy): Eukaryota > Viridiplantae > Streptophyta > Magnoliopsida > Malvales > Malvaceae > Gossypium > Gossypium sturtianum. The sequence goes on from CM046951.1 coordinate 20,289,757, forward strand.
TTTATGGACTTATGCTTATGCATAATGATTAGGATGCAATGATCAGAATGAATCGAATGCTCCTAACTAAATGTATTATGGATGATATTTGCATGAATGCAGAATGTCATGAGAATGATCCTTTTGAAATATATAATGATCAGGATGCAATGATCAGAATGAATCGAATGCTCCTAACTAAATGTGTTTTGTATGAATGAAGAATTTCATGAGAATGATCCCTTTTTTAATGTTTGGGTTGTCATTGCTCGTTGTTCTTCTACGCTGTATCACTGACGTAATATCCTGTCTTCTTGTTCAACCGAAATTTTGGACAGAAAGTACGAATAAATGGTCACTGTTCAGAGTTTCCTTCTCAAATATTTCCAACCCTTAGGCTTGGTGAGTTCTAAATAATAGTCATGTTTCAGGTTCTCGTACTATTTAGAAGTTTCCATAGTAATATGCAAAACTCTTTTTGTGAAAGTATTATTAGTCCATTAATCATTACTTCAATAAAAAATGCTTGAAAATGATCATAATGATGGACAAAAATAAAATTTATCAGAAACGAAATCTGAAAAGAATAGGTTAATTAAAGAAAACAAACATTGCTAGAAAACAAAATGATGAGGGGAAAAGATAGGTGCCCCAGATATCGCAGCCTGAGCTTCTCTGTATGGACTTTCTGAAGACCATTTTAAGCTCAATATGTGTTTAGGAGATCAAGAGTACTCTGTTGATGCCCCAAGACGTAACATCTCTTCTCCTTCTTAATTCAGGTATAGCAAGATCATCGCATGCCCCCTCTTTGATTGCAATTTGAGCCGCCCTTTTTGGGTTTTTGACTCAAAAACCCTTTGGTCTCAAGGCGCCCTTTGCGGGTTTTCACTTTGGCCTCTTTTCCTCTTTAAGAATAGTACTTCTTGACTGAATCCAAATTTATAGGATTGGGCAAGTTTTTCCCATCCATTTCAGTCAAAATCAATGCTCCTCCGGAGAAAGCCTTTTTTACCACATAAGGTCCCTCCCAATTTGGCATCCATTTTCCTTTGAAATCTTTTTATATGGGGAAGATCTTTTTCAACACCAGGTCCCTCTCGTGAAATTCTCTTGGGCGAACCTTTTTATCATAAGCTTCCATAATTCGTTTTTGGTACATCTGACCATGACGAATAGCTCTTAGCCTCTTTTCCTCAATCAAGTTCAACTGATTATACCGAGACTGGATCCATTCTGCTTCATCTAACTTTAGCTCTGACAAAACTCGAAGAGAAGGTATCTCTACTTCAATGGGTAACACTGCCTATATTTCATAAACCAATGAGAAAGGAGTTTCCCCGGTAGAGGTCCTGACTGATGTTCGATAAGCATAAAGAGCAAATGGTAATTTCTCATGCCAATCTTTATAAATTTCAACCATTTTCCCCACGATCTTCTTAATGTTTTTATTGGCTGCTTCCACTGCACCATTCATTTTTGGACGGTAAGGGGATGAATTGTGGTGTTTGATCTTGAACTGACTGCAGACCTCCGCGATCGTACTGTTGTTCAAGTTTAATGCATTATCAGATATGATCCTCTCAGGCATTCCATATTGACATATGATTTCCTTTTTTAGGAATCTGCTGACAGCCGACTTAGTAACACTGGCATATGAAGCAGCCTCTACCCACGTGGTGAAATAGTCGATGACTACAAAGATGAACCGATGACCATTTGAAGCTTTTGGAGAGATCGGCCCGATGACATCCATGCCCCACATAGAGAAAGGCCATGGGGAAGTCATAACATGCAAAGGCGAATGAGGTACATGAATTTTGTCTCCATAAATTTGGCATTTGTGACATCTCTTAGCATAATCGATGCAGTCTCCCTCCATGGTGGACCAATAGTACCCGAATCTCATAATTTGTCTAGCCATTGTGAAACCGTTGGCATGTGTTCCAAAAACACCCTCGTGGACTTCTTCCAGAATTTTCTTAGCTTCAACAGCGTCCACACATCTCAATAGTACCTGATCCTTTCTTCTTTTGTACAGGATCTCTCCGTCTAAGACATAGTCACAAGCTAGTCTTCTTAACGTCCTCTTTTCGTTCTCAGTTGCTTGATCAGGGTATTCATGATTTCTCATGTATCATAATATATCGTGGTACCAGGGGTGATCATCCATTTCTTCTTCCTCCACGTTGTAACAATGAGCTGGGGCCTCGTAAATACTCATTTGAATGGGTTTTTACATCCTCTTGTTTGTTCACTTTGATCATGGAAGCCAAAGTAGCCAAAGCATCTGCCATCTTATTTTCGTCTCGCGGGATATAATTGAAAGTAATATCATCAAACTCTTCAATTAGCCCCAGAACTATCCTTCGATAATTGATCAATTTAGGGTTTCTTGTCTCCCATTCACCCTTCAGTTGGTAAATCACCAGTGCAGAATCTCCATATACTTCCAGCGCTCTAATCTTGCATTCTATGGCAGCACGGAGTCCCATGATACATGCTTCATATCCTGCCATATTATTTGTACAATCAAAATCCAATTTACATGTGAATGGATAATGATCTCCATTTGGGGATACCAAGACTGCCCCAATTCCATTTCCTACAGCATTTGATGCTCCATCGAAGTTTAATTTCCAAGAGTGATCTTTTGTAGCGTCTTCTTCAGTAGCTGGCACGTACATTAGTTCTTCGTTGGGGAAGTCAAAGTTCAGAGGCTCATAATCTTCTAGAGCTTTGCTGGCCAGAAAATCTGCTATTGCGCTTCCTTTCACGGCTTTTTGGCTCACATAAACTATGTCGAATTCAGAGAGGAGAATTTGCCATCTAGCCATCCTTACGTTTAAAGCAGTTGACTCCATCATATATTTTAGAGGGTCCAACCTCGAGATTAGCCAGGTCGTATGATACATCATGTATTGCCTCAACCTCCGAGTTGTCCAAATCAAGGCACAACACAATTTTTCAATTGGCGAATATCTCATTTCACACTCATTGAATTTCTTACTGAGGTAGTATATCGCCTTTTCTCTTCTTCCCGAATCGTCGTGTTGACCCAACACACATCCTATAGAGTTGCTAAACACTGTCAAATACAATATTAATGGCCTATCTAGGCATGGAGGTGACAAGACTGGAGGACTCGACAAGTACTGTTTAACCTTATCAAAAGCTTTTTGGCACTCATCATCCCGTACGCCTGGATTGTGTTTCTTAAGAAGACGAAATATAGGATCACATTTCTCAGTTAGTTGTGAAATGAACCGAGCAATGTAATTTAACCTTCCAATGAAACCTCAAACTTCTTTTTGAGTGCGCGGCAGATGCAATTCTTGTATAGCCCGGACCTTGTCTGATCAATCTCGATTCCCTTCTCACTGACTACGAAACCCAACAATTTTCCCGATCTAGCTCCAAAAGGGCATTTTTTTGGATTGAGCTTTAATTGGAATTTCTTCAGTCTCAAGAATAACTTCCTCAAAACTTGGATATGCTCCGTTTCCGTTCGGGACTTTGCGATCATATCATCGACATAAACTTTGATTTCTTTGTGCATCATATCGTGGAACAAAGTCACCATGGCCCTTTGATATGTCGCTCCTGCATTTTTCAGCCCAAATGGCATCACCATATAACAAAATGTACCCTACAAGGTTATGAAACTAATCTTTTCCATATCCTCCGGATGCATTTTTATCTGATTGTATCTTGAGAAGCCATCCATGAAGGAAAACAGCGAATAGCCTGCCGTATTGTCCACCAACGTATCAATGTGAGGCAAGGGGAAATTGTCTTTCGGGCTAGCTTTATTCAAGTCTCTATAATCTACACACATTCGCACCTTCCCATCTTTCTTAGGGACAGGCACAATGTTGGCTACCCATTCTGAGTATTTGACTTCCTGCAAAAATCTGGCGTCAAACTGCTTTTTGACCTCCTCTTTTATTTTCAGCACAATGTCTGGCCTCATTCTACGGATCTTCTACTGAACCGGCTTGTAATCCTCTTTTATGGGGAGACGGTGTACAACGATGTCGGTGCTTAACCCTGGCATATCTTGGTATGACCACGCGAAGATATCTTTGAATTCCTGAAGTAACTCTACGAGGTCTCGCTTTGTTTCTTCAGTTATGCCCGTTCCAATTTTCACTACCTTTCCCTCTTCCAAGGTCACAATCTTCACTGTCTCTTCGTGAGGCAGAATTTGTTTTTCCTCTTGTTTTACCATTCTTAACAAGTCCAGAGATAAGTCACAATCTATGTCATCTTCAAAGTCCTAGGATCCCTCTAAACACATGTCTTGCTCAAAAGGCGGTTCTAATTCCGTAGCAACGTTACTCATGTCGTTGATATCCGGGGACCTGTTGTAGGTACAAAGAAATATACAAAGAACGAATGAATTTAAGATGAATTATTTGTATAGTATGCTTATGAATGTGATGAAAGAATGATTTGGAAAAAGATCCAAGGAATGAAAGAATCTAACATAATTATTTGGATAGAAAGAATGAAAGAATCTAAAATAATGGGAAGATATTTATTCAAAATGATCTCAAGTATGTATTTCATAATAATGTTTAGACATAAGCCTATTTCACAAAGGAATGCTTATTGCTTCTAGGCTTAAAGCAACAAGTGTGTTTTGAACATTACTTTGTGTAAGCTCTAAAAACTACAGGAATTTCTTCTGCAGTCCAGTTATTCAGAACACTCCCAGGTTCGTAAGGGCGAATATCTGACAAGGTCCCCCTTTCAGTGGTGTCTTCATGTATGGCATTAATGTGAACATTTCCCAGCATTTCCTCAAGACTTTCTTTCCTTGGTGTCCTTCGTTCGGGATGAATAATCCCTCCTGATATGAAAGTTTTGGATATGTGGGGGAATATCATTAGTTCCCATCTAATTTCTTCCCCACTCACGTGTGCCCTTCTTCTTTCTTGCCTCTTTTCTAGTTCTTTCTTTCTTTGTCTCGCATCTGGCTTGTATCCTAAGCCAAAGCGGTCATGCTTGTCCTTCAGCATTGGAACCTCAACTCTTCCCTGAAGAAGTCTCCCTAATCCTTTTCTGGGTAAGGCTCCTTTTCCTACCGTCATCTGTAATCCCATCCTAGTAGCCTTGGTTATTTTTGGTGCTGGAATCTGATTCCCTTCAGTAATGAATGTTGCATTTACAAACTCCAAAGACCGGAAAGAACATTCAATTGACTCATCATTCGTCTCTAAGTACGACGCATCACTGGTTACGGCCGCGATAATATCCTCTTCGACATTTATCGTCACCAGCCAACCCTCTGATACTTGCTTCAATTTTTGGTGCAGCGATGAAGGCACTGCCCCTGCCGAATGTATCCAAGGTCTTCCCAATAAGCAATTGTAGGAGGGCTTGATACCCATTATTAGGAAGTCCACCTCATAAGTAGTTGGGCCAATCAACAGAGGTATTTCAATTCTTCCCATGACCCTCCTCTCTGTGCCATCAAATGCTCTCACTACATTCTGCCATACCTTCATGTGTGAGCTATCCACAGGTAATCTGTTAAGTATGGATAGGGGCAGTACGTTTAGTGCCGATCCATTGTCGATCAGGACCCCAAGCAATGGTACCCTTTGTATCTGGTAGTGATGTGCAGAGCTTTAGTGGATCCCATACCCCCTGGTGGTATTTCATCATCGTTGAAGAAGATAAAGTTATCAGCACTTATGTTATTGACCCGCCGATCCAGTTTGTTGACAGAGATATCATTGGCCACGTACGTCTCGTTCAGCACTTTCATTAATGCACTTTGATGTACCTCTGAATTCAAGAGTAGAGCTAGTATAGATATGCGGGCTGGTTGTTTATGCAACTGCTCCACAACGCTATACTCGCTGTGCTTTAAAAACTTCAGGAATTCCTTGACATCCTCCTCTTTCACTGGCTCATTGACAAGTGGCTCAGAACTGGCTGTTTTTTCCTTCTTTTGCTCCACTATTATGGATTTTCCTTTTGCGGGTTCTGCTCGGGTATTGATTACATCATAGCACCTTCCACTGCGCAAATAAAAACCTACATCTTGATCTTCTTTTGAAGCGCTGGCTGAGTTTTCCCCTCCCGGGATTGTCACGTTACAATCATAATTCTAGGGGACCCTTTTGCTATCCTGGTAAGAGAAGACCTCCGGTTTTTGAATTATGATCTTTGGTGCCGTCCGTACTCCAGCTTCGTTGTTTTTAGGCCACGAAATGATGACCACATGACAATTGACCTTCATCGTTGATTCTGACGCACATATGTTTCCTTCTTCTTCGGCTTCCTCACAGAACTCTATCTCTTTATTATCCATCAGACCTTGTACCAAGGCTCTGAATTCTGTGCATTCTTGGATCTTATGTCCCTCTTCATGATGAAACTCATAGTAGTTCCTCGAGTTTTCACAACTCCCTTCAGAATTCGAAATGCTCAACCCCCTTTTTACCATATCCATCCAGACCAGTTTCAAGGGAGTTTTTACTTCTGCAATATCGATCTTGATTCTTCTCCCCACCTTTTCGTCTATCGCATTTACCCCACCATCAGTGTGATTAGGTAGCAGATTCTCAGCACTAGGTGCATCATCAAATTTCACAATGCCCATTTTAATAAGTCTTTCGACTACTTTCTTAAAGGCAGTGCAGTTTTCTATTGAATGCCCCGAAATTCCTGCATGGTAGTCACATTGAGCGTTCGCATCGTACCATTTGGGATATGGAGGCTGTAATGGTTTAAGGTAAAAAGGGGACACCACGTGTGTGTCAAACAAACTTTGGTACAACTCCCGATATGTCATTGGGATTGGAGTAAATTGGAGCTTCTCAGTGTTTTGCCTCGTTCTAGAACCTTGTTGACCAGTAGCCACCGTTTTTGGCTGATTTACAGTAATCGACTTTGAGTAACCTTTGTTATATGTACTCATGTTGTTCACCTCGTTTTCCTTTTTCCTCGAGGTTGACCTATTATTACTCTCCCATGCATCTATTTTTCCACTCCTTATCGCATTTTCGATCATTTGGCCGGTCATCACTATGTCTGAAAAACTTTTCGTAGCGCTTCCAATCATGTGAGTGATGAACGGGGCCTTCAGGGTGTTGATAAAGAGCATTATCATTTCTTTTTCTAGGAGAGGAGTCTGAACTTGTATGGAAACTTCCCTCCATCTTTGTGCATATTGCCGAAAACTCTCACTTGGTTTCTTCTCCATATTTTGCAACGTGATTCTATCAGGGTCATATATGTCACGTGACTGTACTGCTTCATGAATGCTTGAGCTAAATCCCTCCAAGAACCAATTTTAGTACGGCTCAATTGGTTGTACCATTTGGATGATGCTCCCACCAGACTGTCTTAGAAGCAATGTATTAGCAGTTGGTCATTGTTGACATACCCAGTCATTCGTCTGCAAAACATGGTTATGTGAGCTTCGGGGCAACTGGTCCCATTGTATTTTTCGAATTCTGGCATCTTGAACTTGTGGGGAAGCACTAGATCTGGGACCAAACTTAGATCTTTAGCATCAATTCTATGCTGGCTATCAGCGTCTTCCATGGCTCTGAATTTTTCCTCCAGGCATTTACATCGTTCCTCTAACTGTTTTGGCAGTTCTGTCCTTACCCTTTCCCTTTCTGCCACCTCATCAAGGTCAGGGATAACAGCATTAGATGGGTTATCCCCTGGGTTAGAACCTGATCCCGCTTGGAAGTTCATCGGCATCGAAGCACCCTCCTAAAATTGTTGAGGTTTAATTGTGACGGAGGTTCTTCGAGGGTACACCTCAAGATGTGTTGGGGTAAAACCCGGAGGATAGAGAGGTTCCTCATTCTCTTCTCCAGTGTTAACCATAGGGGTCTTTCCTTTGTCTAATCCTCCAGCCAGTAGTTGAGTCAACTGAGTAATCATATTTCTTTGTGATTCCATCATTCGTTCCATCATATCTTGCTGGATTTTAGCCAGTTGCTCTTGCATTTGCAATTGTAGTTTGTCTTACATTTCCTTTTGGAGTTGTTCAAGTCTATCCAGTCTCTGAACCATGTCATTTGTCTTGGTTTGAGTACCGTAAGGTTGTTTGGTTTTGTTGGTTTCCAGGTTAATGCTGAAATAATTTCAACCAATCAGGGTCTTCCCATGAAATCTAATGCACATGATGTAATGTAATGCGAATGCATAAAATGAATGCAAAAAAAACGTCGATTCTGATTCAATTTCCTTTAGAAAACTTTACTAGAGGACAAAATTCTTTACATGAAACGGATTACAAATATACGGACAGCCGCATTGTCTTTCATTTTATCAAGAAATTCGTTCTCCATGATAAGCTCTCTAATTTAGTAATTGCACGTGAATCGACACTCTTTAAAATATGAATTGACATGTAATGCAATCATAGCCAAATGAAACATATTAGTACAAAGTGATAAACCGTAAAAGCAACATATTTTAATCCCACATTTAGCATGCTTTTGGATGAATTATCCCTTATTTTATGTAATTTGGTGCTCTTAATCCTTTATTTTCATGTTTTATACTCAGGGAAGCACCGGAGGATGAAAAGAATGGAAAACGGGCTTAAAACGGGCCAAATGGGCCAGATCATGAAATTGGCACGGCCTGGACCCAAGACCACACGGCCGTGCCTCATTAATGAAGTCCAACACGGCCTGGCCACGATTCACACGGGCGTGTGCCATGGCCGTGCCCCTGCCGTGGCAAAGAGAAGTTTCATTCGGATTGGGATACTTAGGGGCAAAGAAACACATTCCAAAAGCCTATATATACACCCTAAGTATGACCTAAAAGGGGAGCCCAAGGCTATCGTCTAGGGGCATCTTGCTAGGCCAGAGAAGGTAGATTTGTGGGGATTCACTCGAGGATAGCCAGTTGATACATCTCTAGAAGCCAGAATTATACTCAAGACGGAGGATCTCTCCTTCAATTCCTTCAGGGGGGTTTTAGGGATTTCTTATGTTTTTGTTTTATCTTTTCTTCTGAGATGTTTTCTTTTATTGTTATGAACTAAACCCTCAGATACCTGAGGGGGATGAAATTTAGATGAATCTTGTTATCGTTTACTGAACTATATGATAAATATTTGACTTGTTCTTAATTATGTGTGCTTAATTCTTGTGTTGATATTTCCGGGATATTGATTCAAGTTTGATGTAATTAGGTGGAGGAGCAAAATTCCCTGTCTAAGAGTAGATCTAACATAGTTAAGCGGAGTTGATCGCGCGCCTAGAGATAGGGTGACGAGATTTTGCCAGATTATGGTGAAACCTAATATGGGATTCCATAGATCGAGTTAATGCAATTCTAGGGGTTTTAATTAGAAAGAGATTTCAATTAATCAACCTAGGGTTAGACGTTATTCGCTTCGAGAGAGGGTTTAATATACATTAGGGAATCTTACGGATCAAGTTAAATGAATAAATCATCTGGTTCAGAGTTAGATAACAAGCGAAGTCTAGGTGGATTCTTCCTTGGGTGTCATCTTAATCAATTGGTTTTTCCTCAAGTTATTTTCCCAAATTCATTCTTCTTTGTCTTAGAGTCTTTAATTTAGTAGTTAATTAATTTAGATTAAACAAAAAATTCCCTTTATTCTAGTCTAGATAATAAAAAGAGAGTTAGTATTAGTACTGTAACACCCTAAAATTCAAGTATCGATTTATTGCATGTTTTGGTGTTTAGATTGTGAAGGAAAATTTTCTTATTTCTTTTCGTGCCTATTATAGTCCTGAAGAAGAGTATAGAATTATTCGGGTATGGAATAATTTTTAGTTTGAGAATTTATTGAAGTGAAGCAAGTGGCATTGACACTTAAGTTAAATTAAGTGTTAAAAAGTAGCATAAGATGAGTAAATGGCAAGGTGGTGTTGGCGCATGAGATATTGCATGAGGGGAGTGGTTCGAATCCCTTGTATAGCATTTAGACAACTTTTATTTTGCACTTGTATAGCAAGTGTCGGCCAAGTAATAGATATGGTAGGGTTGGACTTTTCATTTTTGGTAAGTAGACTAAAGGAATAAGGAAATAGCTAACTTATAGTATGGAATCAAGGAAATTTTGAAAGATAAGGGGACATAAGGCATTTATCAAGGAAAGTGTTTTGGAAACAAATTCATGGTCATTTGACCAATGAATTTGGACGGCAATATGGCTAGGGGGAAGGTTGGCCGATTATGCTAGTAGTTGGCTAGGATTAGGAGTTTGTTTTGGTCATTCCTAGCATTTTATGCAAAGGTTTGCAATTCTCTTTTCAACCTCTTTTCCTTTGGCCGAATTTGATCTTTTGGTAAGCCTAATTCTTTTGACCATTTGGTCATTTTTGCTCATCACTTTAGTATTCTTTTTGTGCCTCTTCATAGTGCCGAAATTGCTAGTACCAAAAAGGCCATTCCATTCTTTACTTTTCTTCTCCCCATTGCCGAATATACATTGCTCCCAAAACTCATCTTTTTCTTTCTCTTTTCTCCTCTTTGAAAACCGAAACATCATCATTCTTCTCTCATCTTTTATTCTTGATACTCATACTTTCTCTATTATTTTCTCTCATGGCCGAATGTTGATGTACCCATAGCCGAATCATTTTTCTATTTTCTTTGGTTACTCATAGCCGAATCTTTCTCCATTCATAAACATCTTTCTCAATCATCTCTTTTCAACCGTGGACAATAGGTAAGAATTCTTTTTAGTTCATGTTAGTTAATAGTTGTCATGGCCGAATCTTGATAAGGGGTATAAAGGCTTTCTTAGATCGAAATAAACGTTCATTCTATTAACGTTTTTATTTGTTATACTTTAGTGCGATAGTGGAAGACCTAACTCAAGTGTTCGTGAGTATCATAGAACGATTTGCTCGATTCTCATTTTTGGAACAAGGATCTTTGTGGTGTTTAATTTCACCCTTTAAACCCTTAGTCATATTTCGATGTAATATTAGATTGGATTAACGATCTTTTGTCTTTGAAGACAATCAAAATAGGGAAGAAAAGGGCGTTGAATAGTGTTCGGAAGAGGGGTGGTTCCGTTATTCCCCTAAGTATAAACAAAGGATTTGTTTCAAAGAATCCGGATTTCCCATCGGGTTGTGGACGTTCATCCGAGGAGAATCAATTGTTTGAAGTAGTTCGTACTCTCGAACCATTATTTGTTCGTGGATTTGATTCGGTTAACGAACCATCAATCGGGGAGAAATCGCAAGTAGAAGTAGTTCAAAAATCCGAGGGTAAAAGTTAGATCGTTAATTTCTAAGATTGATTTCGTTAATAAAATATAGTGATTTTAATTTATCGTGATACGTATAGGTGTTGACGAGCGGAAAGTCTAGTTCTCACTATAATCGTGTGTGTAACTTCACACTTATCTTTCGTTAGATACTAAACAAAGTAAGTATTATGATAAATCGTAAAAATGGCCAAATCGAAAATGTTGTAGTAATAAGTACTTTTGTGTAAATGCATAAAACTGCTAGATCGATAAATTGGGCCATAAAACTGCTAGATCGATAAATTGGGCCATAAAACTGCTAGATCGATAAATTGGGCCATAAAACTGCTAGATCGATAAATTGGGCCATAAAACTGCTAGATCGATTAATTAGGCCATAAAACTGCTAGATCGATAAATATGGGCCAAAGTTTGCTAGATCGCTAATGGGCCAAAAACCCTCTAGTTCGAGATATGGGCCAAAGTTTAATACTATATTGTTATAGGCCCAAATGAAAGGTTTTATTAAAGACTCATTTGTGTTATGGGTTACTTGATAAAATTCTTATGTTTTAGAGTTTGTTATTCATACATAAATGCATGGGATGGGATTTGATGAAGAGAAGAAAGGCCTGTGGCCACGTATCTAGTTCGGTGGCTCTGCCACAAATTTTGGCTTAATGCCTCTAGTTCGGTGACTATGTCACAATCTAGTTCGGTAGTGCACTACAATATTATTTAAAAGGCTAGATGCCTACGATTGGTGTGTTTGGCGGGGTGGGTTGACTTGATCCCCACAGGTGTGCTGGTTGGTACGGGGGTGTGTAGCGGATGGAAATTAGGCTTGGTTGGGAAATTCATTTTACATGCATTTTATATATTTTATTTCATTTTATATTGTTAAAATTTGTAATTGGGCTCAAGCCCAAATTAATGCCTTGATGGTCCGGCCCAATAATGGTGGTAAGTGAGTTACACATCGAGTTCTTTGTAACTCACCCCGCTTTATTATCCATCTCGGTAATGGAAATTGATGTGGACTTGGGCCGGGATGACTTGGTGGAGGCCATACTACGAGCTTGGGTTTTATAAACCATGAACTTTATTTAAGTTACTTATTTTAATTACTATTTTGGGTATGATGTAATAAGGCCTCTAATTATGTTTTTATGGATTTTTATGTGTGGATGGATTTAATTTTATTTTAAGACTCTTAATATGGGCTTATGTTAAATCTATAAAGTTCTCTTAAAAATATTGTGTTTCATAACAATTTTGGACACCTAAATTACTTTTCAATTTCTTTCAAATTCTTTTAAAACTATGTTAAGGTTTTGACTAGTATATATATAAGATTTCAAACAAGTATTTTTCTTAATTCATAATCATTGTACTTAGTTTTTATTAAACCTTATTTCTAAAGGTTTTGCATTATTGTTTTACTTAATTCATTAGAGAATTTTGGATGTTCGTTCGGTGTGACAAACCAAATCTCGTCTTAACGCATAGACCTGGTTTGGGGTGTTACAAGTACTTTTAGGGCCAGTTCTTCATTGCTTTTCAAAAGCACTTCTGGCTCCAAAAGCACTTTTGGAGGAAAAGTCATGCGTAACAAGTCTTTTGGTCGAATTTTTAGCTTTTCTGAAGTGTTTTTGAAAAGCACTTCTAAAAAGGAGAAGCTAAAATTTTTAACTTTTCCTTCCCAAAAGCACTTTTAGTGCTTAATTACTTTTTCACCCTCTAATAACATAGTGCTTTCCTTTTTTTTTTTCGTGGTGCTTAATTACAAATGTGTTAAAATTATTAATTAAAAATAAAAATATTTTTAAAATATTAATTACAAATATTTAATGGTTATATTTAAATATTTAAAATGTAGTTTATATATTCTAATTAAATTTTATAAGTAATTAACATTTATTACTTAAAAATATTTAAAATTTATATTTCATATATTAAAATATTTACAAGTTATAGTAATTTTTTTATATTCTTACTAAAATATAATAATATTAACTAATTTAAATTTTATTTAAATGTATATTTGTTACTTGATAATAACATGTCTAAAATGGACATTTTATTTCTCAGAAGCACTTTTTGACAGCAATGCTAAACACTCAAATTTTAAAGCAAACTTTTCAAAAGCACTTTTCCACAGCACTTTTCAAAAGCATTGCCAAACTAGCCCTTAGTTCCTTTGGGTTCGACATTCCGGTCTTGCCACTAAACTATACTACTGTTCGATAGGTGCGCTTGCCTCAATCGTTGTCATAGTTAGTTTCCAGGTTCGATCATTCTTTTTATAAATTTTAAGACTTTGACATCGCGAAAACAACGATCACAAAGTAAAAGCAAGCAAGAAAGAAACAAATAGAGCACTTATTCGGGTGACCACTATGGTTTATCGCGGTACTATCTAGGGTGGGCTCCTCGGGTCTTCTACATGCGGTTTGGTTCTAAAGTTGAGGTACTGAACTGAACGAGATTCTCGATCCTCACCCATTATAGGTTCATACGGATCGAGTTCAGTTCAGGGGAATACATTTCCCTATGGCTGCACGGAGATGAAAATCTCACGAAGACATAGGTACGAATGTATCCCGAAAGCGATCCACTATCCTGCACGGAGGTGAAAACCTCACGAAGGAATAGCTTCTCACTCCCACTAAAAAAGGTAAGACCAAAACGGTCCTTATGCAATATGATGCGAGATTCAAACCACAGTAATCATATGAAATAACAATACGAATAAATGCAATAATAGAATCGTAATTCTTCAAATCAGATTTTCAATTTTTTGACAACAAGACAGAAAATAATCAATTTCACGGCTTGACTCTCTTATTTTCCCTAGTGGAGTCGCTAAGCTGTCGAAACCATTTTTTTATTTTGGAAAACGGGGTCAACTTTAAAAATGAAAATGGAGTCGCCACCAATCTTATTTGAGGTGTGATCGGGTCACCTTGATATTGATCGTTAAAACATTTTGATTTATTAAAACAATGATTTTGGCCTACAAAAATCCGAGAAAATGGGTTCGGGAGTCAGTTACCCACAAGGAAGGATTAGCACCCTCGTAACGCCCAAAATTGGTACCGAATTGATTTATTAACGTCTTAATGTCGAAAATTTGAAAATATTTTAAAATACGTTCCTCTTCGTTTTAAAAAAACTTAAATAAATTAAACTGGATGTCGAGACCCGCTTATTTCGAAGGAATAAAATATCATACCTAGTGAGTTAGGATACGACATCTCGAATCCTCGAAACTACGCTTGTCTTTTGCCCTTCAAAACTCGTACGTTTAAATTTAAGAAGGATATTCGGTCATTTGAGTCAAATGAAAAATCGAAACCCAGTAAGTTATGGCACAATTTCTCAAAATTCCAAATACAGAATATTGCCTTTATTTTTTAAAAAAATCCTTACCTCGAGATAACAAAATGCCACATCCATTGAGTTAGGACACAAAACTTTTGAATTCCCGAGAATAAGTTTTTATTTAACCTATGTGCTTTGATTTTAAAAGGAAAATAATAGGTTCTTTAGATTCGATGAGAAAAATCGAAACCCAGTAAGTTAGGGTACGATTTCTTTCGAACCTTAGAACGCAGAATGTTTGCTTATTTCAAAACGAAAATTTTAATGCATCGAATAAAATATGACATGATCATAGTAAAATGGAAGATGAATTATAGTACACATGCATAATAGAATAAAAACAAGGGTAACAATGTAAATAACAAAAATAAAGGCAAAAAAAAAAATTAAAACCAACAATCTATATGAAATACTAGGAAGAAGAACAAATAAATAAAAGAAAATAATAACATAAATAAAAGCTAATGGTAAATCAATAAGTGAATAAATACTATATACAATAATTTAAAAAATAATAAAATAATAATAGTAACAAAATACAATAAATAATAATAAATTATAATGAAAATATGTTAATAAACAAATAATAATAGTAAAAATAAATAAATAAAAGTAATAACAATAATTATAAGAATAATAATAATAGTAGTTTAAATAATAATAATAATAGTAGTAGTAAAATAAAGATAATATTAGTAATAATAAAATAAATAGTAATAGTAATAATATCAAGAATAATAATAATATCAAAATTGATAGTAATAGTGATAATAATAATTGTAATAATAATATTCACAATAATATTAAAAATAATCAATAATAATAATAATAATAATAACAATATTAAAATAATGACAAAATAGCAAAAATAATAATAAAAAATAAAAAAGGACTAAACTAAACTTAAAACAAACGTTTGGGGCGAATCTAAAAAGAATAAAAAGGAAGGGACCTATCTGAACGGGCAAATAACAAGTAGGGACTAAAGGGGAAAATATCCCCTCCCTCCAAAACGTTGCGCTTTACAAGGGACCTAATTGGAATCGCAATAAATTATAGGGCCAAATTAGAAAATAAAAAAACTTGATTATAAATTAATAAAAAAAGCGGAAGGGCTAAAAGTAAAATTAGCCCTTCCGTTGAAAACATGCGGATCCTAGGCCTGGAGCGGGTCGGATTCGGGTCGGGCTTATCAAAACGACGTCGTTTTGAGGCCACTTAAACAGGCCCTAAACGACGTCGTTCCAAGGGCCTATAAAAGGAAATTTTTTTTGTTAAAAATCTCATTTCTTCCATGTTTATTAAAAAAAAACAAAAAAGGAGAAGGGGCTTTTCTCTGCTAGGGTTTGTAGCCCTCTGTCCCCGTCGGCTCCGCCGTGCACGACGGCCGGAGTCCAAGAAGGTGAGTTTTTTTTTCTTTTTTTTTTATACTATATTTTATTACTTATGTATATATAAAAAAACACAAGAACCTTTATATATAAAAGAACAGATTCGGAAAATAGAAAAATAAAGAAAATAAATGAAACCTTTCTCTTTTTTTGCTGATCTATTCTTATATTGATTTTCGTATCCATAAAGATTGTAGAGTAGCTACTAATGATTTCATTCGGTTTTATAGCCGAAATAAAATCGAAAAAGAAAAGAAAAGAAAATGAAAATACAATTTTTCCTTGCGTTTTTGCTGTGTTGTTTGCTGTGTTTTCAGTTCCTTTTTTGCAGGTGTAACTGTCGGGCGTGAGGTGGCCCGAGTGCTCGGCTGGCGTGGGGCTGCGGCGCACGTGTGGGGGCTTGGCTGTTGCGGCGTTGAGGAGGTTCCAGAAACCCTAGAGGTTTCTGGAAATGTTAAAGTATTTGGGCCACTTGGGCCTCGAGTTTTTGGGTCTAAGGTTTAGGTTTAAATTTGGGCCTGTTATTATTTGGGCTTATTTTCTTTTTTTGTAAATCTGGACTGCTAATGGACTGTTTGGATTTATTATTTATTGTTTGGGGGATTTTTTATTTATTTGTTTTTTTTGTTTAAAATGTTTAATTGGGCCCGGGCAAATTGGGCTAATGCCATAATTAAAATACTATGGCTAACTATACCAAATTCTCCAATTGATAGTGTGATCGATGCCTCCGATGTATGTTGATCCCCGAGCTAGCTTGGCGGCACTATAAGAAAATGGAAAAGAGAGGGAGTAAGCATAAAGCTTAGTAAGCTGCATGTAAATAAGTACATAGCATATTATAAACCAGCACAACATTCTTGATTCAACAATGATAGATTTACTACATATTTACACATCACAAGTATAAGCCAAAGATTACAAGATCGTCCCAAAATCATTCTCATAGATAGAACTTACTCAATTTCATCCTTACCGTTAAGGCAGCATACTATGCTCATATCTCATGAGTTTCGAGTAAGAACCTGTACCACTCACAACATGATTATATCCTTTCCTATATTTATCATAAGCTTTAAATAACCCGTGGAACCATTTGGAATACTAAAGGATATCCGATAAGCCTCACACAAGAGGGTAAAATGCCGATGCCATGTCCCAGAAATGGTCTTACACTGGCTCACATGTTGAGGCCAATGCCATGTCCCAGACATGGTCTTACACTAGCACACATATCAACGCCGATGCCATGTCCCAGACATGGTCTTACACTGGCTCGCATAAATGTGGACGATGCCATGTCCCAGACATGGACTTACACTAGCACACATATCAACACCGATGCCATGTCCCAGACATGGTCTTACACCGTCTCTCATAAATGTGGCTGATTCCATGTCCTAGACATGGTCTTACACTAGCACACATATCAACGCCGATGCCATGTCCCAGACATGGTCTTACACTAGCACACATATCACCCAAATGTCATGGCATGGATATCCAATCTATTCCTAAGGTTTAACCGGGAGTTTTTACTACATCATTTCTCATCATGCATATTCACGACAATAATCAAACACTTTAAGCCATATTAATTGTTCAATGCATAATAACAATAAAGTTGTGTTATTTACGTACAACTTACCTCGGTATACAAAATATGAGCGACTATTTCGATTTAGTCCAATAGCTTGGTTTTCCCCCAGTTTGGGTCCGGACTTCGTTTTTCTTGATCTTTAATGACAAATTCACTTATTTAATCACTACATTAATCAAGGCAATCTATAATTCATACTTGGGCAAAATTACTATTTTGCCCCTAGATTTTCACATAATTACAATTTTGCCATTAGGCTCGTAAAACGATTTTAATCAAATTTCCTCCTTTAACAAGCCTAGCCGAACCTTTATTACTCTTATAGCGACTCACAATTTTCAATTATTTCACACATTTACAACCTATTTTATAAACTTCACAAAATGGTCCTTTTAGGTGTTTTCATGGAAACCCCTTTCACAAAAGTTGTTTATTTAACAACCAAGATTCATTTTATTCCATAAAATTTCAGCAAACAACATGAATACTCACATGGTAAAACCCTAGACTCTCAACCATTTTGTAAAATAGTCCCTCCATTAGTTAGCTTAAGCTACAAGGGTCACAAAAATACAAAAAATCATCAAGAATGACCATCAAAAACACTTACTTGCAAGAGAGAAGTTTGCCTGAAACTTCAAGCTTCCAAAACCCTTATTTTTGCTGATATTTTCGGTGGTGAAGAGAAGATGATGGCCTCCTCTCTTTTTGTTTTATTTTTTTTTAGACAAGTCACCTAATGTCACCTAATTTTATGACTTTGTCTCCAATTAAAATTTCCATGTCCAACCACCATAATTTTATTGGTCTATTTACTCAATAAGGACCTCTAATTTAGTGTTCCATAGCTATTTAACACCTTTAGCTTGTAGAACAAAACTTTCGCACTTTATGCGATTTAGTCCTTTTTCAAAATTAAGAATGCAATCACTAAAATTTATTTACCAAAATTTTCAAACACTAATATAATCGTGCTATAACACAAAATAATATTAAAAATAGTTTCTTCGGCCTCGAATTAATGGTTTCGAAACCACTGTTCTGACTAGCCCCAAAATCGGGCTGTTACAATTCTCTCCCCTTAGGGATTTTCGTCTCCGAAAATCTTACCGTTAAAAAGGTTTGGGTATTGGTCTCTCATAGTCTCCTCGGGCTCCCATGTGGCTTCCTCGACCCCATGTCTATGCCATAATACCTTTACAAGTGCTATACTCTTATTCCTCAATTTCTTAACCTCCCGATCTAAAATCTTAACCGGCTCTTCACCATAGGTCATATCCGGTCGAATTTCAACCTCTGCTGCTGAAAGAACGTGCGAAGGGTCAGAACGGTAACAGCACAACATTGACACATGGAACACATCATGGATCTTTTCTAACTCAGGCGGCAAAGTTAATCGATATGCTACCGGCCCAATTTTCTCAGTCACCTCATAAGGTCCAATAAAACGTGGACTTAATTTTCCTTTCTTACCAAATCTGAGGACTCTCTTCTATGGGGATACTTTCAAAAATACCTTATCACCGACTTGAAACTCAATCTCTTTCCGTTTCAAGTCCGCGTAGGATTTCTGTCTATTCGAAGCGGCCTTCAAACAACCACGAATCACTTTTACTTTCTCTTCGGTTTCTCTGACTAAGTCAACCCCGTGCATCTGATTTTCCTTGAGTTCGGACCAAAACAAAGGCGTTCGGCATTTACGCCCATATAATGCCTCATAAGGCGCCATTTTCAAACTCACCTGAAAACTATTATTGTAGGTGAACTCTACCAACGGTAAATACTTTTCCCAACTACCTTGGAATTCAAGGACACAACACCACAACATGTCTTCAAGAATCTGAATTACTCCCTCCGACTGACCGTCGGTTTGCGGATGGAAAGCTGTGCTAAAATTCAAATTTGTCCCCAAAGCTTCTTGTAACTTTTTCCAAAACCGTGATGTGAACCTCGGATCTCTATCCAAAATGATCAATAAAGGTACCCCGTGAAGTCTCACAATTTAAGAAAGATAAAAATCGGCCAATTTCTCAAGTGGATAATCGGTACGTACCGTTATAAAATAAGCCGACTTAGTTAGCCTATCAACCACAACCCATACAACATCTTTCTTCTTTGGCGTCAACGGTAATCCAGACACAAAGTCCATGGTAATACGGTCCCATTTCCACTCGAGAACCATCACAGACTGAAGTAAACCCGAAGGTACTTGGTGTTTGGCTTTCACTTACTGACAAATTAGGCACTTAGAGAAAAAACTCTGAAACGTCTCTCTTCATTCCTGGCCACCAATACATTTTCTTCAAGTCATTGTACATTTTCACACTACCCGGATGGATAGACATACAACTGCTATGTGCCTCATGCGAAATTTTCCGAATAAGCTCATCGTCTTTGGGTACACAAATTCTATCTCGAAACATTAAGCAGCCATTTGAACCAATCCGAAAGTCTGATTCTATACCCATCTCGCACTGAGTTATCTTAGCTTGCAATTCTTTATCACCTTTCTGAGCTTCGCAGATCTCTTGCAAAAACATTGGTTTTTCTCTCAACTCGGCTAAAATCGAACCATCATCGGTTATTAACAACTGAGTGTTCATAGCCCTTAAGGCAAACAATGACTTTTTACTCAATGCGTCGGCGACTATATTCGCCTTTCCCGGGTGATAGTCAATCACCAACTCATAATCTTTTATCAACTCTAACCATCTCCGCTGCCGTAGGTTTAATTCGTTTTGAGTAATCAAATACTTTAGACTTTTATGGTCGGTGAATACTCGACATCTCTCGCCATTCAAATGGTGTCTTCAAATCTTCAGTGCGAACACTATGGCGGCTAACTCTAAGTCGTGAGTAGGATAGTTTTCCTCATGCGGCTTCAGTTGTCTCGAGGCATATGCTATTACCTTGCCTTCTTGCATGAGCACGCATCCCAATCCATTCAAGGATGCATCGCTACACTACGAATTCTTTTCCCGGTTCCGGTTGCACCAAAATTAGAGCTTCAGTCAACAACGCCTTTAGTTTCTCGAAACTCTGTTGGCATTTTTCTTTCCATTCGAACTTGACATCTTTCTGTAGCAACCTCGTCATCGGAGTAGCAATCATGGAGAATCCTTTAACGAATCGTCTGTAGTAACCCGCTAAGCCTAGAAAGCATCTAATCTCCGATACATTCCTCGACGATTTCCACTCAACAATAGCCGAGATCTTACTCGGGTCAACTCTAATTCCACCACCCGACACGATGTGTCCTAAGAATCTGACCTCTCGGAGCCAAAACTCACTTTTACTAAACTTGGCATACAACTGCTTATCTCTTAAAGTATGCAAAACAGTTCTCAAATGCTCCGCGTGCTCACTCTCATCACGAGAATAAATTAATATATCATCGATAAAAACGAAAATGAACTTATCCAAGTACGGTCAAAAAATACGATTCATTAAATCCATAAATACTGCAGGAGCATTCGTTAAGCCAAAAGGCATGAAAAGGAACTCATAATGTCCATATCTCGTTCGAAATGCAGTTTTCGGTACATCTTGTTCCTTAACTCTCAGCTGGTAATAACCGGACCTCAGGTCTATCTTAGAAAACACTGTAGCTTCTTTCAATTAGTCAAACAGATCATCGATCCTTGGAAAAGGATACTTCTTCTTCACAGTCACCTTGTTGAGCTGTCTGTAGTCTATACATAACCTCATCGACCCATCTTTCTTTTTCACAAAAAGTACCGGAGCACCCCACGGAGAATAGCTCGGTCTCGCAAAACCCTTATTTGTTAACTCTTGTAGCTGAACCTTCAACTCTTTTAACTCCAACGGTTCCATCCTATACGGGGCAACCGAAATAGGTGCCGTACCAGGGACTAACTCAATACCAAACTCAACTTCCCTAGTTGGAGGCAATCCAGGCAACTCTTTCGGAAACACATCTGGATATTCACATACAACTGGCACTGACTCAATCTTTACTTCTGACACTTGAGTATTCAACA
This sequence comes from Gossypium sturtianum, assembly GCA_025698515.1. Classification (NCBI taxonomy): domain Eukaryota; kingdom Viridiplantae; phylum Streptophyta; class Magnoliopsida; order Malvales; family Malvaceae; genus Gossypium; species Gossypium sturtianum. The sequence continues at coordinate 20,311,333 of CM046951.1, forward strand.
CAAATGCAAGATAGGACTCATACTCTTTTCTCATGTATTTTTCAGTAGTCATAGAAGAAATCAGTACAGGTAAGCTATCTGGTTCACCTGATTCAACCCGAAGGATATCCCTATTTTCACATTTCAGTTCAATAAATTTTCTCCCACAGTTTACTATCACATCATGAGCTGTTAACCAGTCCATACCAAGAATCACATCAAATTCATCAAACGGTAGCAGCATAAGATTAGCCGAAAAATGACCTCTAATTATTAAGGGACAATTTCTATACACTTGGTCAACTAGCACACGCTTGCCTAAAGGGTTTGACACTTTTACCACAAATTTGGTAGACTCAACATGCATATTCATACTAAACACCAATTTCATACAAAAATATGAATGGGTAGACCCCGGGTCGATCAGAGCAATAACAGAGATATCATGAAGAGAAAAAGTACCCGTTATCACATCTGGGAATGAAGCATCTTCGCGAGCGCGAATGGCATAAGTCCTTGCAGGAGCTTTACCCTCTGATCTCACAGTGGAATCTCTAGCCGTACCTCTACTGCTAGCCCCACTTCCTGGGTTTTTCTGTGGTCTACCTCTAAAAGGAGCATTACTCGATCGCACATTTTGCTTTCTGTCTTTCTCATCCATCTCAGGACAGTTTCGAATGAAGTGGTCTAGTGAACCGCACTTGAAACAGCCTCTATCATTTCCTCGACACTCACCAAAATGTCGTCTACCACACTGTGAATACTCCGGTTTATTTGGTCGAGCACTACCAACACTCGTAATAGAAATATTTTAAGCTTTAGACACTGTGTACTGCTTATTCTTATTTCTACTCGAGAATCCAACTGAAGCATTGGATCGAGTAGTGAACTCTCTCAATTTCTTGGATGAAGACTGAAACAATTTCCCCAACTATCTTTTCTTTGAGTCATGAGACTCAATATCAGCCTTCCTTTTCTCTTTGGCCAATTCCTCGGCGTTGCAAGCTCTCTCAACGAGCACCACAAATTCCTTTAACTCTAGGATGCCAACCAAAAGTCGAATGTCTTCGTTCAATCCGTCCTCAAATCTCTTACACATGATGGCTTCAGTGGATACGCACTCCCGAGCATATTTGCTGAGCCTTACAAATTCACACTCATACTCGGTTACTGTCATTCGACCTTGTTTTAGCTCAAGGAATTCCTTTCTTTTCTGATCGATAAACCTTTGGCTAATATACTTCTTTCGGAACTCTTCTTGGAAAAACTCCCATTTAATTCTTTCCCTTGGTACAACTGACACAAGGGTGTTCCACCATTGGTAAGCCGAGTCTCGCAAGAGTGACACAACACACTTCATTCAATCCTCAGGTGTGCAAGATAATTCATCGAATACTCTAACAATATATTCTAGCCAGAACTCTGCCCTCTCTGGGTCATCATCTATATTCGCTCTAAATTCCTCAGCCCCTTACTTTCGAATTCTGTCTACTGGAGGTTTTTCCCTTCTAATCATTTCCACTACTTGGGGAGCTGTAGGGGTAGGCTGAAGGATTGAAGGGGGTGGAGGAGGTGGAGCGTTCGGGTTTGCACGAACAAACTCTGAATACCAAGCATTCATCATATGGAGGAAGGCTTCTCTAGTCCCTCCGCACTGACTCAGTGTCACGGGCCCACTTTCAATTGGCGCGGTCCCTTCTTCGGGAGTCGGCGCATTATTTTCGACATCATCTGCCACTGCTCCGTCGGGATCCATTTACTATATAAAAACACATTTTAAATTGTCAGGAGTCGTCACACTTAATAATTCATATATGGCATGTATAGCTAGACTCGTACACACGCTAGGTTAGTCCAAAAATTGATTAAACCATAGCTCTGATACCACTAAATGTAACACCCCTTACCTGAGTTCGATGTCGAAACAGGATACGAGGTGTTACCAGACTTAAACACAAGCATTCGAATCCTTTCTGAGTTATAAAATTTCGTTCAAACTTAAAACTTTTCAAACTTCATCTTGAAGACTCTAATATGGGCCTACGAGGCCCAAAACATACTTTAGAAATGGTTCGGTACTAAACCAGACACTTTAGAAAACTTTGGAAAACTTAACTAAAAATAGGGGCACACGCCCGTGTGGCAAGAGACGCGCCCGTGTGGGCAGACCGTGTGATCACACACGCCCATGTCCCTAGTCGTGTGGATTTATTTTTCAATTCGAACCTACAGGGGTTTTCACATGGCCTGGCACACGCCCGTGTCCATGGGCCGTGTTCCTCACACGGCCATGACACGCCTGTGTCTCTGCCCGTGTGTTAAAACCTTGACATTCTGTTTCTGACGTCATCAATCATTTAGGGTCACACGGCCAAGGCACACGCCCGTGTGCTAGGTCGTGTGGCGAATTTAATTTGGCATTTAAGGTGCAGACTACACACGGCCTGGGCACATGGCCATGTATTATGGCCGTGTCATCCACACGGTTGAGACACACGGCCGTGCCTCAGCCCGTGTGGTTACTACTGGGCATTCTGTTTTACCAAATTAAGGTGCAGGGGACACACGACAGACTACACGCCCATGGGACAGACTGTGTGTCACACACAGCCTAGACACACGCCCGTGTGTCTACCCGTGTGGACATAAACAAGGTTATTTACCAAGCCCCTTTTTCCACCCTTACTTGCACCAACATAAGCCACAACCAAGACATACACACATCAATGCCACTGTACTTCATTCACATGCAAAACTCATCACATACTTTATCAATTCAATCATACAACCTACTCATTCATGCATTAATATACCAAATACTCAACCATGCAATTTTCTCAATCATGAAAAACATCATCATTTGCATAAATCAACAACAAATATTAGCCATTATCCATAGCCTTAGACCAAAGGGATCAACTTCATGACAAGCCAACACATATGGCCAAAATAATATGACACTTAACAAAAAGACCCAGTCCCTATACATGCCATAATTAAAATACTAAGGCTAACTATACCAAATGCTCCAATTGATAGGGTGATCGATGCCTCCGACGTCTGTTGATCCCCGAGCTAGCTTGGCGGCACTATAAGAAAATGGAAAAGAGAGGGAGTAAGCATAAATCTTAGTAAGTTGCATGTAAATAAGTAACAAAATCAACCATGCATATTTAGGCACATAGCATATTATAAACCAGCACAACATTCTCGATTTAACAATGATAGATTTACTACATATTTACACATCACAAGTATAAGCCAAAGATTACAAGATCGTCCCGAAATCATTCTCATAGATAGAACTTACTCAATTTCATCCTTACCATTAAGGCATCATACTATGCTCATATCTCATGAGTTTCGAGTAAGAACCTATACCACTCACAACATGATTATATCATTTCATATATTTATCATAAGCTTTAAATAACCCGTGGAACCATTTGGAATACTAAAGGATATTCGATAAGCCTCACACAAGAGGGTAAATTACCGATGCCATGTCCCAGACATGGTCTTACACTAGCTCACATGTCGAGGCCGATGCCATGTCCCAGACATGGTTTTACACTAGCACACATATCAACGCCGATGCCATGTCCCAAACATGGTCTTACACTGGCTCTCATAAATGTGGCCGATGCCATGTTCTAGACATGGTCTTACACTAGCACACATATCAACGCCGATGCCATGTCCCAGACATGGTCTTACACTAGCACACATATCACCCAAATGTCATGGCATGGATATCCAATCTATTCCTAAGGTTTAATCGGGAGTTTTTACTACATCAATTCTCATCATGCATATTCACGATAATAATCAAACACTTTAAGCCATATTAATTGTTCAATGCATAATAACAATAAAGTTGTATTATTTACGTACAACTTACCTCGGTATACAAAATGTGGGCGACTATTAAACACCTTATTAAACACCTTTTCCCTCAAAAAATGGAGATCCAAATCAACATGTTTGGTCTTCGAATGGAGAACTTGATTAGCTGCCATAGTGACAGTGCTTGAATTATCACACCAAATTTTGGGTCGATCGAGAAAAATAACACAAAAATCTTTCAATAGAGACTAAAGCCAAATGATTTCAAATGCAGCGTCAGCGAGGCTGGATTAATCTGTCTCAGCTGTACATTTAGAAACATATCGTTGTTTTTGTGACCTCTAAGAAATGATGTCAACTCCAAGAAAGACGCAGTAATCAGATATGGAACATCAATCATCAACATCACTACCCCAGTTAACGTTGGAATAAGCAGTCAGAGAGAGTGATAAGTGCTAAAAGTAACATGTTTTAACATCATTCTTAATGCATTTTTGGATGATTATTCGATGTTAATTGTGAATTTTATACTTTTAATCCTTTGAATTCAAGTTTTTATGCTTAATAGAGCACTTGGAAGAAAAATGAATGAAAAATTAGTGAAAATCGAAGCGTCGAAGTAAGCTACAGAAGCCACGCAGGCCAAACCAATCCACACGGCCAAACACATGGCCGTGTGACCAACATGGGCATGTGGTAGACCGTGTGAATTTCACAGAATTGCATACTGAACTGCAGAAAATTACGATTTTTAGGTTTTTTTGGGCATTCTAAGATGTATATATGACAAAAAATATGAAGATAGGAGGGAGCTGTCCGAGAATACTAAAAAAAAAACTCAAAAAAGACCATTGAAGCCGATTTTGAAGTAGATTTCTATCAAAATTGAAGATTCCCAGTTGATTTCTTAGGAAGTTACCAAGATTTTCTTTAGTTCTTTCTGTTATACTATATATTGGATGTTTTTATTTTCAAGCATGAACTAATTTTCTAAATACCTAAGGGAGATGAACCTGATGATGGATTTTGTCATTTTATTTTTATTTTATGTAATAAATACTTAGCTTCTTGATCTCAATTATGTGTTCTTAATTCTTGGTTTACTATTTCTAGAGTATTGATCCATGTTTGATGTGCTTAAATTGGTGGTTGAATAGACCCTGTTTAAAATTAGATATTGCATGCAATTCTAGAGTTGAGTAGAGTTTCATGCAATCCTAGAAATAAGACAACATAAATCTATTGGATTAGATTCAAATCTAATAGGGGAATCCATAGCATGAGTTAATGCAACAATAGGTGTTTTAATTAGAAAGAAATTTTAATTAATCAACCTAAAGTCAGTTGTTCTTATGCTCGAAAGAGATATTAGTATAATTTAGGGATTTCTACAAATCAAGGTGCTAAGTAAAGAAATTGCATGATTTAGATTGATAATGACAGAGAAAATCTAGGTGAATTCTTTCTCGGGTATTGTATTTCAATTATTTTTGTTAATGGTTGTTAATCGATTATTTTTGTATTTCGTTCTTTGTCGTGTTCATTTGTTAATTAATTTTGTTAATTTCTAGTTTTTAATCAATCATTCGAATTACTCGGTTAACCAATATAATGAAGGTAATTACTAGTACTTTTAGTCTTCGTAGGATGATATCTTGACTTACCGTAAATATACTATTAATTGATAAGTGCACTTGCCTTAGTCAAACTTTTAGTTAGTTCCGTGGACATCAAGTTTTTGGCGTCGTTTCTGGAGAATAAAATATTAGGAAAACTTTATTTCTATTAATTTAGTCATTTTTATTTTTAATTTAATTGTTACATTTTAAATTTTTTAATTTTTTTTATTCTTACAGGTTCTTTTAGTTTATGACTAGAGACAACCTGTTGGAACTATTAGTTTTTTATAGTGAAATTGAAAAGACTGGTCGTAGAAATCAGAGAGAGGTTAGAGAACCATGGCAAGGTCAACAGATTTTAATAGACGAACAAGAACAAAAGAACATTACTGTGGAGATGGATAATAATCCTGTTAATCTGTAACTTCCTGTACGTCTTGCTCCTCGGACTATATGCTAAGCCGACTCTGATTGGGACAGAATCAAATATTGTCAGACCGACTATAGCTGCAAACAATTTTGAGATTAAGTCGAACACAATTCAGATGGTGCAGCAGTATGTTAAGTTTGATGGCTGCAAGATGAAGATATGTATGCTCATTTAGCTAGCTTTCTGGAGATCTACTACACATTTAAGATTAATGGCGTTATTTATGATGCCATACGCTTATGGTTGTTCCCATTTTCTTTGAGGAATAAGGAAAAACAGTGGCTGAATTCACTTCTATTGGGTTCCATCACAACTTGGGCTCAAATGACTGAGAAGTTTTTGTTGAAGTATTTTCCACCTGCCAAAACAACTAAGTTGAGGAATGACATCTCTTCCTTTTCTCAATTTGAGCTTGAGACATTGTATGATGCATGATAGAGATTTAAGGATCTTTTGGGAAGGTGCACTCATCATGGGTTACCTTTATTTCTTCAAGTTCAAACATTTTACAATGGTTTGAATTCTTCGACCAGGGAGATAATTGATGTAGTAGTTGTTGGAACATTGAATAATAAGACACCTGAGGCAGCCCACGAATTTATTGAGGAGATGGCATTGAATAACTATCAGTGGCAAGTTATGAGAACGGAGCCTACTAAGGCAACCAATGTTTTTAATATAGATGCAGTTGCTATGTTAGCAAGTTAGGTGGAAGCGTTGAGTAAAAAGATTGATGGTTTAAATTGCAGTAAACAGGTGAATCCAGTAATGCAATGTGATGTGACTGGATGAGAATGATCAATCCGAAATATTTACCCTTCATGTCTAACATGGTGCATGAGCAAGTTGACTTTATGGGTAATAATTCTAGACCTCGGAATAACCCCTACATCATAAATTATAATCCAGAATAGAGGAATCATCCAAATTTCTCTTTGGGTGGTCAAGGAAATCAAAGGTCACACAACCCCCTCCGGGTTTCCAACACCATATCAACAAGAAAAGAAGTCGAATCTGGAAGAGATGTTGACTAAATTCATTTTAGTGTCAAAAAATAGATTCTAGAACACTGAAACGACTTTAAGGAATCAACAAACATCTATTCAGGGCCTCGAGAATCAGATTAGCCAACTTGCTAAATTAGTTACAGAGAGACAACAAGAAAGTTTACCTAGTAACACTGAAATCAACCCAAAGGAACAAGTCCACGCAATCACTATATGATGTGGAAATGTGTTAGCCGAGCCTGGAAAGAAGTTGAATCTAGAAGCTGTTGATAAAAATGATGGGGTTGAGGAATGCAAGAAAGAGCATAAGTTGGTGGTCAGAAAATGTAAACCACAAATTCCATATCCGGTAAAGTTGAAAAAGGACCACATCAATAAACAATATGGTAACTTTCTTGAACTTTTGAAAAAAATTCCATATTAACTTACCTTTTGTTGAACCCTTTCGCAAATGCCCAAGTATACAAAATTTTTAAAGGAGTTGTTAATAAATAAAAGGACGTTAGATGAACTATCCACTGTGGATCTCAATGAGGAATGTTCGGCCATTCTCCAAAACAAACTACCCACCAAGCTTAAAGATTCAGGGAGTTTTACTATTCTTTGTTTTATTGGTAGCTTAAATGTAGAAAAAGCTTTGGCTGATTTGGGTGCTAGTATAAATCTAATACCCTATAAAATGTTCAAACAACTTGGTCTTGGGGAACCAAAACCCACTAGGATTAGTATTCAATTAGCTGACAGGTCAATTAAGTATCTTAGGGGTATTATTGAGGATGTACTTGTTAAAGTCGATAAAGTCATATTCACTGTTGATTTCATTATATTGGACATGGATGAGGATATTGAGGTACTCATGATCTTAGGTCGACCCTTTTTAGCCATTGCTAGAAATATTATTAATGTGGGTAATGGTGAACTTGTGCTAAGGGTAGGTGATGAAGAGGTTACTCTTCAAGCACGTAATGTTGTAAGAGTTTCTAGTGAGCAGGATGATACTCATTATTCTTTTGATGTTAGTAATCATGTAGCTCAACATGCTTTGCGGGAAATCACTCATGAAGATGTGTTAGAATCATATCTTGTTCAAGGTGATAGAAATCAAGGGACAAGTGAAGAGAGAACGGTCCAACTTGATAAATTAGATGAGTGATGAAAAAAGGCTGATGAGAACCTGAGAACGCTCAAAGAAGTAACAAAGAAATGTCATGGTGTGCATGTAAAGAGGACGAACCAATTCAAAGTTGGGAGACAAAGTACTGTTAGACAATTTAGATCCACGATTGTTCCTTGAAGAGCTAAAATTGAGATGGTCGAATCCATTTGTTGTACGAAACGTATTCCCATATGGAACCAGTGAGGTAACGCACCCTGATTATGATATAATCAAGGTAAACAGTTATCATCTCAAACTTTATTTTGGTGGTGATAGTGATAACGAGAGAGAGGAGCTTCGGCTCCAAAATTGACTTAACCGTGAGCTTGAAAAGGGAAGTCGAGTTTAGACTCTAAATAAGCACTTCTCGGGAGGCAATCCGAGTGTTTTTGTTTTTTTTTATTTCATTTAATTTTGTTGCATGCTTAGTATGTTTATTTTTATTACTAAAAAAAGTAAAAAATTTTACAAAAAAGTGGTCCAAACGATTTGGGGTAGACCACACAGTCTGGCAACATGACCGTGTGCCTTACACGGCATGGGCACACGCCCATGTGCACACGAGGCATAAAAAAGTTTAGGAGCCACATGGTTACAGAGAGTTACATTGCCGTGTGACCCACACACCCCTTGGCAGGACCGTGGGAGAAGCAAGCAATAAACCCATATAGCCTAAATGAATTCACATAGCTTGTTGAAACGGATGGCGTGTCATGGACCGTGTGAATACTGGATCCAATTGTTTTCAATGTTCTTTGACACAAACGATTTGAGTGGATGCACACGGCTTGCCGACACGGTCATGTGACGCACACGTCCTTGTACATGATAGTGGAAGAAGCGAACGACAAGTCTACATGGTCTTAGTGGATGCACATGGACTGGCGACATGGCCTTGTGGTACACACGGCCAAGACACATGGGTGTGTTTTTTCATAGGACACACGATCACAGAGAGATACACGGCCTGACCACATGGTCATGTACCCTCTTTTAAACCTATTTTTATTTATTTTTTATTTTTTCTTTTGTCCTTCTTGTTCCCCCCCTTTTTCAATAATCATTTGTCCCATCCCTTCATCGTACTTTTATTTTTATTATTTTTATTTTATTTTATTATACACATTATTGTATTTTTTTGTCTGTTTTTCTATATATTTTGTCTTCTCTTTATCTTATTAATGTGCTCAAAACCATACATTTAATTTAGGATCTCCTACGTTTCCGGATTTCTCTATTCTGACACAATAATCCAAATTCAGGGTAGTCTCAGTTTTCTTCCTCATTTACTATATTTTGCTTATTGTGTTTATATATGTTTGTACATTGAGGGCAATGTACATCTTAACTGTGGGGAGGATTTTATATGTTTATGAGATATAGTCCCTAAATTGTTGTATGTGTTTAAGAAATTTTCTCGAACCTACCATTAAAGTTTTTTTAAATTTGAAGTTTTTATTGATTATGTTTGAGATTAATTTGTGTATTTTTGTGCATTGTATGATTTATACTATAAGACACGAGAGAGACAAGCATGATAAGTCATTTTTTAGAAATTATTATTTTAGGTTGTCTCCCTGAATTGAAGTATTATCTTGAAATTTTAATTTTACAAGTTTGAAGTCAAAATCATAAAAAAAAATTTGTGAGCTTTTGAGCCTATAGAGCATATATTTTATTTCGTGTTCATTTTATTTTTGGTTGTGTGTATGTCAACTAGATTTGATATTCTAGAACTTGATTCAGTTATACATGTCTAGACCACATTATTGATTTAGTATACTGATATCATAGAGACATTTAGGGTTTAACCCGATTAACCTTCAAACAACTTACTTGTTGTATTATCCCTTAGTAAACTCCGTTGATACTAACACACTTTTTTCACTTAACAATCGTTCATCTTAACCTGTAAATCACATTAATGTTGTAATATTTTTATTTTAACTCCCTTTTTGTCGAGATTCGATTTGGTTAGTAGCTTGACTATGTTTCATCATTACATTGTTGAATTTTCTCTTTGTTCTACAAAAAAACCAATAAAAAAAGGAACAAAATTGAGCTTGAATCATTAATCTCATCATTTGTATAAAAGCTCATAACCACTCTTTATTTCTTGTTGATGTAATTCTTTTAATTTATCAACTGAATTTTTTGCTTGGTAACTTATCAACTCGATCGTAACAAACTTTTATGACCTTTTCCGTACCCTTAACCTAAGCTCCGTTACAACCTTGTAAAAACCTCTTGATTGGTGTGTCATCTCGGTGTATAGTGGTGGGGATTTGATTTTCAAGCAAGCCTATGGTAATAGCATTTCTTGTTTGACTGTTGAGTGCACATTACTTGAACCTTAAACACATTGAGTGCTTGAGTGAACCTTAGTGAGGGTGTTCATTCTTATTGAGTTTGAATTTTAGGTAATTGTTGAGATAGGGGGGACGCCTATGTTTTTATCCCTTAAAAATTCCTGTTTGGATTGTTTGGGTTCTTTACTGTCATTTTAGTTTGAAATTCCAAAGCATGATTCTTTGTAAATTATCCTAAGACATTGTCGGTGAAAATAATAAATTATGGGAAGTTAACTTCAATGTGGGTTGAGAATTTTGCTTGAGGACAAGCAAATGCTTAAGTGTGGGGATATTTGATAAATGCTAAAAGTAACATGTTTTAACCTTGTTTTTAATGTGTTTTTGGATGATTATTCGAAGTTAATTGTGAAATTAATACTCCTAATCCTTTAAATTTGTGTTTTCATGCTTAATAGAGCACTTGGGAGCAAAATGAACAAAAAAACAAGAGAAAACCGAAGCATTGGGGCAAGCAACAAGAGCCACACAAGCTAAACCACTCCACATGACCGTGTGACCCACACGGACGTGTGGCAGGCCGTGTTGATTTCATGGAATTGCACACCAAACTACAGGAAGTCACGATTTTTAGGTTTTTTGGGTATTCTAAGAGGTATATGTGACAAAAATAAGAATATGAGAGGGAGTCGTCAGAGAATACTTAAGAAAACAACTTGAAAAACACCATTAAAGTCGACTTGGAAGCAGATTTCTGACAAGATTGAAGATTCCTAGCCGATTTTTTAGGAAGTTATCATGAGTTTCTTTAACTCTTTTGGTTATACTATATCTTGGATGTTTTTTTATTTTCAAGCATGAACTAATTTTCTAAATTTTAACACCCTATATCCGACCCAGTCGCCGAGCTCGAATACTAGTACGCTACACCACTTCTTACTTTGTATTCATCACAAACCGTCACATCATTACGCATGCATCATTTTTTTCTTTCTTTAATATAATATAATAGCATTCATATGAAACGTAAGTCATACATGCTATTAGGAGGTTAAATTAAGTTAAACATTTATTCATTAATCATAAAATAAGTATTAAGCATGCATTAGAACTATTTAGCAAAATTTTCCAAAACTATTACGTAGGCATCAAGACTGGAAGAGTGGTATCGATAATTCTCTCAAGTGGTATTGATACCGCTTGGAAAATTGATACCAAATTAGGTTACTATTTCTCGACTTAAAAACCCAACTTTTGGAAGATATCAGTACCACTGAAAAAGTATCGCTAATTTTACCATAATATCAATACTTGTGATAAAGTATTGATACCAATTTACAAAACTGTATCCTGCACTTTCGAAAATCACAGAGGTATCGTTTTTAAAACTCGAATATCGATACCTCTATTCTAAACCATAAAAACATAGCATTTATCATCACATAGATCATTCCAAATAGGTTTTAAACCTCATGCATCAATTGTCTCATAAAATAAACACAAAAATGTCTCAAATAATAGTTCCAAAAACCACATTTAAAATCCACAAGTTACCAAGCATAATAGGCATGCAAATAACCAAAAATCATAGCAAAACCAACATAAAGTCTACCTCATTGCCTTTTATTCCCAAAAACACAAATAATTAAAAGAACACCTACTAATAGCAACTAAAGCTCTGGCTTGGATCACCCATCGAGACCACATCGCTCATATCGACACTACTTATATGCAATGGTTAAATAAGACTGGGTGAGCTTAACAAGCTCAGTGAATGCTCAGAACAACCATTACGCAAACAAGTCACCATGCATCGACTAAACAAACATGTAACATATTCATATAATTTCCAGCCCTAGTATCATAATTCACACATTTAATCATCTTCCCTCTTTACCATTACACATTTATCACTTTAACCACATGATTATTTAAGCATATATCATAGCACATATAAACCATATTTTATCACATTTAGTCATATTATAAGATAGTTTGGCTCTTGAGGTTATGAAACGTAAAGTGGAATCTATTACCACTCATCGGATACACAGATCTCCAACACACCAAAATGACTTATAGAGTCAATCATGTCCCATAAGTGAAGCATATAGCTAACACTCTCCAACACACCAAACACCATCCTGGTGAATGGAGCTTAGCTCACATTCCCTTATCTCTTCGAAAACTGTTCCTAGGCCTTAGTGCCCCAAAATAACATCACAAAGGTGAGTACTCATTATCCTATGGAATGCCAACTATTCCAATGGTCTTATAATATCACAAGGCCAAAATATCCACATTATTATCACATATTTACTTACCGATTTTTCACACATTTTCACTGCATATTCACATTGTTAGCACATTATAATCATTGTCACATGGTATGAAAACATACCCACATATTCACTGTCACATGGCATGAATAACATACCAACATATTCTCTTTCACAACAACCATCACAAGCTTATGGCACATGTCATAGCATCTCATGTATGTTCATATTTTCACAATTGCACAAGCACACATATATAAAATTTAATCATAGGTGTAAGAGCACTTACTCTCAGAATTTAGAGTAGGGGTTTAGGATACCTCTAAATTCCCAATTACACAATGAATCATCTACGAGCAACTATTCCAAAACACTCACCAGAAATATACTTTCGCCGAAAAGTCGAAAGTTCACACAAGGTTTTCTTTGCCTTTGTCTCTACTTGTTAAAGGTCATATAGACTCCGACACTTCAACAGTAAAAAACATACAATCAAAAACTTGTCATTGACTCACCTTAAACAGTCAAAAACAATAGTCTAAGCTACGTTCTTTTCTAACCGAAACCTTTAACATATAAACTTTAAAACTCAACCTACACTTAATCTTTTTGCATGAAACGAATTATTTTCATCTACAAAATCATCTAAGACTAATTCCCAACCTTTTAATTACACAAAACTACACGTTTTAAGGTATCGACATTTTTCGACAGATTTTGGCCATTATGACGAAAATTCATTAAAACCCGAGAAATTATTAACAAAACTTCAATGTAGCTCTAGAAACCTTCTAGTCATGTTAAAACAAGTTGAAAAACACATTTAAACCACATTTTAATCCACAATTCAAAAATTCACCATTAACAACCAAATTTTCGACTTTTATTTAAAACATGCATTTTAAGGGCTAACAATTCAATTTAAAAGACTAGATATCATTTAAAAGTATTAGAAAGACGAATGATTACCTTGAATGCAAGAAAAATGAGCTTTGATGCAAATCTTGGAAAACCCACTCTTGAAGAAGATGATGAAATTAATGAGGTTTTAAGATGTTTTCTTGAAGATTTATGAAGGTTTAAGGCTTTGGGAATGATAGAAATCAAAGTAATGTAGTTTGGAAATAAAAAAATCAATTAGGAGAGCAAGAGACGACAACACTATGGAGAAGGAGAAAGCTATAGTAAAAAATAAGCTGAGAATGGCGGTTTTTAGGTTGAATTTAAAATTCTGGGAAAATTCCTTCATAAAAACTCTCAGTTTTGACTCTTTTACAAATCAGTCTTATTTTCAAAATTAAATGTATTTAAAACTCATTTTCAAAAAATGGCTTAATTTCCTAATAGCCATTGTCGAAAACATTATCGATTACCAAACTTACAAAATTTCGAGCACATATAAGTTAAAATTCCTAAAATACCCTCAAGACTTCTAGGCCCAATTTTGGGGTGTTACAATTCTACTCCTTTAAAAAGAATTTCATCCTTAAAATTTACATGAGCTAAACAAATAAGGATATTGACGTCTCATTACTTCCTCGGTTTCCCAAATAGCCTCTTCTGTCTTGTGGCTGCACCATAAAACCTTAACCAATGAGACTCTCTTGTTTTGCAAAACCTTCTTTTCACGAGCTAAAATCTCTATCGATTCCTCTTCGTAAGTGAAATCAGGTCGAACCTTGATCTCCTCTACTGGCACAATATGTGACGGATCTAAACGATACTTCCGCAGCATAGACACATGGAAAATATCATGAATTCGCTCAAGTTCCAATAGCAACTTGAGTCGATAAGCTACCGGTCAAATTCTCTCAACAACTTCATAAGGCCCAACGTATCTTGGACTTAATTTACCTTTTCTTCCAAATCTTAAAACCTTTTTCCATAGAGAAACATTCAAGAACACCTTATTGCCACCTTGAAACTCGATATCTCGACGTTTCAAATCCGCATAAGATTTCTGCCTATCTGATGCTACTTTCAACCTCTCACATATCAATTTCACTTTCTCTTCGGTCTCTCGAACTAATTCCGATCCAACGACCCTCTTTCATCTAACTCCATACAACACAAAGGAGTCCTACACTTCCTACCATATAATGCCTTAAACGGTGCCATGCGAATACTCGCTTGGAAACTATTGTTGTAAGCAAACTCTACTAAAGGCAAGTATCGCTCCCAGCTACCATTGAACTCGATCACACAACTTCACAACATATCTTCTAACACTTGAATTACCCTCTCAGATTGGCCATCAGTTTGGGGGTGATAAGTCCTACTGAAACTAAGTTTTGACCCTAAAGCATCTTGCAAGCTCATCCAAAACCTCGACGTAGAACGCGGATCTCTATCGGAGATGATAGAAATCAAAACACCATGAAGACGTACAATCTCCGCAATGTACAACTCCACCAACTTCTACAAAGAATAATTGGTACACACTACCAAGAAATGTGCACTCTTCGAAAATCAATCTATTATAACCTATACCGAATCTTTCTTTGGTGGCGTCAAAGGCAAACCTGAAACAAAATCCATAGCTATTATTTCCCACTTTTATTCAAGAATCCTAATTGGTTGCAACAAACCTGAAGGAAACTGATGTTTAGCTTTCACCTTTTGACAAGCCAAACATCGAACCAAAAAATCTGTAACATCACACTTCAACCCAAGGCACCAACAAACCTCACGGAACTCATAGTACATTTTACCACTACCAGGATGCATAGCGTAAGGGCTACTATGTGCCTCGGTAAGGATTGCTTGTCTCAAATCCACATCTTGTGACACATACAATCTACCTTGGAAATTCAAGATACCTTCTGCATCAACATTAAAGTCTCCTTTAACACCTTGCTCAACTTTATGAATACTCTTCAATAACTCTGCATCTAAAGGCAGCTTCTCCATAATTTGTTAAGTCAAATTCGGCCTCAATTGAAGTTCAGCTAACAAACCACCATCAATAGCCAAACTCAAGTGCGCAAACATAGCTCTCAACTTCGTCATCGATTTCCTACTCAAAGCGTCAACAAAAACATTCGCCTTGCCAAGATGATACTCAATCACACAGTCATAATCTTTCAAAAGCTCAATCCAACACCGTTGCCTTAAATTCAACTACTTTTGGGTGAGCAGGTACTTAAGGCTTTTATGATCCGTATAAATCACACACTTTTGTCCATGCAAATAATGGCGCCAAATCTTAAGTGCAAATACCTAACAGCTAATTCCAAATCATGGGTAGGATAGTTGCGCTCATGTGTCTTTAACTGTCTCGAAGCATAAGCCACAACTTTACCCTTTTGCATCAAAACATAACCAAGACCCACATACAAAGCATCACTATAAACCACAAAATCTTTTCCAGGTTCAGGTTGAATCAACACAGGTGCCTTAGTTAAAACTGCCTTAAGTTGTTCAAAAATCTTCTGCCTTTCATCAGTCCACTCAAAAACCACATATTTCTGAAGTAGTTTCGTTAAGGCTGCAGCAATAAGGGAAAACCCTTCAATGAATCTATGATAATAACCAGCCAAACCTAAGAAACTCCGAACTTCTGTAACACTCCTAGGTAGCTTTCATTCCAAAGTCGCCTTAATCTTCTTAGGATCCACTCGAATCCCTTCTACTGATACACCATATCCTAAAAACACAACTTTCTTAAGCCAGAATTCAAACTTACTTAACTTTACATACAACTGTTTATTCCTTAAAATCTGCAAAACAACCCTTAAATGCTCATTGTGATCCTCCTCAAAACGAGAATACACCAAAATATCATCTATGAAGACGACCACAAACTTAACCAAGTACGAGTGGGACACTCGATTAATCAAATCCTTTAACGCTGCAAGGGCATTAGTTAAACCAAACGGCACCACCAAAACTCATAATGCACATACCGAGTCCTAAAAGCAGTTTTCAACAAAGTAGACTCCTTCACCTTCAACTGCTAATACCCAGATCTTAAGTCAATCTTTGAGAACACCGTCGCACCTCAAAACTGATCAAACAAGTCATCAATCCGAGGCAAAAGATATTTATTATTAATGGTCAGCTTATTCAACTGCCTATAATCAATACACATCAGCATTGTACCATCCTTCTTCACAAATAAAACCAATGCACCCCATAGAGATGCACTCGGTCTAAGAAACCCTCTATCCAACAACTCTTGCAACTGAATCTTTAACTCCTTAGGCTCCTTTGGTGCCATACGATAAGGCACAATAGACATCGATGCAGTATTAGGAAAAAGCTCAATTCCAAACTCCACTTCTCGTCCAGCGATAAGCCAAACAACTTTTTAGGAAACACGTCAGGAAAATATCTAACAGTTCGGATATTCAGAAGTCTCAACTCCTTATTAACCGAATTTGTCACATAAGCTAAGTAAGCTTCACCACCTTTCCACATCATATTTTCCTCCTTCTTTGTTGAAACCACATTAAATAGGAATCTCAGTCTTTCACCAACTACAACAATTTCCAACCTATCACTATTCCTCAAGGTAATTCGCTTCGTCTCAAACTCTATCTTAGCCTTATGTTTCGTCAACCAATCCATCCCAAGAATAACATCAAAACCATAAAATGGTAGCTCCATGAGATCCACAGAGAAAACGTGCCCTCGTATCATAAGGGCGCATATACGATAAACCTTATTCACAACAACACTATCCCCAAATAAACTAATTATAGTCATATCCTAAATCATCTCTACATGAATCCCTAACTTACAAGCTAATTCACTCAAAATATACAAATATGTAGAGCCAGAATCAAACAAGGAAAACAACAGAATAGATTGCAAAGTGAAAATACTTGCAATAACATCGGTCGGATCTTGATCCTCAAGTTCTCTAACACCATAAACTCGAGCTTGACCTCCAGACTCAACTTGCGAAGCAACAGTATAAGCAATAATTCCATGTCCAACCGGTCTCCTATTACCTCTACCACGACCTCGACCCCTAACAGGCGCACAAATAGGTGCCGAACTCTGTGTCTGTGAAATTTCAACTCTATTCAGGAAATCCTTCAGAAAATATTATGTCGAACCACACTTATAACAACCACCTGTCAACTTACAAGACTCTCCAGGATGCCTACGATCACTATGCACGCAAAGCGGCCATCCAGAACTAATAATCGAACCACCAGTGTTAGCCACAACGTTACTCTACTGTTTAGACTGACTAGATCGAGACCCACGTCTCACACCCCTACCAAAACTGTAATTATCTCGTCCTCTCTTGGGTGGTCGTCCAGAAGCATCATAAAAAACCCTCTTCCAGTCTCAGCCACCACAGAACGAGTTGGCTCAGCCAAAGTCTCCTTAACAACTTTGGCTTTTTCCACAAGCTCGTCAAACAACTCAGCATTTTGGGCCACCAAGTAAACCCGAATCTTTCGACTGAGTCCAAAATGAAACCTCTTACCATAATCCTTTTTCAGTCAAAACCATCTCAGGAGCATACTGACTAAGTCGTAGAAACTCTGCATCATAGTTAGCCACAGACAAACCTCCTTGCACAAGGTCTAAAAATTCTCGTTTAAGAGCTTCCATATACTGCTCGCCCATGAAATTCCTCCTAAACACCTCAAGGAAGTAATCTCAAGTCAGAAGATTAGCAATTGTACCTCACTTGACAATATTTCACTAAGATGAGCTTCACAATCGAGTAAGGACACTGTGCAACCCAATTTCTCATCTCTAGAATAGGACATCTGCTCGAGGATCCTTTAAAATCCTTCCAACCAGTACTCAGCCATGGTCGAATCGGTCCCTTTAACTCCAAAAAACTCTTTACCACTCAACGGCCGAAGATGTTCAAGCAGCAACCCACGATTCATAGGTGCAGAATTGGCAGGTGCATGAGCAAGGTTAGCACCAGCAATCCGCTGAAACGCTCCAATTATCACTTCCATCAGAGGGCCTACACCCTCATCAGGTATGCTCACTCTACGTGGCGGCATAGGAGGTGCAGAGGATGTACCATCCTCTTGAGCACTAGCTCTCGTATTCACACGTCTAGGAGGCATATCGAACTAATCTAACATACACAAACAATTAAAAGAGGTGTGAGTGGCGAAGGAAATGATCCAAGTCTCGTTCTTGCAAGAAAATTTTAGGATTAACATAAATGTGTTCCCATTTCCACCCTACATGCATCACAACAAGAGATATCTCATGCAATTCAAGTAATCAGAATAATTTAATCACTTCGATTTGTAAATCCATGAGTTACGAAACCCCAATGAGCATATCATCAATAATCAGTTATGTCCAAGTGTTAATAAACCTAGCTTTGATACCACCAAATATAATACCCTATACCTGGGCCAGTCGTCAAGCCCGAATACTAGGATGCTACACCACTGTCTCACTTTGTATTCATCACAAACCATCACATCATTACGCATGCATCTTTTTTTCTTTCTTTAATATAATATAATATAATAGCATTCACATGAAACATAAGTTAAATATGCTCTTAGGAGGTTGAATTATGATAAACATTCATTTATTAATCATAAAATAAGCACTAAGCATGCATTAGGACCATTTAGCAAAATTTCTCAAAACTGGTACGTAGGTATCGATACTGGAAGAGTGGTATCAATAATTCTCTTAAGTGGTATCGATACTGCTTGGAAAATTGATACCAAATTAGATTACTATTTCCCAACATAAAAACCCAACTTTCGAAAAATATCAGTACCACTGGAAAAGTATCGATAATTTTACCCTGAGTATCATACTCGTGATAAAATATCGATACCAATTTACAAAACTGTATGGTGCACTTTTGAAAATCACAGAAGTATCATTTTTAAAACCTGAATATCGATACCCCTATTCCAGACCATAAAAACATAGCATTTATCATCACATAAATCATTCCAAATAGGTTCTAAACCTCATGCATCACTTGTCTCATAAAATAAACACCGAAATGTCACAAATAACAGTCCCAAACACCATATTTAAAGTCCACAAATTACCAAGCATAATAGGCATGAAAATAACCAAAAATCATAGCAAAACTAACATAAAGTCTACCATATTACCTTTTATTCCCAAAAAACACAAATAATTAAAAGAACACCTACTAATAGCAACTAAAGCTCTGGCTTGGATCACCCCTCGAGACCACACTGCTCACATCGACACTACTTATTAGCAATGGTTAAATAGGAGTATGTGAGCTTAACAAGCTTAGTGAATGCTTAGAACAACCACTACGCAAACAAGTCACCATGCATCAACCAAATAGACATGTAACATATTCGTATCATATTCAACTCTAGTATCATAATTTACACATTTAATCATCTTCTCTCTTTACCATTACACATTTATCACTTTAACTACATGATTATTTAAACATATATCATAGCACAGATAAACCATATTTAATCACATTCAGTCATATTATAAGATAGTTTAGCTCTTGAGGTTATGAAACGTAAAGTGGACTCTATCAACACCCATCGGGTACACGGGTCTCCAACACACCAAAATGACTCATAGAGTCGATCATGTCCCATAAGTGAAGCATATAGCTAACACTCTCCAACACACTAAACACACATATCTCAATTTTGGGGTGTTACATAAATACTTAAGGGAGATGAACCCTATGATGAATTCTGTCGTTTGATTTTTATTTTACACAATAAATACTTAATTTCTTGTTCTCAATTAGGTGTGCGTAAATCTTGGTTTAATATTTCTAGAGTATTGATCCATGTTTGGTGTGCTCAAATCGGTGGTTGAATAGACCCTGTTTAAGATTAGATCTTGCATAGTTGAGTGGAGTTGCATGCAATCCTAGAAATAGGACGACATAAATCTATTGGGTTAGAGTAAAATCTAATAGGTTTTTTAATTAGAAATAAATTTTAATTAATTAACCTAGAGTTAGTTGCCCTTATGTTCGAAAGAGATATTAGCATAATTTTGGGATTTCTACGGATCAAGGTGCTAAGTAATGAAATTGCATGATTTAAATTGATAATGATAGATGAAATCTAGGTGAATTATTTTCTTGGTATTGTTTCACTTCTTTTTTGTTAATTGATTATTTTCGTGTTTCGTTCTTTGTCATGTTCGTTAGTTAATTAATTTAGTTACTTTTTAGTTTTTAATCAATGACTCGAATTATTCCATTTAATAATAGAAAGACGGTAATTAATAGTACTTTTAGTCTTCGTGGGAACGATATATCTGTTCACAGTAGTTATACTATTAATTGATAGGTGCACTTGCCTTAGTCAAATTTTTAGTTAGTTCCGTGGACATAAATATGTATTTCACTTGGAGGAAACATATGTCCATAGTCTAGAGTAACTTTCTAGTATTGTAGGATTTTTTTTATGACAATCCAATGTGACTCTTGTGGTTCATGCATATATAGTGCCACTTTGTTAACACTGAATGAAATATCTTGTCTTGTATGACATATGTATTGAAGCGATCCAACTATGCTTCGATAGTGTTGAAGATTGGGAAGGAGTGCTCCATCATCTTCGGTTAGTTTGTGTCCAACGATCATAGGAGTAGGAATTGATTGGGAGTCTGTCATGGCTGCCTTGGTAAGCAAGTCAACAATATATTTTTTTTATTAAAGAAATGTCCCTAATCAATTTTTTTACCTCAATACCAAGAAAATATTGTAATGAGCCAAGATCCTTCAAGGTGAATTGTTGATAAATTTGTTTAGCAATCAAAAAAATCATTTGTGGCGAGCTTCTAGTGAGTAATTTATCATCAACATAAACTATAATGTAGGTGACATCCGACCCATGTCCAAGAATGAATAGTGATGAATTAGCTTGGGAGGAGACAAATTAAAGGCTTTGAAGGAATTGTTGAAGCTTGAAAAAACAATTTTGAGGAGCTTGTTACAGACCATAGATGGCTTTGTTGATTTTGCAAATGAGAGGGGTCCCATCCGCCCAGTGTTGCTCGAAACTTGGAGGTTGGATAATATATACATCATCGGGTAATTCACCTTTCAAGAATGAATTGTTGATATCTATTTTCCAAAGGTTCCATCCACAGTTGGTAGCAAGTGAGAGGAAGACATTGACTGTTGAAAATTTCACAACTTGGTTGTAAGTATCATGGTAGTCATGTCCTAATATTTGAGAGAAACCTTTTCCCACAAGTCTCAATTTCAATCTGGCCAGGTTTCCATCCGGGTTCTTTTTCACTTTGAAGAGTCATTGACATCCAATTGGCTTGTAGTTAGGTGGCAGCTCAACTAGATTCCATGTATTGTTGGTCAAGAGAGCATCATACTCGGCTAGGACGACTTCCCTTAAATTTTGATTAGCAAGAGTTGCTTGTATCTCAGTTGGCTCTTGAACTTAAAGTGTAGTGAGATATAGCTTAGGCTTGTGAATAGTAGCCTTGCCTAGAGTGATCATTGGGTGAATATTCATAGTTGGTTCATTACTTTAAGGTTCACAAAAGTTTTCCAAACTCGAAGCAGGTGCTACAATTGATGAGGAAGCATCACAAAGAGAATTCCTAGAAGAGTCTAATGATGTAACCATAGGTGTTGCAATGGAAGAGTGAAGAGACAATGGGGGTAAGGTACCAAATTGGATTTGTGGAGAAGCCTGCCGAGATGATGACACCACTTGTAGAGGTGGAGACTGAAACTCATTTGAAGTAGAGGTTGACTGAGGTTGAGTTGTAGCCAAAAAGGGAAAAATGTGCTCATTAAATAGAGCATGGCAAGAGATGTATATTGTGTCAGTTGCCACATCAAGACACTTATATCCGTGGTATTGTGGGCTTTAGTAAAGGAACACGCAAGATTTTGATCAAAAATCTAATTTGTATGAATTAAATGGTCGTAGGTGAGGGAAGCACTATGATCCAAATATGCGCAAATGTTCATATTTTGGTACCCTGCCATATAATTTCTATGAGATGAGATTCCACCAATAACTCTCATAGGTAAACAATTAATAAGAAATACAACACTGAGAAAGGCATCAGTCCAATATTTGAAGGGAAGGTAAGCTTGAGCTAATAAGGTGAGACCCATCTCATCTATATGTTGATGCTTACGTTCGATAATCCCATTTTTCTGAGACGTATAGGGACAAGTTAGTCGATGTTGAATACCGTTGTTAGTTAAAAGCATTCTAAAACTTCTAAACTCTCCACCCTAGTCAATTTGGATGGAAAGAAATTGACTAAAGAAATTGGCAATGAGATGCTGAAAAAGTTGAAATGTTACTATTTCTTCATATTTAGATTTCAACAAATACAACCAACAGTTTCTAGAATATGAATCAATACATGATAAGTAATAGTAGTAGCCATGAGAAGGAACATGAGCTTAACCACAGAGATCTAGTTCAACCAACTCAAACAGTTTGGTGTAGACCGTGGTGGAGTGAGTGAAAGGTAGGCGATGACTCTTCCCCATACAACAGGCTTCGCACAAAGGCAATTTCTGATGAACCTGAGGCTTGCTGCAATGTTTTAATACTTTATTAGTAACTTCAATGGAGGGATGCCCAAGACACTGGTGCCAATGTAAGAACTCAGAAGAAGAACAATTATTTCTTGCAACGGTGGTGTGTCACACTTACGTTGAGGCCATCTCGCTCCACACTATGTAGAAGTACTTCACCTATGGTTTCATCCTTATCCTTTGCAAACTTAGAAACAGAGACTAAGTTTTGAGATATAGATGGAACCTGTAAAAGATAATTTAGCATTAACAGTCGAGAAGTGGCTTTAAAAGCAAAGGAACCAATATTTTCAATCGAAATGGTAGTTCCATCACCCATAATGACCTTACCAGACCCTTTGTAAGGGCTATTAAAAGAGAGGTTGGCAAGCTCGTTGGTAATGTGATGAGAAGCCCCAGAGTTTGGGATCTATTGTTGAGTCACGCCAGTAGTGACAGAAGTTAAGAAGGTTGTGGGCTATGCTGATGGAGACAAGACAGGATGTGTAGCATCGATCAAGCTAAAAGGAACAATAGTGGGGGATTATGTCTTAGCCAAGTTGATCGAATAGATGAAATATCCAAGAGAAGCAATGGAGAAAAAAGGGTTATACCCGTGAGACATAGCTTGAACAGTTGGATCTGGTGCTGTAAGTGTAGTATTTTCGTCAAAGTACACTTGTAATTTTTTTTAAATAGATTGGTTAATAAAACAAATTCATTGATTACATTAATATACTTTGTATAATTATCTTCACATGGTTTTTGCACGCAAAGCAAAATGGAAGGAAATGTTGCTCATTGGTTGTCTAAATGTTTAACTAGTACTAAGCGGTATTACTTGGTCGGATCGAAGTACAGAAATGCAGGTTGTATTAGTAGAAAAACCTAAACATGTCGTTAGTCTAATCAAAAATGAGCAAATTGATTAAAAGACTAATATGTCGTCTATCAAGTCCAATTGGGGAGATGCCTTGTCTTGAGCATTAGAGCGAATGACTCCTAGAAGATAGAGACATAGATGTGACTAACTGGATTGATAGTACATTGGATAGGACCTAAGCAAAATAGATCTTGAATCCATTTATACATTTATCCACTTGTGACATTTGTAGTGTGGCATACATAAATCTTCAATGGATGGCGGACTATGTATGTATGACTTGTACACTTTGATGTAAGTAAAAACATGAGTACGAATAGGTAAAAAACTGAAAGTCTGTGCGTTGGGTGTACGACTTCTACAGTATGTAGCATCATTCACAACAGTGGAATTCATAGACCAAAACATGGGTTAATGATATCCTCTCATTGGCATTACATGGTTGATGAAAAGTAAACATGGCCACAGGTCGTCCGTCTTTGTGATGGATGACTTGATCACTATTTGATAGTGATTGACTGTTCATGAAGGAAGATGTAATGGTTACCATGATATAAAACAGTGACAAGGTCATTGGACTAGCACTAAGTAGTTTCTTTCGTAATGGTATGTCATTGGGGAGAGCTCAGTCACGATACTATAATGGAATGACTTCATGAATAAATCAGTTATAATTAATAGGCGAAAAATTGAAACTTGATTATAAATCATTTGAGCCTCAAGTATATATATCCAATCGGTTCCTCCGCTAGCTCATTAAAACTAAAAATGAATTGTGTGTTTGAATAAAAATGAACGAAATGAATAGGAAAAGAGAAATGGGAAACATTTAGGAATGATTATGGTTTTCTCTGAAATGGAAAAATGGAATCATTTGGAAATGAATGTAAGTTTCCAAAAATGGAAATGGAAATGAAAATTAAAATGAAAATGATCTATTTGTAACCCTATATGGATTACTAAAAAAATGATAGGAAGAATGAGTTTATGTTTTTAGACTATTTTGAAGCCCGAAAATGAAAAAAACCATTCAGTCATAATGAACATGTTGAGTTGTGAAATATTGAAATATTTTCTTGAACTTTTGCCAGAGGCAAACTCGTCAAAATTTTACCAGAGGTAAAATCGTCAAAATTTTGCTGGGGGTAAAATAGGGATGAGAAAATTATTTTATATATAAATATTAAAGTTTATTTTGGAAAATAGAAAAACTGAATCAGGTTAGATCACATTACAGAGTACTAGGTTAAAAAGGCCTAGGAAGTACTCGTAATTGGACCCAATGTTAGGGAGGCCCAAAAACCCCTCATGGACATGAAGGGGGCAGCAACCCTAGTAGGAATACTAGGGTATTCCGTCCACCCTAGTCCTATTCTAAGTAGGATGTTGTTTTTCTATTTGAAATAAACCGCTACAACTCAATAAGGGTTCTACCTTCTCTCCCTATAAAGAGATGGCACCGATAGAGCTATTAACACAACTTTGAGAGATTGTTATTCTTCCAAAAATAAAGATAGAATTTATTCTCAACTATTACAAATATCTTTCTGGAATAAAAATTTTACTGATTTATATTAAGAAGAGAGAATTTTTTCACCCCCAAAAAAGAGAAAACTTTTTTCTAGTTATGTGCTTCGATTCAATTGGTTCAAGCCCACACTCGAAGTAGTTGATGGGATGAGAAAAACAGAGAAGATAGTTTGGTTGAAAACCAGGAACAATGAACATCTGCTAAGTCGAAAACACATGTAAGAATTTAGTTAAGGTTTATTGCTATAAATATCACAAACCTGATAAATTTTAAAAATTTTAATTTTTCACTATGTAAGAAAACTATTTTCAAATCGAGATTTTTCCAACATGAGCCTCATTGAAAAACTCTTGAGTTGGTGATGAATCAATGACAGCACAGTAGTTTAGTGTAGGGCGGACAGAGGTAGAGTGAGGCTGGGAATTGATAGATGTAACGCCTAGAAAAGCTTGGTCAAAATGGTGGTAACATCTATCCACTAAGTGTCCCAATTTTCCATAAAGTTGACACTGAAGCCTGGTGTTGAACCTGCCACGTCCATGACCCAAGTAACGAGAGCAAGGCCATGTGAGAAAAGATGGTGGGCTGAGATGTTAGGCTTGTCCAGGACTTTGAAGAGTAGTGGAACTCGTACCAGGATTATAGAACTAAGAAGTCTTAGGTTGCACAATGTTGCTAGGTAAAGACGAAACTTGAGTTGTGTTAATGGCTGGAATGAGTCACAATGGATCATAAAGTCGAGAGTCAGCATCCATAAGAACAGAAATCACACAATCGAGAGTATATGATTCTTGACTTGAGGTGATGACAGCTACAAAGGGGTCATATTCATAGGGTAATCCATTTAAGATTGCGGCAATGTGTTCTATTTCTTGAACTGAACTGCCACATGCAGTGAGTGTATCATAGATTTCCTTGACCTTGGTAAGATAAGCACACATAGAGGATAAGCCTTTCCTCATTGATCAAAGTTTGCAATGTAGATGCATCACTTTTGTTGTGGAGGAGGTAGAGAATAACTGTAACAAAGTGCTCTATATTGCTATAGAAGTTTCTGCGCCAACAATCTGAGGAGAAAATTGGGACTAATGGTGGATAAAAGCCATGACGCGATAGCACAATCTTGCTTAAAAATTTGAGAGTAGGCATCATTGATAGTGGTCTCACTGGTTGCGGAAACAACGACCTTTGGGGTATAGGAGCTGAGCCATCAAGGAAATACTCGCGAGCATGGCTGTGAATCGTGAAAAAAACTTGATGCTTCCAAGCAAGTAGTTCGTGTCATCTAAACGAACATTAATTTGTTTGGAAGAAAAGTCTGAGTTAATGTTGGTAGAGAGCACCTCCGGATTGGTGAGAGGAGGGAGGTCATCTTCAACATTAGTCATGATGGACGAGAGAAGACCAGGACCATTGGAACTGATACATATCTAAAATATTTTTCCTCTCTCTTATGTTTTAAAAAAATTAGGGAGTGGAAAAAAACAAAGTCTGTCCTCTGACACGAAACTCGTCTGCCTCCTGGCACACAAATAGGTTTTTTCTTTGTTTAGTCTGCTATCAAACAACTCTCGATGGTGGCGGTTGGCTAGTCTCATCTTTTCATCCCGTCCACATAAAACGAAGAAGAGATAATCTGTTTCGATCTGCAATCATGGAAAATGAGTTCACCGAATTAACACTGGATGAAGAAGAAGAAGCAATTATACAAGTACAGATTGAGCCGAGTCTGATAAGGGAAGAGCAAAATTTTTGGTTGGTGGGCTATTTTTTAACAGCAAGCGTCATTCAGTTTCCAGCAATGAAAGGCACCATGGCAAATCTTTGGCATCCCGTTAGAGGTGTTTAGATCCGAGATCTGGGGGATAAAAGGTTTTTGTTTCATTTTTTTCATATTATGAATCTGGAAAGAGTTTTAAAAGGATCTCTATGGACTTTTAATAATCACCTTCTGATTCTTCACCAACTTCAAAAGGGTGAGGATCCATTGAAAATTCCTTTAGTATTTACACCCTTTGGGGTACAGATTCATGATCTTCCATTGGGGTCTTTCTCGAAAAATTTGG
This sequence comes from Gossypium sturtianum, assembly GCA_025698515.1. Taxonomy (NCBI): domain Eukaryota; kingdom Viridiplantae; phylum Streptophyta; class Magnoliopsida; order Malvales; family Malvaceae; genus Gossypium; species Gossypium sturtianum. The sequence continues at coordinate 20,338,921 of CM046951.1, forward strand.
CAAGGCAATTGGGGGATTTTTTGGGCAAATTCTTAGAGTATGATAGTACAGATTTGGGGAAAGGTTGGAGGAATTTTATGAGAATCAAAGCCCAATTGGATGTGCGTCAACCACTAAAAAGGAAAAAAAAAGGTGTCTTTTGCAGGCAATTGCTCATACATCAGGTTTAAATATGAAAGATTAACTCTTTTCTGCTTCTACTGTGGGCGTCTAGGGCATAACGATTCTTATTGTGAAGCAAAAATGCTGTTAGGGGTAAAAGTAGCAGTTATGGGATAGGATCTATCTCTAAGAGCACAATCAAAAAGAGCTTTAGTAATGAAAAGCATTTGGTTACGCGAAGTTGAAGACGATGAAACGGATGCAAGCTTCATCACTAATTACAACGTAGAAAATAAACCATAGGGAATGAGGACTCAATCAGAAGTTGGAGCTCTAATAGATCCAGTCTTGGGGATTAATCTGGAAGATGACCGTCTTTCTTTAACACAAAAGGAGTCTCACTCAGCAATGGATTACGATGTAGAGGAAAGGGTTTTAATGGGGGAGGAAGGAAAAAAAAGACATCAAAGTGAAAACGAAGCAGTAGGAAGTAGAAGATCACCGAAAAATAACCTTTTATTATCGGCGGCTGCCAAAAGGCAAGCCGACCGACAGCAATGAAAATCTTAAGCTGGAATGTCCGTGGATTGGGGAATCCTCGGACTATTCGAAGGCTTCGGTATACGCTGAAGCTACATACTCCCCAAATAGTCTTCTTCATGGAGACAAAAATTAATAAATCGCGGATGGAACAGGTACGAAGAAGTTGTGGGCTTACTAATGGCATTGAAGTGGATCCCGAAGGTTCGAGGGGAGGGTTATGTTTGGCATGGAAAGGTGATGTCTTTATCAGTTTTCAGAGCTTCTCAAAAAGGCACATTGATGCCCTCATTGACGACCAGACTAATGGACAACAATGGAGATTGACAGGCTTCTACGGTTCTCCCTATACACAAGACAGGGATGAAACATGGAATTTACTAAAGAGGTTGCGCCGCAGAGAGGAACTTCCTTGGTTTGTGTGTGGAGATTTCAATGAAGTAATGTATGGATTTGAAAAAAATAGAGGGTTGCCTAGGGAGGAAAAAAGAATGGAAGCTTTTAGAAACGCTTTAGAAGAATGTCGATTGATGGATGTGGGTTATTCTGGGAATTGGTTCACTTGGGAAAGGGGGAATTTACCAGAAACAAATATTCGAGAACGATTAGATAGAGGTGTGGCCAATGAAAAATGGATGTCTATGTTTCCAGAAGCTACTATTCAACATATGACTCATTCAATCTCTGATCACTGTCCTCTTTTAATTTCAACAAAAAATGAAGAAGAGCAGATGATGAGGAAAACTTTCAAATTTGAAGCATGGTGGGTTCTAGAAGAGTCGTTTGAAGCTGAAGTAAAATTCATTTGGGAAACAAAATCAGGTGATTTTTTAAAAAAAGATTAACGATCTCAAAATAGGCTTGGGAAAATGGGCTAAAAGAATCAGTCTAGCTAGAAAACGGAAAAAAGAATTCTTGAATTCAAAGCTAAGTGAGTTGATGGAAGCAGAAAGGAGCGACAACAACTTAGAAGAGCTGATTGATACAAAACTGCAATTGAATTTTGAGATCGATAAGGATGAAAGATACTGGGAGCAAAGAGCTAGGGTAAACTGGCTAAAATACGGGGATAGAAATACAACCTTCTTTCATAACCACGCAACACAAAGACGTCAGAGAAACTACATACGAAAGTTACAGAATACGAATGGAATTGAAACGGGGGATTCGCTAGAAATGGCAGAAATTGCTAGATCCTATTTTCAAGAATTATTTGCGGCAAAGGAAAGGGGTAATTATGAAAATATCTTAACAGGCATTGAACAATGTATCACTGAAGAAGATAATCGATGTCTCACGGCGCATTATACAAAGGAGGAAATCTGGGAGGCACTACAGAGTATGGGCGCTACAAAAGCTCCAGGTGAAGATGTAACACCCCAAACCCGGCCCAAACACCATGACCGGATCTGGCATGTCACTAAGAAGACTTTATAAAACATATCGCGTTTTGTTTTGTTTTAAAAACATAGTTTTGGCGTTTATACGGGAAAAACTTAATAGGTTGATAAATTGTAAAAGAAATAAATTTTATTTAATGCCTTAATGAATATAAAACTGGAATTTTCCTTTGATTTTTATCATTTTAGTACATGCCATAGTTTAACCTTTTACGTAGGATTTTAGATGTCCAAAAACCCGAAAAACCAAAAGAAAACATAAAAGAAATTATAACAACCGGTGGCCTTATTACAATAAAATATAAACCAACTAATTAAAAATATTAAAAATAATTAAACTAGTAAAGTCTTTTGCTGAATCAAAATAATCCCTCGCATGGCCACCTTGCGCTCCTCTCCAACCCGGTCCGATGCACTAGGTGCTACCTGAAAGATGTATAACAGATCATAGGTTTCCATCCGCTACACACCACCCTTACCTGCCAATCACACCATTGGAGATTTCTACAATCAACCCACACCGCTACACACCATCGATGGCGATCCGCGTCTGCAGATAGTCACCGCTCATCGTCGATCATGGCAATAGCCACTACAATGAGATCATGGCATAAGCCACTACAATGCATCATGGCATTAGCCACTACAATGAGATCATGGCATTAGCCACTATAATGATCATGGCAAAAGCCACTACAACAGAACACTTCCCCTTTCATCAATCACCTAACCCCATGCATACATAGAAATTGGCACACATATAAAACAAATCATCTCAATAGAAATATTCACTTTAGAATGACAGAGATCACTAACCTGGTGATTCGCCTTTACCCCTTTTCGGGTTTTCAACAGCCATGCCGGTATTTTGGCATTTAACAGAATATACAGAATATAACAGGTTTGTATGCATACTAATCAAGCAATCTAAATGGTGTGAGAGTGTTACACACCTGATTAATGCGTAAGACTACCCTCTATGTCGATACCTTCACTAATCGAATCTACTGCCCTCTGTCTACAACTTTGCTCAAAAGCCGAAAAAACGCGAATATAAGGCCTCTCCTATATTCGGCCAAGGGTTAGTGTTTACCCGAATCTATACTTTTAGATTAACAGATCTCCTTACCGGATCGATTAAATCCCTAAGTAGTATGATTTGTGTGCTACCTAGGCGATTGGATCTCCTTCAAATCCCTAATGCCGTCCATGAAAGCTAATACGAGGTTAGTCAACCATCTAGCCATTCGACTATGGCCTCCAAAAGCCGGAAAAGATTGAAAGAATAACATAATCGACACTTACCACTTCGAAGATTTCGCTACCCCTTGCGGAAGATTCGGCAAACACCAGAGAGATGAGATCTAAGAATTTTAGCTTTTAAGAAAATCCTGAAAAGTATGAACAAAAGAAGGTGATGCGTTTTTGGCTTTTAGAAGAACTGAGTGAAGAGTTTCGGTTTCTAGAAAAGAAAAGAAGAAAAGAAATCAAGAGAGAAGCTTGGAGATTTTGGCTAGGAAGAAAAAGAATGGAAAGGATTTCACAACTGATAAGGCTTCAAAGGGTTTTGGTTCTTAATGAATGGAAGAAGAGATGAACAAATGGGTAGGGAGAATTTGGCTTTTAGAGAAATCAAAGACAAGAGGAAAAGAATGGAAAAGAGAGTGAAGGGAGAGGTTTTGGCTTTTGAAGAAATTAAAGAAAAGAAATTGTAGAGGAGACTGAGGATTTTGGCACAGGAAGAGAAGAAAAGGGTAGGGTTCAAATGCTCTAATTGATGAGCTATCCCCTATTTATAGAAATTTTGGCACACCTTTAGCCTATACTCAACCGATTTTTCCCCTCTCCTGTGTTTGATTTTTGGCCAACACTAGCCTTCCTGATAGATCCTCATCCTATCCCTTATCCCTATCAAAACACCCATCCAAAAGAGGCTTAATTATCTCCAACTCTTCCCTCCTTTATCACCTGTAATTATCCACATATTAAAACAATAAAATCCCTAAATAATAGCCTTGTTGCCGTCCCAACCTACTCCTCCTTATAAGTGTCGAATTTGGCCCAAAAACATGGGCTCCAAACGGCCACAAATTGGGCCTCTCCCCTTGCCTATTGACGCCAACTCCCTTCCCTCTTAGTGGCGCCATTTTGCCATTGGGCTACAAGCCCATTTTGCCATTTAAGCTACCAAAACTTTATTTTAAGCCCTAGAGTATCTAAACGTAATATTTAATCAAGGCCTCACCAAAGCTCCGAGCCCAATCTGCACATCTAATTCTCAAATTAATCATATTAAACGTATCCACCCATTAAACGCATAGGCCCAAAAATTCGTGGATGTTACGCTTCTACCCCCTTAAAGAAATTTCGTCCTCGAAATTTCCAACTAACTATTAATCATACTACCCAAGTCTCACCACTATGCTTCCACTGCGAACTCTAATTCTAAAGCCAAAAGAAACACTTAGGATGATATGATGAGTACGCACTCCAGTATTCGTGATCTGAGCGTCCTCGACCCCTTTGTACTCATTCTTCCGATTGACGTTTATCCGATTAGAAATTTTTATGAATTAATAGTTTTCTTCCACTCGATTAACCACGAATAGTCTTATGAACAGTGAGTTTAAGAGTAGTTCTTTCAAATTCGAATTACATCTACAAGTTTCAGTCTTAAGTTTGTCTCCTAGTTCTAGGAACCACACACATTAACCATCAACATACAGATTTACATCCATGAACCCACATTCAACACATAGGGTATTTTAGTCATTTCACTACCTGGGTATTTTCGTAATTTATCCTACAGGGTATTTTTGTAATTTTCCAAAATAGGGTTCCTTGGTGATTTTGTGAAAGAAGGGTATTTTGGTAATTTTGTAATCCGGGGGTATTTCGGTAATTTTATAATCCGGGGGTGTTTTGGTAACTTTACAAATTAGGGATATTTTGGTCATTTATAAATCAGGGGTAATTTAGTAGTTTTACAAAATAGAGTGGCTGATCCCTTTCGGTTTTAAATTATTAATTTTGGCCCACAACAAATCCTCGTGGCTAGGGTGAGCAGTCACTACGCACTGAGTAGGATTCCAAACAAGAGAAGGTGAGTCACTAGGATCGCTAAGTACTGTGCTCTTCCTGATCCAATCCTGAACATGCGCATGCTGTTGCCACACCCTAGTCTTACGATTCGCTCACGAGGTTTGTTTAGTGAAATTAAGTCTTATGAGATGGAAGGAGTTGTTTCAAATAAGCCTAGAGTCCATCAAGTTCTAATCTAGATAGTCTACGTCCCATCAAGCCCATCAAGCCCACATATATATATAACACACAGCGAGTTCAGAATACTTACCTGGCGGACTTAGGCCGGAGACGCAGGTGCCATGCTGAGAAAACCCTCCTGTATGATTTATAAACATGCATGTTTTCAAAAACCCAACTTTAGAAAACGTTTTAAGCTTAAAACCCCCAAAGCCGAGTTTTGAACTTGGCTCTGATACCAATTTGTAACACCCCAAACCCAGCCCAAACACCACGACCGGATCAGGCATGTCACTAAGATGACTTTATAAAACATATCGCGTTTTGTTTTGTTTTAAAAACATAGTTTTGGCGTTTATACGGGAAAAACTTAATAGGTTGATAAATTGTAAAAGAAATAAATTTTATTTAATGCCTTAATGAATATAAAACTGGAATTTTCCTTTGATTTTTATCATTTTAGTACATGCCATAGTTTAACCTTTTACGTAGGATTTTAGATGTCCAAAAACCCGAAAACCCAAAAGAAAACATAAAAGAAATTATAACAATCGGTGGCCTTATTACAATAAAATATAAACCAACTAATTAAAAATATTAAAAATAATTAAACTAATAAAGTCTTTTGTTTGAATCAAAATAATCCTCGCATGGCCACCTTGCGCTCCTCTCCAACCCTGGCCGATGCACTAGGTGCTACCCGAAAGATGTCAAATAATAGGGTGAGTCGTGAGACTCAGTGTGCAACCCTCGTGCACCATCAGATTGGGCCTTAGCCCCACGCAATGTATAACAGAGTATAATATATCAGAAAATATGCAAAGCCCAACCCAATCCTAGGTTTTCATCCGCTACACACCACCCTTACCTGCCAATCACACCATTGGAGATTTCTACAATCAACCCACACCGCTACACACCATCGATGGCAGTCACGCTGCAGATAGCTGCTCATCGTCAGATCATGGCAATAGCCACTACAACAGATCATAGCATAAGCCACTACAACAGATCATGGCATTAGCCACTATAACAGATCATGGCATTAGCCACTATAACAGATCATGGCAAAAGCCACTACAACAGAACACTTCCCCTTTCATCAATCACCCAACCCCATGCATAAATAGAAATTGGCACACATATAAAACAAATCATCTCAACAGAAACATTCACTTTAGAATGACAGAGATCACTAACCTGGTGATTCGCCTTTACCCCTTTTCGGGTTTTCAACAGCCATGCCGGTATTTCGGCATTTAACAGAATATATAGAATATAACAGGTTTGTATGCATACTAATCAAGCAATCTAAATGGTGTGAGAGTGTTACACACCTGATTAATGCGTAAGACTACCCTCTATGTCGATACCCTCGCTAATCGGATCTACTTCCCTCTGTCTACAACTTTGCTCAAAAGCCGGAAAAACGAGAATATAAGGCCTCTCCTATATTCGGCCAAGGGTTAGTGTTTACCCGAATCTATACTTTTAGATTAACAGATCTCCTTACCTAGATCGATTAAATCCCGGAAGTAGTATGATTTGTGTGCTACCTACGCGATTGGATCTCCTTCAAATCCCGGAATGCCGCCATGAAAGATAATACGAGGTTAGTCAACCATCTAGCCATTCGGCTATGGTCTCCAAAAGCCGGAAAAGATTGAAAGCATAACATAATCGACACTTATCACTTCAGAAGATTTCGGCTACCCCTTGTAGGAAGATTCGGCAAACACCAGAGATGAGATCTAAGAATTTCAGCTTTTAAGAAAATCCCGAAAAAGTATGAACAAAAGAAGGCTGATGCGTTTTCGACTTTTAGAAGAGTTTCGGTTTCTAGAAAAAGAAAAGAAGAAAAGAAATCAAGAGAGAAGCTTGGAGATTTTGGCTAGGAAGAAAAAGAATGGAAAGGATTTCGTCAACTGATAAGGCTTCAAAGGGTTTTGGTTCTTAATGAATGGAAGAAGAGATGAACAAATGGGTAGGGAGAATTCGACTTTTTAGAGAAATCAGCACAAGAGGAAAAGAATGGAAAAGAGAGCGAAGGGAGAGGTTTCGGCTTTTGAAGAAATTAAAGAAAAGAAATTGTAGAGGGATACTGAGGATTTTGGCACAGGAAGAGAAGAAAAGGGTAGGGTTCAAATGCCTAATTGATGAGCTATCCCCTATTTATAGAAATTTCACACACACCTTTAGCCTATACTCAACCGATTTTTCTCCTCTCTCCTTTGTTTGATTTTCTACCAACACTAGCCTTCCTGATAGATCCTCATCCTATCTCTTATCCCTATCAAAACACCCATCCAAAAGAGGCTTAATTATCTCCAACTCTTCCCTTCTTTATCAGCTGTAATTATCCACATTAAAACAATAAAATCCCCTAAATAATAGCCTTGTTGCCGTCCAACCTACTCCTCCTTATAAGTGTCGAATTTGGCCCAAAAACATGGGCTCCAAACGGCCACAAATTGGGCCTCTTCCCTTGCCTATTGACGCCAACTCCTTCCTCTTAGTGGCGCCATTTTGCCATCACTACAAGCCCATTTTGCCATTTAAGCTACCAAAACTTTATTTTAAGCCCTAGAGTATCTAAACAGAATATTTAATCAAGGCCTCAGCCCAAGCCTGAGCCCAATCTGAAACTCTAATTCTCAAATTAATCATATTAAACGTATCCACCCATTAAACGCATAGGCCCAAAAATTCAGGATGTTACAGAAGATGGTTTTCCAGCCTTATTTTTTCAAAAATATTGGCATATCATTAGGGAAGAGGTCTCAAGTTTCTGTCTTCAACATTTGAATGGTGGTATGGAGGTTAGTTCTATTAACAACACGCATATTGTGCTTACCCCTAAAAAGGCTAATCCAACTAATCTCTCTCAATTTCGACCAATTAGCTTATGTAATGTCATTTACAAAATAATGGTAAAGACTATCGCTAATCGTTTTAGAGGTGTTTTGGAGAAATGCATTGATGGCGCACAAAGTGCCTTTGTGCCAGGAAGACTAATTTCAGATAACGTATTGCTAGCATATGAAATTTTGCACACTCTGAAGAGGAAAAAATTAGGAAAAAAGGGATGGATGGCGGTCAAGCTAGATATGAGTAAGGCATATGATAGGGTTGAATGGTCTTTTGTACAGGAAATCATGAGGAAAATGGGTTTCGACCAAAATTGGATTAACTCCATCATGAATTGTATAGCTACTGTTTCCTATTCAATAGTACTTAATGGGCAGGCAGGGGACATTTTCCACCCTTCAAGAGGATTACGACAAGGCAACCCACTTAGTCCTTTCTTATTTTTGATATGTAGAGAAGGATTATCTAGCTTAATGAGACAGTCAATCCAAGAAGGCCACTTAAAAGGGGTTAAAGCAAGTAGACGAGGTCCACAAATTTCACATTTGCTCTTTGCAGACGACTGCATCTTATTTGGAGAGGCTAACGAAAGAGGAGCAGGTCTCATTAAAAAAATTTTGTGCGAATATGGAAACAGCTCGGGACAACAGGTGAATTTTGAAAAATCGACGGTCTTGTTCAGCTCCAACACACGAGAGGAAGAAAAAGGTTAGTCACTCGAATACTAGGAGTACGGTGTTTAAATGATCCCGAGCGTTGCCTTGGATTACCGAATATGGTGGGTAGGAGGAAGAAAGAAGCTTTTGTAAATTTAAAGGACAGGTTAAAACAGAGAATCGACAATTGGAGTATCCGTCATCTTTCACAGGGAGGAAAAGAAGTTTTCATTAAGGTAGTTTTACAAGCTATTCCGATATACGCAATGGCTTGTTTTTTGCTTCCTAAAACTCTATGCGTCGAGTTGGAGAGTCTCATTGCAAAATTTTGGTGGCAAAAGGGTCATGGTAAAAGGGGAATTCATTGGTGTGCGTGGAAAGATTTATGCACCACAAAAGAACATGGTGGTTTGGGTTTTCGAAGTTTTGATCAGTTTAACGTTGCATTATTAGCCAAGCAAGGGTGGCGTCTAATTCATTACCCAAATTCATTATTAGCGCAGGTTTTAAAAGCTAAATATTTCCCAAATTCAGATTTCATACATGCACAGTTGGGGAACTCACCTTCACTTACCTGGAAAAGCGTATGGACAACTAAAGGGCTACTGCAAGACGAATTGGGTTGGCGTATTGGAAAAGGTGATAGAGTCTCTGTTTGGAATGACCATTGGATTCCAGGTATAGCCAATATCCGAAGCAATGACAAAACAAACGGTACAGGAACATAGTTAGTTTCTAGCTTAATTGAACCAACAACAAGAAAGTGGAAAGTTGATCTGAAAGTGGAAAGTTGATCTCATTGAACATACCTTCCCAGAAAATATTGCACAGAAGATTCTACAAATGCCTCTGGCGAAAGAAGCTCATGAAGATTTCCAAGTTTGGCGCAGAGAAAACTCGGGCGAATTTACAGTCAGAAGTGCTTATAAACTATTACATGAGGCTACTTTGGATCCTAATGCCTATTTATTACAAATCGAAGCAAAAAATTTCTACAAAAAACTATAGAGTTTACAGCTTCCTACGAAAATAACCATCACTATTTGGCATCTGTCATGGAACTTTATCCCTACTCGAGAGTCTTTAAGGCGTAGAAGACTGGTTGCTGGTAGTTCCTGCCCTCAGTGTCGAAATGCGAAAGAAGATTGCCTCCATATATTCCGACAATGTCCTACAACAATAGAAACATGGCAGCACCTTAACTTCTCATGGGTCACAAACACTGTTATTCAAGACATGTGGAACTGGCTTACCTCGGTTTTCAACACAGGAAACAGCAAACAATGTCAACTTTTTTGCTGCGCTGTTTGGATGATATGGAACGCCAGAAACCAATTGGTGCATGAAGGGAAGCCAACAACAGGAAAAGAATTAGCACAAAAAGTTCAACTCTACATAGCAGAAATTGATGGATTGGAAGAAAAAGTACTTACCTCAGGAGATATTAAACATCCGGGACAGTTCTCAAGGAAGGTGGACGCAACTATCTATTGCGGTGCAGCATTTAATAGTCGATTTTCAACATCGGCCTCGAGTCTGGTTGTAAGAGGGGAGATGGGTGAATTACTCGCCTCTAAAGCAATCCTCCATTCAGCAATTTCATCCTCATTCATGGCGGAGGCATATGCAAGTTTACAGGCAGTAGAGTTAGGGATCCTAATGGGTTTTCAGTCCATTGCTATTAGGGGGGATTCTAAAACAGTCATTAAAAAATGCAACTCAACAGCAGCAGATAAGTCAATATTAGGGGCAGTAATACGAGATATACAACGAAAGAGACAATTTTTCCAGGAAAGTTACTTTTAGTTCGTACCCAGATCAAAAAATGGCCAAGCACACGAAATAGCAACCGAGGCTTTGAGGAAGGGAGAGGAGAATTACCTGGAGGAAGAAGCCTTTCTTCGCCTTCGGAGCAGAAGAGAAGAAAGATGGAGGAGAAATCCAGATTGAAGGAAAGTGAAGGTGGATGAAGATGGAAAGGTAGCAGAAATGATTTACCCTTGGAAACTGCTATCGTTTTGAAAGAGGGGCATGGGAAACCGTAACGTCAAAACTTAATGGATGTCAGCTTCTTGATGCTGACTAGATTTGACTTAGGATTTGATGGTTTCTTTTATTTTTTTAAAATTTCGTTCAGTTTTTTCTTTTTTCTTCCTTAATTTTTACTGATGGGGCCTTTTACCAATTTGGATCCTGTGGGCCTTTCAATTGGACTACGAGCAACTGTTGTTTTTAATTTTTTTCTCTTAGTTTCAGAATAAAATAAATCTAGTCGGGATTTTCAAAAAAAAAATAGGGAGTGAGAATTATATAACTGGATTAAATAGTGACAAATATGTTTTATTATAATATCATACATATTTTCACTCTATTAAAATATATTAAATTATGACATACCCACAATATGAGTGAAAAATTGAATTATATAATAAATAAATTTATAAAATATTTATATAGATAATAAACGGTGTTTTGGTTGGGTGGTAAAGTAAAATTGTTAAAAATTATAAAAGTTTGAGTTCAAATCTTATTATATACTTTTTATTTTACTATATAAAATATATAAAATGAACACTAACTTGTGACACCAAACTCAACAAAAAATTTAATATTAGTAAAAATAAAAAATATAAAACGATAAAAATACTCATTTTCAAACCCAGATACTTCAACCCAAAAAATCCCTTCAAGTAAAATTAAAAATTTAAACTATATATCCATTTTCAAACCCCCATGGGGACTCTAGATTTTTGCTGTCTGCCTCTTCATTCTTGATTCTTCGGTTCTTTCATCAAATTCTTTAGTTCTTTTATGATGAATCTTTCTTTTAAGTTACTCTCTAATAATTTTTAGCTTTTGGGGAAAATTTTAACTTTTTCATTTATTTCTTTATTCAGCATATCATACTCTTGATTATGATTATTTTTGGAAAAGAGAAGTTTTATAAATTATTTTTGAATTGATTTATTTTCTAATTTAACTCAAACAAATGCGTTTAGTTCAACTCGTCTCGAATTTCATACAACTCGATTCGATTAAAAAATTCAATTTGAGTTTGGTAGATAAAATAAGATTTATCAACTCAATTAAATCAAACTTTTTTCACTCGATTTGATTCTACTCGACTTAACCAAACGTTCAACCCTAGATATTTTCATCATTTACCAACTGAGTTAGTGCCTTGTTGACTCATACTACCAAACTTAGTAAAGAGTTTAATACTAGTAGAGATAAAAGATAAAAAAAATTAATCAAAAAAACACCTTCAAAATAATATAATTTACTTTGTAACATCAAACTAAGTAGATGCTCAGTTAATTCGTAACATCAAACTCAATAAAGTATTTAATATTAGTAAAGATACACCAAAAATCATAACAAAATCAAGTTCTATAATTCAGTTTATTATTTTTTGTTGCCAATTACTTTCGTATAATTTTATGGGTTAGTATTATGTCAATTATCAATGGTATAGGAGTTTTCTAACTCCACAAGTAAAGTTTATTACATGACACATGTCTATTTTAATTTTTTTTTAATTTTTTAATTTTCTCTTAGAACACATGATAGCATTTCGTCTCTGCTTGTGGAGTTTCTTTAGCTCCAATGGCTGTCATATTTCCATATTTTATTAATTTTTCAAATAAAAAAATTAAATCTTCATTTAAAATAAACATTTTTTTACGAAAACAATTTAAACTATTCTTTTAAAACCTTTTTTTAAATAAAATAAAAAGCTTGTTTGACTAGGTTAAAAAAACTTAAAATATTCTTTTAAAAAACCAGTTGTATATATATCTATATAAAATAAAAATCAATTGTACCAATACTTTTTATAAAGTAAAAATTATTAATACCAGGGAATTTAGGGTAAAATACCCAAATATACCAAAAAAAATAAAAATTTACAGAATTGGGTCGATTTTTAGAAAATTTACGGAAAATGGCCATTTCCCCTCAAAACGCGTCCACGTCAGCGCATTTTGAGGGGAAATGCCAGCAAAGCGCGCCCCTGGGGACGCGCTTTGATGGAAAATTTAATTTAATTAAAAACTAAAACTTCTTATTTATTTAATATATTAAAATTAAATTATAATAAAATAAAAATTAAAAACAACTTCTTATTTTATTACATATATTAATATTAAATTACAATAAAATAAAAAATAAAGAAAACTTCTTATTTATTTAATATATTAAAAACTAAATTATAATAAAATAAAAAATAAAGAAAACTTCTTATTTAATTAATATATTACAATGAAATAAAATATAAAAAACAACTTCTTATTTTATTACATATATTAATATTAAATTACAATAAAATAAAATATAAAAAACAACTTCTTATTTTATTACATATTTAATATTAAATTACAATAAAATAAAATATAAAAAACAACTTCTTATTTTATTACATATTTAATATTAAATTACAATAAAATAAAATATAAAAACAACTTCTTATTTTATTACATATATTAATATTAAATTACAATAAAATAATTAAACAATAAAAAAACTTTTTAATAAAAAATAAAAAAATGATTATAATTTAAAAATAAAAAGCCGATCCGAATCAATGTTGATGCCGGTCGGAATCGATGCCACGGGGCGATCGGCCGACTTCTGCTACTGGATTCCTCCTTCTTCTATCTTTCTGGCGAGGGTCGTGGAACCTCGGACGGGGATTCCGGTTCCTCCCAAGACTGGGTCAGTTGTGGGTGTTGCGGGGATGACCCACCTTGATAAAATAACGACCCGGAGGTGTTTGCATAAACCACGGCGGGGTGTCTCGAATCCGTATGGCGAAGGAGGCCGGTAGAAAGAAGTGCTCCTCGACGGCGCCTCCTGTGATCCTCACGCGACGACGGCCTCAAGATCGGTGGCCGACGAGTAGTCGAGACGGACTCGAACCCGACCATGCATTCCAACTGGGTGGGGCCGGGAAAAGGAAACATATACGGGTTAGGATACATATAAGGGGTAGGGTACCTTTTTGCATAAAGGGTGAAGGCTGTGATGTCGGTGTCGTCGCTAAACCGATGGGCCCGGTGGATCGTGTGGGAGCTGTTCTTGGGCCCGATGATCAGTTCGCGCCGTTGATGGCCCCGCCTCATCACCCCTTCTCCTTGGATTTAAAAGGCCACGACGTTCCCTTTGTTGACGAAGTTGCCATCGCCTCTCTCCTTCCGACAACATATATGGCTTACCATGGATCCTAAACCATGGTATGTATTCCGGCACGCACGCTAACTCAGGGACGACGATCGGTTCCCGGATAGGTAAGTAGTCATACCGGTTCTCCCACGTCTCGATATGTTCTGACCAAAATCTTGGCCAATCCATGTGCAACTGCCGTAAGTCCACTTTGTGCTCATCATCGAGCACCTCAGGTGACACGGGGATCGGTTGCCGGAATTTAAATTTTCCCAGAACCCGATCTGACTGGTGCATCTCCACGATCGCATAGGAGATCAATGGGACCTTCACGTGCCAACAGTTTGGATTTTGCAAGAACTCCTCCGGAATTACTGCCCGAATTCCCGGATCCTCGTACGGTGTCCATTGAAACTATATTAACATTACCAAAATATTAGTTATATACATAATACTAAACACTAAATACGAAATACTAAATTATAAATACGAAATTCGAAACTTACTTGTGATTCCGACCGTTGGTCCAATAGAAGCCGTATATCTTCAAGCGAGGTAGGTATTCCAAAGATGACTCACTAATGGTTCCACCTAATTAAATAAATTTTTAGCATACAATTATACTATAAATCTACGTAATAATTGTAAAATATAACATTAAATTTACCTCCTTATCGATTGGGAATGAATATGGTGGCTGGTCGAAGTCGAGGACGTAAGAATGGAAATCGAAACCATGCCCATGATCAGTAGGTAGTGATAGGCAACCTCCGATTTTCACTTTACTCGGCCGCGTCGCCCCACACATCTCCCGATACAACCTCGATAGCACGGCAGACCCCCAACTCAATTCACCGGCTGCTCTGAAATCAACAAGTTTCAGCAGCCATCTCAAGTGGACGAGGTTTCTAGAAAGGTCCGGCATCAGATAGCCTCCAATTATCTGAAGAATGTATGCCCGAGCATACCGTATTCTTTCAATTTCGGTCGAACCCTCAGCCGGCTCCGGGAATGTGTCTCGTAACCATGCCATCTCGATCCGAGCTCCTTGAATTTTATCCGGAATGGCACCCAGAAGCTCGTAGCATACGGCTCCCCAATCACCAGAAGTTGCGGACCCGGTGACTACCGACCCGTCCACCGGCAATCCCAACTGCAACTGCACATCTTCCAGAGTGATGGTACACTCTCCGCATGGAAGATGGAAAGTGTGCGTCTCGGGTCTCCACCTCTCTATCAACGCACTGATCAAAAGCGGCTCCATCTTAAACCCCCGGCCTATCGTGGCCACGTGCCAAAAACCCGCTTCCCGCAGGTAATTCTCGATCAACGGCGATGGGGGAACATGCATGTTGCGAATATAACATTCCAACACCCGATCTACAGACTGTTTAAAAAATTATAAAATAAAAATTAATTAAAATTGCATAATTGTAAAAAATATTAAATAATATTGAAAAATTAAAATTAAAACTTACCATTTTCATTTGCTCGACGGAGATGTGCTTGTTGCCTAGACGAAGTAATTCCCCGGCCATTGTAATACGATCGAAAATTTTAAAATTTTCCAAAAAAATTATATTAAAAAAATTTAAAAAGGACTATTTCAAAAATTCAGAGGAAGTTTGAAGGACTTTAAGAGAAATTTGAGAGAAATTTGAGAGGAATTTGAGAGGATTTTGAGAGAAGAATGAGTAAGGATTAAAGTGTGAAAAAATAAAAGGGTTGGGGTTTTATAGGGTTTTTTTTTACCGTTGGAGGCCCAACGGTCAAAAAAAAAATTTGACCGTTCGCCTAAAGCGCACCCCTGTGGAAGCACTTTTTTCCACGTCGGCTAAAGCGCGTCCACGTAAGCGCTTTGTCGACGTGGCACCAACGGCCAAAAAAATTTACCGTTGCGGTCTAAAGCGCGCTAGGGGGCGCGCTTTGTGCCACCTCGACAAATCGCGTCCACGTGGAGCGCTTTTGCTGAGGTGGCACAAAACGCGCGTCCCTGTGGCGCTTTGTCTGGCATTTCCCCAAAACGCTACCGACGTGGGCGCGTTTTGAGGAAAATGGCCATTTTCCGTAAATTTTCTAAAAATTGGCCCAATTTCGTAAATTTTTATTTTTTTGGTATATTTGGGTATTTTACCCGGGAATTTATGTTTTTTTTTAATCTTTTTATAAATCTAAGAAACACATATACAAAAAAAAGTTTAATACACACTTTAACCCTTAAAATATATCGCTTTTTTCACTTTCATCCTTAAAGTTTTTTTCACTCATCTCAATTCTTAATATTATCAAGTGTCATGTATCATATGGTGGTGTCATCCTAATTATGCATCATGATGACATCATTGAAAAACATTAAAAATGTTTAAAAATGAAAAATATTATAAAAATATTCCAAAAATATTTTAAAATTAAAATTATTATGAAATTAAAAAACAATATAACATAAAATAAATATTAAAACTTATTAAAAATTTTAAAATATATTAGAAATTTTAATAATTTTTAAAATTTTATAAATCACATTTATTAAAGCTTAAACATGAGATCGGTGTCTTTTTAAGTATACCACCTACGATAATTGTTTTATAATTTCATCAATCGAAATTTATTATTAGTAGATCTTTTTAGATGATGAATTCAAATAAGTTTTTTTAAAAATTATTTAAATAATGAAAATATTTTTATTTTAATTAAATAATAATTTAAATAATAAATAATATTATTTTTATTAAATAATTTGAAAAAAATTCAAATTTATCACCTAAAATGATACACTAATTATAATTTCGATTGATTAAATTATAAAAACAATTACCATAGGTGATATTCTTTCAAGAGACACCAATTTCGTGTTTAAGCTTTAATAAATGTGAGTTATAAAATTTTAAAAATATTAATATTTCTAATTTTTTTCAAACAGTAAATTTTTACAATTTTTAATTTTTTCTATTTTTAATTATTTTAATTTTTAAATAATTTTTGTAAATATTTTCATTTTTAAATATTTTTAATTTTTTTTCAAATTATGACATCATAGTGGCATCATTGTATGGCATGTGGTAGCATATGATTGGCTGACTATCCCATGTGTAACACCCCAAACCCGACCTATACGTTATGGTCAAATTTGGAGAGTTACAATAACCATTTTCGAAAAGTTCAACTTAGATTACTTAGAACTTCAAACAGTCTAAAACCATTTAAACATTTATACCAAACCATGAAAATCCAAACTTTTAAACAACAGTCCAAAGAAGTATGTGATAATATAAATTCGGATAAAACAATAAAATAACTAAAACGGAGATGACCGAACTCACGCTACGTCGACCTGCCTAAGTTTGAGGGTTTCTTAAAATTCAAACAAACAGACAAAATGAGTTACGAACTCAGTGTGTAACATGTGTAACCAATTCAGCAGCACTATATTGTAACACCTATAATCACTTCTGTCGCCGGATTAGGGTTACAGAGTATCACTGTACATTTCAGAACATTCAATAACAATAGCATCTAGTTCACTAGAATAATTAACAATATTTTTGAAAAATAATTCAGATCGAAGTAAACATACACTTATGGACCTTAAATCGGGCTTACAAGGCCTTAAAGTTATTTTGGGAACAATTAGGGACCAATTTGAAATAAATCACAATATTTAGGGAAAATTTGTAAATTTTCAAAACAAGAGTCACACGGCCGTGTGGTCAGGCCGTGTGACATGATCTAGACCATGTGGTGTCAAGCACAGCCGTGTCCCTACCCTTGTACAAGATCGTGTACCTTTCGAAATGATGCCACACGACTGTGTCGCTGGCCGTGTGCTAGCCTGTGTAACATTCGATGTTAGGTCACACAGCCGTGTCGCAGGCTGTATGTCAGCCAGTGTGAAAAACTTCACCTAAACACACTCAAGGCGCACGCCCGTGTGGGTTGCCCGTGTGAGACACACGACCATGTGACAACCCGTGTCCTAGACCGTGTGTACCCAAAATTTACTTAAATCATGTTCCTTTCTTCACCCATATCCCTAAGTACTTAAACTTATTCAAACATACAATCCCGTAGGTCATTAAACACCTTTAAATACATTCAACTCCTGTAAACACAATCAATCTAAGTGCCTAACCAATGTGTCGCCATTGACACCACAATATTTCATAACAATTCACTTCCATAGTTGTATATACAAGTCAAAACTTACACATCAAAATCTTATCTCCATTTCATTTCATACCATAACTCAACATAGTATCATTGTATTTCATGCTTGACCAACAACTCAACTTAGGTGAAACATGCATATTTTCATAGTTATTCAAATACAACATCACAAGCTCAAGTGTAAACTTGCACAAAATCAAGAACTAATACCACATCTCAAAAAGAGGTCCTATTACATGCAAAATAAGCCATACAAAATTACAATCTACCAAATATTCCTGGATAGTGTGATTTCTCACGTTGATCCGATCTTCCGAGTCCACAAAAAAAATCGTAATCTACAAAAATAAACCAAATATAGGTAAGCTTGCGTAAAGTTTAGTAAGTTCGTCGATTGAACGGTAACGCTTATCAAATCAAACATAAATAATAATTCAAATAAAGATTAATGAATAGAGTTCCTCTCAATCACAACTTCCATCAAATGAATAATATTCGGAGTATTATTTCAGTGTTCGTGTCCAATCATCGGTACAGAAAATCTTATTAGTATAATCAGTGGATAATGCTCGTTTGAACAAGCATTCAGTATAATCAGTGGATATTGCTCGTTTGAACAAGCATTTAGTATAATCAGTGGATATTGCTCGTTTGAGCAACTATTCAGTAGAATTAGTAGATATTGCTCGTTTGAGCACATCGGTAGAATCAATAGACATTGCTCGTTTGAGCACATTTAGTAGGATCAGTAGATATTGCTCGTTGAGCACTTTTAGTAGAATAATTAGATACTGCTTGTTTGAGCACTTTAGTAGAAACACTAGACATTGCTCGTTTGAGCACATTCAGTAGGATTAGTAGATATTGCTCGTTGAGCACTTTCAGTAGAACCAGTAGATATTGCTCGTTTGAGCACTTTTAGTAGAATCAGTAGACATTGCTTGTTTGAACACATTCAGTAGGATCAGTAGATATTTCTTGTTGAGCTCTTTCAGTATAATTAGTAGATATTGCTCGTTTGAGCACTTTCAGTAGAATCAGTAGATATTGCTTGTTGAGCACTTCAGTAGAATCAGTATTCCTTTTTTTCGTTGTCAAGATCATACCATTATACAGTTTAACATTTAAGAAAATTATATTAACAAATAATATAAAAATCACTAGAAGTATAAATAAATGTACGAATTTACATGATTGATTTGCAGTAACGACTCAGGGTATCTCAGTCAGTTATCGATGTTATTTCAATTCGTTATTTCCATTTTAATTACACACATCAATATAATTCAACATTCTGTAATTAGGTTTATATAATACATTTAGAAATGTACTAAAATTAAACCGAACAAACTTACCAGACTAAATTGTAGCAATGACAAAGGTATAAGGACTATTCAGTAATTTTCTCTTTTCCTCAGTTTTCCACTCGTTCTTGATCTAAAATAATACTTTCATTCAATTAACTAATTCCAACAATAAAATTAACTCATTTTATGCAATTAAGTGCTTTTAGGCATTTTTATGAAATTGCCCCCAATATTTCACTTTTATGCAATTTAGTCCTTAAGCCCAAACTTGCAATTTAACCAATTTTAACTAAATTCAATTTTAGCTGAATAGTGTAACACTCCACTATAGTCCATACTTGTTGTTATTTCACATGAATTCTTTGTAATTTTATCATTTTAACAATTTAGTCCTTAAACATTAAAATTACTAAAAAATTACTTTACAAAATAGTCCTATCTACCAACTAAACTTAATAATTTACCATAAAATTCCAAGAACAACTTGAATTCATCAATGGCATAATCCACAATGTTTAACAGTATTACAAATTAATCCCCGAGTTTGGCTGAAGCTTAGTTTGGTCGAAGCTTGTTCTTCTCTTCCATGGTGTATTCGGTTCTCCACCAAGAAGAAGAAAGGAAATTCATGATACTATTCTTTATTTCTTTAATTTTTTTTAACTTACCTTTTAACTTTTTACAAAATTAACCTTTTAATAAAACTTATAAAATTACAAATGTCCATAATATATAAATATGGTATAATTGCCATCTAAGAAAGGTTTAATTGCACAATTGGTCCTTCAATTCTTTTTAAATTCTAACTAAACAAACTTAATTTCAATTTAGCCCTAAACTAATTAGGACTAAAAGAGCAAATAGCCAAAAAGTTAGTGGATTAATCATATCCACCACCGCTCGGGCTTTTTGACCATGGTTTAATTACCATTTTGGTTCATTTACTATTTTAAATCTATAGCAATTAACTTTTACCTCTTTTACAAATTAATCCTTTTACAGTAATTATGCAATAAATCATCAAAATTACCAGACCAAACTTCAATTCACATATAGTGCGACTCTGTAAATATTTAATAAAAATAATTACGGCTTTAAATTACAGAAACGAGGTCCTAATACCTCGTTTTCAATAACCACTTAACTTTTGAACGAACCACTAATACTAACTTTTAATTCAATTAGTTAAAATCCTCAAATAAAAATTCATTATAAAAATTATTATTAACTCGTATAATTTAAATACTAATTATACGAACTTACTCATCAGACTTGTGGTCCTGAAACCACTGTTTCTGACACCACTGAAAAACGAGCTATTACATATATTATACATGTTTTAAGCTTTCCATTATCTAGATAGCTTTCAGAATAAAAAACGGAAACAAAAATGGAGTATATCAAATACAGATGCAGAACATATCAAATACAGATGCAGAATCCTACCCCTATCCGCTACATTCCATCTCCGTCCATCCCTACACACCATATAGGGTATCAAGTACCCATCCATCCATACACACCGCATAGTGACTGTATGTCACATTTCAGTTTAATTGCAAACCAGTTGCCAGATCAGAGTGCGATAAATCGTTAGAATCAAATATGTTTGTGGCCTAGCCACTAGAATCGGCAGATTATTAAACTGCCCACATTTCCTCATTTACACAAATCTCATCCCAATGTCGATACATAACTATCAGATATCAGAGTCATATATGCAATGATACAAATCCAGATCATATTTACTTAACCGACATCACATTAAATATATGTACAAACATCATATTATACAGTATCAGATAATCAAATCTTAAGTTTCAAGGCTTATTTCAGATTATACGGACCCTACAAAAGGCCTACACATGATCTAAACAACATTTATGGCCCTAGGAAATTTCAGAATTTAGGCCCACACGCCAGTGTAGATTCACACGACCTACATAGCTGGCCCATGTGGCCCACACGGCCTAGCACACGACCGTCTCGCTCATATTAGTTCCTCACACTGACTGCCACACGACTTAGCACACAGCTATGTGACCCAAATTAGAGAGTTACACGGTCTGGCACACGTCCGTGTGACTCAAGTCAAAGAGCTACATGGTCTAGACATACGCCCGTGTCATTCGCTCATATGACTCAGAATCAAAACAGTCCCTCACACGTCTGTGACATACACCCGTGTGACCCAAGTCAGTGCCTTACACGGCCCACCATACAGCCCACCACACGGTCGTGTGGCGTCAACAGCCATGGATTCCGACTTTCGTCGTTCGAAAAACTCTCTGGTTTTCATCACACATACGGGTTTGACATAGAAGCAACAGAGATGATCCAGAAACCTAAAAACGATAACCAATTGACCAAATAAACGATTTAATTGAACCCAAATGCTAAAATTAACATTCAAAATTGACGTACGTCGAAGAATTTCGATACAACTCACAAAAATCAGAATTATTCGCCTACGATAACCAAACAGCAATTACTCGAATCCTAAGTCACTGGAGGAGTGTTAAGCGTCGTTCAATCCTCTCCTAAAACGCATCGAATCAAATAAGTAATACGAAAAATGAATTTCAGCACAACCTTATCGAAAGTTCAAAATTCCCAAACATCCAACAATAACAAACACACTAAAAAGAAACGATGAGATCTTACCTCTAAAATTTCAACCCATCAGACAGAACAATGGCACCCGAAATAATTTGAAAACTATAACAACCCAAAATCATGAACACAAGAACGAAAGAAGCAAAAAGAAAAAGAAAAAACCGACAGTAGTTTGGGAAAAAACGTGAACAGAGGGAAATTTGAAAAAAAAATTAATTAAATCATTTTAAAATAACTAAATTAACAAAGCAGCATAAAAATAGTTTCATATGGCTTTCGCAAGGACACGAACACAAGACCAAAAAGTAAGCTAAAACTTTACCACTAAACTAGCAGGCTCATTCTTGACACAAACTCACACAGAATTAAACTTAAATCAAATGTTCAAGGATAAAGGTTAAATAAAATAAATAACAAAATTTCCAAAAGTGGGACTTGAACTCCTGATCTCAAACATACAAACAGAACACATAGCCATTGAAGAATATAATTAATTATGACATAATTTAACAAACAAAAGTCAAATTTTGGGGGAGTTATAACTCTCTCCCCCTAAAAGAAATTTCAGGGCTAAAATTTACTTGATTCAAACAGATAAGGGTACTGTTGTCGAATCGCATCCTCAAGTTCCCAAATGGCTTCCTCAGTGCCATGATCCGGCCACAGAACATTAACCAAAGAAACGGTTTTCCTCCTTATGACCTTAACGTCACGATTCAAAATCTGAATAGGTTCTTCCTTAAAGGTCAAATCCGGTCTTACCTTTATCTCCTCAACAGGAACAATGTGAGACTGGTCAAATCGATACCGTCTCAACATAAAGACGTGGAATACATCATGAATTTGATCTAATTTAGAACATAACTCTAATTGATAGGCGACAGGTCCAACACGTTTCAAAATATGATAAGGCCCAATGAACCTCGAGCTCAACTTGCCCTTACGTCTAGACCGAAGAACCTTTTTCCATAGAGATACTTTCAAAAACACTTAGTCACCCACAGAATACTCGATATCTCTCCTCTTCAAATTCGCATACGATTTTTGTCTATTCAAAGCTACCTTAAGACGATCTTGAATTAATCTAATCTTATCTTCAGTTTTGAAAACCAGCTCAGGACCCAAAATCCAACGATCACCTAACTTGGTCCAACACAGAGGGCTACGACACTTACAACCATATAGAGCCTCGTAAGGTGACATCTGAATACTGGATTGGAAGTTGTTATTATATGCAAACTCAGCCAACGGCAGAAATTCCTCCCAACTACCTCGAAAGTCAATCACACAGCTCTGTAACATATCTCAAGAACATGAATAACTTGCTCAGACTGTCCATTGGTCTGAGGATGAAATGCAGTGCTAAAGTCCAATCGAGTGTCAGTGCCTCATGGAGCTTCTTCTAGAATCGAGAAGTAAAACGTGAGTCTCTGTCAGAGATAATTAAAATCGGGACTCCGTGAAGTCTTACAATTTTAGAAACATGCAACTTAGCTAGCTTCTGTAGCGAATAGGTTGTCCTAATAGGTAGGAAATGAGTAGACTTGGTCAGTTGATCCACGACAACCCAGATAGAATCTTTCCTAATGAGTGTCAGAGGCAACCTACTAACGAAATCCATAGTTACATGCTCTCACTTCCAAAGGGGAATCTTAACCATTTGTAGCAGACTTTGAAGGCAGTTAGTGCTCAGCCTTAACTTGTTGGCACGTTAGACAATAAGAGCCAAAAGCAGTTATCTCCTGTTTCAAACTGGGCCACCAGTATAACTCTCAGAGATCCTTATACATCTTATTTCCATCGGGATGCATAGCATAAGGGCTACTATACGCTTCCCACAGAATCGATTGCTTCAACTTATCATCGTTAGGCATACAGACCCGACCTCTGAAACACAAAACCCCGCAATTGTCCAGCCTAAAATCGAAAGTCCCACTATCTTCCATTTGTCGAAAATGCGAAACTAGGGACTCATCACTCAACTGTTTAACTTAAATCTGATCAATCTATGTCGATTTAACCTACAACTCGACCAACAAACTACGGTTGTCAAATACACTCAGGCAAGCAAACATCGCTCTCAAACCGGTCATCACTCTACGACTAAGAGCATCAGCCACATCATTGGTCTTACCAGGATGGTACTTTATAGTGTAGTCGTAATCCTTAAGCAACTCAATCCATCTACCTTGCCTAATATTCAAATCTTTCTGAGTCAACAGATACTTGAGGCTCTTGTGATCAGTGCAAGTGATACACCTCTCACTATACAGATAATGCCTCCAGATTTTCAAAGCGAAGACCACTACAACCAACTTAAAATCGTGACTGGGATAGTTACCTTTGTGTAACTTAAGTTGTTGAGATGCATAAGCCACAACCTTACTATCCTGCATCAAAATGCAGCCTAAACCAACATGTGAAGCATCGCTGTAGACTACAAACTCTCTACTAGATTTAGGCTATACCAGAATAGGTGCCTCAGTCAAAATGGACTTAATCTTCTTAAAGCTTGCTTGTTGCATATCAGACCATACAAAAGGCATGTTTTTTACGCAACAACATAGTTAAAGGAGCTGCGATAAGCGATAAACCCTCAACAAACCTCCGGTAATAACCTGCCAAACCAAGGAAATTCTGGATCTCTAACACATTCCTAGGTTATTTTTACCGATCACAACCTCAATCTTTTTAGGGTCAACACGGATCCCCTCAGAAGAAATAACATGCTTTAGAAAAGTGACCTTACGTAACCAGAATCTACACTTACTCAACTTAGCGTAGAGCCGCTTCTCTCGGAGTATCTGCAGAACTACTCTAAGGTGCTCATCGTGCTCGATCTTAGTCTTAGAGTAAATCAGGATATCATAGATAAAGACTACGATGAATTTATCCAAATACGATGAAACACCCGATTCATTAAATCTATAAACGTAGCCAGAGCGTTCGTTAAATCGAACGGCATGACTAGGAACTCGTAGTGCCCGTAATGAGTCCAGAATTCAATCTTTTACACATCAATCTCCTTCACCTCGAGCTGATGGTACCAAGAGCAGAGATCGATCTTAAAGAATACGAATGCCCTACGAAACTGATCAAAAATTTTATCGGTCCTCAGAAGCAGATACTTATTCTTTATCGTCAACTTATTCAGCTGGCGATAATCTGCACACATTCTCATAGTGTCGTCGTTCTTCTTTACAAATAGCACAGCTGCTTCCCACGGGGACACACTCGGCCTAATGAACCCTCGATCGAGAAGTTCTTGAAGTTGAGCCTTTAATTCAATAAGCTCCTTTGGTGCCATGCGATAATGGGTAATAGACACAGGAGCTGTACC
The DNA here is from genome assembly GCA_025698515.1 of Gossypium sturtianum. Lineage (NCBI taxonomy): Eukaryota > Viridiplantae > Streptophyta > Magnoliopsida > Malvales > Malvaceae > Gossypium > Gossypium sturtianum. Next base: position 20,364,335 of record CM046951.1, read on the forward strand.
TGGCAAAATTTTGGTACCAAACTCAACCTCCCTGTCCGGAGATAACTCCTCAGGGAAAACATTCGGGAAGTCCTTTACAGTCCAAATGTCCTTAACAGAAGGTTTTACAGAGCTGGAATTAGACACAAAGGCCAGATATTCCTCACAATCTTTTCGAACTAACATTTTGGTTACCAGAGCGGATATCACACTAGAGAGGTAATCTCGACACTTACCGATCATAACAATCTCAGTATCATTATAAAATCTCAGAATCACCCTCTTAGAGGCACAGTCTAAACTAAATCAATGTTCCACAAGCCAATTCATTCCTAAAATCAAATCAAACTCTCCAACCGGTAGTTCTATCAAATTAGCCGGAAACACAACACCCTGAATCTCTAACGTAATAACCCGAACCGACTGACCTAGGGGACTAATCATAGAAACCGCTCTAGCAGTATTCTCAAAAAATATTCTCAATTTCACAAAAAGAGTTCAAGCTACATATGAGTGTATAGAACCAATGTCTATCAAAGCAAAATAGGAAACATACTGGATAAAGAATGGATTCGCTATAACGCCAGCATTGTCTCTGTCCTTGTGGCACCTCGCCGCATACACAAGAGCAGGCTGTCGTGCCTCATTCTAATTTGTACCTCTGCCCGGTGTTCTCTGAACCTTACCAGAATCGTTACCACCCCTAGCCGGACCACGGCCTCTAGGTGGCTGCTAAGCTGTCCTCTGTGGCTAAACTGGACCCGGAGCTGGAGTCTTTGCAAGAGTTTGAGCTTGCACCATCAGATCGGAGGGGACAGTCCTTAATGTAGTGCTCCATCGACCCGCAGCGCAGATAGACTCCCAATCTCCTCTAGCACTCGCTCGAATGGCGTCTACCACACTCATTACAAGTATGAATCTCAGTCAATGCAACAGGTGCCTCAGCCCTCAGAGGCCCCTCAAATCTAGCACGTTTCTTAAGGCACTGGACAGAACTAGAGGGACCTGAATCCTTCTTAGGCTTAACCTGACCTCTCTCTCGGTCCTTCTTTTCGCACTCAGTGCGCTTCACCTCCTCAGCTATCTTCGCCTTATCAACCAAAACCTCGAACACACGCTCCCTCTAAAGAGCTATCAAAACCCACAAATCGTATCTCAGTCCCTCCTTGAACCGAATACTCTTTCTATAACCATTCGAAACCAAACTACGAACATACCTGCTGAATACTAGAAGCTCGGCCTCATACTCAGCCACGGTCCTATCACCTTGAGTCAGGCTCATAAACTCGTACAAGTCTCCACATAACTCGCCCCCACATACTTATTCTAGAAGGCGTTCTTGAAGAATTTCCATGTGATTCGTTCGGGCTGGGTGCCCTCATCAACGGTTAACCACCACTGATAAGCCTCAAATCAGAGCAGAGACATTGCAGCCCACAATTTTTGTACAGGAGTACAGTCGATATCATTCTTAATATGCTCGGTGCCCTCTAACCAGTACTCGACCACTATTGAGGCGGCTCTAGTGACGCTCTTGAACACCTTAGCACTATTCGATCGGAGTCGTTCAGTCACCGACCCTTGGCCCCCAGATCCAGAATAGGTCCAGTGACCCTCTCTGAAACACGAAACATGGCTTGGGACAGTGCGTCATCCCCAGCCATCTGTGTTTGAGACCCAGTCTCAATAGTAGGAGTACCAACTGTCTCGTTGGTGTCCAAATTGGGCATATTGCCCATTGAGAAAGACTCAGCTCGAGTTCCTCCTCGGCGCCCACGGGAACCACGTCCACGACTACTGCACAAACTCATAATATCATTTTATCTACAAATACAAGAAGTTTATAAATCAATTCGAAGTTCTTGTTAGATATCTTATTTCACAGTTCATATTAGAGAAATTTTCAGTGTTGCTACAACCTTTAACTAAAGTAAGTAAGTTTAATCACTACAATGTTTTCTAGCTAAACAATATAGCTAAAGTGGAAGTACTTACAGGCTCAGCGCTAGAGACTCTATCTTTCATAAAATCAGTTTTCAGACTTAATCAAAAAATATTTTATTCAAAAACACTATTCTTAAAAATGGGAGCCAAAAAATCATAGCCCGAGTTTTGCAACTTGACTCTGATACCACTAAATGTAACATTCCAAACCCGGCCTAGACCTTATGGCCAAATTTGGACAGTTACAATAACCACTTTCGAAAAGTTCAACTTAGGTTACTTGAAATTCAAACATTCTAAAACCATTTAAACAGTTATACCAAACCATGAAAATCCAAACATTTAAACAACAGTCTGAAGAAGTATGTGATAATATAAATTTAGATAAAACAGTAAAATAACTAAAACAGATATGACCGAGCTATTTCTACGCCGATCTACCTAAGTTTGAGAATTCATAAAATTCAAACAAACAGACAAAATGAGTTATGAACTCAGTGTGTAAGATGTGTAACCAATTCAGTAGCACTATATCATACATGTTTTCAGATTTCCATTATCTAGACATTTTTCAAAATCAGAAATGGAAACAGATACGGAGTATATTAGATACAGATGTAGAACATATCAAATACAGATGCAGAATCCTACCCCCATCCGCTACACGCCATCTCCATCCATCCCTACACACCGTGTACTGACTGTATGTCATGTTTCAGTTTAATTGTAGACTAGTGCCAAATCAGAGTGCGATAAATCGCTAGAATCAAATATGTTTGTGGCCTAGCCATCAGAATCGACAGATTATTAAACTGTCCACACTTTCTCCTTTACACAAATCCCATTCCAATGCTGATACAGAACTATCAAATATAAGAGTCATATATGCAATGATACATATCCAAATCATATCTACTTAACAAATACCACATCAAATATATGTACAAACATCAGATAATCAAATCTAAAGTTTTATGGCTTATACGAACCCTACAAAAGGCCTACACTCGATCCAAACGACATTTACGACCCTAGGAAAAATTTTAGAATTTAGGTACACACGCCCTTGTGGATTCATACAGCCTACATAACTGGCCCGTGTTGTAACACCTCTAACCCGTCTCCATCACCGAATTAGGGTTACGGAGCACTACTAATCAATAAAAAAAATTATTATCATAAAATTTAATAAATTAGTCTCAATCAAAATCATATCAAACATATGCATTTGGTCCCTAAATCGAGCATTCGATGCCTTAAAAATAGCTTAGAAGCAATTCCCGACTAATTTGAAATAAAATAATAGTTTTAAGAAAAAGTTGTAAAAATGTGAAAATAAGGGTCACACGGCCGTGTGACATAACCCAGGCCGTGAAACAATAGAACAAAGGGACACATGGCCGTGCTCCAACCCGTGTCTTCACCCGTGTAACTCACTGAGTAGGGTCACACAATCGTGTCGCAGGCCGTGTGCTAGGCCATGTAGCTCACTGACTTCAAACACTAGGATTTACAAACGATACACGCCCGTGTCGCTAGGCTGTGTGACACCCCGTGTCCCAGGTCGTGTGATCCATATTTTGACCTTAAAAACATGTCATTTCAAGGTCAAGCCATACCTAACCATCTATACCATTTGGGCACACATTCAAGAGATTCAAAACATCATTCAAACACCTAAACATACCATTTCGAACATCCTATTTCATCTAACCAATATGTCATTCAAAGGCACTACATATATATATATATCAAAACATCATTAACCAACAAATCAATTTGACCATATTTCAAGCACACAACCTAGTTCATTTAACTACTACATGATACCACAAATGACCATTTCCAAGCCATCACATACATACAAAAAGAGTCTTATATACAAGTACTTAAGAATGACCAAAATGACCTAACTTGAACAAGCATTAAAAGTTCATCAAATCCAAACATAAACTTCATAAGCATAAATATACTAAATCAACCATTTACACATTCATGAACTACTATTACAAAAGGTCCTATACATGTCATATATAACCTTGGTCAAGTTACTCAAAAACTACCAAAATGGTCGTTGGATAGTGTGATTGATTCCCAAGAAGCTTCCAACCGATCGAGCTTTCGATAATCTCTAAAACAAAGAAAAGTAACTACGTAAGAAACGAGTGATTAGTAAGCTCATACGAATTCAAACATAACTTACCATTTCCTTAGCAAAAACTATAAAATATACATAATGTCATTACCAAGATAGTATAAACCTATACAAGCACCATCAAACTCACAAGTTAGTATGTTTATCCATTATACAAATGAATTTAATCATATAGTAAATAAGTTTCATATACACATCATTTAACTCATCAACCTTTTCATATGATCATGAACCATTTCATTTGTATACTTACCGCATCATTTCCTTTACTTACCCGTTGAACCATCTAGAATTACATCAGATACTCTAGAATGCTCACACACATAGTGTATCTTTCCATATAACTGTAACTTTTCCTTTTCAATAGTGCTTACACGAGCTGTGAAATGGGTCTACTCACACGAGCTGTCGAAATGTTAGCTACACGATGCTGCTCACATGAGCTGTGGAGAAATCGCAACAAATGCAGGACCTTAGCCATCAGTAGGACATTCAAGACCAACACTCAAAACATGAAATCCCTAATGACATGTCATTCGTATCCTAAGAATTCTTAAGGTTCAAACGAGATTCGTTATCCGTCGGTTATTAATACTTCGATACTTTTAAAATTTCAAGTCCATTTATATTAACACAACATAGCAAATAATCAATTTAACTAACATTAATACAATCATAGTTCATACGAACTTACCTCGATAACTAGGGTCGTATAAGTAGAATCTGAAACTAATCTGAAGCTTTAGCCTTTCCTCGATTTAAATCCAGTTGTTGTTTATCTTGATCTAAATAGATAATTTCATTCAATTAAATACTTCAAGTATTCAATTTAATCCATTATTCATATTTATGTAAAATTACAAAATTATCCCTAACATTTTAACTTTTTACAATTTAGTCCTTAAGCTCATAACTTGAATATAACTCATTTTAACCTAAATCCAATGTAACCAATGCTAAAAGGGACCTTGAAACAACCCATAATTACCAAAAATTCACAATAAAACCCATGGATTTAGACTTTAAACAATTTAATCCCTATTTCAAAATTCATAAAAAATCACTTAATAAAATATGTTTATTTTACAACCAAGATTAATAATCTATCAAATAACTTCTAAACCTATTCAAAAACAACCATGGAAAGTCCCTCAACCTTTAACAGTTTTACAAATTAACCCCTAGGCTAGCTAGATTAAGCTAAAACTAACTCAAAAACATAAAAATCATTAAAAATGAGGCTTGAAAACATACCATGCACTAGCAACCAAGCTTGGCTGAACCTAGCTTCCCTCTCTAATGGTGAAAATGATTTTGGGAAAGAAAAACCAAAAAGATGATACCTTTTTCATCTTTTAATTACTTAACCTTTTAACTTAGTTATCAAATTACCAAATTAACCTTTTAAAACTATTAAAATTTCATTAAAACCTATCCATAAACATCCACTAACTCTTTAAATGGTATAATTACCACTCAAGTTCATTAAATTTCATTTCCATAACCATTTAGCCCTTTTAATTAATAGAATTCAACTTTTACACATTTTACGATTTAGTCCTTTTTACCTAATTAACCATTTAAACATCAAAATTTCTTAACAAAACTTTAATACATCCTTAATATAATCATGTAGACATTAAATAAATATTAAAATAATAACTCACTCATCGGAATTGTGGTCCCGAAACCATAATTTCTAACACCATTGAAAACGGGTTGTTACACGTGTGGCCCACACGTCCTAGCACACGGCCGTGTGGCTTATATCAGTGCCTCACACAGACTATCACACAGCCTGGCACATGGCTGTGTGACCCAACTCAGAGAGTTACACGGCCTGGCACACGCCCTTATGACTCAAGTCAGAGAGTTACATGATCTAGACACACGTCCGTGTCATTCGCCAAAAAAGTCCCTCACATGGCTTGGACACATGCTCGTGTGAGCGAAGTCAGTGCCTTACATGGCCTACCACATGGCCGTGTGGCATCGATAGCCATGGATTCCAGCTTTCTTCGTTCACAAAATTCTTGGGTTTTCGTTACACGCCCGATACGAGTTTGACATAGAAGCAACAGAGATGATCTAGAAACCTAAAAACAACAACCAATTGACCAAATAAATGATTTAATCGAAACCAAACGCTAAAATTAACATTCAAAACTGACATACGTCAAAGAATTTCGACGCAACTCACCCAAATCAAAATTATTCGCCTATCGATAACCGAACTGTAATTACTCAAATCCTAAGTCGTTGGAGGAACGTTAAGCGTCGTTTGATCCTCTCCTAAAACGCATCGAATCAAATAAGTAATACAAAAAATGAATTTTAACACAACCTTACTGAAAGTTCAAAATTCCCAAATGTCCAACAATAACAAACACATTAAAAAGAAACGTGTTAATTAGTCACATAACTATTAGCGTGTTTCAGTCTTAGTCATCAAACTACAAAACTTTCAATTTCATAACCAATGTTATCATTCATTCTATTTTGGTCATTCCCTTGAATTGTTAATGAAAATGGTGAGATGGTCTTTTTTTTTACTTACTATAATAACATATTCAATCCTCAACATTTGCATATTCTATTAAATTAGTCCTAATTCTAAATAATTCTACAAATTTAACCCTCCACATTTATATTCAATCAATTTGGTTCCAAACATATCTTCATCATGCATCTAACCCCCTCCCCATTCTGCATCCATTTTTTCTCTCTTCTCTAAAATGGGAAAAAAAGAATCTAAACGAATCCGCTTTAGGTTTTTTCAAAGTAGTTTCTAAAAACCCAAAGCATTTTTAACTTCATCTTAAAGAAAACATGATTGCCACTTCCTCTTCTTCTATCTTCTTCCATTCGTTGACTTCAACTGTACAACTCCAAGAAAAAGCCCCCACTCCGACCTTTGCGCAGACATTCTCAAACTAGGTCATTTTGGACCCACCATCAACATTGTCGTTGCATCTCTGAGTTGTTAATTTTAGTGCTACTATATATTTTCTTCTATATATATATATATATAGAGAGAGAGAGAGAGAATTGATATGGAAATCCTTTGGGTATAATGTAAACATAGGATGATATGGTTTTTACTTACAAATTTTAGTGTATCTTTGTACTTAAGAGAGAAGCTTTTAAATTATCCATAGTGGAATTGTGGGATTTATTGCATTAGTCTTTACCTTTAGAGGAATGGTAAAGAAAATGTTTTTAACAGGCACCAAGTAACCCAAAGCTGTCAAACCCATGCTAGAGTTAGGTTTATTGGTTTCCATTTTTGTTTAAGATGTGTTTGAGAATTAAATTGATAGAATTTTTAAATGTGGAGAGCTAATTTTGTTGAATTATTTAGAATTAGGATTAATTTGATAAAATGTACAAGTGTTGAGGACTAAATATATTATTATACCAAGTAAAAAGTGCCACCTTCCCTTTTCTGTTAACAATTTAATAAGAATGACCAAAACAAAAATGAATTATAAGTTAGTGACAAATTGAAAGTTATTGTAGTTGATTAACACTTGTATAGCTCTTGTAGTTCAGTGACCACCTAATAGTTGATTAACTAATTATATAGTTTACCTAAAAAATAACTACATCATTAGTCATTAAATTATGGATAACTTTTCATTTTGATCACTTAACTAAAAAAGTTACAATTTGGTCATTTAACTATTTTAAAATTTTCATTTAAGTTACTGAACTATTCAAAAGTTTTTATTTAAGTTACTGAGCTGTTCAAATTTATTTTTTTTAGAAAAAGGTTTCGTCAAGGAGCTCCAAGTAATGAACCATCAAGCTTATTCTTATCACAAATTCACACAGAATTAAACTTAAACCGAAAGTTCAAGGATAAAGGTTAAATCAAAACAAATAGCAAAATTTCTAAAAGTGGGACTTGAACCCCTAATCTTAAACACACAAACAACACACTTAGCCACTGAAGCAAATACTTAATTATGACAAAATTTAACAAACAAAAGTCAAATTTTTGGGCATTACACTAGGTGGGTTTTTTAATGCCCAAAGGATTGAACCGTGAACGACTGATAACGTTAAGGACTAAATTGGGAATGCTTGATAACATTAAGGATTGAACTGGGCCAAAACAACTTTAAGGACTAAAGTGAAAAAAGTTATATACTTCAAGGACTAAAGTGTGCATTAATCCCATAATAAGATTTGAAACCAAGCTTTTCTAATTTGGGGTTAAAATCTTATTATATATATATATATATTTATTTATCTATATAAAATGACAAAAACATTCTCAAAATAATATAATTTACTTTGTAAAGTAAATATATTTTCATCAATTATCAACTGAGTTGGTGTTCGGTTAACTCGTGACGCCAAACTCGGCAAAAGATTTAATACTAGTGGAGTTAAAAGATATAAAATGAAAAAAAAAACACCCTCAAAACAATCTAATTTATTTTGTAAAGTTAGGATATTTTCATCATTTACCAACCGAGTTGGTGCTTTATTGACTCATGACACCAAATTTAGTAAATAGATTAATATTAGTAGTGATAAAAGTTATAAAATGACAAATTCAACTTCAAAATAATATAATTTATTTTGTAAAGTATGAATATTTTCGTTATTACCCAACTAAGTAATTGCCGGATTGACTCGTGATATCAATATTAGTAGAGAAACACCAAAATTCATAAGAAAATCAGATTCTATAATCTGGTTTATTAATTTTTGTCGCCAATTAAATTTTTTTGTTTTTTTTTTATTTTAATTAAAAATGTATAATTATATTCCCATATTTTATCATTTACCAAACAAAGACAATTTCGTTTAAAATTACACAATGCTATATAAAAATATATTTTTTTTGAAATCGTATTTTTTAAAAATAAAATAACTTGTTTTTACTAGGTTAAAAAAAATTAAAATATTATTTTAAAAGAATTGTGTGATATGTATGATACTTCTATATTATAAAATAAAAAAATTAGTTGTAAAATTACCAAAAGCCTATTCTTTTTATAAAGTAATAAATATTATTTTGAAGATATCATAAATTTCATTATAGTATAATATATAGATGTGTCATAATCTGATATCTTTATTGATGTGTATAGAATTTCTTATAAAATTTCTAATTTTAATAGCTTTGGAAAAAGATAAAGAAATTGGATTGGATTGGATTGGACTGAGTTTTTCTTTAATGCCTTTTAGAATACTATAAACCTAGTTTAGTAATGGTTTTTAAAAGTACTTTGGGGAGAAGCTAAAATTTTCAGTTTCTAAAAAAAAGAAATTTTTAGCCTATTTTTGGCTTAGGAGAAACACTTTTTTCTCTCAAAAAACAGCTTGCTTAGGAATGCTTTTGTCCAAAAGTATTTTTTTTTATCCTAAAAGTGCTTCTTAAAAGACACTCTAAGTATCATATAGTTAATAAAACTATAATTTGTGGTAAAGCAATACTAAACAGTGTTTGTTAATAAAAATTAAGGTTTTAGTGATTCAAATAGCCAGCACCATATAACTCAAATTAGGTATTAAAAATAAAAGTTAATGACGTCAAAGTTTAAATTAGAAGGACAAATTCCTAACTTAAATAATCATCCAAAGAAGTTGTAGCCACTCATTAATTGATCAAATAACATTCTTTCTTACGATTTATTTTATTTAGAAAACAGAAAGTTGTTTGGATGATTTGAGAAGTTGGTATTGAAAATAATAAAAGAAAGAAAGACTAAATGTGCTCCACACAAAAGCTTTGTGGCTAATATTAGGATTAGGCTGTTTCGATGGAAAACAACATTAATATTGGATTAATGCAACATAAACCCAACTTTTTAGTTTTCGGAGATTATTAGTTTCCTAAAATGCACACATTCCCAATTTCTGTCACATGGATACACTCTATTTCTCCACTCCTTTATTTTTAAAATTACATTTTATTTAGTGGCACCATCTTTACTATAACTTCAATATTTTTTGCTTATACAAGTAATCAATTATAAATTGAGGATGGGGATGGGGAATAATTTATTTTCTTTTTGTACACTATAGAGAAGAAGAAAAAGGTTCTCAAACATCAAACTTCCAACCTCCTATCAATTTAACTTGAAATTCACACCAGCATTGATTTTAAATCCATTCAAATCATTCTATTGATGATGCTACTGGTAATGGCATTGATTATCAATCCATTGAAATCATTCTTATTCATATAATATCAAATTCGATACAATTTCAAATTTTATCGGTTGAAATAGAAATCGATATTTTTATTCGATTTATATTTCCAACTTTCACTAATAAACATTAAGCATTACAATCCAAAAACATCAAATTAGTCGCAATTATATGAGTGGATTTTTTTAATCGCTCTGGAAAGTGAGTAAAATTCAATTCAATTCGAAAAACTCGATAAAAAATTCAAATTTTGAATTAAATAGTTCGCATTATTCGAATTATCTAAATTATTCAAATTAACTTGAATAAAAAAAATCAATTTTTTTTTGTTTAACTCGAATATGAATTATACAATTCGAGTTATCCGAAAATTCGAATAAGAAAAAGCAAAATTGCATCATTTAGATAAATGATTATTTTTTCTAAAGTTAAAAATCAAAACCATTAAGTTAAAAGACAAAATTACATTATTTTGATAAATGTTTACTCATTAACTTAAAAGGAAAAACTATTATATTATTTATATAGTTAAATAATATTGTACTTCGTCTACTAGTTAAATAACCGGTCCATGCATGTTAGGATATGTCTAACAGTATTAAATAGGTTAGTTAGTCTGTTGACTAAAGCTGTTAAACATTTGTAAAGGTAGTTACACTACCTCATTAAATACTCAGTTTGTTCTCTTAATGAAGAATGCATGAAGTATTATTTCTCATACGTTGAGTCTTTCAACATGGTGGGCCACATGCATAATGGCCTATATCGTTTTGATTTCTCTCGGATTAAAGCATGTAAACCTGGTCCAGCTGCTGCTTTGGGGTCTCCACTGGTGCATAATGTTGAAGCTTCCTCTACTCTTGGTCTTTGGCATAATAAACTTGGACACCCTTGCATGAACACACTTCATCGTATATTACGTTCTTGTAATGTTTCTTTCAAAAATAGTGACCTACCTCTTAAGTGTACAGCTTGTAAAATAGGCAAATCCCATAGATTGCCTTTTGCTGCTTCAAAAATAGTGTACTCGGCTCCTTTTGAATTAGTGACATCGGATGTTTGGGGTCCAGCTCACGTGTTGTCCAGTGGATACTCTTATTATGTTTCTTTTATTGACCAGTATAGTAGATTTACATGGTTGTATTTTCTCAAGACTAAGTCAGAAGTTGCTCGATGTTTTTCTCAGTTCTACAAGATGGTTCAAGTTCAATTTGGCCAGACAATCAAAATGTTACAGACTGATGGAGGGGGAGAGTTTCGTGTTCTCTCGGCTGAGCTTAATCGACTTGGTATCCGTCATCGAGTTACATGTCCCTACACCTCTGAACAAAACGGGGTTGTAGAGAGAAGACATCGTCATGTAGTTGAAATGGGGTTGACATTGTTGGCACAAGCTTCTATGCCATTAGAATACTGGTCTGATGCCTTCTCTCATGCGGTTCATTTAATCAACAGACTCCCTACTCTGTGTTTGCAACATATTTCTCCTTATGAGAAGCTCTATAAGGTTCAAATTGACTATACTCAATTGAAGGTCTTTGGGAGTGCTGTTTTCCTCATCTCCGACCTTTTCAAAGGCATAAGCTTCAGTTTCGATCCAGCAAATGTGTGTTCCTTGGTTTTGGATACCATCAAAAGGGGTTTAGGTGTCTTGCTGCTGATGGCCATGTGTTTCTTTCTTGTCATGTAATATTTGATGAAATGGATTTTCCTTTTCAAGCTGGTTTTCCTGGTTCACAAGGGACTAGTTCTGTCAAGTTCATTCATCATCAGTCTCCTGTCCCTGTGGTTACGATGCCCGATTCTGACTCTGATATGTTGGGCTCCGCTGCAGTTGTTAATAGTCCAATTCCATCTCCTCATTTCCCTTCTCCTATCTTGAGGTCTACAAATTCGGGCTCCTCTACTGGAAGTGATGCTGAAAATGTGATTGCACCTTTGCATAGCGTGTCTGATGCTGTCAATATACCACCATTATCTCATGTCAACCATCATCCTATGCAAACACGGTCGAAGAGTGGTATTTTTAAACCGAAAATGTTCACTTCTATCTTGGATGAAAAGGAGCCTTCCACGATAACTGAAGCTTTTCAAAGTCCTGCTTGGACTGCTGCTGCAAAGGCCGAATATAGTGCTTTAATAGCAAATCACACGTGGGATCTTGTTTACTTACCTGAAGGTCGTCGAGCCGTTGATTGTAAATGGATTTTTAAGCTCAAGCGTCATGCAGATGGTTCAATTGCTAGATATAAGGGTAGACTCGTTGTAAGAGGTTATCTTCAAGAAGCTGGAGTCGATTTCTTTGAGACGTTTAGTCCTGTTGTTAAGCCAACAACTGTCCGAGTGGTGTTGGCCCTTGCTATTTCTCGAGGGTGGTCTCTTCGACAAGTGGACGTCAACAATGCTTTTCTCAATGGAGATTTGCATGAAGAGATATACATGACACAGCCACCAGGTTTTGAACAGCATAGTGTTTATGGGAAACAACTTGTGTGCAGGTTAAGAAAGGCACTTTATGGTCTTAAACAAGCCCCTCGGGCTTGGTTTCACAAGCTGAGGGAATTTTTGCTCGCAAATCAATTTGTGGTTTCTAAAGCTGATAGTTCACTCTTCATTCGACAAACAGACACTCAACTTCTCTATGTGCTCTGTACGTCGATGACATAATAGTCACTGGCAGTGATTCCCATGGTATTGATAGTTTTGTTCAATCACTTGATACTAATTTCTCTTTAAAAGATTTGGGCCAGTTGAGCTATTTTCTTGGTATTGAGGTCATTCATACTTCTTGAGTCTTCTTGAGTCAAAAGAAGTATATTCTTGACTTACTTCAACGAGCTTCCATGGCGAAGTCGAACACTTCTCCTACTCCGATGGTCACTACATGCAAACTGTCTGTTCATGAAGGAACTCCTATTGAAGATGATCGACTATTCAGAAGTATTGTGGGTGCATTACAATATGTGGTTGTAACGAGATCGGACATTGCGTTCTCAGTAAATAAAGCCTGTCAATTTATGCATCGGCCGTTGGATACTCATTATAGAGTCAGAAAAGAATTTTTGCGGTATCTACAAGGGACACTAGATTTTGGCTTAAATTTCACTCGGACCTCGAAACTATTACTTGAAGGATATTCTGATGCGAGTTGGGCGTCAGACACTGATGATCGTAGGTCGACTTTAGGGTTTTGTGTCTTCTTGGAAGGTAATCTAGTTTCTGGGAAGCGAGAAAGCGATCGATCGTCCGTTCCACAGCGAAGGCAGAATACAGGAGCTTAGCTCAGGTCAATGCGGAAATGGTTTGAATTAAATCGTTGCTGTCTGAACTTGGTGTTTCTACTCTTAACAAAGCCATGCTCTGGTGTGATAGCTCAGCTGCAGTTGCTGTGGCCAACAATCCTGTGATGCATTCAAAATTTAAACATGTGGAGTTGGATTTGTTTTTTGTCAGGGAAAAAGTTGCGGATGGTTCTTTTGGAGTTGGTCACGTGTCTGGACAAGATCAAGTTGCCGATATATTGACTAAGCCTCTGTCAGTTGGTTTGTTTGATAGGTTCAGGAAGAAACTGCGTGTTGTTTTCAAGGGAGAAGTGATATTACCAGAGGGAAGAGATCGATAAGCATGGGGCATGTTAGGATATGTCTAACAGTATTAAATAGGTTAGTTAGTCTGTTGACTAAAGCTGTTAAACAGTTGTAAAGGTAGTTACACTACCTCATTAAATACTCAGTTTGTTCTCTTAATGAAGAATGCATGAAGTATTATTTCTCATACGTTGAGTCTTTCAACAATGTAAACGCAATATTAAGTGTAAATAATAGGATTTGTTAACTCGATTCGACTTGACTCAAAAAATTTTGACTCGATTCGATTCAATTCGAAAAAAATTCAAATTGAATTCGGTTACTAAAATAAGATTCGTCAACTGGACTAATTCAAATTTTTTTGACTTGATTCGACCGAATACTCACCCCTATATGCTGTTACCAGATATAAATTTTTGACTCGTGAAAGAAAAATAGGCTGAAATATCCACAAATCCAGATACGTAACAAAACTTATGAAATGAAAATAGAACCCAAGAAACCCCATTTACAAAAATGGCAGCTGAAGCAGTCACAACTAGAAAATCTGCTTACATTCTAACCTTCATAAGTTCTTGGCTATGGATCGAAATTCCGACAATTCTAACAGTCATAACACCGATCCAATCTCATGCCTGCAAATGAAAGCTATCTAGTAGAAGTGAAAACGGTTCCGTTCAGATCAATTTTGGAAACATATTTGCCATTACTATCAAGTACTTTGGATTTTAAAAGCCCAAGCGAACAAAAATATATTAAAAAATCAAACGGAACACTACGATTCAATCGGTTTTCCATTTTCTCAACTATTTAGCTAAAAGGAATCTGACCTACTTAGTCAACTGAATCCTATTCAAATGAGAAGAAAAGTTTCTATAATCAGATTTGCAGATTTTAGGGTTTATGCACTTGCCTTGCTAGCAATGTTGCAAGAAAGCCTCATAGAGGCCCTCACCAGAAGTTGCACATGTACTCTGGATATACCTGTATTCACCCACCAAATCACATAGGAAAATTGCACAATCAGTTTTAAGAGTAAAACACGTCATGGGAGAAAACCGAAAGCAACAGTAATTTTTTTCCAATGCCGCTGGCGAAGAGAATGAAGACCAAGCTTATCGGTTATTTCAGCTGCATTCATTGCATTGGGAAGATCTTGCTTATTCGCAAATACAAGTAAAACTGCATCTCTCAGTTCGTCCTGAAATATAAATATATACATATACATGTATTATAATTGGTTTACAAAGTGTGTTTTTCTTCCAAGTGTCAGAGAAGAGTTAGGGATGACAACGAATAATGCAAATTTGAATATTTGCAGATATTCAACTTGCTTTTTACATATTCAAATATTCTAATTACTATCGGTAGCGGATGGGGATATTAACTCTCAGATATCTATTATCTAAATTCATTTTACTTTTGTGAATTATGGATTTGGATTCAGATATCTATTATCTAAACATACCTCATTCAACATCCTATGCAATTCATCCCTTGCCTCAACAAAACGGTCCCTGTCATTGCTATCGACCACAAAGATGAGACCCTGAGCGTTCTGGAATTAGTGCCTCCACAGAGGACGGATCTATATTTGAAAAATAAAGTTGGTGACAAGATAATATTGTTATATGTTGCCGAAAATATGGGATGGATCTTGAAAATTAGATTCTTATGTACCTAATATAGAAATATACTGCACTAGTTTTTAATATGCATACCTTGTCTTGACCACCAAAATCCCAAACAGTTAAGCTGATTATATTCCACTGTCTCAACATTGAATCCTGCAAAGAAGTATGAACCAAACTTAAACAGACTATCGCCTTGGACTTGGTAAACCACTGAAAGTCATCTAACTAGGGAAAATAAATCCATATAATAATCTTTGCATATATATTCGGATGCATTTTTTATAGCATTGTGATTATCAAGATTGTAGACGTAATGAATGCTATCGCTATCAATTGCAGTAAACATGAAAGGTGTAAAGAACCAAAACAGCAAAATAAGGGCTGTAATGTCGTGCTATGGCTGATGTTTAAATCCCTAAGAGGATCAATAGCCAGAAACTCCTACCTTATAAAGCCCACAAACTCAGCAAAGCAAACGTATTTAATAACCCATTCTTCCTATTGAAAACATGCCCTGAAGTTCATTGCAATCATTTATATCCATACCGTAGAATGTTCAGATAACATAAGCAGGAACTCCTACTTATAACAGCTCACCAACTCAGCAAACCAAAAATCGGTATTTAATAACCCATTCTTCCTAACAGAAGCGTGCCTTGAAGTTCATTTAAGTAATCTACTATAACTTACCACAGAATGTTCAGATAAAACAGGCAGGAATTCCTATTTCTCCCTCAAATTGACAAATCATACCAAATCGGATTATCTAAAGCTGTTTTCCTTTCCAAACAAAGATAAAATTACATGGTTCAACAATGAACAGTAACATAAAATTCAATGCTACGATCATTCATAGACCATGCTTCTCCAACGCTTCATTTTCTTACCCCTGTTCGACACTTGTGTCCGAAACATAAGTACAAAGATATAACCTCCAATGATATTCTAAATAAATTGTTAAAATTGAGGGACCCAAATCCTTGTTAAAATAAAACACAGTAGTAAAATAAAATAAAAGTAAAATCCATACAGAACTACATTTATTTTATTTTATTTTAGAATAAGGTTTTTCAACCTTATTACACTTCATCTATTTGATATTGATTAGAATAAGGTGTTTCAACCTTGTTACATTCATTCTATTAGAATATGATTTTTCAAGCCTATAAATAGACATAGTCTACTCCTCTTGTATTCATTCGAATTCAACATAGTGAATTATCTTCTCCTCTACCCGTGGTTTTTTTTCCGAAAGGGTTTTCACGTAAAATCTGTGTGTTCTTTATTTTTTTTCTCTTTTCTTTGTGATACATTGTCATTATCGACGTTCTATTTTTTTAATAAATTGATATCAGAGCTCAGAACATTTTTTAATAAATTGTGATACATTTTTTTCCATTCATCAACATTACATTTCATTGCATGCAATAAATTTCATGAAATCTAAAAGTGCGTCGAGTTCAGAACTCTAGTTTTGATTCTTTAAATTTATTCAATGTATATAATAAGTTTCAGTAATCCATCAATTTTATGATTCTTTAAATTTAAAAAGTTCCCTTTTTATTTTTATTTTTTTGCATATGATCAATGACTCGATCGAATGCATATAATAAATTGATATCTACATTTGAATTTTAAAGAAATTACATATATTTATTTGAATTTTATCTCTAATATAACATTTATTTGAATCCACAAATCATGATAAAAAAAATCCAAAATTTGCGATTACTGCACCGTGGAGTTGCATAAACATCGCAATATCATATACTATATCATTACATTACATAAAAAGTAATTTTTTTTGTAGCAGTAAGGAAGAACACATCATATTACGTACGTATGTGGATACATACATACATACACAAATTAAATTTATGAATGTTTGAAAATATTTTAATATAATCAACAAGCTTTGAGTATAGTTGAAAGGTATATTGCACAGTTAAGAGAGTATAAATTCAAGCTTTGGAAACAATATTATTGGAAGCGTAACTATAAACTCCAAACATTGATTCTAAAATAGACATAGAAAGTACCAAAAACATATTTTGATATAAATTATAAATGTATTCAAATTTTTAAAAAATTTAAATAGGGTATAATAAAAGGGTATTATTTAATACATAAATGGTGGAAAAGTTTTAACTTTCACAATAAGTTGAGATTTTAACACATGCTCTATTTATTTATTAATTTTTAAATACAACTTAAAAAAAAAATTCTCATGTATCAAGCAATTATCTATAAGGATCTAATACTCTTAGAAAGAGGTTTTCTCTTTCTCAAACTAAGATATTTTATAATCTTATTTACAAAAACAGACTACCATTAAACTTTATACTAAAACCAAGTAATTTAATACAACTTATTCCATGTCAGCTTAATAACTTCAAGTCCTCCAATGCTTCCTTTCTCTAACTTGGAAGTCCACAACTATATTGAATCTATTTCATATCTTTTGCCAATGGCATCTAAGTTTAAGAAATCGATTGGTTGTTTGAATCGGATTAAGTTGAGAATTAGTTGGAGTATTGGTCCGGAAAGAGTTTTTAAATTGATTGATTTGAAAACTAGTACAAATCGATAGAACAGATAAAAAAATCGGTTGAATTGGATTTTTTTAATTTTTAAGTTTTTTCTGAATATTTAATAAATTTTAATCAGATTGATTGGACTAACGAATTGGTGATATGACCAGTTCAAATACCAATAAGATTTAAAAATAAGTAGTATAAAACTATTCACATTTTAAATTTAAGATTATTGAATGTGTTTGGGAAAAAACTTCTCATAGAGCATGTATAAGGTACAAATCACAAAAATCTTGTTTTCCAAAAGTCTTCCGTTTCCAAATCCCTTATTTCACGCGGGAAATACACCGTTAATAATATAAATTCCACACATTTTCTCTCTATAAATACGCCTCAAATGCTGAAGGGAAAATAATTAAAACCCTAATTTGTGTGTGTTCCTTTTTCAAGTAATTTTCGATGGCAACTTTTTTAGGATCAATTGAAGAGATGAAGAAAGTGTTCAACAAGTTCGACAAAAACGGCGACGGAAATATCTGTCGCGAAGAACTGAAGTCGATCCTAAGTGCCTTAGGTTCTCCACCTTCTTCGGATGAAGTTGATCAGATAATGTTGGAGATGGACAAAGACGGAAATGGCTATATCGATCTAGACGAGTTCATTGCCATCCATGGAATCGGTGGAGACGAAAGCCAGTGCGGGAATAAAGAATTGAAAGATGCGTTTGACATGTACGATCTGGATAAGAACGGGCTGATTTCGGCTAACGAGTTGCACGCGGTGTTGAAAAAGTTGGGGGAGCAGTGCTCGTTGAGTGATTGCCGAAGAATGATTAGTAAGGTCGATGAAGATGGCGATGGAAACGTTGATTTTCAAGAGTTTAAAGAAGATGATGGGTAATGCTTGAAATAATTTCGTAAAAGATTCCAGGTTAAGTATTAGGGCTTTAGTTGGATTCTTTCTAGCTATTATTGATTAATAACTAGAATGCTTCCACTGATTATTTAGTTTTGTAAAAATTTAAAGGTGGTAGTATGCTCAAAGTTGTTACATCTCTTGTATTTTTTTTTTTAATTTAAACTATTTTTTATCACTTTATGTTCAATTTGTTGATATGATATTTTTAAAATTAAAAAAAATATACTTTCTTAGTATTCATATAATAAAAAAATAACAGTAACAGTTTTAACAATTTTTAAAAATTCAAATAAGTATTTTAATTAGAATAAAATATCTAAACTAACTAATTAGCACCGAATAATGTCAAAATTAAAACCCAAATTTGAGCAAAATATATAGGGATCAAAATTGAAATTAATAATATTCTTATATAATCTTTAAAATATAGAGGGATTAGAACTAAAATTTAGCCATTATTTTTGGAAAAAAAATTGACAAGTGTCTAAATTATTTGAAAATTATAGTATAAAAATTAAAATTCAAATACAATAATCAAAATTAAAATTTAACATTCTTGTATAATCTTTTTTAAGAAGACAAATGTGAAGTATGGATAAAAAAATTTTAAGGTAATGAAATTCACTTTCTTATAAAGTTTTTGTTATTTTATAAAAATTTATTCCTGAGTTTTATATTTGTTTTATAAAAATTAAACCAAAAAGAATCTCATTTATTTGTAGATACAAATTAGGGTTTTAGTTTATTTCAGTGAAGCCCTTTTTTATGAAATGTGAATAGATTGATTTTTTTTTTTCCTTTTCTAATATTTTAATAAATTATTTTTTTATCCTTCATGTCTTTTATGTTTAAAGATCGGGTTTTTTTTTATTAAAAAAGCCAACATTGTTTATGAAAATAGGCCACTTAAAATATTATTTACTGGAATGATTCAAAAAAATGTAAAACGCGCCTACGTGAAGCGTTTTTAGAGG
Organism: Gossypium sturtianum; assembly: GCA_025698515.1. Lineage (NCBI taxonomy): Eukaryota > Viridiplantae > Streptophyta > Magnoliopsida > Malvales > Malvaceae > Gossypium > Gossypium sturtianum. The sequence goes on from CM046951.1 coordinate 20,384,228, forward strand.
AAAACGTAGAAAAACGCACTGACAGGGACACACTTTACCCCGTGTCAGCAAAAGCGCGTTGACGTGGGCGCAGTTTACCCCGTGCTCGGACTAAATTTCAAAAAATGTCATTTTTTAAAAATATTACAAAAATAAACAATTTTTTTGAAAATTTACGATAATAAGCCTTTATAAAGACCCAAAGTGGCAACACCATTTTTTTTATTTATTTCAAGGTGCCACCAATTAATATGAAAATAAAACTTACAAAACAAATCTTTATATAGACCCAAAGTCTCATTTCCCTTGTTTTCTTAAGCAATATGGGATGTGAGATATGTGTATATATAGAGTCATGAATAGGTTTGCAACTTGTTCCTAGACAATGTGTGATTCCTTCCTCTTTTAACTAACAACATAAGATTAAAGGCTACACTATATTTTATAATTTTTTTACAAAACAAATTCTATTTTTTTTTTTATATTTTGTTAACATTTTCTCATATTATAAAATTATCTTTTGAGATCTTTAATCTTGTTGTATTTTAGAATTGTTAGCATATACAAAAGGACTATTAAAAAAAAGAATAAATTACACATATAAAACTTGTACATGCAGTAATCTTCTATTCAATTTTAAATGTTTGAAGTTAATATTCATGCAATTCTAATTTTTAAAATAATTTTCCATTATTTCAATTTAGAAGTTATAATTTTAATTTTTTAATTTTTTAATTTATTTTATGTTATGAATGATTGATTAATAAATAAATGGTGAGTATTTGGTACTCAAATAGTATTTTTTTTTTGTAATTTTAAAAAATCGATATCTCTTTTTTTAAAATATTTATTTTTTAAATATTTTACTATACTCATTAATTTTTTAATCCTAATTTTAATTTTAATTTTAATTTTCATCACCTAATGAGTGCTGATAAATTTATTTCATATATATTTTGACTAGATAGATAATCTATTTAAACATAGTATATAATTATGTTAAATAATTTTTTTATAGAAATATATAATATACAAAAAATTTAATAATTATTTTTCATATTTTTATATCTAGATTAAATTACATTAATAGTCACTTAACTATGATTTTTTGGCTATCGAATTATAAAAACTTACAAAATGATCACTCTACTATTAGTAATTTTTTAAATATTTTTTTAATATTTTACTATACTCATTTTATTTTTTATAATTTTTTTTTACTTACAGAGTTTAAAAAATTTATTTATAATGTAACAAATGTTAACTTTTTGTAAAAAAATTAAACTCTATAAGTAAAAATATATAAAATATAGTGTAGCCTTTAATTGTATGTTGTTAGTTAAAGAGGAAAGAATCCAACATTGTCTAGGAACAAGCTGCAAACCTATTCATGAGTCTATATATACACATATTTCACATTCAACATTACTTAAGAAAATAAGGGAAATGAGACTTTGGGTCTATATAAAGATTTGTTTTGTAAGTTTTATTTCCACATTAATTGGTGACACCAAAAAAAAAAATGGTGCTGCCACTTTGGGTTTTTGTCAGCACGCTTTTCGGTGTTTTTTCTAAAAATACTTCCACGTGCATTTTATATTTTTTGAGCTATTTCAATAAATAATATTTTAAGTGGCCCATTTTCATAAATAATGTTGGAAATTAACTTTTTTTTAATAAAATATCCTCTCTAAAATTATAATGTATCTTTACATTTCAAATAAAATTTAATGAAAAAAACTTGACAGTGTGATTTAGCTTACGTAAATTAGAATGTCTCTTTGTTATACTTGGTGAAATAATATTAAATTTTTAATTGAATATACTATTTATATCATTTTTATTAGTTTCATAATTTTTTTAATATTTTAATAAATTAATTTTATTATCCTTTAATCTGTTTTACAATTTATGTTTAGATTCGTAGTTACTGTGAAAAATATAAATATCGGTAATGACAATATATATCGCAAAGAAAAGAGAAATAAAATAAAGAACACACAGATTTTACGTGGAAACCCTTTCGGGAAAAAAACCACGGGCAGAGGAGAAGAAAAATTCACTATGCCGAATTCGAACGATTACAAGAGGAATAGACTATGTCTATTTATAGGCTTGTAAAACCTTATTCTAATCAAAGTAAAAATATATTATGCTAATAAATGCTAAATATATTATACTCATAAATACTAAATCTTCTAGAAAGAAGATATATTTTGTTTAACTTGACTTGCAAGCAATATCTTAGAATTTGGGTCACACAACTCTAACAATCTCCACCTTGACACGAATTCTCAACAAACAAGTTCTTCATCGCGAACTCTCAACGAACAAGTTCTCCACCTCTTCCATAAAACCCCTTAAGGGTTTAACTTCAACAATGAACACCAACCAAATCTAAGCAATGCTCAAACTTGGTTATAGGAAGTGACTTAGTCATCATATCTGCAGGATTTTCATGAGTACTAATTTTGCTCACAACAATATCACTACAAGCAATAATATCACGAACAAAATGATACCGAACATCAATATGTTTTGTTCTCTCATGAAACATTTGATCTTTTGTAAGGAAGATGGCACTTTGACTGTCACAAAATACTGTGCTGATTTAAAGGTCTTCATTGAGCTCACTAAAGAGTCCCTTCAACCAAATAGCTTCTTTACAAGCCTCGAGAATCGCCATTTACTCAGCTTCATGGGTAGACAAACGCGTGTAGTTTGCAAAGTAGCTTTCAACCGATTGCACAACCTCCGATTGTAAAGACATAACCAAAGAGAGATCTTCTTCTATCAAGGTCTCCAAAGAAAATCAGCATCAACATACCCAATGACTCCATCTCTAGTTCTTCCAAATCGTAAGAAAACATCGTAGAGTACCTCGTAAGTATCTTAAAATCCACTGAACTGCTTTCCAATGTTCTTTACCGGGATTCGCCATGTATCTGCTAACTGCACTGACTGCATATGATAAATCTGGACGTGAACAAACCATAGCATACATGAGAGATCCCACTGCACTAGAGTATGGAACATGTGACATGTACTCAATCTCATCATCTGATTGTGGAGACAAAGCCGATGAAAGTCTGAAATGGGCTGCTAAAGGAGTACTAACAGGCTTAGCACTCTGCATATTGAACTTGCAAAGAACTTTCTCAATATACCCCTTCTGACTTAGGTACAATTTACTTGCTTTTCTATCTCTGAGAATCTCCATACCAAGTATCTTCTTTGCTGGTCCCAAATCTTTCATCTCAAATTCTTCACTTAGTTGGGCTTTGACCTTTTTTATCTCTCATTTATATTTTGCTACTATCAACATGTCATCAACATAAAGTAATAGATACACAAAAGAACCATTCCTGTTTTTCTTAAAGTAAACACAGCTGTTAAAACTACTTCTTTTAAAATCATGAGAATCATAAAGGAATCAAACCTCTTGTACCACTGTCTTGGTATCAAGTTTTTCAAATCAAAAAGGGACTTTTTCAAAGCAAGCAAACATAGTCCTCTTTTTTCGAGATCAGAAACCTTCTGGTTGTTGCATGTAAATATCTTCCTCAAGTTCTCCATGCAAAAATGCAGTTTTTACATCTAACTGGTCAAGCTCCAAATCATGCATAGCCACAATACCAAGCAAAGCTCGAATCGAACTATGCTTCACAACTGGGGAGAACACATCTGTGAAGTCCACACCTGGAATTTGACTGTAACTCTTTGCAACAAGCCTTGCTTTATATCTGGGTTCTTCAACTCCTGGAGTCCTTTCTTTCTTTTTAAACACTCATTTATAGCGAACAGCCTTTTTACCTTTAGGAAGTTTCACAAGATCCTATGTTCTATTTTTGTGGAGTGATTCAATCTCCTCTTGCATAGCAAATATCCAATTTTCTAAGTCTTCACAGCTAACCGCCTCAGAATAATTAGACGGCTCTTGGTTTGCATCTATATCTTCAGCCACATTTAAAGCATAAGCAACTAGATCAGCCTCAGCATACTTCTTTGGAGGCTTAATTTCTCTTCTGGTTCTGCTTTTTGGCGATAGAGTATTGTGGTGAAGAAGCAACTCTATTCTCAATTTTTATAATCGATTTGAGGAGTCGTCTGTATTAACTGATGCTCCACCGCTTTTGATTTTCTTTATTGGAAGAGTCTTTAAGAGATAAGTTAGGTAGCATAGCGCTTTCATCAAAAATAACATCTCTGCTAATCACAACTTTTCTATTTTCAAGACACCATAACTTATACCCTTTTACACCACTTTTTATAACCAAGAAAAACACATTTAATGGATCTCGGTTCCAATTTTCCATTATCAACATGAGCATACGCAGACATCCAAAGATCTTTAAATCGTAATAATTAGCGGGATTACGGACCATACCTCTTGTGGAGTCTTTTTCTCAATGGCAACGGATGGAGATCGGTTGATCAAAAACATGCAAGAGGAAGCGCTTACCCAAAACGACTTTGGTAAGTTGGCATTTGAAAACATACATTGAACATTCTCCATGATCGCTCGCTTCATTCGCTTCGCAACGCCGCTTTTCTTGGAGTATGACGAATCGTCAAGTGTCTCACAATCCCTTCGACTTGTACAGTTTTATTAAACTCATCGTAACAAAACTCTAAGCCATTGTCTGCAAGCGAGGTATTTTATTTGTTTTTCTGTCTATTTTTCAATCATAGTTTTTCAAGACTTAAATGCGGAAAACACATCACTTTTTTGCTTCAGGAAAAATGCCCAAACTTTTCTGGAAAAATCATCAATAAAAGTTAGCATATAATTAGCTCCACCTCTTGAAGGCACTTTTGATGGCCCCCAGAGATCAGAATGAATATACTCCAACGTTCCCTTCGTGTTATGGATTCCTCTGGTGAATCGAACTCTCTTTTGCTTCCCAAAAACGCAATGCTCACAGAACTTCAGTTTGCAAATTCCTTGCCCATCAAGAAGTCCTCTTTTGCTCAATTATGTCATGCCATTCTCACTCATATGCCCTAGGCGCATATGCCAAAGTTTAGTAATATCATCATCTGATAAGGAAGAGGAAGCGGCAAACAGCATCACCAATAATGAGTAGAACCTCAGAAACATATATAACTTGGCAATCTTTCTCTCGCCTTTCATCACAACGAGGAACCTTTAGAAATCTTCAAAATCCCACTTTCAGCTGTGTATTTATACCCTTTTGAATCAAGAGTACTTAACAAAATTAAATTTCTCTTCAATTCTGGAACATGTCGTATGTCACTAAGTATTCTGACAACTCCATCAAACATCTTAACTTTAATTGTTTCAACACCTGCGATTTTACACGAAGCATTATTTCCCATCAAAACAACACCTTCGTATTAATCGCTTTGTAATTTGTAAACCAATCCCGATTGGGACTCATGTGGAAGGTGCAGCCTGAATCAAGTATCCACTCCTCGCTCACTTTAGAATTATTGACAGAAGCGGCTAGAAGTTCACAATCGCTGTAGTCTTCTACAACATCAGCTTCACCAGAATTTTCTGGTTGTTTTCCCTTTTGATTCGTAGCCTCCCTTTTAATCTTGTTCTATAGCTTATAGCACTTAGATTTAATATGCCCTTTCTTCTTGCAGAAGTTGCAAGTTTTACCTCTGTTTGAAGACTTCGATCTACCCTTAGATTTACCGCGAGGATTCTGTTCCTGTGTCCTTCCACGATCATCATCAGTATTCCGATCTTGTCTCCCACGAACAATGAGACCCTCTCCCTGAGAGTCGGGTTTAACCACAAGATGCTTCATCTTATCATACGAGGTCAAAGAATCATAAACCTCATCAACCGTGAGAGACTCACGGCTATATAAAATCGTGTCTCTCAAGGTTGAATAAGACGGGGCAACGAATAAAGTAGAATCAACCCTAGATCTTCCTTATCATAATCGAACCTCCATGGCCTCCAAGTTTGAGAGAATTTCTTTAAACATCATTAAGTGTTCGTGCACGAATGCACCTTCCTCCAAACGACGAGCATAAAGACGTTGCTTCATATGCAACTTGTCGGTTAGAGTTTTCGACATACATATTTGTTCTAGCCTCTTCCATAATGCAAGAATGTCTTCTCTTTTATCACATCTTGCAAAATTTTGTTAGACAAATGCGTATGTAATCGTGTTAATGCCTTTCGATCCTTGCGCTTCTTCTCTTCCTCCGTCAATGTCGAAGGCATCTTATCTACCTAGCGGGCTTCCTCTAAATCCATCCGTAAGAACCGATCAGTATCTTTATCCGCCACAATGCGAACTGTGTTGCGATCCAATAGTAGAATTTCATACTTCAAAGATGCCATTACCGTGATCGAGATGAAAAACCCTAAGCTCGATACCAATTTGTGAAAAATATAAATGTCTCAGAATGACAATATATATCGCAAAGAAAAGAGAAATAAAATAAAGAACACACAGATTTTACGTGAAAACCCTTTCGGGAAGAAAACCACGGGCAGAGGAGAAGAAAAATTCACTATGTCGAATTCGAACGATTACAAGAGGAATAGACTATGTCTATTTATAGGCTTGTAAAACCTTATTCTAATCAAAGTAAAAATATATTATGCTAATAAATGCTAAATATATTATACTCATAAATACTAAATCTTCTAAAAAGAATATATATTTTGTTTAACTTGACTTGCAAGCAATATCTTAGAATTTGGGTCACACAACTCTAACAGTTACTCCTCTCAATAATATTGTCTTTAAAATTTGAATTTACATTTTCTCATTAGGAATGCAATGTATGTTACCAACATCTCTACTTTCTAGAATAAAATTATTTAACTTTTGATTAGGGGTGGAGCCAAGGGCGGGTAGGCAGGGGCCCCGGTCCCCCTAAAATGAAAATTTTAGGGATTTTGAGAGGTGGGATCGTTCAAACCGCATGAGTCTAATGATCATGAGCACAGCATTCCAAAAGCCACTATGGGCAAAGAATCTGAAGAGAATACTCAGGCCAAATGTTTCCTTAACGAAATTGAGAAATGTTTTGCCAAAAATGATAAGATTGAGATGACATCACTTCTGACTTCTTTGATGTCTGTGAAGTATAAGGGTCAAGGAAATGTAAGGGAGTACATTATAGAGATGATTCATATTGCTTCAAGACTTAAGGCACTTAAGATCAAGCTTTCTGAGGAATTGATTGTTCTTATGGTTTTGGTATCACTTACTGCACAGTTTAACCAATTTAAAATTAGTTACAACTGTCAGAAGGAGAAATGGACTCTAAATGAGCTCATTTCTCATTGTGTGTAAGAGGAAAAAAGGTTGAAACATGATAAGTCTGAAAGTGCTCATTTGGCCAGTGCCTCTAAAGACAACAACTTACATTCTAAATAGAGTACTCACTAAAGCAGCTGCAAAAACACGTTATGAGTTTTGGACATGTCAAAACCCTAGTCTAAAGCACTTACACATTTGGGGATATCCAACTGAGGCAAAGCCTTATAAGCCACATGAAAAGAAATTAGACTTCAAAATAGTGAGCAACTACTTTATTGGTTATTCTGAGCGATCTAGGGGCTATAAGTTTTATGATCCCACAATTAGGAATATTTTTTAGACAGGAACTACAACATTTCTTGAGGATGTTGAGTTTGGAGGGAGAAATAAGGTTAGAGACATTGGTTTTGAAGAGAAATTGGATTCTAACTCAATTTTTGCTATCACTTTTAACGATGTTCAGGTTATCATACCTATCATTGATCAAGAAATGAATTCAGAACCTCAACAAGACAATGTTGAACAACTCTCTATTCAAGATGAGGTAATTGCTCCAGAAGAAAAAACTCAATAACCTCAAGAACAAATGTCATTAAGGAGGTCCACAAGAGAAAGGAAAAATGCTATTTTAGATGAATATGTTGTATTTCTTCAAGAACATAAGGATAACAATAGAATGATCGAAGATGATCCAATCAACTTTTGTCAAGCCATGAAAAGTTCTAATTCTCAAAAGTGGATTGATGGCATGTAAGAAGAGTACAAGTCTATGCAAGACAATAAAGTTTGGGAACTTATCTCATTACCTAAATGTGCAAAACCAATTGGTTGTAAATGGATATTTAAAACCAAGAGGGATGAAATTAGTAACGTGGAAAGGTATAAGGCACATCTTATAGCTAAAGGATATGCTTAGAAAGAAAGCATTGATTTTACAGAGACTTTCTCTCTAGTTTCATCAAAAGACTTTTTTAGGACAATCATGACGCTTGTTACTCATCTTGATCTTGAGTTACATTAGATGGATGTTAAGACTGGGTTTTTCAATGGTGACATTGAAGAAACAATTCATATGGTACAACCAAAAAACTTTGAGTCGAGAGACCCAAAGAATATAGTTTGCAAATTAACAAAATCCATCTATGGACTCAAACAAGCTTTCCGTCAATGGTACCACAAGTTTCATCAAGTAATTGTCTCGTTCAGTTTTTAGATGAATATTATTGATGATTGTGTGTATCACAAATTCAATAGGAGTAAGTATATATTCATGGTTCTACATGTCAATTACATTTTGCTTGCCACTAATGATATAGGCTTATTGTACGAAACCAATAGGTTTTTATCTAAGCATTTTGAGATGAAAGACCTTGGGACGGTTCTTTTGTTTTAGGAATTCAGATACATCGAGATTGATCTTGGGGTATTCTTGGATTGTCACAAAAGAGTTATATCGATAAAGTACTAAAAAGGTTTGGAATGCAAGGTTGTAGACCAAGTGACACCCCTATTGCTAAATGAGACAAATTTAATCTTACTCAGTGCCCTAAAAGTAACCTTGAAATTCAGGAAATACAAAAGATTCCTTATGCATCAGCTATTGGAAGTCTAATGTACGCTCAAGTATGTACGTGTTTGGATATTGCGTACATTGTTAAGATGTTAGGCAGACATTTAAGCAACTTAATATGGACCATTGGATAGCAACCAAGAGGGTTATGAGATATCTTTAGGAAAAAAAAAGATTACATGCTCACATATCAGAGGTTTGATAAGTTAAAGATCATCAGGTATACAGACTCCGATTTTGATGGAATATTGATGCAAAATTGTCACTAGGGTGCAAATTGTGATAATAATTGGTAGTCTTTTATTCCAAAAACAATAGGAGCACATCAAAGTCAAAGCACATAGACTTTAACTTCCTGGTTGTTAAAGTAAAAGTTCAGAGTTGTTAGTTGCTTATAAAGCATATTAGAACAAACTTCATGATTGCAAACCTGCTTACTAAGGGACTACACCCAAGGTTTTATAAGTGCACACTACTCATATGGGTGTAATGTCATTCCAAGATATTCAGTTTTAGTGGGAGTTTGTAATTTTAAATGCTTTACTGTTATAGACAAATTTTCGATTATTTCAACTTAAGGTTATTTTCTACAGAAATAAAGGTTATTTGGTTTATTCACACTCTAATTTTGGTAAGGTTTGATCTCACTAAGGTTAAGGAGGGTCGGTTGGAAATAGGCATGTTTGGTTCACATTGCATGTAATTTACATGCTACACATCTATACTTGATCTATGGCATTTGGTTATGTTAATATACGTGATCAAGGATAGATTTAGTTACGATATATGTAACGAAAGTCGTCTTGATTCTATGTTAATATAGTTAATGGATGAGATTGTTCGAAATAACTTTTGGATATGATAGTAAAATTTTGAGCTCATAAGGTTATATAATGACATGTAATTATAGAGTAAATAATATATATATGTGGTCCAAGTGAGAGATTGTTGGAAAATATGGACATCACATATATAATAATAGTAATTACATGTATATTATTTACTATCATAAAAGATTATCTAAATTAAAAGTGATCTAATTTGGTTAAAGTTTATTGGGCTTTAGCTATTAAATAATGTATGGGCCAAATATGTGTAGATACTCTAGTAACTACATTCTAATTGATGATGGGCTGATTAGAAATTAGGGTTAATATGGAAAAGTTATATATTAAGGTTATGGTCCCCAAATTACACATACCTAACTTTTCTAATATCCCATCTCATCTTTACAAAAGAGAGAGTCGCCTTCTATAAATTACTTGTGTGCTAATTTGGAAGATCAAAACTATAAGATCCAAAGATTTCAAGAAATTGATGGATTTAAATACACTTTCGCATCTAGTTTTATTTTTTAATTTTGTTTTTGATGATCTGACATGATAAATCTTGATTTGTTAAGTTTTATATCATATCTTATTTTACGGTTCTAACATTTGGGTCAAACTAAATACTCGAGCTTGAAGTGTTTTTTTGCGAAATTCGAATGGTGACAAGCTAGGTAAAGACGGATAGAAGCCATAATCGAAATATTAGAACAATTGAGCGATGGACAAGATGTGAGGAGCCTTCATTTCTAGTTTCAAATATTCAAATGGGTTAAGGCAAACCCATTCTAATGATAATTATAAATAATAATAAAAATTGAGAGAGATGAATGAAGGCTTGTGGCTCTAGTGTTGAAAGAAAAGGGAAAAATGATGGGTTTTAATAACTAAAAGGAAAAAGGGTTAGGCGTAAAAAGAAAAGGTGATGAATGACGATGATGTTGAAGCTAACGCATGAGATGGAAAATTTTGGTGAAAACAACGAAGAAGGGAAGAAACCAAATAGCTTTTTTTCCAATGTTATAAAATAATTAAATGTATTAAATAAATTTTGTAGTTGTGATGGTTTTAATTGTTGAATTAATTAAAATTAAAATTAAATTGATAAAATGCGTAAGTGTTGAGAATTAAAAGTGTTATTATATAATTTTAAAAGGTCACGTTATTATTTTTATTAATAATTTAACGAAGATAGATCGAAACAGAATCAACCGAAAATATTAATGATAAAATTGAATGTTTTTACAGTTTGATGACCAAAAAAAAGAAACACCACTAATAGTTAAGTGACTAATTATATAATTTATCTTAATTTTTTTTATAAAATGTCATATCTGATATTTATCATGATTATTTTTATAAAATGTACTTTACATTTTTATTTTCATCTTTTTTCAATTTTACCCTTATTTATTTATTTTTATCTTTTAGTTATACTTACCACTGTTTATTTAGAGTACGAATCTCACATCATAAAAGGTGAAAAGATATGACAAACAATGTCACATGTTGCTTTGGAAAAGTTAAGGGCATGTTTGGTTGGAGAAGCATTCTTTACATGAACACAAAATTCAAGTTTCCATTTTCGAAACTTCTTCTTAATATTTATTTAAATGAAATAAAAGTTTAAATACTTTTATGATTGTTGCCAACAATCGAAAAAAAAGTATTATATTGTAAATACGATAGCATTCTCCTTCTCAATTAAGAGAGAGATATTTATCTTCAGTCATTTCAAAATTAAAGTTTCCAGCAAAACTTTAAGTGATCCAAATGGTTAAGAGTAAGGTCTCTAACAATAAAAGCATATATCTCTAACAGTCTTGTTATTTTTTAACAAAACTAATATTGGCCTAATGGAAATCTAATTAGGGTTTTGTTTTATTGGCCTAATAACATATTTGATCTCAAATCTAAAAATTTCAATAAATTTAGCTTTTAATATTTACAATTTTTTTTTCATTTTAGTCCTAAATATAAAAATTATAAAAACTATTTAACAAATCTTAAAATTTTAAATTTTTAAATTTTAAAAAGTAAATATAAAATATTTTCAAGTTTTTTTGTACCCAAAATGACTTTCACAATATCTTTCATTTTTTTCTTTCATTCAATTGATGAAATTGGAAATATCAAATGCCATGGCCTTCACCTGTAAGTGAACACTAGAGCCTAAAACTGATACTATCTTTATGGAAAAGAGTACGGCCGTCGGAGTTGGTGTCGTTAACTCAACCATTCTTCTAAGTTTCTAAATTTGTAAATTTTGAGTTTCTTTCTAGGTTTTAATAAGCATTTGAGAAGAATAATGTAGCAAAAAAAAAAAGGACTAAATCAAAAGAGATTGAATAAAAAAAAAAAAACAATTTTACTTTTTGGGTTTTTGGGTTTTTGACATGTTTGGTTGAAGAGAAAATGGATATGGTTGATAAGAAAATGTAAATATAAATAATACAAATTTCAAAATTAAATACAATTTTTTAAAAAGATTTTTAAATATATTTTTAGAATTTTTAGAATTAGAACTAAAATGATAAATTTTGTAAACATTAAGGGCTAAATTTGTTAATTTTTTAAATTTAAGATCAAATTAATAGAATGTGTAAATAATTGAGAGCTAAAATGTTATTAGGCCAATGAAACAAATCCCACATTAGACTTCCATTTGACAACTAACAGAAAATTGACTAAAATATTTAATTTTGAAAAGTTAAGTGATTAAATTAAAAATTTAATAGTTGAGTGACCAAAATAATACGAATTGAATAGTTGGACGATTATCCTTATATTTTACCCATATATTTTAAAATTAAATTAGGTAATACTAATTTATTATTTTTTATACGCACATTCGCAAAGATAAAAAAATAGTTTATATATATTTGAAGGTATATTTATATTTTTAAGGTGTATTTATATAAAATATTGTTTGTTAATGATCATTTTATATAAATTTCAATATATTTATAAATTGTTATTATAAATTTATATTAATTTTTGGAGTAAACTATACCAGTAGCCACCTAACTATTAGCGTCCTTTTGTTTTGATCGTCAAACTATAGAAACTTTCAATTTCGTCATTAATATTTTCGATTAATTCTATTGTAATCACCATTCGTTAAATTGTTACAGGAAATGATGACATGACCTTTTCAAATTTATACAATGGCACTTTTAGTCCCCAAAATTTATACATTCTACCAATTTGGTCTTAATTCTAAATAATTCAATAAATTTTATATTTCATATTCACGAATTCTATTAATTCAGTCCCCGAACATATTTTTTTTAGTTATGTAGCAATTCTAACCAATAAAAAATGACATATAGATAGAAAATAATCAATTGATGTGTAACATATCATGTAACTATCAATTTGTTTAAATTTTCAATAAATAAAATTTGTTATTATTTCTTTAATTTATTTTAAACCCAAAAAATATTGGTAATTAATTTTCAAAAATGGGTGATGGTACTGTTGCTGACCACCATCATCTATAGTTTTTTTATCAAAAAACCATTAATAAGAAGCTGAAGCCACCTTGACTGACCCAACCAAAACTACATAGCCACCATCTTGAACTCGCTAACCAACCCAAACCAGAGAGAAAGAAGAACTAAAGGAACCCCAAAGGCTTTAGGTCAAACCAAATACTCGAGCTTGAAGCATTTTTTGCTAGATTCTAGGGTGTGAAAATCTAAACCGAAAATATCCAAGTGAATTGAATTTCGATTTATTTTGGTTTTTCTTATTTAATCAATTTTTATGTTTGGTTTAATTAGTTTATTCTATCAGTTTTCAATTTTAATATTTTAAATTGAATAAACTGATAACTTATTTGCTTACCTAAACCTAAATTTAAACTTCAAACCTTAACCGTCTAAAAAGTCTAAACCCATTAATATTTAAAACCCAAATTTGGAATTTAAATTTTTTATGATATTTATTTTAATTTTAATTATATATATATATATATATATATATAAACAAAATTGATATATTCCTATTAAGAATAGTAGAAGACATGAAAATTGTATGTTGCACATGTAATAAAATAATTTTTTTTGAGTTCATTAAAATTATTTGATTTAACTTTAATATTTTTATAATGAATTGGAAATAAAAATAAATATAAAAGTAATACGAAATGTTAAATTGAGGAAAGAAGATAATTATGTGAAAAATTAAAGAAAATAAAATTATAATTACTTCAATTAGAAACTTTTTTTAACTAAAAAAGAGTTAAAAATCGAAAAACTGAATTGAACCAAAAAAGCTTTGGTTAGGTTTATTCGGTTGTGCTCCCAAGTAAATTCGATTTTATTTGGTTTACATGAATAATTTGATTTATTTAATTTTTTTTGTATAAAAAAATTAAATCGATAGAATGCACACACCTACTAGATTTTTTTTTTATACATGAACTATGATTTAACGTGTAATTGTATACATGAACTTTGGTTCTGAGCAATTTTATACATGAAATTTTGATTTGATCCAATTCTTATAAATTATTAACACAATTATTGATATAACATCATTCTATGTTTATATATTGCATACATAAATATTTATATTTATTCAATATAAAAATAAATTGATCTATTTATTTCTTTAAATGTGTATGATTAAATCAAAATTAAAGTTTCAAGTATACATTTGAATCACAGTTAGAGTTTCACGTGTGTAATTGCACCAAATTAAAGTTTATATATACAATTGCACATTAAATCAAAGTTCATGTATAATTTTGAGATTTATTCCTTTAATAATTAAAGGAAAAAAGGTTGGGCGTAAAAAAGAATAAGGTGATGAATAACGATGACGTTAAAGCTAATGAAGAAGGAAATTTTTGGTGAAAAGTTGATTGAGTCTTAGTTTAATTGGTATGAGCATTGTTATCAATGCAAGAGGATGGGATTTGAGTGCGCTGAAGCGCATTATCCTCCTATTTACGAGTTGGTGAGGGACTATGAGTAGTTCTAGACATTATATCAAAAAGAACATATATAATTAGAACTTATAATGAGATTGTTAAAAAAAAAAATTGGTGAAAACAAGAAGGTAAGAATCCCAAATAGTTTTTTTTTTGTTTGCTAATTGTATAATGTTATAAAAATAATTAAATGCATTAAATAAATTTTATTATTTTTAATTGTTGAATTATTTAGAATAATAATCGAATTGATAAAACATACCAGTGTTGAGGATTACAAGTGTTATTGTATCAATTAAAAAAGATCACGTCATTATTTTTGTTAACAATTTAATTATGAGCGACTAAAGCAGAACCAAACAAAAACGTTAATAGCAAAATTGAAACTTATAGCCTGGTGACCAAAATAAAAACACACTAATAATTTATTATTTTGTATAAAATATCATATTTTATATTTATCATGATTATTTTTTAATTAGTATTTAAAATTGAGAGGTAGGTGTACCAAATTTTAGTAAATAGTTAATGAGAGATGGAAACCAATTTATCATTACTTTACATTTTTACCCTCATACTTTTTTTTGGTCAATTTTATCTTTATTTATTTAGAGTACGAATCTCATCACAATGAAAAGAATAGAGAAAAGATACAACAGACAAATCACATGTTGCTTTGGAAAAGTTAAGGGCGTGTTTGGTTCAAGAATTTTTGTTTAAACCATTATATATGAATGAACATAAAAAATAAGTTTTCATTTTAAAACTTTTTTATAATTTTAATTATGTCTTTAATATTTGTTAAAATGGAAAACATAAACAGTTTTATTTATTAAATGATAATTAAAATCATATCATCATCTATGATTTCATTTTAAATTGATTTTTATTTTATTTAGTTATGTATTAAATCAATTGACAAAATAACACTTTTTTAATATACAAAAGTAACACTTCTTTTTTAAGAAAATCTTAATTTAATAAAAACAATTTTCCTCGAAACCTTTAAAAAAAATTCTAATTTTAAAAACCCGCATATAAAATAATATTATTTTTAAAATCCGGGTAAAACCCAAAATCCAATAATTTCAGCAGCCAAACACGCCCAAATTTCAATACTCTATTTTATTTACACGGTCTTGTCAACTCTCAACTAAAGCAGAGAAAATCTCACGTGGGTGAAAATAAAAATAATAAAATTTTAAAAATAATTTAATAATATATATTTGTAGTTTGTTTTAAAATTTAATAAAATTGTATTTAATGTGTTGCATGCATCAATAAATTTATTAATAATTATTAAAATTAAATATAATTATATTTTTTATACCATTAATTTTTGTCAAATTTTTCATTTTGACCATAAAATATATTTTTTGGGTTAATATTTGATATATTCACGATATTTTTTTAAATTTACAAACAATTTTAAAAAATTATCATTTATCTCTTTTTTTAAATATTTATTTTTTAATATTTGACTATATCTCTATAAGACATTTGTCAACCTCCTGACCCTATTTATGAAGTTTAAAAACTACATCAATAGTGTACTAAATATTTTCTCATATTTGTTATAAAATTTAACGGAAGAATATTTGATGTATTGTTGATGTATAAGTTTTATATACTATCTATGAATAATAACATGACATCTCATCATTAAATAATAATAATAATAATTGAGGGCGTACAATTAAATAATAATTAATTATAAATTAGTGATAATATATTACATTATTCACTGATAGTACATAAACCATCGTATTAAATATTATTTTAAAATCAATTAATTGAAACTTTAAATATATTTATGTTGGAACAGAGAATATCTTTAAATGGTGATATCTTATCCTTCGTATCTATTCCCAGCTTTTTAGAGCACTTTATCATGATGTAGGTATGTACGAAATTCGGTTAATAAATAGGAAATGAACATAACTATATAAGGGAATCAAATTTCAAATTACAAATAATTAAGTATAAAATAGAGTGTAAGTGTCCGTGACCATTTCAGTGAGAATTTTTAAAATGTAAATTATCAACTGTAACATTTTCATTTAGATTAAAAATATTTATTTTACCAATTCAGTGTTAGCTCGATTAGTATGGGCATTGTTGTCAATATAGAAGGACGTAGGTTTGAGTGCATTGAAACACATTATCCTCCAATTTATAGGTTGGAAGAAATTATGGATTAAACATTATATTAAAAAAATAGATATAATCAGAATCTATAAAAAATATCTAACTTTAATAAATATTTAATGCATAGTGGGAACCAGCTCATATTTACCCCTACTTATTTAGAGTAAGAATCTCAACACAGAAGCAAAAGACAAAAGAGAAAAAGTAAGGCAAACAATGTCACATGTTTATTCTTTGAAAAAAAATTAAGGGTGTGTTTGATTCGAGAAATTTTGTATAAGAATTAAAGAATATAAAAATATATATTAATAAAATTTTCTCAATTTTTAAATAAGAGAATAAACACGTTTTAATACACTTAAATTAATGTTGATGTCAACTAAGTTAAGATCTAATCGAGAACTTAAATTATTATTTTAAAGTATTTTGTAGTTAAATTTAAATAAATATATTTACTTAGTAATAATTTGAATAATATCCGTTTGAACTTTAAGAAACGCTAGAATTATAAGATCATATTATATGGTTTCATTTGGATTTTTTTTTTATTTCTTTTTATGTATTTTTTATAAAATTACAATTTTTTAAATTGACCCTTTTTTTTAATGAAAATCTATTTTTTATTTAAAAAAAAATCTAGTTTTGATACTTGTATACCATAATTTCAAATTATAAAAGTCGTATGGAATATACAATAAATTCAGGGGCGTAGCCAGGGGTGTGTAGGAGTTGACCCCTTAAAATAGAATTTTTTTTTATTTAGACTTTTTATTTTTAAAAAAATTTAAATTAATAAAAGTAAAATTGTACTTTAATCCTCCCTAAAAATGATAAATATTTTATTTAATCCTTTTAAAAATATAAAGATATAATGTATTCAAATGACGAAATTAAATTTTTACTATTGTAAAAATTAAAATGTAATTTCGACTTCCCTAAAAAAAATTGCTAAATAAATTACTTTTGGTTGAAATTTTTGACTTTTCAAAAAGCACATTTAAAAAACACTTTTGAAAATGAGAAGCTAAAATTTTTAGCTTTTCCTCTCCAAAAAGTATTTTTGGTGCTTAATTATTTTTTCACCCCTCCAACATATTACTTTTCCTTCTTCTTTTTTTCTTGGTGCTTAATTACAAATATGTTAAAATTATTAATTAAAATATTTTTTTTAAAATAATACAAATATGTTAATATTGAATGGTTTTATATAAATATTCAAAATATAATTTATATATTCTAATTAAATTTTATAAATAATTAATATTTATTCCTTAAAAATATTTAAAATTTATATTTCATTTATTAAAATATTAATCACAAGTTATAATAAATTATTTTTATATTCTTATTAAAATATAATAATATTAACTAATTTGAACATGATTTAAATGCATATTTGTTACTCGATAATACTATATCTAAAATGAATATTTTATTTCTAAAAAATACTTTTTAATAATAATACTAAACACTCAAATCTTAAACCAAACTTTTTCAAAATTATTTCTTAAAAATATTTTTTAAAAACATTATTAAACTAGCATTAAATTACGACAGTTGTGGAAAATTTTTATGTAAAAATTGAAAAATATTAATATAAACAAATAAAAAGATGATAAAAGTAAGGTTTGGAAGTGTTTAAGTTCAAAAATTTGAGTTTTTAAAAAATCAAATAGCCTCCAATAATTTTATTTCCTTGGCGTCCAATAATTTCAATTCAACAGCCAAACAGGCCCGACATTCGATACTTTCACTTCCATCTATACGGTCTCGTCAACTCTCAACTAAAGTGGAGAAAAGATAATCTCACATGCGTGTGGATGAAAATTAATATATATTAGATAATTTAATTGTATTTTTTAAAATTAAGTAATTATCTATCGTCATGAATTTTAATAATTAATTTGAATTTGAATTATCAATAAAATTTATAAAAAATAAACTCAATTTTTTAAAAAATGATTTGAATTTAAATTGCTATAAAAAATTTAAAACAACTTAATTTAATTAGAAGGATAACCAGTTCATAACTGAACTTCAACGACCTCGCAGTAGCACGATTATTCCATGCTACCTACAGAGGAAAACGGAAAACTGCTGCAAATTTTAACTGCGTTAGATTTTATTTATTTTATTAATCTACTTTACTTTTCACTGGCCCTCAAGAATTCCGATTCCCTTTTTATTTATAATATAAAAAGAAATAATATAATATTCTTATAAATAAATTATAATAAAGAATTATAATATTTTTTTTAATTAAATATATTATTTTTTAACACGTAAATAAATTATGTCATATTTTTTTAATAAATCATGACTATAATAATTATAAAAATTTATAAATAATTACATAGGTGATTTTCCAAACACAATCATGATAGAAAAAAATTGAAAAACCCTGTGAAAACTGAGCCCACAACTCCTCGTTTCCTCTTCTTCTCCGTTACCGCCGTTGGGGCTTCCCCTATGTATATTTTATTTCTTTTCCTCCGCCGGTAACTTCTTTGTCAGAACTCGTCGACGATCGCCGCTGCTGCCGTGTATCCTTCTTCTTTCTTTGTCCTTTCCTCCATTCTCTTTCCTTTTTCTCCTTCTGTTTTTTTCTTCTCTTCTCAGTTCTCCCGCTGCCGCGTCCGTCGGTTTCCGCCGGATCTGATCTCGTATTCAGTGTCGGAAATCCGTGTCGGATCGTGTCGACACTGGTACGGCACCCCTAATTGCCGAGTCCGGGTAACGGAGTTCTGATAAGTTTTCATTGTTTCTTTTACAGGTTAAGAAACTGTTCTTGGGCTGTACTATAGCTCAAGGAAAATGGTACTCTCAAGTTCTATTACTTTTTTATTCCTTAATGTTATGTGTCTTCGTAATATTCTTCCTGTATTTTTCTAAAAATTCTCATTTGTGCACTAGGCTTAATCAGTTGGCTAAAAGAAATGAAAATTCTTTAGTTATTCAATCTTATATATATTGTATTTGATATTATGAATGTGTGTGTGGTTTTGTAATTTTTGTAGGATCAAAATGGTTCTGGTGGTGATGCTGATAATTTTGACTGGGATACCGAAGATGAGCTGGAAATTGATAATTATGCAATCGCCTCTCGCTCAGGAGTGTCACTTACCAATGGGGAAGCTGTTTTAGGCACAGCAGAGGTACTTGCTCATGCATAATTACATCACATGTTATTCTGGAAATTTTAACATGCAAATCGTTTTAATGATTATGAAAATTATCCACGATGAAGTTTTCTTTCATTTTTAATTTCCAAAGAAACATTATAGATATTAATTGATGAGTTCCTATAGGAATTTTCTCTGGAGGTCACTGTAGTTTCGCATCTCCTTTTCATGCACTTCTTTATTTAGTTGATGATATTACTAATGTCCTTGGCTTAAATTTCATTGATTAGCCTCCATGGCAATGAATATGTATGCATTCACTAAGATCAAGCCTTTTAACTTTTGTGTCTATCCCAGTTATTCAAATACTTATGTTTGCAAACAATTAATCTTCTCTCTTGTACTTACATATATCTTTTTCCTGGCATATAATAGCTAAGGGACAAATTAATGTCAAAACGAACTCACGGTTAACTTTTATTGTCTCAAGGTGAGCTCGTCTGCAGATTCTCCTAATTCCAAGTTAATTGATCATTTTGTTGGGATGGGGTTCTCCCAGGAACTTGTTACGAAAGCAATTGAGGAAAATGGTAAAGCTTCTAGGTCTTTACTACTTAGAGCACAAGTTTCCATCTTAAATCATTTATAGTCCTGCTTTCCTATTGTCCAGGAGAGGAGAATTCAAATTTGATACTTGAAGCTCTCCTTCAGTACTCTGTGAGTTGTACATCCTATTTAAAGATGCTTACTAGTTACACACCCCTTGATGATAGAGAGTTGCTGCAGCTTTTGTGGTGGAACTGTTACTGTTAAATTACTGATGTGTTAGTGTGCAGATTTCATAATAAGTTCTTGATTTCTCTTTTTGGCATGTAGGCAAGCTCGTTGGCTAGTTCTTCCAATTCCAAGTTGATTGATCATTTTGTTGGGATGGGATTCTCTGAAGAAATGGTTCTCAAAGCGGTTCAAGAAAATGGTAATGGTCCTTTCTCATTTTATTAGACATCACTTTTCACCTCTATTGCTTTATCTGTGGTCCTGTCTATATTTTCAGGAGAGGGGAATACAGATACCATATTGGAGACTCTATTGACATATTCGGTAAGCTGTACACCTGAAACCTTTGTTTAGTTATTTCTGAAACATTTATTATTTGTTTGGGAAAGAAACCTATTGACGTTACTTGGAATCTTGATATTGATGCAATAACAAGTCAACATATTCAGTGGTTCAGGTCATATTGACAATCCTCCCCAAATAGAATCGTCTTTCCGTTGTTGAACTATCTAGCAAATTAGTTGTTTGCTATCTCTGTTATATCATGAATGATTAATTTAAAATTTGCAGGCTCTTGAAAAGTCTGCTCCTGTGCAACAACATGCTGATTCTGATGACTTCTCGTCAGATTATGAAGGGAATTTTTTGGATGATTTCACAGATATTGATAGTTCTTCTGATACTGAGGTATCTATCCTTTAATGCTACATTTGCACAATTTGCGGACATTTCTAAAAGTTACCTTTTGTGAATACAATGAGAAAATTTAATTTTAAAAGCTGTTGTGCTTTAGTTTTCTAGCCACATGGATAATAAAATGTGGCCTTTAGTCATTAATTTGCCTTTTTCTTTTTATAGATTTTATAATTTTGTTACTGAATAGTTATGTATTTTATCGCATTTTACTTGTAGATTATTTATGTTTGTTGTTTCTTTTTGTATTTCTGTGCTCTAGGAAATAATTAATCCTGGTTCTGACGAGGAGAGTAAGCTGTTGTACTTGACAAAAATGGGGTACTCAGAGGCTGAGGCTTCAGTAGCCATGGAGAGATGCGGTGAGTGTTTTTATTTTTTTCAAAGGAAGAACAACAAAACACAACTTGAGATTTGGTGCCATGTTAAGCATCCTACACAACAAATTGATTACATGCGAAGGACATAACTTGAATACAGGACCACACGAAGCGAATAATTAATAGATGTGGAATAACACCTCTTAACATAAAGTATCAGAATTGGAATTCCCAATAACCCATTGCAGACATGATAAATTTGCTCCAAGGGTCTGTACTTGTAGGGAAACCCAAGTGTTTTCTTTAACCCAAGGTTTCAGTAATTAACTCTCTCTCTTTGGCTTCCATCTTTATAGGAGAAGATTGTGATACTTTGGAGGTTTTATCCCAAGTCTTTTATGTTGCAAGAGGGGAATGTATTTCTTGCACTAACATTAGCTCTTCAAATATTGCAGGTCCAGATTCATCAATTGCAGAGCTGACAGACTTTATATGTGCTGCTCAAATGGCTAAGGCTGCTGATGCCCTTTTCCCTGTTGAAGACAGGGTAGTCTCTTTCCCCTTTCCAAGAATTCACTTATTATACGCTTTCTGAATATTTTGTACTTTGTTGTTTCATGTTTACATTTTAATTAAGAGAATATGCCAATTTGCTGTAGTTTCCGTGTATGATTTTCGGTAAAACTTACTCTTCCCATCCAATCTAACAGAAGCCATTCTGCAACGGCTCTAATTACAATAAAAGGCGAAACTTGGGCTATGATTTGTGGAAAAGGAAGAAGCAGATGAAGCTTGAAAAGAAGCTTCTTAATGAAGTTGATGATGCCCTTCATCTTCCTAATCCTATGATTGGTTTTGGGGTCCCAACTGAACCAGATCTGCTAACTCAAAGAACACTTCCAGAAGCTGCTGTTGGGCCTCCTTATTTCTACTATGAGAATGTGGCACTTGCTCCAAAAGGCGTTTGGAGCACCATTTCACGGTTCTTATATGATGTGGAACCAGAGTTTGTTGATTCCAAGTTTTTTTGTGCTGCTGCTCGGAAAAGGGGCTATATTCATAATCTGCCAATTGAGAACAGATTTCCGCTTCTTCCATTTCCTCCACGCACCATACATGAAGCTTTTCCGTTGACAAGGAAATGGTGGCCTTCCTGGGACCCAAGAACAAAATTGAACTGCATACAAACATGTACAGCGAGTGCGAGATTGACAGAAAGGATCCGCAAGGCTCTTGAAGCTTATGATGGTGAGCCACCTTTGAATGTCCAGAAATACGTTCTTGATGAGTGCAGAAAGTGGAATCTAGTATGGGTTGGAAGGAATAAGGTTGCTCCACTTGAAGCTGATGAGGTGGAAATGCTTCTGGGTTTCCCTAAAAACCATACACGAGGAGGAGGAATGAGTCGGACAGATAGGTATAAATCACTTGGCAATTCATTCCAGGTGTGTGACTTTTACTCTTTTTCTTTCCCATAATTGCTTCATTCCTATATATTAATGGTTATGGTTCATGAATGTGGACTATGTTTTTGCTGTTATTTGATTCCTTTTGAGTAATTCTTTGGTTTCGAGATACATGATCCATGCTTTGCAGTATTGTGCCTTAAAGAAAAAGCTTATTTCAGGTCGACACAGTGGCTTATCATCTTTCAGTTTTAAAAGACATGTTCCCTGGTGGTATCAATCTTCTCTCTCTTTTCTCTGGGATTGGTGGTGCCGAGGTTGCCCTCCACCGGCTTGGAATACCCCTGAAGAATGTTGTATCGGTGGAAATATCGGAGGTGAATAGAAACATAGTAAGGGGTTGGTGGGAGCAAACGAATCAGCGGGGGACTTTGATCGATATAGCAGATGTGCAAGAACTGAATGGTGATCGATTGGAGCAATTGATGAGTAGATTTGGTGGATTTGACCTTGTCGTGGGTGGCAGCCCATGTAACAACCTTGCGGGTAGCAACAGACATCATCGAGATGGACTCGAGGGTAAAGAATCTTCTCTCTTCTTCGATTATTGTCGTATATTAGACTTGGTTAGATGCATGCAAAGGAACCAATGATTTGATGTAAAGGGGGCTTATTTGTGGATACTTGCTTCAAACTGTATTTATCTTGCATCTTCATTATTGCCTGAGCATAACATTGAAATAATGACTGACATTCTTTGCAATTTATGACAACTTCAAATTCTTAGGGAAATGAAAATTGATGGAAAAGTTGTTGGTTACTGTTTTCCCTAAGTTTGTTTGTCACTGGGAATCTTTCCATTTTGCTTGAGTATTAAACTTATATTATCCGGGTTTAGGAGTGAGTGATGTACATGGGATATTTTAAAATAACAATGTACAGATTGGATGATGAAATTGATAAGGATATGGATGAAGGTGGTCTGTTACTTCAATTTTTTTATTGAAGTATCTGTGCCCGACATCCCTTTTGGATGCATATCTGGTTAGGGATATGGATATATTATCTTTCAAGGACCCTACTAATGCATGGAGAAACTTGAAAAAAGTTGAACGTATTCTTGGATACATTGCTCTACATGGTTATGATTTATGAAGATACGAAAACATGTTTTGTGTTGGACACGTGCTTATATTTGTTACATACACTTAGTCTGAGTAGCATGATATCTGGTCTATGCTACTTAGGACTTTTTTTTTTTTTTTTTTTTTGCGTGTAACATCTGTGTTTGATGCATATTTGGATATAGTTACGGAGATATGATTTTTCAAAGACCTTAGAAATACATGGAAAAACTTAAAAAGAATATTCACATCGAATGCATATTCATATCCGATATGTACATTTGATTTCATCTTTAATGTTGAAAAACATGAGCTTGGAAATCTAAGCTTGTAGCATTCGTGCGAATCCGTAATCCCCCATGGGCAATGGGATTGGGGTGGGATCGTTTCCTCCACTTTCGTAGTTATATCTATAATCACCTCATATTGTTAAATCTTACTTTTATTAATAAATTTTTTACTTAATATATATATAAAAAAAACATATTTATAATCTATTTATAAACATAATTTCAACGTAAACACAAACCGGGAATCCTTGGAATGAAATAGGAGAACCGGCTCATGTATAGAATATCTTTAGATGGATTAGGATAACCCAAAAATGAACTAGGATGATCCTTAGGTTGACAAGGATATTCAACAGGATCGACACCGGATCAAGCATAACCCGTAGGGTGTAGTCCGCAAGGATGTTAGACCAAGTACGTGATAACGCAACCATGTGACTTTGTATCAAGGTATGTCGACTTCGAGACCCTCCAACCCTCTCTTTGGGGCTTCGGTCTAGTGAAAACTCAATTTTTATGATACAGAGCCGATGGTAGCATTAAAGAGTAGTCGAGATTGAACTTCATTGTATCTACAGTTTTCCTCGCTACTGTGCTTGGTTGCAGTTTTCAAATCCATGGTCGGCAGCCAATACCATGAGACTTTTGATGCAGAGGATCCACTTGGGTGGCACTTGCAGAGCATACCACTCATGTCTCATTGTTAGTTTGTGTGAACATGGAACAAAATAATAACTAAGAGTTAGAGGAGAGAGCAACCAAAGAGAGAATTTTAAAAACTTCGATAATATTTTCTTACAAGAATTTTTTTTATTTAATAACTCAAAAGGAAAAAAATTACAAAGCTTGAGAGAGATTTTTCCTACAAAGAACATTTATAGAGTTGTGTCAGATGTGGAAAAATTCTTCAAAAGTTTCTAAGAGATGTAGAAAAGCTCCTCCTTTTCAACAAAGACTAATTGCTTACTTATAGGCAAATTCTAGGCTAAGGACCAAACTATGTATTATTCACCATTTTAATCACTATTCACTTGAACAGTGAATGTACATCATACATCTCATAATGGAAAATATTAAATATAATGACACATTGTAGATTTCCTACACTAAGTGAATAGTGTATAGGAATTTATGACGCTACATAATAAATGGTAAAGACTTCTGACAAAGATGCAACATGACGAAATACATAAAAAGACTGAAATTTTTTGAAAATTACGTGTCTTCTCCGGAATGATACATTTGTCGTCATCCCGTGCCTTTAAAAATTGTATCTCAATTGTCTTATGGGAGAGTCAGGTGGGGTTTTTACACAAATAAATTAAAAAAAAATTATATATTAAAATAGATTGTCAGTTGAATTATTTACGAAAATTGTATATTTTTTTTAGTCGTATCTATCTGACAGGCGCGACTCATTTTTTTATATTAAAATATTTTTTTATTTTTTAAATAAAATATTATTATTTTATTTTCCAGATCAATATATGACCCGTATATAAATACGAAAATAGTATAGGGCTAAGTTGCGTCTATCTGGTAGGCGCAACTGGTTGTGCCTATCTGACAAGCGCAACTGGTGGGGCCCACAAAACACTAAACTAAACTAAACATTATATAAAAATTACATTAAAAAAACACAAAATACTAAACTAAACCCTAACAATTTATATAATCTAATCATAAATTACTAACAAAATAGCTATAATTTTTTTTTAAAAAAATACATTACTAAAAAAATCACAAAATACATAACTAAATACTAACAATTTATATAACCTAATCATAAATTACTAACAAAATAACTATAAAATTATTTTTAAAAAAAATTACATTACTAAAAAATCATAAAACCCTAAACCACTAAATACTAACAATTTGTAACCTAATCCCATAAATTATTAACAAAATAAATAATTATAACAAAACAGAAAACACTAACAATTTATAACCTAATCATAAACTACTAACAAAATAACTATACAATTATTTTTAAAAAAAATTTACATTACTAAAAACTCACAAAACACAACAATTTATAATAAATTACTAACAAAATATTTAACAAAATAATTTTACAATACTAAAAACTCACCAAATACTAAACTAAACACAAAAATTTATAACATAATCCTAAATTACTAATAAATTAATAATGCAGGGGGAGTGATGGACAATGATCGCACCTACTACTGTCAAGCGCGACTGGTTGTACCTATCTAACGAGCCCCCGACTGCTTGGATATTTTTCTCTTTATTTTAACTAATTGACCGTATTTTTACATGTGTATAAATTTAAATATTTTTAGTAAAAATAAAATAATAATATTTTATTTTAAAAAATAAAAAAAAAATTAATATAAAAAAAGGAGTTGCGCCTGTCAGATAAGCGCGACTAAAAAAAAACATATCATTTTTATAAATAATCTAGCTGAAAGCCTATTTGGATATTTATTTTTTTTTAAATATATTTAGGTAAAAAACCCGTCTGGTGGGAATGGTCTGCTCCAAGAGTGAAATTGTATCTTAGGCTTTCGAGCCATTTTTTATGTGAAATTTTCATTTCTTCTTCGGGTGTTATCTTTGCGCCATCATCCATGAACATCAGTTTGCTGCTTCTGATCTCCTTGTTTTGGGCCATCTTAGTTTGCCTGAGTTCAGTGGTATGAAGATCTAATGGGTCGAAATTACTGCAAAGTTCATAAGGATCTTGTGAGTCTTGCCAGTAGATTGGCGGGTCTGGTTTCGAATCTTTAATCGGTGGGGTTTTCCAATATGTATTCCATTGCGCTGATTGGAGTTTGTCCGTGTTGAAATTGTATTTGAGATGAAGTGGCTCCATTGTTGGAAGTTTGAATTTTTTATAATGCATGGATTTATCATTGTTCAACTGGGTCACATAATTATCCGACTAGTCATGTGTTGACCTTTCTTGATTCATCGGCCAAATCTATCGTGGAACACAACCATGTTCAGTTCACATAGTTTCTTTTGGACTTCTGTATACTCTTTCGGATGTTGGTTGATGCCAATATGGAGGGAGTATTTTGTCCTGTGAGAATAGCAGTGTATGGGGAGTACTGGATGCAATTCATGTACATGTAGGGCCTGTAGAAGGATATGAGTATGACAATATAGGCATAAGGCTTGTATTTTTTCCAGTTTTGGATCTATGAGGTCTACATCGGGATTAGTCTAAACCAATTAAGGAGGTGTTTAAAGGCATTTTGGCTCGGGCTAAAAGGATGCTTTTTTAGGTAGATTGTTCCCTGGTGGAGTTTGTTCCGGGTTTTGAGGAAAATTCTTACCTGGAATTCAATGGCAATGTGGTATATGTGACACATGTACCAGAGGAATCAAAGGGTGTTCTGGGTGAAATTAATCCAATGGTGCTCTGGGAAGCAAAATAGGAGAATGAACGGGTGGCTTGGATGTATGCCTAATGGCTGGATTGATGCGTCTCCCATGGTCTTAATTAGCTTGCGCTGATATTTGATGAGGGTTGGTAGTTTGGGAGAGAGTTGATGAAGTGGGAAGCTGGCTTCCATTTTGTTCAGGGTTTGTATATATGGGATGGTGCTTTTGGTGGAAAAGGAAGAGCCTTGGGAATGGTAAGGATCCATGACTGCGATGACTGGTATTAGTTTAGGCTGAGGAGGTCTGGATAGCAAGCTCGGGACGATGTTGGTGCTGCTTTTTATATGCTCGAAGGTAAATCTGCATTGGCTGAACAATTGTGCCCATCTTAAGAGTTGAGCGTTAGGTAGTCTTTTCGTTTCGAAATTCAGCATTTGACTAAAGACTGCCATGTCAGATTCAATAGTAAAATGACATTCGATCAGGTAAAACTCAAATTTTTGAATGCCATATTTTACATCTAGTATCTCTTTGAAGGTGGAGTGATAATGGATTTCTGAGTCCTTGAGACTTTCGCTCTTCTATCTGCATATCTGTCGTCTTCCGCTTATCTTTTCGAGGAGTATTGTAGACCAATACTTGCCGCTTGCATTTGTTTGTAGAATCTTGCGTGACTGTTCACCTTGTGAGGGAATCATGAAAGTTGGGATCACGGTAGACTTTTCCTTCAGTGTTTTTACAGCCTTCAAGTGCTTCGGTGTCTACTGGTCTGGAGATTTTTGTTTCAATAGTTCTATGGGGGGACTAGATACTCTCGTTGGGTTCGGAATGAACTTACTCATGTAGTTCACGATTCTGAAGAACCGTTGCACTTGTCTTTTCATGATATTTACATCAGGGAACTATTGAAGCTCTTGGGCGATGTGGGGCTGCGCTATGTACTGTCCATCTTTCAAGTGTATGCTTAGGAAGTTGATCTTTGGCATGCTATTGCCATCTTCTTTTTTGAAAACATGATTTTGCGACTCTGGACAAGGCATTAGAACTTGTTTATTTTTATGGTAGAAGTATTGAAGCAGAAAACTAGAGAGAAAGGAAGAAGAAGAGTAGAGGAATCGAGAGAAATCAGATAAGAGAAGAAGTGGAAGTTGTGTTGAGTTTTCTTAACTGCCTTGCCCATCCCTGAATAGTGCTAAAAAGGGTGGGTAACGACCACAATGACAACCCGGCAACTGTTAATGCAACTGCCTCAATCCGCACCGTTCCATTAAATGACCATTTGCCCAAAATGGATCGTTTTAGGCAACTGCCGAACCCTTACCCAATATGTGTCATTTCATTAAAAGTATAAAGAAAAATGTTTTGTTTTACAACTGAAATACTAATAACTGAAAATAACAGAAATTCAAAGACTTGTTGATCATTGCTACTATTTTGTTTCATAACAAATACCCCTCCCTTAGACCTGGTCCTTGTCCTCAAGGATCAAAAGATGGATACTTTTGCTGAAGATTACTCAAACTCTCCCAGGTCGAGTCTTGAGGAAAGGTGTTAGCCTATTCTACCAATACCTCTATAACGACCTGATTCCCATTCTTAATCATTCTTCTCTCGAGAACTCGTACTAGTTCTTTTAAAAGGGATCCATTTGGTCTTGTTACGGGTAGAACTGGTGAACTTGTTGCTGAGCCAATATGCTTTTTCAACTGAGACACGTGAAACGTGGAGTGTATTCTAGCTCCTTCAAGCAATGTCAATCTATAAGCAACTTTCCTTACCTTGGCTTGTAACACCCCAAACTCGGCCTAGACATTAAACCCAAATTTAGAAGATTACATCGGCCACCGAAATGACCCAGTAAGCTATCGAAGTTTATAAAATAGTCATTTTAAAATATTTGTTTATCTTAGAAAAAGACTTGGTCTATTCTCACAAAAACTCACAAGTTAACAAAAACTCGATTAAGTATAACATTTTCCTTGTAACGGTGGCTACTTTTAAAAACTTGGTCAATTTCCAATTTATTAATTACTCAAAATTTGTTTATAGTCTTGCAATGGAAAAGTGATATTTAACTTAGTTTTAATAAAAAAACTATATTTCATACATAAATAATTAAAATCCATATTTCATCATTTTAAAATTAAATTATATGTCATGCATGCTATATAAAACCAAAACCTAAGCCTCATGCCACAGTTTAATCATAAAATAATACAGTCTCTTAAATAACAGAAAATGCAGACAATAAACCTAAAGTACTTTAAATAAAAAAAAAACATTTCGAGCTGAGACCCTCTAGATACTAAGTCCGCGTCCTAACCTGGTGGGTTATTTGTAAAGATAGAAATAATAGGGGAGTGAGCTTATAAAGCTCATTGTGAGTTCAATCACAAGAAAATCAGTGCAAATAGTAGATAAAACATGCTGAATAGCAATTCAAAATATCGTTATTTCAGATCAACTCAACACAATATCGTCTCAGAATTCACAGTTTTGTATGCACATGCTTATGAATGCAATGCAATTTCAGTTTAATAGAAAATGTTCCTACCCAACTCCGCTACACACCATAGTAAGAGTTCCTCATAACTCATCCATCTCTACACATCGCGTTGTGGATAAACCACCAGTAAATTTGCAGATAAATTGCCACTACGCTGTTGATGCACAGCAAGATTCGTAGATAAAATCTACCACTGGACTGTGGATACACAACAAAATTCGTAGATGAAAACTGCCACTACGCTGTGGATGAACAAGGAAATTTGTTGATGAAATTTGCCAATGGCTGTGGATACACAGCAAAATTCGCAGATAAAATCTGCCACTAGGCTATGGGTACACAACAAAATTCGTAGATAAAATCTTCCACTGGGTTGTGGATACACAACAAAATTTGCAGATAAACTTTGCCACTGAGTTGTGGATAAACAATAAAATTTACAGATAAAATCTGCCACTAGGCTGTGGATACATAACAAAATTTGCAGATAAACTGCCACTTTTCCTCCGTACATATCGCCCCACCCCATGCAATGCAATATGTCATGCTTTGTAATAGAACAATTCAACACTAGCAGTAGATATGCTCAACATGTACTCAATTCATCACTAATAGTAGAAATGTTTAACATGTACTCAATTCATCATTAACAATAGACATTATCGTGTTCTCAGTGGGGCGGTAACAATATTATCACTGACAGTTTATTAGTTTCACTTTAACAAAAAGCATATAAGATTCACATATCATTCAATGTAACAATAGCACTTTAGGCCTTAAATCACAGGTTCTAGAATTAACACAATATCAGGGACTTAATTGAGAAAATAAAAAATCTAAAAACAATTCAGGGAATATACATGGACTAAACTGATCATAACATAAGTTTTGGGCAAAACTATAAAACGCCGTGTGAGATGCTATAGACCATGTAGAAAGGTTACATGGCCGTGTAACAGACTGTGGCCGTGTGGCAAATGTAAAAATTAACCTACAAGGGAGACACGGTTGTGTGGTAGGCCGTATGGAAGGTTCTTCGCCGTGTGTAAAACGAAGTACCCAAACGTAACAGTGGCACATGGTCATCTAGTCCACACGCCCGTGTGGGAGACCATGTGACCCTAATCCTAGACATGATTTGCCCCGATTCACTAGGTAAAGAACACACCTTTTGTCGAGAGTCCAACTGACGTTCCTTATGCTCGATTATGGTTCAACACACCTAAATCCGACCCTTCAATCGAAATATATACACAATTAGTAATTGATGTCAAGATTGGCAAGATTTGGAAAAGAATTGTCAAGATTTCAAATAGATCGATTATGGTACGACGGAGTTACTAAGTCGAATCGTAGGAGTGAGGTGTATTTACCATTTTTTGGCAAGAATAAGGATGTTTTTGATAGCAAAGATAAACCCGATGGAAAGAATGATCAAATAGAGGATGTTTTAATCCAAGAAAGCAAAAATAATCAAAAGGAAGAAAGATAATATATATATATATAATGTAAAGAAGAGGGAAAGAAAATAAAAAGAGAATAAATAAAAAGATGGAGAGCAAATTCTATTAGGATTTGAAAATGGGCAATATGAAAATCTAATTAGGAAAATAAGAGAAAAAGATTGTGGAATTCTAATTCTATTGGAATTTTGAGGACGGGAAATATATGAATTCTAATTAGGAAAGAATTGGTTAAATTTCTAAGGTTTGTAAACATTAGGGACGTCACATGCAATTTACCCAAATTATGAGCAAGGGGCTGCAATTTGCAAATTTCCCATAGCCTTGCCAAAATTGTTGAAATTAAAATGAATGGTGAGAAAAAGAGGGCTCAAACCTTGGTTTCTAAGGAGGATGACACCTTAATCATTGAGCCTGTTGGTCATTTTTTATTTATTTTTTCATCTTCCTATACCATTACTTAAGGAACTCCTTGTATTCTCTTTCACATTTCTAATTTTTTTTTTTTGAAATAAACAGATTAACATTGCTACATTTCAAAAATTTCTATTTTAGACCCTTATAGTTTCACTTAAACTTGATTTACTTTTTTTTTTACTTGATCTGTTCTTAAACATATACTACATATTTATCCATTCATTTCAACTGTCAACTTTACTTCTTACTCAATTTGTTTTAAAATATTATCTCAAACACTGAATACAAACTAGTCTTTCCCAACTTTGCAACACATTTTCCTCTCGATCTTATTAACTTTTCCAAATCTTCGGTTATTCTCTATCTCATTTCTAGTTTCTAGAGTGCTTTTATCAATCTTTATTCTCATTTTTATTTCCCTTATTTAATTACCATATTTATCACTTTTTGTTTTCTTGTAAACCCTTTTTTTTTATTGTCTCTAAATACTTGTTTTATTTCATTTCTTCTCACTTCCTTTAAATTTATCTCTTTAATCTTACTCATGCTAATTCTTCCTTTACTTGTAACTACTTGGCTTTTGTACCTCTCATAACACTTACATCCTTACACTTTATATATTTAAAACTTGGACTTGCCTCTTTCATTCTTGACCATCATTATAAATCTTTTTTTTTCTTTTCTTATAAATCTTTAATGCCCTTTTTCAAATACTCAGAATGTTTCTATACACTTCCTTTATAATTAATACACTATTAATTATTTTCTATTCAAATTCCTCTTCTCTTTTTTTTTTATTAAAAAATTTAATTTCTTTAAATCATCCTTATTATTATATTCATGCTTTCCTTTCATAACTATCGAAGACTCCAAATCTCTTTGGAATTATTCTTACAATCCTATATTTCCTTAACTTGTCACTTATTTCTTTTCTTTCTACTTAATTAGTAGTCCTTTCTTAATTTAGTTTCCTTAAAATCATCTCTATAATCATATAATTCCTTTCTCACAAGTTCACATAATTGATTACTCATATTCATTCTTCCTTAATATCTATATTCTTTTCCTTTGTTTTTGCCTTAATTATCCCTTATTCTTATACTATTACTTTTCATGCTAATCATGACACTGTTACTTTATATTTGTATTCTTATTTCCTTAAATTCTTAACTTCATCTACATATAATTCCTCACTTTTGTTTTGAGGCAAACAATGATTATCCCAGTTACGGATCAAAGTTAATCATTTTAATCCAAACCTCTTAGAAATTTATTGGCTCGGCCGCTACCAATAATCTCCTCGAGGTAACTGTTCCTATCAAAGTTTGCCTTCCATTACAAAATTTGCAATTTTTCCTTTCTACTCTTCTTATTTTCACTTCATCGCTCAAACTTTTACTCATTCTTTATTTACTAATCCTTAAAATCTAATCACCATTTTTTTTCATAGTCTCTAAAGTACTTACTCTATTTTCCTTATGATCAATTCTATTTTAAATTTTATAATCTATTTTGTGATTTATTATCACAAATATTTCTCTTATTTTCATTCCTCTCTTCTATCATACATTCAAGTTCTATTCTTTCTCTTTCATTTCTTTCATGACTCGAAGGTGACTAATTGTCTTTCTAATCTCTATACTAAACTAATTAGTAACACATAAATTGCTTTGCTTCTTACTTGTATAAAAAACCTTATCATTATTCCATAACCTTTCATTCCTAAAGGACATTTATCTTTTACTTATTATATCTTCTCATTCCTATCTCTGATGTCAAATCATTACATCTTCATATCCTTTAAGTTATTTTTTTTTCATCCTTTATCACACTTCTTTTACATTTTCAATTTTTTTTTACACTATACTATTTCCATTACCATTTTCATTTAAACCATTTAGGAAAAATGTTAGGCTCAATGAATGTTTTTAGAAGAATCCTCGGATCCCTATCTAGTTTGGATTGGAGTAACGTCTACTGGTCCTTCCCTCTAGGTTTCACTAACTCTGTAGCGACAGTAGAACCTTGAGGTAACTGTTAGCGATCAGAGTTCATCTTCCTTTGAACATTCACGATCCTAACATATTTCATTCCTCTATTAAATGAACTAGTTAAATTCTTTCTCAACTCTAATATCTTCAAACTTCTCATTACTTATATTAAGGGTTTTAATTTATTCATGTTTCATCTTATTTTTCTTAATAAAATATTAAATAATATATTCCTCACGCTTCATTTTAAAACTTAAACTTTTTACTAGTATATCATTCACTTTACCTCATCAATCATTCCATATTATGAGTTTGAACTTTATCTATCTCTCAAATCTATATTTCATATACATTAATACTGATTACTACAAAAATCTTTACCTAATTAGAAACGATTTAAACCACACTCTATTAAATCCACATCTCATCACATCAGTATATCAAATGGCATGTACCTCTAGACTCGTTTTTAGCCTGAAAATCAGAAATTCTAGACTCTGATACCACTAAATGTAACACCCCTATACCTAATCTGATTACCGGATCAAGTATAGAAGTGCTACATTGGTTTTCAGGAACTCTAATAGTAATATCTAAATAAAAATAACATTATAATTTGTACATATTAGTTTCGTTGTTCCAGTATATTAATTATTGGTATTCGAGATAAGCCAAAATAAAATTTTTCAACCATTCTTGCATTAGAACAATATTCTAAAGTGAAATAAGAGCCATTGTAAAAAACAAGGAACACGACTGTGTAGATTTCAGGAACTGTGTTTAAGTTTGAAATTCAATGGATAATTTGTCAAATTAATTCCTAAAGTTTACTTAGTTTAACCTTTGTTCAAATCTCAAAATTTTAAGCCAATTTAATTCAAATATAAATCGTAATTAAGCATTTTAAAAATCCAATTTTCTTATATTACTTAATTAACATTTAAATTATTTCATATAAGTTAAGCAAACATCGAGATTCACATTTAAGTCCCATCACATTCAACCTTAATACACACACCTAGGTACATGCCATTTACTGAAACGACAGAAATTAATACTTTACCCTTTTCTCGGATCCACTGATGTGATGAGATGAGGTGCCTTCAATCTTCAAAGATCCTTTTTCTTCTACTTTCAACCTATGCGTATAAACACGCGTTAATCTATTGCTAGCTTAGTAAGTACAACTATTATTTAGATCATAATCTATATTATAAATTATAACTTATTTATTATTACAACACAGAATTATTTAAATAACCTGTTTGCATTCATCATACATAATTTACCAATCAATTCACTAATTCTTACAATTAGGTCTACATTTATTATTATTTACTCATTAAACACCAACTAAACATATTGATTTAATTATCATCTATAAAATACTAGAATCACATGATTTATTTTAAATTCTCATTTACTCCATTTAGCTAAAATTTCTGATAATTTACTTTACTTATTTCAACCATATATTTTCTTATTATTATTTTTTTCCTCAAATTTCAAAACTTTTTAACACATATAATCTATATAATTCAATAATCACTAAAATAGTTTTGTACCTTTTTTCAGAGGCCCAGTAGACTAAACAGAACACTTAGGATATACGGAACTGATACAGAAGTGCACTAAAATGCACTAATAGAACAGTAGGCACCGAAGTGCAAATCACTAAGCACCGAAGTGCAAAACAGTAGGCACTGAAGTGCAGAATGATAAGCACCGAAGTGTGAAACGGTAAGCGTCAAAGCGCAAGACGATAAGCGCGCTAAAATTTCCTTAATGGCATGCCATCTATATCACAATAGTTCTAATCTCGTCTACTTGGGCAATTTATATCATGCACACATATCACTTTTACACTTTCGCATAATGCTTTTACATTTTCTACCATTTAATCCTTATAACAATACTTCATATAATTATATCTTCCTCTTTCATTAACACATGTAACTTGTCTTAATATTTAATAATCTTCCATAATTTCACTAATAATTATTATTATACATTTCACCTATCTTTTTTACTTATTTTACAATTTAGACCTCATCATGACATTTCATGTAACAATATCTTTTTCTTTCAATATCGTGTATAACATATTTCATTTCCCTATTCAATTTTCATGTTCCACCATAATTTCTTATCACATTCACACGTCATTTTCATTTTTTTTTTTAAATTTTGTCCTTGAGTCATCAAATCCACAAATAGAATTTACAATTCTTTTTAATACATGTAACATGTTTCACCAATTAATATAATTCCCACAATTCATCACTAATCTTTATTAATTCTTTTTACATGTTATTTTAGCTTTTAGCATACTAATCCTTGTCTTTCATTTTTCATTTTTTTTCATCAAACATATGTTTAGTTCCATCAATATGTTTAGTTCCATCATTTTTCATATTGATTTAATTATTCCACATATCATTATTTCACATATTTCTCTTCACAATTACTTACATAAATATATAGTTCCATCAACTTTTACATTCTCTACAATTTAATATTTATTTATTTATTTTTATTATTTTGCACTCTAAATCTTTTCTCACATCTCTTTCAATTTCTTTATCACATATTACTTAATAAATATAATCAATTCATTATTTATTATATTTAATCATTATCAAGCCTTATTCTTCACTTATTCAACATACAAATTTATAATTAAATATCATATTAAAATTATATTCATTCTAACAATTAACTTCATAATCAAAACAAGTAAGATTCTAGTTGTACTTACAACTTTAGACTTGAAATCAACTTTCTTCTCCTCCTTCATCCTTTGTTCACTTCCTTGCTTTATTTCTCTATTTGTTTATCAACTTCCTTCACTTTTTCTTCAATTTTTCCATATCAAAATACACAATATTTTCACATTAAAAATCATGTTCACATATCATAATTCATGTTTTCTAATCAAAACTAACATGTATTTCAAGAGAAGTTAATAGTTTTTACCTCAAACACTTATATTCAAGTTTAATCTTTGTTTTCTCTCTCCTCTGAAACTCCCATGAATGCTCTTCTCATGAAATTAATGTAACTATTATTCCTCTCCATTGATCTCACTCACAAATAATAAAGAAATTTAGAAAAAAAACTTGCTTAATTGGTTTGTATTTGGTGAGAGGGACTAAGTTGAAAAAAAAATTAAAAGTTGAAATGGTGGAAAAATGGTGGCTGACGTGAAGCACCATGGCCATGGCTTTTATAGCCTTTTTTTTTTTTTTATCCTTTTCTTTCTCCATTTTTCTAGACTTCTCCATCAATTTATCTATACAAAAATATCTTTTTATGTTATATATCATATTGCCCTTTCCACTTAATTACAATTAAGCCATTACTTTTTCATAATTATCTTTTCAATTCCTTTACAATTTTACCCTTTCACTTTTTCTATAATAACACTCATGTGTCCTATTTCTTTTGATATATTTTCACATCTAATCCCTCCTCCTTTTTTATCAATTTAATTTAATCCTTTAGCACCCAATTTTCTCACCTTGTCCCAATACTTTTCATTAATTTAATCGGTTCCCAAAAAAATTATATTAATATTTATACTTTTCCAAATATCTTATGCACCTATTTTTTATGTCTCATAAATCTTTAAATTTCTAATTTCTGACTTTTCTCAAAAATTTCAACTAATTTATTATATATTTATCACTGTTCAAGACTCAATAATTTTTTGGGGAAGTTACACTTTGCGCTCTAAGTGAAGTATGACAAGTTTGACCTTAGCATGATCTCCCACACATTCAGCTTCAAAAAATTGCTCAAGCTTGGACCACCACCCTTTGAAATCTATTCCATCGAAGCGTGGACAACCCATTTTGAAAGGTTTGCTTATTGTATCCATGGTACAGATTCACGAAGGGGTTCCAAGGTGTCCTAGATCTGGCATAAGGGACATGGCCAAGTGCTCTTTTGGTGGGAATCTGAGGGGAGGACCTCCCAGAATCCCTTTGCCTTTATCTTGGGCCAAACCAGTAGTACTCATTGAGGTTGGCTGGCCTAAGTATTGCTCAAAAAGGGAATGAAGCTCAGATCATATTTTACCCTTGAATTCTTCATGGAGGTCCTTAAAACGCAAATCAAGCTTGGCATCGAGCTATGTGAACTCCATCTTCAACTGGGACATTTCCTGTTGCAACAACCCCATCTGCTTTTACAACCTGGTTGTGACTCCATCGTTGACCATGAGAATTGTGTAGGCTCTGATAGCCTTGTTATGGTAGAATTTTTGAAGCATAAAACTAGAGAGGAAGGAAGAAGGAGAGTACAAAATCATAGAAGAGAAGAAGAGGAAACAATGTTGAATTTTCTTAGCTGCCTTGCCAATCCCTGATTGGTGCTAAAAATGGTGGGTAACAACCACAATGACAACCTGATAGCTGGTAATACAACTACCTTAATCCGCACCGTTTCATTAAATGACCATTTGCCCAAAATAGGTCGTTTTAGGCAATGACCGAGTCTCTACCCAATATGAGTCGTTTAATTAAAAGTATAAAGAAAAACCTTGCATTTTACAGCTGAAATACTAATAATTGAAAATAACAAAAATTCAAAGACTTGTTGACCATTGCTGCTCTTTTTTTCCATAACATCTATATGTTTCTTGTAACGTGTCTCGTCGAGGGAGAACAGTAGGATGTCGTTAATGTAGATGAGTGTGTTTTCTGGAGTTGAATATTAATGTCATGGCTTTATGGAACAGTGATGGTGTTGTCTTTAGTCCGAAGGGCATTACTGTCCTCGAGTAATGTTTGTGGGATACAAAACATTGTTTTATACCTTTCAGCTGACTTGATTCCTAGCTATCAAAATCCTAATCTGAGGTCAAACTTCGAAAGTATCTTGGCTTTCAATAAGTTCACGAATAGTGTTTTCCTATTTGACAATGGGAATTTGTTGTTCACGAGAAATTTGTTGAGTGACTCATGGTTGATCACAAGTCGTAACTTTTTGCACACTTGTTCTGATATCTTGTTCACGTAGAATACTTTGCATGTGCATGATGAGTTTATGGTTTCGAAGAGTCATTGCCTTTGGTGTTATGAACATTCTTCAATGGCTAGTTTTAGGTGATTTGGATTCATACTTGAGTGGTTGGCCTTTGTCAAGTTGATTAACTCATCCTTCTTGAACGCTAGGGTGAAGATTTCTTGGTTCATCTACAATGGGTTCTTGTATTTGAGGAGAAACTTTGAATTAGAATTTGTACATTTGATTGCTTCTAACCATTGCCTTAATTTTTCGAACGTTGTCCATGGTTGCATCGTGGACAGGTTTGGTAACGGCTGCCATGGTCTGAAATGATTTTTGACCCTTTTTGTTGAATTTTAAACCTATCTTGTTGGCCATGATATCAAAACCAACAATCAGGTTTTTTTCCTGGTAAGGAAGATCTAAGTACCTTCTGGGTTATCGAACAACCTGGGAAGAATTGAATGGTAATGGGCTTGCTCACGTAATCTATTGCAAATATGTTCTCATCTGATATTCTGAAATATGTCTTTTGGGCTCTTCAAAAAGATCTGGGTAAGGCCACCAGATTGGCAATTGTTTGGATTGTTCTCATGTCAAAGAACGTTGTAACTTTGATAAGAGGTGATCGTTCGTCAAGGAATATTCGGACTAGGGATATTGGGCCTTTGGCTGGTTGGGCTGATAGGTAGTTTTGGATCGCTAGTTAGTTTAAGCTTGATGAATTTCTCTTCAAGTCTTTCATGTGGTCTGATTCTCCGTCAAGTTGTAGGCTTGAAAATTAAACAAAGATTGTGGTCCTTGTTGATCATCTAATGAGAAGATCGATTTGAAGTCATCGCCGGACAAGTTATGTCTTGATGTTATGGCTACTTGCTCCAACATCTTGATTGTTTTCTTTTCAACTTTAAGGCATTGTTTTGCAGAGTGTCCCTTCCTTTTGCAAATGAAACAATTTGTAAATTTTTTGCCTGGAATGCTTTTCTTTTTGCCATATCATAGTCTCCTCAATCTCCTATATTTTTTGTTTCGCCTGAATTTGTTCTTGCTCAATACTACTTTGGGCTTGAACGTGGTTCTGGATTTGTAGGAACCTTTCTTGTAATGATTTTTCTTTCCAGACTGACACATGCACTCTGAATCATTTTTTGAGCAATTGATCTATAGTCCTATCGAGAATGCATACGGGGTTTTGAGATGCTTTGAATTTTGGGCTATGTTGGCTATATACTTATGCTCGTTGCAAATTGTGTCGAGTGCTTTCAACATTAGCTTGTACAAGTCTCCTAATTGTATGCTTGAGATGGAAAGATCTCTTGTGGCTAGTTGGCTTTGAGTCTTGTTGTTGAGTTGCTTTATGATCGATTTCAGGAAAGCTTGTTTCAGGTTGACATCGTCAAATCCTCCAATGATATAGTAATACTTGGAGAAATTTTGGTAATGTCTGTCGAGGTCTTTGGGGTGGAAAGAACAACATTTGACTTTGAAGAACTACTCTAGTTTCTTGTCAATTCTGTGACCTTGTTGTTCGCACCCATCATTTTGATGAGAAGTCCTTACCATTTGTCGTGTAGTGTCATAAATTCCTATACACTATTCACTTAATGTAAGAAGTCTATGCTGTCATAAATATTTAGTATATTGTCTTTATGTCATGCATGATGTATATTCACTATTCAAGTGAATAGTGATTAAAATAGCCAATAGTACATAGCTTGGTCCTTAGCTTAGGAATTTGTTTATAAATAGGCAAGAGCCTTTGTTGAAAAAGGGGAGCGTTTCCACATCTTTTAGATATCTTTTGAAGACACAATTCTTAAAGTGTTCTTCGTAGAAAAATCCTCTCGGAAGCTTTTTAAAAATTTTCTTTCTTTTGAATGATCAATAAAAAAAATCTTTTAAGAAAAAATTATGAGTTTCCAAATTCTATCTCTTTGATTGCTTTCTCCTCCAATTCTTAGTTACGATTTTGTTTTATGTTCACTCAAGCCAGTAATGACATGAGTCACATGCTCTGCAGTTGCCACACAAGTGGACCTTTTGCATCGAAAATCTCATGGCATTGGTTGTCGACCATGGATTTGAAAACTGCAACCAAGCACTGTAACGAGGTAAACCACAGTTTGTTACTGCAATGAAGTTTGATCACGACTACTCCTAAGTGCCACCATCAACTTTGTATCATAAAAGTTGAGCCTTGACTTGACCGGAGCACTAGAGAGAGGGCTGGAGGGTCTCAATGTTGACATTATACCTTGATACAAAGTCGCACGGTCACGCTGTCAATTACTTAGGGTCTAAACTTCCTTGCAAACTACATCCTACAAGTTACACTTGATTCGATGTCGGTCTTGCCGGATATCCTTGTCCATATAATGATTTGATCATTGGGTCGTCCTTTTCTGTCTAAGTATTCTCGGTTTGTGTATACGTTATCTGGTATCAACTGGTATCAACCTAGCTCACTTTAGGTTAGGTTTGGGTCTAGATTTTTCAACTTCGGGCCTATTTGGCTGCGCTCGACTTGTTTTATTATTTTAAAAATATATTAATGTTTTTATAATTAAACTTAAATAAATAAATTGTTTTATCATTTTTAAGTAGTATAATGGACCATGAATATCTCTAGATGTTATAAAAGATTAAAATAAAGATTTTAAATATTGATCCGAGTATAGTGAAGTATGCATTTACCACGATTGTGTCGCTTCATAGTGTGCGTCCATCGATTAAAAAGAACTCATTTGAAGTAGATAAGTGTGAAATTCGTGGACTAGTTGGATTTTACCTTTTCTAAATTTGGACTTTATGTTAAAAGGTGTCCATTGGTTGGTTGGGTCCAACATTAAATTTCGGTCATGTTTTTAAAACCCTTGTCAAATAAGTTTGTTTATATTTATAAATTTTGTAATTAGCTATTTGAAGCCGGCTATAGTTTTTTTTATTTATTTATTGGATAAATATTAAATTTATATATAAATTTTGATATAATTTGCAATGATATACATTATCTTTAATTTGATGTATTTGCATATATTAAACTTTTATTTTGGTTCAGTTTCCACATTTCACCTACCCCATTATCTGTGTGGCACAATTTCTCGTTAAATCATGTGTAAGTTATTGACATGGCCTTTTATTAGGTTAAAAACAACAAACAAATTTAAATTATTCTCACCTAGATTAAAATAACAAAAACACTTGGAAAAATGGTTTCTTTTTTCCCCCCACAATTTTTTTAATCTAAGTCGAAATAATTTAAATTTATTTGTTTATTTTTTAACATAATAAAATGCCATATCAACAATTTTTACATGACTTAACGGAAAATTGTGTCACAGAGATAATGGGGTTAGAAAAATGTGAAAATTGAACCAAAATTAAAGTTTGATGTATATAAATACATCGAATTAAAGTTCTTGTATTATATTACAAATTGTATATCAAAGTTCATGTATAATTTTGGTTTTTATCCATTTTTATTTATATATGTTTATGAAACTTTTAAACATATAGTACTCGATATATTTTTATATTTTTATCATGGTATCTATACTATTATTTAAGTTATTGTCTTAATTGATGTCACAAGTCGATTAGAACAAACTCAATTAGAAAATGATAAAAAGATCATTCATTTTTTAAAGAAGTTATATTATTATGATAATATTTTTATCTTTTCGTATTTTTATAAATAAGTAAAAACTTATCCATGGTGAAATTTAATCAAGAGTTATGAATTTTGATTTAAGATGATCAATGCCACAAAATAAATTCAAAACTATTGGGGTGTTTGAATTGAGGACTAGAGGAATAATTTCAATTTTATTAATATTTTCGAATTCTAAAAATGAATTTATCTATTCGGAAAATTTCAAAATTTGTAATGAATTTTAAAAGAGAATTTGAGTAGCTCAAATTTCATCTTTTTCAAAATTCTTTTATTTCAATTAATACACATGGTTTCATTATGAAATAAAGATTTTAAACTTCAAAATATAATTTTTTATTTAATTTTAATATATATTTTAAATTTTATATTATTTATTTGTAATATCATTATTTTTCTTTTTATAATTATTGTTAAACTCATAAAATTTCAATAGAGTAAAATTTTAAATAATTAATTATCCAAACAATGAATGTTAATATATTAAATTGATGAATATTAACATTTGTAAAATTTCTAAAATT
Organism: Gossypium sturtianum; assembly: GCA_025698515.1. Taxonomy (NCBI): domain Eukaryota; kingdom Viridiplantae; phylum Streptophyta; class Magnoliopsida; order Malvales; family Malvaceae; genus Gossypium; species Gossypium sturtianum. The sequence continues at coordinate 20,427,617 of CM046951.1, forward strand.
TAAAATTTTTCATCCAAACATATTTTTATAAATTTGTTTTTATTTTATTTTTTGGTATACTGATATTTTAATCAGTTTTTTATTTTAGAAATTTAAATATGTTTACAAATTATAAAATACATCTTATGGTATATGACAATTCACTATTTTCTAATTTAAAAAAAAAATCATATTTTACCATTTCATATTTTTTATAGTATGTTATATCCATTGAAAATAAAAGATGATGATAATACTACTACTAATAATAATAATAATAATAATAGTTTTAAAAAAAGTAATATGGTTTGATTTTTTATAATATAAATTAGGGATAAATATATATAAAAAAATTATACATGAACTTTAATTCAATATGTAATGTCATATATAAGCTTTGATTTTGTGCAATTTTATATATGAAATTTTGATTTGATTCGTAAAAGTATCCTGGAAGCCTCTATATTAGGAGTCAGATTACATTTTACCCCTTTTACTCAAATAAATGGACAAATTAGTTTTTGTACGTTAGATCAAATAGTAAAATGGTCATTTCTATTAAAAATTTTATTTATTTCTACTATTAAAAATTAACATAGCTGACAAAATAATCAGACTATTACATGTGGTATGCCACATGTACCTTATGTTGACATACAAAGACTAGTTTTAAACAGTAAAAATAGATGAAATTTTTAACAGAAGGACCAATTTGCTCTTTGATTTAATGTACATGGACTAATTTGCCTATTTATTTGAGTAACGGGGGCAAAATGCAATCTTACTTCTAGTATAAGATTCTCCATGATATTTTTACCAACTTGATTCAAATTTCACAAATTACTAACAATATTATCGAATTAGCACCATTTTATGTTGATATATTACATACACCAATAATTATATTAATCCGATATGAAAATAAATGCATGTATTTGTTGATACACAATATCAACAAAAGTGGAGAATAAAGAGAGGGGGCGGTGTCGAAGGAGGTTGGTTCACCCATTCTAGGGCAGAGATCTAAAAAGATAGAGGGACTCAGGTAGAAGTAGTAGTGTATTGGAGAGGAGTCCATTTACTAAATAGTATCTTAGGGTATTTATCAATAAGTGATGGTTCCTACCAATTATGTTACTTAATGGACCTTGGGTGACTCAATAAAGAGTCCAATCGAGTCCAAATTGAAGTAGAGATGTAACAGTATTTGTTCTTTACATATATTAAATTAAATTAAAATCAAAATTTCATATATACAAAACAAATTAAACTAAAACAAAATTATTATTTAAATTTAATATTTACCCCTATAAAATATTAACGTGTTCCATTGATGATAATACATTATTTTATCATCATATGGTAATTCACATTAATAGATGAATCTTTTTCAACAATTTTTTTATTTAAAAATTAAGAAAATTTTCTTCTAAAATAAAAAAGTTCTCAGCTATTTTTTTAAAGGGTTAAATATTAAAATTATAAATAAACTTTGATCCAATGTATAATGTCGTATATGAATTTTAATTTTGTATGATTTTATATATAAAATTTTTATTTGGTTTGGTTTCATAAATCACTAACAACATTATCGAGTTAGAACAGTTTTATGTTAATATCTTGCATACACAAACAATTATAGTAATCCGATATGAAAATAAATATTGTATTCATTTATTTAAATATGCATAATTAAATTAAAATTTCATCCATACAAATAAACCACAATTCAAATTTGGTGTATTCCTTTTTGAAATCCATTTCGTTTTTTCTCATGCTCTTTCAATTGGGTTATGTATCAATAAAGGCCCATTTCTAAAATTATTTACGGAAATAGGTCATTTTTAAAAATAATTACAGGTATGGATCGAAAACCCAAAAACGTGCTGACGTGGATGCGTTTTCAAGGGATAACATAGAAAAACATTTCCACGTCAGTGCTTTTTTCCTTGTGTTAAGCAAAAGCGTGCTGACGTGGATGCGCTTTTGCCCGTGCTCCAATGCTTGTCGAAATAGCTATCGGACTAAATTTTCAAAAAAATGTCATTTTTTAAAATATTTCAAAAATAGACCAATTTTTTTTTTAAAATTTACAATAATAAGCCTTTATAAAGACCCAAAGTGGCAGCACCATTTTTTATTTTTATTTTTTGGTGCCACCAATTAATGTGAAAATAAAACTTACAAAACAAATCTTTATATAGGCCCAAGGGAAATAAATCTTTATACATATCTTTACACTGCTTAAGAAAACAAGAGAAATGAGACTTTAGTCTATATAAAGATTTGTTTTGTAAGTTTTATTTCCACATTAATTGTTGGCACTAAAAAATAAAAAAAAATGGTGCTGCCACTTTGAGTCTTTATAAAAGCTTATTTTCGTAAATTTTCAAAAAATGGGTTTATTTTTGTAATATTTTAAAAAATGACATTTTTTAAAAATTTAGTCCGATGGCTATTTCAATAGTTGTTGGAGCACGGGTAAAAGCGCATCCACGTCAATGCATTTTTGCCTAACACAAGGAAAAAAACTTTGACGTGGGAATTTTTTTTGGATTATCCCTTGAAAACACGTCTACAAGAGTGTATTTTTAAATTTTCAGTCTACACTCATAATTATTTTTAGAAACGGCTCATTTGTTTAAATAATTTCGGAAATCGGCCTCCTACATAACTCCTTTTAATTTCTCCAGATTTAATTTTAAAAAGAGGATAAAAAGAAGAACAGCTGTCCAAAAGCGCGTAGTTTCGGGATATTTTGGTTCATTTTAATTAATAATAAATCCAAATTAAAATAAAAATTAGAATTAAAAAGCCTATAAATTTTCTCCTTCTATCAGCAGCCTATTTTTAATTTCTCTCTACCTTTGTTTACGGAAACGCAGCGAAGAGAGAGAACACAGAGCCAAGAAAAACCCTAAAAATAGCAGAAAAATTATAGTTCTTTTTAATTTCGATATTCAAAAAATCGACTGTTCCTTCACCTTCCTCGAAACGATAGCGTCAGGTACTTAGGTTTCCGTAAAATCTATTTGAGTTTTTCATATCTGAAATTTGTTTTTATATTTTTAGATGCCAATCTCAATCCCCTCTAATATTTTATAAAAGAGGTGAGAGTTTAGGGTTCCAACTTCTAATTACCCCTTTTCAGATTTCCTTTTGATAAATTGCATTTGGCTTAAACTGGGATCACGGTTTTGATTTATATTAATATAGTATATGATGAGGAAAACTGGGGTTTTTCCGTGTTGATTTTGAATCTGGCATCTGATTGAATGTGAAGCATGTAGGTGTTGGGAGTTATTTCTTCTTATTAGTTATTATTGTTGGAGTTATTAGGTCAGCTTTAGTCAGAGTCTGCATATGCACGATTAAGCATGTAGTTGTTGGATTTGATTGAATGTGAAACTTTTGATTGTTGGAGTTATTATTGTTCTAGTTATATTGCCATTCGTGAGTTCCGAGGTTAGCTTAAACCTGGGAATGCATGGTTAAAGTACAAATGCAAGAGGTAAAAGGAAAAGTAATGATTTATTATAAATGAAAAATTGATTAAAATGGAAGTTCAGCTCATGGTTTTGGTTATCCAAGCGATTTACCTTTTGAGTTTGTAGTTATGATTTCTTTTATTAGTTTCTCATTTGTTCCTTTTTGGAGTTTTTGGTGCTTGTAGATTTTTATTGTTGCTTTTCTTGCAATGGCTGCTACTGCAACTGCTTCTTCTGCGGGCCCAACATTTGCTCCGCCAGATCCCACTCTTCCCAAACCATGGAAAGGCCTAGTTGATGGTAAAACTGGTTATCTCTACTTTTGGAATCCAATAACCAATGTCACCCAATATGAGAGGCCCACAATTGTAGATTCTGTCCCGAAGTCTTCCCCAATGCGTCCTTCAATTCAGATTCAGCAATATTCTGAAGTGCGTTATGGGTATAATCCTGTCAAGGAAAATGATCGTTATGGAAGAGGCAACAATGATGCATCAAAACCTGAGCCAGTATCAAGGTTTAACCAGGTATTTTTTCTACTTCTTTACTCTAAATCTTGCACTTGATTCATTTGGTTTTTCTTGTTGGTCTTAGTTGAAATTGAAAATTAGTACATTTGTCTTAACTTTGAGTAATGAAGTATGTCCCTTTTCTTTCTAGTGTCTAAAATTTTCAATTTGTCGCATTTGATTTTGAATTGGTTCTTGTTAAACCGTCAAAATTCTTGAAGCTTGGGTTTTCAAAAATTAAAAGTGTTAACTTATAGATGGTTATATATGTCTGTTCTTCTAACTAGGATTAATTTGATGTTCTTAATTTGCAATAGAATGCAAGTGGTGGACCTATTCTTTCCCATAATACACCTAATGGGACTCACGGCTCTGTGGTTGGAGGATCTTCTGCTGGGAGACATGGATTAGTGGCTGAGGGAAGTAATTTGTCTGGTGATGCTTATCGCCATCAGCATGAGATAACTGTATCTGTGAGTATGATTGTTACTATATTTTATTACCCATCTTAGTTTTCTATGTTTAGTCAGGGACTTTGGCTTCTGAAAATATCATATTGCTGGGTGACTGATTATGTTTCATGGATCAAATATTTTTCCTTAAATTTTGTCAGGGAGATGAAGTGCCTTCACCCTTTTCATCATTTGAAGCTACTGGCTTTTCTTCTGAGATACTTAGAGAGGTATACTATTCTTCTCCAATATCCTTTTGGTCTTTATAACATTGGTGGATTTTAAAGTCAAATCTTGTAAGTTAAATCTAAGAATGCAAGTTGAATGTTTCTCGTGTAAAGTTCTGTGGTTGCTTGAGGTCCCAGTTGAGTGTCAAACTCATGTAATTCTTTTGCCATCTTTACTCTTTGTCGCAGGTGCGATGTTTGCTCCTTGGAGGAGCTAATGTCGTACGCTGTGGTAGCCTCTGTGGGGGCCTTGCTTGTAATTTGAGGTGCCCTTATATGGTGGACCAATTTTTGGAAGGGCTTTCTGAATGATCTACGTTCGGAGCTGGGACTGCTGTTGCTGATAATTCAGTCTGCCACTTGGTCCGAACGGAAAAGGGGCCTCCTGTTCCAGCTTGCTTCAGCAAGCATTGGCTGCCTGCATACGGGGGATGATGCTTCTTCTGGCATAAATCACTCCTGTATGACAAACCAACCAAGTCTTGAAGGTGGTACATCTGCTCACAGAGAATCCTGAATTTTTCTTTCTATTGCTTTTAACAGGTACACAGTGCTGGGTTTTCTGCTCCGACCCCAATCCAGGCTCAGTCGTGGCCAATTGCATTGCAAGGTAGAGACATTGTGGCCATTGCTAAAACGGGTTCTGGGAAAACTTTGGGTTACCTAATTCCTGGATTTATGCATCTCAAGCAATGCCGTAAAGATCCTCGAATGGGTCCAACTGTGTTAGTATTGTCTCCAACGAGGGAGTTGGCTACTCAGATACTAGATGAAGCTCTCAAGTTTGGGAAATCCTCAAGAATTAGTTGCACGGTATGTTACCATTTTTTGAGTCAAGATTTCAAATTTGTTTGTCTTTTGTTGTAGTTTTATCATCCTTCAATTGCAGTGATAATGTTTATTATATTTATTACTTGGGATGATCTACGAATTATGATTTTTATACTTACGTGAGTTCTCATATGTTTTTTTGCAGTGTTTGTATGGAGGAGCACCAAAGGGTCCTCAGTTGAGAGATATTGAGAGAGGAGTAGATATTGTGGTTGCTACTCCTGGCCGGTTAAATGATATTCTAGAGATGAGCAGAATCAGCCTTCGTCAAGTTTCTTACCTTGTGTTAGATGAGGCTGATCGCATGTTGGACATGGGTTTTGAACCTCAAATAAGGAAGATTGTGAAAGAAGTGCCTAGTTGCAGGCAGACTCTCATGTACACGGCAACATGGCCAAAGGAAGTCCGGAAAATTGCTGCAGAACTACTCGGAAATCCTGTTCAGGTCAACATTGGCAATATCGATGAGCTTGTGGCAAACAAGTCTATTACCCAGGTTTATACTCCATTATTGCTAATCCTGATTTTAATTCAAAGCAGAAAATGGCCATTAGTTTGTAGTTTCTATTATGGAGGAAGGGCTACTTAAATGTCCTATAGAATTAACATTTCCCTTGTTTTGCAGTATGTTGAAGTATTATCACCAATGGAAAAACACAGAAGATTGGAACAGATACTGTGCTCCCAAGAATCCGGTTCCAAAATCATAGTTTTTTGTTCAACCAAGAAGATGTGTGATCAACTCGCCCGCAACCTCAGTCGACAGTTTGGAGCTGCTGCTATTCATGGAGACAAATCTCAGGCTGACAGGGACTATGTACTGAATCAGTTTCGAACTGGGAGGTCGCCAGTGCTTGTTGCTACTGATGTTGCTGCTCGGGGTTTGGACATTAAAGATATCAGGTAAGTCTTCAATATTTTCATGTTGACTTTATTACATCTGCTATGTTGGTATATCATGATACTGATTGCATTATTTAACATCTTTCTTAGGGTAGTAATAAACTATGACTTCCCCACTGGAGTGGAAGATTATGTTCATAGGATTGGAAGGACTGGAAGGGCAGGTGCAACTGGATTGGCTTATACATTCTTCGCCGATCAGGATTCGAAGCATGCTTCAGATCTCATCAAAGTTCTGGAAGGAGCAAACCAGCTGGTGCCCGCTGAACTTCGTGATATGGCTTCACGTGGTGGTTTGATGGGAAGGCCTAGGCGCTGGGCTCCAAGTTCTGGTGGCTTTGGTAGGGGACGTGGTGGACGTACTGATTTGGGCTATGGTGGAAGGGGTGGTCGTGGAATTTCTACATCCTCTACCTGGCTTGAGAAAAACGGCGGAGGACGTGGAAATGATCATGAGTCTCGTGATAGGTAAATAATGATCTATTATACTTAGTATAGTGATGGATTTGTGTCGGTCTTTGCGTTATGCTTTTTTGCAGTATTCGGATATCAATCTTTGACATTCACCCATGTTTCTTAACCCTTCTTATATGTACGAACAGGTACAATCGTGGTTTCCATGGTAGTAATGATAGGAGGCGAAGTCGCAGTCGAAGTCCTGCTGGTTGGGGTGATCGTCATAAAAACACTGGCCATGATCGTAGCCGTAGTCGTAGTGCTGACAGGTCTGATAAGGGTCGTCGCTTACACGAGGAGATGATTAAACGTGATCGGTCACCCCCACTGCAACAACGCATGCCCCCTAACAGTAATGGGATTTCAAGGGAGCCGAGAAATTTTGTAGATTGACGGAACCCTTATCGCAAGAAGGATGACTTTGGAGGATCATATGGTGATTCGCAGCACGATCGCAGAAGATCTGGATATGTGAATGGGCCTCATACAGGTTCTGGCAATGATGAGGAAGGCAAGATACATCCGTATGATCATCGATTTACCTCAGAATTGAGGCAATATGTTGGTTCTATATCTGCCTTTTGTTACTCTTGAATTACGTAGAGCTAGCGGCAAAGGCATAGAAGTTTCAGAAGTTTGACATTTCAAATGGAATTTTTTGTTGATTTATCTTTAGATAATTTTCAAGTGTGTTCAGAAAGGAGGCAAAGTTGTAACGTATAATGTACTATAATGTGATGGATATGACTCAGAGTTGCAAAAATTTTCAATTATAAGTAATAATAAAGTAATTTATTTTTCAGCGCATAGAAATTTATCCAAATAGCTAACAGTGACAGGATTCACATTGAGAAAATACTGAGGCTTAATCACACGAGGAATATTCATCGAATTGTAGAAATCCAAGAGTTGGAAAATAACAATTTTCCATCAAATCTTTAAATTGAGGCCATGGGTCTATTATGAACTCTCAACTGCTACCCAAAGAGTGGCCGGAGGGACGGTTTCTCAATGATGTCGATTCCTTGATCTCATACTTCTAGATCCGGATCTAAATAATATGTGATTTGAGATGCTGACAAAAGAGAATGCCTAGCGGTACAAAGATAAGGATGATGTTTTCCCAAATTGATAGGAAACTAAAATGGGTTTCAGAATCTAGAAAGGAAAGCATGCTGGGAAAGAAATCTATTTTGCATATGAATGTCTCCCTGATTATTGCTATTTCTCCCATTTGTGGGAGATTCGGACATAGCAGGAAGGGGTGTACCCACTGCCTGAGTATTTTACTTATCCAGGCTTTGCCATCCTTCACCATGGGATGACTTCGTTGGTCATGACCTCGCTAAGAACAACACTTCACCAGGGCTAGGTTTTATGGACATATCTATGGATAGCACATGGAGTTCATTTGGTCTACCTCGCCAAGACAAGTATTGGCTCCTCCTTTACATGGCTCGTATGTGGGACTTTGCCTAGTTCATCTCCATCCCATTATTGCCCATCCAGAAGACTATTGTGCTCACTAAGTGATCGACCATGATGAGATCTTTGTTGTACACATGTCAAGGACCAAGGCTAAGAAATGATCACCATCACTTATAAATACTCATCTTTGGGAAGACTCTTACATGTCTCCTACCACTCCTTCATAGAACTAGAGCACCTTGAACCTATAACTGTACCTCTAGCAGCTCTCGACACACTCCCCAATATGTGAACTGCTATCTCTTCCTCTTACATCATTTTTCCCTCAACAACTCAGTGCGGTAAGTGTGGATCAACATGACTTTTCCCAATGAGAATGTCTAGGAATGCCTAACTACCTCCACCCATCCTTCTACCTAGCAGGTTGGTTAGACTAGTCACTCATAAATAACAAACCATGAAAACCCATATATTGATGTCTAGGTAGGCTAGTTTCATGAGTAGCCTAAGCATGTAACACCCCTTGCCTGACTTGGTCGTCGGGTCTAAGCTACGAAATGCTATATTCGTTGTCGAAGCACCCACCATCAGATTTACAGAAAATAATCATTCAAACAAGAAACTATGTTTTAAACACATTTACATTATATTAAACAATCAAATCCAAGCCCTAATCGAGCTTACAAAAACTTTTTTATTGACCCGAGCACGAAATATGACCAAATTGCAAAGTTTTAGAATTTCAAGGCTAACATTGTGACATCATCGCTTCCACGTTGAGATGTCGCCAAATAGTTTTTCATGTCACGACGTCGAGCGCGACGTCAGACCACTCGACGTCGCGACGGCACATACTGTTGGCCGATATTGTGACAAGGAAAAATGGTTATCGGGATGAAGACTTTATTTTTGATAAAATTTGAGCCTTCGGTACCTAGTTCAAAGCTTTCAAAGCAATCTATCAAATTGTACATCATATATAAACTTCAATTGAGTTTAGAACACATCAAAACATACCAAACAATTCATTTAACTACTTGTCGAAACCATTTTAAAAATTTGGTAAAACGGGGATCGACTTTTAAAAAAACAAAAGTGGGAGTCGCCACCAATCCCTTTTTACTTAGGTGTGATTGGATCACCTTGCAAAACATTTTATTTTAAAACATTTGATTTTGGTCCACGAAAAATAAGAAAATGAGTTTAGAGAGTCGGTTCACGTATGAGGAAGGGTTAGCACCCCATAACGCCCAAAAATTGGTACCTAATCGATAGAATCATGTCCAAATGTTTGAAATTTAACAACATTTAAAATATGACAAAAAAATGAATAATTCGATTTAAAACTTGAGATTTCTTTGTTCGAAAGAATACAAACATCACATCCAACACGTTAGGACACGATATTTTTAAACCTCTCGTAAATCAAATCATCTCATGATTTACAAAATTTTAGTAAAAGGATATTTAGTTATTTAGCCAAACGGAAAATCGAAACCCAAAGACGTTAGGGCACTATTTCCCAATTTCTAAACACAAAACATTGCCTTTATTTTAAAATCTTTTGATAAATTATAGTAATTTTGCAAAACGCATTTTATTTTAAAATGATGATCTATGAAAATATCATATTAATACTTTATCAAACATCAAGAGCAATAATAATATACTAACATTTCATATTAATACAAGTAATATAAAATATAACTAACAATAATACTTACATTAAACAATCATAAATAAATGGAAGAATATGGACAAATATAGAGCAATAAATAATTAAAAAAAACTACAAAATAAATATGAACACTTATTACACAAAATTAAATATTTTATGCAATAACATAGGCCAAATAATAAATAAATATTGCAAAAAAAAATAACAAAAAAAATATATATATATATATTGAGAAAATTAGATACGTTTTGAAATAAATAAATAATTTTAAATAAAAATATTTAAAATAATATAATACAAAACTATATATATTTAATACAAATAGTATAAACAATATATAATATACTGAAATTTATAAAATATAAAATGATTTGAATTATACGTATAATATAATATAATAACATAACATATAAAATTTTGAAAATATAATACAATAATAAATATACAAATTATGAAATAATATATAATTTAAATAATATTAAAATAATACATAATAGTAATTTAATATATATATGTGGTAATAATAAAAATATGTGAATTTATACTATTAATAAAATTAATATAATAAAACATAACATATTAATACAATAAAACAATTTAATATAATATCAAGATAACTAAAAATAGAATAATAAAAAAATAAAATAAGGATTAAATAGCAAACAAAAAAGGATTAAATCGAAAATGCGCATTATAATCAGAGGGGCTAAAATGGCAATTATGCCAAATCTTAAAAACGGTGATGTTTTATTTTCAGCCCTTAAAGCAGCCCGAGGGTTAAATTGAAACAAAATGTAAGTTTTGGGTCAAAATTGAAAGTAAGGAAAAATATTATTGAATTTTACAAAAATGCGGAAGGGTTTATTCAGCAATTAGACCCTTTTATGAAAATGCGCGGATCCTCCCCGGGTCGGGTCAACGCGCGGGTCTCAGCTTTATAAAACGACGTCGTTTTGGCCTTTAAAGGTAGCCCCCAAACCGACGTCGTTCCCATAGCCTATATAAATCAAATTTCGACAAAAAAAAAATCATTTTTAACACCGTTTCAAAAAAAATTTTTCGAAAATGCTCTGAAATTCTCTCGCCTCTGTCCGGAATGGCCATCGAACTTCACAGGCCACGCGCCCCACGCGCCACCACACGCCTCCTCGCCGCGTGGGAGGCTAAATCTCGATCTTTTAGCGCTATTAACAGTAAACTCGCACCCCTTTTTTTTAAAACAATATTTTCATGCACAAATATGTAAAAAAAAAATAGAATAATATATAGAAAATCACCTCTAGAACGAAATTCCTGTATTTTATTTCTTTGGATTCTGTGTATATTTATGTATTCTTTGTTTTTTCTCTGTGTGTATCCCTGTTTTTTACAAGTTTATGACAGGCTTTTATAGCCTTTCGAAATGAAAAATAAAACGAAATAAAATGTTTTCCATATTTGTTGTGATCTGCTGCTGTTATTCTTTCCTTTTTCAGGTTGATGACGATGATCTCGCGGTGATGACCAGGCGAGGTTCGTGCGCGTTGATGGTGGCGTGACCGAGAGCTGATGGGTGCGGCGATTGCGGCGCGACGATTGGGCTCCTGCTGGGGCATTTGTTCTTGCGGCGCTTAGGGTTTCAGAAACCCTAGGCCACTACTGATTCTGCTTAGTGTTTGGTCCTTCTTGGGCTGCACTGGTTTGGGCCTGAATAGGTTTAGTTGGGCCAATCGGGTTTGGGTCTTGGTTGTCAAGGTGTAGCTGGGCTCGAGGTTTGTAATTGGGTCAGGGTAGTTTATTTAGGAACGGGCTTTTGGTTGTAAATGGACTTTAAAAATATGGACTTTATTTATTATTTATTATTTATTATTTGGTTTATTTATTTCAAGCCCGGGCAAAATAGGTTATTACAGCTACCCCTCTTTGCTCATTGTCGTGAAACGAGAATGGAGCAAAGACTATAAAAGGACCAATTTTGCCCGGTCTTTGCTGAGCCTCGACTTCTTGGTCCTCGCCTTTTCCACTGTGATTTCAATTAGTCTAATGTCTTCAATCTGCTTCCTGCAACTTCAAGAATGCCAGATCTACTATTTTTTCGATCTACTCCACTGCAAATTCAAGGAGATAAGATCTGATGTTTTTGATTTGCTTCTTGCAACTTCAGGAATGCCAAATCTGCTATTTTTCGATCTGCTCCACTGCAAACTCAGGGAGATAAGATCTGAAAGTGTTCTTCGATCTGTTTCCTTCAACTTCAGGAAGATGAGATCCGATGTCTTCGATTTGCTCCACTGCAAATTTAGGGAGACAACATCTGCTATCTTCAGTCTACTCTTCTGCAACTTCAGGGAGATAAGGCTGAAAGTGTGTTTGATCCGTTTCCTGCAACTTCAGGAAGATAAGATCTTCTATCTTCAGTCTACTCCACTGCAACTTCAGGGCGATAAGGCTGAAAAATGCTTTTGATCTGCTTCCTGCAACTTCAGGAAGATAAGATCTTCTGTTTTCAGTCTACTCTACTGCAACTTCAGGGAGATAAGACTAAAAGTGCTTTTGATCTGCTTCCTGCAACTTCAGGAAGATAAGATCTTCTGTTTTCAGTCTACTCCACTGCAACTTCAGGGAGATAAGGCTGAAAATGTCTTTGATCTGCTTCCTGCAACTTCAGGAAGATAAGATCTTCTGTCTTTAGTCTACTCCACTGCAACTTCAGGGAGATAAGATTTGAAAATGTCTTTGATTTGCTTCCTGCAACTTCAGGAAGATAATATCTTCTGTCTTCAGTCTACTCCACTGTAACTTCAGGGAGATAAGATCTGAAAATGTCTTTGATCTGCTTCCTGCAACTTCAGGAAGATAGGATCTTCTGTCTTTAGTCTACTTCACTGCAACTTCAGGGAGATAAGACTGAAAGTCTTTGATCTACTTCCTGCAACTTTAGGAAGATAAGATCTTCTGATTTGCTGATATTGCTACACCGTCCACTGAGGAACATGTCCGGTAGACTTGGTTTCGTATGTTTATGTCACCGACTAAGATGTTATGATCAGAATGAATCAAATGCTTCTAGCTACATGTGTTATGAGTGACACGAATGTAACATGTCATGAAAATGATTCCATTTAAAAGATTAGGATGCAATGATTGGAATGAATCAAATGCTCCTAATGAGATTTGCTATGATGCAAAAAATGTTATGAGTATGATTCCTATTCTAGGTTTTATTACTCATTTGTTCTTCATTCTTGTTCATCAATCCTGTTCTGTTCAACAAGTTTGGCCCAATGTAATTTCAGAGTCAACTCCGCTTGAACCTTGAGAACATAAGGCTTGTACCATTCTACCACAATGGGAATCGAAACTCTTCCAATTCGACCCATCTGCAATTTTCAAGGTATAGGGTTTATTTCCACCACAATTCAGGGTTTCTTAGTTCGTCACACTATTCCCTAAATGTTATGACCTGATTACATCAATTACTTCCATCACATCAACTCATTATTTTGTCCAATTATCAACTGGACAAAGAATTCAGAGAAATAGTCTCTATCCAGACTCTTCTTTCTCAAATATTTCTATGCACATGGAAATTCTAAACAATTGTCCTGTTTTAGTTCCTTGTCTTATCTAGAAATTTCCAAAGTAATATGTAGAACTTCTTTCTGTGAAATTATTAATTCGTCAATCATTATTTCAATGCAACACATTTATGAATAGTGGATAACAAATGAATTGATCTAAAAAAGAGTTAAAATTGAATAATTTATCAAAAATACGAAGAAAATTAATTGAGAACATATCTTTGAGAAGAAAAAAAATCCCAAGATAGTAAAATGAATAGGACAAAAATCAGATTCCCTAGATATCGCCGATTGAGCTTCTATATACAAACTTTATGAAGACTACTTTGAGCTCAACATGTGTTTAGAAGACCCAAAATACTTTTTTGATGTCCTAATATGCAACATTCTTCATTTTATTGTTGATTCAAGTGTAGCAAGATGACTGCGTGTCCATTCAAAATTTGAACCGCCCTTTTCGGGTTTTCAACTCAAAACCCCTTTGGTCTCAAGGCGCCCTTTGCGAGTTTTCGCCTTGGCCTCTCCATTTTTTTTGGAAACTCAAAGCGCCCTTTGCGGGTTTTTACCTTGGCCTCTTCTCCTCTTCAAGCAAAATACTTTTTGACTGCGTCAGAGTTCACAGGGTTGGGTAAACTTTTCCCATCCATTTCGGTCAAGATCAGTGCTCCTCCAGAGAAAGTCTTCTTCACCACATATGGTCCTTCCCAATTCAACATCCATTTTCCTCTGGAATCCTTTTGTATGGGAAGGATCTTTTTCAATACGAGGTCCCCCTCATGAAACTCTCTTGGGCAAATTTTCTTATTATAGGCTCGCATCATTCGTTTTTGGTACATCTGACCGTGACGAATAGCCCTTAGACTCTTTTCTTCAATTAAGTTCAACTGATCATACCGAGCCTGGATCCATTCAGCTTCATCCAACTTTATTTTTGATAAAACCCGAAGAGAAGGTATTTCCACTTCAATAGGTAGAACAGCCTCCATTCCATAGACTAACGAGAAGGGCGTTGCCCCAGTAGAGGTTCTGACGAACGTTCGATAAGCATAGAGTGCAAATGTTAGTTTCTCATGCCAATCCTTATAAGTCTCAGTCATCTTTCCTACTATCTTCTTGATATTTTTGTTGGCCGCTTCCACTGCCCCATTCATTTTTGGACGATACAGAGACGAGTTATGGTGCTTGATCCCAAATTGACTGCAAATTTCTGCTATCGTGCTGTTGTTCAAATTCAGCGCGTTATCTGATATAATCCTCTCAGGCATTCCATATCGACAAATGATCTCCTTTTTCAAGAAACGACTAACTGCTGATTTAGTGACGCTAGCATATGAAGCAGCCTCTACCCATTTCGTGAAGTAGTCAATTACCACGAAGATGAATCGATGTCCATTCGAAGCTTTTGGTGAGATTGGTCCAATAACATTCATGCCCCACATGGAAAATGGCCATGGGGAAGTCATAACGTGCAAAGGTGACGTAGGCACATGAATTTTATCCTCGTAAATCTGGCATTTATGACATCTCTTGGCATAGTTGATACAATCACCTTCCATGGTGGACCAATAATATCCAAATCTCATTATCTGTCTGGCCATTGTGAATCCATTAGCATGGGTTCCACAAACACCCTCATGTACTTCCTCTAGGATCTTCCTAGCTTCAACAGCATCAACGCATCTCAATAATACTTGATCTTTTCTCTTTTTGTACAAGACATCCCCGTCTAAAACATAGTCAGAAGCCATTCTTCTTAAAGTCCTTTTCTCATTCTCAGTGGCACGCTCCGGGTATTCACGATTTTTTACGTATCGTAATACATCCTGATACCAAGGGTGATCATCTTTTCCTCCTCTTCCACATTATAACAATGAGCTGGAACTTCAAAGATACTCATCTGAATAGGTCTCATATCCTCTGGTCTGTTTATTTTGATCATAGAAGCCAGGGTCGCCAAAGCATCTGCCATCTGGTTGTCATCGCGCGGGAGATAATTAAAAGTAATGTCATCAAACTCCTCAATTAATCCCAGAACTATTTTTCAGTAATCAATTAGTTTGGGATCTCTTGTCTCCCACTCTCCTTTAAGCTGGTAGATTACTAAGGCAGAATCTCCATATACTTCTAGCACTTTAATCTTACGCTCTAAGGCTGCTCGAATTCCCATGATGCAGGCTTCATATTCCACCATATTATTCGTGCAATCAACATCCAATCTGCATGTGAATGGATAATAATCACCACCAGGGGATACCAAGACTGCCCCAATTCTATTTTCCACAGCATTCAATGCTCCATCAAAGTTTAGCTTCCACGGACAATCTTCAGTATTTGCCACATACATCAGCTTCTCATTTGGGAAATCAAAGCTCAAAGGTTCATAATCCTCCAAAGTTCTACTAGCCAAAAATTCTGCTATTGCGCTCCCTTTTATAGCCTTTTGGTTCACATAGACTATATCGAATTCAGACAGCAGAATCTGCCACCTAACCATCCTCCCATTCAAAGTAGTGGACTCCATCATATACTTTAACAGATCAAGTTTCGAAATTAACCAGGTAGTATGATATAGCATGTACTGTCTCAACCTCCTAGTTGTCCAAATCAAGGCGCAACACAATTTCTCAATCGACGAATACCTTATTTCACAATCAGTGAACTTTTTACTGAGATAATATATCGCCTTTTCTTTTCTTCCTGACTCATCGTGTTGTCCAAGCACACATCCCATGGAGTTATTGAATACTGACAAATACAGTATCAATGGTCTATCTGGATTAGGCAGAGATAGTATTGGTGCATATGACAGATACTGTTTGACTTTGTCAAAAGCTCTCTGGCATTCATCATCCCATACACCTTGGTTGTGTTTCTTGAGAAGACGAAATATGGGATCACATTTCTCAGTTAATTGTGAAATAAACCGAGTAATATAATTTAACCTTTCAAGAAAACTTCAGACTTCCTTCTGAGTGCGCGGTGGAGGCAATTCTTGTATTGCTTTGACCTTGTTTGAGTCAACTTCGATTCCTCTCTCGCTGACCATAAAACCCAGTAACTTCCCTGACCGAGCTCCAAAAGTACACTTTACTGGGTTAAGCTTCAATTAAAATTTTCTCAACCTCAAAAACAATTTCTTCAAAACCTCAATGTGTTCCTTTTCTGTTCGATATTTGGCGATCATGTCATCAACATACACCTCGATCTCTTTGTGCATCAAGTCATGGAACAATGTTACCATGGCCTTTTGATATGTTGCCCCAGCATTCTTTAGTCCGAATGGCATTACTTTATAGCAAAAGGTACCCCACAGTGTTATGAAGGTAGTTTTCTCCATATCCTCAGGGTGCATCTTGATCTGATTGTATCCCGAAAAGCCATCCATGAAGAAAAATAATAAAAATCCCGCCGTGTTATCCACCAACGTGTCAATATGCGGCAAAGGGAAATTGTCCTTTGGGCTAGCTTTATTTAAATCCCTATAATCCACACACATCCGAACCTTTCCGTCCTTCTTAGGGATAGGAACAATGTTGGCAACCCATTCTGAGTACTTGACCACTTGTAGAAAACCAGCATTAAACTGTTTCTGGACCTCTTCTTTTATTTTCAGCACTACATCAGGCCTCATCCTTCGTAGCTTTTGCTGAACTGGCTTGCATTCTTCTCTTATGGGGAGGCGATGCACCACAATATCAGTACTTAGACCAGGCATATCCTGGTATGACCATGCAAAGACGTCCTTGAATTCTCGCAACAACTCAACAAGATCTTGTTTTGTCTCCTCGGCTATGCGTGTTCCAATTTTCACAACCTTTCATTCCTCCAAGGCTATGTTCTCTATCTCCTCCTCATGGGGTAAGATCTGTTTCTCCTCTTGCTTTACCATTCTTAACAAATCTGGAGATAAATCACAATCTCGGCCACCTTCAAAATCCTGAGATTCCTCTAAACACATGTCTTGCTCAAAGTGGACCCCTGAATCTGTATTATTGTTGTTCACATCATTGATATCTAGGGACCTGTGATGGGTACCAAAGAATGTACAAAGAAAAAATGATTCGAGGACAACTATTCACATGATATGAATGAAAAATATAAAATTTGGAATGAAATTAGAAAGTCAAAAGAATGAAATAAAAGAATATTTGCTCAAGTTTATTATCAAAAATGTATTTTATTGATACAACAATTTCTGAACATAAGCCTATTTCACAAAAGAAATCTTATTGTTCCTAGGCT
Organism: Gossypium sturtianum; assembly: GCA_025698515.1. Taxonomy (NCBI): domain Eukaryota; kingdom Viridiplantae; phylum Streptophyta; class Magnoliopsida; order Malvales; family Malvaceae; genus Gossypium; species Gossypium sturtianum. Next base: position 20,445,370 of record CM046951.1, read on the forward strand.
TAAAAAACAACAAGAGCGTTCTGAATATTACTCTGTATAATTTCTAAAAACTACAGGAAGTTCCTCTGAAGTCCAATTGTTCAAAACGCTTCCAGGTTCATAAGGGCAAATGCCCAACATGTTTTTTTGTTTGATTCCTTCCTCGTGTATGGCATTGATGTGAGGACTTTCCAATAACCCTCTCTCAGGGTGAATTATCCCTCCGGATACGAAGGTCTGGGATAAGTGGGGGAATGTCATCGATTCCCAGTTGACTTCTTCCCCGTTTAGCCGTGCCCTTCTTCTCTCCTGTTTTTTTCTCGATTTCTTTTCTCCTCTGTCTGGCATCTGGCCTAAAACCCAAGCCAAAACAATCTTTTTTCTCCTTTAGAAATGGCACTTGAATCTCTCCTTGGAGATGTCTGCTTAGTCCTTTTCCTGGTAGGGCTCCCTTCCCGACCATCATTTGTAGGCCCATCTTCGTGGTCCTGGATATCTTGGGCACTGGAACCTCATTCCCCTCCAAAATAAATGTCGCGTTGAAAAACTATAAAGACCGAAAAGAACACTCAATGGCCTCCTCATTTGTCTCTACATATGGTGTATCATTGGTAACAGTAGCTATGATGTCTTTCTCCGCGTTTATGGTTACCAACCGACCATCCGTTACCAGATTTAGCTTTTGGTGCAAGGATGAGGGCACTGCCCCCGCTGAATGAATCCAGGGTCTTCCCAACAAGCAGTTGTAAGAGGGCTTTATATCCATCACCAAAAAGTCCACCTCATATGTATTTGGCCCAATCTGCAATGGTATATCAATTTTTCCCATCACTTTTCTCTCGGTGCCATCAAACGCTCTCACTATGTTCTGGCATGTCGTCATGTGAGAACTGTCTATCAGTAACCTTTTCAGCGTTGAAAATGGTAAGACATTCAAGGCTGATCCATTGTCGATTAGCACGCTCGGTAAAGTATATCCCTTACAACGAGTGGTGATGTGCAGAGCTTTAGTTGATCCTATACCCTCAGATGGAATTTCATTGTCGCTGAAGGAAATAAAGTTGTCAGCACTTATGTTACTAACTAATCGGTCAAGTTTATTGACAGATATATATTTAGTAACGTAAGTCTCGTTCAGCACTTTCATCAAAGCCTCACGATGTACTTCCGAACTTAAAAGTAAGGCTAGCACTGATATGCGAGCCGATTGCTTACGCAACTGCTCTACCACACTATATTCACCGTGCTTCAAAAATTTTAAAAATTCTTTAGCCTCTTCCTCCTTCACAGGTTCGTTGATAAGGGCACCAGGTCCTTTCTCCGGTTCAACTGCCACAATCTTTGATTTCACTGGTTCTGTTTCGATGTTTACCGAGTCGTAACGCCTCCCACTTCGTGTGTAGAATCCCTCACTTTGGACCTCCTTGGAAGTACTAGCCGAGTTTTCCACTCCCGGTGTCATCACATTACAGTCGTAATTCCAGGGTACCATCTTGTTATCCTTGTAAGGAAAGGACACAGGTTTCTGGATTACAACTTTAGGCGCGATTTGTGCTCCACCTTCTGTGTTTCTTAGTCGGGAAATGATGATCCTCGGATAATTGGCTTTTTGATTTGTCAATTCTCCTTCGGTTTCATGTATGTTTCCTTCCTCTGAGCCTTCTTCATAAAACTCCAGTTCCTTATTGTCCATAAGGCTCTGTACCAATACCCTAAACTCAGCACATTCCTGGATCTCATGTCCTTCAGCTTTGTGGAATTCACAGTAGTTCTTTAGTTCTTCACCTCCTTCCAAAGAATCAGATTTTATCAGTCCCCTTCTTACTGTTTCCCTCCAAACCATTATCAACGGAGTTTTCACCTCTGAGATATCCCCCTTTGTCCTTCTCATGACACTCTCTCCAATCGCGTTTATTCTCTTATCTCCATGATTGGGTAATGGGTTCTCCACACTGGGTGTATCATCAAACTTGACAATCCCCAATTTGATGAGCCTCTCAACTACCTTTTTGAAGTCAGTGCAATTTTCTATCGAATGCCCCGATATTTCCGCGTGGTAATCATAGTGGGCATCAGAGTCATACCATTTAGGATATGGGGGTTGTAACGGCTGTAGATAATATGGGGACACTACGCGTGCATCGAATAAACTTTGATATAGCTCCTTATACATTATTGGGATTGGCGTAAATTGGAGCTTTTCAAAATTTTATCTTGGGCCTGATTCTTGTCTTATCGACCCTTGTTGCCCGGTAGTAACTACTTTCGGCTGGCTGATAGTAACTGCCTTTGAGTACCCTTTGTTGTATGTACTCGTATTGTTCACCTCGTTGTCCTTTTTTCTAGGAGCAGATCTTTTAGTACTTTCTCCTGCTTCAATCTTACCACCCCCTTATGGCATTTTCTATCATTTCATCTGCCATCACTATATCTGCGAAGCTTTTGGTGGTGCTTCCTATCATATGGGTGATAAAAGGTGCCTTCAAAGTATTGATAAACAGCAAGGTGGTTTCCTTTTACAGGAGAGGTGGTTGAACTTGCATGGCCACTTCCCTCCATCTTTGTGCGTATTGCCTGAAGCTTTCATTCGGTTTCTTTTCCATGTTTTGCAACATGATTCTATCAGGCGTCATGTCTGTGACATGATTGTATTGCTTCATGAAGGCTTGAGCCAAGTCTCTCCATGAGCTAATATTAGCACGGCTAAGTTGATTGTACCACCTAGACGCTGCTCCCGTCAAACTATCTTGGAAATAATGGATCAAAAGTTGATCATTGTTCACGTAACCAGTTATGCGTCTACAGAACATAGTGATGTGGGCTTCAGGGCAACTAGTCCCATTGTACTTCTCAAATTCCGGCATCTTGAATTTATGAGGAAGCACCAGATCTGGGACCAAACTCAAATCCTTTGCGTCAATACCATGGTGATGGTCGGTATTTTCCAAAGCCTTGAATTTTTCTTCCAACCATCTACAACGATCTTTCAGCTGTCTTGAAGATTCAGTTCTAATCCCCTCTCTCTCTACCATGTCCAGATCAGGAATAACAGGATTAGCGGGGTTATCCCCTGGGTTGGATCCTATGCCAACTTGAAAATTCATGGGCATTCCAGTGTCAGCTTGCCCTTGCTGAGGCCTAATTGTGACAGGTGGCCTTCTGGGATATTCCTCAGGTTGTGATTGCACGTGTGGTGGAGTGAATCCCCTAGGAAAATCTTCATTGTCTTCAGCATTAACTATGAAACCCTTTCCTTTGTCCATTGCCCCACTCAACATCTGGGTTATTTGAGTCATCATGTTCTTTTATGCCTCCAACATCTGGTCCCTCATCTCTTGTTGGAGTTTTGCCATCTGCTCTTGCATCTGGTCTTGCATATCTCTCTGGAATTGTTCCAATCTTTGATCCATTTTCTTCGATTTGACACGTGTACCGTAAGGATGTTTAGCTTTCAGATTTTCCTTCCCTTTTTCTCTCTCTCTCTGTTATAATTTCAACTAATTAGACTCTCTCTATGGACTTGAATGTAAATGATATGATATAATGCAAATGCATGAATGCAAAGAGGCATCGATTCTGATTCAACTTCATTTTAGAAAACTTTATTAGAAAACAAAATCCTTTACATAAAACGGACTACAAATATGCTTTCGCCCTATGTCCTAAAGTTTTGATTTTCCCAAGCAATGAAGCTAGCTCTTGACTTCGATCAGACTGTAGCTCATACTTCATGCTCAACGTATCAGCCTGTGATGCCAAAGTCTGTAGATGATCAGCTACCTCTCGAATCTGAACTATTGCTTCACCCATGAGGTAATCCCTACTCTTAACTTGATCATGAGAATGATGAAACTCTTCCTTCCAACGCTCCTCTCTTGTTTCAAGAAGCTCGACCCGAAGTTCACAACTGTGCAATGCTGATTCTAACTCTTCAATCTTACCCTTTATTTCCTCAATCTTGTTCAGGCTTGACTTTAACTCGATCGCAGAATTACGACTTCGATGGTGATGAAGAGACCGTCCAAGTTCAGCCACTCTAGCTTTTAATTCTTCCTTTTCATTTAAAATTTCTGCCAAGTTTTTCTCTAAGGCCTCGTTTTGCGCTTGCATTTCTTGAAATTTCCTTTTCCAAGAGTCAGCTTTGGCCTTTTCCTCCTGGACCTCTCGTTGCCATTGTTCAGAAGTCCTCCCCAATCCAGCATTCTTCATCGTCAGTCGTATCTTCTTATACTCTATCTTCAAGCTATCTCGATCTTCCTTTTCTCCTTTCTTACTTTCTCGGCTTCTGATTTCTGAACATCTACATCTAGCCTCAAGTACATCTTTTCTTCTTCTAGCTTCTCTATCTTCTTTCCGAGCTCTGAACTTTGCCTTTCGAAGTCTTGCTTTATAATCTCTAACTCCGATGGGACAACTTGTAAATACTCCTTCATCGATCGAGCACCCTCCAAACTTGGCCCATGGAAGTTATCATTGACCCTTTCGCTCAGCCACTCCTTGTATTCTGGGGTTGTCATCGGCCCTCCAGTCAATATCTTCATACAGCGAGCCTGCTTTCAAGCCTCAGAAATCTCTCGAATCTTCTTCTTATAATTATCCCCCTTATATGAGAATTCAATTTGAGCTAACCCATGTGTCGCCGGTATGAACTGTCTTGCTTTGTATTGCCTTAGCATGAGCAACGACGCATATCCAACAACTCCCCATACTCTAGGCAGAGGTACCCAATCAAAATTTCCGCACCGATAAAAGACTTCTTCGGGAACCATCCAATGGGCTTTCCACTCAATATCTTATTCTCGGAGATTTTGAAGAATTTCCCTCCATCTTTCCTCTGATATATCATCTCTCCTTTCCATACCTGTGGCCTCTTTTAAGGGAGAATAACCTTCAGAGAACACTCGGTAAGGAACCCTGTCAACCTTCCAAAAGTGACTGTGAAACCAAACCATTAATAACTGTGCACATCCGACGAATCTACCTTCACCAGCTCTCCGACATGCATTCAAAGATCTAAACGTCTCGACTAATATTGCAGGTACATGTGTGACCCCTTTGTTAAGTCGATCGAACAAATCAGTAACTGTTTCATCTATATGTCTTAAGGCTCTAGGGAAGATCACCAAACCATAAATACATAAGGCAAAGACATCGATTTTCTTCTTTTCATCTGGATGTGCAAGGATCAGGTCTCTCAAACTCACCCAAGGTATGCATTTACCTTCACCTTTCTCTTGGATTCTAACTGTAACCCACTGTTCACTCATCCCTGTGATACTCATCAACTTCTTCACAAAAGTTGTAACATTGGTAGCCCTAAAGTAAGCTTTATCGACTTGGAATCTCGAACAGCGAAGCAAGGTCGTACATTCCTCCAGCGTGGGCACTAAATCTACTTCCCTGAAAGTGAAACAGCCATAAGCAGAGTTCCAAAATTGAGTCATAGCCCGGATTAGATGCTTATCTACCTTGATGTCGAGTAAGTAAGGTAGATCACCATAATTACGATAGAACATCTTCTTTGACTCATCGTCCCACTGGGTCCATATCTCTTTCAACTCCTGGAACTCATTCTGTGTAATACTAATACGAGTAAAATCCCATAGTTCAGATACATACCCGTCAACTAAGCTATTTCCTTTCTCCGATTGCGTTTGCTCTGGCCATGTGCGAACAACTGCATTGTCTCCCACTTTATCAAGGAACTCGTTCTCCATAACCGGCTTTCTAACTTAGAAACTGATCGTGAATTGGTACCTCTAAAATATGAAATGACATGCAAAAAAATGAAACACAACGAGTTAGTATCGCAGAATAAAATATAAAGCAAGTGAAATAAACGTACACCTATCTGGGTAACTACTAAAGTTTGGCATAGCTCTACCTAAGGTGGGTTCTTAGGGTTTACTATATGCGGTTTAGTTCTAAAGTTGAGGTACCTGAACCAGCAGATTCCTTGATCCTCACCCATTATAGGCTCATACAGACCGAGTTCGGTTAAGGGGAATACATTTTCCTATGGCCATGCGGAAGTGAAAACTTCACGAAGACATAGGTACGGATGTATCCCGAAAGCAATCCACTAGCCCATGCGGAGGTGAAAACCTCACGAAGGCATAGCTTCTCGCTCCCACTTAAAGGCGCGACCACGACGGTCATGTAGTGCAATGCAGAGATATATATTAAAACCACATGCAATAAAGGATCATTTTTTAACAAAAATTAGAATTTTAAATTCAAACAAAAGGACATGAAATTATCGATTTTACGGCTTGACTCTCTTATTGTCCTCAACGGAGTCGCCAAGCTGTCGAAACCATTTTAAAAATTTGGTAAAACGGGGATCGACTTTAAAAAAAACAAAAGTGGGAGTCGCCACCAATCCCTTTTTACTTAGGTGTGATTGGATCACCTTGCAAAATATTTTATTTTAAAACATTTGATTTTGGTCCACGAAAAACAAGAAAACAGGTTCGAGAGTCGGTTACGTATGAGGAAGGGTTAGCACCCCCATAACGCCCAAAAATTGGTACCTAATCGATAGAATCATGTCCAAATATTTGAAATTTAACAACATTTAAAATATGACAAAAAAACTGAATAATTCGATTTAAAACTTGAGATTTCTTTGTTCTGAAAGAATACAAACATCACATCCAGCATGTTAGGACACGATATTTTTAAACCCTCGTAACAAAAATCATCTCATGATTTACAAAATTTTAGTAAAAGGATATTTAGTTATTTAGCCAAACGGAAAATCGAAACCCGAAGACGTTAGGGCACTATTTCCCAATTTCTAAACACAAAACATTGCCTTTATTTTAAAATCTTTTGATAAATTATAGTAATTTTGCAAAACGCATTTTATTTTAAAATGATGATCTATGAAAATATCATATTAATACATTATCAAACATCAAGAGCAATCATAATATACTAACATTTCATATTAATACAAGTAATATAAAATATAACTAACAATAATACTTACATTAAACAATCATAAATAAATGGAAGAATATGGACAAATATAGAGCAATAAATAATTAAAAAAAACTACAAAATAAATATGAACACTTATTACACAAAATTAAATATTTTATGCAATAACATAGGCCAAATAATAAATAAATATTGCAAAAAAAAATAACAAAATATATATATATTGAGAAAATTAGATACGTTTTGAAATAAATAAATAATTTTAAATAAAAATATTTAAAATAATATAATACAAAACTATATATATTTAATACAAATAGTATAAACAATATATAACATACTGAAATTTATAAAATATAAAATGATTTGAATTATACGTATAATATAATATAATAATATAACATATAAAATTTTGAAAATATAATACAATAATAAATATACAAATTATGAAATAATATATAATTTAAATAATATTAAAATAATACATAATAGTAATTTAATATATATATGTGGTAATAATAAAAAATATGTGAATTTATACTATTAATAAAATTAATATAATAAAAACATAACATATTAATACAATAAAACAATTTAATATAATATCAAGATAACTAAAAATAGAATAATAAAAAAAATAAAATAAGGATTAAATAGCAAACAGAAAAGGATTAAATCGAAAATGCGCATTATACTGTAGGGGCTAAAATGGCAATTATGCCAAATCTTAAAAACGGTGACGTTTTATTTTCAGCCCTTAAAGCAGCCCGATGGTTAAATTGAAACAAAATGTAAGTTTTGGGTCAAAATTGAAAGTAAGGAAAAATGTTATTGAATTTTACAAAAATGCGGAAGGGTTTATTCAGCAATTAGACCCTTTTATGAAAATGCGCGGATCCTCCCCGGGTCGGGTCAACGCTACGGGTCTCGACTTTATAAAGCACGCGTCGTTTTGGCCTTTAAAGGTAGCCCCCCAAAACGATGTCGTTCCCATAGCCTATATAAATCAAATTTCGGCAAAAAAAAATCATTTTTAACACCGTTTCAAAAAAAATTTCGAAAATGCTCTAAAATTCTCTCGCCTCTGTCCGGAATGGCCATCGGACTTCATAGGCCACGCGCCCCACGCGCCACACGCACCTCCCTGGCCGGCGGCCGGAGGCTAAATCCTCGATCTTTTAGCGCTATTAACAGGTAAACTCGCACCCCTTTTTTTTAAAACAATATTTTCATGCACAAATATGTAAAAAAAAACAGAATAATATATAAAAAATCACCTCTAGAACGAAATTCCTGTATTTTATTTCTTTGGATTCTGTGTATATTTATGTATTCTTTGTTTTTTTCTCTGTGTGTATCCATGTTTTTTTACAAGTTTATGATAGGCTTTTATAGCCTTTCGAAATGAAAAACAAAACGAAATAAAATGTTTTCCATATTTGTTGTGATCTGCTGCTGTTATTCTTTCCTTTTTCAGGTTGATGACAATGATCTCGAGGTGATGACCAGGCGAGGTTCGTGCGCGTTGATGGTGGCGTGACCGAGAGCTGATGGGTGCGGCGATTGTGGCGCGACGATTGGGCTCCTGCTGGGGCATTTGTTCTTGCGGCACCTAGGGTTTCAGAAACCCTAGGCCACTGCTGGTTCTGCTTAGTGTTTGGGCCTTCTTGGGCTGCACTGGTTTGGGCCTGATTAGGTTTAGCTGGGCTAATCGGGTTTGGGTCTTGGTTGTCAAGGTGTAGCTGGGCTCAGGGTTTGTAATTGGGTCAGGGTAGTTTATTTAGGAACGGGCTTTTGGTTGTAAATGGACTTTAAAAATATGGACTTTATTTATTATTTATTTATTTGGTTTATTTATTTCAAGCCCGGGCAAAATAGGTTATTACACTACTTAAAACCAAAACCAATTCAACAGTTCAATCTTTTACAAATCATCTATTCATACATTTCAAACTTTCATACCAAGGCCATCATTCAAGTCACCATAAAATAAGTTCAATTCTTTGTCATATTCCATTTATATGATTATTAGCTAATACATCACCAAGCATGAGATGCATATGTATTCATTTCCATGTATAGGCTAAGTTACCAAATCATTTCAAATTACCAAATTCATCATAACAACGTATACTTTAAGGTATATACCAAAACACTTATATACATTTAAGGCACCTATATACATGCCACAATTCTGAACTTTAAATGATAGAAAAGCTACCAATTTGAAAACAAAATAGTGTGAGCTTTGTACGTTCCACTTGGCGTGTTTCACAAAGTGATCTATAAGGAAAAGGGAAAATAAATGGGGTAAGCATATACGATGCTTAATAAGTTCATAGGTATTTAAACAAGAGACTTACCTCATCTTACAATTAAACATAACAAAAAAATTAACTTAGCAAAGTTGCCTAACATGGCAAATCACAACAACAAGGTGAGCTTATCATGTAATAAACTATAATGTCATATAAACTTAAACCAATTCAATTCATTTCAATATTATGATCATACTCAATATAACATGTATCCATCTATACATCAAACTCATAATTTTATTTCACATTTCATTTAGCTATAAACACATAGCTCGATGAACTCTAGTAAATGGACTCGGATACACAAGTATCTCCGGTACAATAATTGCTCGTCTGAGCTGAATACATATTCGTGTCAGGTTACCAGTTCAGGCTAAACTTTTAATGAAACATTTAATTTTTTGGCCAAGCTGAAATTATACATGCAAGGTTACCAGTCCAGGCTAAACCTTTAAAATGACATCAGGTTACCAGTCTAGGCTGAATACATATTCGTGTCAGGTTACAATTTAATCCAAATCTTACCTTTTGCAAACAATCCAAATTTCAACGAAACGTACACATATTCATAATTTAAATACATAATAAAATCATACCATATGAACTTGCTTGGAAAAAGTAGCAATTAAGTTGGAACTTCAAGGACTATTCAACAATTTTGTCCTTTCCTCGATTATTTCTGATTTGATTAGATTCCTGATCAAGTTGAGGGACCAAATGTTTAAAGCTCAAAACCTTATTTTTTTCCCTTTTGCTTTGCGAAGAAGATGTATAGAAGAAAAGAAAATACATTTGTTTCTTTTAATTTAACTTATATACCTTTAATTAAAACTAATTAATCATAATTTATTTAATTAAAGATTAATTAACAAAAATTTAAGCTTAATTGGACAAAATTTAGTGGATTATAACTCATCCACCACTGTTTGACCAATTTAAAATGGTCAAATTGCTCAATTGATCCCTTGGTCATTTAAAAATCTATAGCAATAAAATTTTACAATTTAGTCCCCGTGCCTTAATTAACTATCAATTTGATAAAATTAAGGGAAAAAACTTTAATACTAACATCGAAAATATTATTTAATAGTTACAGACTCGAGCATCGAAAATGGGATTCTGAAATTGCCGTTTCTAACACCACGAAAAATCGGGCTATTACAAAGCATACCACCAAAATTGATTCCCCACCACCAGTACCGTCATCATTACAAAATATTCACATGGTACCCACGTTTGAAGAACAAGCCACCCAAAATCCCCAGTTTGACCCCACCCTTTCACAATAATTTCTAGAATTAGAAGAGCAAATGAAGGCTTTAAGGGATTAAATGCTCAAACAAAACCTAAGGCGTTAATAATAATGGTTATATTACCAACACCAGCTTCGCCAAAACAATGAGACAACTTCAAAATAAACAAGATGAAGTTGCTTCTTCCATTAATGCCCAAGTTTAGGGTCGAAATCCCCATTCTTAATACCAACCAAGGCAATTTCATCCCTAGCAATAACATGCACGACATGGTGAGAAAGAAGCTTTAAGATGTGACATTCAAACTTTGAGACATGATACTAAAGATATGGATTAGGTTTATTGTTTGAATAATCCTCTAACACCTAATATCACAAGGGTTGACCTCCTTAGCACATTTAAGTCCCCAAGGAAAATTATAAGGGGAATAAGGACCTAACTGCTCATTTAATATAGTATAATGATTATATGAATGTCTTATGATCTTTTAATGCTTGCAAATGTTGTAACACCCAACCGATGGGCTAAATGATCGACCCTTCGAGATTTCAACTATCAGTATGTCCAAAATAATTTGATAGCCATACCACTATTCCATAGTGTATTACTGAGAAATCATAATATATATAATAACAAGCTTATGATAATATTAAACTTTTTATAGAAAAAGGACAATTTAGTTTTATGCATCTGATTAAAATTTGGATTAAGTTTAAAGAGTTTTTATCCACATACAAACAAAAGTTTAAGGCTACAAGTTGCCCCGATATCTACACATGTTACAAAACGAAGGGTGACATAAAACAAGGGAGAGAAACATGGTAAGTTCATAAGGAACTTAGTGAGTTCTATAATAAAATTTCTTCCCTTTTTATTTCAAAAATTAAGAATTTGTCACTGATTCCGCATAGATAAAACTTGTGCATTCTTATTTCAAAACTTATGCTTGGCTTGAACGACACAGAGGTGCAGTACATAATGCATGAGAATTCCTCATGTGATAGTTCATAAAGCATATAGTCTCTCTGTACAAATTTGTTGCATATAATCTTAACAGTAAAACCCACTGAGTGGAGGGAGTCATCTTGGATTAACATGGCGGACAATCCTGTGGACACCTACGTGTGGATTTCTAAATACGGATTCTTATATGTGAACTCATACAAGTGAACTCGTAGAAGAAGATTCATAGATATGTAGGAATCATATAGGCGAATTCATAGAAAAAGATTTATAGATATGACAGACTCATACATGCGGATTAATAATTATGGCAGACTCATACATGCAAATTCATAAAAGAAGATTCATAGATATGACATACTCATACATGTAGATTTATAGAAGAAGATTTATAGATGTGAACTGTGTCGCGGACTTTGTATGATGAAGTGCCACATATAACTTTGACATAAAGCTTAGAGAACAAATATGGTGGAATTTCATAAATTTCACACGGCATTACCATGGACTTGCTTATAAATATAAGGCTTTAAGCCTTAGATTCCACAGAGTTATATACTTGAAATATCCCACGTAGGGCTATCATAAATATGTGCGCATATATCTCCATACATTCCAACCGAACCTCCGCAAAACAAAATATCATGCATATACATTCTCCGTACAATCCACTTGAACCTCCGCAAAAGCAATAACATGAGGCACAGAGTGCACAACATGACATTTCTTTATCTACCATCTGTCATTACATACCTCCACACTCCGTATATAATTCATTTTCAAAACTGACACATAACAAGCATTCAACTAAACATATTGCTAATAACACAACATAGATCACACTAATTGTATAACCTATCAGACCATTTCATTGATAACCTTTTCAGTAATTATTTTACTAGCAACAGTTCGTCAAAACAACAAACCTATACATACAACCATACATGCATATGTAGATTAACTCTTCGCATGCTTCAACAGTACAACAAAATCCCACAACAATACAGTATTGGTATACATAAAACAAACGTTGAGGCTCTAAGTTTAGAAACTCACCAATAAAATACCTAGAGTTGACACAACTTACACTTACTTAGCCTTCCCTTTATCACTTGGGCCACCTCCTTCTTGGTTAGCTAAGGGTAACAACCGTATAAAGATCAAAATGAAGACATACATATGTAAGAAAACCTTAATTAATATGCATGTAGAGGAGTTATAAGTGCTACCTACGACTTAAATCATCACAATTTCAAAATAAAATATGTTGAAAACCTTAGATTTTCCTTCCTTTTTCTTTAATCGAAAGGTACAGAAGAGTTAGAAAGATTACCAGATTGCTAAATTCTCAATTACTTAGGCTAACACTCTAGATTCTTCCCTTCATGCAAACCACTCCTTATTCCTTTTCTTATAGAATAAACTAGAGAATAAGATGAAAGAACGAAAAATAAATACCAGAATGAAAGAATTCCCCTATTATATAATCTTTTCACTATTGATCCCCTAACCCTAAGTCAGTTAGTACTATTAATATCTTTAATCATAATGTTTCCCACTAAAAGAAACATTTAGTTCTAAAGTAACATAACTAATAGTTGAAATTTAACCAATTACCAAACCAGTCAGCAAGATTCATGTAAGTACACCAAAATCCTCACAAACAGAAAGTTTTATAAGTAGGTACCCAAAATTTTTGTTGTACTTATCCTTTAACATTTTCGGGTGTGACAATTCCCCCACCCTTAAAGAAAATTTCATCCCCAAAATTTCTTACTCACCAAACAGATGGGGATATTATTCTCTCATGGAACTTTCTCTTTCCCAAGTAGTGTCTTCTATTTTGTGACTTCACCAGAAGACCTTCACCAAAGGAATTTTCTTGTTTATGAGTTCTTTAACTTTCTTAGCAAAAATTCCCACTGGTTATTCTTCATAGAATATATTAGGCTCCACTTTCAAGGTTTCTAGCTGAACCATGTGATCTGGGCCTGAGTGATACTTTCTTAACATAGAAACATTAAAAACATTGTGGATTTGAAATAGATTTGGGGCAGCGCTAACCGATAAGCAACAGACCCTACTCTTTCCGAAATTTCATAAGGCCTTATGAACCTCAGACTTAGTTTTCCATTTAAATAGAAACAAATAATTCTATTCCATGGTGAGACTTTAAGAAAAACCTTGTCACTAATCTCATATGATACATCCTTCCTTTTTTGATTTGTGTATGCTTTCTGGTGATCTTGAGCTACGCAAAGATGGTTGTGGATAAAAATGATCTTTTCCTCGATATCGCGGACTAAATTAGGCCTAATCAATTTGCTTTCACTTAATTCTACCCAGAAAATGGGAGACTTACATTTTCTTATGTATAGGGCTTCAAAAGGGGACATACCGAGGCTAGAATGATAGCTATTGTTTTATGCAAACTCTGCCAAAGGAAGGGGCCCTAAGCCGAAATCAAGTGGGGTACCTTTTAACAAAAGGTACCCCACAATGATAGCTATTGTTTTATGCAAACTCTGCCAGGTTCATAAGGGCGAATGCCCGATAGGTTTCTTTGTCCAATTCCCTCATCGTGTATGGCATTGATATGAAGATTTTATTTTTCCAATAATCCTCTCTCCGGGTGGATTATCCCTCCTAATACAAAGGTCTGGGATATGTAAGGGAATGCCATTGATTCCAACTCAACTTCTTCCCCATTCAGCCGTGCCCTTCTTCTCTCTTGCTTCTTCTCTATTTCCCTTTTCCTTTGTCTGGCATCTGGCTTGTAACCTAAGCCAAAGCGGTCTCTTTTCTCTTTCAGTGTTGGGACTTGAATCTCTCCTTGAAGATGTCTGCCCAATCCTTTTCCTGGTAGGGCTCCCTTCCCCACCATCATTTGTAAGCCCATCCTCGTGGTCTTGGATATCTTAGGCACTGGAACTTCATTCCCTTCCAAAATAAATGTTGCGTTTACGAATTCCAAGGATCAAAATGAACACTCAGTGGCCTTTTTATTTGCCTTTACATATGGTGCGTCGTTGGTAACAGTTGCTATGATGTCTTCTTCTGTGTTTACGATAACTAGCCGACCTTCTGTCACCAGCTTCAATTTTTGGTGCAACGATGAGGGCACTACCCCCGCCGAATGAATCCAAGGCCTTCCCAACAAGCAATTGTACGATGGCTTGATATCCATTACCAGAAAATCCACTTCATATGTGTTTGGCCCAATCATCAATGGTATATCAATCCTTCCCATCACTCTTCTTTCAGTGCCGTCAAATGCTCTCACTATGTTCTAGCATGTCGTCATGTGAGAACTGTCTATAGGCAATCTTTTCAGTGTAGACAATGGTAAGACATTCAAAGCCGATCCATTATCTATTAACACACTTTGTAGAATGTATCCCTTGCAACGAGTAGTGATGTGCAAAGCCTTTGTCGATCCCATGCCCCCGGTGGAATTTCATCATCACTGAAGTAAATGAAATTTTCAGCACTTATATTACTAACCAACCGGTCAAGTTTATTGACAGATATATCCTTAGTAACATAAGTTTCGTTTAGCACTTTCATCAATGCCTCACGATGCACTTCTGAACTTAAAAGCAATGCCAGCACTGATATGCGAGCCGATTGTTTACGCAGTTGTTCTACGACACTGTATTCACTATGTTTTAAGAATTTCAGAAATTCTTTAGCCTCTTCTTCTTTCATTGGTTCGTTGATAAGGGCATCAGGTCCTTTCTCTCGTTGAACTGCCACAGTCTTTGACTTCACTGGTTCTGTTCTAACGTTTCCCGAATAGTAACACCTTACACTACGTGTGTAGGACCCTTCATTTTGAACCTCCTAAGAAGCGTCGACTGAGCTTTCCACTCCCGGTATTGTCACGTTACAATCGTAATTCCAAGGTACCATTTTATTATCTGTAACACCCCTTACCCGTATTCAAGCCGAAATAGGGTTTGAGGCATTACCTAACTGATCTTTCTTAAACATCTTGATCGGGGTTATAAAATTTCGTTTAAACTCATCACTTGTACATACTCGACCTAGGAGGCCCTACACATACTTCCGAGAGGTACCGGAACTATCCCGGGAACTTTTACAAATTTGAGAAACTTCTAAATAAAACAGGGGCCACACGCCCACGTGAAGTGGGACACGCCCGTGTGGTCAGGCCGTGTGGTCACACACGCCCATGTCCCTACCCCGTGTATAAAATCATGAGTATTCTGTTTGTGTCACACGGCCTAGGCACACGCCCGTGTGACTAGCCCGTGGGAGACACTGACTAATTTCACACGGCCTTGACACGCCCGTGGCCATGGCCCGTGTGCTAAAACTTAGCATTCTGACTTATCCACACGGCATATACACACGCCCGTGTGCTTCAGCCGTGGGCAAATTAAATTCCAAATGTAAAGTGCAGACTTCACACGGCTTGGGCACACGCCCATGTGCTAGCCGTGCCTCTCACATGGTCTTGACACACGCCCGTGTGTCTACCCATGTGGACAATTATCAGGCTATCTACCAAGCCCTTGCCACTCTACATTGCACACATACAAATTCCATTACAAAAAATCCACATATCCTCAATTACAAATCTTGGATTATCACATTTGGCGATCTCAACTATGACTTAATCAACCTTAAATACTAGCCCTATACATGCCATGACTCATAAGGACTTGAAACCTCATACCAAGTGTCTACTCGATAGTCTGAAAACATCCCCAGTGATCTCCAACCCGAGCTAGCTAAATTAACCTATAAGAGATGAGAAAGGAAGAGGAGTAAGCAATAATGCTTAGTAAGTTCATATGCATATAATAATCAGATATTGATAACCATTAGTTATACCCAATCGTAAGGTATTATAATGAGTTTTACATCTTAAACTCATAGTTACCTACACAATCACCCTTGAAGCTTACTCATTCTGTCTCTTACCACTTTCTAACCATGCCACGAGCCAGATGCCCATATTAATTAGCATGCATCCCTGCACTTGTCACCACATAATCACGTAAAACATTTTCAATAAATCACTCATACCGCCCATTACTCATGATACCACACATCATGAATTCTCACTAATCCACCCACAATGCTAAAGTACTCGATGGTTTCACACTTAGCCCACCACAATCAGATAGTAGGGTAGTATTTCACCTAGCCTACCAAAAAGGGTAATTATAGTGGTATCGCACATAGCCCACTAGATAATATGCTTAACGATAACATCTTACACAGCCCATCGTAGTTAAGCATTTAGGATGGTATCGCACTTAGCCCACCAATCATTTATAATTCCGGTGGTATCGCACTTAGCCCACCAACTCAAATAAATAAGCGATGGTATCGCACACAGCCCATCGTTTAATAATTAATAAGGTGGTAACGCACACAGCCCACCGTTATTGTACATTCATGGATAGTTATCCACATGAGTTTATCTACTTCAAATGTTTACCCGGAACATCCTTACACACTACCATTCTTACTTAGCTTTCTACTATAATCTTTTGCATTCACACAATGCATTAATAATTATAACTTATGCAACCAAAGTGCATCATTTACACATAACCCCCTATGGGTTCATCATATACCGAATTCATCTCAATTCAGTTCTAACACATACATGTACCTCTCATGGTACAACACACTTATTCTCAATTTCAAAATACTTGTTGAGTCATTAGAATTGTTAAGTAACTCCCTTGAGTCTTATACACATAGAGTCACACTGACATCATACCCCCGATAGGGTCATACATGAATTAACATATCGATGCCATGACCCCAACATGGTCTTATACGAAATCCCATACCGAGGCCATATTCTAAATATGGTCTTACACGAGACCTTAATTACCATCGTATCACACTAATTACATTTCCACTATTCATGGATTAAATCAAGACTTTCATGTCTTGACATCATATCAAAACATATTTAACGTACACATAGAGGAATTAACCAATTTATAAAACATCGAAATATTGCAAATAATTCACTCAAGGTTGTAAAATTTAACACATGAACTTACCTCGATACCGAAAAGGGTTGAAAGGGACCTTTTTGCCCACATTTCTCTTTTCTCCCGTTCTAGGTTTGAATCTCATTTTCTTCGATCTAGAACAATAAAATTTACTCATTTAATCACTTAATGATCATATTACAACTTAATCTCTACTTAGGCAAAAATGACCATTTTGCCCTCAGATTTTTAAGCAAAATTACGATTTCGCCCTAGGCTCGTAAATAAATTTTCATCCATCTTCTTTACTAATCAAGCCTAGTCAAATCATATTCTCTTATATAGCAACTCAAAATTTCAACTATTTCATGCACTTATTGCCAATTTGCAACATTTACAAATTAGTCCTAATTAGGTGTTTTCATGACATCACAAAAGTTGTTTCTTATCTTTCTAACATTCATTTTCTTCCATAAAAATTCAGAAACCTACATAAAATCTCTCATGGCAAGTCCCTAGACTTTCAACCATATTGCAAATTAGTCCCCTCATTAGCTAGCTTAAGCTTTGGGGACTCCAAAAGTACAAAATTTATCAATTAAAATCATCAAAATCACTTACTTGAGTGAAGAAAAGCTTGCTGAAATTTTCAGCTTCAAGAACCCCCATTCTTGCTTGTATTTTCGGTGGAAGAAGAGAAGAAAATAAAAAGATGATAGCTTTTTGCTTATTTCATCTTATTTTATTCATTTTTTCCACCTAATTTCCACCAATTTTGACCAAAATTAAATGCTCTTGTCCCCTATGTCACATGGCCGGCCAACTCACTTAAAACAAGGCCAAATTGCACATTTTGGACCTCCAATTAATATTCTATAGCTGTTTGGCACCTCTAGCAAATAAAATAGAACTTTCGCACTTAATGCGATTTAGTCCTTTTTCGCGATTAAGCAAGAAATCGCTAAAATTAAAGCACCAAAATTTTCATGCACCCTTATAAACATGTTATAACACATAAAATAACATGAAAATATTTTTCTATAACCTTGGATTAGTGATCCCGAGGTCACTGTTTTGACTAGCCCCTAAATCGGGTTCTTACAATTCTCCCCCTTAGGGATTTTCGTCCCCGGAAATCTTACCAGGGGAAATTGCTTTTAACATTCCTGAAACGTTTCCACCAACTCTTTAAAATCACAATTTATCACTAGGATATTCACCGACTGTAATAGTTCTGACTTGCATGCTTAGAAAATTCAGCTTTTAGTGGTCAACTACTTCTGACCATAAACTCAATCATATCGTACAACGTACTCAGTTGTCAAAACATTTATGCATATAATTGCATCTTTTCTTAGTCTTGCATGAGTAGACCTGCTATTACTAAGTCTCATACCAAAACCTTCTATATAAGTTCTGAATTCATCAATATACACATTCTACCTTAAGGTAACATCAACAATGGAAATCTTATTCGACCAGAATTTTAACGTCTTAGTCAAACTCACTCAGAGCTTATTTAAAATACCATCCGTGGCATTAACTAACCATACACAAGTCATAGGCTTCATGCCAAACTTACTTACAATTGCCTTTAGTTAGCACATACCGTGCCACACATCATACTCTTTTCTTCGTGACTCATTCACGAGTACCTGTATTCACTCATTCACATTACTTTAGTACAATTCTCATTTCTACTTCTAAACTCATCTACTTATCCCATTAATCACTAGGGATAGTCAAAGACGCATATTCATCGTCATTACTATAGGTACGAAGCCAATGCCACATCTCCGAGGTGGTCTTACATGGAGTCACCTCTAAATGCCAATGCCATATCCCGGATAAGGTCTTATATGGACTTCCACATCAAGTATCGATTCCATATCCTGAATATGGTCTTATACGATTCTCATTTCCATTACCGAAGCCATATCCCGGATATGATCTTATACGGGATCTCAACTCGGTGCCGAGGCCATGTCCCGAACATGGTCTTGTACGAGACCTTATCTATTTCATATCTCAATGATGGCATTTTCATATTCAATATGGTCCGCTAGGACTTCAACATCTCATTCAACATTAACTAATCAATTTAGTAAAGCATTATACATTAATGTAATGCCAAGCATTCTCAACATGCTAGTATAAATGTTGCATAATCACATACAAACTTACAAACTCTTTTTCTCGATTTACACTGAACTCAATACTAAAACTTTCAGTTAATAGTTCCTTTAATGACTTTCAACTTAACCATCACGGTTAAAATGTTTCAATGAGCATACCTCTGTATCATGCTCCTTACTCATGTACACCTAGAATTTCATTCTCCTTATTGATTCATGTGTAGATATACACATAATCAGAACCGTATCTCAATCCATCAATCTACTCTTTTCTCCCCACTGAGAATATATTTCAAACACACTCTCGTTTGAGTTTCTCTTGATGTGTTAATTTAAAACCTTTACTAACGTCATATCCCAAGATAGCAGGGACATCTCAATCGAGTGCATTAACTCTATTCGGCTTACCCGAAAACCCATCATACAACATGAAACTTGTGATTTCACTTCTTATACTAGAATTATCACCTTTCTATGATTAAAACAAAAGTGCAATCATAGTAGATATAACTATCACAACTCAAAGAACACACACTTTAAAGATAATCATGATCAACGGAATTATAAGAGAAATCTCACATAAAGTTTTATCACCAACTTCCTCCTCAAAGTACCAAAATAAGGTTACGAAGAGAAAAAGGAATGTCGATTTCAATTGACTAAATCGACAACTGTTTTGTCTGATCTTACAGTCAGCTAACATTCTCACACGATCATGATTCATGAACAGGACAACTACATCACCCCTGAAAGGCAACAGATATTAATACGTAATACTCAAGAGATCATTATAATCTATACAACTATGGTTGTCATGATCGAACACCTTCGCAGTTCAAATATTGTTTCTCTAACCATTTCCGTCATCAAAACTCCTTGACTATTCCTTTTCATTAGTGAACATCAAATCAGGAAGGTCTCGATAAGCGTACAACTCAGGCTTCCTACTCAATTGAGTCAAATAGCCTAGGCTAACTTTCTCTTTGCTCTTAACATTGCATAATCAGTACAATCGTCAAAGCATTCAGACATTCTTATCAAAACTATTTTTTTCATCTTCTAACTACCTTTATCTCTATATACAGTACTAATTGTTTTGCCACTGAACTCTTTTGTTCCATACCCATGAACTTACTCAACTTGATTCTCATAAACATCTCATCATTAATGAAATATCATCGTAGTCACACAACTCGCTCCAGGTGAGTTTTCACGCTTACTCATGCTACAATTATTTCTATCACTCATAATCTCAAATGTGACTTCACTTACTCAAGTTCCACATTAATGTCCGCTCGAGTACTCAACATTTAACTCCAATTTCTCTTACCATCACTTATCAAATTAAAGAATGTCTTACGGGTTTGAGTACGTCGTTCACCTGATTGCCATAGTCTAACTATGGTCTTACTCGTATCATAACATCATAGCCCAGCTATTACCTTACAAGTCGTCACGATGCCATAACCTCGCTATGGTCTTACATGAAATCTCATATCGATACCAATGCCATATCCCAGATACGGTCTTACATGGAAACTCATGTTGATGCCGATGCCATATCCTAGATATAGTCTTGCACGGATCTTATATCAATATCGACGCCATATCCCGATATGGTCTTACACGATTTCATGCCGGCGAGTTCGGGACGTGGTCTTACACGTAACCACTATTCGATGCCGACGCCATATCCCGTATATGGTCTTATACGGATCACGTGTCATTGCCAATGCCATGCCCTGCATGGTCTTATATGGGATCACATGTATTGCCATGGTCCAACCATGGTCTTATTCATCAATTTATCATTGAACGACCGTACTCATCTCCTGCATTCTATTTAGTCAAACTTCTCAGTTTAACTCCCACGCTATAATATGTGTGGCTTCATAATAGAGTCATAAAACAAAACATTATACATCTTCTACTTTAACAGTTGCACATGAGATTCAACTATGTGGACATATTGATTATACATCATTCAAACAGTCGTACATACATACATATCCCGTTCTCTGGATATATTTACTCACTATATGCACCTAACCCAATAGGTTGAGTATATAACACCGTATGCATATCAAGCCAATACAAATAAGCTTATCACTTTATAGATCTCATTTCAATCATCAACTTAGAATTATCTCATTTCATACCTTATCACACACATGTCATAAACTTCTATTCATACCTCTCTGAATTTCAACAATGCATAAGCGCATTCCAATTACCTCATTATCACTTACAACATTATTGGATTTAGCTCGGTTGGGAATCATCTTTGTCTTAACAAAACAATTTCATTAGAGCCGGGAGATATCACACTATCACGGTCCACATATGGCATGTATAGCTAGACTCTTGCTCACGCTAGGTTAGTCCGAGAACCGACTAAACCATAGCTCTAATACCACTAAATATAACACCCCTTACCTGTATTCAAGCTGGAATAGGGTTTGAGGCATTACCTAACTGATCTTTCTTAAACATCTTGATCGGGGTTATAAAATTTCGTTTAAACTCATTACTTGTACATACTCGGCCTAGGAGGCCTTACACATACTTCCGAGAGGTACCGGAACTATCCTGGGAACTTTTACGAATTCGAGAAACTTCTCAATAAAATAGGGGCCACACGCCCACGTGAAGTGGGACATGCCCGTGTGGTCAGGCCGTGTGGTCACACACGCCCATGTTCCTACCATGTGTATAAAATCATGAGTATTCTATTTGTGTCACACGGCCTAGGCACACGCCCGTGTGACTAGCCCGTGGGTGACACTGACTAATTTCACACTTAATGCGATTTAGTCCTTTTTCGTGATTAAGCAAGAAATCGCTAAAATTAAAGCACCAAAATTTTCATGCACCCTTATAAACATGTTATAACACATAAAATAACATGAAAATATTTTTCTCTAACCTCAGATTAGTGATCCCGAGGTCACTGTTCCGACTAGCCCCTAAATCGGGCTGTTACATTATCCTTGTAAGGAAAGGAAACAGGCTTCTGGATTACAACTTTTGGTGCCACTTGTGTTCCGCCTTCCATGTTTCTTGGTCGGGAGATAATGATCCTCGGATAATTGACTTTATGCTTAGTCAATTCTTCTTCGGTTGCATGTATGTTTCCTCCCTCTAAGCCTTCTTCATAAAACTCCAATTCCTTATTGTCCATAAGGCTTTGGACCAAGACCCTGAACTCAACGCATTCTTGGATATCATGTCCTTCTGCTCTGTGGAACTCACAGTAGTCCTTTATTTCTTCACATCCTTCCTCAGAATCGGATAATATCAGTCCTCTTCTTACCATTTCCCTCCAGACCATTCTCAACGGGGTTTTTACCTCCGCAATATCCTCCTCAATCTTTCTCATGACATTTCTGCCAATCGCATTTATTCCCTTATCCTCATGGTTAGGTAACAGGTTTTCTGCACTAGGTGTATCATCAAATTTTACAATCCCCATCTTGATGAGCCTCTTGACTACCTTTTTGAAGGTAGTGCAGTTTTCTATTGAATGCCCCGATATTCCCGCATGGTAATCACAGTGAGCGTTTGAGTCATACCATTTAGGATATGGGGAATGCAATGATTTTAGATAAAATGGGGACACCACATGCGCATCAAATAAACTTTGATATAGCTCCTTATACATCATTAGGATTGGCGTAAATTAGAGCTTTTCAAAATTTTGCTTTGCACCTGATTCTTGTCTGGTCGACCCTTGTTGCCCAGTCGTAACTACCTTTTGCTGGCTAACAGTGATTGCCTTCAAGTACCCTTGGTTTTATGTACTCGTATTATTCACCTCATTGTCCTTTTTCCTATGAGCAGTCCTTTTAGTGGTTTCCCCCGCTTCAATCTTGCCACCCCTTATGGCATTTTCAATCAATTCTCCTGCCATCACTATATCTGCAAAACTCTTGGTAGTACTTCCTATCATGTGGGTGATGAATGGAGCTTTCAGGGTGTTGATAAAAAGCATGGTGGTTTCCTTCTCTAGGAGAGGTGGTTGAACTTGCATGGCAACTTCCCTCCATCTTTGCGCGTATTGACTGAAGCTTTCATTTGACTTCTTTTCCATGTTTTGTAAGGTGATTCTGTCATGCGTCATGTCCGTGACATGATTGTATTGCTTCATGAAGGCTTGGGCTAGGTCTCTCTAGGAGCTAATCCTAGCACAGCTGAGTTGATTGTACCACTTGGATGCTGCCCCCACTAAACTGTCTTGGAAACAATGAATCAGAAGTTGATCATTGCTCACGTAGCCAGTCATCTATCTACAGAACATAGTGATTTGGGCTTCAGGGCAGCTAGTCCCATTGTACTTCTCAAATTCCGGCATCTTAAATTTATGAGGAAGCACCAAATCTGGAACCAAACTCAAGTCTTTTGCATCAATACCATGGTGATGATCGACATTTTCCAAAGCCTTGAACTTTTCCTCCAACCATCTACAGTGATCCTCTAACTGCCTCGAGGATTCAGTTCTTGTCCCTTCCCTCTCTGCTATATCCAGATCAGGGATAACGGGATTAGCAGGGTTATCTCCTGGGTTAGATCCTGAGCCAACTTGGAAGTTCATGGGCGGTCTAGTATCAGCTTGCCCTTGTTGAGGCCTAATCGTGATAGATGGCCTTTGGGGATACTCTTTAGGCTGTGTTTGTGCATGTGGTGGGGTAAAACCCGGGGGAATGCCTTCACTATCTTCTCCAGCAATAGCCATGGGACCTTTTCCTTTGTCCATCACCCCGTTCAGCATCTGGGCCATTTGAGCCATCATGTTCCTTTGAGCTTCCAACATTTGGTCTCTCATTTCTTGTTGGAGCTTTTCCAATTGCTCTTGCATCTGGTCTTGCATGTCTCTCTGGAATTGTTTGAGTCTTTGATCCATTTTCTTTGTCTTGGCATGTGTACCGTAATGGTGTTCAATTTCTAGATTTTCCTCCCCCTCTCTCTCTCTCTGTATTAATTTCAACTAATTAGACTCTCTCTATAGACTTAAATGTATATTATGTGATGTAATGCAAATGCATGAATGCAAAAAAAAAAGGCATCGATTCAAATTCAACTTCATTCTAGAAAACTTTATTAGAAAACAAAATCCTTTACATAAAACGGACTACAAATATACTTTCGCCCTAAGGCCGAAGGTCTTAACTTTCCTAAGCAATGAAGCTAGCTCTTGACTACGATCAGACTGTAGCTCATACTTCATGCTCAACGTATCACCAGATCTTGCCAGAGCTCAGTGTAAATGATCACTACCTCTCGAATCCAACTATGGCTTCACCCATGAGATAATCCCTATTTCTAATTTGATCATGAGAATGGTGAAGCTCTTCCTTCCAATGCCCTTCTCTTGTTTCAAGAAGCTCGATCCGAAGTTCACAACTGTGTAATGCTGATTCTAACTCTTCAATCTGACCCTTCATTTCCTCGATCTTGTTTAGACTTGATTTTAGCTCGATCTCAAAATTACGACTTCGATAGTGATGAAGAGACTGCCCAAGTTCAGCCACTCTAGCTTTTAATTCTCCTTTTTCATTTTGAATTTCTACCAAACTCTTCTCTAAGGCCTCGTTTCGCGCTTGTATTTCTTGAAACTTCCTCTCCCAATGGTTAGCTTTGGCCTTTTCCTCTTGAATCTCCTGTTGCCATTGTTCCGAAGTCCTTCTCAATCCAGCGTTCTTCATCGTCAGACGTATCTTCTTATATTCTGTCTTTAAACTATCTCGATCTTCCTCCATCTTCCTCTTTTCTTTTCTTAATTTTTCGGCCTCCAGTTTCTGAATATCCGCATCTAATCTTAAGTGCATTTTTTCTTCTTCCAACTTCTCTATCCTCTTTCTGAGCTCTAAACTTTTCCTTTCAAAGTCTTGCTTTATAATCTCTAACTCTGATGGGACCACTTGTAAATACTCCTTCATCGATCGAGCACCCTCCAAGCTTAGCCCAGGGATGTTATCATTGATCCTTTTGCTCGACCACTCCTTGTATTCCAGGGTTGCCATCGGTCTTCCAGTCAATATCTTCATACAGCGAGCCCGCTTCCAAGCCTCAGAAATCTCTCGAATCTTCTTCTTATAATTATCCCCCTTATATGAGAATTCACTTTGAGCTAACCCATATGTCGCCGGTATGAACTGTCTTGCTTTGTATTACCTTAGTACGAGCAACGGTGCATATCCAACAGCTCCCCAGATTCCAGGCAGAGGTACCCAATCAAAATTTCCACACCGATAAAGGACTTCGTCGGGAATCATCCAAGGGGCTTTCCACTCAACATCTTCCTCTTGGAGGTTTTAAAGAATTTTCATCCACCTTTCCTCTGATATATTGTCCCTCATTGTCGTATTTGTGGCCTTCTTTAAAGGGGAATAACTTTCAAAGAACACTCGATAAGGAACCTTGTCAACCCTCCAAAAATGACTGTGAAACCAAACCAACAATAACTGTGCGCATCCAATAAATCTACCTTCACTAGCTATTCGAAATGCATTCAAAGATCTGAACGTCTCGGCTAAGATCGCAGGTACAGGTGTGACCCCTTTGTTAAGTCGGTCGAATAAATCAGTAACTGCTTCATCTATATGTCTTAGAGCTTTAGGGAAAATTACCAAACCATAAATACATAAGGCAAAGACGTCGATCTTCTTCTTTACATCTGGATGTGCTAGGATCAGGTCCCTCAAACTCACCCAAGGTATGCATTTACCCTACCCTTTTCTCTTGGATTCTAGCTGCAACCCACTGTTCACTCATCCCCGTGATACTCATTAACTTCTTCACAAAAGTTGGGACATTGGCAGCCCTAAAATAAGCTTTGTCGACTTGGACCCTCGAACAGCGAAGCAAGGTTGTATATTCCTCCACCGTGGGCACTAAATCTACTTTCTCGAAAGTGAAACAGCTATAAGCAGAGTTCCAAAATCGAGTCATAGCTCGGAATATATGCTTATCTACCTTGATGTCGAGAAAGTAGGGTAGATTGCCATAATTACGATAGAACAGCTGCTTTGCCTCATCGTCCCACTAGGTCCATATTTCTTTCAACTCTCAGAACTCATTTTGCGTGATACTAATACGAGTAAAATCCCAAAGTTTAGACACATACCCGTCGGCTAAGCTATTCCCTTTCTCTAATTGCGTTTGCTCTGACCATGTGCGAACGACTGCATTGTCTCTCACTTTATCAAGGAACTCGTTCTCCATAACCAGCTTTCTAACTTAGAAACTGACCGTGAATCGATACCTCTCTAAAATATGAAATGACATGCACCAGAAAAATAAAGCACAATAAGTTAGTATTATGAAATAAAATATAAAGCAAATAAAATAACAAACACCTATTTGGGTAAATACTAAGGCTTGGCATAATTCTACTTAGGGTGAGTCCTTATGTTTTCTACGTGTGGTTTAGCTCTAAAGTTGAGGTACCTAAACCAGCAGATTCCTCGATCCCTACCCATTATAGGCTCATACGGACCGAGTTCGGTTCAGGGGAATACATTTCCCTATGGCCATGCAGAAGTGAAAACTTCACGGAGAAATAGGTACAGATGTATCCCGGAAGCAATCCACTAGCCCATGCGGAGGTGAAAACCTCACGAAGGCATAGCTTCTCGCTCCCACTTAAAGGTACGACCACAACGGTCATGCAATGCAATGCAGAGATATTTTATAAAATAGAACCACATGCAATAAAAAGGATCATTGTTTTTCAAATCAGACTTTTTAAATTTGGACAAAAGGACAAGAAATAATCAATTTTACGGCTTGACTCTCCTATTGTTCCCCAGTGGAGTCGCCAAGCTATCGAAACCATTTTTATATTTTAGAAAATGGGGTCGACTTTAAAAAAAACAAAAATGGAGTCGCCACCAATCCTTTTCCTTAGGTGTGATCGGATCACCTTTTAAAACATTTTATTTCAAAAACATTGATTTTAATCTACGAAATTTAGGAAAACGGGTTCGGGAGTCAGTTACATACAAGGAAGGATTAGCACTCTCATAATGCCCAAAATTGGTACCAGATTGATTAATTATTGTCCTAATGTCGAAAATTTGAAAAAATTTGAAAACATGATTTCTTTAAAAAAACTTGAACAATTTGAGTTAAAGTTTGAGATTTCTTTGTTCCGAAAGAATACAAACATCACATCCAGCACGTTAGGACATGATATTTTAAACTCTCGTAACCAAAATCATATCATGATTTACAAAATTTTATTAAAAGGATATTTAGTTATTTAGCCAAACGGAAAATCGAAACCCAGCACGTTAGGGCACTATTCCCCGAATTTCTAAATACAAAACATTGCCTTATTTTAAAAAACCTTTAGATAAAATTTTGCAAAATGTATTTTATTTTAAACGATGATCCATGTGAAAATATCGCATTAATACATCATCAAACATAAATACCAAAAGCGATCATGATATACTAGCATTTCAGATTAATATATACAATAAAAGAAATAATAATATAAAATAACGACTAATAAAAATAACTACACTAAAGCATTCACAAATAAATGAAAGAGTGTGAACAAATAGAATATATAAAGCAATAAATGACAAAATAATAAAAAAAAACTACTAAATAAATATGAAAACTTCTCAATTAAACTTTTCATGCAATGACATATACCAAATAATAAATAAATATTGCAAAAAAAAAATAGTATATATATTTTGAGATAATAAATAAAATGCGTTTTGAAATAAATAAAGATTCATAACTTTAAATAAAAACATATTTATAATAATCTAATACATATAAAACTACATATTTAAGAATGAGCAATATATTATACAAAATTAAATGCAACATTAAGGATAAAATAATTTAAAAGTTATATGTAAAATATAATATAATAATGTATAATATATAAAATAAAAATATAATATAATAACTAATATATAAATTTTTAAAATAATATACAATATATATATATATAATAATTAAAAATAAGAATAAAATGAAAATAAAAAGAATAAAAAAAATCAAATGAGTAAGGATTAAATTATAATAATAAAAAAAATTTAAGGTTAAAATGCAAAAATGATGATATTGGAACGCGCGCCAAAATGCAGGGACCTATTGGGCAATTATGCCCCATCTCCTAAACGGCACCGTTCCATTACCAGCCCTTAAATAGCCCAAGGGACTAAATTGAAATATGAACAAACATTTAGGGTCGAATTAAAAAAATAATAAAAAATTAAATTAAACGAAAATAAAAATAATAAAATTGCGGAAGGACTAAAATGGCAATTAAACCTTTTAACAAAAATGCGCGGATCCTCTTCGGGTTTTCGGGTCAACGCGCGGATCTAAGGCCTTTAAACGACATCGTTTTGGCCTTTAAAAGTAACCCCCAAAACGACGCCGTTCCAGTAGCCTATATAAGTCATTTTTAGACAAAAAAAAAATCATTTGCCCCCAGTTTTTTTAAAAAAAACTCTGAAAATTCTCTCAAAAGCGCTCCTCTCCTCTGCCGGAGTCTGGTCATCGGACTCATGGACCACCGCCCCACGCGCTACACGCGCCGCTGTAGTCGCCGGTCGGAGAGTCAGATCTCTCCATTTCGAAGGTAGTTTTCTCGCCCTTTTTATTTTAGTGCTATTTTGTGTAAAATATGCATGAATAAAAAAAAAGAATATAAAATGACGTGAATAAAAAAAAAATAAGAAATCACCTCTGTAAAAGAAATCGTATATTGTATTCTCTGTATTTTGTGAATATTTTTCTATTCTTTCTGTGTGTCTATATTGTCCCTGTTACAGATTATTTTATGGGTTTTTATAACCCAAAAAATTAAAAAGGAAATACATATTTGCCATTTTTATTGCTTTTTTCTTTCCTTTTTTCAGGCGACCGACGGGGAAACAGGCGACGGAGCACCATTTGCACGCTGATTGCGGCGCGAGGACAGGCTGGTGTCGGGGCTGCTTGCGGCGCGAGGGTTTTCCCAGAAAACCCTAGGTCTCCTAATTCTGCTTAGCATTTGGGCCCTTTTGGGCTGCATTAGTTTGGGTCTGGGTGTACTTGGGCCACCGGGTGTAATGGGTTTTGTAATTTGGGTTTGGGTAGTCCGTTTTGTCATTCGGGCCATGAGTGCACTTGGGCCTATGTAATCTGGACTTTAAAAATGGACATTTGGTATTTTATTTATTTTTTTGTTTTTATTCTGGTTTATTCTGAATGGAACGGGCCCAGGCAAAATGGGCCGATTACACTTAGTCTCTGCTTTGTTGTGTTAAGTGTTTTTGTGGTTCTTGATTAGGCGAAAGTGGTGAAAATCAAAACCCTATAGCAGAGTAAATACAATTTTTTACGTTGTTCCAAAAAAGTAAGTGCCTGAACTTCGTCTTAGGGTCTGAAATTTCGATTTAAGGATGTTATTTTGGATGAGTTTTAGATGGTTAATTAGTGTAATTTGATGAATGATTGTAGGATTCGGGAGTTCCAGTTGTGCGATCAATGAAATCTGCCATCAGATGTGATTCTAACCCGAAACATCGATTGGAACAGAGAAAAACTAAAAAAATAGAGACTGTTTTTGAAACTATTTTGCATCACACAACTGTGTGCCAGACCGTATGGGCCACACGGGCTGGCCAGTTGGGCCGCGTGGGCCCATTTTTTGGAAAATTTTCACTTAGGCCTGTTTGACCTAAAAATGAATAATTAGACCTTTCGTGGGGTCTGTTTGGCTCAAATTAGACTCGAAACGTGACATCTGTCAAGATGTGTTAGCATGTACTATGGTTAAGGTAGGTGAAAAACTTATGTACAATTTGTGTTTCGATAACTCTGAAAGTATAATTACGTGTAAAAACGTGCATGACACCTGTAAGTAAAAATAACTGCTAGTATAAGCAATATAATATGCTATGATCTGTATAAGTTATGTGTTATGTTATGCTCCGTATAATATCTGTTTATGCATGCATGCCATACAACATATGTGATATGTATGCATGCTAACGTGATTTTGCATATGCATTGGGGTGGGTTCTAATTTGATGGAGGAAGTGTTTTCTGGCAGTAATACTGCAATTTTGTCGGTTAAACCGCAATATATGTCTGGCAGCTCAGCTGCACTACTATGAGTGGCATACCACCACGACCAAGTGTGATTGGATGGATAGACTCTTGTAGTACTATTTGGTGTGATTGGTTGGACGAAATTGGTGCGTAGCGGATGAGGTTAGGATATGTGATTGCATCTATATCAAAATTTACGTTTGCAATTGTATCTGAATCTGATTATGTGTCTGAATCTTAATATGCATCTGTATTCGATTATGAAATACATCTGATTCTGTATAAGAGAATGTGCTTGAGATTTTTTATTTTGAAATTATGAATTCCATTATGATATATGATTATGAAAATATGATATTCCGATCTGACATATGTTTCTGGTAATGTGTACATTATAAGTAAAAATTTTGTGATGATATCTACAATTGTATTTGTTATAAGTATACACTGTTTGTGGGCCGAGTCATACACTGGGTTTCTAGCTCACCTGTTTGTTTAATACATTTAAGGTGACCTTCAGACTTAGGACTTGGCAGCGATTCCGGAGCTCAGTTCAGACAATTTGGTATAAGTATTTTTTGGATTTTGATTTCGAACTTTATGGTCTTTTGGATTTTAATTTGTTTTGGAATGTTAATTTTTGGTTTTTGGTATTTGTTTTCACGGACGTAGTATTTACAACTCGTAAACACACCCAAGATGACATAACTAATGGAACCCTAAGATTTTAAGAGATAAGAATTTTTAAAGTAATTTTCCGTTGCAGGGTTTTGAAATTAATTATGTGGTTTTACAACTCAATTGGATAAACATTCAAGATTGTTTTTATAAAATTAATAAAACAAGGTTTGTGTTAAAGTGTCCACACACGATCTTCTGAATACTTGTGTTTTTGATAAATTAAATAACTTTATTACTCTGAAAATAAAACTAAGTTTTTGTAACACCCCAAACCCGGCCTAGAAGTTAGGCCCGAATCTGGCGTGTCACATGGAAAAACTTGTTTGAGAATTACAGCCTCTTTGTTAAAACCCAAAACACTTAAGCAATTGTTAACTACTTGAAAACGTAATTATCTTTAAAAACCTTTTTGGTGGCGAAAGCATATTTGAAATAAACAATTTACAAAAATGTGATGTTTAGAAATAGAGCTGCAGAAGTATTTTGAAATCGTTGCAGAAACGCAGATAAAATACAAGTATTTTTGAGAGATCGTTTGATGAGTCGAAAATCGAGGTAGTGGGCTTTAAAACCGTGGCTTTTGAAAATATTGTTGATAATTCGAGAGAAAATTTTCGAGTTAAAATATTTGTAAAAGTTTGTTATAAAATCCATTTATTAATCAATTTTGGAAAACCAATATTTATGATTTTAGAAAATCCCTGTTAAAACAATTCAAGCAATATAATAAGTACGACTAAACATAAAGCAATTTAAAACATATCCCAGAGGCCTTATTACAACTTAAACCAAAATAGCAAAATAATAAAATAAACCGAAATAGAAATTTAAAGTTCAATAACACCATTTCTGAAGTATCGCCTCCACCGAGTCATCCATGGGCCCAAGTCCTCATTACGAAGCATTACCTACAAGGGTTAAGAAAAAGGGGGGGTGAGTTACAAGAACTCAGTGTGAAATCCCCTTACCGTCATCCACTGGGCCTAAACCCATAAAGCAATATCATGGGCCTAAGCCCTTTTTACATAATAATGTATCAAATATATTATATGAATGTAATGCAATTCCCAACCCAACCTAATAATCCATCCGCTACACACCACCCGTACTATCCATCACACCTATGGGGATCAAGTCAACCCACCCCGCCAACACACCAATCGCAGGCAAGCTGCCATATACAGAATTTGTGGCAAAGCCACCAGAATAACAGATTATACGTGGCATAGCCACCAGACAGAATTGTGGCAGAGCCACCGGAATCAGAATATACGTGGCATTGCCACTATCGACGGTAATATAATCGACACAAAGCCTTGGGTAAATATGATCGACACAGAGTCATTGATTCATATGTTAGGCACATAGCCATTATCAAAATTTGTGGCAGAGCCACCAGAATCATATACGGTAATATAATCGGCACACAACCTTAATCACGATGGCACAAAGCCATATTTAAATTGGCACATAGCCATTATCAGAATTTGTGGCAGAGCCACCGGAATCAGAATATATCGCTGCAGTCAAACTGCTTTTCATAATATTTGTGGCAAAGCCACCAGACTACACTTCTCTTCAACATTTTTCCCATCCCATGCAAAATATGTAAATGCAACATACATAATAAAGCATAATATCCACATATATAAACAACAATCATTAATCCAGTAATTTATTACGGTAAATCGGCCAATTATAGAACTTGTAATTCGGCCCACTAAAGCATTCTAGCAATTCGGCCCATAGGGGCATTTTCGTAAATCGGCCCGTAGGGGCATTTTCGTAATTCAGAAATTTTACCCATCGAGGGTAATTCGGTAATCTCGCAACCTAGGGGTATTTCGGTAATTTACCCTCCAAGGGTATTTTGGTAACTTCGCAACCCCGGACTTAATTACTAATTTGGGCATTAAAATTTGAAACTGTCCATCTGCGTCATACTGACTAAACTGACTATAACTCGAGTTAGGAAACTCGAAATTTAGATTCGTAAATTTTCCATGAAACTAGACTCATATATATTCTTACTACAATTTTTCCACAATTTTTTGCTTAACCATTTAGTACAGTTTATTCATTAAAGATTCCCTTATTTCACTGTCCAACGGTTCAGACCTCTCTTACCCAAAATTCAAATATCTCACTGTACGGTTTTCATATGTTGCTCCCACTTGTTTCTATTGAAAATAGGCTTACTAAGGAATCTATACATATAGATCATAACTCATAATTCACTTTGTACAATTTTAAACGATTTTTCCAATACAGAACAGGGAACCACGAAGTCCATCAGAACCAGTCTCACTAAAATTAACATATCACAGAATATAAAATTCCTCTTCCTCCTCTGTTTCCTTCATATAAAAATAGACACAGTAGGCTTTATTTTGATATCTTTTTCACTTTCTAACTCCCTTTATCCTATTTTTCGTGATTTCTCAAAATCACGTCACTACTGCTGACCAAACTGTTTCATTGCAAAATATGGTTACTACAACGAACATACGCACGCCCGAGTGATCACGGATGCCGGTTTCCGATTTTCTTCGGTATCTCGACCGAATCATAGAACATTTTATACAAACTTTCAGAGAGGTATGAGATTACACACTATTTCAAACATGTATTCGGAAGGGTACGAGATTACACACCTTATTCGGAATCCGTAACACGATACTCTCCGCGGCACCTAAAGGTACAATCGGTTAACAATTAGTCCACAGCCCAAATTTTCAACTTCAACCAAGTATTGCGATTGATTAACAATCTATATCACTTACCAACAATCCGAGTCTCTTATTACGAGGGATAGGTGATCGGCCGATTTGGTTCCTATAGTGACCGATTAGTCCAAACTATTAATCCATTTAGCAACCAATCGAATAATGAACGATATCAAATAATCCATAAAGAACTCCTTACCTTGTTACGATTTCCACCACTTGAATTATGGCTAGAATGATATTCGGCCACCCACTAAGATCACTACGAAAGAGTATTGATCACAACATGAGAATGATGGAGAGAGTGACGTTTTGATAAGAAACAATGTTGACTAACCGAATAACGATGAACATTCATATCGATTAGGAAGAAAAAGAACATAAAAATAGAAAGAGGGATATAAGATCACTTACCGATTCGATTAAGAAGAGATTTTCCTACACGATGGGGAACGAAATGATGAAGAAATAGGATGATAAGGGTTTGGCTATAGAGAAAATTGAACAGAAATGTGATCACAAAGTGATGTCGATTAAAGAAGAAGAAAAGGTTGATGAAATGGTCAAAGAGAAAAATGAATGGAGAAAAGTGCTTTGGTAATTTCGGCTATCAAAGGGGAGATGAGCAAGGTGAGTGTTTCGGCCAAACAAAAGAAAAGAATGCACAAATGTGTTGGGAGATTTCGGCCAAAGCTAAGAGGAAGATGGATTTGAAAAGAAGACACAAATGTTCAAAGAGAAAAGTGTACCTCTCATGCACCCAAAAACTAACAAAATGATCTAAAGAGAAAAGAGAAATTCGGCTCTTCCTTTCCCCCTAACAAAACCGTGTGAACTCTAGCCAAAAAGGGTGGATGTTGACCAACAAAAATCTTTCCAAAACATCACCCATGAAAAAGGCCAACATGCTCCCTTATCTTGCCTTTTTCTTTTGATTCCTTTCCTTACCTTTATCCTTTCCTTTTTCCTTAGCCACCATACCATAATTAAAAAGTATTCCTTGCCTTAAATACCACCTTGGCCGACACATGGAAGAGAAGCACAAAAAAAAAAAAAATTCAAAATTTTGCAATAGATGGGATTCGAACCTCAGACCATTAGTACACTCCACACGCCACTTTCCACCTTTACCAATAGACTCCTTGTGTTAGCAAAATGCACACTTATTTCCTTAAGTCATAATGCCACTTGCCTTCTCTCCTTAAAGTGCCTAAACATAAAAATTTTGCTAAGGCCCAATTTGAACCCGGAACTTCCTAAAACCCCAAAACTTTCCAAAATTACCTTCCTAATAAGTCCAACTTGAAATAATGCCGTTCTCAAATTCCCATAAATTTTAAAACGCTTCTACGCTCAAGGTCCAATGGGCCCAATCCTACTAGGCCCAATTTAGGGTCGTTACATTTTTCTTGTAAGTTAATCGACAATGTTTTTGTGAACGTTGTAACCTTCATAATTCGACTTTAACGGCTAGACTGGATTTGGGGTGTTACAATAGTGACTCATCAACATTGAAATACTCTCTCATAGAAAATAAGTCCCAACACCTTGCTAATCTATAAGAGAGAGCACACAAGTTTGTAGAAATTTAAGAAATGGATGATTCTAATATGAAGTTTAGTACATGATTTCTACTTCATCATACCAACAATGATCAATCTATCTTGTTCACGAGCGAATACTTAATAGAGATCAGCATAAAACACACCCTATCTTGGGGGTAAAATTTTTTTTAGGGTGGGGACAAAACTCATGTCCTCTAAGTTTCCAAGGAATGTCTCTTCGTGTTTTGAGTCTTATGAAGACAGAAGATACTAGGTCCATATAGTAAATTCACTAGTTACACCCATTTGAACTCCTTACGAGCATGCATATAGAGTTAGGTTCAAGACCAAGGTATTCTCGAGAGTCCTCCTCTAATGAGATCTTGTAACACCTCTTATCCATTTCAATGATTGATACAAGTAGGTGATGTCACATTAAGAAAAATATCACTTTAACAAAATGTCTTTCTATCAAAAATCAATATTTACCCATATAATAAAATTTCATAAAATGAAACTCAACATTTTGAAAGCTTTAAAGATATTTTAAAATCACTTACCATTATTTTTCGGTTGCTAAAATAAGTGAAAATATAAAATGAATCTTTTGAAGCACTAGAGTGGCTCAAAATGCAACTTTTCAATTTGATTCAAGTATGAAAATGTTAAATCCAAAATCATTAACCAACCTTTAATTTTTCACATCTTATTATATAATTTTTAAGGTCTTAAAAGTAATTTTATACCATCTTCAGAGTCCCATTACAAAATGAGAATGTCCGGGCATCATTCAAAGTTCTTACAAGACTTAAAAACACATGT
The DNA here is from genome assembly GCA_025698515.1 of Gossypium sturtianum. Classification (NCBI taxonomy): domain Eukaryota; kingdom Viridiplantae; phylum Streptophyta; class Magnoliopsida; order Malvales; family Malvaceae; genus Gossypium; species Gossypium sturtianum. Next base: position 20,481,784 of record CM046951.1, read on the forward strand.
TTTATGGTGCAAGGCAGCATGTCTCTAGACATACACCCTAGGTGCATGTCTTGAGACATGGTATAGAAACTATAGCAAACCAAATACTGACTTGCATGTCTTGAGCCATGAGGTTCATGTCTTGAGACCTTGCATCACTGGAGCAAAAATTGGCTTAAAAACATTTCAAATCATCCCCAAACATCTACTATGATATCAATAAGTTTCAAATAATTTTAAAACTAATTCAATGTACATTCAAAAAAAAATTTAAGTCATACATATGTTAAAGGACAATGGTTATACAAGCCAATATAATTGTACTAACTAAGACTAGCCTAAGCCTTTATGTACATGTGAAACCAAAAATATAGTAATACAAATCACTACTTACCAAGCTTCAAACCTCAACAGTGATGAAATCCTCCCAAGATTTGATATCAAGTTCCTCGAAAAAAACTTTTACCTACATGTTTAAACAACTAATGCGTTAAGCTCGAAGAGCTTAGTAAGTACATTTAGATTTCTTATCTTACCCTATCTGAATTAGTGTCGAATCTTTTTGTAACAACCTATTTTCAGTGATAACAAAAATAGTGGTTTGGGAACACAAATTCGATGAGTGAATTATTATTTTATTATTTATTCTGTGTCTTTGGGGTATCATTAAGGTTGTAGTAAAGTTTCATTAAGAAATTTTGGTGTTAGAATGATTAATTAGGTAAAAAGGACTAAATCAAAAAAGGCGTAAAAGTTGAATTCTATTAGTTAAAAGGGCTAAATGATTATGGAAAGGAATATTAATGGACTTGAATGGTAAATATACCAATTATTAAGTTAGTGGATATGCATGGATAGGTTTTAATGAAATTTCCATGAATTTTTTTAAGGTTAAAATGGTAATTTGATAATTAGGTTAAAATATTAAGTTAATTAAAAGTAAATAAGGTATCATCTTCTTTCTTTTCTTGTTTTTGCAACCGAAATCACCATTGGAGGAGCTCCAAGCTTTGGTCATCTTCTCTTTGTGTATGTGAGCTAATTTTTCACATATTTCTTATAATTTATATGTTTTTGAGATTGTTACAACTAGGTACAGCTAGCCCGTACCTTTGTTTTTGAATCTGTTAAAATTTTTAGAAGTTGCCATTGATGAATCTTGAATATTTTTGATGATGATTGTCGAAACCATTTTAAAAGTTTTTATAAAAAAAGGGGATCGACTTTAAAATGAAAATGGAGTCGCCACCAATCCCTTTTTACTTAGGTGTGATTGGATCACCTTATAAAATGTTTTATTTCAAAATGTTAATTTTGGTCCACGAAATACAAGAAAACAAGTTTGGGAGTCGGTTACATACGAGGAAGGGTTAGCACCCTCGTAACACCCAAAAGTTGGTACCTAATTGATTAATTAATGTCCTTATATCGAGAAGATTTTAAAATTCAATTTCTTTTAAAAAATGTTTATATAACCCGTTTCGGAATATTAAGACTCTTTTGTTAAAAAAAAATATAAAATATCACATCCAATACGTTAGGGTGCGACATTTTAACCCCTGAAACTAAGATTGTCTCTTAATTTTCCAAAACACGAAATTAAAAGGATATTTTGTTATTTGGACATACGAAAAACTGAAACCCAGCAGGTTAGGGCATGATTTCTCGAACTTCCAAACACGAAACATTGCCTTTGTAACACCCCAAACCCGGTCAAAACGTTACGACCAGATCTAGCATGTCACATAAAAGGGTTGTTTAAAAATTGCGCGTTTGTTAAAAATTTCGAGTTTAATTATGTATTCGCTTGTTATCCTTTTGTTAACATTTTGGAAAACGGTTATTAAGGGTTTAGGAAAATCTCGTATTAAACATTTAAGAATAATAGGCAGTATCATATTAAAAGCTAAACCAAATAAAATACCAAATTTAAAGTTAAAGCGGCCTTATTACAAAATATTAACCCAAGTTAAAAATAAGTAAAATACTAAAGTCCAAAACTGCTCGTAGAGTGGCCACCTCCGAGTCCTCCAGTACATCGAACCGCCTACTGAGGATTACCTAAGAAAAATTAAAAAGAGGGGGTGAGTTTACGAAAACTCAGTGTGTACACCCTCATCAGTAAGAACATGCATCAAAACAATTCGGGCCCAAGCCCATTAAAGTAACGGTGGCAATTGGGCATTAGCCTAAAATAGCCTTGGTTGGGCCTTAACCCAAGTCAAATGTCACATGTCATATATATAAATCGGGGCTAAGCCCATCTCGATAATATAATCCGGATATGCAATGCGTTAATGCCCATACCAACCACACTCCGTCTCTGTCCAACCCTACACTCCTGTGGGGATTTAATCGACCCACCCATCCCTACACTCCTTATGTAGCACCGATTGCGGCACTAACTTATCGGTGCAGCATAGCTGCTCGGTGGCTAAAAAGCCTTCAGTAGCGGTATTACAATTGGCACAAAGCCATCAGTGACTGTATTATATTTGGCACATAGCCATCAGCGACGGTAATATAATCGGCACACAGACTTGGGTAAATATGATCGACACAGAGTCATCGATATATAAGTTAGGCACATAGCCACGGTAAATACGATTGGCACAAAGCCATAATATCGGCACAAAGCCTTCGTTATTGGCACAAAGCCCATAATTACGGCACGAAGCCCATATTAATGGCACACAACCCTCAGTAACATTATCGGTGCAGCATGGCTGCTCGGTGGCTATAAAGCCTTCGGTGGATCCACAGTCGTCAAGCGACCATGCGATCCTATTAGCACTTCCTCCGTATTAATAATCCCAACCCCATGCAATATGTCGTGTATGTCATGCTCAATCATTACACGTGTATGCAAAATGGCCATGCTCAGTAACAATTATTTAAACATGTAATAAAAGCATATAAGTCATACAACCACAGCCAAATTTGTCCACTCATTGCACAAGTCGATCATTTACCTACAAGGGCAAATCAGTCATTTTACCCTATAAGGGTATTTCGATAATTCTACCCTACAGGGGTAGTTCGGTAATTCTACTCATAACCAATCCATATATGCAACGCATCTCAAACATAATAAATCATACAATTAACACATACAACGCTAGTACTACCACGAGGGTACAACGGTCATTTTGTCGTTTAGGGGTAAAACAGTAATTTTGCAAACCGAGGGTATTTCAATAATTTTGCAAATTGGGGGTATTTCGCTAATTTTGCAAATCGGGGGTATTTCGATAATTTCGCAAATCAGGGTATTTCAGTAAGTTTGCAAACCAGGGTATTTTAGTAATTTCACAAATCGAGGGTATTTCCGTAATTTTGCAAATTGGGGGTATTTCGATAATTTTACAAACTGAGGGTATTTCGGTAATTTCACAAATCGGGGGTATTTTGATAATTTTACAAATTGAGGGTATTTTGGTAATTTTGTAAACCAAGGGTATTTCAGTAATTTTGTAAACCAAGGATATTTTAGTAATTTTGTAAACCAAGGGTATTTTAGTAATTTTGTAAACCAAAGGTATTTCAGTAATTTCAAGACTGCAATGGCCTTTCCAAAGGCCTAATGTCGCCTCGGCGACTCAACTACCATTTTCGGTCATGCTTTAACTATTGGGCCTAAAACCCGATTTCGGCCCATTCGGGCCCACACGCTCGTGTGGCCCACCTAACACAAATCTAGCCACGTATATGAGATTCACCTAGTCTAGTTCACTATATACTACACCATCATACATTTTATTCAATTGGGCCACGGGCCCATGGGCCCATCGTGGCCCGGCCTCAACCCACAAGAATACTACGATGGCCTCAACTATCGCGTGAAGCCCCACACGTGCATTCGCACGCTCGTGTGGCTACTATTGCCGTGACCGGCACTTCAGCATTTGCCGCTCTACAACTAGAGTAGAGAGAGTTACACACGTGATAGGAATCTGGTGCTAATCCGCGCTCTGACCACTCCTGTGCCCAAACGCCCTCCAAGGTATCCTTCCTCCTATCATAGAATGCTCTATATATAGCTAGCTTCTCACCTTCCTTCTTTGTATCTTTCCGATGTGGGATCCTCCGTCGATGAGTTTAAATCCAACTCAAACTCTTGCCGTCAATTCGCAAAATAAATACTCCCTTTCTTTTCATGAGATTCGAACCCAGGCTCCCTTCATTAGTTCAACACGCCACTTGCCACCAAGCCACAAGCTCCTCTTGTGTCTAAAATCATGCACAACTAAATATAACCCTATGGCAAAATTCTAGAATCCATTTAAAAAAAAAAACCAAAATGCAAGAGCCAAGACTTGAACCTTGGACCTCCTTCCTTCCTTATGGCGTCACCCCCTTGTCTCTTATGTGGCGTCACTTTGCCACTACACCACACACTCCACTTGTGTCATTTTTTCCACATTTTATTCTTAAAGCCTACCTACTAACTCCCGGGGTTTTATTCACCTAAAACCAAAATTTCCTAAAGCCAAAGTTTGTACCCCTGGACTTCATGAAGCCCCTAACCTTCCAAAATCCCTCACCTACTAGATCCAACTTGCACTAAAGCTGTTCTCTTATTCCCAAAAATTTTAAACGCTCCTATGCCTAAGGCCCATTGGGCCCAATCCTACTAGGCCCAACTTTGGGATGTTACAGCCTTGTTTTATGAAATCCTTATCCCGAGATGACAAAACGTCATATCCAGTGAGTTAGGACACGACAATTTTGAATTCTCGAGAATAAGTTTTTATTTTACTTTTAAAAGGAAAGTAATAGGTTCTTTGGACTCGAAGAAGAAAATCGCAACCCAGTAAGTTAGGGTACGATTTCTTTCGAACCCTAGAACGCAGAGTATTTGCTTATTTCAAAACCAAATTTTTGATGCATCAAAGAAAATATAATATGATTATAATAAAATGAAAAAATAAATCATAATGTCAACATGCTCAACGGAATAAAAGTGTGGGTAATAATATACATAATAATAATGAAGTCAACAATAATAAAAATATTAAATAAAAATAATAGTAAATAAATAAACAAATAAGTAAATAAAAGGAAAGAAAATAATAAAAATAAAGCTAATATCAAATTAACAAATAGATAAATAATACGTATAAAATAATAATAATAATAGTAAAAATAATAAAATGGAAATATGTTAATAAATAAATAATAATAAGAATAATATTAACAATTATAAAATAAAATAATAATGAAAATAATGATAAAAGTAATAACAAAAATAAAAATAGTATTAATAATAATAAAATAATGTAAAGATATTAAAATTAATAGTAATAATAATATAGAAATAATAGTAGTAGTACAATAAGAATATATTAATAATAATAATAATAATAATAATATATGTTAATATACAAATAATAGTAAAAATAAAAACAACAATAATGAATATAATAATAATAATGGTAATAATAATAATAACAATACTAATAATAATAAATATAATAATAAAAATATAGCTATAGTAATAATAATATATTTAAAAAATAATGGTCAATAAAAATAATAATAATACAAATGAATATAATGATAATTATAAGGTTAAAAATAAAATAATAGTAATAATAATATTAAAGTAATAATTATAATAGACAAATAATAATAGTATTAATAATGATAAAAAAAATTAATAATGAAATAACAAGAATTACAAAAGAAAATAAAAAGGATGAAATTGAACTTGAAATAAAAATTTGGGGCAAAATCGAAAATAAAATTAAAAGGAGGGACCGATTAGAACACGCTGGTAATCAGGAAGGGCTAAAAGGGAAAATATCCCTTCTCTTCAAAACGTTGCGCTTAGTGTAGGATTAAATTGAAATCGAATTAAAATATAGGGCTAAATTAAAGAATAAAAGAAACTTAATTATAAATTAATAAAAAAAGCGGAAGGGCTAAAAGCGTAATTAGCCATTCCGTAAAAACACGCGGATCCTGAGGGCTGGGTCGGGTCGAGGCGCAGGTCAGCCAAGGGGAAAACGATGCCGTTTTAGCATTTAAAGGCCTTGAGCAAAACGACGTCGTTTTCAAACCGTATATAAGGCCGAATTTTCTAAAAAAATTCCATTTTTCTTCAGTTTCAAAAAAAAAGAGGGGGTGCACTCCGGAATCCTCTGCCCAGGCGATTTTCGGCGAGGATTCTGGCAAAACTCCGGCGCCGATGACCACCGTTCGCCGCCGTCGCGTGTTTTAATATATATATTATATAGTTGAAAAAAATGAATGTGATAGAGGGAAAAAAACAATAGTATTCGAAAAGAAATAAGAGAAAAACATAAAATCTTTACTGATTTGGATGCTCTGACTTTGTATTGATTCTTTGTGTATTCGTCCATGTCCATTTTACAGATCTTTGGGGTTTTAAATAGCCCCGAAATAATAAACAAAAAAGGAAATATATTCTGTCCTGTTTCTTTCTTTCCTTTTGCATGCGAGAAGCGGAGATCTCGGCGTCGATGGGGCGTAGCTCGCAAGGATTGCGGCGCAAGTGGATTTTGGTGGCTGCGGCGCGAATGGCGCATGCTGGTCACTTGCGGCGCCTAGAGTTTCAGAAACCCTAGGTCTTCTGATTTCGGTTTTAGGATTTGGGCCCTTTTGGGCCTTGTAAGTTTTGGGTCAGGTTAGGTCTGTTTAGGTTTGGGTTGGGTCTATTTAGTTTTGGGCTAAGGGTGTAAGTGGGTTGGTTTATTTAATTGGACTGTAAAAAATAAACCTAGACATTTTATTTTTTATTTTATTTTTTATTCTGGTTTATTTTTTTTTTAAGCCCGGGCAAAATGGGCTATTACAATGACTATGTGTTTGAAGCATTGATTGTGGTATTTGGTTGTTTTGTAAAATGATTTTTGTTAGATTTTGAGTTAAGGATTTAATTGTTAAAATGCTAAAATTGCAAGGTTTGATAGTGAAATTAGTGTGTAGTATGGACGGTTGAAGGGTTTAGTATGTTCGGCTATAATTTGATTATTAGGAAATGGTTAATTTGATAGTTTTCGGGTCAGAAGACTAAATTACAAAAGATGTAAAACTTTAGGGAAAATGTGTAATTAATGAAAAGTTAAGGGTTATATACATTGAATGGAATGTGAAATATGTATGAGATTAATATATTGTTTTTAATTATTATATAGATCAAAACTTGGATCAAAAAGATAATAACCAAGGAAAAGGAAAAATAACGGATTAGCCCCTACGTGTGATTCAGAATCGAATAACAGGTAAGTTTATAGTGTTTCAATATGTAAATTAATTACTATTTGTACTTTTACATTGTAGTTTCTTAGTTAAAGATCGATAGTTAATTATTGAATGTTTGCACATACGTTGTAACATCCGGGATTTAGGGGCTTTGCATCTTTTATGTTTTTCTGCGTTTGTTGAGTTATGCCTGTTGTTTGGATGTGTTTGGGGGCCTCGGGAAGGCTCGGTGTTAAGCCGAAGTCTTGGTATAATTTTAGTTTTGGGCGTTTTTAGAGGGAAGCCGAATGGGGACAGGACTTAAGGGTTTTCTGTTGCGTTTGGTGACACAAGAGGTGCAATGGAAGAGTGGCAGGAGACGCCACCTAGCATGCGAGGAGATGGCGTCACAAAGAGAAGCCGAGAGGAGAGGGTTGAAACTCTCAAGCAAAGATAAGGAAGTATTATTTTTGGTTCGAGCAAGAGAGGCGGTTGGATGGTAATCAAACTCGGAGGAGAGAGACAAGACTGTCAAATATTTCAAATGAAGGGTGGAGAGTGATTAGGGAGTTTGAATTATTCAAACTAGTTTGAATAAGTGGAGGAGAGGGAATTAAGGAGTGTTTCAAGGGACGGCGTGGGGATTGAGGTGAGAAGGGGTTGTTAGCCGAATTTTGAGTAGTGTAGGGGAGGTGAGGCTTTCGGTTTTGGTAAGGGGAGTTGGTGCCGAAAATTTGATAGGTTTTATTAGCTTTTGTGTGTAAGGGGTTTTTCTTTTTTGGCATTTTGGGTGTGCTCTTCTTTTAGTTCTCTTCTTGCTCTCTTTTTTTAGAAGTTCCTAGTCAATTCCCATTATTTTCTTTTACTATGACTTATAGCCGAAACTAGGGAGACCATTTGTGCATATTTCTTCTCATCTTCTTTTCTCTACTCATTTTCAAAACTCCACAACCGAAAGTAACACACTTGTCTCTTGCAATCTTGCATTTTCTTTCTTTTTCTTCTCTTCTTGGTTTCTCTGGTGTTGCCGAAACTCTTAAGCCTTCATTGAAGTTCTCTTGTTTTCATTTTCGGCTCTTTCATCTTTTTTCTCTTCCACTCTTGTTCATTGCCGAATCTTCTCTGCCATTGTGGTTGTGCCGAATTCTCTTGGGTGCTGTTCGAATCCTCTGTGTTAAGGTAAGATTATTCCCTTTCATTTTCCCCTTGATTAAACCCGTATTCCTCCTTCTCTTGGTAAGGCCAAACCTGCCTTGTCTGATATTTAAACATGTTTCTTTTTCTCTGTGTTTCGTCGATTAAGGGGGCTACATGTTAGGCATCTACTTCGGATCATTCTTTGGTTTCGTTGTGAAGGGTGTTTCATCCGGGAACTAGCGTTAGCCGAACCATTTAGGTTCTAAGTCTGTGGAGCGACTAATCTCTGAACCCCATCTTTTTCGGGATTGTAAGGTAAGGGAATTCTCTCTAGTATTCTATTGGTCTATTTATCCGTTGTTCATCGCCTTCACCCAGTTGAGTGGTTATACCATCATCTCTTTTGTAGCGATTTTTCTTGTTGACCAAGACTTTTAATGGATGCAAGAAACGTTCAAGTCGGGGAAGGGAGCAAACCTTTGGTTTCGACTCCAAAGTTTAAGAAACGAGCGGTATCAGCAGTTCGAGATTGGCCACCGGGGTGTGGGCCAGCTTCTGAAAAGGATAAGCAGATCGCTGTGATTCCTACGAGTGAGGACGTTAGTGAGATCGATAGTTTAGTTCTTCAGGTTTACAGGTGTATAATTATCACAATATTTCCTTAGCTTTATAGATTTGTATGTGTTATGCTTGAAAGCCGAAAATAGCTGCAATGGTGATTGAGTTACCTATGTTGAGTAAACCGAAAAACCAGGTCAGTATATTATACTCATGTGTTATTGATATTTGCGGATAACCTAATTGTGGGTGTATGCCAAGTACTATATGTATCATATCATGTAACCTATCTTTTATATTATGTGGCATGTGCATGGGGTATTGGGATGAAAATGATTTAAAGGGGAAGTGTATATTGGTGACTATGTCACGATTAATGATGGCGTGGTGCCTCATTGTGGATTTGGTGATTTAATCACGTGTGGAATCAGTGGCTAGGCCACTTATGTGGACTTTGAGCAGTGTGTCTGTCAGCATGACTGCCAAAGAGGTGTGTAGCGGATGGAGGGTTGATTGTAGAAATCCCCAGGTGTGTATGAGGATGGACATACGGAGCGGTGTGTAGAGGATGGAATATTAGGTTGGGCTGGGCTATCATACTGATTACTTGTGCATGATGTGGGAATCTGATAATGGTTTGGGGCTCAAGCCCACTTGTGGAATTTTGTGAGCTAATTACACACTGAGTCTGGTGACTCACTCTGTTTTCTTAACAAATTGCAGGTAACTCATGATTCTTTGGACTGGGTTAGATTGGACTCGAGTTTGCCACACTGGGGTTCTTTTATTAAACTTTATCTGAATTATTAATTGCTATTTTCTTTTGGGATATTTCTTTTTATATATAATAAGGCCACTTCAGATTTGGTAAATTTTGGACTTTTAAGTTGGATTTTGTCATTCATTAATTATGAACTATACGATCTATCAAAAATAATCAAAAGTTTCTTTGCAAACTCGTTTAAACCTACTTCCTACGAAATTAAAGATTTTGTTGAATAATTCATAAATCGAAAGAGAGTTAAGTTTTCTTTTTTTTCTCAAATATCACCTAATCGCTAGACTAGCTAAATACCTTTTTACTTAATTAATGGGTTTTTTAGTTATGTCATTTAATTTGATTTTTATTAGAGAAATTTTCCAGAACTTATACAACCTTTCAAACCCTTTTTCCTAGTTATATGCCAGATCCAGTCGTGGTGTTTGGGCCGGGTTTGGGGTGTTACATTTTGGTATTAGAGCCTAGTTTTAAAAACTCGGCCTTGGGTTTTGGGTCCAAGACGTTTTCAAATTTTGTATTTATAAGGGTATATAAAAAAAAATTATGAACTTGTCTTTTGGAAGAATGGCACTCGAGTTCTCGGCCCAGGTCCACCAGGTAAGTTTTCTGATTGTTAAGTGAATTGCATGAGGTGGTTATATGATGTATTCTTGTGGATGTTGGAATTTAGAATTTGTACTGTAGAGATGAAAACCTTTAGGAATGTATGTGCCTTGCGAAGAAACTACTTATAATTCTGTTCCATAAAACTACTCGTTAATAAATAAGTGGAAAGATATACTGACCCATAAAATTTATAAGCAGAGTAAGGCGGAGCGATAGATATGAGTGGTAGAGGACGTGGACGTGTTACTCGCGGCGTGGGAGAGGCCAAGGTGCCGAGGTTGAACTCTCTGAGCGAGGAATGAGCCTCGAGGGCGAGGCGCCAAAGATCACCTGTGGCGGGGCGGTCGCAAGACGAACCGGTGGAGACGATGCCTGTCTCCAGCGATGTTGCGCGTGTTAAAGCGGGTGGTCGGGCGAGTCTTTGGAGCAAAGAACTCGGAAGTCCATTCCTAAGCGACTCAGAACTAATGGAGCTGAAATATTTTGGGGTATTTCTGGGGTAGCTCCAAACATGGCGGAATATTGGTTAGAGGCAGTTGAGAGAATTATGGATGATTTGGACTGCAGCGGAGGAGAGAAGTCGAAGGCGCGCAGTGTCTTTACTTCGGGATGAGGCCTATCGGTGGTGGCTTCTTCGTGAGAGAGGTACTCCGCGGACCGGATAGATTGGGATTTCTTTAAGATGATGTTTCAAGGGAAGTATGTTGGAGCTCGTTATGTGGATGCTCAGAGAAAGGCATTCTTGAATTTAGTACAAGGGGGTAAATCAATATCAGAGTATGAGGCGAAATTCATGCGGTTAAGTCGGTATGCCCGAGGGATAGTTGCGACTGATTATGAGCGATGCGTCACGATTTGAAGATGGGTCGCGAGACGAGGCAGCTGCGAGTGTTGATAGCTCCTCAATGGAGAGAGACTTTGCTATTTTGGTGGAAAAAGCTAAGATAGTGGAGGAGGTAAAGCGAACTGAGAAGCAAAATAAGGATCAGGACAGAGGCAGAAATAAGAGGAATTTTGGACCATCAGTGTCATCAGGAGGGTTTCAGAAGAGGCCGAGGGTTGAGGGGCCGAGTCGTGTTGCAACGCCAGCGGTTGTAGGGCAATTTCGACAGTGTGCTCAGTGCGGGAGGTCTCATGCAGGAGAGTGTTGGGGAAGAAATAAGGAATGTTTTAGGTGTGGGTCAAAGGATCATCTGATAAAGAATTGTCCGCTAGATATAACCAGGGCTCAAATGATAGGTCAGGGGTATGTGCAACCAGGTAGGGGTGGACAGCAGATGCTAAGAGGTCGTGGTCTGAACCGAGGAGGGAATGGTTCTGGTCGGGGTCGTGGAGCACCGGGCAGAGGTGTTGGGAGTACTGAGTCGAGACAGCCTGGGTTGGTTTATGCAGCCAAACGCCGAGAAGAGGGTGACGCACCAGATGTTATAACGGGTACGTTCTTCATTTTTGGTTTACCCTTTACTGCATTAATTGATATTGGGTCGACGCATTCCTATGTTGCTAGTGTGGTGTCTGGAACTTTGAGCATGAACTCTGAAACTGCTTCTAGGGAGATGACTGTACTTAGTCCGTTAGGGCACTCTGTAGTAGTAAATAAACTTTTTAGGAACGTTCCTCTAGAAGTTCAAGGGTTAGTTTTCCCGGCTGATTTGATGGAACTACCGTTCGGGGAGTTCGATTTGATCTTAGGTATGGATTGGTTGGTAAGATATCATGCAAACTTGGATTGTGCTGCTAAGCGCATGGTGTTAAGGACTCCTGAGAATGATGAAGTTTTGGTGATAGGTGAGAGGAGAGATTACTTGTCCAATGTAGTGTCCGCTCTTAAGGCGGAAAGAATGGTGAGAAAAGGGTGCATGGCTTTCTTAACCTTTTTCAGTGCCTTGGATACAAAGGAAGTGACCGTGGATGGGGCTAGAACAGTAAAGGAATTTGTGGATGTCTTTTCGGAAGAGCTTCCAGGGTTGCCTCCGGATCGTGAGGTGGAGTTTGGAATCAAGCTTCTACCAGGTACGGCTCCGGTATCCATCGCCCCTTATAGGATGGTGCCGAAGGAGCTGGTTGAACTTAAAGCTCAGATCCAAGAGCTGTTGGACCGTGGTTTTATCCGACCCAGTGTATCTCCGTGGAGAGCGCCGGTGTTATTCGTGAAGAAGAAAGACGGGTCCATGCGAATGTGCATTGATTACCGCCAGTTGAATAGATTGACCATCAAGAACAAGTACTCGCTGCCAAGGATAGATGATCTGTTTGATCAGCTCAAAGGGGCTTCAGTCTTTTCAAAGATAGATTTGAGATCAGGATACCATCAACTTAAGGTAAAGGAAGCAGATATTCATAAGACAGCTTTTCGGACTCGCTACGGGCACTATGAATTTTTGGTAATGCCGTTTGGGTTGACAAACGCACCAGTCGCATTCATGGATATGATGAATCGGGTTTTTCAACCCTATCTGGACCGATTCGTTGTAGTATTCATAGACGACATTCTAGTATATTCCAAAATAGAAGAGGAGCATAATTCGCACCTTCGGGTAGTTCTACAGATTTTGAGGGAGAAGCAGTTGTACGCCAAGTTTAGCAAGTGTGACTTTTGGTTAAAAGAAGTTACTTTTCTGGGTCATGTGGTATCTGCAGAAGGGATAAGAGTCGATTCTCGGAAGATTGAGGCGGTGCTGGATTGGAAATCACCTAAGTCTGTGGCGGAGATTCGAAGTTTCTTGGGATTGGCAGGTTACTACAGAAGGTTCGTTGAAGGGTTCTCATTAATTGCGGCACCTTTAACCAAGTTGTTGAGGAAAGGGGTACCTTTTGTTTGGGCTAACAAGCAGCAGGAAAGTTTCGAGAAGCTGAAAAAGATTTTGACAGAGGCTCCGGTTTTAATTCAGCCTGAGGCTGGAAAAGATTTCGTAGTGTATTTTGATGCTTCTCACACAGGGTTAGGTTGTGTGCTGATGCAGGATGGGAAGGTTGTTGCTTATGCGTCCCGACAGTTAAGACCGCATGAGATTAACTATCCCACGCATGATTCGGAATTGGCTGCGGTGGTTTTCGCTTTAAAGGTGTGGAGACATTATTTGTATGGAGAGAAGTCTGTTATCTACACCGACCACAAGAGTTTAAAATATCTTTTAACTCAGAAGGAGCTGAATCTAAGGCAGCGAAGGTGGATTGCGCTGTTGAAGGATTATGACTGCTCGATTGAATATCATCCGGGCAAGGCAAATGTGGTGGCAGATGCGTTAAGCCGAAAGGTAATATCAGATTTGAGAGCGATGTTCGCCTACCTTAGTTTATACGACGACGGAAGTCTATTAGCTGAACTGCAAGTGAAGCCGACATGGGTAAGTCAGGTTAAGGAGAAACAGTTATCGGATGACATTTTGGGTGCTCGACTTCTGCAAGTACAGGATGGTGGAGTGGAGGATTACAGTGTGAATAGCGAGGGAGTTTTGTGTTTCCGTGGGAAGGTTTGCATGCCAAAGGATGTAGAGTTGGGGCAGATGATTCTTCAGGAAGCGCATAGTAGCCCTTACGCTATGCATCCTGGAGGGAGTAAGATGTATCGGGATCTGCGTGAAATGCTTTTGGTAGCTTTGGATTAAAGCGGAAGTTACGAATTTGTGGGAAAGTGTTTAACGTGTCAGCAGGTCAAAGCCGAACACCAGTTGCCTTCGGGGTTGTTGCAACCGGTGAAGATTCCACAGTGGAAATGGGAGAGGATCACTATGGACTTTGTTAGTGGGCTACCTCTCACGCCTACTAAGAAAGATTCGGTATGGGTAATTATGGATCGGTTGACGAAGTCTGCCCATTTCATACATGTTCGTGTCGACTATTCTCTTCAAAGATTGGCTAAGCTGTATGTGGCAGAAATTGTAAGGTTGCATGGGGTACCAGTGTCGATCATATCAGATAGAGACCCTAGATTTACGTCGCGGTTCTGGAAAGCATTGCATCAGGCTTTGGGCACAAGGCTAGACTTTAGCACAGCGTTTCATCCATAGACAGATGGACAGTCTGAGAGAGTAATTCAGGTCTTGAAAGATATGTTGAGGGGATGTGTCATCGATTTCAGGGGTAGTTGGGAAGAGTTCTTACCGTTGGCAGAGTTCGCGTATAACAACAGCTACCAATCTAGTATTCAGATGGCGCCTTATGAAGCGTTGTATGGACGGAAGTGTCGTACTCCCACCTGTTGGACGGAATTAGGTGAACGCCATATTTTAGGTCCGAAAATGGTTGCAGAAACAAAGGAGAAAGTTAAGTTAATTCGAACTCGATTGAAGGAAGCGTCGACGCATGGCGAATCGTGACAGCGGATCTAAAGCGAAAAGAGATAGAGTTTGCAGTAGGTGATCGGGTCTTCTTGAAAGTTTCACCGTGGAAGAAGGTGATGAGATTTAGACGTAAGGGTAAGCTAAGTCCCAGGTTTATCGGGCCTTATCGGGTTTTGAAACGTGTGGGACCAGTAGCGTATCAGTTGGAGTTACCTTCAGAATTGAAACAAATGCATGATGTGTTCCATGTTTCGATGTTAAGACGTTACCGTTCGGATCCATCTCACGTTGTGCCGGTTGAGGAAGTTGAAGTAAGGTCAGACTTGTCTTAGGAGGAGGAACCGATCCAGATCTTGGATCGAGATGTCAAGGTGCTAAGAAGGAAATCAGTTCCTGTGGTCAAAGTTTTGTGGCAGAACCATGGTTCGGAAGAGGCGACGTGAGAGTCAGAGAATGCGATGCGACAGAAATACCCTTATCTCTTTTGATCAGGTAATTTTGAGGCCGAAATTTCTTTAAGGGGGTAGAACTATAACATCCAAGATTTAGGGGCTTTGCATCTTTTATATTTTTCTGCGTTTGTTGAGTTATGCCTGTTGTTTGGATGTGTTTGGGGGCCTCGGGAAGGCTCGGTGTTAAGCCGAAGTCTTGGTATAATTTTAGTTTTGGGTGTTTTTAGAGGGAAGCCAAATGGGGACAGGACTTAAGGGTTTTCTGTTGCGTTTGGTGACACAAGAGGTGCAGTGGAAGAGTGGCAAGGAGACGCCACCTAGCATGCAGAGAGATGGCATCACAAAGAGAAGCTGAGAGGGAGAGGGTTCGAAACTCTCAAGCAGCATAAGGAAGTATTATTTATGGTTCAGGGAAGGGAGGCAGTTGGATGGTAATCAAACTCTGGAGGAGAGAGACAAGACCTGGTCAAATATTTCAAATGAAGGGTGGAGAGTGATTAGGGGAGTTTGAATTATTCAAACTAGTTTGAATAAGTGGAGGAGAGGGAATTAAGGAGTGTTTCAAGGGACAGCGTGGGGATTGAGGTGAGAAGGGGTTGTTAGTCGAATTTTGAGTAGTGTAGGGGAGGTGAGGCTTTCGGTTTTGGTAAGGGGAGTTGGTGCCGAAAATTTGATAGGTTTTATTAGCTTTTGTGTGTTAGGGGTTTTTCTTTTTGGCATTTTGGGTGTGCTCTTCTTTTAGTTCTCTTCTTGCTCTCTTTTGCCGAAAGTGCCTTGTCAATTCCCATTATTTTCTTTTACTATGACTTATAGCCAAAACTAGGGAGACCATTTGTGTATATTTCTTCTCATCTTATTTTCTCTACTCATTTTCAAAACTCCACAACCGAAAGTAACACACTTGTCTCTTGCAATCTTGCATTTTCTTTCTTTTTCTTCTCTTCTTGGTTTCTCTGGTGTTGCCGAAACTCTTAAGCCTTCATTGAAGTTCTCTTGTTTTCATTTTCGGCTCTTTCATCTTATTTCTCTTCCATTCTAGTTCATTGCCGAATCTTCTCTGCCATTGTGGTTGTGCCGAATTCTCTTGGGTGCTGTTCGAATCCTCTGTGTTAAGGTAAGATTATTCCCTTTCGTTTTCCCCTTGATTAAACCAATATTCCTCCTTCTCTTGGTAAGGCTGAACCTTCCTTGTCTGATATTTAAACCTATTTCTTTTTCTCTGTGTTTCGTCGATTAAGGGGGCTACGTGTTAGGCATCTACTTCGGATCATTCTTTGGTTTGGTTGTGAAGGGTGTTTCATCCGGGAACTAGCGTTAGCCGAACCATTTAGGTTCTAAGTCTGTGGAGTGACTAATCTCTGAACCCCATCTTTTTCGGGATTGTAAGGTAAGGGAATTCTCTCTAGTATTCTATTGGTCTATTTATCTGTTGTTTATCGCCTTCACCCAGTTGAGTGGTTATACCATCATCTCTTTCGTAGCGATTTTTCTTGTTGACCAAGACTTTTAATGGATGCAAGAAACGTTCAAGTTGGGGAAGGGAGCAAACCTTTGGTTTCGACTCCAAAGTTTAAGAAGCGAGCGGTATCAGCAGTTCGAGATTGGCCACCGGGGTGTGGGCCAACTTCTGAAAAGGATAAGCGGATCATTGTGATTCCTACAGTGAGGGCGTTAGTGAGATCGATAGTTTAGTTCTTGAGTTTACAGTGTGTAATTATCACACTATTTCCTTAGCTTTATAGATTTGTATGTGTTATGCTTGAAAGCCAAAATAGCGGCAATGGTGATTGAGTTACCTATGTTGGGTAAACCGGAAAACCAGTCGATGAGATTATACTCATGTGTTATTGATATTTGCGGATAACCTGATTGTGGGTGTATGCTAAGTACTATATGTATCATATCATGTAACCTATCTTTTATATTATGTGGCATGTGCATGGGGTATTGGGATGAAAATGATTTAAAGGGGAAGTGTATATTGGTGACTATGTCACGATTAATGATGGCGTGGTGCCTCATTGTGGATTTGGTGATTTAATCACGTGTGGAATCAGTGGCTAGGCCACTTATGTGGACTTTGAGCAGTGTGTCTGTCAACATGACTGCCAAAGAGGTGTGTAGCAGATGGAGGGTTGATTGTAGAAATCCCCAGGTGTGTATGAGGACGGACATACGGAGTGGTGTGTAGAGGATGGAATATTAGGTTGGGCTGGGCTATCATATTGATTACTTGTGCATGATGTGGGAATCTAATAATGGTTTGGGGCTCAAGCCCACTTGTGGAATTTTGTGAGCTAATTGCACACTGAGTCTGGTGACTCACTCTGTTTTCTTAACAAATTGCAGGTACCTCATGATTCTTTGGACTGGGTTAGATTGGACTCGAGGTGGCCACACTGGGGTTCTTTTATTAAACTTTATCTGAATTATTAATTGCTATTTTCTTTCGGGATATTTCTTTTTATATGTAATAAGGCCACTTCAGATTTGGTAAATTTTGGACTTTTAAGTTGGATTTTGTCATTCATTAATTATGAACTATACGATCTATCAAAAATAATCAAAAGTTTCTTTGCAAACTCGTTGAAACCTACTTCCTACGAAATTAAAGATTTTGTTGAATAATTCATAAATCGAAAGAGAGCTAAGTTTTCTTTTTTTTCTCAAATATCACCTAATCGCTAGACTAGCTAAATACCTTTTTACTTAATTAATGGGTTTTTTAGTTATGTCATTTAATTTGATTTTTATTAGAGAAATTTTCCAGAACTTATACAACCTTTCAAACCCTTTTTCCTAGTGACATGCCAGATCCGGTCGTGGTGTTTGGGCCGGGTTTGGGGTGTTACATACGTGCCCCTATTTGTACTTCGGTACCCCTGTTTGCACATACGTGCCACTGTTTATACTTCGATACCCCTGTTTGCACATGTGGCTAAATATGTGTCTCTTAGGGTAGTGGCATGTATATGTGGCTAAATATGTTGGTTTGATACTTTACTAAACTACATCAATAGGTATTTTATCATGTTTGTAAATAGGTTTCTTTTTTATGTAGTTAGATTGGTATGAAAATGAATACTTGTGGTATGTTTTGGTATATGATTGAACTAAGTTACTATGCAACTATTGGATCAATGATGATATGTTTTAGTTGTTGATGTTTGGTTATAATTGTGATGTCTGTGAATGGCACATTGGTTGGTTGATTTTAGGACATTAAAATGGCATGTTTGTGTAGTGGTGAATGATGTTTAGGTTCATTTGGATGCATGTTTAAATGGTTAGATTGGTTAGGTGTGAATTGCTTATGGAATGGCTAGATTATAGGTAAATTTTGGATTCACACGGCTTGGGACACGGGCGTGTGACTCAGCCGTGTGTCTGGTGACATGGCCGTGTGCAATCTGAAGGTTTCAAAGGGTTCAAGTCAGTGATTTACACGGCATAAGCCTTACACATGGCCTGGAACACGGGCATGAGGGGCGAATCATAGAGTTACACGGCTTGACACATGGACATGTGACACGGTCGTGTGACCCTACTCAGAGAGTTACACGGGCAAGGACACAGGCTGAGACACGGCCGTGCATCCCTAGTTCGAAGGTTACACGGCCTGAGACATGGGCGTGTGTCTTAGCCGTGTGTAACACCCCAAACCCGGCCCAAACACTACAGCCGGATCTGGCATGCCACTCAAAAGAGTTTTGTAAAAGATGTCGCAATCTTCGGGAAATATTTTTCTTGTATTTAATCTTTTATTCGGGAAAAATTAATAACTTGATAAGTTTAAATAATATATGAATTTCACTTGTTGTTTTATGAATAAAAACCAAAATCTTAATACATGTCTTAGTTTAGTTAAAGTTTAAATGTCAATAATGAAAGCCCAAAATAAAACCCAAAACAAAGTATATTAGTCTAGTGGCCCATGGCCTTATTACAACGAAACTTAAAACCCACTTAAGATAAATTTCTTAAAAACAAATAAAATACTGATCTTTTTTTCTAATCCTCAAGACTTCATCGCATGGACACCTTGCTCTCCTCTCGGCCGGGTCCGATGCACTAAGTGCTACCCAAATTGTTAAAATAATAGGGTGAGTCGCGAGACTCGATGTGCAAACCACATGCACCATTAGATTTGGGCCTTAGCCCCACGAACATATATCAAAATATATTATAACGAAATTATGCAAAGCCCAACCCAACTCCTAGGTTTCCGACCGCTACACACCACCCTTACCTGCCAATCACACCATTGGGGATTTCTACAATTAACCCACACCGCTACACACCATCGATGGCGGTCATGCCGCATTAAGTCGCTCATCGTCAAATCGTGATGAGTCACCAGGTGAAATGGCATAAGCCACCAGAAAACAGAGTTGTGACAGAGTCACCAGGCTGAAATGGCATAAGCCACCAGAATAGAACACTTCCCCCTTTTCATCAATTACCCTACCCCGAGCATACATAGAAATTTACATGCAAAACATATCTTTTAACGAAAACATTCATCAAGAATGGCGAAAGCACTAACTCGATATTTAGCCTTTACCCTTCTCGGGTTTTCATACGTTATCACGGGATTTCGGCATTTAACAGTATATAGCGATTTATTACACATATACATATATATATATAAACAATCTAATGGTGTGAGAAGTTACACACCTGATTAATGTCGATACCCTTGCTAAACCGATCTATAACATTGCTCAAAAAGCCGGAAGATGTGAAAATAGGGCCTCTCCTACAATCGGCCAAGGGTTAATAGATACCCGAATTTACACTTTGAAACTAATAGATTCCTCTTACCTTGAAATCCCGAAAGTAACACAATTCGAGTGTTACCGAACTATAACTTAGGGATCTATGCGATTGGCCCCACTTCAGATCCCTGAATGTTGAAAATAAGAGAGAAATCGAGATTAGTTCTAAATAGCCATTCGGCTAGGGATTTTGAAAAGTCAAAACATTGAAATCCACGAAATCAATCCTTACCTATTGCTTCCTTCAAAATTCTGCACAGCTGCACTCCCTGAAGAAAATTCGGCAACTTTAGGAGGTGTGATCTTAGTGATTTCGGCTTTTAGAGAAACAAAGAATTGGAAAAATATAAACAATGAGTGGTTAGTGAGATTCGGCCAAAAGAGAAGAGAAAAAGGATGGTAGGGTTTCGGCAATTGAGATCTAAAGAGTTTTGATTTCTGTTAGAAAAAGAAAAGAGAAGAGAGAGTTCAAGTTTGCTGAAAAATAAAAGAGAAATTTTTGAGAGAATTTTTAGAGAACATAATGAAGAATTCGGCACACCTTACTGCCTATACAGGGCCGATTCTTTCCCCTTTACAGAGTCAAATTTTCGGCCAACTCTAGTCTCTTGGATGAGCTCTCATCTTTTCCCTTATCTTGATCTATTATCTCCACAAAAATAGCCCTAATTCCTCTCTTCATTATCTGCCTATTATCCTTAAAATTAAACATAATAAAATCTCCTAAAATTTAGCCTTGTGCCGTCCCCCTTACTCTTCTAAGTGCCGAATTTTAGCCCTAAAACTTGGGCTTCAAGTCACAAAATTTGGGCCCTCCTCATGCACTTGTGACGCCACTTATAGCTCCCTTTACTATGCCCTCGTTCTTTGGACCACAAGCCCAATATGTCACTTAAACTACTAAAACTTTATTTTAAATCCTTGAGTGTCTAAACAGAATATTTAAACAAAACCTCAAATTTCATTCTTGAGCCCAATCAGGACCCCTAACCCTTTTAAATTAATATTTTAAGCACACATCACATAAAATGCACAGCCCAAAATTCGAGATATTACGCTTCTTCCCCACTTAAAATAAATTTCGGCCTCGAAATTTACCCGATCAAAAGAGATGGGGTATGCTGGCTTTGTCGTATAACATCCTCTCGCTCCCACGTCGCCTCTTCTGCTACTGTGATTTTGCCACGAACTTTGACCAAAGGGACGGACTTTTTTCTCAATACTTTTACGTCTCGATCCAAGATTTGCACTGGTTCTTCCTCAAAAGATAAATCTGGCCTTACTTCAATCTCTTCCACCAGCACCACATGCGATGGATCAGAACGATAACGTCTCAGCATCGAGACATGAAACACGTCATGTATCAACTCCAACTCTAAAGGCAAATCCAAACGGTAAGCCACTGGCCCCACACGTTCTAGTACCCGATATGGCCTAATAAACCGTGGACTTAACTTACCCTTCCGTCCAAACCTTATTACCTTCTTCCATGGAGATACCTCCAAAAAGACTTGGTCTCCTACTGAAAATTCCACCTCCTTCCGCTTTAGATCCTCATAAGACTTCTGTCGATCAGACACTTCCTTCAATCAAGCCCGTATTAACTTAACTTTCTCCTCCGTTTCCGAGACTAGCTCTGGACCCAACACCTGACGTTCACCCAACTCCGTCCAACAAGTAGGAGTACGACATTTCCTTCCATATAACGCTTTATACGGCGCCATCTGAATACTAGCTTGATAACTATTATTGTACGCGAATTTTGCCGAGGGAAAATATTCCTCCCAACTACCCCTAAAGTCGATGATGCAACCCCTTAGCATATCCTCCAATATCTGAATTACCCTCTCAGACTGACCATCAGTCTGTGGGTGAAAAGCTGTACTAAAGTCCAACCTTGTTCCCATTGCTTGATGAAGAGCCTTCCAAAATTGTGACGTGAACCTAGGGTCCCTATCCGATATGATCGACACCGGTACACCATGTAGTCTTACAACCTCAGCCACGTACAACTTAGCCAAATTTTGCAGAGAAAAGTCCACTCGAACCGGTATGAAGTGACCAGACTTCGTCAACCGATCCACTATTACCCAAATCGAGTCCTTCTTAGTGGGTGTAAGGGGTAACCCACTAACGAAATCCATCGTGATTCTTTCCCATTTCCATTGGGGAATCTTCACCGGTTGCAACAACCCTGAAGGCAACTGGTGTTCAGCTTTGACTTGCTGACACGTCAAACACTTCCCCACATATTTCGTTACTTCTCACTTCAAACCTGGCCACCAGAACTGCTCGCGCAAATCCCGATACATCTTAACTCCTCCAGTATGCATAGCATAAGGGCTACTATGCGATTCCCGAAGAATCATCTGTCTTAACTCCACATCTTTTGGCATACAAATCTTCCCACGGAAACACAAAACTCCATCATTGTTCAGACTATAGTCCTCCATTCCACCATCCTGCGCTTGCAAAAGTCGAGCACTTAGGACGTCATCCACTAACTGTTTGTCCTTAACCTGACTCACCCATGTCGGCTTCACTTGCAACTTAGCTAGCAAACTTCCGTCGTCAAATAAACTCATATGGGCGAACATCGCTCTTTGTTCCGATACTACCTTACGGCTTAACGCATCCGCCACCACATTCGCCTTACCCGGATGGTATTCGATCGAGCAATCATAGTCCTTCAAGAGCTCGATCCACCTCGTTGTCTTAAATTTAACTCCTTCAGGTAAGGAGATACTTGATTTTATGGTCGGTGTAAATTACCGACTTCTCCCCATACAAGTAGTGCCTCCAAATCTTTAGAGCAAACACTATCGCCGCTAATTCCAAATCATGTGTAGGGTAGTTCAATTCATGCGGTCTCAAGCTGCCGAGACGCATATGCAACAACTTTTCCATCTTGCATCAACACACACCCCAACCACATGTGTGACGCATCACAAATGACGGTAAATTCTTTTCCCGCTTCCAATTTGAATTAACACTGGTGCCTCCGTCAAAATTCTCTTGACTTCTCAAAGCTCTCCTATTGTTTGTCACCCACACAAACAATTCTCCTTCCTTAACAACTTAGTTAAAGGTGCCGCTATTGAAGAGAACCCCTCAACAAATCTCCTGTAATACCCTGCCAAACCCAAGAAACTTCGAATCTCCGCCACAGACTTCGGCGGTTTCCAATCCAATACAGATTCTATCTTCCGAGGGTCTACCCTAATTCCCTCTGTGGAAACCACATGCCCTAAGAAAGTTACTTCTTTCAGCCAGAACTCACACTTGCTGAACTTCGCATACAACTGCTTCTCCCTCAAAATTCGCAACACTACACGAAGATGTTCGTCATGTTCCTCCTCGGACGTGGAGTAAACCAGGATATCATCGATGAACACCACCACGAACCGGTCAAGGTATGGTTGAAACACCCGATTCATCATATCCATAAATGCTGCTGGCGCGTTCGTCAAACTGAACGACATTACCAAGAACTCATAATGTCCGTAGCGTGTTTGAAGCGCCGTCTTATGAATGTCCCCTTCCTTTACCTTTAACTGATGATAACCCAACCTTAGGTCAATCTTTGAAAAAAATGAGGCTCCTTTAAGCTGATCGAACAGGTTGTCGATTCTTGGTAATGGGTACTTGTTCTTAATCGTCAACTTATTCAGTTGACGATAGTCCACGCACATACGCATGGATCCGTCCTTCTTTTTCACGAATAGGACCGGTGCTCCCCATGGAGACACACTCGGTCGGATAAATCCTCGATCCAAAAGCTCCTGGATCTGAGCTTTGAGCTCCACCAGCTCCTTCAGCGCCATTCGATAAGGAGCAATAGATACCAGAGCCGTACCCGGAAGTAGTTCTATTCCAAACTTCACTTCACGATCCGGGGGTAATCCTGGCAACTCCTCAGGAAATACGTCCACAAAATCCTTTACTGTTCTAACCTTGTCGACCGTCCCCTCCTTAGTGTCCAAAGCACTAATAAAAGCTAGAAAGGCATTACATCCCTTCCGAATCATCTTAACAGCCTTTAATGCCGTTACTACGTTGGACAGATAGTTCCTTCTCTCTCCTAACACAACTACCTCCCCGCCTTTCGGGGTACTCAACACCATGCGTTTAGTCCCACAATCCAACTTAGCACGATGCTTAATTAACCAATCCATCCCTAGGATAAGGTCAAACTCTCCAAACGGTAATTCCATTAAGTCTGCCAGAAACACTACCCCTACCGCGTCCACGCGGCGGACGTCCTCGACCCATTGTACTCATTCTTCGCTTAGCGTTTATCTGATTAAAAATTTATGAATCATTAATTTTCTTCCACTAATTAACCACGAACAGTCTTATGAATAATAGTTTTAAGAGTAGTTCTTTTGAATTCATATTCACAATACAGTTTCAAGTCCCTATCCTCTAATTCTAGGGAACACATACACTCAATCATCAACATACAAATAGCATCCAAGCACTTGCATTCACCATGTAAGGGTGTTTTCGTTGCTTCACTACCCAGGGGTATTTTTTTTAATTTTACCCTATAGGGGTATTTTCGTAATTTCCAAAATAGAGTTTCTTGGTGATTTTTTGAAATAAGGGTATTTTGGTAATTTTGCAATCCGAGGGTATTTTGGTAATTTTGAAGTCCGGGGGTATTTCGGTAATTTTACAAATCAGGGTCATTTTGGTCATTTTGCAAAACAAGGGTAATTTAGTAATTTTACAAACCATGGATATTTGTTGTTGTTGTTTTTTTTTCTAACAGGGGTACTTTGGGAAAATCTAGTTTCATAATCCGGGTTACTCTTGTAAACATGAGATTTTCGGGTAAATTTTCAAAACATAGGTATTTTTATAAATTCATAGTTGGTTGGAAATTTTCACAAATCAAATGTATTTTGAGAATTTTGCAAAACGTGGGGATTTTTTTTTCAGAAATAGGGTGGCTGGTCCTTTCGGGTTTTAATTGTAAGGTTTAGCTTTGTCAACAAGTCCTCGTGATCGAGTGAGCAGTCCTACTACGCACTGTAAGATTCCAGCGAAGAGGAGGTGAGTCGCTAGGACTGTTTAAATACCAAGCTCTCCCTGAATCCACTCCTAGACATGTGTATGCCCGTTGCCACGCCCAAGCCTTGCGACTCATTTACGGGTTTGTTTAGTGAAATTAAGTCTTATGAGCCTTTAGAGAGTGGTTTAAGCTAGGCCTAAAGTCCATCAAGTTCTAATCTAGCTAATCTACGTCCCCATAAAGCCCATCAAGCCCACAGATATATATCACACAATGGTTCGAGTACTTACAGCGGACTTGGGCCGAGAGGCAGTGCCATGCCGAGCTAACAAACTCATTATTATTTAAAAACATGCATGTTTCAAAAGCCTAACTTTAGAAAACGTTTTGAGCCCAAAAACTCCCAGAGCCGAGTTTTGAACCGGGCTCTGATACCAATCTGTAACACCCCAAACCCGGCCCAAACACTACAACTGGATCTGGCATGCCACTCAAAAGAGTTTTGTAAAAGATGTCGCAATCTTCGGGAAATATTTTTCTTGTATTTAATATTTTATTCGGGAAAACTTAATAACTTGATAAGTTTAAATAATATATGAATTTCACTTGTTGTTTTATTAATAAAAACCAAAATCTTAATACATGTCTTAGTTTAGTTAAAGTTTAAATGTCAATAATGAAAGCCCAAAATAAAACCCAAAACAAAGTATAATAGTCTAGTGGCCCATGGCCTTATTACAACGAAACTTAAAACCCACTTAAGATAAATTTCTTAAAAATAAATAAAATAAAGTCTTTTTCTAATCCTCGGTACTCTATCGCATGGCCACCTTGCTCTCCTCTCGGCCAGGTCAGATGCACTAAGTGCTACACAAATTGTTAAAATAATAGGGTGAGTCGCGAGACTCGATGTGCAACCCGCATGCACCATTAGATTTGGGCCTTAGCCCCACGAACATATATCGAATATATTATAACGAAATTATGCAAAGCCCAACCCAACTCCTAGGTTTCCAACCGCTACACACCACCCTTACCGCCAATCACACCATTGGGGATTTCTACAATCAACCCACACCGCTACACACCATCGATGGCGGTCATGCCGCATTAGTCGCTCATCGTCAAATCGTGATGAGTCACCAGGTGAAATGGCATAAGCCACGAAAATGAGTTGTGACAGAGTCACCAGTACCGAAATGGCATAAGCCACGAGCAATGTAACACTTCCCCTTTTCATCAATTACCCTACCCCGAGCATACATAGAAATTTACATGCAAAACATATCTTTTTAACGAAACATTCATCAAGAATGGCGAAAGCACTAACTTTGATATTTAGCCTTTACCCTTCTCGGGTTTTCATACGTTATCACGGATTTCAGCATTTAACAGAGTATAGCAGATTTATTACACATATACATATATATATAAACAATCTAATGGTGTGAGAAGTTACACACCTGATTAATGTCGATACCCTTGCTAAACCGATCTATAACTTTGCTCAAAAAGCTGGAAAGAGCTGAAAATAGGGCCTCTCCTACAATCGGCCAAGGGTTAATAGATACCCGAATTTACACTTTGAAACTAATAGATTCCTCTTACTTTGAAATCCCGAAAGTAACACAATTCGAGTGTTACCGAACTATAACTTAGGGATCTATGTGATTGGCCCCACTTCAGATCCCGGAATGTCGAAAATAAGAGAGAAATAAGAGATTAGTTCTAAATAGCCATTCGGCTAGGGATTTTGAAAAGCCGAAAAACATTGAAATCCTGAAATCAATACTTACCTATTGCTTCCTTCAAAATTCAGCACAAGTAGACTCCCCTGAAGAAAATTCGGCAACTTCAGGAGGTGTGATCTTAGTGATTTCGGCTTTTAGAGAAACAAAGAATTGGAAAAATATAAACAATGAGTGGTTAGTGAGATTCGGCCAAAAGAGAAGAGAAAAAGGAAGGTAGGGTTTCGGTAATTGAGATCTAAAGAGTTTTGATTTCTGTCAGAAAAAGAAAAGAGAAGAGAGAGTTCAAGTTTGCCGAAAAATAAAAGAGAAATTTTTGAGAGAATTTTCAGAGAACATAATGAAGAATTCGGCACACCTTATCGCTTATATACAGGTAGATTCTTTCCCCTTTACAGAGTCAAATTTTCGGCCAACTCTAGCCTCTTGGATGAGCTCTCATCTTTTCCCTTATCTTGATCTATTATCTCCACAAAAATAGCCCTAATTCCTCTCTTCATTATCTGCCTATTATCCTTAAAATTAAACATAATAAAATCTCCTAAAATTTAGCCTTGTGCCGTCCCCCCTTACTCTTCTAAGTGCCGAATTTTAGCCCTAAAACTTGGGCTTCAAGTCACAAAATTTGGGCCCTCCTCATGCACTTGTGACGCCACTTATAGCTCCCCTTTACTGTGCCCCTCGTTGCTGGGCCACAAGCCCAATATGTCACTTAAACTACTAAAACTTTATTTTAAATCCTTGAGTGTCTAAACAGAATATTTAAACAAAACCTTAGCCCATTCTTGAGCCCAATCAGGACCCCTAACCCTTTTAAATTAATATTTTAAGCACACATCACATAAAATGCACAGGCCCAAATTTCAGGATATTACACCGTGTGTGGCAAATGGCATGGCCAAATGGCCGTGTGACCTCTATTTCCAAATTTTTGTGACTTTTTCCTAGATTTTCCAAAAATGATTTTAGATTGGTCCCGAATCATTTCTATGGTATTTTTAGGGCCTTGAGGGCTCGATTTAGGGACGATATGTATGCATATGATTTGTTTATTTTATTGAATGAAGTTAAGTTTAAATGTTTCTAATTGTATAGTAATGCTCCATAACCCTAAACCGACAATGAATATGGGTTAGGGGTATTACACTTTTAATAACATAAGATTTAGTTCCAATTAAGCCATTCTCATTCAAATTCCTTATGAGGACTCAATACTCATGTATGATTTCTTACATGTTTTCATTTCACTTATTGAGGTGATTAGTATAATTAGCACTGATTCTTCACTTAATGAGTGTTTGAATTAGATCATTTCAATCTTACTATCATTTCTAAATTACACACATTTCCATTAATATATTTCAAGCTTATTCACACATCACAAAGCTTAACACATTATAATTTAAATTTCTTTCTTACTAAACCAAGGGCCACATAACAATTGGTTTCTTATCTAACATGCTTATCATTTTCACATTTATTAGAATATGGCTTACGTATAACCAAATACCAAATTATTTCAGAAATATGTTAAATCACTTATATATTAGAATTTGAATTTCCTTCTCATTATCATTTTCCCGCTCCAACCTAGTAAGATTAATTTGTTCATATCCATCCCTTAACTTCACCTAGTGCATAGTCTTAATAGAGTTATTACTCCAAGCCTTCTATGCTGTTCTATCTTTTCCATTCGTCTTCTAAAGATGTCTACTACCAAACCTATAACAACCCATTTTCGGTTTTGTCAAAAATAGTAGTTTTCGGACCACAATTCTGACTAGTTGGATAGTAAATATTATTTATTTAATATTTACAACTATTTATTAGTGTCATATTAAAATTTGGTTAAGAAATGTTAAAGTTTAGATAGTTAATTAAGTAAAAGGGACCAGATCGTAAAAGTTGCAAAAGTTAGTTTCTATTAGTTAAAAGAGTTAAATAGCTATAAAAATATGAATTGATGGACTTAAATAGTAAATATACCTATTTTATTTTTAGTGGATGATTTTAGCTTTATGTTTAAGGAAAACTTCATTATGAAATAAGGGTAATTATGTAATTAAGTAAATAAAATTATAAACAAAATAAGAAATAATTATCATGTTTTTCAATTAACATTTTCTTCAATCGAAAAACACAAAGAAGGAAGCTTGAAGTTCGGCCATTTAGTTCACCTTGCATGTGAGTAGAATTTTTGTTTATTTTTAATGATTTTTATGTTTTTGTGATCGTTTTACTGGGGGTTAATTCGTAAATCTGTTAAATATTTTAAAAGCTTCCATTGATTAGTTTGAAGTTTTTTTTGAAGTTTGATAGTAGATTATTAAGCTTGGTTGTTAAATTGGACTATTTTGTAAATTAGTTTTTAGTAATTTTATTGTTTATGGATTAAATTGTTAAAGTAGTAAAATTTCATGGAATTATTATGAAATTGTGATAAATATGGGCTGTAAAGAGACCTTAGGAAATTTGACTAGCATGGGCTTTGCTTAAATGTGGTTAATTCGTAAGTTTCGGGTTTAGGGACTAAATTGCATAAAGGGTAAAATGTTGGGGGTAATTTTGTAAATTTATAATGAAAGAGATTATAAGCTTAAGTTTAATTATTTGAGATGTTTGAATGGATTAATTGAGGGAAAATTATTATTTAGATGAAGAAATGAAGAAATGAACCAATCGAACTTGAATCGTGGAAAAGCTAAATTAATGGATTAGTTGTCGGCATCATATTTGTAAACGTTTTTGTTTAGGTAAGTTCGTATATTGTTTAAACTTATTAATTGTTGCTTTTGGTAACATGTTAACTATTATTCATGTTAGGTATAGTTAAATTGACTGATATATGTCGATTAGTGATTTTGGACTAAATTGTGATGATAATTCAATTGATGATTATGTTTAGAAAATGTGAAATACATGGATGTGACCTTAAAATGGTATAGTGAAAATGGATTTAAATGATAAAGATATGTAATGTGGCTCGTATGAATCTTGTGAATACTTAAGATACAAATGACATGCCATAAATGGTTAGTTACAGTTTCAGTTGCTGGTCTTGGATGTCCTACCGATGGCTGAGGTCTTGCATTTGTTGCGGATTCTCCATAGCTCGTGTAAGCATATATAGTTACAGTCACAACTTGCGTGAGCATTTCCCGAGTATCCGATGTTATTTCATTTGATTAAACGGGTGATAAAGGCTTAAACGAATGTGTGTATATATATATATGAAATGTTATATGATCTTGACATGTGAATTGAAAAATGTTGGTGTGAACACTTGAAATGGAAAAGTTATGCTTATTGGTTATATGATGGATAAAATGTGTACTTGACATGTTTATTATTACATGTTCCATGATATGTTGGGATTATATGTTTCGTTGTTATACTTACTAACCTTATGAGGTTTGTGCTGTATAGGAAAGAAATATATGCTCATGATCTAATGAATGAATTTATGCATGAATGGTTTGAATATATACATGTTAGGTAAGTTTAAGTTTATGTTATACGAGCTTACTAAGCACTAGTTACTTACGTTAGTTAATTTCTTTCCCTATAAATTATCGATAATCTCGGTCGGTTGGAAGCAAGTCATTTTGAAGTTGGGTTATGAATGGCATGTAGTAGGAGATTTTAAGTTCTTTTGTTATTATAATGTTGCTTAAAATTTGGTTTAAGCATACTTGTGGATGTGTTTATATATCTTTTGTTTTCGCTTGTATATGTCCATATATATATGCCTTTGGTTATGTGCTTCATGCTTCTTGGAAGTTGGTTGAGATATGATAAAATGAATGTGAATGGAATGGATGAATTGGTATGTTTGGCATCTGTATAACGTAAAAACTTGTAATATTTGAATGTGAATTTAGTTTGGCATATGACATGTGGCACCAATGAGGGCATATTGGTTAGACACTTAGGTTGAATGTTTTGGTATGTTTTAAACATGTTTGAATGTGTTTTGAAGGTGTGAAAATGGTTGGATTTGGTTTGGCTCGGTACTTAAGAAATGGGTAATGTTTTGGCTTGTTTGGAAGTCATTCTAGGTGCACACGACCCGGGACACGGGTTGTCACATGGCGTGTGCCACACACTGTCACTCCACACGGCCATGGGCCTATTTAATTTTGGTGCAAGTTTTTCCCACACGGTCACAGGTTGTTACACGACCTGGCGACACGACTGTGTGACCCTATTTCGAGTTGTACATGGCCCGGTGACACGATTGTGTGACCCTATTTTCAATTTGTACATGGTTTGGCCATAGGACCATGTTCCTAAGCCACACGGCCTGGGCTCTGTCACATGGTCATGACCCATATTTTCAGTTTTTCTACATTTTTCTGTTTTGTTTCAAATTAGTCCCTAATTGTTTAGATTCCATATACTCGATTTAAAGCTCGATTTTGCATGAATGCCATGAATGATGATTGGTTATGAATAAATAATATTTTAATTATTATTTGATTGATTTTATAATATATTGAGATTTGTTATGTGTCGTAATACTCTGAAACCCTAATTCAGTGACGGAGACATGTTAGGGGTGTTACAAAACCCACTAGCTAACAACGTCATTTGAAAACCCAATGATACCTCTTTATTTGTTTCCATATTTTGAAGTTATACGGTATGATTGTATTATTCTCTATATTGTATGTACATTCCATATGTATTCCAAAAAGCCTTATCATTAATATACCTATATGCCAGTAATACTTGGACTCCTTTCGTTCATCTACTTATAGAAACATAGACTGATTCCTTATTTGAAGATCATTCGTGATCAAAGTTAGCATCAATTCACGTATCCAACAATCATACGTAACTTACATTCACTGACATGTATTCACCTCTACCTTGCCTTGACTTCACATTTGTTATTTTTTTTATTTGGTCAAGTAAAGTTTTAGAGCTTTCAAATTCTTACCCAAATCTCACTCGTAGCATCCAAAGTTAGGTTCACTTAAACCCCGAATCCCACATTGCTAGTTGCATTTAAATTCAGAACTACGGGGTTTTCCACAGTTATACACTATCATGATTTTCGCAGATGTAACCTTTCTACTAACATCGAGCCTGTCATGCTTATTACACTAGTTGCAACACAATTTCGGTAAGCTTCTTATTGTTCATGCATTCACTCACATATGGATTGTTTAACATCTTTGAATCTTTGCTTCACAACAAGTTCATTCCTTGCTCTTGTCCCACTTGTTTAGTCTCTTTTAGGTTTACATCCATATCAATCACTTCACTTAATTTTTATAAAAACACATGTATACTCACTTCTCTTTTCCAAATACAGTTACTTCAATTCATACCATCTTTGTGTGCCTTAAAAGAATTGCCATAATTTCTATACCAAACTCTCGTGACATTGTAGATCTCCCTTTTGTTCCATTCAATATCATTATTTTGTATCTAATCACATTACTCTCATACTTATTCACTTGTCCCACATTACACAAACTTATACTCTACCTCAGTATTTCCTTTAATCACACTTTAGCTCCTACTAATCATTTTTGCAACCAACCAAACAACATTTAAGGATTATTCAAATTATTTTCTGAGCTCCACTCCTACTCAAACCTTACGTCGTATCCTGCTTCACACTAATATTGATCGTGCTCAAACTTCGAGTTCTTATTGTATTTTAAATTTTTTCCAAAAACTCATTGTCCAATCTTGCCTATCTAAACCAAATTTATGGTATGAAGGTACCTGCATGAATTCCACTTCTGAAGTCGTAGGAAAATAATTTCCTGAATCAATTCAAGCGTGTCATAACATCTACATTATTCCTATAATCTAGTCACTTATTCATATAATTACTAATTGGTGTCGAATTCACCAAAAATAAATTCCTATGCCTAAACCAAAAATAAATCAAATTTGCAGTATAGAGAGTAGGATTAATCCCATAGAGACTGGACTGATTAATTTTACGATTTCTTATAACTAAGATTAGACAAATCTACAAAATTAAATAAAAGGGGATTGAATCTAATATAAAATAAATAATAGAAATTGAATAAAATACGAAATAAAAGCAAGTTGAATGAGATTAAATCTAAACAGAATAAATAAATGAAAACTCTAGCCTCAAGTGAGATTTTGACTCCGGCTTCAAGTTGATCCTAGACAATGGATTTTCTCCTCCAATCAATAAGTCGGTTATATAAATCGACGAACAACCTCAAACCTCCTAATTATTCTGTAGTAGTGAGTTAATTGCGGGAGCAACCTGCCAACTAACCCTTACCAAATGAATAACTTTGAAAGTAACTTCCATGATGTAATTCCTTAGCAGCCTTACGAACTAGCGCGGGTCGTTAAAATCTGATCGTTAATTCCTTTGAGGGATCCAACCACTCACTCAATTGGTCACGTCAATTTACTTTTCGATGGACCAAATACGACAACTACGAATCATACCAATTCACCAACGGTATGTTGTCCAACACTGAATTGAGGGGTCCCCTTTCTCAATTTGATGCTAAAATGGTGTTGTAAGATGACTAAGTCTATCTCCTAAACCGAATAATTAAAGAATACCAATATAAAAAATATTAAGTACGAATTTAAAGTCTCACTGTTCAAACACCGAATCAATTATCGACCTAAAACTAGCTCAAACTAACTACTCATAACCTGAACAACAATAAAATAATTAAAAGAAAATTTATTAAATAAATAAACGAAAAGAACGAAAAATGTTTGGTAGCTGTCATAAAAACGCCTCCTTCTAACTCATATAAACTTCATATATAAAATAAAAAAACCTAAGCAATTTTGGGATGGCTGTGTGCCTCCCTATTTATTCACGCATATCTCATTTATAATAATAATAATAATAATAATAATAATAATAATCATCATCATCTAAATTAATAAAACCTAAACAAAGAGACAAATTTAAAATACAAAGTATTAATAGAAATAATAAAATAATTCTAAAATCTTTATTTTGTGTATCAATTCGAGTTCTCGTGTCAAATCTTTCGTGCAATCTGCATATCCACTCGTTTCCCAATATATGACAATAATTATACCTACATAAAAAACAATTGATTAAGTGCTAATTTAGATAAAATTCATTTCCAAACTTAATTAAAATAAATAATAAAAGTATTTTGATTAAGAGCATTATCAAATCCCTCCCTCCCCCTCACTTAGCTAATGTTTGCCTTCAAGTACTTCATTCATTTATCAATCTGAGCATACTACAAGCATCCAAGTCAATTTAATCACCCCAATTCTCAATTCAATCAAACAAATATACATTAGTAAAATTTCTATCCTACAATCATCTTTGTTAAGCTAACACATCGATTCACAATTCAATTAAGCACACAATTTTTCAAATAATCTCATAATTAGGCTCCATAATATCAATTCATGCTAAATTGTCAAGACACCAAAATTAATAAAAATTTGCAACCATAAAAACTCAATTGTCTAATCTCTTGTGTTCGTTTTTTTTTCTTTTTTCTAATTAAAAAGCTTATCTAGAGTGTCATTACATCTTTTTACGCGAAGAAGGATGACAACCTAAGCACCCCACCTTAGTTACTCAATTCGTCACATCTTTAGATGACTACTAGCTCTACTCATAACTGTTAAGATTAGCAGAGTAAGCGAATATCTTAGAACGTCACTCAATCTTTTGACGTAAAGACAGATGACAACCCAATCACTTAGCTCTAGTTACTCAAACAGTCATAATTCTAAGACTTTACTAATAATCCAAACAATTAACAAAATATTTATTGAATTTTTTTTTCAAAAAATTTTCAAAATAAAAGAAAAGTTAATTTACCGCAAAAAAAAATCATGCAAATAAAGTATCTCAACCAATTTAGCACAAAATTAACATCATGGAGCAGTCAATTTTGCACATACATTTTTCTCAAATAATTAAGCGAATCATTAAGCGGAATCAAGTTATAGAATCAAAATTTCTCAATGTGTAAAGTCTTCAAATAATTGAGTAAGTGATCATCAAACTTAATCGAACGAAAATAGCATGCAAAAATGTGAAAAATACAATTCATACTTCAATGATCAAGCACGTAACAGGACATTTCACATCAAGAAAAATATCAAATTACAATTCAAACTCCCCCCACTTAACTCAGACATTGTCCTCAACGTATTACGATCAATTTGAATGGATGAAGTAAGTGTTAGGAGAGGTTCGCTGGCTGTGCAGTGTTGGAAATATACTACTGCAAAATAAAATTGTTAGCGTTGAAAGGAAACTAAACTGAGTGTAAATAAAATAGGAGTCACTGTGTCGTGGAAGAACTATTGCCTTAGAAGCAAATTCGCCCTAATCGGTGTAATCGTATAGTAGACGTTGCCTCGCAAGGTTAACACGGTACTTCAATATTCGTAAACTCGAATAAAGAAAGTGGAACACAATTGACATTGCTCTTCTTGAAAGAATGGAAACCGAAAAACAAAAGCAGTTGATCGGAAATCTGATTGGAAAATAAATTGGAAGAAATCAGTGAAACCAAACTAGGTTCAATTCCCAGGAAAGATTGGAGGGGCCACAAATGGTCCTGCTTAAAACCCAATCTCCTTGACAGAATTTCCCTCTCGTGTAATTTCACAGAACACCAAAATTTAGAGAACATAGAGAAGTTGTTTTTCTGTTTTGTGAAAAATGAGGAGAATGACCTCCTATTTATACAGTTTTTTGAAGGGCAAAATGGTAAAATAAAAGTTTCAGTTTACAAAAATAGCAGAGTATTTTCCGCAACTGAAAATATTTTGAAAATATTCTTTTGCATTACCAACATGCAAGACAATGAATGGTATCAACTATGTTCGTCATTCCTATGTGCGTTAAATCGTGCAATCAACCCAATAAGATAGTCCCGAGCATTAATAAGAAAAAATAAAATAATTAATTAAAATAAAATTAACTAACTAATTAATTAACATAAAAATGAAAATAATGAAAATAAAAAATTAAAAAATAAAAAAAAAACTAAAAAATTGTTAAAGAAAAAGAAAATAATAATAAAAACTTGGGAAAGAGGGTGCGGCTAGGAGAGATGCTGATGGCTAGGTCGCAAGTACGGATGGGACGAAGGTGGTGCTTTGTTGGCCTAATGGCGTTGTGGTCAGGTTGGGGGAGATCGGAGGCTAGGTCATGTTGGGTCGAACAAAGGGGTAAACTGGAGTGGTGCGCAGTGGATTAGGGCAACTGGAGGGGGTAGTGGTCAATGTCGGTGGTGAATATAGAGATTGGTCGCGACGTTAAGGAGAAAGGAGAGTTCAGAACTGTATGTGGCGAGGGTTGGATTGCGGTTCAACTAGGCTATGAACAATGCATTGAGAGGAGTAGATCATGGTTGCTGCGAGCAGGGATGGTCGGCGATGACTTGGTTAGTGTGATAGTTGTTGGATCTGAGGCCCTAGGTGTAGTATTTTCATCTATGTACACTTGTATTTTTTTCAAACAGATTGGTTAATAATATTATTCATGAATTATGTTAATATATTTTGTAAATTGTCCTTAATGGTTTTTGCATGCAAAACAAAATGGAAGCAAATATTAGATCATTGGTTGTCTAATGTTTAACTGATACTAAGCAGTATTACATGGTCAGATTGTAATACGAAAAGATAGCTTATATCAGTAGTCGAACCTAAACATGTCCTTAATCTAATCGGAAATGAGCAAATCGATTAAAAGACTAATATATTGTCTATCAAGTCCAATTGAGGAGATGCTTTGTCTTGGGCATCAGAGCGGATGACTCCTAGAATATAGAGACGTAGATGTGACTAACTAGACTGACAATATAGTAGATTGGACCCAAGAAGAATATATACTAAATTCGTTTATGGGTTTATTCACTTGTGACATTCATAGTGTGACATACCTAAATCCTGAGTGGATGATGGGCTATATATGTGTGACTCGTATACTTTGATGTAAAAACCTGAGTTCGAATATATAAGGGATCGAAAGCTAGTGTATTAGGTATATGTAACACCCCAAACCCGGCCCATGCGGTATGACCAGATCTGACATGTCACATGAAGAAAACGTGATAAATCCTTATGATTCGTACTAAAATAGGTGTAATTTGATTATGGTTAAGAAAACAAGTTTGGATGTGAATATTTGATAAAATACAACTAATTTTTGAGAGGTTGATTGATGAGTCAAAAATCGAGGTAGTGAACTTTAAAACCATGACTTTTGAAAATGACGTTGAAAATTTGAAAGAGAACCCGAGTTAAATTATTTGTAAAAGTTTGTTATGAAATCCATTTGTTAATCCATTTTAGAAAATCTATATTTAAGTTTTTAGAAAAATTCCCATTTAAAACAATTTAAGCAAAATATAAGTACGTCAAACATAATGCAAAATAAAATAATCCAGAGGCCTTATTACAACATAAAAACCCAAAAAATAGTAAAAGTAATAAGGTGAACGGATATAGAAATCTAAAGTTCAATAAAAACCATTTCTGAAGTATGGCCTCCATCGAGTCATCCATGGCCCAAATCCATATCACTGAGCATTACCTGCAAGGGTTAAGGAAAAATGGGGGTGAGTTACTAGAACTCAGTGTATAATCCCCTTACCATTATCCACTGGGCCTGAACCCGTATAGCAACATCTTGGGCCTAAGCCCATTACAAAGTAATAAATAAATGGCGTGAATGCAACCCATCCCATCCAGCCAATCTCTCCCCCGACCAGCCAATCTCTCCTGTGGGGATCAAGTCAACCCACCCCGCCATTCTCTCCAATTTGCAGTCAAACTGTCATTTATAATATTTTTGTGGTTGAACCACCAGAGTCATAATCAAGCACATTAATAAACAAATTGTGGCAATGCCACCAGGCTACACTTCTCTTCATTCAATTTTCCCATCCCATGCAATATGTAGAGATGCAACATACATAATAACAATCACTAATCTATTGTATACTTTTAATGAACCGCCCCTTTAAAGCAATATAATAATTCGGATCACTAAGGCATTTTAACAAATCGGCCCATAGGGGCATTTCGGTAATTCGGCCCATAGGGGCATTTTGGTAATTTATACAAATTAACACTGATTTTGATAAATCTTAAGAAATAATGAAATTTAAGCAAATTTCTCGATTTATGCCATATTACGATTTTTAGCCTTATAATAATAACAATCAACTATCAAACTTGTTACCGAATCATAATCTACGGAATTACGGTGTGAGATTACACACCTGATTACGATAAGTATCAAACTCTCTTGATCGTCGGCACCTATGACAATATAATACTTGATTAATCTAATGAACGAGATTTTTATTAATCTAAATCTAAACCAAGCGATCTATTGAAACGCTTACCCTCGATATCGTGAACGACCACGATTTGTCTATTCTCACCGGATGATGGTCCACAACCCGGTGGGAAATCTCGAACCGCCGAAACCGCTCTACGCTTAAACTTAGGAGTAGGAATAGCAAATCTAGTCCTTTTGTGATCTCCAATTGCTTTCCCTTTCGAATCAGTACCACTTGCCTCCATTGGAAAAATCTTAATCAAAACGATATTACGTTGATATAAAACGATTATCTAAGGAAATAGGTTCGGCTTACCACTATTTCCGTAAACTCAACAAGTGGATAGATCGAGCAATTTAGCCCCTAAAAATAAACGATTAGTCACAACCACTATTCCGTTTAGCAAACTAACCGGTCAACGAAAAAGATCATAATGAACCATAACGAATCCCTTACCTTAATGGTTATAAAACCGATTCTCACTGATTGTGCTTATGGCTACGGATGAATCAGAGGTAATAGATTCGGCCTTTCCACTATTACACTACAAAAAGGAAAATGATTAACAAAATGAAGGAATATGGGAAACACCATTTCGATTTAGAAGAAAAATGAACAACCGAATGATGAGGAACACTCATTCGGCTAGAGGGAAAAGAGAATGAAAGGATTTGAATAAAAAAAACACTTACCCGGTTTAATCAAGAAAGAAAAGTCCAACTTGTAAGATGGAGAAGAGAAGATGATCAATATTCGGCTATTGAAGAGAAAAGAATAAAGAAGATTCGGCCAACAAGGTTGTGTCGCTTAGAGAGAAAAGGAGAAGGTTGAAGAAATGGTAAAAAGAAAAGAGAAGATGAAGGATAGTACTAGATGGTTTCGGCTATCAACAAGAAATGACCAAAAATGCATTGAAGATTTCGGCCAAAACAAAGGAGAAAATGAACAAATGAATTAGGAGGTTTCGGCCAAAGCAAAAGAGAAATGAATTTGGAAAAGAGACACAAAATGGTCAAAGAGAAAAAGGATACCTTTCATGCACCAAAACTAACAAAATGATTCTAGCAAAATTTGGCTACCAAAACCCCCCTCCCAAACCGTGTATACTTTTAGAAAGAGAATTAAAATTGACCAAAAATCTTTCCAAAACATTTTCCCCAAAACCGGCCAACATATCCCCCTTCTTGCTCCTTTCTTTTACTCCTTTCCATACACTCCTCCTTACCATATTTCCTTAGCCACCTTTCCATAATGAAAAAGTCTCCCTTACCATAAATACACCCATGGCCGACACTTAGGAAGGAAGTACAAAAATTTAATAAAAAATTTTGCACTTGGTGGGATTCGAACTCCACCCTTCAAGCCCATACATTTGACGCCACACCACTCCTCTACTAGCTTCACTTGTGCTAGCAAAATGCACACTTATTTCCTGAAGCATTGATGCCACTTACCTTCTCTCCTTAAAGTGCTTAAATACAAAATTTTGCTAAGGCCCAAATCAACCCCGAGCCTTCTTAGGACCCCCAAAACATACACAATTAATATTTTTAACTAGCCTAACGCAAGAAGTAATGCAACACATAAAATTCTAATTTCAGGATGTTACAGTATAAGACTTCTGTAGTATGTCATATCATTAGTATGGACACATAAATAAGTTATGTTGATACTTTTTGACCATAAATTTTTATAAAAAAAATATATCACAACACTTTTATATTATGTAAATTATTTTTCATAATAAATTTTTTGGCCATAACTTCGAAAAAATTTAAGATTTAAATAATATAATTATTTGTTATAGTTTTATACAATACACAAATTATTTTTATAATATAATTTTTTAGGATTATAATATAAGAATTTTTTGTCATAACAATCCAAAGCACTCATAGGTGTTCATACTTATAATATTAATTTTTATAACTTGTATAAAAATAATTTTTTAAAATTAGATTTGGGTGTAATTACCTACGTAATTATTCCAATTTTCACCCTCCCCTAAGAATTAGAGAGTGTGTTGGATCCACTAATTACAATGGTTTCCTAGACATGCAATCATTTTAATACAATTACAAACAATTACACCTAAATACAATTACTAAATGAATTTTCAAACATTACCTAAAACTTAGAGAGTAAAAGGCTTACAATTTAGATAATGTTAAAAGGTAGCAAATATTGTAAATATCTATGGATGCCCTTTTGGTTGTATTAGATATATATATTATTTTTATAATTAAAAATTAACAATTATTTAAAACTTTATGTCTAAACTTAATCTTATCACATATGTGTGCCATACACCATCAATGGAGTTTTTTCATAAATATATGTCCACTAAAATTCTATCTCATTAATTATATATATATATATATATGCTATAACAGTTTTATCTTTCAAATTTTCTTTTTCATAATTAAAGTAAAAATCATATTAATAATATTACAAATATATTATATTTCAAAAAATATTCATCAATAATTTAACTAATAAGTTGATATTTAAATAATAATTATTTTATAAAATACTAAAGTGGCCATGCATCACATGAGATAAAAAACTAATATATATTATATGAGAAAATTTTGGTACACTGCTAATGGATTTTTTAGACTCCACAGTTAAGTCCAAGAATTGATAAATGTCCAATAAAGGTATAGTAAAATATTTTAAAAATATTTTAAAAAATATGTGTCAAATTTTTAAAGTTACTTATGAAATAAAAAAAAATGAACATTACCAATATACCAAATATTAACTCATTATATTACAAGGTCGAAAAAAACTTGTGTTCACGTTTTATTTTTATAACATTTAACATTTTTTTTTTGTAAACAAGAACAACACTAGGCGATAAAAAAAACATAAAATCAAAAGCCCAAAATATCTGTCGAAACCATTTTAAATTTTGAAAAACGGGGTCGACTTTTCAAAAAACGAAAGTGGGAGTCGCCACCAATCTCTTTTTACTTAGGTGTGAATGGATCACCTTGCAAAGCGCTTTATTTTAAAATATTCAATTTTGGTCCACGAAAAAAAAGAAAACGGGTTTGGGAGTCGGTTACGTATGAGGAAGGGTTAGCACCCTCATAACGCCCAAAAATTGGTACCTAATCGATAGAATCATGTCCAAAATGTTTGAAATAAATATTTAAAATATGACTAAAAAAACCTGATCAATTTGAACTAAAACTCGAGATTTCTTTGTTCCGAAAGAATACAAACATCACATCCAGCACGTTAGGACACGATATTTTTAAACCCTCGTAACTAAGATCACCTCACGATTTACAAAATTTCAGTAAAAGGATATTTAGTTATTTAGTCAAACGGAAAATCGAAACCCAGCACATTAGGGCACTATTTCCCGAATTTCTAAATACTAAACATTGCCTTATTTTAAAACCTTTAGGTAAAATACAGTAATTTTGCAAAATGTATTTTATTTTAAACGGTGATCCATGAAAATATCATATTAATACAAGTAATATAAAATGTATCTAACAATAATACTTACACTAAACAATAATAAATAAAGGGAAGAATATGTACAAATATAGAGCAATAAATAATAATAATAAACTACAAAATAAATACGAAAACTTCTTACACAAGATTAAACATTCTATGCAACAACATATGCCAAATAATAAATAAATATTGCAAGAATAAAAAGAATAATATATATATATATATAGATTGAGAAAATTAGGTACGTTTTGAAATAAATAAATAATTTTAAATAAAAAACAATATAATACAAAACTATATATATATTTAATACAAATAGTATAACAATATAAAATATAAAATGATTTGAATTATACATATAATATAATAATATAATATATAAACAATTTTAAATAAAAAATAATACAATACAAAACTATATATATATTTAATACAAATAGTATAACAATATATAATATACTAAATTTATAAAATATAAAATGAATTGAATTATACATATAATATAATATAATAATATAATATATAAAATTTTAAAAATATAATACAATAATAAATATACAAATTATGAAATAATATATAATTTAAATAATATTAAACTAAATAAAATAATATATAATAGTAATTTAATATATATATAGTAATAATAAAAAATATGTAAATTTATACTATTAATTAAATTAATATAATAAAAACATAACATATTAATACAATAAAACAATTTAATATAATATTAGGATAACTAAAAAAAAAATAAGGATTAAATTAAAAGGCGCATTACACTATAGGGTCTAAAATGGCAATTATGCCAAATTTAAAAAACGGCGACGTTTCATTTTTAGCCTGTAAAGCAATTCGAGGGTTAAATTGAAACAAAATGTAAGTTTTGGGTCAAAATTGCAAGTATGGAAAAATGATATTGAATTTTACAAAAAAGCGGAAGGGTTCATTCAGCAATTAAACCCTTTTGTGAAAACGCGCGGATCCTCCCCGGGTCGGGTCAACGCGTGAATCTTGGCCTTCTAAACGACGTCGTTTTAACGCTTATTGGCTTAAGCGAAAACGGCGTCGTTTTATAACATTATATAAGTTAATATTTGGGCAAAAAAAAATCATTTGGCAACCTGTTTAAAAAATTTTTTTAAAAATGCTCTGAAAGGCCCTCAGCTCCTTTGATGGAGTCTGGTCATCGGGCTTAGGGGCTTCCACCTCCACGCGCTACACGCGCCTACGCGCCGTCGTCCCCAGTGGCCCTCAGGTATGAAATTTCGTCCTTTTTATTTTTATATTGTTTTATAAATAAAACATGCACGAAACAAAAAAATAAAAATAAAAATAATAAAAAAAGAATATGAATCACCTTCGTAAAAAAATTTTTATTTCTCTGTATATTTGCAACTTCTTGCGTATCACTGTTTGTGACTTTTGCGTAGACTTTCTAGATTTTTTTTGGTATTCTTTGTCTCTGTGTATTTTCCTGTTACAAATGTTATGGGTTTTTATAACCCAGAAAATAAAAAGGAAACAAAAAAAAATTCCATTTGCGCTGCTGTTTCTTTCCTTTCTTGCAGGTAGAAGACGGAGATCTCGCGGTGATGACCAGGCGAGGTTCGTGCGCGTTGATGGTGGCATGACCGAGGGTTGATGGGTGCGGCGATTGCGGCGCGACGATCGGGCTCCTGCTGGGGCATTTGTTCTTGCGGCGCCTAGGGTTTCCCCAGAAACCCTAGGTCTGAAACTTGCTTAACTTTTGGGCCCTCTTGGGCCGTGCTAGCTTGGGTCCTGGGTTTGTAGTTGGGCTACTGGTGTAATGGGGGTATTGGGTCAGGTTTTTTGGGTTAGTTCATTTAGGATCTGGACCAGGGTGTTTTGGGTATCTATTTTGGGCCAGTGAGTCTAGTTGGGCCACGGGTAATTTGTTTGTAATTTTGGGCTTGTAAATTGGTTTTTTGGACTGTAACTGGACATTTATATATTTTTTGATTTATTATTTAAACCCGGGCAAAATGGGTTACTACAGCTGCCCCTCTTTGCTCATTGTCGTGTAACGAGAATAGAGTAAAGACTATAAAAAACCCAATTTTGCCCGGTCTTTACCAAGCCTCGACTTCTTGGTCCTCGCCATTTTCACCGTGACTTCAATAGTATTGGAAATTCATCTTGATTTCAATTAGTCTGATGTCTTCAATCTGCTTCCTGCAACTTCAGAAATGCCAGCTCTACTATTTTTCGATCTGCTCCACTGCAAACTCAGGGAGATAAGATCTGATGTTTTTGATTTGCTTCCTGCAACTTCAGGAATGCCAAATCTACTATCTTCAGTCTACTCCGTTGCAACTTCAGGGAGATAAGGCTGAAAGTGTATTTGATCTGCTTCCTGCAACTTCAGGAAGATAAGATCTTCTGTCTTCAATTTACTCCACTGCAACTTCAGGGAGATAAGGCTGAAAGTGCTCTTGATCTGCTTCCTGCAACTTCAGGAGGATAAGATCTTCTGTCTTCAGTCTACTCCACTACAACTTCAGGGAGATAAGACTAAAATCTTCTTTCGATCTACTTCCTGCTACTTCAGGAAGATAATATATTCGTTCTTTAGTCTACTCCACTGCAACTTCAGGGAGATAAGACTAAAATCTTCTTTCGATCTGCTTCCTGCAACTTCAGAAAGATAAGATCTTCGTTCTTCAGTCTACTCCACTGCAACTTCAGGGAGATCAAACTAAAAGTGTCTTTTGCTCTGCTTCCTGCAACTTCAGGAAGATAAGATCTTCTTTCTTCAGTCTACTCCACTGCAACTTCAGGGAGATAAGACTAAAATCTTCTTTCGATCTGCTTCCTGCAACTTTAGGAAGATAAGATCTTCGTTCTTCAGTCTACTCCACTGCAACTTCAGGGAGATAAGACTAAAAGTGTCTTTTGATCTGCTTCCTGCAACTTCAAGAAGATAAGATCTTCATTCTTCAGTCTACTCCACTGCAACTTCAGGGAGATAAGACTAAAAGTGTCTTTTGATCTGCTTCCTGCAACTTCAGGAAGGCGAGATCTGCAAATTCACCGATATTGCTACACCGTCCGCTGAGGGACATGTCTTGTAGACTCAGTTTGGTATGTTTATGTCACATGACTAAGATGCTATGATCAGAATGAATCAAATGCTTCTAGCTACATGTGTTATGGATGACACGAATGTAACATGTCATGAAAATGATTCCTTTTAAAAGGATTAGGATGCAATGATTGGAATGAACCAAATGCTCCTAATGAGATTTGCTATAATGCAAAAATGTTATGAGTATGATTCCTACTCTAAGTTTTATCACTCATTTGTTCTTCATTCTTGTTCATCAATTCTGT
Organism: Gossypium sturtianum; assembly: GCA_025698515.1. Classification (NCBI taxonomy): domain Eukaryota; kingdom Viridiplantae; phylum Streptophyta; class Magnoliopsida; order Malvales; family Malvaceae; genus Gossypium; species Gossypium sturtianum. The sequence goes on from CM046951.1 coordinate 20,526,481, forward strand.
TCTGCTCAACAAGTTTGCCCCAATGTAATTTCTGAGTCAACTCTGCTTGGATCTTGAGAACACAAGGCTTGTACCATCCTGTCACAATGGGAATCGAAACTCTTTCAATCCGACTCATCTGCAATTTTCAGGGTATAGGGTTTATTTTGAATTCAACCCATTTTACCACAATTCAGGGTTTCTTAGTTCGTCCCATCACCCCTCAAGTGTTATGATCTGATGTCATCACTTACTTACATCACATCAACTCATTTACTTTGTCCAATTATTAACTAGACAAAGAATTCAGAGAAATAGTCTCTATCCAGACTCTTCTTTCTCAAATATTTCTATGCACATGGAAATTCTAAACAATTGTCCTGTTTTGGCTCCTTGTCTTATCTAGAAATTTCCAAAGTAATATGTAGAACTTCTTTTTGTGAAATTATTAATTCGTCAATCATTATTTCAATGCAACACATTTATTAACAATGGGTAACAAATAAATTGATCTCAAAAAGAGTTAAAATTGAATAAATTATCCCAAAATACAAAGAAAATTAGCTGAGAACATATCTTTGAGAAGAAAAAGAATCCCAAGATAGTAAAGCGAATAGGACAAAAAATCAGATGCCCTAGATATCGCCGATTGAGCTTCTATATACAAACTTTATGAAGACTGCCTTGAGCTCAACATGTGTTTAGAAGACCCAAAGTACTTTGTTGATGCCCCGATATGCAACATTCTTCATTTCATTGTTGATTCAAGTGTAGCAAGATGACTGCATGTTCATTCAGAATTTGAGCCGCCCTTTTCGGGTTTTCAGCTCAAAACCCCTTTGGTCTCAAGGCGCCCTTTACGGGTTTTCACCTTGGCCTCTCCATTTTTGTTTTTTAGAAACTCAAAGCGCCCTTTGCGGGTTTTCACTTTGGCCTCTTCTCCTTTTCAAGCAAAATACTTTTTGACTGAGTCAGAGTTCACAGGGTTGGGTAAACTTTTCCCATCCATTTCGGTCAAGATCGGTTCTCCCGAGAAAGCCTTCTTCACCACATATGGTCCTTCCCAATTCGGCATCCATTTTCCTCTGGAATCCTTTTGTATGGGAAGGATCTTTTTCAAATACAAGGTCCCCTCATGAAACTCTCTTGGCGAACTTTCTTATTATAGGCTCGCATCATTCGCTTTTGGTACATCCGACCGTGTGACGAATAGCCCTTAGCCTCTTTTCTTCAATTAAATTCAACTGATCATACCGAGCCTGGATCCATTCAGCTTCATCCAGCTTTATTTCTGACAAAACTCGAAGAGAAGGTATTTCCACTTCAATGGGTAGAATAGCCTCCATTCCATAGACTAATGAGAAAGGCGTTGCCCCAATAGAGGTTCTGACAGATGTTCGATAAGCATAGAGTGCAAACGGTAGTTTCTCATGCCAATCCTTATAAGTCTCAGTCATCTTCCCTACTATCTTCTTGATGTGTTTGTTGGCAGCTTCCACTGCCCCATTCATTTTTGGACGATACGGAGACGAGTTATGGTGCTTGATCCAAAATTGACTACAAATTTCTGCTATCGTGCTGTTGTTCAAATTCAGCGCGTTATCTGATATGATCCTCTCGGGCATTCCATATCAACAAATGATCTCTTTTTTCAAGAAATAACTAACTGCTGACTTAGTGACGCTAGCATATGAAGCAACTTCTACCCATTTCGTGAAATAATCAATTACCACGAAGATGAATCGATGTCCATTCGAAGCTTTTGGTGAGATTGGTCTAATAACATCCATGCCCCACATGGAAAATGGCCATGGGGAAGTCATAACGTGCAAAGGTGACGGAGGCACATGAATTTTATCTCCGTAAATCTGGCATTTATGACATCTCTTAGCATAGTTGATACAATCACCTTCCATGGTGGACCAATAATATCCAAATCTTATTATCTGTCTGGCCATTGTGAATCCATTAGCGTGTGTTCCACAGACGCCCTCATGAGCTTCCTCTAGGATCTTTCTAGCTTCGAATGTATCAACGCATCTCAGTAATACTTGATCTTTTCTTTTTTTGTACAAGATATCTCCGTCTAAAACATAGTCATAGGCTAATCTTATTAAAGTCCTTTTCTCATTCTCAGTTGCGTGCTCCGGGTATTCACGATTTCTTACGTATCGTAATATATCCTGATACCAAGGGTGGTCATCTCTTTCCTCCTCTTCTATATCATAACAGTGAGCTGGCACTTCGAAGATACTCATCTGAATAGGTCTCATATCTTCTGGTCTGTTTACTTTGATCATAGAAGCTAGGGTTGCCAAAGCATCCGCCATCTGGTTTTCATCTCGTGGGAGATAATTAAAAGTGATCTCATCGAACTCCTCAATCAATCCTAGAACTATTTTCCGATAATCACTTAGCTTGGGATCTCTTGTCTCTCATTCTCCTTTTAGCTGATAGATTACTAAGGTAGAATCTCCATACACTTCTAGTACTCTGATCTTACGCTCTACGACTGCTCGAATTCCCATGATGCATGCTTCATATTCCGCCATGTTGTTCGTGCAATCAAAATCCAATTTGCACGTGAATGGGTAATGATCACCACTAGGGGATACCAAGATTGCCCCAATTCCATTTTTCACAGCATTCGATGCTCCATCAAAGTTTAGCTTCCACGGACAATCTTCAATAGCCGCCACATTCATTAGCTCTTCGTTTGGGAAATCGAAACTCAGTGGTTCGTAATCCTCCAAAGCTCTGCTACCCAAAAATTCTGCTATTGCGCTCCCTTTTATAGCCTTTTGGTTTACATAGACTATAGCGAACTCAGACAACAAAATATGCCACCTTGCCATCCTTCCATTCAAAGCAGTTGACTCCATCATATACTTTAACGGATCAAGCTTCGAAATTAACCAGGTAGTATGATATAGCATGTACTGCCTCAATCTTCAAGTTGTCCAAATCAGGGCGCAACACAAATTTTCAATCGACGAATATCTCATTTCACATTCAGTGAACTTTTTGCTGAGATAGTATATCGCCTTTTCTTTCCTTCCTGACTCATCATGTTGGCCAAGTACACATCCCAGGGAGTTATTGAACACTGACAAGTACAGTATCAACGGTCTATCTGGATTAGGCGGAGATAGTACTGGTGTGTTTGACAGATATTGTTTGACTTTGTCAAAAGCTCCCTGGCATTCATCATCCCATACACCTTGGTTGTGTTTCTAGAGAAGACGAAATATGGGATCACATTTCTCGGTTAATTGTGAAATAAATCGAGTAATGTAATTTAATCTTCCAAGAAAGCCCCAAACTTCCTTTTGAGTGCATGGTGGAGGCAACTCTTGTATTGCTTTAACCTTGTTTGAGTCATCTTCGATTCCTCTCTCACTGACTACGAAACCCAGTAATTTCCCTGACCTGGCTTTGAAAGTGCACTTTGCTGGGTTGAGCTTCAATTGAAATTTCCTCAACCTCAAGAATAATTTTTTCAAGACCTCAATGTGTTCTTTCTCTGTTCGAGACTTGGCGATCATGTCATCAACATACACTTCGATCTCTTTATGCATCATGTCATGGAATAAGGTTACCATGGCCCTCTGATATGTTGCTCCTGCATTCTTCAGTCCGAATGGCATTACCTTATAACAAAAAGTACCCCACAATGTTATGAAGATAGTTTTCTCCATATCCTCGGGGTGCATTTTGATCTGATTATATCCCGAAAAGCCATCCATGAAAGAAAACAATGAGTATCCTGCCGTATTATCCACCAATGTGTCGATATGCGGCAAAGGGAAATTGTCCTTTGGGCTAGCTTATTTAAATCCCTATAGTCCACACACATCCGGGCCTTTCCGTCTTTGTTAGGGACAGGAACAATGTTGGCAACCCACTCTGAGTACTTGACCACTTGAAGAAAACCAGTATCAAACTGTTTCTGGACCTCTTCTTTTATTTTCAATACTACATCAGGCCTCATCCTTCATAGCTTTTGCTGAACTGGCCTGCACTCTTCTCTTATGGGAAGGCGATGTACTACAATGCCGGTACTTAGCCCAGGCATATCTTGGTATGACCATGTAAAGACATCTTTGAATTCCCGTAATAACTCAACAAGGTCTTGTTTTGTTTCCTCAGCTATGCGCGTCCCAATTTTCACAACCCTTCTTTCCTCTAAGGCTATGTTCTCTATCTCCTCCTCATGGGGTAAGATCTATTTCTCCTCTTGCTTTACCATCGTAACAAATCTGGAGATAAATCACAATCTCGGTCACCTTCAAAATCTCGAGATTCCTCTAAACACATGTCTTGCTCAAAGTGGACCTCTGGATCTGTATTATCGTTGCTCATATCATTGATATCTAGGGACCTGTGATGGGTACCAAAGAATGTAAAAAGAACAAATGAATTCGAGGACAACTATTCACATGATATGAATGAAAAATATAAAATTTGGAATGAAAGAATAAAATGAAAGAATATTTGCTCAAGTTAATTATCGAAAATTTATTTTATTAAAATAACAATTTCTGAACATAAGCCTATTTCACAAAATAAATCTTATTGTTCCTAGGCTAAAAAAACAGCAAGAGCGTTCTGAATATTACTCTGTATAATTCCTAAAAACTACAGGGAGTTCCTCTGCAGTCCAATTGTTCAAAACGCTTCCAGGTTCATAAGGGCGAATGCCCAACAGGTTTCTTTGTTCGATTCATTCCTCGTGTATGGCATTGATGTGAGGACTTTCTAATAGCCCTCTCTCAGGGTGAATTATCCCTTCGGATACGAAAGTCTGGGATATGTGAGGGAATGTCATTGATTCCCACTGGACTTCTTCCCCATTCAACCGTGCCCTTCTTCTCTCCTGCTTTCTCTCTATTTCCTTCCTCTTTTGTTTAACATCTAGCTTGAAACCCAAGCCAAAATGGTCTCTTTTCTCTTTCAGCAACGGCACTTGAACTTCTCCTTGGAGATATCTGCCCAGTCCTTTCCCTGGTAGGGCTCCCTTCCCCACCATCATTTGTAAGCCCATCCTCGTGGTCTTGGATATCTTGGGCACCAGAACTTCATTTCCTTCCAAAATGAATGTGGCGTTAACGAACTCTAAGGACCGAAAAGAACACTCAACGGCCTCCTCATTTGTCTCTACATATGGAGCGTCATTGGTGACAATCGCTATGATGTCTTCCTCCGCGTTTATAGTAACCAATTGACCATCCATTACCAGTTTCAACTTTTGGTGCAAGGATGAGGGCACTGCCCCTGCTGAGTGAATCCAGGGCCTTCCCAGCAGGCAATTGTACGAGGGCTTTATATCCATGACCAAAAAATCCACTTCATACATTTTTGGCCCAATCTGCAATGGTATATCAATTCTTCCCATCACTCTTCTCTCGGTGCCATCAAACGCTCTCACTATGTTCTGGCATGTCTTCATGTGAGAACTGTCTATCGGCAACCTCTTCAGTGTTGACAACGGTAAGGCATTTAAGGCTGATACATTGTCAATTAATACACTTGGCAGAGTGTATCCCTTGCAACGAGTGGTGATGTGCAAGGCTTTGGTTGATCCCATACCTCCAGGTGGAATTTCATCGTCGCTGAAGGAAATAAAGTTGGTCAAGTTTATTGACAGATATATCTTTAGTAACGTAAGTCTCGTTCAGAACTTTCATCAAAGCCTCATGATGTACTTTCGAACTTAAAAGTAAGGCTAGCACTGATATGCGAGTCGGTTGCTTACACAGCTGCTCTACTATGCTGTATTCACTGTGCTTTAAGAATTTTAAAAATTCTTTAGCCTCTTCCTTTTTCACAGGGACATTGATAAGGGCGCCAGGTCCTTTCTCCAGTTCAACTGCCACAGTTTTTGATCCTGCTGGTTCTGTTCTGATGTTTACCGAGTCGTAACGCCTTCCACTTCGTGTGTAGAATCCCTCACTTTAGACCTCCTTGGAAGTGCTAGCTGAGTTTTCTATTCCCGGCATCGTCACGTTGCAATCGTAATTACAGGTACCATCTTATTATCCTTGTAAAGAAAGGTCACAGGTTTCTGGATTACAACTTTAGGTGCAAATTATGCTTCGCCTTCTGTACTTCTCGGTCGAGAAATTATAATCCTCGGATAATTGACCTTTTGCATTGTCAATTCTTCTTCCGTTGCAAATATGTTTCTTTCCTCTGAGCCTTCTTCGTAAAACTCCAGTTCCTTATTGTCCATAAGGCTCTGTATCAGGACCCTAAACTCAGCACATTCCTGAATCCCATGTCCCTCTGCTTCGTGGAACTCACAGTAGTTCCTTGGTTCTTCACCTCCTTCCTCAGAACTTGATTCTATCAGTCCCCTTCTTACCATTTCCCTCCAAACCATTCTCAACGGGGTTTTCACCTTTGAGATATCCCTCTTGGTTCTTCTCACAACATCCTCTCCGATCGCGTTTATCCCCTTATCTCTATGATTGGGTAATGGGTTCTCCGAACTAGGTGTATCGTCGAACTTCACGATCCTTATCTTAATGAGCCTCTCAACTACTTTTTTGAAGGCAGTGCAGTTTTCTATCAAATGCCCCGCTATTCCTGCGTAGTAATCACAATGAGCGTTGGAGTCATACTATTTAGGGTATGGGGGTTGTAACGGCTGTAGATAATATGGGGACACTACGCGTGCCTCGAATAAACTTTGATATAGCTCCTTATACGTCATTAGGATTGGCGTAAATTGGAGCTTTTAAGAATTTCGCATTGGGCCTGATTCTTTTTCTGTTGACCCTTGTTGCCCGGCAGTAACTACTTTCGATTGACTAACAGTAACTGCCTTTGAGTACCCTTTGTTATATGTACTCGTATTGTTCACCTCATTGTCCTTTTTTCTGGGAGCAGATCTTCTAGTGGTCTCTCCCGCTTCAATCTTACCACCCCTTATAGCGTTTTCGATCATTTCACCTGCCATCACTATATCTGTGAAGCTTTTGGTGGTGCTTCCTATCATATGGGTGATAAATGGTGCCTTCAAAGTATTGATAAACAGCATGGTGGTTTCCTTTTCCAAGAGAGGTGGTTGAACTTGCATGGCCACTTCCCTCCATCTTTGTGCGTATTGCCTGAAGCTTTCATTCGATTTCTTTTCCATGTTTTGCAACATGATTCTATCAAGCGTCATGTCTGTGACATGATTGTATTGCTTCATGAAGGCTTGAGTCAAATCTCTCCATGAGCTAATATTAGCACAGCTAAGTTGATTATACCACCTAGACGCTGCTCCCGTCAAACTATCTTGGAAACAATGAATCAAAAGTTGATCATTATTCACATGGCCAGTCATGCGTCTACAGAACATGGTGATGTGGGCTTCAGGGAAACTAGTCCCGTTGTACTTCTCAAATTCTGACATCTTGAATTTATGAGGAAGTACCAGATCTGGGACCAAACTCAAATCCTTTGCGTCAATGCCATGGTGATGGTCGGCATTCTCCAAAGCTTTGAATTTTTCTTCCAACCATCTACAACGATCTTCCAACTGTCTTGAAGATTCAGTTCTGATCCCCTCTCTCTCTGCCATGTCCAAATCAAGAATAACAGGATTGGCAGGGTTATCCCCTGGGTTGGATCCTATGCCAACTTGAAAATTCATAGGCATTCCAGTGTCAGCTTACCCTTGCTGAGGCCTAATTGTGACAGGTGGCCTTCTGGGATATTCCTCAGGTTGTGTTTGAACGTATGGTGGAGTAAATCCCCTAGGAAAATCCTCATTGTCTTCAGCGTTAACTATGGGACCCTTTCCCTTGTCCATTGCCCCACTCAGCATCTGGGCCATTTGAGTCATCATGTTCTTTTGTGCCTCCAACATCTGGTCCATCATCTCTTGTTGGAGTTTTGCCATCTGCTCTTGCATCTGGTCTTGCATATCTCTCTAGAATTATTCCAATCTTTGATCCATTTTCCTCTATTTGGCACGTGTACCGTAAGGATGTTCAGCTTCCAGATTTTCCTTCACTTTTTTTCTCTCTCTCTCTGTTATAATTTCAACTAATTAGACTCTCTCTATGGACTTAAATACAAGTGATATGATGTAATGCAAATGCATGAATGCAAAGAGGCATCGATTTTGATTCAACTTCATTTTAGAAAACTTTATTAGAAAACAAAATCCTTTACATAAAACGGACTACAAATATGCTTTCGCCTTAAGTCCTAAGGTTTTGATTTTCCCAAGTAAGGAAGCTAGCTCCTGACTACGATTAGACTGCAGCTCATACTTCATGCTCAACGTATCCGCCTGCGATGCCAAAGTCTGTAGATGATTAGCTACCTCTCGAATCTGAACTATTGCTTCACCCATGAGGTAATCTCGACTTCTAACTTGATCCTGAGAATGGTGAAGCTCTTCCTTCCAACGCTCTTCCCTTGTTTCAAGAAGCTCGATCCGAAGTTCACAACTGTGCAATGCTGATTCTAACTCTTCAATCTTACCCTTCATTTCCTCGATCTTGTTCAGACTTGACTTTAACTCGATTGCGGAATTACGGCTTCGATGGTGATGAAGAGACTGTCCAAGTTCAGCCACCCTAGCTTTTAATTCTCCCTTTTCATTTAAACTTTCTGCCAAGTTTTTCTCTAAAGCCTCGTTTCGCGCTTGCATTTCTCGAAACTTCCTCTCCCAATAGTCAGCTTTAGCCTTTTCCTCTTGGACCTCTTGCTGCCACTATTCCGAAGTCTTTCCCAATCCAGCGTTCTTCATCGTCAGACGTATTTTCTTATACTCCATCTTCAAACTGTCTCGATCTTCTTCTATCTTCCTCTTTTCCTTCCTTAATTTCTCAGCCTCTGATTTTTGAACATCCACATCTAGCCTCAAATACATATTTTCTTCTTCTAGCTTCTCTATCCTCTTTCCAAGCTCTAAACTCTTCTTTTCGAAATCTTGCTTCACAATTTCTAACTCCGATGGGACCACTTGTAAATACTCCTTCATCGATTGAGCACCCTCCAAACGTGGCTCAGGGATGTTATCGTTGATCCTTTTGCTCATCCACTCCTTGTACTCCGGGGTTGTCGTCGGTCCTCCAGTCAATATATTCATACAGCGAGCTTGCTTCCAAGCCTCAGAAATCTCTCGAATCCTCTTCTTATAATTATCCCCCTTATATGAGAATTCACTTTGAGCTAACCCCTGTGTCGCCGGTATGAACTGTCTTGCTTTATATTGCCTTAATATGAGCAACGGTGCATATCCAATAGCTCCCCAGATTTCAGGCAGAGGTACCCAATCAAAACTTCCACACCGATAAAGGACTCCATCGGGAACCAACTAAGGGGCTTTCCACTCAACATCTTCCTCTCGGAGGTTTTGAAGAATTTCTATCCACCTTTCCTCTGATAGATCATCTCTCCTTATCGTAGCTGTGGCCTCCTTTAAGGGAGAATAACCTTCAGAGAACACTCGGTAAGGAACCATGTCAACCTTCCAAAATTGACTGTGAAACCAAACCAATAATAACTGTGCACATCCAATGAATCTACCTTCACTAGCTCTCCGACATGCACTCAAAGATCTGAACGTCTCGGCTAATATCGCAGGTACAGGTGTGACCCCTTTGCTAAGCCGATTGATTAAATCAGTAACTGCTTCATCTATATGTCTTAGAGCTTTGGGGAAGATCACCAACCCATAAATACATAAGGCAAAGGCGTCGATCTTCTTCTTTCCATCTGGATGTACTAGGATCAAGTCTCTCAAACTCGCCCAAGGTATGCATTTACCTTCACCTTTCTCTTGGATTCTAGCCGTAACCCACTGTTCACTCATCCCCGTGATACTCATCAACTTCTTCACAAATGTTGGAACATTGGCAGCCCTAAAATAAGCTTTGTCGATTAGAACCTCGAACAGTGAAGCAAGGTCGTATACTCCTCCAGCGTGGGCACTAAATCTACCTCCCCGAAAGTAAAACAGCTATAAGCAGAGTTCCAAAATTGAGTTATAGCCCGGAATAGATGCTTATCTACCTTGATGTCGAGCAAGTAAGGTAGATCACCGTAGTTACGATAGAACATCTACTTTGACTCATCGTCCCACTGGGTCCATATCTCTTTCAACTCTTGGAACTCATTCTGTGTAATACTAATACGAGTAAAATCCCATAGTTCGATATCGCACTCACAACCAAGCTATTCCCTTTCTCCGATTGAATTTGCTCGACCATGTGCGAAACAATGTGCATTGTCTCCCACTTTATCAAGGAATTCGTTCTCCATAACCAGCTTTCTAACTTAGAAACTGACCGTGAATCGATACCTCTAAAAATATGAAATGACATGCACAAAAATGAAACACAACGAGTTAGTACCACAGAATAAAATATAAAGCATGTGAAATAAACGCACACCTATCTAGGTAACTACTAAAGTTTGGCATAGCTCTACCTAAGGTGGGTTCCTAGGGTTTACTATATGCTGTTTACTTCTAAAGTTGAGGTACCTGAACCAGCAGATTCCTCGATCCTCACCCATTATAGGCTCATACGGACCGAGTTCAGTTCAGGGGAATACATTTCCCTATGGCCATGCGGAAGTGAAAACTTCACGAAGACATAGGTACAGATGTATTCCGGAAGCAGTCCACTAGCCCATGCGAAGGTGAAAACCTTACGAAGGCATAGCTTCTCGCTCCCACTTAAGGGTGTGACCACGACGGCCATGTAGTGCAATGCAGAGATAAATATTAAAACCACATGCAATAAAAGGATCATGTTTTTTTTTAAAAAAATCAAAATTTTAAATTCGAATAAAAGGACATGAAATTATCAATTTTACGGCTTGACTCTCTTATTTGTTCCCAGCGGAGTCGCCAAGCTGTCGAAACCATTTTAAATTTTGAAAAACGGGATCGACTTTTCAAAAAACGAAAGTGGGAGTCGCCACCAATCCCTTTTTACTTAGGTGTGATTGGATCACCTTGCAAAGCATTTTATTTTAAAATATTCGATTTTGGTCCACGAAAAACAAGAAAACGGGTTCGGGAGTCGGTTACGTATGAGGAAGAGTTAGCACCCTCATAACGCCCAAAAATTGATACCTAATCGATAGAATTATGTCCAAAATGTTTGAAATAAATATTTAAAATATGATTAAAAAAACCTGATCAATTTGATTTAAAACTCGAGATTTCTTTATTCCAAAAGAATACAAACATCACATCCAGCACGTTAGGACACGATATTTTTAAACCCTCGTAACTAAGATCACCTCACGATTTACAAAATTTCAGTAAAAGGATATTTAGTTATTTAGTCAAATGGAAAATCGAAACCCAGCACGTTAGGGCACTATTTCCCGAATTTCTAAATACTAAACATTGCCTTATTTTAAAACCTTTAGGTAAAATACAGTAATTTTGCAAAATGTATTTTATTTTAAACGATGATCCATGAAAATATCATATTAATACAAGTAATATAAAATATATCTAACAATAATACTTACACTAAACAATAATAAATAAAGGGAAGAATATGGACAAATATAGAGCAATAAATAATAATAATAAACTACAAAATAAATACGAAAACTTCTTACACAAGATTAAACATTCTATGCAACAACATATGCCAAATAATAAATAAATATTACAAGAATAAAAAGAATAATATATATATATAGATTGAGAAAATTAGGTACGTTTTGAAATAAATAAATAATTTTAAATAAAAAAACAATATAATACAAAACTATATATATATTTAATACAAATAGTATAACAATATAAAATATACGAAATTTATAAAATATAAAATGATTTGAATTATACATATAATATAATAATATAATATATAAACAATTTTAAATAAAAATAATATAATACAAAACTATATATATATTTAATACAAATAGTATAACAATATATAATATACTGAAATTTATAAAATATAAAATGAATTGAATTATACATATAATATAATATAATAATATAATATATAAAATTTTAAAAATATAATACAATAATAAATATACAAATTATGAAATAATATATAATTTAAATAATATTAAACTGAATAAAATAATATATAATAGTAATTTAATATACATATATATAGTAATAATAAAAAAATATGTAAATTTATACTATTAATAAAATTAATATAATAAAAACATAACATATTAATACAATAAAACAATTTAATATAATATTTGGATAACTAAAAAATAAAAAAAATAAAATAAAATAAGGATTAAATTAAAAGGCGCATTACACTATAGGGTCTAAAATGGCAATTATGCCAAATTTAAAAAACGGCGACGTTTCATTTTTATCCTGTAAAGCAATCCGAGGGTTAAATTGAAACAAAATGTAAGTTTTGGGTCAAAATTGCAAGTATGGAAAAATGATATTGAAGTTTACAAAAATGTGGAAGGGTTCATTCAGCAATTAAACCCTTTTTGTGAAAACGCGCGGATCCTCCCCGGGTCGGGTCAACGCGCGGATCCTGGCCTTCTAAACGACATCGTTTTAACGCTTATTGGCTTAAGCGAAAACGGCGTCGTTTTATAACATTATATAAGTTAATATTTGGGCAAAAAAAAAAATCATTTTGCAACCTGTTTAAAAAAAAAAATTTAAAAATGCTCTGAAAGGCCCTCAGCTCCTTTGACGGAGTCTGGTCTCCACGCGCCTACGCGCCGTCGTCCCCAGTGGCCCTCAGGTATGAAATTTCGTCCTTTTTATTTTTATATTGTTTTATAAATAAAACATGCACGAAACAAAAAAAAATAATAATAATAATAAAAGAATATGAATCACCTTCGTAAAAAAAAATTATTTCTCTGTATATTTGCAACTGCTTGCATATCACTGTTTGTGACTTCTGCCTAGTCTTTCTGGATTTTTTTTTGGTATTCTTTGTCTCTGTGTATTTTCGTGTTACAAATGTTATGGGTTTTTATAACCCAGAAAATAAAAAGGAAACAAAAAAAAATCCATTTGCACTGCTATTTCTTTCCTTTCTTGCAGGTAGAAGACGGAGATCTCGCGGTGATGACCAAGCGAGGTTCGTGCGCGTTGATGGTGGCTTGACCGAGGGCTGATGGGTGCGGCGATTGCGGCGCGACGATTGGGCTCCTGCTGGGGCATTTGTTCTTGCGGCGCCTAGGGTTTCCCCAGAAACCCTAGGCCTAAAACTTGCTTAACTTTTGGGCCCTCTTGGCCGTGCTAGCTTGGGTCCTGGGTTTGTAGTTGGGCTACTGGTGTAATGGGGGTATTGGGTCAGGTTTGTTGGGTTAGTTCATTTAGGATCTGGACTAGGGTGTTTTGGGTATTTATTTTAGGCCAGTGAGTCTAGTTGGGCCACGGGTAATTTGTTTGTAATTTTGGGCATGTAAATTAGTTTTTGGATCAGAATCGGGCATTTACATATTTTTTGATTTATTATTTAAACCCTGGCAAAATGGGTTACTATAATATCTATTTGAATTAAGCCCCGCACAACTTGAGGAGGTATAGAGAACACCTGGATACTTAGCAACATGTTTGACCATAAAATCTGCAACTTTATTATCAACTTTGAAAATATGACGAATACAAACCTTCTAATATAACATTTTACATTTAAATATCATTACATAAATTAACTACACAAATTATTTCTCTTTTTAAAAATCTCATGTATATATTTATTGCATAAAATTTAAATATTAATAGTAAATCTTATCTTAAATATATATACGTGAGGAATCTCTTATAACATTTCATCTTTGTGAAAATCAAAATCCCCCAACAACCACTTCTAAAAAGCTGACGATATTTTATTTTTATTATATATTATATCTTAAAAAATATAAATTGAAAGGAAGAGCCGTCGCGTTTCTTCTTTTGTAAATAAAGTGCTTTGCAAGTAATAATTTAGAAATATTTTCCTAACATCTTATAGAAATGGGTTAACTACACAAATATTTTCTTATATTTATCTTTTAATCACCGATGTTTAAATTGTTACTTAAAGAACACAAATATTATCAATTAATAATAATTTAGTCACTTTGTTGTTACCCAACATTAGAAATATTACAAAAATATAACATGGCACAAATTGTATCATTAAATGATGACGTGATTTTCATGTCATCATCTAATTTAAATATATTTTTTGAAATATTTAACCTTTTTTTTCCTTTTTCCTTTATCTTATTTTTTATTGTTTTCCTTATTTTTTCTTTTCTCCAAAATCCTTCCAAACATCAACCTCTTCCCCTTAACTTGGCCACCACCATTACCATTCAAACCATCTCTTGCCCTCCACCACCGTTCACCTCTCTCACCATCACTAAGCCAAAGCCACCACATTTCAAAGCCCTATTTCATCACCACCATAATAACACTCAACAAACAATAACCAACAACCAAAAAAAAAAAACCAATTTTCAAGTCCCCAAATTAGAACTTGAAAAAAAAAAGAGAGAGAAGTAAAAAAATATCAAAGAAAATAAGTAAACTATACCTAAGGTCATTTTAAAATAGGGTTTGTCCTATTTTGGTCCATCTAATTTTTTTTCTCAATTTAGTCAATTTAATTAATATAATTATTTGAATTAGTTACGGCTGTACAAAATTTCATTAATCCACTAACAAATTATTGACGTGGCACGTTAACTGAGTGATTGACATGTGACATTTATTTTACTTTTGACTAAAACTAAGAACCTCTCTATAATTAGTCTTTTCCCCTATATACCTTATAAATGGAGAAACCAAATCCCCATGTCGTCATCTTGTCACTCCCTATTCAGGGCCATCTTAAAGCTACCTATCGTTGTGGAGGCATTTAAGCCTCATGTGGGTTCCTCTTCTACCTCAATTGAACAACAAGTGCCAGTTGATGTTGTCGTTGCTTGTAGTCAACAACTAGAACCAAAGGCGGCAAACAAGTGTTTTATCTGTAGGATGAAGGTTGGGTTAACTGGGTTTAAGTGCAGGTGCGAGAACACATTCTGTGGCAAGTATTGGTACCCAAAAAAACACGAGTGTTCTTTTGATTTCAAGGGTGTTGGATGTGATGCCATTGCTAAGGCAAACCCTATTGCTAAAGCTGATAAGGTTGAGAGGTTCTAAAGGTGGGGGCTTCTTGTTGAATGAACGGGTTTCTTCCTTTTATTTCTTTCCATCTTGAGCTTATCGAGGGCTCAATTAGATTTAGGGTCGATGGAATTTTGTGGGGGGTGATTTAGTAATTTATATTGTTACTAGTGTTTTGTTGGGGTTGTGGGATATCATTGAGGGGGTTGTTTAAGGGTGAATCACTCCATAATTAAAAAAAAAATGGATCACTGAATGTTTTAAGTTTCATTTTTATTTTGAATGTATTTTCCTTTGATCTTTCATGATATCAATGGATCAATGTTGTTTATGTAACGATCTGATTTTTAATGATATCGAAAAATGTAGTTTTAGAATCCTATTTTCGTAAACCGAGCCTATAAATATTAAATATAAATTTTTACAGGGTTAATGTAAAAATATATTGAGGTCCGGTCGAGTAATTTTATCAACTA
Source organism: Gossypium sturtianum (assembly GCA_025698515.1). Classification (NCBI taxonomy): domain Eukaryota; kingdom Viridiplantae; phylum Streptophyta; class Magnoliopsida; order Malvales; family Malvaceae; genus Gossypium; species Gossypium sturtianum. The sequence goes on from CM046951.1 coordinate 20,542,012, forward strand.
AATAATTAATTAAGACACAATGACTAAATTGTAAAAGTTCAATCACTATAGATTTTTGATTGAAAAAAGATATGAGGACTTAAACTGCAATTAGCCAAAAGTCTAAAATAATAATTAAACCATTTTAATGTCGAAGTTAGTGGGCGGTGATGTCAAAATCCACTAAGAATGATTTAAGTTAGATTAACTTAGTTTAAATCATGTTAATGTTAATTAAAATATTTTAATTAAACCTTAATTAAACTATATAAGTTAAGTTAGTTGTCACACCCCAAAAATTGGGTTAACAAAATCGGGTAATTTAATCGTGGGCTTGATTGAGATATCGAGTTAGTTTCGTAGAAATTAGAAATTAATAAAATAAAATAATTAATTAATTAGGAAATAATAATGAAAATAATAATTGGATTAATAAAAATATATTGGTGAGGGTTAAATTGGAACAGTCTTTAAATTAGAGGTCTAATGTGTAAATAAGAAGATTTAAGTGAAATAGGAGCTTTTAGAACAATGGAGGAAATATGAGGGGGCATGGAGGTAAATAGCTCAAAATTTAAATTTTGGTTGGCTACATAAAACCATCCACCGTCACTTCCTTCAAGACTTTCAACAATTTCAAAAATTTGTTAGATCTGAAATAAAGAGTTTTCTCTCAAAATTCCTTTCATCCTCTTAATTTTATAGCATCCAAACATATTTTTCCTCCTCAATTTCAAAAAGTCATTCTTTCTCCTTAAATTTTCTCTTTACACTTAGCTCGTTTTTGCTCAAATTGCTCCAATTTTGTGGAAATCTTTGAATTAAAGGTAAACATTTTGATTTCTTATGGTTTAAACATTTAAAGTGTGATTCAATTCGTGTTTTCATAGATCTAAGCAAGAAATCATAGGATCTATGGTTTTGAACCTTGATTTTGCATAAAAATGGTGAATCTCGTAATAGAGGGCTAACTGATGATTTTAAAATGATTTTCAACTTATTTTGACATGATTAAGAGATTTATAAACTTAATTTAACGAATCCTTAAAGAAATTACATGAATCAAATTATTTTTCTTCTTGAGATTAAAAACGAATGTGATTTCCAAAAAATGTTGATTTGTGAAATTGAGTAAAATTAATGTTTAAATCTGTAATTAAGCATTAGATATGATGTTAGGAAGTGAAAATAGAGGATTTACTTGAGTTTAATTAAAGTAATTAGAGGGTTTAAAGTAACACGAGTTGAGCTCTCCAGATTTAGGAGAGTGACGAGTTGCTATGTTGTTAGGTGGATAATTTGTCTGTTTAAGAATGAAAATAGCTTGTATTTATATTGTGTTATGCGAAGCCTCTGATCATGGTGAAGTTGGCACTTTCACACCCTATACCCAGTCCAGTCGCCAGACCTGAGTTATAGGATGCTACAACAGTAAACTGGAACATTCACAAGCAATTTATTCGATATTACTCAATAATCAATAAATGTAAGTTAATTCCATGTTAAACATATATTACAATCAAATTCAAGTCTTAGTTGGTTTATGAAAAACTTTGAACAAGTTCAGAACTAAATCGGGACCAATCTGAAACATTTATAATATAACAAGTAAAATGCAAAATAGGGGTCACACGATCGTGTGATAGTGCAGAGACCGTGTAGTGTAGGGAGATGGTCATGTGGCCAAATCGTGTGACAGAGCTCAGACCGTGTGGAAGGAGACACACGATCGTGTCTCCAAACTGTGTAATTGACTGATGTCGTGTGGACCTAAAATTTCAAAGTTTAAATCGAGCACACGACTGTGTTACAAACCGTGTGGGGCACACGACTATGTGGCAGACCGTGTCACAAGTCGTGTGTATCCAAAACACCTTTAAACACAAGCAATGTCATCCATCTTGTAACAGCCCGATTTAGGGCCTAGTCGGAATAGTGGTGCGAGACCACAAATCTGAAGTAGAAATATGTGTTTAAATGATTTCATAAGGCTTATGAGGTATTTGCATTATTCGTGTGAAAACTTCATGAAGGAATTTTATTAATTAGTGAATAAATTGTCCATTAGGACTAAATTGCAAGGATTGGAAAATATGAGATTCTAGAAGATTTAAGTATGAAATAGAATTATAAAGATTACTAGAGGTCCTTATTTAGCAATTAGACCATTATATGTTAAGATGGACAAAAATGGACATAGGAAGGAAAAATCTCAAGAAAGGAGCATTAATGGCATTTTTGTCATTTGGTAAATAAAATATTAAAAAGGGAAAAAGAAGTCAAAAATGGTTTCCATCTTCTTCTCCCTTAGCTGAAATTTGCAAGGAGCCATAGCTAGGGTTTCTTCAACTTTCAAGCTTGACAGTAAGTGCATCTTAGCCCCGTTTTTAATGTTCTTCGTATTTTTGAGACCCTCGTAGCTCGGTTTAGCTATTTCTAGCTATATTTTGAGCTAGGGTTTATGTTCAAAAATTTACCTATGTATGACATGCATGTATTTTGATGTTTTATGGAAGAATATGAAAGTTTGATGTATGATAAACATCTTTTTCTAAGTGATTTTCATGAAAAATGCATAAAAGGACCAAATTGTAAAAGTTATAGAAATGGTCATACATGAGTGAAATAGTGGAAATTGAAGGTTGCTATAGTTGAGAATATGATTCGGCTAGGCTTGAAATACAAGAAAGTTTAATGAAAATCATTTTACGAGCCTAGGGAAAAAATGTAATTATGTAAAAGTTTAGGGGCAAAATCGTAATTTTGCCAAAATATGAATTATGAGTCGATTTAGTCAATGTGTGTATTTAACAAGTGAAATTGTTATTATAGATCAAGAAACACGAAGCCCGGATTGAAACCGAGGCAAGAACAAAATTGAGGACTAAATCGAGCATCTATACACATTTTGAGAATCGAGGTAAGTTTGAATGAAGTTAGAGTTTCATAATGTTCGATATTTGAAATTATTTAATATTATGACAATGTATGTTATTGCTATGAAAATCGAGTGATGAAGCCTCGATGAGGAAATGGTGAAAATAAGTTATGTGAAATTCCGGATAAAAACTCGGAATAATGAGGTTACCCATGTATTATCATTGAATAAAGAAGGTCCCGTGTAAGACCATATCTGGGATATGGCCTCGGCACCAAAGGAAGATTTCGTATAAGACCATGTCCGGGACATGGCATCGATATTCATGTATGATCTCATATAAGACCATGTCTGGGACATGGCATCGACATCGAGTTATAAGATCTTGTATAAGACCATATCCAGGATATGGCATCGGCATCAAGGGGTGATCCCATGTAAGACCATATCTAGGATATGGCGTTGGCATCAAATTTTATGAACGATGAGTTCGAGTATCCTACGATAATTTGATAAATTCGTGGGCAAAAGAGCTAAGTATGTAAAATGGTATATAGTCAAATTCGTTTATGGATGACCTTGAGTTTCACATATGATAAGAATGATGAAGATTTGAGTTCATGCTCATGATAGCATATGTGCTAAGTCATGTGATTAACTGATACAGGTACCATGAATAAGTACAAGTTATGAAATCATAATGTGACATGAGATGGGTAAGAATAAGTGTGAGTAAGTACGAATAAGATGCCTAAGTATTTGAGACTTATGTTGTTATTGTTTCATAAGATAGATGAATTTAGTTTGAGCAGTTATGTTGCTTTATAATTTCATGCAAACTTACTAAGCTATATGCTTACCCCTCTCTTTTCCCTTTTCCTTGTAGTTTCGCTAAGTTAGCTTGGGGATCATAGAACGTCGGAGCTCGGATCACATTATCAACCGTTCTTTTGGTATAGTAAAGTTAATTCGTTTTGAGTATGGCATGTATAGAAACTTGATCGTTTTGTGTCATGTCATGTTTGAAGGCCAAAGGGTTGGCTATTAATGTTTCACACTCATTTTGTAAAGGGCCATGGTGAATTGGCCAATATTGTTAAGTTTATGTTATAAAGTTGATAAGTTAAATGAAATGAATGTTCATGCAAGTAATTGAGTAAAATACGGGTGGAATGAATGATAATTTAAGGATTCTTAAGAGTTTGGTATTGTTATGTTAAGTGCTTCTTGTGATGAAATGAATGAGTTTATGTTTCAGGGTGGCAAGAAGGCTTGGAAAATAGCCTTAAACTGTCCACATGGGTAGACACACGGGCGTGTGTCTCAGGCCGTGTGTGACACACTACCAGCCCCATGGGGTGTGTGTTAGTAGGTCGTGTGTCCTCGCATTTAATTGCGAGAATTCGATTCGTCACACGGGCCAACACACGGGCATGTGCTTAGGCCGTGTGCTCCTTAAGGGGTTGCTGACGTCATAAACAGAATACCCCTAGTTTTCACACACGGGTGTGTCTAGGCCGTGTGAAAACCCCTGTAGGTTCGAAATAAAAATAAATTCTACACGGGCTAGGGACATGGGCGTGTGTGACCACACGGCCTGCCCACACGGGCGTGTCCCAAGTCACATGGGCGTGTGACCTCTGTTGAGGCAAAAAATTTTAAAGAGTGTAAAAGTTTCCGGTTTAACTCCGAAACCTTCCAGATGTATGTTTAAGGCCTCGTAGGCCCAGGATATGTGTGTTATGGTTAAGAAAGAAAAGTTTTAAGTTGGAATGAAATTTTATAGCCCGTAATTACATCTTCAATCAAAGTCAAGCATGGTAATGCCTCGTATCCGGTTCCAGCGTCGGACACGGGTAAGGGATGTTACACATCTTTTCTTAGAAATCAAGCTATACCATTTACATCTATTTATACCAATTCAAAACTCACTAAAACATGTCAAAACATGTTAATTAAACATTCAATCTAAACCTAACCAATATTCTCTCAATGGCATCACAATACAATCATGAAACAATAACCATCCAAAACATTAACATTCATGCCAAGATTTTTCATGCCTAAACATACTTATACAATTATCATTGCTTTAACTAAGATATCAATAAGCAAAGTTCAATAAGTGACCTAAAACATAAAAATCTATTTTCACAATTTATGCATACCTTATTAGACTATGCTATTAACCATTTTATACAATTCAAGCCATTTACTCCAAACATCAACAATTACCAACATTCAATATCAACTCATGCTATTACCTAAACTTACACATAATCCCATTCAAATATTGGCTAACATCATCAACTTACTAAATGTCAATTAGGTACCAAGCACTAAATACATCAAGGTTACTTATAATCTTATTCATAACCAAAGTACTAAAACATGATCGTTAATTTGCAAAGTAGACACCCTATATACATGCCACAAGTAACCACACTTTCAAACTTAAAAAACTACCGAGTTAGAAGATATTAGATGTGAGCTCCTGCTGATCAAATCGACATGTTCAGAGTATTCAAAATCTACAGAATAATAATAACAGAAGTAAGTATATAAAATACTTAGTAAGCTCATACAATTCAATTCAATAACTTACCTTACTCATTTAATAGTTAATTGAAAATAGCTATTCAAAATATTATCCCTATCACGACATAGTTCAAAAAATTTCGGGTCAATAAATAACGAACATACATGTATTCAGAGTTCATATTTCGTCCACATTAATGATACAATTTCACACTGTATATCCTTTAATTTTCCAATGGAATTTTGTAAAAGAAATCAGTACACGAGTGCGGGTAACATAAGATGCTCGTTCGAGCTAGTCATATACAAAAACATATGTGTCAGGTTACCCGTCCAGGTTAAACCAGTGACCACAGAAAAATAGCCTAACTAGGGCTATAAATAAATGTAAGGTTATCAGTCCAGGCTAAACCTTTAAAGTGACAACAGATTACCAGTCTAAGCTAAATCTGTGTCACATGTATATCCGACTTCGCAACAAATACTGGAGCTCGGTCCAGTCGGGAATCAATCTAAAACCTCGTATATGAGACTTTTACTCTATCCATCGCAATTATCTCAGAATTCAATTAATTACCAAATAGTCTAATTCCAATTTTAGCAGTTTCTATATGTATGTAATTAACAACAATTAATAAAAAATTATAATCATAGAAGTAGTATGAACTTACCTGACAAAATCGTAGCAGTTTAGCTAACAGGGACTATTCGGCAGTTTTCATATTTTCTCCTAAGTCAACAACTTGATCTATATAATAGTTAAGATTCAAAATATAAATATCAATCTCATAATAACACTCAAATTCATGCTTACAATCTTTTAATTTCATTTTACATAATTTTCCTAAACTTTTACATTTTATTCAATTTAGTCCCTAAAATAAAACTTATCATAACTTCCCAATTTGGACTTCAAACTTTAAACCAACTTTAAATAAATTCAATTACAGTCAAATATTATAATTATTTTTAGAAATTACATATCAATTTCAAGATATTAAAAATTTAGTCCTTATGTTCAAAATTAATAAAAATCACTTTATAAATTAGTCCTTAAACATTTCATAGCTTCCAAATCTACAATTTCCTGTAAAAAACATCTAATATTCATGAATGACAAGTTTTAAAATCTTTAACAATTTCAAAATCAGAGATACATATTAGTTGGACCTAGTTGCAACGATATCAAAAACATTAAAATTAAAAGAAACATGATTGATTTGCTTACCAAAAAAGAGGGCCGAAGGTTACTTGAAGTTCGTCAATGGCTTCTCAATTTTTCTTTCCTTCCAAACGGTGGAGAATTAGCAAATGGAAGATGACAACTTTACTTTTATGTTTTATTCCTTTATTTAATATAATTATATAAAATTTAAAATTTATTTCTTTAACTTAATCCATCAAACCGACCACTCATAATAAAAATTGTCTTATTTCCATGTAGAACCTCAATCTAATAATATTTAACCTTTTTATCAAATAAAAATCAATAGTAATAGAGTTTTACAATTTTTACGATTTAGTCCTTTTTACTTAATTAACTATCTATTTGTTAAAATTTCCGAACCAAGATTCAATATACCTATATATTAAGTCCATAAATATTTAAAATATTTACGGGCTAGGTTTACAGAAACAAGGTCCCAAAACCTCATTTTCCAAAACAACTTGACTTCTGGAACAACCCATTTGTACTTAACTAATTATCCAATTAAATAAAAATTATCAGATAAAATTCACTATATCATAATACTTGACTCGTAAATATTAAATAATAATATTTGCATACTCACTTATCGAAATTGTGGTCCCAAAACAATTGTTTCTGACACCACTAAAAAATGGGTTGTTACAGCCACATCATGCAAGGACAAAGGCAAGCAGAAGGTGGTGTAGGTTCGGTAGTATCAACGGGTCAACGGGTTAGTGTTCTCGCGTAACTCACTTAAATACCAATTCGCATGCTCAAGGAAGTCCAAGTAAGGCATGCGAACCCTATTATATTTTCACGCGAACCCTGTTAAGTTTATGCGAGCCTTGAATTGTGATCTGCAAACCTTTTATAGTGTGTGCGAGCTACATATGTGACATTTGAGCCTGTGATATGTGAACTCTAAATATGTGAACCTTATCGCTTTCAAGCATGTGAGCCTATATGTGAGAGCTTATATAAGTATGTGAGCCATGAACATGTGTGAACCCAGATGCTGCATGCGAGCCCTAATTATATGCAAGCCTTAAATGTATGCGAGTATTATATTGTGTTATGTGAACCTTATTGATGTATGCAGACTTATGCATGTACGAACCTATTGATGTATGTGAGCCTATACCATAATGCGAACCTGATGTTATTGAGAACCTATATATTTATTGCGAGCCCTGTAGAAATGTGAGCTCTGCTAAATGTGAACTGTGCTATTATGCATACTGTTATGTGTAAGCTCTGCAGTATTACGAGCCCTACTATATTTGTGCATTTTGAATGTGATAAAAATGATATGTTAGCATTGTGAACACTTGAAATCGTTGGATAACATTGGCATGCCACAGGATTGTGAGTACTCACCTTTTTTACGATGTGTTAGGGCATTGTGGCCCGGTGATAGCATCAGAGAGATTAAGGAATGTCAACCATAGCTCCATTCACCGTAGATAGCGTGGATTGTTTTGGAGAGTGTGAGCACTCATGCTACACTTATCGGAGATAGCGTACGACTCTTTGAGTTATTTGGAGTGGTTTGGAGATCCGCTTATCCAATATGTATATAAGATGATTATGTTTCACGTCCACCAGTTGTCAATATATCACTATGATATGCATGACATTGTATTCTACATGAGCTATTATAGCATGTCTATTTTCTAGCATGAATGATGTGTTTACATGTTGTATGCTTAAGCATTTGCTGAGCTTCAACAAGATCACACTCCTTGCATATACCTTGTTGATAGGTAGCTTACAGGATTAGTGGTGAAGCGTGGCAGTCCGGTGGTCCAACACAAGGCAAATCCCTTTAAGTATGTGATTGTGTTTCAAACCCTAAAGTGGAAGGCAATGTGGGACTGTCCTAAGGGGTTAGAATTAGACTTAGAATTTTAAATAAATGCTGACAGGTTGTAAACGGACATTACGAACTGTTTAATTTTGGATTTTGGAATTTATAATTGCTTGGTTGAATGTGTGATTGATTGAATTTTATACATGTTGGTTGTTATCAAATTGAAGAGCTAATAAGTTTTTGTAGGTTAATGAACTCATTGGTTCCTAAGGTACGCCCTTACCTTTTATGTATGATGAAGCAAATTAATGGCTTAGTATGCATGAGATAAAGATAATAACTTGTGAATAAATACCAGCAAGCCAACTAAGCATAGGGCGAGCTAGGGGTTGCAGGATGATACGACAATGCCATAGCGCCGATTTTGAGAGTTCGCCAAGAAAAAGACCACGAGTTCACCAAAGCTAGTGTCCGCCAAAACATAATCTTCAAACCATAGAGAGTCCACCATGTAGGTTGATTCGCCAGTGTAGATTAGTTCGCCAATGTGAGCATGTACACTTAGATAGAGAGTTTGCCTTGTTAGTTAGGTTCGCCAAATAAATGAGTGCCGCAAGTGTGTTATCCACCTAGGCAGTGTGTAGTTATTAAGGGAGAAACGTGTGTCTAGTTCACCAGTGACAGGGGTTTTCCAAACAGAGGAGGTCGTAGGATAGGATGCGAACTAGGGGGTTCGCAGGGCCAATTGTGAGCTGGGTGTCGCGGGCAGGTTGCGAGTTGTGCTTGCCAGGTGGCACACGAGCTGCTAGGGTTTTGAATAGGTTCGTCGCGAGGTGGGTTAACAAGTGACTTCAAACTTGAAATTTTGTGCTTGTTTTTTATGATGTGTTTACAAAAGCATGCAAATAAGATTATTTTTAATATGATTTATGTTGCAAATGTATGGTGTTGATACATGCACAGATGGGGTAAAATTTATTAAATTCCATTCATCGAAGCTACTAATTTTCAAGTTTGGAATGGGATCCAGTAATTTTTATGTTGAGATGTCTCATGGTGTTCGAAGATCTATCTCTTAACTTCGAAATGCACTTTTAATCACTCGATTTCGAGTTCAGGAGTTCAAGTTATGACCGTTTTAGTGAAGACTACGCAAGCTAAATTTTAGGACAGGATTATTACAGAAATTACAAGTTTCGGGCTTTTAATTCAAGTTTAATTCATATTGGGTATGATTTTTAGGCTTAATTTTTATTATATATGTGTCCAATATTATATTTATTAGGTTTTATTATTTTATTATTTATTTTTCCAAATTTTAGATTCTTTTAAGTATTTTAAGTTGTTTAGGATTTTTTTGTTTCTTAGTCAAACAAGAAAGATTAGTTTAAAACTACTTGTTTAGATTAATTAGAGTTTCAGTATACTTTAGAGTTTTATTTGGATGTATGTAGCTAGCTTATATAAATGCTTTTTCATTGTTCATTAAGCAGACAATTGTTTTTATTAATAAAGTTTTCATCTCTAGGAATTAGTTTCTTTGTGCAAAAAAAAAAAAATCATTAATAAAGTTTTCAACTCTGAGAGTTTGTTTCTTTGTGCAAGAATTCATTCTTGTGATTTTTAGAAGTAGTTTTCTTCTTGATTTTCTTTAAGGAGTCGTGGGAATTCATTCTTCATCTTTCAATTTGCCAAGGATTATTTCTTGGAGGGTTGATTAGAGCCATTAATTGAGTTTGTTGGATTTATATCTCAAAAAGTTCAATTGGACATTTATCCTTTTATCCATCAATTTATCGTTCCATCTTCCACTTTACTTTAATCTATATTTTCTCTATTTAGTTATTATTTTAAATATTTATCCTTTATTTTTTTATTTTTTCTTATTTCCTTTGTTATTTTCTAAATTTATTTTGGTTTCTTCCTTTCATGTCACATCCAAATCTTTCCTTCTTGAGTCAAACAACTTGAATTCGATCCTTCTTCCGCTTCCTCTGCCTCACTGACCTCAAAACAATTTTTTCTTTTACCCAGATAGTATTTTGGAACAAAATATTTTTCGGTGGGTAAACAATTTCTAAACGATCTAAAATTTTACACACTGATTCTTGGCACTCTCTTAGAATATATATAAAAAAAAGATTTCCCACAAAAAAAAGTGATCGAAAAAGTGCAAAAATAAAAAAAAATATGAAAAAGAAAGAAAAAAATATTTTGTGGGTTGAATTTTGTGCCGAAATTTTCCATATTAGATCTACACTATTTGAGGAGACTCCAATTTAAATTTCGTGATTTTTGAAAATCGGGAACACCTAGAAAGAAAAAATTCCAATTGTTTTCTATTGTTTCGGGTTTTTGGTTGAGTAGTTTATTTTTTATTCTAGAATTAGGGTTTCTTTTGTTTTAACTTTTCTTATTCTATTATGCATTCTAACACATTTTTGTTTCTTGTGTTAATAGGTACGAAAAGAGTTGCTTCTCCTTTCTCCGCGCAACTTACTTCCTTCAGAGTCGAGTTTTTCTTTGGCTTCTTAGAGCCTTAGGTCAACTTTGTTATAGAGTGATTCCACATCTTTTTGAATATTTTGAGGTTTAATTTTCTTTGATCAACTTTTTTTGAGTGTTTTTTTATTTCAGCCTCTAATAATGGTACGTACACATAGTAAGGACGAAGAGCATGATCCATCCATGATTACCATGGACCCAGTTATAGCACTGTCCGACGAACTTTGGAAAGATTTCAAAGAGGCGCAAGAGCGTTTGGAAAATAAGTTCGACACATTACAAACTCAAATCCTTCATCATGAGATGGTTCAACAAAATTTCAGCCAAACTTTGGCTCCAATGAAAACTAAAAATGATAAACCTTGGGCAAAGCATAGATGTCATATTTATAAAAAAAAACCCACACGGACATGTTGTTTTCAATGTCGTTCAACCTTCTATTGTTCATGGACTTGTCAAGAAAGGCATTGGTACAAAAAAAACATAACATCTTCTGCGGGCTTAAACAACTTATGGTATAACAAAGAGAACGAGCTAGCAAGTGCATGTGGTGTAATGTGAAGGATCACAAAGCCTCTAAATGTCCAACATATTCATTTAAGAAAACACCCTTGTAAGCTACGAAACGTAAGTATGACACAGAGCCTATTGAGGAGTCTTCGTCTACTGCTATCATTGACGATGATGATATAAATGAGCAAGAAACTTCAAATGACATCATTTGTAAAGACAGTAAGTGTGATTTTGTGCCTATTGTTGAGTCTAGATCTAACATTGCACCTTTTTTCAAAGTTGATGTCGAAGAAATTGATAGTAATAGTGTGAACTATGATGATAGTGATAGTGAACTTTGGGAATCGAAAAAAGTTGATAGTAAGAATTGTTTCCTAGAGTCTATGAATTTGGATGATTTAGACCTTAATTATCCTCCTAAAGAGTTTTATAATGATGAATTCAATTTACAAATTTTTTTTGAGGGGTTAAAGGGAAGTGAGGATGATTCATGTAAAAAAGACTAAGAGACAAGAGACCTTGAGCGATAAAAATAAATTTAATGGTCCAACTTTGGTGAGTGAAAATTCCTACGATGTAAAATTAAAGAGTTCAATTCACATTGAAAAATAGAACGAAAAGAAAGAGGGAACCTATTTGAAAAAGAGGAATGATTATGTTTTTACTAATCCTAGCTTGAATTTGTCTAGTAGACTTGTTCATTCTTTCAGGAATTTGTTGATCATTTGTGATGAGCTCTATTAAATCATTCCACTTATGATAAAAATTATTTCTTATTCAACCAAAGACAAAATGCAAGGACAAATGTTTTCGAGGAAAGAGGGAATGACACATGCATAGATGGGGTGAAATTTATTAAATTCCATTCACCGAAGGTGCCAATTTTCAAGATTGGAAAATCATCAGACTTGCGATGACTTTTCGGATGGGATCTACGAATTTATGGGTTAAGATGTCTCATGGTGTTCGAAGGTCTATCTCTTAACTTCGAAATGCACTTTGAATCACTCGATTTTGAGCTCATAAGCTCAAGTTGTGACCGTTTTAGTGAAGATTATGCGAGTAGAATTTCTGGACGGGATTATTACGAAAATTACGAGTTTCGGGCTTTTAATTTGAGTTTAATTCATATTGGGTTTGATTTTTAGGCTTAATTTTTATTATATATGAGTCCATGTAACACCCCAAAACCCGACTTAGAAGTTTGCCCGAATCTCGGAGGTTACATTGATCACCAAAGTGATCTATAGCAATTTTACAAAATGGAATGTTAAAATCTCATTCCAAACACAGCTCGCTACGTTCAAACTAAATCGTTTAACCATTTGGGTTTCAAAACAGAAAATTTAAGTTACATTAAAAACATTCGGAAATATAAATTCGCAATTTCTGAAATTCATTCCAAAATTACAATTTACAAAAATCCAAAATAAAACTTACACCACAGTTCTTATAATTACTTACAGTCCAGAACAACTTGAAAAATTAAGAATTGAAACAAAACACTTTATTTAACCAATTCGAAACTGTAACATCCCTAACCCGTATCCGTCGCCAGAATAGGGTTACGAGGCATTAGCGATCAGATCACAACATACAATATACATTTATCAAACAAAAATCCATTATCACATAAACATTAATCAAACATAATCACATTGTCCCTTATAAGGCTCTACGAGACCTCAAAACATGCTTGGAAGAGGTTCGGGACTAAACCGCTAACATTTGAAACCGTTGAGAAACTTATAAAATTTTCATGCATATAGGGTTCACACGCCCGTGTGAACAGGCCGTGTGCCTCACACGGCTCCAGACACGCCTGTGTCCCTGGACGTGTGAAAACAGGGCATACATACTGACTTGGGTCACACGGCTGACCACACGCCCATGTGTCTAGCCCGTGTGCCCTTCGAAATAGCCACACACGTCCGTGTGCTATGCCGTGCCAATCCTGTAGAGTATACTGACTTATGCAACATGGCCATGTCACACGCCCGTGTGCTAGGCTGTGTGCCATTTAGGGGGTATACTGACTTGAACCACACGGCCAGTCACACGCCCGTGTGTGAGGCCGTGTGGAGCATACTGACTTCAATTCAATTTCAACACCAGGGAACACACGGCCGTGTATCATGACCGTGTGTCGCACACGGCTGAGACACACGCCCGTGTCTCTGCTCATGTGGACAAGAATAGGCCATTTGCAAGGCCAATTTTCCACCCTTTCTCATGCTCACCTAAACATCCAAAATAATACCATTTCAACACATTTATAGGCAACCAAAACATGCTATTTCATATACAAATCATTCCATTTAAAATCCATCCATTTCACTACTCAAATCATAATCCAAAACATACTAAAACAATATGCCATTACCAACAATTTCTCCTATCTTCTCTATGCATTTTTCTCATCATCTTATCAACTAATTCATGTCATAAAACATACCAAATCATCATCTTAAAATCAAGCCACAACATGCCATTTCATCTTCAACCATACCAAACATGCCAAAACACAAGGCCATATATACATCACATATCACTTACCAATTTCATAAATTTAGCCAACTCAAATAGCCAAATACACACCCACATTTACATCATTTATGAGCCAAATCTCATGGCTAATATCATAACTCAAAATATAACATCTTAATACTAGCCTATACATGCCATATACCATGTTTACAAAGCATCAAAAGTACCAACAAGTTATTTGATAGTGTGACGATGTTCTTGATGATCCCCGAGTCCGAGCTAGCTTCGATTATCTATAAAATAGGGAAAGAACACACAAAGTAAGCTTTAAAAGCTTAGTAAGCCATATACAAATAAAATTACCACATGAATCAATATCATTTTTATTAATAGGCAAATCATGAATAAGCATATAAAAGCTCACAAACCTTTCCCATTGAACACATATTCAAATTCATAAGAGAATTCATCAAATACTTCCCTTTTCAATACTCGTATGAATCTCGTACGTACCTGTGTCACTTAGCTCATTCACACATTCTTTCTCGACTTGACTTTGCCCGTTGAACCATTCGAAATTGTTAAGGATACTCGGAAATCACATATAACTCGTACAATGCCATATCCCGGATATGGTCTTACATGTTATCACATATCGATGCCACTGTCCCAGACAGGGTCTTATACGAAATCATATAACGATGCCAATGTCCCAGACATGGTCTTACACGTAATCACATCTCGGTAATCCTAATGTCACGACATTCATATCCTATACTATTCCTAAGGTTCGTACGGGACTTTCAGATATTGTAACCTTGTCGATTCTTGCTCGTATTTAATCATTCAACATTTATAGCAGTTCAATGACAATTAAACATATATAATTCAATTTAACGATATTTATTTGCATATGAACTTACCTCGTATTAGGGATAAACGGACTGGATCGACTATTCGATAACTTTTGATTTTCCCCGATCTAAATTCGATTTCTTTCGTTCTTGATCTATATACTTTCAAAATTAACTCATTTATCCATCAAATCACTCAATTCAGTCCACAAACAAATATTTGGACATTTTTACACTTTAGCCCCTAAAGTTCCACATTTATTCAATTTAGTCCCTATTTCACAAATACACAAAATTCACAAAATTCAACAAAACCCATGCTTGGCCGAATTTCATATAGGTCCCTAGCAGCCCAAAACTATAATTTATTTCACATTTCAGTCCCTCAATTTACACTTTTCACAATTAAATCCATATTATGCATTTTCATCAAAAATCACTTAACAAAACATGTAAAACTATCATCAAGCTTTCATAATCTATCATCATTCATCAAAGAACACATAGATTCAACAATGGCAACTCTCAAAATCTTTAACAATTTTGCAAAATAGCCCCTGGGCTAGCTAGATCTAGTTGCAACGATCTCAAAAACATAAAAATCATTAAAAACCGAGTTAAAATCACTCACCAATTTGAGCTTGAAGTTCCCAAACCCTAATGGATTCCAATGTCTTCTTCAATTTGAAAATTTTGGTGGTGGAAGATGATTATGAAACATATTTTCTTTTGTTTTTAATCAATATTAACTTAATAACCTATTTACCTTTTTAACCTTAATGAAAAACCATTTTAAACATCCAATAATTGTCCATATATGTCCATTAACCTCTAAAATGGTCTAATTACCATTTAAGGCTATTATATTTAAAAGCCAAAGCTATTTGGCACCTTTAGCAAGTAGAATGCAACTTTTGCATTTTACGCGATTTAGTCCTTTTTCTCAAATTGAGCTATTAAACGATAAAATTAGCTCACGAAATTTTCACACATACATGCTATCATGATGTAAACACATAAAATAATATTAAAAATAATTTTTTGATCTCAGATTTGTGGTTTCAAAACCACTGTCCGATTTAGCTAAAACTGGGCAGTTACAGAAACTTACCCGTCTGAGACCTCCAGAATGCCGAGTCCATCTACAGAATACGAGAGTACCTGAAAGGGGAAAAACTAAGGGGGTGAGCTATGTGAGCTTAGTGTGAGTCCAAAATGTAAACGAACGAAAGAAAAAAAATTGAAGTTTAAAAACAAACACCTATATTTCATATAAGAGTACACGGACAATGTAAGAGAATCTTACACTGGAAGTCAGACATACGAACCATTTCCATAAGTCATTCACAGAGACAAAAACACTACTCGATACACACCGAGGTACTAAACACATCAGATAATTATTATAACGTAACAATTTGAAGCTTTCATAATAAAAAATAAGCATAATATTCCAAAAAAATTTAGTCAAACGATTTTCAATGATACAGCAAATGCAATGAATACAGAACCCACCCAAACCATTTGAGCACCACTTCGACAACCGTGCACACCACATATGAGCTTTAATAAGCCCATCCACCCTGTACACCACATATGACAATGATAGGTCCATCCACCCTACACCACGATATGTGGAACCAAGCCACTCGAATAATAACCATATGCAGCTGAGCTGTCATAAGTTTATATTGCGGTATCACCGCTACTAAGTAATGCAGTTAAACTGCCGAATTAGACTCTCTTCTTTTCACAACCAAAACCTAGATTTTTATGCAGATGCACAATGTACACGACTTACAGAAAAACACGCAACAGTGATACGGAAACGAAAGTTCACATATTCGATTACACAAACCCAGTATCAGATTAGCTCAGATCCTATCATTAAATAGTGTCTCAATTCATAAATCACATTACATACGCATTTTAAACAAATCGTAAAATTAACATTACAATAACGAATACTTACACGACTCTAAGCTGTAACAGAGTCATTAACACTTATACAAGGGCCTCAATAAACGTTGAGTGACACAAGAATTGGAATGGCAAAATTATGACACAAAACAAAAATCTACGAAACAGGGCCACACGGCTGTGTGCCCCGACCGTGTGGAGGTCTACGCGCCCGTGTGGTGGTCACACACCCGTGTGCAAGCTTCACATGCCTGTGGGGAGGGAACACACGCCCGTGTGACCAAGCTATATGGCCGTGTGAGCATCCTGTGTAACTCACTGTCCAAAATTTTTAAAATAAGGTGCAGGCAAACATACCCGTATGGAAGTCTCACAAGCCCGTGTGCCCATTGGACACGGCCGTATGTCCAAAATGCACGCACGTGTGAATATCGACTAAAATCCCCAAATTCAGCCACACGGCCATGTGGCCAGGCCGTGTGGCACCAAAAATTGCCCAAAACCCCTAAATCCTAATTGAACACGGCCATGTGGACCGCCCATGTGCAGCACACGCCCGAGTGGCCACCCGTTTGGTCACGGAACCACCTAAAATAGCCCAAAAATGTGAACTTCTTCAACGAAATGAATACCTACATCAGTAGTGTTAAAACCCACACCAAAATCAAATGGAAATCAAGAAATCCACCATCAAAATGACCCCTACTCACATTAATTTCAAAAACACTCAAGAGATCGTCGAATTCCATAGAAACTGACAGCGATTCGGTAGCAAATTAAAATAGGTTCAGAACACACACCTTAAATTGCGATTCCCAGCACCACAAATCATTCGATTCGCTCCCCAAACTGTTCGGAACCTCAGTTTAACATACAAAATTATAAGAATTTCAATTTAACAGCAAATAGAAAACGAAAGAGATGCTATCAATAACCCCAAAAACAAAACTTACCTTATTCACCTTTGGTTAAATGAACACACGAGGATAAAACTTCCTTGACAGACGACAAGTAACGGTAAAACCGAAGAAGCAAGGAATTACAAGAAAACTGAATTTTGGGGAAGAAAGAAGAAAGAAGGAATTAAAGAAAAGTTATAGAGAACTAAAGTGGGAAAAGAACGTGGAATGGTTGGATTTTGAAATAAAAATAAAATAAAATTTAAAATAAATAAATAAACATTTTAAAAATTGAAAACAAATTTAAGTAAAAATAATAATTCCTTAAAACACACACATGAGTAAACTAACACACATCCAACCACCCAACCAGTAGGCTCATTCAGACATCAAAACACGATAACAAATTCAATTGCTCAACCCGCTTACTGACCCTAACCACAAACCTCAAAACTTCTAACCCCAAATCTCGGGGTGTTACAATCCAATATTGTATTTATTATGTTTTATTATTTTATTATTTATTTATTCCAAAATTTGGATATTATTTAAGTATTTTAAGTTGTTTAGGAGTTTTTGTTTCTTAGTCAAACAAGAAAGATTAGTTTAAAAGTAGATTAATTAGAGTTTCAATATATTTTAGAGTTTTATTTGAATATACTTAGCTAGCCTATATAAAGGCTTCTTCATTGTTTATTAAGAAGACAGTTATTTTTATTAATAAATTTTTCAACTTTGGGAGTTAGTTTCTTTGTGCAAAAAAAAAGAAAAGTTTTCATTAATAAAGTTTTCAACTCTGGGAATTTGTTTCTTTGTGCAAGATTTCTTTCTTATGATTTTTAGAAGTAGTTTTCTTCTCGATGTTTTTCAAGGAGTCGTGGGAATTCATTCTTTATCCTTCAATTTGCCAAGGATTATTTCTTGGAAGGTTGATTAGAGCCATTATTGATTTTGTTGGATTTATATCTCAAAGGGTTCAATTGGACATTTATCATTCTATCCATTGATTTATTGTTCCATCTTCCACTTTACTTTAATCTATCTTTTCTCTATTTAGTTATTATTTTGAATATTTATCCTTTATTTTTTTTTAATTTTTCTTATTTTTGTTATTTCCTTTGTTATTTTCTAATTTTATTTGGTTTCTTGCTTTCAAGTCACATCCAAAACTTTCCTTCTTGAGTTAAACAACTTGAATTTGATCATTCTTTCGCTTCTTCCGCCTCACTCACTTATCAGGTGTGCATGGTTGGTCGGTGTGTTTTGAAGTGTTTTAACATAGAGTCATTTCGATGGCTAATGCGACATTCGAAATTCAAGTTGGACCATCCCAGTCGGGTTTGGGGCGCCACATTAGTGGTGGTGTCATCTTCTTCAACTATTAGTCTCCCATTATCGTCCCAAAAATGAAGAAAACCTAAAGAAATTTCCATACCATTCGGCCATTAATTGGTAAGAAATTTCAAGTGTTTTTCTTATAATCTTTATAGATTTTGGGTTATGGGAGCTTGATTTAGCTAGCTCATGTACCAATTTGTAAAACTGTTAAAGTTTTAGAATTTTTATTTATTTATTTCTTAAATAATTAGGCTTGAAATTGATAGATTTTAAGTTTAGATTATGAAAGGACTAGATTGTAAAGTTATTTAGCTTGATAGTTAACTTTGTTACATTAGAGACCAAATTGAATAATTGTAAAAAAATTCATGAAATCATGTTAGAATTTGAAATTATTAGGTCCCTAATGAGAATATAAAAAATCAGATTTTAATCCGAAGCTAGGAATTGAAAGTTATGTATATCTCGAGTTCAGGGACTAAATTGAATAAAATGTAAAATTTTAGGGATATCAAAAAATGAGTTCATATAAGTTCACTCGTATCATGGCATAAAATGAAAATTTTTGGTATTGATTTATTATATTAAATAATTGTATAGATCAAGAATTAGATCAAAGTGGAGCTAATAGGGGAAAAGCTAAATTTGCGGATTAGTCCCTGAAGTAATTCATTCTTTTCACATTTTGAATAGGTAAGTTCATATTGGACTAGCTATCTCACTTTGTATTATATATGTATGCTTGTGTTTAATTTAATATATGAATGTTTCTATATAGTTTAAATATTATGGAAATTGGCACATTTGGCTAGTATTAGGTTGAATTGAAATATTGTGTGATGATGGATTATTATGAAATAATACAGGGTACAAATGTGAAACTACGAATGATTATATGAGATGGAATTTAAAGATGTGACCCCTTTATAGGGTGTGATATGTAAATGTAAACGATTGTAGGGATGATATTGAAATATGTAGAAATTGATACCTGTGTGAACTTATTAAAAGGTTAGGATATGATTGGCATGCCAATATGGTCTTGTGCGCATTTGTATGGGATTTATTACAAATGTTAACAAGATCCAACATTCGTTACGAATTCTCGGGTATTATGTGACACATGTTTAGCTCGATCTTGTAACTTGATATGTAAACTCAGTTCGGACGACCAATTGGTGTGGTGTAGTTTACTCGTGTATCCGAGTCCGTTTACTAGTGTTCACCAGGCGAAACGATATAAATGAAATTGAAAATTGGAAATGTGATGAAATGGAATTGATATCCAAATTGAAAAGTCATTGAAAGGATTGAATTGTAAATCATATATCTTTATGATTATTGATAGCAAAAATGATTGAATTGAATCATGCATACTTGTTATAATGTTATGATTTGTTGATTGAATATACCATTTTGATAAGTTATATGAAAGTAACATGAATTGGTATGTTAAGTTACTTGTAGCATCTAATGATCATGGTTATAGATATATGCTTACCTTGTTGATGTTTCGATTGTCATGTTCTGGCCAAGGTTATGTCAAACTAAGGTAGCTTTAATGCGTATGTAAAAACAAGTTATGCATACTATTTTCCATTTAAACTACCTAAGCTTTCTAAATGCTTACTCTAATTGTTTCCTTTCCTTGTAGATTTTCACATTGCGAAACTTATCAACCCGGGTTATCTCGAAGCTCACACTATCACTGATTTTGGTAGTAATATGTTTATTTTGGTTTAAGGTTGTGGCATGTATATAAGGGCTCTTTAGTGTGTACTTTAACATTTTGGAGTTGTTTGCTAATTGGTAAATGTGGTGATGATTGAGTTTAAAGGTTTGGCATAGTATATAACTTATAGATGCATATTTGGTCATGTTGATATTATGGAAATGATAATCATGCTCTTGAATTGTTTGACATGTTAAGGACTAAAATTGGACTATCTGAAGGAACTACATTGGTGGATAAATTGAAAGGGTAAGTTGAATATTAAATATGGTGCATAGGTTAGTGTATGTATGACTAATTCAAGCCAAGACCATTGCATTGCTTTACTCCTAAAATTGTAGATGAAACATGATTGAATAGGTAAATGTTATGCTTTGAAAATGTATAATTGATATGAAATAGCATATGCCAAAAGTTTGGGTAGTTGAATTGTTTGATATTGAATGGTTGATTAGGTTGAGCTCATGTTTGAATTGGTTTGTATTGGGATGATTATGTGATCTTATTGATATGAAGTGGTATGGAATTGGAAAGGTTATGATTGTAAAAAAAAAAAAAGATGTATGCATCTTTTAGGTTATATTGCAAAATATTGAATTGGAACCAAATGATATTTTTTTCCAAAAATAGGTAGGGGTGAGCGTTCGGTCTAATCGAGTGAAAATTTTTTGAGTTAATCGAGTTGATGAGACCTATTTTATCATCCTAACTCGACTTGAAATTTTTTCAAATCTAGTCGAGTGAAATAAAATTCAAGTCGAGTCGAATCAAATGAAATTGTTCGAGTTAAATTTAAAAATTAAACATGTCAAATTAAAATTTTATTACAGTATAACTAATTCCATGTTAGAGCACATAAATTTGAAAGAATATATATTTGAAAACTTTTTCAAAACAAAATAAAAAAAATATTTTAGTATGATAAACTTGAATCATTAATAGACCTTTTCATGGGTCGGGCTACTCGCCCAGGTTCAAAGGCCTGTCCGAAATTTAGGAGGTTTGGGCAAAAAAAATTAGGCCCAAAAAAAGTGTGGCCTAGCCTATTTTAAGTTTATAATACTTTATATTATTTAATTTTTATATATTATGTAATTTAGAACACATTAAAAAAATAAACATATACTAAATATATAATACTACTCTAATTTAAACATTAAAATAATGTTAAGATGACTATATAAAAATTTTCAATAAATACAAAATGTATACAATTATTAAATATTAAAATAATATAATATATATATGTAACGCCCCAAAATATTTGTTTAGGTTTCTGTAATTATTTGACACAAATTTGTATCTGCTTCAGTGGTTAGGTGTTCTGGGTATGTGTGAGAGGTCCCAAGTTCAAGCTTTAGCTTTAGCAAATTTTGGTATTTTTCTGACTTAAGCCTTATACTTGCTCAGTGGGTTCATATTTAAATGTCTGTAATTCCATATCAGAATGAGCCTGCTGGTTCGAGTGGTAAGGGTGTTAGTATGTTGGAGGTCCTGAGTTCAAATCTTTGCGTTAGTGTGGGTATTAATTTTGTTCTGCTGCCTGGAAGAGTTTCGGTTATATCGAAAGTCTGAGAGTGGGAGTTAGTGGAAGGAAAATAAGGGATTTGGGGGTTATCAGAATTGGCATATTTTCTACAAAATTTTCTCCCTCCTCTTAGGGAAAAAAAACTGACGTTAGTCTTCTGTTCTCTGTCGTTCTTCCTTTCATCCATTTGGTTTCGAATTCTGTTTCTTGGCCGTCACCTCTATTTTTTTGCTATTCTTGTCTTCGTCGCTCGTTCTGGTAAGTGGGGCTTTGTTGTGCTGTAACGTGTGCTTTTCCAATTTTGATTGAGGTTTTACTCGTGTTTGGGCAGCAGCGAATCAAGGAGTTCATGATTCTACTTCTGCAGGATAGTAGCTACTCATTCGGGTTCGGGTTTCGGTTTAATCGTGTGTAAAGATTGAATTTGAGTGTTGCTTTATCGACTTTTAGGTTTTGGAAGGCTTGGGAGTGGTTTCGTAGCGAATCGATACCAGGTGTGTACCCGAAATGTAGAAAAACAAGATTCGGCGATAGCCGAAAAACCCCACTGTCGACACCACACGACCGTGTGGCAGGCCATGTGCGATGACACGACCGTGTGATCGACGAAGGCCAGGCCGTGCGCAAGACATGGCCGTGTGATGACACGGCCACAGGCTAAATCAGACTGGGCGTGTGGGCCCACATGGGTGTGTCACACGGGCGTGTGAACTTTGGGCCAGGCAGTGTGATCCACACGGGCAAGGCCAATCTGGGCGTGTGGGCCACACGGGTGTGTGGGCCCATTATACTAAAATTATCCGTAAGGTCACATGGGTCTTCGTAATCGATTGTGGACCTACCATAGGGTCGGTAAAGGCTTACTAAACCCTAAAACTATGTGTTCTGTTAGATTGATGTACTGTTATGAGCATACCTATGTCTGTTATTTGTTATCTGTTTTGGAATGCATGTTAAGCATGATTTTATTTGTTAATACTGTATGCATGTTCTGTTACTGTGATTGGGGTGGGATGATGTATATTGGAGGAAGTGTTCCGAAAGGCAGATTATGCCTAATATCTGGCAGCGCAGCTGCATTATATCTGATATGTGCCGCATCGGTACAGCGTGGTGTGTAGGGCTGGGTGGGTGTTTTAAACCCCACATGGTGTGTAGGGATGGTCAGAGATGGTGTGTAGAGAATGGGGGTAGGATTCGATATCCGATTGCATATCTCAGAATCGTGGTTCCAGATTCAAATGGGCTCAGGCCCAGATCTGTATTTGTATCTGACATGGGTCCAGGCCTGAATATGAATCTGTCTGATTTGTGATATTCTGTATGTGTACATGCTTAACTCTGTTGGGTTACACACTGATTTTACGTAAACTCACCCCTTCTCTGCTTGTATGTACAGGTAACCCACAGTCTTAGGCGGATCGGTGCAACGGAGGACTCAGCGGTGACCACCTATTTTTACGATTTTATTTTGTTTTATGTTTTGGCATTGAGGTTGTATTTTTTGGGACTCAGGACTCTTTAACACCGTTTGACGTTGGTTTTGGGTTTTTGGTTTTTACTTACTTATAACTGTGATGGTTTACCAAAAGCAAGGGTTTTCTAAAATCTTGAACGGATTTTCTAGACACAATGATTTTACAAGCTTCCGCTACAAATATGTTTTATCTCTAAATGATTAAATGAAAGAGAGCTTTGAAATTAATAATAGCGATAAAGGCTAATGAACTGAAAAGGTTTTAACTTAACGACAACGGGTTTTTCAACCCATTTTATGTGACACATTCGGATTCAGCCATAACGTCTAGGCCGGGTTTAGGGTGTTACAATATATTTAAAATTTAAAAAGTAATATGGGGGGGCCTAAAATGGGCTTGGGTTAGTCTTTTACAAATATGGGTGGGTTTGGGCAAAATTTTAGGCCCGGATTTTGAGTCAGGCCGAGCTTGGGCAAAAATAAAATATGTTAATATAATACTTAGGCTCGGCCCGACCTGGCCCATGAGCACCTCTAATCATTAATTAACTTATTTAGGTCCCCAAAATTATTATTTTAGAAAATTTTCAAAATTTTAACTTTCTTTATATATTTTTAAAATATTTTTAACTTTTTATAAAAAATATAAATTTTAGAATTTTTATAAATATTTTGAATTTTAAAAATTATTTTGAATTTTTGAAAATTATTTTGAATTATTTTGTAATTTTTGTTGAAAGATACCAATTTGCTCATTTTCAAAATTGATAGGGACCAAAGGGATATTTATATCAATTTGTTATTTGAATTATTCAAATTATTTGACTGTTCTTCTATGCTTAAAAAAAACACTTCTGGCTCCAAAAGCACTTTTGGAAGAAAAGCTATCTTGAGAACAATGTTTGCTTTTAATTTGGAATTTTTAGCTTTTCAGAAGTGTTTTTCAAAAGCACTTCTGATAAGGAGAAGCTAAAATTTTTAGCTTTTCCTCTCCCAAAAGCACTTTTAGTGCTTAATTACTTTTTCACCCCTCCAATAATATAGTACTTTCCCTTTTTTTTCTTGGTGCTTAATTACAAATGTGTTAAAATCATTAATTAAAAAAATATTTTTTAAAATACTAATTACAAATATTTAATGGTTATATTTAAATATTTAAAATGTAGTTTATATATTCTAATAAATTTTATAAGTAATTAATATTTATTACTTAAAAATATTTAAAATTTATATTTCATATATTTAAAATATTAACAAGTTATAGTAATTTTTTTATATTCTTACTAAAATATAATAATATTAACTAATTTAAATTTGATTTAAATGCATATTTGTTACTTGATAATAACATGTCTAAAATGGACATTTTATTTCTCAAAAGCACTTTTTGACAGCAATGCTAAACACTCAAGTTTTAAACCAAACTTTTCAAAAGCACTTCTCAAAAGCACTTTTCCACAACACTTTTCAAAAGCACTTTTCAAAAGCATTGCCAAACTAGCCCTTATTCAAATTAAAAAATTCAACTTGACTCGAACTCACGACCACCAACTTCCAACATCGCAACGTGATGTTAACAGTGAGTAATGTCAAAACTTCGATATGCATGAAGTCGCAACGTGATTCATTGACCTGGCGACATCACAACGTGGAGATTGTGAAGTCGCGACTTCAGCCCGAAAATTTTAAAACTTTATAATTTGGTCCTAATTCATGTCAGGTTAACAAAAGACTTTTTGTAAGCTTGTATGGGACCCAGAAATGATTGTGATGCATATTAAGAATGTGAATGATACTTGTTTGCATATATGAATAATTAAATGTGGAATAATTGTTTGTAGTTGCTCCGACAACGAATGTTGTATTTTACAGCTCGAACCCGTCAACCAGGTCGGGTGAGGGGTGTTACAATTTAAGAGTATATATGTAAGGGTTCCTATGATTTGTTAGCCTCTATTTGTGGATCAAAATTCCAACAGCAGAAGCGTGATTGATGTGTGTGGGTTTTGACATAAAAGTTAGTTACCATAGATCCATTGTTTAGAAAATGGTGAAGGACATGATTGAAAGGAAGAATGAAGAAATAATGAAGTCAACGGATGAGAAAAGGCTCATCTATCATATCAGAAAAAAAAATCAAAAGAAAATAAAAAGAAGCAAGAGGAGAGAAAAAAACAAAAACAAAAAAAAAGTTTGTTAGGCTAATAATAAAGAGGCCCTTAGCTTTAGTTATAAGTCAAAGAAAATGTCACGTGTTAGTCACTTAATGGGCTAATGTGTCATATCATCAATCTGTTAATGGACTAACAAAATTTTTAATGACAGTAATTAATTTGAACAATTATCTTAATTAGAGTGACTAAATTAAGAAAAAAAATTAGAGTTACCAAAATAGAGCAAATCTTATTTTAGATTGACCTTGAGTGTAGTTTACCCAAGAAAAAAAGACAGAATGCCACATCCCGAAAATTGGGTTAAAAGAAATTAGGTTAATGAAACCAAGAGAGGTCACGTCCTGTCTTGGATTAAGGTTGTGAAAATTATGAAAAGTAATTTAATGTGGTTCAGTGGTTGTGTGTTCTATATGTGTGTGAAAGGTCTTAATTTAAATCCTATCTTTGGAAATTTTTTTAATTTTTAGCTCAATTCTTATCCCTGGTCCTTTGACTCAAATCTTATTACTATGCAAGTTATGAAAGAATAAGCTCACTGGTTCAATGGTAAGGCTTCAACTTACCCTTTAGTCTCGTGTTCAAGTCCTCGTGTGTACAAAGTGGAAATTGTTTTTATTTTGAACTATGAGGGAATCTGGTGGGTGGTTAATTAATGGGATTTAGTGGGATGTGGGTAGTTATGAAATTTTCCCAAATTATCTCTCCCACTTTCCACTCTCACATTTTTCTCTCTCCCCCTTCTCCATTTTTTTTCTTTTGTTTTCTCCTTCTTCTTTGATTTTTGCTTGCTATCGTTGCATTTTACGTTTAGGACCGGACGATGTGCGGGAGCTTGGATTGGTTTTACACTTAAGTTGGTTTGAATATTTTTAGTTAATTAAGTTTTTTTTCAGAATTTTGATTTTTGGACTAAGTTTTTAGTTTTGGTTTTTTTTTTTTTGGGCTTGGTTTTTTTGTCGGTATTTGATATTTTTAACGTAAAACTATAAAATCATACGAGTTAACAAAAATGAATTTCTGTTTTCAAAACTAAAACTCTGATAATTTCTCCGCTGCAAGATTAAGTAATCACTTAAGTATTTTCTGTAAATAAAATATATGGTTTTTAATACATGGTTGTCTTAATATTGAAAATGATTTTCCAATGTTAGTACTTTCAAAACACGCGACTTTGAATTTAAACTCTGGGTTTTAAATAAGCAATTTCGAACTTATGGGTTTTCAAATCATCTATGAGAGTTTTTGCCAAAATTTTATGTTTTCGAAACATGCACCGAGTTTGCTTAAAACAAAAGCTTTGAACGATTTGATGTAATTCCTCAGCATCCGATCATAACTTCTAGGTTGGGTTTGGGGTGTTACACAGAAAGAAAGAAAACAAAACAAGACTAAACGACTTATCTTGAATCCACCATGCACGATGCTTCAGGCATTGGTCCATCGATTAGAACGGTGAAAAAGATAAGCTTAATAAGAGGAGCAACATTCCATAAAATCAAATTGATCTGGTGGTTATTGACGGCATGGTGAGAGGCAACAATTAAGGTGCTTTCAAAAAAAAGAAAGAAAAAAAAAAGAGAAAAGGGAGTGTTTGACGACATTAAAGATCGTAGAAGCGATGGCGACAGTCAAAGTGTAGCAATAGAAACTTAAAAAAAAAAAAAAAAAAAAAAAAGCTAGTTTTTATTCAGGGATTTTGAAAAAAAAAAGAGTAAGAAGTAGAAAGAAGGGAGAAGAGAAGACAATCAATGACTAGAGACTGAAAGACAGTGTTGAAGATTGGATAGAGGCAACCACGACAACTAGAGTTTTGTTAGAAGAATAACAAGAAAAATAGGAGGAAGAGGAGGAGAAATGGTAAAAAAGGTGAGACAAAAAAAAAAAGAAATATAAGGAAAGAAACTTGGAATGAAAAAGAAAAGAGAAGAAAAATATAAAAATATAAAATAAATAAAGATATAAGTGGTGGGGCCCACTGTAAAAATCTTTGAAAAAAAAATTAAAGATATGGTATCCATGTAAGTATTTAAATATTTTCGTCTCGTTTTAACAGTTGGTAGACAGACTAAATTGTTATCAATTGATAACATTTATGACCTTTAAATAACAATTAAAATATTAGTAACTAAAACGTAAATCTAAACAAACATAAGGGACTAATTTTTGTAGTTTACCCTACATAAATAATTTAAAAAATACAAAAAATTACTTACAATTTAAATGTGAGGTGCATAATTGCAATGAAAATTCTTTGTGTTTTTGCCATTGATAAAAAGGTAAGTTTTTAAAGAATTGGTCCCAAACAAATTTTCTAATTTTTCTATTTATAATTCAATTTTATGTTTATAAATTTATATTTATCTTTTTTTTTTCTACAACATTTATACATGTAATATATTCAATATATTATATTCCAAATAATTTTTTACACACATTAAAACTAGTTATATAATCCTTACACCACCTCAACAAGCCTTACACATACCCTCTCTAGGTGAACCTTATATCAAGTGGACCTCTAATATTATGTAACTCCACAATGAACTCAGAGGACCTTTGCACAAGGTTACCTTTTTCAAAGCACGTGAGACCTGGTGCTTCTTGATTGCTCGATCTTCCTAAAATATCACACTATCAACATATAAGATTATATCGCCACCGTTACAAGAAGACAAGATATGACTTTGCTACTAATGAGATTCGAACATGTGACCTCCTTTGTCTCTCATATGTAAGCCCACTACACTAAAGAGATCATGTGAACACATAATCAAACACTAAGAACACTATTTCCTCTCCACTCTCTCCTCCTCAATCATTCTCTCAACCTTTCTTCCATTATCGAACACTTTGGCTCTTCGCCCAATCAGGGTGAACTATCATCATTACCACCATTTATTCCTTCTTATAGATTCTACACGTCAACAATAATCTATACTATTAATAAAGTCCCTGACTGAGTTGGTGTTACAAGTCATTCGGGCATCAACTCGATTAAAGAAATTACGTAAATATCTTTTTATAATAAAAATAAGTTATATTATTTGAGGGTACTTCAATATTCTAAGTTTAACAAAAACAAATAATAATATGCATATGGTAATATTTAAACTCATACCAACTAGATTAGTAAAATCTTAAATTTACCACTCAACCAAAACTTTATTTTATTATTTTTCATACGTTTTTATTTTAATGTTGTATATGTTTCATTTATTATTAATTAGTTTCAAACTATAATATCATTATTTATTATATATTATTTTCACATACACCATTATATTTTAAATATGTGGTCTCTAAATATATATGTGCATAATAAAATTTCTAGTAAGTAATAATATAGTAATAAAAAAATAAAAGGGTATTCTTGATAGATTATATAGAGAATGGTTGCTTCTAAAGAAAATGCTTCTCAATCAACTCAAAATGAATTTCCATATATATCCCTGGAATTAGCTATCCTATCTGGCCCGCATTAGAAAACCAATAATGAAAAAAAATATATAAAAAGGGTCCCACTGTAGATTTATTTATAAGCTAAGGGTCCGTTTGATAGGGGGAAATATTTTTCGGAAAATATTTTTTAGATTTTACGGTATTTTTTTTTGTTGGAAAATGAATTCCTATAGGAAAACATTTTCCAAAACACGGGTAAATCATTTCAGCCTTTCTGAAAAACGTCTTACCGATTTCTAAGGGGTAAGATATTTTCCACAGCTCCTCTCTTCACTCTCTTCACCCTAACGAAGAATTCCTCTTCGTTTGTCACCTCATCATCTTTGCCTCGTCTTCTCTGCTGGTTCACCTCTTCTCGTTAGCTTGCTAAAAAGTTACAGCCTCCTTTGTCACCTCTTCTCACGATTCATGGAAGTAAATTTCTACTCGCATTCTTGATTGCAAGCTCTAGGATTTAATTGTTAGGGGTTTTTACATGTTTGTATTAGTGTTCTTCTGCTTGAGTTTGGTTTGTAGTGGATGTGTTAGTTTCTGCAAGTTTTTGAAGCTGGATGTGTTAGGGGTTTCTGCATATAAAATTGTTCATCGATAAAATATATTTTTTTCTGCAAGTTTTTGTAGTGGATGAGTTGGTTTCTGCAAGTTTTTGATTTAATTTTTTTTAAAATTTTTCATTGATAAAATATATTTTTTGAAAGGAATGTAAAGTTAATGAAGACAACAAAAAACCAAAATCACATTCGAGCTCTCCCAGATCTTTCAGTTTTTCAAACGACCCAGAATTCAGGAACTTCTAAAGATTTTTATTTTAATTAAAAAAGAAATTTTGGTTTAGGCAAATGTGGCTGGTTTACTCTTTCTAGTCTGCTTGTGTTTGGCTACTCAAACAAATCTTTTTCCTTTTTTGTTTCTATTTCTGTTCTTTGGGTCCTTTTGTTCAGTGAAGAAGAACTCTCTCTCTCTCTCTATATAAAAGAGATATTTTTATTTTTTTTTAATATTTATTTTTGGGGTTGAAGAAAATATGCAGCAGGATCAGTTGAAGAAGGTTGGTTTCTTTTCTTTTTGGTATAAAATATGTTTTTTTTCTTTTATTTTTAAAGCTTTAGAATTTATAAGTTCTTTTGTGTTTGAAAGTGGAAAAGATTTTAACTTTTTGATTGTCTTGAGCATACATTGAAAATTTAAGGTTCTTCTTTCTTTCCCTTGTTTGAATAGAATGGATAAGGCTTTCGTGTTATGGATTCTAAGTTGATAATAATCCTTTGGAGGTGTTGTGCAAGGAGATAAATTGACATTCTTTTTTGTTAAGTTTTGGCATTAATTTTGGAACTGAGCTTAGAAAAGATCACTTTAAATTTTTTTCTTTTTTTGCTGAAATGAAGCAATTCTAGTGTAAAAGAGAAAGAGAAAAAAGAAAAAGACCTTGACTTGTACTTGATAAGTTATTAAATAAACTTGAAGTTTCAGAACTGTTAAAGCATGTTTCATTACCTGTGGTGTAGACAAGATATTCCATATTTTGGAAAGAGGAATTTAACTCTAAAAGAAGTGGTGGATTTTTAAATTCTTGAATTTAGTTTTGTTATTTCAAATTCTCTTTGAACTTGTTTTGGATTACTGTAAAGATGCTTTTGTTTTTTATATGATAAACACGAATAACGCTATTGGTTCTTTTCGATTTGGCTTTCTTCTTTAAGGTGATATTGGTTTCCTTTCTAGCTATGATTGGCAGCAAAAAATGAGTCTAGTCTCGATGGATTCCATGTTCGGTTTTTTACTATTAGAAATTGTCAAGCAAAGAGCAATATTTGGAATGTTCCCCTTAGGCAATGACTTTGGATCCATTTCCGAATGTCAATCTCTTTTTGCATCTTTAAATGCTATTAGAAGCTGTAGGAAGACTCTTGGTTTTGGGCTTTTGGCTTCATTTGAGCAACTTCTAGTTCAATGGATATCTTTTGCAGGTAGTCGAACAGATTTGTGTGCATTTGTAACGTCTTAAATGCAGTTCATTTATTGAGTTCTTGACAATGTCATACTCATGTTTCCAGGTCTTCATTCATTTTTAACATCAAGTCTATTTAGACCTTTACTTTTGAGTGAGATTCAGATTATCATTTCCTATTTGCTCTCTTTGTACCCTGTATACGAAGTTGTAATGGATCGATTCATTAAAATATTGTATATATTTATATTTATTGAAGTATTGGTACAAAGAAAGTAGCTTAATTTCTCAAAAAAAATTATTAATGCAATTATAATTAGCTTGATATGTATGTATGCACTTTAGTCATGATAACTTTTCATATATGTGATCTTATAAAAATCTTGCATCTTTTTTGTAGTGATCAAATATTTGTGTGGCATTATTTTGTGTAGATGGATCGTAATCAAGATCAAAATGTAATTTTCGGAGTCGTGGCTTCAGTTTTAGCTTTTGGGGCTCTTTGGATTAAAAAATTAAAAACTATGAAGGAAATTGCTTCTCACCCTCGTGTGAATCGAGATTATGAAAGAGAAAATTATATTAATAGTATTTTATATAGTGGTGATCAACATTGTATTGATGTGATAAGGATGAGACCGATCGCCTTTTCTAATTTGTGTGATATTCTTAGTAGGAATAATTTGTTACAATCATCTAAATCTGTCAATATTAGGGAGCAAGTAGTTATATTTTTACATATAATTGGTCATAATGTAAGGTTTCGAGTGATTGGATCTAGATATTATAGATCAACTAAGACAGTTCACCGTTACTTTAGGGTTGTATTGAGAGCTATTTTGAAATTGTATAAACTAGTTATTAAATTACCTGATGAGTCAACTCCTAGTGAAATCAGAAACAATCCAAGGTTTTATCCTTATTTTAAAGATTGTATTGGAGCATTAGATGGAACTCATATTCGTGCATCCGTTCCACTTAGCATTCAAGGAAGATTTCGTAGCCATAAAGGGGGGACGACACAAAATGTATTGGCTGTCATTACATTTCATTTGAAATTTTCCTATGTTCTAGCTAGTTAGGAAGGTGGTGCACATGATTCTCGTATTTTAAGTGATGCACTTTCATGCCCAAGAGGATTAAGAATTCCGGAAGGTAATAATTATAATTAAATACCAAATAGTTCTAGTAAGCTCATAATTTATTAGTATTAATTATGTTTTGTAAAATTGTAGGTAAATATTATATTGCTGATGCTGGATATGGCATCCGAACTGGATATATTACCCCATATCGTGGTGTCCGATATCATTTAAAAGAGTTTAGTGCTCGAGGGCCTGAAAATGCAAAGGAACTTTTTAATCTTCGTCATTCATCATTACGAATCACTGTTGAACGTGTTTTTGGGATTTTGAAGAAACGGTTTCGTGTATTAGATGCTGAACCATTTTGGAATTTTCAAACTCAAGTAGATATAGTTTTGGCTTGTTTTATCATTCATAATCATATAATGGGAGTTGATCCTAGTGATTTACTTAATCAAGGATTATACGAGGAGTCTGAGTCTGATTTGATAATACCAACTCTTACGGAGCGAGAAGAAAGAGAAGAAGCATGAGAATGGTCTGCTAAGAGAGACGAAATTGCACAAACTATGTGGACTGATTATATGGCTAGAAATATTAGGTAGGTTTAGGGCTTAGGGTTATTGTTTCTATGTTATGTATGTTTTAGTATTAAAACTTTTTTTTGTTAATGTTGGATGGATAATGATATTGAAATTTTAGTTTGTTGAATTTTGAAATTATTATGTCTTAAATTTGTTAGATATTGATTATGTTTTAAGCTTGTTAGATATTGAATTTATTATGTTTTAAGCTTGTTGGATATTGAAATGATTGACAATGACAATTATTAATGTAGAATGGGCAAGGGCGACAAAGAAGGGACCTCCAAGCAATTCAGGTGGACAAAACCGATGGAACATGTTTTTCTTGAAATTCTAGCAGAGGAGGCCGAGAAAGAAATAAGCCTTCTAATACTTTCAAAGCGCTTTCTATTAATCGAGTTGTTGTCGGGCTATTTCTGAAAGATTCCAAGTCCAATGCGATCACGAAGCATGTGGAAAAATCATTTGAGGATCAGTAAAAACCGAAGGCAGATTATATGCAAATTCAAGGTGAAAGTGGTTTTGGATGGGATGATAACATGAAAATGATCACATGTGATAGAGCGACATATGATGCAGCAGTGATGGTAATATATGTATATATATGTTAAGTATATTTCAATTGTTTTTTACTTGTTATTCTAATTGTGTATAATATCCAACAGGCACACAAGAAGTATGAACCATTTTTGAATAAAAGCATTGATCATTATGATGAAATGGCTTTGGTTGTTGGAAAAGATATGACAACAAGGAGTTTTGCCAGAACACTTGCTGACATAGATTTGGATGATGGTAACCAAGATTCAGTGCCTTTAGACTGCGACAATGAAGAGGTTGAAGAGGTAAGAACAAATGTATCTTCATCTTGCACATCCAAACGTAAAAAAAAAAAAAAATGTTCAAGAAAGTGTCGTTGATGAACAAATTAAATTTGTGGGTGAACAACTTGGCAAAATTGCTAATGCTTTGGAATAATTTATGTGGTGTAATATTAGTTATGCACTTGGAAAATGTTGTTATTATGTGGTGTACTACTAATTATGTATTTGGATAATATTATTTAATTTTTAGTATTAATTGTGGTTTGGAAGCTAATTTATAATTATTCAATCCTTTTTTTATTTTTAATACAATTACAAATAATTTATTTGACTTTAGTTGTTTTCAATTTATGACGGTTAATATTATATCTTTATAATTGAGTATTATTATATATTTAATTTGATTTATTTATTTATAAATAAATCATTTCAATATATGTAAAAATAATTTAAAATATAAAAATTTATTAATATGTATATAAATTTATTAATATATATGTAAAAACAACTTTTCCGGAAAATATTTTCAGAAAATTTGCCAAACAACAGAAAATATTTTACACAGATTCATCTAAACACTAGAACATATTTTCAGTAAATCATTTTCTAGAAAAGTAAATCAATTTCTAGAAATTATTTTCTAAAAATCATTTTACTGATAAATAAACAGACCCTAAATCGAACTGTGGCTCAATTTTTAAATTTATTTTCAGGCTTGTTTTTATCTGAATTTAAAAATTCAAAAAGTAATTTTTTATTAATATTAATATTAATTAAATAAAAATAGATTTTAATAAATAATAATATAAACTGAACCGAACAAATCCAAATTTAAATTTATCTCATCGGCCTTTGGTACCAACAATCATGTTAAGATGATCTGGAAATTCGCTGGCCTATCTCATTAGATGGGACCCACCCCTCATTAATCATTCTAAATCAAACAAAATTCCAAACCGATTTTACCAATACACCCTTTCCCTAATTTATAACTCTCTCTCTCTCTTAAGCGACACACACAGAGATAAAAAGAGGGAGGGAGGGAGAGAGAGAGAGCATTTCGATCACCGTGATGGCGGCGGCGGCTCATATAGATATAGAGCCAGCAATACCCGAAGAAGAAACGACGTCGAATTCCCTTATACGAAACACTCGTTGCTGCTTCTGTTTCCCTTGCTTCAGCTCCCGTCGTACGCCTGCCGTTGGCGTAGCCTTTTGGCAGCGGATAGGTTCGTCCCACGTCCAGTCCGATACCGGCTTCTGGTCCTCAAGTGTTAGAGCCTTCAAGAAGGTTCGAGAGTGGTCCGAGATCGTCGCCGGCCCCCGCTGGAAGACTTTTATCAGGAGATTCAACCGTAGCAAAAGTGGGAGCGGAATCGTCTCCGGCGGTAGGCATGGGCAATTCCGTTATGATCCTTTGAGTTACGCTTTGAATTTCGACGAAGGCCCGCGACAGAATGGTAATTTGGAAGACGATAATGATTTCGGTGCCTTTCGGGCTTTCTCAACCCGTTACGCTTCTGTTCCCGGTTCGGAGAAAACACCATTGGCGTAGATGACGCCGAATGGATCATGTACAGTGAACCGGTGACGTCACTACGGCGTGGCTTCTTCGTTTACTTTTATATGATAAGATGGCACATTGTAGGGTTATTTTTGCTTAATGGATAGGTGGGTGGGTTGGGGTGATAGTGAAAGGTGAAGATGAAGCGTGTGGGATTAAGATTGGATTTTGTATGTATTCATTTTTGGGCTTTTTCTGATTTTGGAGCTTTTAAGTTATTTCGTGTTTAATTTTCCTAATTATGTAAATATAAAATAGGTTTATATCTCAAAAATTCCTTCACAAAACTAAATTTCTTCTATTTAATTAATTAAAATAATCAATTAAATCCCTTTGATTTTCCCTATTAATCATTCAAATATATTGACAAACTAATCAGTTGATGATATGTGACAATTTTTTATTTAATCTAATAATCTTTTCATAAAAAATATTTAAAAAAATATATTAAAATTGATGTAAATTTATAAATATTATAAAAAATCTAATAAATTAATAAAATCATATTTAAAATTTTATAAAAACGTATAAATTTATTCAATTATTTTTTGGGAATTCTAATATTTTTTTAGTTTTAAATATTTTAAACAAGTTTTCTTAATTTTATAAAATTTTTAATAATTTATTAAGATTTTTATATTTTTTTATAATAGTTAGGGTTAAATAGTAATTTTCCCCTAAACTATACCTCGTTCCTCAATGCGGTACTGTAGTTTCTTATTTCTCAATTTAGTACAGTTTTATTCCGTCAACCACAGTAACGTGGCACAATACTTAATTAAAATTTTTTTTCCCCAAATTTTCTTTTTATTTCCATTTTATCTTTACATGGATGATGGATCAGTTTCCTTTTTAATGTTTTTACATTTTATGTATTCATCATCACCATGGGTAACAACACATCATCATTCATCAGTATCACCATTACCAAACCATATTTCTCTCTCTTTTATTTCTTCATCATCACCATCACAAACAACGCTTCATGCAAAAGCTGGAATTGAAAGAATAAGTCGATTTAAAGCATGGATTTAAATTCGACGACTGCAATGAATTTGTGTACACTATTTTTATGCTGGTTTAAAAATAATAAAATAGTTGCCGAAATCTTGGAATGGTCACCAGAATCTGGGATTTATCCCTGGAATCTGAAATTTTATGAATTTTCCGGAAAAATCGTGAATTTTCTGATGGGCGGAATTCATGCTTTGAACAACAAGAAATAAACTAAAAGGAAAGAAATAACAAGAGAAAACAATTTAAAAGAAAGGAAAGGGAAGAAATAAAAAGCTTTTAGATTTTTTTTTAATGAGAAAATTGTAGGATAATCAAAATTCGATTTGATTAGAAAAAATCGAAAAAAATTTTGAATATCGAGTTATTCGAATTATTCAAGTCAACTCAAATAAGTAATTCAAACTTCGAGTTCGAATCGAGTTGAATTTTACAATTTGAATAACTTGAATAATAGATTGGTATAAATACCCTTTTGGTTCCTGTCGAGTTTAAAAATGAACAAATTGATCTTTCTCTCAATAAAAATTACAAAAAAAATTCAAAATCATTTTCAAAAATTCAAAATAACTTTTAAAAGTCAAAATATTTATAAAAAATTCCAAATTTTATATTTTTTAAAAAAATAAAAAAATTCTAAAAAAATTCTAAAAAATATAAAAAGAAAGTTAAAAAATTTTAAAAAAAATTCTACAATAATAACTGTGGGACCTAAATAAGTTAATCAATGATTTAAGTTTATCATACTAAAATATTTTTTTTTATTTTACTTTGAAAAAAATTTCAAATATATATGGTTTCAAATTTATGTACTCTAACATGAAATTAATTATACTGTAACAAGATTTTAATTTGACATGTTTAATTTTTAATTTAACTCGAGTAATTTAACTTGATTCAACTCGACTCGATTTGAAAAAAAATTCAAATCAAGTTAGGATGATAAACTAAGTCTCGTCAACTCGAAAATGTTCTCTTGATTCGATCGAACGCTTACCTTAGAAAAAAAGAGAATAATCCACGTTAAAAGAAATAAAAAGGTTTCTAAAATTTTTTCTTCACAAAATAAAAAGTAATGAAATTTTGAAAATAATTATTTTATAATAAATATTGTCACATGTCGGTCGTTGATTGGTTCAACATTGCCACATCATTTTGTGTAACGAGATGGGTAAAGTGGTGGATGGAATAAAACCACAAGTACCAAATAGAGAAGAAAAAAAAAACATAGGTACATCATTGAGGAATAAGGTATAATTCAAGAGGCAAATCACTATTTAACCTTAATATTTATACGTTTTTATAATTTTTAATAATTTTAATAAGTATATATAAATTTTAATATTTTTAATATTTATAATTCTTTTTATGATTTTTTTAATATTCTTATGAGAAAATATTATATTAAACCACAAGCTGCTATATGTCACTATCTCTGATTGGTTCGTTAATTTATTTTAATGATCAATGTGAACAATGACGGGAACCATTAATAAAGAAACTTAATTAATTATTTTAATTAACAACAAAAACTAAATAAATACAAATTTAGTACAAAAGCTTAATTTATATTTTTTTTACATTTTCTTAACGATTTTTTAACATATAAACCTATAAAATAAGTATGAATTAAGCAATATTAGGGGCATTTGGTGCATTTTATGATTTCAACTCAACCTAATTTTAATGGAATGTGATGATGTTTTATGGTATACTTTCTCAAAGTATCAAAACCTCATAAACTTTATATAACTTTCAGAAGGATAAAACAATTCTTGAATGTGACATTTTTTTTTCTCTTTAGATTCCTTTTAACCTAAATTTATTTTCGAATTCGGATTTGGGTTTGATATTTAGTAATTCTTGTAAATGTGATTATCAATTAAAATTTCAAGAAAATTATGTCGATTCAGTTTTAGTTTAGTTGGCATTAGCAATATTGCTAATGCAAGAGAACATGGGTTTGAGTGTATTGAAGCACATTATCCTCTTATTTAAGGGTTGGGGAGGGATTATAGATAATTCTAAGCATTGTATCACAAAATAAAGACTAGAAATCGTGATACCATACTCATATGAAAGAAAGTACATAAAAAAAATTCAAGAAAATTAATATGTTTGTTTCATTTAATCACTTAGGATTGTAATTGCATCTTATAATAAATTGATGAAAGGGAATGAGTTGTTGGAAATAGAAAGCAACATTTTTTTTAAGTTGAACAAGTTTATGTAAAAAGCATGTTTATAAAAAAAATTGTATATAAATCATCATCTATCTTGGTTGTTGGTTTCAGCATTTGGTTGTTGAAATTAGAAATAAGGGTCCAAATAGCCCTTGAATTATTTCAAAAAAAAATAAAAATCAATTGAACTCTCGAACTAGCGAAATTTATAAAAAAAACTCTTTGATCGTCATTGGATGTTAACTGACTAATGTAGTCGTTAATGACGCTAGCGCGGTCATTAACAACATTGATGTGGTTGTTAACAGCCCTGATGTGGCAGTTAACGATGTTGATGTGGCTTTTCTAATGGAATTCACCAGTTTGAGAGCTCAATTGAGTATAAAAGGTTATAAGGAATTTAATTGATTTTTTTTTTGGAATAATTCTGGGGCTATTTAGACACTTTTTTCTTCAATTTATTTGAAGTAATAGTTTTTAGTTGTTTATTTAAAGATTTTATACAAAAATTTTAAAAGACAAAAAAATCATAATAATTTTTATTAGTTAGAAAAAAAGGTAAGGTTTTTTCAATTAAATTAATACCGAGTTAACTAGTACACCCATTAACCAACTTAACTTTATATACAACTTTAACCAAACTTGCAAATTAAATAAGGAAATCAATTTAACAACTTCAAAACCCTATATACATGCCACAAACCAAAATAAACAAATCAAAAGCTATCGAAACAGAAGCTTGATAGTGTGATCCTTAAAGTTGATTCGTCCGACTAGTTCCGCAAAACATTAACTACAGAAAAGAATAACAAACAGAGAAAGCTTAAATAGCTTAGTAAGTTCATAAATGAAATTCAAATTAACTTACCTCAACTAACAATGTAAAAACTAATATAGCTTAGATTAATTTAACTTGACAGACATGTATGAGAAATCACACGATTAATACAAGATTTGTTCCTCAAATAATTTATGCTCATTAACGGTTTAACCAAAGCCTTCGTATACATCACATAGACATTTCATTTCATCAATACCAAATAAAACGTTCAAACATGTTATTACTTTACTACAATCTTTTTAATGGATAATCATTGAAAATATCAAGTCATTTTGAGATTAATCGTAATTTTCATAGCCCGATGAACTATAACAACAAGACTTGGATATACAGGTTTTGCCAAAACACACTAGAGAGCATTGAAATGCTAACAGAGGCATCAAAATGCAATCCCGTACAAGCGCGCGTTTTAACTCTATTGGCATGCCAAACGTATCCTAATCGTTTTCTACGTTCAAACGAGCATTTTACCAAAATTCTTAACATTTATAAATCAGAGGCACTTTCATGATATCCGTACACAAGTTGTAAATCTGTTACATGTTAGGAATTAGTATGATTAACTATTAATCATGCGGAAAACTAAAAACCATGCCCAAGATCCATTATTTAACATGTAATGAACATAACAAGAAATAGTTAGAAATTATACCTTTGTCACGTGAATCCAATTCCCAAAGGTACACTTTAAGACGGAGGACCGGAAGCGAAGTCCCTCTATTGAAAATCCACCCCGCAATGATTCACGAACGTCCCGAGTACTAGCTCGTAGTTGTAAGAACGATTCCTAAAACTATCTTGTGTGCACAACTCTTTGTGTTTTGATCTAAGTGTATATCTCATACTAATGAGAAAAAAGCACTTAATAAATGAGAAAAATCTATCTCTTTATCTCTAACAAAAGGTAGAAAAAAAAAACTTTTCAGTTATACTAAGCAATCAATGCTAGAGCATTAGTGGGTATAATGACCCATTATTGAGGGAGTTACAAATCTCCCATAATGGCTAATAATAACACTTAAATAATCAAAAATTCCTTACATATATTATGTATATTTGACTGAAATTTCAGCTATGATTAAGCCTCATAAACACCACTAATGAGCATTACTAAGGGGTGTTACATAACATTTATATACATCCCTTTTAATACACCATACACTTAGTCTAATTAAACTCTTTTAATTAGATACTTACATATTATCTAGTCCAAATTGGACTAATGTACACAATAATTAGTCTTAACTAATTTCACACACAAAATGATATTCACATTGCATTAGGTGTGACCCAATAGGATTAATCGATATTGAGCTCGGACCGTTATCAAATAACGCTCCGGTGACATTTAGAGGTTTCTAGTAAAACATAAACATTACCCAAATCGATTAACTTAACGTCTCATAGTACACCTACAAGTAACGTATTATAACTTAGTAAAATATCCACTTAATTATTGAACATTTTTAACAATCTCCCACTTGTTCAAGAAACAAGTATAATAGTGCTATAGGACGTCTCCCACTAGCTCAACTTGTTTCAACAAGTTGTGAATCTAAAATCCTTGTCAATTACTATCTCATTTAGACATAAGGTAAGAAATTCATCATCCTTATATAGTCTAAACATTTCTCGAATTCTAAGACGAATCGGAAAGACAAATGATTATCCCCATAATCCATTTGAGCATGGCCATGTATTTATGATTCCGACTCTCAGAGTGGCTCGAGATATAAACCCTAAAGAAGGTTTGACAATCCCATCTTGTCCCTCCTCTATCTCATCATGTAATTCATAACACTCCAGAGCATAGCCTTTATAGTCCCCTTTTACGGCATGACATTTGACTATGTCAAGGAATATTAATTCTCACATACGTAATCGGTGAGAAACTCAGTCAAAGGATTCTATTTACTAGTCATTTTGAGTTATTCTTATGACAACATGTTCTTAAAGAATACTTAAAATGGGTCATGTCCAAATAGAAATACTCCTATTCCTATCAACGTGATTAACTAGACATCCAATGTCCCTATGATTTATGAACGAGATCATCAGCTAATCAACATTCTAACCATTAAGGGTAATTAGCGTCCATCTCAATTACACAGTTAGGGACAAAAATGTAATCTAAGTTATCTAGTTCACATTATAGGGTTCAATTACTAGATCAAATCTAATAACCTATATAGAAATTCTAGAATACATTTTGGACATTACTTGACTCTAAACCACAATCAAGTAATAATAAAGTTCTCAACTTTTATAGATAATCATAAAATGTATATTACATTCCAACAAGTATCCAATATACTAAAACATACAACTTATTCAAAGAATAAGTCTAATTCCCATCTCTCTACGTGCAACTCATGCTGTCTTTGAGACAATGGTTTAGTCAACGGATCCGCTACATTATAATCCGTGTCAATCTCACATACTTTCACGCCGCCCCGCCTATGATCTCTCGTATCAAATGAAACTTCCGAGCACATGTTTAGATTTCGATGCGCTTCAGGCTCCTTTGCTTGGACAATTGCGCCATCATTATCACATAATAATCGAATTGGTCCAAAGAACACCGGGACCACCAAGCTCGTAAATGAAGTTCCTTATCCAAATCGCTTCCTTTGTTGCCTTGAGACGCAGCAATGTACTCTGCTTCGGTTGTAGAATCTGCAATCGTGCTTTGCTTGGAACTCTTCCAACTAACAGCACCTCCATTCAGAGTAAAGATGTAACCCGACTGAGATCGAAAGTCATCTTTATCTGTCTGAAAACTAGCATCTGTGTAACCCTTTACACATAGCTCAGGCATCCCTCCAAAAACCAAGAACTTTTCCTTAGTTCTGTTAAGATACTTCAGGATGTTCTTGACGGCCTTCTAATGGTCAATACCAGACAGGATCGAATCGCTCGTCATACTCAAAGCACATGAGACATCGGCCTAGTACAAATCATGGCATACATGATAGAGCCTATAGTCAAAGCATATGGAACTCTACTAATCTTTTCTAGCTCATCAGGAGTCAAGAGACTCTGCTTCTTGCTAAGATAAGTGCCATGTGACATGGGTAGGTAACCTCTCTTAGAGTTTACCATGTTGAACCTTTCAAGAACCTTATCAATATAAGTTCTCGACTCGATCCAATCATCCGTTTTGATCTATCCCTATAGATACGGATGCCCAAAATGTACCTTGTGCCTCTCCAAGGTCTTTCATAGAGAAACAACTACTTAGCCAAGCCTTTACAGAGACTTGAGCATCGGCACATTGTTTCCTACGATTAGAATGTCATCCACATACAATACTAGAAAACAAATAGAACTCCCACTAACTTTCTTGTATACACAATACTCCTCAGGGTTCCTGATGAAACCAAACTATTTGATTGCATCATCAAAATGAATATTCCAATCATGGGATGCTTGCTTGACCCATAAATGGATTTAAGAAGCTGCATACCTTCCTAGGGCAACTAGGATCTACAAAACCCTCAGGTTGTGTCATATACACCTCCTCT
This sequence comes from Gossypium sturtianum, assembly GCA_025698515.1. Taxonomy (NCBI): domain Eukaryota; kingdom Viridiplantae; phylum Streptophyta; class Magnoliopsida; order Malvales; family Malvaceae; genus Gossypium; species Gossypium sturtianum. The sequence continues at coordinate 20,584,862 of CM046951.1, forward strand.
TCTAAATACCCATTTAGAAATGCGGTTTTGACATCCATTTGCCAAATCTCGTAGTCGTAATACGAGGCTATCGCTAGGATAATCCGAATGGATTTAAGCATGGCTATCGACGAGAAGGTTTCGTCATAGTCAATACCATGAACTTGCCTAAAACCTTTTGCAACCAGTCTAGCCTTATAGACAACTGCTTTGCCTTCCATGTCAGTCTTTATTTTATAAATCCACTTGCACTCGATAGGTCTAGCACCTTCGGGCAAGTCAAACAAGTTCCAAACTTGCTTGTCGTACATGGATTCCATTTTAGATTTCATGGCTCCAAGCCATTTGTCGGAATCTGAACTCTCCATAGCTGCCTTGTAGGTAGTAGGTTCCTCTTTATCTAATAAGAGGATTTCATGACTTTCATGAACTAAGTAACCCTCTAAAGGATCTCTCCTAGGAGGTTTACTTGCCCTACTACTCCTACGAATAGGGACATCCACAACTGGAGGAGTTACCTCTTCCTCAGCTCCTATTAAAGAAGCGATCTCTACTCCCACTCCTACTGTAGAAGTGTTTTGTGGTTGCTCATCTTGAGGAACAACTTCTTCAAGATGAATATTTCTCCCACTTGACTTTTCAGAAAGACACTCTCTTTCTAAAAAGACACATTCGCGATACACAAACACTTTCTGCTCGCTAGGGTTGTAGAAGTAATACCCTTTAGTCTCCTTTGGGTAACCTACAAAGAAGACCTTATCGGATCTGGGTTCAAGCTTGTTCGGTTGTAAACGTTTTACATAAGCTTAACAACCCCAAACCCTAAGAAAAGACAACTTAGGAACCTTTCCTGTCCATAACTCATATGGAGTCTTCTCAACAGCTTTAGATGGAGTACGGTTAAGAACATGAGCAGTGGTAATAAGTGCAAAACCCCAGAAGGAAACTGGAAGATCGACTAAACTCATCATAGACTGAACCATATCTAATAAAGTTCGGTTCCTCCTTTCGGACACGCCATTCAGCTGAGGCGTTCCTGGAGAAGACCATTGTGAAACTATTCCACAACTCCTAAGATGATCAATAAATTCTTGACTCAGATATTCGCCACCTCGATCAGATCTTAGTGCCTTAATCGTCTTGCTAAGCTGATTCTGTACTTCATATTAAAACTCTTTGAACTTTTCAAAAGCTTCAGACTTATGTTTCATTAAGTAGACATAACCATATCTACTTAAATCATCAAGAAAAAAAGTAATAAAGCACGCATACCCTCCCGAGCCAAGATATTCATTGGGCCACATACATCGAATGTATGATTCCCAACAAATCTTTAGCCCTTTCACTAGTTCCAGTAAATGGTGACTTAGTCATTTTGCCACTTAAACAAGATTCACAAGTCTCATATGACTCAAAGTCAAATGAGTCTAATAATCCATCCTTGTGGAGTTTTAGAATGCGTTTCTCGTTTATGTGTCCTAAACGACAATGCCAAAGGTATGTTTTGTTTGAATCTTTTGATTTTAGTCGTTTCGCATTGTCTACATGATAGTTTGTTTTGTCCAAGTTAAGTAAGTAAAGACCATTCATGCAATGGGCAACTCCATAACAAATGTCACTTTTGTAAATAGAAAAAGAACCATTCTTTATTACAAAAGTAAAACCTTCAGAATCAAGACAAGAAATGGAAATTAAATTTCTATTAATTGAAGGAACATGATAACAATTATTGAGTTCCAAATACAATCCAGAAGGTAAAGACAAAACATAATTTCCTACGGCTAGTGCAGCTACTTTAGCTCCATTTCCAACGCGTAGGTCCACTTCGCCCTTCGCAAGGTCCCTCTTATTCTGTAGTCCCTGTACATTTGAACAAATGTGAGAACCACATCCGGTATCCAATACCCATGAATTAGAGGAAGCAAAGTTAATTTCTATCACATAGATACCTGAGGTAGTTGCGACATTTCCCTCCTTCTTGTCCTTTAAGTACTTAGGACAATTCCTTTTCCAATGCCCCTTTTTCTTGCAATAGAAACATTCTTGGTTCGGAGTGGCTCCAGGCTTAGTCTTGGCCTTGGCAACAACCTTTCCCTTGCCTTGACTAGTAGAAGGCTTCTTTGCCTTGGCCTTCTTCTTGAAGGCACCCTTCGCCTTCCTCACCATAAGAACATCCTTCTTAGGCTCGGGAGGATGAGTCCGTTCAGCAGTCTGGAGTAATCCATGAAGTTCACCCATGCTCTTATTAAGAGAGTTCATATGGTAATTTTGAATAAAATTACCAAAACCATCATGGAGTGATTGAAGAATCAAGTCAACGGCTAACTCTTCACCAATCTCAACCCCAAGGCGTTGCAAGTTCTCAATATGACTCTTCATTTTGAGAACGTGCGGTCCAACTGGATCGCCTTTCTTGAGTTGGCTGGCCAGAGTGGCTTTGAGTTCTTCAAAGCGCTCAACTCTAGCATGTTTCCCAAACATGGCTTGGAGTTGAGCCATAATGTCAAAAGCATCCTTGTCCTCGAATTGTTTTTGCAAATCGGGGACCATGGATGCCAACATCAAACATGTGACATCATTAGATTTCTCTAGTGCGGATTCATAATCCGCTTTTGTTTGATTAGACTCAGTAAGGGTGGGCTTTTCGGGAATAGGAATATCAAGCACCTCTAGCTTGTGCTCATGCCTAAGAACTATTCTTAGGTTTCGTGACCAGTCAATAAAGTTCAATCCATTCAATTTGTCCTTTTCTAGTATAGACCTAATGCCGAAACTAGAAACATTGTTTGAAGAGTTGTTTGCCATCTACAAAATAAGTAATAAAAGCATATGAAATTATATTTATATGATTATCTTGAATAAATCCAATTTATTCCACTAAATTAATATAAAATATCCCTTATTAATCTAGTGACACCAAGACCCACTCCCATTAATTTTAAGCAAGCTTTGGCTTGACACCTAAAACTAGTGATTGTGAGCAAAGAACTCTTTCTTAATAATCTAATTATCCTTGGTTTGACTAACTAGATAACCCTTTATCTAAAAGTCACTTGCCTCTAAGTGCCAACCCTTGACCTACTTAGTTGAGTTTAACCATTTTTTCACCTACTACTTATTTTAGGATAAAAAGTGGGCACCTCGCTTTGGCGAAACCTACCCAACTAATGATATTAAGCTTCGTAGTGTTACTAAGTGGAAAGGCAAAATACTCAATATTATTTAGGGACCTAGGTTGTTTTTATAAACTCTAACCATTATGTGAACTATGTGAGTTTGAGTCATAAACTAACAACCTAAACATGCAATCATTCAAATAAACATCCATCCAATGCAAAAATTTAAATGAAAGCAAATTAAAGAGTTTAGTTCCTAGTATGGCCCTTACACCTAATAGATCACATCTATTACATAAAATCTTGAGTCATTACATTTCTTGGCTTGACTTGAATCTCCATTCTTAGCCACCATCTCCATGTTTGACCATCACATTTGATGCTTGATCACCATCTTTGTTGATTACAATATTTTATATTTTGAAATAAAATAAACTAAATAACTAAATTTATTTAATTATTACATTTAAAATGATAGTATGCAAACCGTAAACCATGGGCCATACTAGTTACCTCAAAAAAAAAATTGCAAAACAGTTATACATCCACCCACTTGATATCTTCAAGTGGCCCATACAATTTAAACAATTTAAAATATAAAATTTACATAAACAATATATAAATTAATTACCATGAATAATAATCTAATTTTTATATATTTTTTTAATTTGCATTTAAAAACAATTGAATCAAAAACCAATTGAAATTAAGAGAACTATCTTTTCTCTTGAATTATCTCACGCAAAGACAACAAAGTCCAACTCTTGGCCTTCCTTTTGCTTGCATAGAAACTCCTTTCTAACAAAAGAATACTGTAAATCAACAGAAAAGACATTCTTTTCCTTAACTCACTGTGACATGCCAACCATTTGACACAAGCAACTAACCATTTGACTCTTGCCATCACACGCATGAGTACAACAACAAAATCAACATTAAGAGACTTGATCTTGTTGTCATTTCAGTATCGAAAAGCTAAATAATATCAAATTCTAACAATTTGCTAATTAAATAAAATTCTTAAAATTTGGTTAACTGTTAACCAAAATTCTTAGAAATTTAATTAACCATATTATTTAGACAATATATATAGGAAATTACTAAAACAATTCTAAATTACAAAGTTCAAAACTTTGTGATTAAAATCAATTTTAATAACCCCTCCTTAAAGTTCTTAACTTTGTTAGCAAATTAAAATAAAACATGGAATTACACTCTTACATATTGATATGCAAAATGACTAAATTATGTCCAAAAACATGCCAAATAATTTAGGACTGATACCACTGTTAGGAATTAGTATGATTAACTATTAATCATGCGGAAAACTAAAAACCATGCCCAAGATCCATTATTTAACATGTAATGAACATAACAAGAAATAGTTAGAAATTATACCTTTGTCACGTGAATCCAATTCCCAAAGGTACACTTTAAGACGGAGGATCGCAAGCGAAGTCCCTCTATTGAAAATCCACCCCGCAATGTTCACGAACGTCCCGAGTACTAGCTCGTAGTTGTAGGAACGATTCCTAAAACTATCTTGTGTGCACAACTCTTTGTGTTTTGATCTAAGTGTATATATCATACTAATGAGAAAAAAGCACTTAATAAATGAGAAAAATCTATCTCTTTATCTCTAACAAAAGGTAGAAAAAAAAAACTTTTCAGTTATACTAAGCAATCAATGCTAGAGCATTAGTGGGTATAATGACCCATTATTGAGGGAGTTACAAATCTCCCATAATAGCCCCAATAATAACACTTAAATAACTGAAAATTTTGCCCATATCTTATGTATATTTGACTGAAATTTTAGCTATGATTAAGCCTCATAAACACCACTAATGAGCATTACTAAGGGGTGTTACATAACATTTATATACATCCCTTTAATACACCATACACTTAGTCTAATTAAACTCTTTTAATTAGATACTTACATATTATCTAGTCCAAATGGGACTAATGTACACAATAATTAGTCTTAACTAATTTCACACACAAAATGATATTCACATTGCATTAGGTGTGACCCAATAGGATTAATCGATATTGAGCTCGGACCGTTATCAAATAACGCTCCGGTGACATTTAGAGGTTTCTAGTAAAACATAAACATTACCCAAATCGATTAACTTAACGTCTCATAGTACACCTACAAGTAACGTATTATAACTTAGTAAAATGTCCACTTGATTATTGAACATTTTTAACATTACATTCATTCCACGATCATATAACTCATATTTCACAATCATTCATCAATTTCCAATTAAATACTATATCTCACCTTATACTTAACTGTAAACAATTTAGTTTTACAATCCAATGTCAAATATTCAACCACATCTCAATTTTAAACTAATTCAAATTATCATAAATTATAAATATATATACATTCATCTATACTATGAACTTACCTAAGATATGCTATCGATTGACTTGTAGGTACTAATTCGCGATTTTCCCTTTTCCTCGGTTATCCTTCATACGGTTCAATTCTTCAATATAATGATTAAATTCAATTTATCAAATTCAAATACATTGTCAAACTTACTTCTATGCATGTGACCTTTAAATTTCATTTTACAATTTTTCCCTAAACTTTTATACTTTATTCAATTTAGTCATTAACACCAAAACTATTTAAATTGTCACATTTAACCCCAAAAACTCTCAACCGAATTTATTACTACTCCAAAACAGCCCACACATGCTGATATTTTGCAAGAAAAACATGACATAATTAATTTATTTTCAATTTAATCCCTAAACATTAAAACTATATAAAATCACTTTACAAACTAGCCTAAAATCATCGTCAAACTTCAAACCAAACCATTTACCACTAAAAAGCATAAAAAATTTCAATGGTGAATTTTCAAAACATTGATAAAATCAAAAATTAGTCCTTGGGCTAGATAAACCAAGTTACAACGATTCCAAAAACATAAAATTTACGAGAACCAAACTCAAAACGAACTTATATGCAAGAGATTATCAATGGCCGAACCTTCAAATCCCTTCAATGGTGTTTTATTTTCTATTTTCGATGGAAAAATTGTTAAGGAAGGTGATGACTTCTTTATTTTTCTTTAATTTATTATAATATTAACCTAATTACAATTTTACCCTTAATGTTTTCATCCAAACAAACTAATTTCTAACCTTTAACCGTCCATTAACACAAACAATGGTATTATTGGGTTATAAATCCATCCACTTATAATAATTAAGCCATTTAGTCCGCAAAATTCAATAGCAATTAAGTTTTACACCTTTTTATGATTTAGTCCTTTTTTCTTTAATTAACTAGTCAAACAATAAAATTTCTGAATTGTACATTCACACGCCAATCTAATAACTTTGTAAATATTTAATAAAAATATTTACGAATCAATTTAAAGAAACGAGGTCCTGATATCCCATTTTCCAAAACCACTTGACTTTCGAGACAAACTACTTATACTTAACTATTTGTTTAATTAGCAAAATTTAATCCAATCAAAGTTCATTATATACTATACTTGACCCATATAAATAAAATAATAAGATTTACAGACTCATTAGTCAGATTTATGGTTCCAAAACCACTGTTTCTAACACCACTGAAAACAACTAGTATCATTACGAAATTTCTTTGATAGAGAAGTCTGATCTAATTTAGCCGACCCTCTTTTACTAAAATCTTGAGATCTCATATCTGATTGTCTTTTATATTTACAAATCTCTTTCATTTTCTGTGCACGCTCTGACAGTTCCACAAATTACCATAATTTCGAAGCTCTTTCCAACATTCAAATTTCATCATTTAATCCATCTTCAAAACGAATACACATCTCCTCTTCAGATGACACAATATTTCGAGCCTATTTCCTTGCTTCAACTCAATGAACTCTTTCTTTTTCTTATATAAGTACAGACGACCAACATATTTCTTTTTGAACTCAGATAGAAAGAAATCTCAATTAATCTGATCATTCGGAACCATAGCTGTCAACGTACGCCACCAGAAGTATGTTTCATCTTTCAATAATTAAATAGGAAATTTCAGGTTGTCCTCAGGTGAACACATTAATTATACAATAACTCTTTGTGTATTCTCAAGCCAGTATTTAGCTCTAGTAGGATCATCGTGAACTTTACTCCTACATTCTTCAGCCCCTACACTTACGAATTTTATCAATAGAAGGGCAATGGACCATTGTTGGTGTAGGGTTTTGGGGACATAGAGGTGCCGGATGGGGCACAGTCGGGGGTGGAGGTTGCGGAGCCACAGGGTTGGCTCTCATAAAATTGCTATACCACTGGTTCAACGTACCTTAAAAAACACTTTTCATTTCACTATCAAATGATTGCAGAACTAACACACTTTAACTTGCTTCTTGATCAGAAACTTGAATATTACTTTTAGCTTCATTCACTACGTCACGATTTGATTTGGCCGACATCTTGTATCTATAAGAAAAATAGAATCAGAACGAATTAAAAGCATCACACTATCACATGTATGTATGGCATGTATATTCTAGACTCAATACGTGTTACATTAGTCCTAGAATCGACTAAATCGTAGCTCTAATGCCTCTAGATGTTATACCCGATCCGGTCGCTCAACCCAAGCTATAAGGTGTTACGATAATAAACTTTCATAAAAGCATTTAATAATGATCAAATGATTCACTATGAATCATTTCCATGCTAATTAATCCTTTTAGGACCTAAATCAAGCTTACGAAACATTTAAAACAAACCGGGATCAAATTTGGGTTAAATTGAAACTTTTACAAAAACTTAAGTAAAATGTGTAAACAGGGGTCACACGGCCATGTGGAAAGACCAGCCTGTGTGGCTACTCCATATGTTCCTATTCCCAGATCGTGTACAATTCGAATAAAAGGTCACACGGTTGTATAACCAGGTCATGTAACTCTCTGAAACCGTGTGAACAATCCTGCACCAAAATTAAAGAACCACAAGACTATGTCATAAGACCGTTTAGGGGACACTGCCATGTGGCAGACCGTGTCATAGGCCGTGTGTGCCCAAAAACACCTTTAAACACAAGCCATTTCACTCAAATTTTCTTAGGATCCAAGCCATTCATTAACCTACATGCAAACCTATTCAAAATATGTCAAAACATGCCAAATTATTCCAATTCACAAACAACCTAAGTGCCTAACCAATATGCCTTCATTGGCACCAAAATTTAAACATAAACATCAATCCATCAAATAAAAGCGATATTCAATATGTTAGTCTCATTCAAACATCAATAAAGTACCAAATACCACATGCCACATCCATTCAATTATACCACTGATAAACATAAAAGTAACATATTTTTAATCCCATTCTTGATGCGTTTTTTGGATGATTAATTATGTAGATTAGTGAATTTGGTGCTCCTAATCCTTTAAATTCACGTCTTTATACTTAGGAGAGCATTTGGGAGCAAAAGGAGCAAAAAACAAGCCAAAATCAGACAAATAGAGCTATTTCTAGGATCCACACGGCCTGGGCATTTCCACACGCCCATGTATCGCACCTTGCTTCCCAAATACGCAGAAAAACCCAATTTTTAGGCTTTCTGAGCATTCTAAAGTCTATAAATACCAATTAGAAGATCTAAGAAGGCACACAGAGAAGATCGAAGAAAAGACTCGAAGAATGCCATCGGAATCAACTCGGAAGCGGATCTCCTTCAAGATCAAAGATCTCTATTTAATTTCCTTCGAAGTTTTATTGAGTTTCTTTATGTCTTGTTGTTATCCTAACTTTGAGATGTTTCTATTCAGGATTATGAACTAAATTCCCTAGATACCTAGGGAAGATGGAACCTATGATGAATCTTATTATTTGATTTCTGATTTATGCGATAATACTTGATTCTTGTTTTCAATTATGTATGCTTATTTCTTGTTTTAATATTTTTGAGATATTAATTCATGTTTAATGTGCTTATTTCAGTGGAGCAAAAGCCCCTGTTTAAGAGTAGATCTAGCATAATTGAGTGGAGTTGCATGCAATACTAGAAATAGGACGACATAAATCTACCGGATTAGAGTCAAATCTAATAGGGGAATCCATAGATCGAGTTAATGCGACAATAGGGGTTTTAATTAGAAAGAGATTTTAATTAATCAACCTAGAGTTAGTTGTTCTTACTCTCGAAAGAGATATTCACATAATTTAGGGATTTCTACGGATCAAGACACAGGTGAATAAATCGTTTAATTCAGATTCATAATAATAGGTGAAGTCTAGGTGGATTCTTTCCTGGGTATTTTCTATCTCATTGGTTATCTTCGACTATTTTCCTATTTCATTCTCTGTTGCATTTTTAGTTAGATTAGTTCAGTAATTTTAGATTAAAAATAATCACTCCAATTTGTCGGCTAAATAATAGAAACACGGTAATTACTAGTACTTTTAGTCCTCGTGGATACGATATTCCCTACTCACCATAACTATACTATTGTTCGATAGGTGCGCTTGCCTTAGTCGTATTTATAGTTAGTTTAGTGACCATCAAGTTTTTGGCGCCGTTGTCGGGGACAAAAATATTAGGAACACTTGATTTTTATTAATTTAGCCATTTATTTTTATTGAATTTTATTTTTGTTTTTAGTTTAATTTTTGTTTTACAATTTTTCTTTTATTTGCTTCTGGCAGGTTTCTTTAGTTTATGACTAGAAGAAACCCGTCGGGACCATTATTATTTGACATTGAGATTGAAAGTACAGCTCGCAAAAATTGTAGAGAAGCAATGATAGTCGACGGAGTATAGTAGACGAGCAAGAGGACGTTATTATTATTACAGAGGAGATGGATGATAATCAGAATAATCAGCTACCTCCTGCAATTGCTGCAAATCTAGATCCCGTTCCTCGAACTATGTACGATTATGCCAAGCCCACTCTAATTGGGCCTTAATCGAGTATTGTGAGACCCACCATTGTTGCGAATAATTTTGAACTGAAGCCGAACACTATTCAAATGGTACAACAATTTCTTCAGTTTGATGGTTTGCAAGACAAGATCCAAATACTCATTTGGCTAATTTTCTGGAAGTCTGTGATACTTTCAAGATAAATGACGTTTCTAACGACACCATTCGCCTACGGTTATTCCCTTTCTTATTGAGGAATAAAGCTAAACAGTGGTTGAATTCTTTACCATGAGGTTCTATCACTACATGGGATCAAATGACCGAGAAATTCCTACTGCAGTACTTCCCACCGGCTATGACAGCCAAGTTGAGGAATGATATCTCTTCCTTCGTTCATATCGACTTAAAAAACCTTATATGATGCATGGGAGAGGTATAAGGACTTACTAAGACGATGCCCTCACCATGGGTTACCTCTATGGCTACAGCTTCAAACCTTCTACAACGGTTTGAATCCCTCAACTAGGTAGTTGATCGATGCAGCAGCCGGTGGAACTCTGAACAATAAAACACCTGAAGCGGCTTATGAGTTTATAAAGAAGATGGCATTGAATAATTATCAGTGGCAAATCATGAGGACAAAGCTGATGAAAGCAGCCGGTGTTTTTAACTTAGATACGGTCACCATGTTATCGAATCAGGTAGAACTTTTAAATAAGAAAATTGATAGTTTATGTATTTCTACGCAGGTACATCCTGTGATGCAGTGCGATACGAATTGATGAGTAATGAACAATCCAGAATATTTACCCTACGGTCCTAGCACAAGGAACGAACAAATCAACTATAAGCCCTATTTTTTAATGATTTTTATGTTTTTGAAGTTGTTTTAGCTTAATCTAGCTAGCCCGAGGATCAATTTGTAAAATTGTTAAGGGTTGAGGGTTATGCAATGAATTTTCTTGTGTCATTCTTGATGTTAAATGGTAGATTATAAGTCTTCGCTTATAAATAAACAAATTTTGTAAAATGATTTTTGATGAAATTTGCATTTAGGGATTGATTTGTAAAAATAATAAAAGTTCATGTTAAATTTATGAAATGATGATTAGTATGGGTTGGTTTAAGTCCCTAGAGAATTTGGTTAGCTTGAATGAAGGATTAAAATGCTAATATTTCAATTTATGAGCTTAAGGACTAAATTGTGAAAAGTTAAAATGTTGGAGGCAAAATAGTAAACTTGCATAAATATGAAATATGGACTAAATTGAATACTAGGGGTATTAAACGGATTGAGTTTGTATATTTAGATCAAGGTAGATCACATACGGATTTAGATTGAGGAAAAGCTAAAGCCTCAAATTAGTTCGACTTCGTTTCTACGTCGTAGTCGTTGAGGTAAGTTCGTGTGAACAATTATCGTTCTAATGTTATTTAAAATTATATATTAATATGTTATTTATCATGTAATTTAATGATGTATATCCAAAACAACGATATGACGGTTATCGAGTCTCGATTGAACCTTAGGAATTCGTAGGATACAAATGACATGTCATTAGGGATTTCATGTTTCGAGTGCTAGTCTTGAATGTCCTACCGGTGGCTAAGGTCCTGCATTTGTTGCGGATACTCCATAGCTCGTGTGAGTAGCATCGTGTAGCTTGCATTCTGACTCACAACTCGTGTGAGCAGGCCCATTTCAGACCTCGTGTGGGCAATGATGTAAGGGAAAGGTTACGGTTATATGTTTAAGCACACTTTGTGTGAGCTTTCTTGAGTATGCGATGATATTCTAGATGGTTCAATGGGCAAGAAAAGATATTGAAATGGTAAGTTTCCAAATGGAATTATGCATATGCTTATGAAAAGAGGAATGAACAAATGATGTATGTTCATACGGAAATGACTTATCCTAAGTTTAATCCAAGTGAGTTATGTATAAATGCACTAACTTGTGTATTGATAATGATGCATAGGCTTGTGCCAAGCTTGTGGTTTGGGTTACAGTATGCTTACACTTAATGTTATATAAATGAAATGGTAAGTTATGTGTCATGTTGTATGAACTTACTAAGCATTATGTGCTTACGTTGGTTATTTTCTATGTTTATAGATTATCGAAAGCTCGATCGATTTGGAAGCTCGTCGGAGATCTATCACAGTATCTAGCATAAATATTGTTAGATTTTGATGTTTTGGCCAAGGTTATAATGGCATGTATAGGTGGACTTATAATGGTGTTTAGTTGAATGTTTAGTTGATGGTTTGGTATGTACAAGTTACGTAAGTTAACTATGTTGGTACATTTGATGCCTTATTTGTTTATGTCATTGTGACTATATCATGTTGCATGTTTTGAATGGCTCAAATGACATGTTTTGTGATGGAATAGTAATGGTTAAGTTGTGGCATGTTTGGTAATTTTTGGAACTAGCTGTGGATGAATGAAAAGTTGTAAAATATGCATGTTTAGGTAAGTCTTAATGGTTGCATTTGAGGTGCCTTTGAATAGCATGTTGGTTAGTTGAATTAGGACTTAGGGAATGGTCATTATATGTATGTTTTGATAGGGTTTTGAAGCCTTGATTAAGTGCACAAAATACCTAAAGGTTTATGCATGAATTGTTGTTGGGAATGGCTTGTTTTGGGTGAATTTTAGGTCCACACGGCCTGAGACACAGGCGTAAAATTATGCTTTTGCCCCTAAAGTTTCACATATTTACACTTTTTCCCCTAGGCTCGTAATATGATTTTTATTCAATTTCCTTGTATTTTAAGCCTAGCCAAACTATTTTCATAACTATAGCAATCCACAATTTCCATTTATTCACACACTTACACACATTTTACAACTTTTTACAAACTAGTCATTTTTGACAATTTCACCGAAAATCACTTAGTAAAAGTCATTTATTACACACCGAGCATTCATATTCAACCATTGAACATCAAAACACAAGCATTTCTCATATGGGTAAATTTTCAAACATCAACCCTAGCTCAAATAAATGGTAGAAATAGAGAGATCGTGTTACGAGGATTTCAAAAACGTAAAAATCATTAAAAACGGGGCTAGAACGAACTTACAATCGAGCTTGGAAGCTTGAAAAACCCTAGCCATGGTTTCCCCTTGTGAAATTCGGCCATGGGGTTGAAGATGGATAAAAATTGGCTTTTAATTTTGTTTTTAATTCATTTTAATTACTCTTTACAACAAAATAACCAAGTCCTCTATACATGCCATAATTCAAAATATTGATTTCAAAATACCAAAAGAGTGTTGATAGTGTCGATGGCTCTCCGACGATCTCTGAATCCTGAGCTAGCTTAGTGACACTATAAAACAAGAGAAAAGAGAGGGGAGTAAGCATATAGCTTAGTAAGTAAGTATGTAAATAATAAACAAATTTCTAACATGCTTTCAAATTAATACAATCATAACTACACATAGATTCACTATTTATTCAATTTCAAACAAGTTGTTTATTCGAGTCATAGTCACTAAATTATTTTTATCTGGAGCTACGGAACTCCAAATTAAGATCAACTATGGTCTTTTCACTAGAATGCCATAGCTCAACTATGGTCTTACATATTCACTATAATTATTGTAACACCTCTTACCCGGGTTCTATGCCAGAACCGGGCCCGAGACGTTACCATACTAAAACCTCACGGTCGCCACTTAGGCTAATCGTGACTACTCTCTTTAGTCACCTAAATCGCCTCATTCTTGACTTACGAGGCCTCACTCATACACACGAGGGCTCTCGAGACTAATCCGGAACTTTTTCCAATCTTAAAATTTTTCTCTTCAATACAGGTCTTACACGCCCGTGCAAGATTAGACACGCCTGCGCATAGACACACACGCCCATGTTCCCGGACCGTGCCTAAAAACCCAAGCATTCTGCCAAATGCCCCACGGTTAAGGCACACGCCTATGCGGTTTGGGAACACGCCCGTGTACCCTATTACATGTCCGTGCCTTCCACCTGTGGTCGACACTGACTAATCACGCACGGTCTTGACAAGCCTGTGGGCCTAAATCGTGTGCTATACCTTGATATACTGACTTACTCAACATGGCCTAGGCACACACCCATGTGCTGGCCGTGTGTATCACACGACTTGAACAAACGGCCGTGCGATTAGCCCGTGGTCTATTCTGACTTAAGGCACTAAGGTGCAGGGTGCACACGGCCTAGACACACGCCCGTGTGTCTATCCGTGTGGGCACTTGGAGGCTATCTTGCCAAGCCTCTTTCTACTCTCACTTGCATACATTTATATATTTCTTCAAAACATTCTCAAATCATTTAAGGGATAGAGTCATTCATCCCATACACTAGGGAGAACTATTCCAATATAATTATAAACAACATAAGCCACCATCTATGTCTATATACAATTGTCCCATAACTCATTTAGGCCAACACATTTGGCACATTAACAATGACTAAATCAACCTTATGTACTAGCCCTATACATGCCATGACTCAAAAAGACTTGATACCTCATACCAAGTGTCTCCTCGATAGTGTGAAAACATCTCCCATGGTCTTCAACCCGAGCTAGCTAAATTAACCTATAAGAGATGAGAAAGGAAGTGGAGTAAGCAATAATGCTTAGTAAGTTCATATGCTTATAATGATCAGATATTGATAATCATTGATTATACTTAACCGTAAGGTATTATAATGAGTTTTTCATCTTAAACTCATAGATACCTACACAATAACATTTGAAGCTTACTCATTCTGTCTCTTACCATATTCTTACCATACCATAAACGAAATGCTCGTCTAATTAGCATACATTCCTGCACTGATCATCACAAGATCATATAAAACAACACATCACGCATTCTCAATAAATCACTCATACTACTAATCTCTCGGTGGTTACGCACTTAGCCCACCATTGAATCTCTTATAGGGTGGTATCGCACGCAGTCCACCAATCATTTATACCTATGGTGACTTTGCACTTAGCTCACCAATAATTTATAAGAGATGGTATCGCACACAGCCCATCGATTTCTAATTTATCAGGTGGTAACGCACACAGCCCATCGATAATAATAAAGTTGATGGTAACGCACACAGCCCGTCAATTAATAATATTTCAGGTGGTAACGCACACAGCCCACCGATAATAATATAGTTGATGGTATCACACATAGCCCATCAGTTAATAATATATCAGGTGGTAACGCACACAGCCCACCGATATTATACATTCGCAAATACTTATCCACACACATTTTCTCTAATTCAAACGTTCATCCGTAAACATCCTCACTCACTATCATTCTTACTTAACTTTCTACGACTCTCATTCGCGTTCACACAATACATTAACAAATCTCTCTCTCATACACTAAGGTGTGTTGATTACACCCATCCCACCAAAGGTTCATCATATACTGAATTCATCTCAACTGTTAAATAATACTATTAGGTCTCATACACATATTGTCACATTGACATCATACCCCTGATAGGGTCATACATGAATTATCATATCGATGCCATGTTCCCGACAAGGCCTTATACGAAATATCACATCGTTGCCATGTCCTTGACATGGTCTTATTTAATATCTCTCACCGAAGCCATATTCCAATATGGTCTTACACGGAACCTTAACTATCATCATTTCATACTATTTACATTTCTTACCATTCTTAGGTTCAATTCTCTTAACAACTCATCGACAAATATTTAATACATTCATTGCGTAATTATACATTCCATACAACATTGGAATATTAAAATAACTCATACGTAATTACAACTCTTGCACATGAACTTACCTCGATGCCGAAAGGGCCGAAAAGGGACTTTTGCCCACCTTTCTCTTTTCACCTGTTCTAGGTCCGAAACTCAATTTCTTTAATCTAGAACAACGGAATTTACCGATTTAATCACTTATAAATCATAAAATATCATAATCTACACTCTAGGCAAAAATGACTTTGCCCCTACACTTTGGCAAAATTACGATTTTGCCCCTAGGCTCGTAAATAAATTTTTATCACATTTTCTCGATAAACAAGCCTATCTGAACATTTAATGCTCTTACAACTATCCAAAATTCCAACTATTTCATGCCTAAATGAACAAATTACCACATTTGCATCTTAAACCATTTTAGGTATTTTTCGTGAAAATCCTTTCACAAAAGTTGTTTATCAAACAACTAGGATTCATTTTCTTTCATAAAAACTAATAAAACAACATAAACTCTCTCATGGCAAGTCCCTAGACTTTCAACCATATTGCAAACTAGTCCCCTCTTTAGAAAGCTTAAGCTTTAGGGACTCCAAAAGTAAAATTTTTATCAAGAAAAATCATCAAAATCACTTACTTGTGAGGAGAAATGTTTGCTGAAATTTTTGATCTCCATAGCCCTTGTTTCTCTTCAATTTTCGGTGGAAGAAGGTGAAGGAATAGTGAAAAGATGATAACATCTTTATTCATCTTATTTTATTCATTTTAAACACCTAACATCACCAAATTTTTTACCATCATTTAATGTCTTTGTCCCCCTTGGCCGGCCATCATATCCTAGATGGTCTAATTGTCCTTTATAGACCTCCACATTATGCTCTATAACTATTTGGCACCTCTTGCAAATAAAATAGAACTTTTGCACTTTATGCGATTTATTCCTTTTTCACAATTTAGCTAGAAATCGCTAAAATTAAGGCACCAAAATTTTCATGCATCCTTAAAAACATGTTATAACACATAAAATAACATAAAAATAATTTTATCTAACGTCGAATTAGTGATTCTGAGATCACTGCTCTGACTAGCCCCTAAATCGGGCTTTTACAATTCTCCCCCCTTAGGGATTTTCGTCCCCGAAAATCTTATCAGAAGGAGTTGCTACCAACATTCTTAAAACATTTCCATAAACTCTTCAAAATCACAAATCCACTTATCCTCAAGTTTCTCTTGTCATCAACCTTTAAGCTATCACACACAAGGTTGAAGCATCACTTGCGACCTAGGTATTTCTTCCTCCAGAGCGTATACTCAGTAATCTACTAATTTAGAACTCTGCACACATCCAAATGATCATTCGGATCTTTACCGGTTGATTTACTACAATTCGAATGACATTCCCCTTCTTGGGAATTTTGTCAAACCAAATTCGAAATCTATAAGGTTTTATCTCGCTTTCTCATTAAAGCATTTACCGACTGTAATAATCTTGACTTGTACGCTTTGAAAACTCAGCTTTTAGTGGTCAACTACTTCTGACCCTAAGCTCAGTCATATCGTGAAATGTACTCTACTGTCAAAACATTTATGCACCTAACTGTACTTTCTTATTCTTGTATCAGTAGACATGCTACTACCAATTCTCATACCAAAACTTCTGTATAAGTTCTGGGTTCATCATTACTCAAAGTCTATCTCGAGGAAGCATCAACAACAGGAATCTTATCCAACATGGATCTATCATCCAGACATATGTACTATGTCTATTATCTGAGAAGTATTACACTAACTATATTCACCACTCAGAATAGCTCAAGCCGTTTCACTATTTCATCTTCAAAATCTTCTCAGTAGCATAAGATACCCTCACTCATTAAAATTCGAAAAATACACATCGATTTTCCCCATGGATCATTACAAAACATCTAGCTCACAACACATACAAAAAGTGATCGTCTCTGGATCACCAACTCACAACTCTTTTTCTCGATTCAGATGAACTCAATACTAGAACTTTCAATTACTAGTTCCTTTTATAGCTTCCAACACAACTATCGCGGTTTGAACATTTCAATGAGAATATCTTCGTACCATGCTCTCTACTCACAAACACACGGAGATTTACTCTCTTTGTTGATTCATGCGTGAATATACATAGAACTCAAATCATATCTCAATACATTAATCCACTCTTTTCTCCACACAGAAAACATATTTCAAGCACACTCTCATCTGAGTTTCTCTTGCTATACTAATCTAAAACCTTTACCATCGTCACATCTCACAATAGTAGGTACAATCTTGATCAAATCAATAATTCTATTTGGCCTGTCCGAAAACCCATCATACGACGTGACACTCATGATTTCACTCCTTATACTAGAATCATCTCCAGCTTCCCCCTCAAAACACCCAAATAGGGTTACGAGGAGAATAAAGAATGTCAATTCCAGTTACTAAACCGACAACCGTTTAATCTAATTTCACAATCAGCTAACATTCTCACACGATCTTGATCCATGAGATAAACAAACCTATCGCCCCTGAAAGGCAAAAGATATTAACACGTAATACTTATAGAGATCATTATGATCCATACAACTATGGTTATCATAATTGAATACTCTCACAGTTCAAACATTGTTTCTTTAACCATTCCGTCCTCAACTCTTTAACAATTTCTTTCGTTAATGAACATCAACTTAAGAAGATCTCGATAAACATACACCTCAGGCTTCCTACTCACTTGAATCAAATAGCCTAGGCTAACTTTCTCTTTGTTCTTAACATTGCATAATCAATACAATCGTCAAAGTATTCAGACATACTTACTCACAATTGCCTTTATTACGCACATACCGTACCACACTCGCACTCATTTCCTGCGACTGCTCACGAGTGCTGTATTCACTCATTCACATGACTTTAGTGCAATTCTCCCTTCTACCTCTAGACTCATCTATCTGTCCTAAAGATCACTAGGGATACTCAAAGACACATATTCATCGTCATTCATGTAGGTACAAAACCAATGCCACATCCACGAAGTGGTCCTATATGGTGTCACCTCTAAATGCCAATGCCATATCCCGGATAAGGTCTTATATGGACTTCCACATCGTATCGACGCCATATTCGAATATGGTCTTATACGGAATCTCAACTCGGTCTTTGAGGCCATGTCCCTGACATGGTCTTATACGGACCGTATCTATCTCATATCTCAATGATAGCCTTTTTATTATAGTCCCCTAGGACTTCACCCTCATGTTCAACAACAATTTCTCTATTTAATAGGGTATCATGTATCAACGTGATACAAAACATTCTCAATTATGCTAACATAATTATTACATTAATCGAATACAAACTTACTCAACTTAACTCTCATAACATCTCATCATAATTCAACAGTGGTAAGGGGGTGGGGTCGTAGCGTCCCATAACTTGGCTCTCTTGACCACATACATATGATTTAACATTCATCATCAATGAGATATCATCATAGTCACACAGCTCACTCCAAGTGAGTTTTCACATTTTTCATGCCACAATTGTTTCTATCTCTCATACTTTCAAACATTGACTTTACTTACTCAAGTTCCACATTAATATCTACTTGAGTATTCAACATTTGATTCTACTTCCTCTTACTATTGCTTATCAATTTAGAGAGTGTCTTACGGGTTTTGAGTACGTCGTTTACTTGATTGCCATAGTCCAACTATGGTCTTACTCGTATCACAACATCATAGCCCAGCTATTACTTTACATGTCATCACGATGCCATAGCCTCGCTATGGTCTTACACGAAATCTCATATCAATACCAATGCCATATCCCAGATACGGTCTTACATGGAAACTCATATCGATGTCGACGCCATATCCCAGATATGGTCTTACACGATCTCATATCGAAGCCAGGTCCCAGACGTGGTCTTACACGGGATCGCTATTTGTCACCAATGCCATGTCCCATACATGGTCTTATATGGGATCACATGTATCGCCATGGTCCAACCATGGTCTTATTCATCATTTTATCATTGAACGACCGTACTCATCCCTGCATTCTACTTAGTCAACTTCCCAGTTTAACTCTCACACCATAATACTCGTAGTTTCATACAGAGTCACGAAATAAAACATTATACATCATCTATTTTAATAGTCGCACATGAGGTTCAACTATGTGGACATATTGATCAAACATCGTTCAAACAATCATACATACACATATACCCCATTCTCTGGGTAAATTTACTCACTATATGCACCTAACCCATTAGGTTGAGTATATAAAACCTTATGCACATCCAGCCAATGCAGATAAGCTTCTCATTTCATGCATTATCACACACATGTCATATATTTCTACTCATACCTCTTTGAATCCCATTATTGCATAAGAGCATTTTAATTTTTCCATTATCACCCACAACATTATTGGATTTAGCTCGGTTGGGAACCATCCCTGTCTTAACAAAATAATTTCGTTAGAGCCGGGAGATATCACACTATCACAGTACACCTATGGCATGTATAGCTAGACTCTTACTCACGCTAGGTTAGTCTGAGAACCGACTAAACCATAGCTCTGATACCACTAAATGTAACACGCCTTACCCGGGTTTTATGCTGGAACCGGGCCCGAGACGTTATCGTACTAAAACCTCACGGTCGCCACTTAGGCTAATCGTGACTACTCTCTTTAGTCATCTCAATCACCTCATTCTTGACTTACGAGGCCTCACTCATACACACGAGGGCTCTCGAGACTAATCCGAAACTTTTTCCAATCTTAAAATTTTTCTCTTCAATACAGGTCTTACACGCCCGAGCAAGATTAGACACGCCCGTGCATAGACACACACGCCCATGTTCTCATACCGTGCCTAAAAACCCAAGCATTCTGCCAAATGCCCCACGGTTAAGGCACACGCCCATGCGGTTTGGGAACACGCCCGTGTACCCTATTACATGTCCGTGCCTTCCACCTGTGGTCGACACTGACTAATCACGCACGGTCTTGACACGCCTGTGGGCCTAAACCGTGTGCTATAACTTGATATACTGACTAACTCAATACGGCCTAGGCACACGCCCATGTGCTGGCCGTGCGTATCACACAACTTGAACAAACGGCCGTGTGATCAGCCCGTGGTCTATTCTGACTTAAGGCACTAAGGTGCAGGGTGCACACGGCCTAAACACACGCCCGTGTGTCTATCCGTGTGGGCACTTAGAGGCTATCTTGCCAAGCCTCTTTCTACTCTCACTTGCATACATTCATATATTTCTTCAAAACATTCTCAAATCATTTAAGGGATAGAGTCATTCATCCCATACACTAGGGAGAACTATTCCAATATAATTACAAACAACATAAGCCACCATCTATGTCTATATACAATTGTCCCATAACTCATTTAGGCCAACACATTTGGCACATTAACAATGACTAAATCAACCTTATGTACTAGCCCTATACATGCCATGACTCAAAAAGACATGATACCTCATACCAAGTGTCTCCTCGATCATCAGAAAACATCTCCCATGGGTCTTGAACCCGAGCTAGCTAAATTAACCTATAAGAGATGAGAAAGGAAGTGGAGTAAGCAATAATGCTTAGTAAGTTTATATGCTTATAATGATCAGATATTGATAATCATTGATTATACTTAACCGTAAGGTGAGTTTTTCATCTTAAACTCATTGATACCTACACAATAACCTTTGAAGCTTACTCAATCTGTCTCTTACCATATTCTTACCATACCATAAACAAAATGCTCGTCTAATTAGCATACATTCCTGCACTGATCATCACAAGATCATATAAAACAACACATCACGCATTCTCAATAAATCACTCATACTACTAATCTCTCGGTGGTTACGCACTTAGCCCACCATTGAATCTCTTATAGGGTGGTATCGCACATAGCCCACCAATCATTTATACCTATGGTGATTTCGCACTTAGCTCACCAATAATTTATAAGAGATGGTATCGCACACAGCCCATCGATTTCTAATTTATCAGGTGGTAACGCACACACCCCAATCGAGATAATAATAAAGTTGATGGTAACGCACACAAACCCATCAATTAATAATATTTCGTGGTAACGCACACAAATTTACCGATAATAATATAGTCGATGGTATCGCACATAGCCCATCAGTTAATAATATATCAGGTGGTAACGCACACAGCCCACCGATATTATACATTCACAAATACTTATCCACACATATTTTCTCTAATTCAAACGTTCATACGTAAAGATCCTCGCTCACTATCATTCTTACTTAAATTTCTACGATTCTCATTCGCGTTCACACAATACATTAACAAATCTCTCTCTCATACACTAAGGTGTGTTGATTACACCCATCCCACCAAAGGTTCATCATATACTGAATTCATCTCAACTGTTAAATAATACTATTAGGTCTCATACACATATTGTCACATTGACATCATACCCCTGATAGGGTCATACATGAATTATCATATCGATGCCATGTTCCCGATAAGGCCTTATACGAAATATCACATCGTTGCCATGTCCTTGACATGGTCTTATTTAATATCTCTCACCGAAGCCATATTCCAATATGGTCTTACACGGAACCTTAACTATCATCATTTCATACTATTTACATTTCTTACCATTCTTAGGTTCAATTCTCTTAACAACTCATCGACAAATATTTAATACATTCATTGCGTAATTATACATTCCATACAACATTGGAATATTAAAATAAGTCATACGTAATTACAGCTCTTGCACATGAACTTACCTCGATGCCGAAAGGGCCGAAAAGGGACTTTTGCCCACATTTCTCTTTTCACCCGTTCTAGGTCCGAAACTCGATTTCTTTAATCTAGAACAACGGAATTTACTGATTTAATCACTTATAAATCATAAAATATCATAATCTACACTCTAGGCAAAAATGACTTTTGCCCCTACACTTTGGCAAAATTACGATTTTGCCCCTAGGCTCGTAAATAAATTTTTATCACATTTTCTCGATAAACAAGCCTATCTGAACATTTAATGCTCTTACAACTATCCAAAATTCCAACCATTTCATGCCTAAATGAACAAATTACCATATTTGCATCTTAAACCATTTTAGGTATTTTTCGTGAAAATCCTTTCACAAAAGTTGTTTATCAAACAACTAGGATTCATTTTCTTTCATAAAAACTCATCAAATAACATAAAATCTCTCATGGCAAGTCCCTAGACTTTCAACCATATTGCAAACTAGTCCCCTTTTTAGAAAGCTTAAGCTTTGGGGACTCCAAAAGTACAATTTTTATCAAGAAAAATCATCAAAATCACTTACTTGTGAGGAGAAATTTTTGCTGAAATTTTTTAGCTCCATAGCCCTTGCTTCTCTTCAATTTTTGGTGGAAGAAGGTGAAGGAATAGTGAAAAGATGATAACATCTTTATTTATCTTATTTTATTCATTTAAAACACCTAACATCACCAAATTTTTTACCATCATTTAATGTCTTTGTCCCCCTTGGCCGGCCATCATATCCTAGATGGTCTAATTGTCCTTTATAGACCTCCACATTATGCTCCATAACTATTTGGCACCTCTAGCAAATAAAATAGAACTTTTGCACTTTATGCGATTTAGTCTTTTTTCACAATTTAGCTAGAAATCGCTAAAATTAAGGCACCAAAATTTTCATGCATCCTTAAAAACATGTTATAACACATAACATAACATAAAAAGAATTTTATTTAACCTCGAATTAGTGATTCCGAGATCACTGCTCTAACTAGCCCCTAAATCGGGCTGTTACAATTCTCCCCCCTTAGGGATTTTCGTCCCCGAAAATCTTATCAGAAGGAGTTGCAACCAACATTCTTAAAACGTTTCCATAAACTCTTCAAAATCACAAATCCACTTATCCTCAAGTTTCTCTTGTCATCAACCTTTAAGCTATCACACACAAGGTTGAAGCATCACTTGCGACCTAGGTATTTCTTCCTCCGGAGCGTATACTCGCAGAATCTACTAATTTAGAACTCTGCACACATCCAAATGATCATTCGGATCTTTACTGGTTGATTTACTACAATTCGAATGACATTCCCTTCTTGGAAATTTTGTCAAACCAAATTCGAAATCTATAAGGTTTTATCTCGCTTTCTCATTAAAGCATTTACCGATCAGAATAATCTTGACTTGTACGCTTTGAAAACTCACTTTTAGTGGTCAACTACTTCGACCCTAAGCTCACCATATCGTGAAATGTACTCTACTGTCAAAACATTTATGCACCTAACTGTACTTTCTTATTCTTGTATCAGTAGACATGCTACTACCAATTCTCATACCAAAACTTCTGTATAAGTTCTGGGTTCATCATTACTCAAAGTCTATCTCGAGGAAGCATCAACAACAGGAATCTTATCCAACATGGATCTATCATCCAGACATATGTACTATGTCTATTATCTGAGAAGTATTACACTAACTATATTCACCACTGTAATAGCTCAAGCCGTTTCACTATTTCATCTTCAAAATCTTCTGTAGCATAAGATACCCTCACTCATTAAAATTCAGAAAATACACATCGATTTTCCCCATGGATCATTACAAAACATCTAGCTCACAACACAGATACAAAAGTGATCGTCTCTGGATCACCAACCTGCCAACTCTTTTTCTCGATTCAGACTGAACTATATACTAGAACTTTCAATTACTAGTTCCTTTTATAGCTTCCAACACAACTATCGTGGTTTGAACATTTCAATGAGAATATCTTCGTACCATGCTCTCTACTCATGAACACACGGAGATTTACTCTCTTTGTTGATTCATGCGTGAATATACATATAACAAGAATCATATCTCAATACATTAATCTACTCATTTCTCCACACTGAAAACATATTTCAAGCACACTCTCATCTGAGTTTCTCTTGCTATACTAATCTAAAACCTTTACCATCGTCACATCTCACAATAGTAGGTACAATCTTGATCAAATCAATAATTCTATTTGGCCTGTCTGAAAACCTATCACACGACGTGAAACTCATGATTTCACTCCTTATACTAGAATCATCTCCAGCTTCCCCCTCAAAACCCCCGAATAGGGTTACGAGGAGAATAAAGAATGTCAATTCCAGTTACTAAACCGACAACCGTTTAATCTAATTTCACAATCGGCTAAAATTCTCACACGATCTTGATTCATGAGATAAACAACCCCATCGCCCCTGAAAGGCAAAAGATATTAACACGTAATACTTAAAGAGATCATTATGATCCATACAACTATGGTTATCATAATTGAATACTCTCATAGTTCAAACATTTTTTCTTTAACCATTCCGTCCTTAACTCTTTAACAATTTCTTTCGTTAATGAACATCAACTTAAGAAGATCTCAATAAACATACACCTCAGGCTTCCTATTCACTTGAATCAAATAGCCTAGGCTAACTTTCTCTTTGTTCTTAACATTGCATAATCAATACAATCGTCAAAGTATTCAGACATACTTACTCATAATTGCCTTTATTACGCACATACCGTGCCACACTCCGTACTCATTTCCCTGCGACTCGTTCACGAGTGCCTGTATTCACTCATTCACATGAATTTAGTGCAATTCTCCTTTCTACCTCTAGACTCATCTATCTGTCCCAAAGATCACTAGGGATACTCAAAGACGCATATTCATCGTCATTCATGTAGGTACGAAACCAATGCCACATCCACGAAGTGGTCCTATATGGTGTCACCTCTAAATGCCAATGCCATATCCCGGATAAGGTCTTATATGGACTTCCACATCAGGTATCGACGCCATATTCTGAATATGGTCTTATACGGAATCTCAACTCGGTGCCGAGGCCATGTCCCGGACATGGTCTTATACGGGACCGTATCTATCTCATATCTCAATGATAGCCTTTTTATTATAGTCCCCTAGGACTTCACCCTCATGTTCAACAACAATTTCTCTATTTAATAGGGTATCATGTATCAACGTGATACAAAACATTCTCAATTATGCTAACATAATTATTGCATTAATCGAATACAAACTTACTCAACTTAACTCTCATAACATCTCATCATAATTCAACAGTGGTAAGGGGGTGGGGTCGTAGCGTCCCATAACTTGACTCTCGTGACCACATACATATGATTTAACATTCATCATCATTGAGATATCATCATAGTAAAACAACTCACTCCAAGTGGGTTTTCACATTTTTCATGCCACAATTGTTTCTATCTCTCATACTTTCGAACATTGACTTTACTTACTCAAGTTCCACATTAATATCTACTTGAGTATTCAACATTTGATTCTACTTCCTCTTACTATTGCTTATCAATTTAGAGAGTGTCTTACGGGTTTTGAGTACGTCGTTTACTTGATTGCCATAGTCCAACTATGGTCTTACTCGTATCACAACATCATAGCCCAGCTATTACTTTACATGTCATCACGATGCCATAGCCTCGCTATGGTCTTACACAAAATCTCATATCAATACCAATGCCATATCCCAGATACAGTCTTACATGGAAACTCATACCGATGTCGATGCCATATCCCAGGTATGGTCTTACACGATCTCATACTGAAGCCAGGTCCTAGACGTGGTCTTACACGGGATCGCTATTTGTCACCAATGCCATGTCCCAGACATGGTCTTATATGGGATCACATGTATCGCCATGGTCTAACCATGGTCTTATTCATCATTTTATCATTGAACGACCGTACTCATACCTGCATTCTACTTAGTCAACTTCCCAGTTTAACTCTCATACCATAATACTCGTAGTTTCACACAGAGTCACGAAATAAAACATTATACATCATCTATTTTAATAGTCGCACATGAGATTCAATTATGTGGACATATTGATCAAACATCGTTCAAACAATCATACATACACATATACCCCGTTCTCTGGGTAAATTTACTCACTATATGCACCTAACCCATTAGGTTGAGTATATAACACCTTATGCACATCCAGCCAATGCAGATAAGCTTCTCATTTCATGCATTATCACACACATGTCATATATTTCTACTCATACCTCTTTGAATCTCATTATTGCATAAGAGCATTTTAATTTTTCCATTATCACCCACAACATTATTGGATTTAGCGCGGTTGGGAACCATCCCTGTCTTAACAAAATAATTTCGTTAGAGCCGGGAGATATCACACTATCACAGTCCACCTATGGAATGTATAGCTAGACTCTTACTCATGCTAGGTTAGTCTGAGAACCGACTAAACCATAGCTCTGATACCACTAAATGTAACACCCTTTACCCAGGTTTTATGCCAGAACCAGGCCCGAGATGTTACCGTACTAAAACCTCATAGTTGCCACTTAGGCTAATCGTGACTACTCTCTTTAGTCACATCAATCACCTTATTGTTGACTTACGAGGCCTCACTCATACACACGAGGGCTCTCGAGACTAATTCGGAACTTTTTCCAATCTTAAAATTTTTCTCTTCAATACAGGTCTTACACGCCCGAGCAAGATTAGACACGCCCGTGCATAGACACACACGCCCATGTTCTCGGACCGTGCCTAAAAATCCAAGCATTCTACCAAATGCCCCACGGTTAAGGCACACGCCCATGCGGTTTGGGAACACGCCCGTGTACCCTATTACATGTCTGTGCCTTCCACCTGTGGTTGACACTGACTAATCACGCACGGTCTTGACACGCCTGTTGGCCTAAACCGTGTGCTATACCTTGATATACTGACTTACTCAACACGGCCTAGGCACACGCCCATGTGCTGGCCGTGCGTATCACACGACTTGAACAAACGACCGTGTGATCAGCCCGTGGTCTATTCTGACTTAAGGCACTAAGGTGCAGGGTGGACACGGCTTAGACACACGCCCGTGTGTCTATCCGTGTGGGCACTTAGAGGCTATCTTGCCAAGCCTCTTTCTACTCTCACTTGCATACATTCATATATTTCTTCAAAACATTCTCAAATCATTTAAGGGATAGAGTCATTCATCCCATACACTAGGGAGAACTATTCCAATATAATTACAAACAACATAAGCCACCATCTATGTCTATATACAATTGTCCCATAACTCATTTAGGCCAACACATTTGGCACATTAACAATGACTAAATCAACCTTATGTACTAGCCCTATACATGCCATGACTCAAAAAGACTTGATACCTCATACCAAGTGTCTCCTCGATAGTGTGAAAACATCTCCGACGGTCTTTAACCCGAGCTAGCTAAATTAACCTATAAGAGATGAGAAAGGAAGTGGAGTAAGCAATAATGCTTAGTAAGTTTATATGCTTATAATGATCGATATTGATAATCATTGATTATACTTAACCAGTAGGTATTATAATGAGTTTTTCATCTTAAACTCATAGATTCCTACACAATAACCTTTGAAGCTTACTTATTCTGTCTCTTACCATATTCTTACCATACCATAAACGAAATGCTCGTCTAATTAGCATACATTCCTGCACTGATCATCACAAGATCATATAAAACAACACATCACGCATTCTCAATAAATCACTCATACTACTAATCTCTCGGTGGTTACGCACTTAGCCCACCATTGAATCTCTTATAGGGTGGTATCGCACACAGCCCACCAATCATTTATACCTATGGTGATTTCGCACTTAGCTCACCAATCATTTATAAGCGATGGTATCGCACAGAGCCCATCGATTTCTAATTTATCAGGTAGTAACACACACAGCCCGCCGATAATAATAAAGTTGATGGTAACGCACACAGCCCATCAATTAATAATATTTCAGGTGGTAACGCACACAACCCACCGATAATAATATAGTTGATGGTATCGCACATAGCCCATCAGTTAATAATAGATCAGGTGGTAACGCACACAGCCCACCGATATTATACATTCGCAAATACTTATCCACACACATTTTCTCTAATTCAAATATTCATCCGTAAACATCCTCACTCACTATCATTCTTACTTAACTTTCTACGATTCTCATTCGCGTTCACACAATACATTAACAAATCTCTCTCTCATACACTAAGGTGTGTTGATTACACCCATCCCACCAAAGGTTCATCATATCTTGAATTCATCTCAATGTTAAATAATACTATTAGGTCTCATACACATATTGTCACATTGACATCATACCCGATAGGGTCATACATGAATTATCATATCGATGCCATGTTCCCGAAAAGGCCTTATACGAAATATCACATCATTTCCATGTCCTTGACATGGTATTATTTAATATCTCTCACCGAAGCCATATTCCAATATGGTCTTACACGGAACCTTAACTATCATCATTTCATACTATTTACATTTCTTACCATTCTTAGGTTCAATTCTCTTAACAACTCATCGACAAATATTTAATACATTCATTGCGTAATTATACATTCCATACAAAATTGGAATATTAAAATAAGTCATACGTAATTACAACTCTTGCACATGAACTTACCTCGATGCCGAAAGGGCCGAAAAGGGACTTTTGCCCACATTTCTCTTTTCACCCGTTCTAGGTCCGAAACTCGATTTCTTTAATCTAGAACAACGGAATTTACCGATTTAATCCCTTATAAATCATAATATATCATAATCTACACTCTAGGAAAAAATGACTATTTTGCCCCTATACTTTGGCAAAATTACGATTTTTCCCCTAGGCTCATAAATAAATTTTTATCAGATTTTCTGTAACATCCCCAAACCCGGCCCATTCACTACGACCGAATCTGGTTATGTTATGGGAAAAACTTATTGGCGAAAACAGGTTGCCATTTAACTTTTTGTCTAAACTCCTTTAGAGTAGTTTTACTTGCAGAAATCTTGGGCATGTTTGTTTGCAAACCGTTAGGTTACTTTGAAATCTCGGGGTTTCGTCTTTAAAACTCTTAGTTGTCAATTTCCTTAGGTTGGAAAACGTTTAAAACATCAGACTCAAGTGGTTTAAGCTTAGTTCATAAAAGTAACATTATTCCCAAATCTCTTTAGTCATAAATTACCAAAAGAAAACCAAATAACTTAAGAGGCTCTTATTATAACATAATGATTCCAAGTACTTGGTAATAAAGTGCATAAAGAAAATATTAAAACGTCCTTTGCATGGGCCACCTTGTATCCACTCCAACCCGGTCCGATCATCCTTTCACCTGCGATGTTGGATAAGAGATTGGATGAGTCACAATGACTCAGTGTGTAACTAAACCATCGAAATCCACCCACATGCTAACCACATAACATCCCAATTATCAAATGCAACATGCAAGTATAATTATTTAGACATTACCACAATCTGGGCTTGGCCCACCTTCAAATTATTACAAATACTGGACTAGGCCCTTTTCACATTAGTCCACCGATCACTGGTTTGGCCCATGTCCACGTATGTCCCCAAAACATACCTATTCATTGGGCTTGGCCCATTTTCATATTATTTCATAAACGGAATAATGCAATCATGAAACCCACCCAAACCTAGGGTCCATCCGCTACACACCCCTTATCCAAATTACCACACACCGGGGACTATCGAGTCACCCTCCCTTTTTCCTCCAAAAAGGCAACCAATGCCATCCACGATGTAGCATATAGCTAACATCAAACCACGATGGAGCACACAGCAATCCATCAAGCCACGATATGGCATAAGCCGATATCAATCAAGGTAACCACGCGAACTAAATCGCAAAGATCCACAACGCGACCTCAGTCAGCGCCAATCCACGATGTAGCACAAAGCTGACATCAACCACGTACTCGAAGTACACCCGTACCTTCTTTTCATACCCCACCCATGCTCATGCCACATAAAATATAATCGTGATAATGCATGCACATGCTTATTATTATCCATAAACATACTCATCAACAAATAATCACATTGCAACAGGTCCGATACTAACCTGATCATCGCTATACCCCTTAAGGGTACCATTTTCACATTTAACTGCACTTGTTAGCAAACATATACAATAGGCAAATATCACGCAAATCCCTAAACAATGGCTAACTACACACCTTATTACTAGGAGTTCTAGACTCTCGATCCTCGACGCTTATCGTCTAAGCGAAACTACGACTATCCGCTTTATATAGCTATCTCCCCCCGCCACTGCCCACACCACGGTGGCCAATCCCGAACCGCTAAAACCGCTCTTTTCTTGAACTTGGAATAGGGACCTTCCCTTGCCCACTCGACTGGTTGTGGCCTCCATCAAAAAGCTTAATCAGTAAACAAAGTTAACCCCAAAACACCACTTAAGCATTTAACCTTAATAAATAACCTTACCTCCACTTGATCAAACCGATCGCTACAAACGGAGGCTTGGCCAACCACTAAAACCCCAGAGTATCTCAGATCCACGGAACCGAAAAGATCTAAGTTAACATTCGCCCAAGTGCTATCAAGTTGAGAGAAAGAAATTCGGCAAAGGGGTGATGGATGTAGATTCGGCTATTAATTAAATCAAGGGTAGGGAACATTGGTTTCAACCAAAGAGAGGAGAAAGAAAGGTGTGGGGTGTACTTTCGGTTTTGAAGTGAAAAGGAAGGGAAATAGGGAGAGTGAAGGGTTCGGCCACTTGGAAAAAATGTGAGAGAAGAAGAACAACAAGCTTTGGAGAAAAGGTTTCGGCAACCAAGGAAATGGGGAACAAAATTCGGCAAGGGAGAGAAGGCGGATGGTGAATGAATAATGAGCACTTCCCCTATTTATACTAAAAGGCCAAGCTCCAACCCCAAAAATAATCCTCAAAATTCTCCTAAAATACCTCCTTCCACCCATTCAAAAAGTTTGAATGAGTCAAACTTTTACCTAGCCAAATTCAAAAAAAAAATTGACCAAGTCTTCTCCACCTTTTAAGCCTTTCAAACCGTCCATCCACCCCACCAAGATGACGCAAAAAACAATGCCCATCTGCTGCTCTTGCGAATCGAACTGAGCCTCTTCCCCCACAAAATGGCGTCACACACACAAGGCCTTAGTGGCGCCTATCCTGCCACTCCACCAGCTCCTTTCTTGTGACATAAACTCCCAAATAATTCTCTTAAGACACCCCTCGCCAAGCTTCCCTTTTAACCCCTAAAACTAAAAATTTCCTAAGGCAACCTACCACCACCTAGGGTTCTCAGGACTCCTAAAACTTACCCAACCACACACTAGAGTGTGCCAACACCCGAGCTAAGCACCAAATGCCTAACCCCTAAAACCAGGGTGTTACATTTTCTTGATAAAAAAGCCTAGCTGAACATTTAATCCTCTTACAACTATCCAAAATTCCAACTATTTCATGCCTAAATGAACAAATTACCACATTTGCATCTTAAACCATTTTAGGTATTTTTCATGAAAATCCTTTCACAAAAGTTGTTTATCAAACAACTAGGATTCATTTTCTTTCATAAAAACTCATCAAACAACATAAACTCTCTCATGGCAAGTCTCTAGACTTTCAACCATATTGCAAACTAGTCCCCTCTTTAGAAAGCTTAAGCTTTGGGGACTCCAAAAGTACAATTTTTATTAAGAAAAAGCATCAAAATCACTTACTTGTGAGGAGAAATGTTTGATGAAATTTTTGAGCTCCATAGCCCTTGTTTCTCTTCAATTTTCGGTGGAAGAAGGTGAAGGAATAGTGAAAAGATGATAACATCTTTATTCATCTTATTTTATTCATTTAAAACACCTAACATCACCAAATTTTTTACCATCATTTAATGTCTTTGTCCCCCTTGGCCGGCCATCATATCCTAGATGGTCTAATTGTCCTTTAATGACCTCCACATTATGCTCCATAACTATTTGGCACCTCTAGCAAATAAAATAGAACTTTCGTACTTTATGCGATTTAGTCATTTTTCACAATTTAGCTAGAAATCGCTAAAATTAAGGCACCAAAATTTTTATGCATCCTTAAAAACATGTTATAACACATAACATAACATAAAAATAATTTTATCTAACCTCGAATTAGTGATTCCGAGATCACTGCTCTGGCTAGCCCCTAAATCGAGCTGTTACAATTATGCCATGGTGAAACCATGGACTTATCCGTCAATTCATCACATAGTCATATTCAATTACACTTAGTTGTTACATGATCACATGTATTTTCACTTAGTCAATTTCCCGTTGAACTCATCAGGATAATAACAGATACATGGTGGCCTGCACATAGTACCACCCTTGTAGCCGAAGCTATCTGGTGCACATAGTAGCCTGCACTTAGTACTACACATGTGACCAAAACCATCACTTACACATAGTGGCCTGCACTTAGTACCACACATGTGATCGAAGCTATCGGGTACGTATAGTAGCCTGCACTTAGTACTACACATGCGACCAATCCATTTGGTACACGTAGTAGCCTGTACTTAGTACTACACACGTGACCTAAAACTATATCGTAGCTCTCTTATACACATAGTGGCCTACACTTAGTACCACACATGTGAAACACGGCCTGGTGACATGGTCGTATGTCCCCTGTAGGCTCCTTTTTATGCAAGTCATTGAGTTACACGGCCTAGCATACAGCCTGGCACACAGGTGTGTGGTGTAATTTCGAGAGTTACATGGCCTAGCACAAGGGTGTGAGACCCTACTCACAGAGTTACACGAGTGAGGACACGAGCTAGGACGTAGCTGTGTGTCCCTAGTTCGAAGGTTACATGGCCTGAGACACGGGCGTGTGTCTCAGCCATGTGAGGCACATGGCCTGACCACACTGCCGTGTGACCCCTATATTCAAATTTTTGTAACTTTTTCTTAGACTTTCCATATGTTTTCAATTTAGTCTCGAAACGTTTCTTAGTTATTTCTAAGGCCTTGAGGGCTCGATTTAGGGACTATATGTGTGTGAATGATTGGTTTATAATATGATTATGTTAAAGTGTTAAATGTATGTTTAAATGTTCCGTTTGTACGGTAACACTCTGTATCCCTATTCTGGCGACAGATTCGGGTTATAGGTGTTACATTTAGTGGTATTAGAGCTACGATTTAGCCAGTTCTCAGACTGAACATAGCATGTATGGAGTCTAGAAATACATGCTATTATATAACCTACAATAGTGTGAACTCCTGACTCAAATTGAATTATGTTTTCATATAGATAAAATGTCATCCAATCGAGCTTATTCCGACGAAGTAGAAAGTAATGCACAAGCCTCCATTCATGGGGCAGCTTCTAGTTGTAGTAGGTCCATATCTAAAGGCTGGGGAGGAGAGGCTAAAGAAGTCTTCTTCCAGATGATGTCAGAGTGGTTTTCAAAGTATGTGTGAACGAACCCAATGACTCTACAACCTCCACCCCCACCCGTACCCTAACCGATCCTCATAGTTCCTCAGGGTTTGGAACCAATGCGAGTAAACAAGCTTTCAATTGATAAAATCTGAAAGTATGGGGCTGAAGAGTTTTGATGTACAGCTGAAGATAATCCAGAGAGAGCCGAGTTCTAGTTAGAAAACACGGTGAGTGCTTTTGATGAATTATCGTGTACTCCAGTTGAATGCTTGAAGTGTGCAATTTCTTTGTTAAAACTTTCAGCTTACCGGTGGTGGAATACGTTGAACGCGGTTGTACCAAGGGATTGAGTAAATTGAGAATTTCAGAGTTCAGAAAGAAATATATGAGTCATAGGTTCATAGATAAGAAACGCAAAGAGTTTCTTGAATTGAAGCAAGGTCGTATGTTAGTAGCTGAGTACGATAGGGAATTTGTGCGACTCAGTAAGTATGCTCGGGAATGTGTACCAACAGAGGTTGCTATGTGCACTCGATTTCAAAATGACCTAAATAAGGATATTAAGCTGGTATCAGGATTCTTAAGCTAAAATGTAACAGCTCGATTTTGGGGCTAGTCAGAACAGTGGTTTCAGAACCACTAATCTTAGGTTGAAGAAAATTATTTTGATATTTTTTTATATGTTATAGCATGATTATAAGGATGCATGAAAATTTTGGTGTTTTAATTTTAGCAATTGTATGCTTAATTGTGAAAAAGGACTAAATCGCTTAAAGTGCGAAAGTTCCATTATACAAGATAGAGGTGTCTAATAGCCATAGAATATTAAATTGGAGGTCCTTAAAGTGCAATTAGGCCAATAATAGTGTGTTGGCCGGCCATAGAGACAAGGGAGACAAGGGCATTAATTTTGGTCAAAATTTGGTGGAATTAGGTGATAAAAAAATGAATAAAATAAGATAAATAAAAGAGATATCATCTTTCACTATTCACACTTCTTCTCCACCAAAAATTGAAGAGAAAATAGGGGGTTTTGGAGTTCAAACTTTCAACCAAGCTATTCTCTTACAAGTAAGTGATTTTTTAGTGGTCTTTCTTGATAATTTTTGTACTTTTGAAGCCCCTAAAGCTTAAGCTAGCTAATGAGGGGACTATTTTGCAAAATGGTTGAAAGTTTAGGGACTTACCATGAGAGTGTTCATGTTGTTTGCTGAGTTTTTATGGAATAAAATGAATGTTAGAGGGTTAAGGAATAACTTTTGTGAAAGGTGTTATCATGAAAACACCTAAATGGGACTTAGTTGTAAAGGTTGTAATTTAGTAATAAATGCATGAAATAATTGGTTTTGTAAGTTGTTGCAAGAGAAATAAATGTTTAGCTAGGCTTTTTTAATGAGAAAATGTGATGAAAAATGATTTACGAGCCTAGGGGCAAAATCATAATTTTGCCAAAGTATAAGGGCAAAATGGTCATTTTTCCTAAGTAGAAATTTTGATGTATCATGAGTTATATAGTGATTGAATGAGTAAATTTTATTATTATAGATCAAGAAGAGCGTGGGAACAACCTTGACCGAGGAAAAGGCAAGGTTAAGGACTAGACCGTTGATTAATACATTTTGCACCGAGGTAAGTTTATGTGTAAACGTTACATATTTAATACATATGTTGTTACTTATTGTCGTATTGTATGAATGAGATCAATTATGAGTGAGATTGATTGAAATTGATAGATAGTGAGTAATTCTCGTATCACCCTCGGAATAGATATGTTAGTGCGGAAAAATATCCATGATAATTATTCGGTGGGCTATGTGCGATACCACCTTAATTATCATTGTTGGTGGGCTGTGTGCAATACCACCTTATTATTTATTCACGATGGGCTGTGTGCGATACCATCGTTTATATTATCATTTGGTGGGCTATGTGCGAAACCATCGTAAATATTCTTGTTGGTGGGCTATGTGCGATACCACCCTATTATTGATAAATGGTGGGCTGTGTGCGAAACCACCGGGTACTTAGTATTATTTCGAAGGGTTAATTGAGAAATTGTTTAAGTAAATGTTTCATGTGGCTTTGTGGTGATGAGTGCAGGGAATGTGTACAAGTAAATGTGAGCAGTATATTTGTTATATGGTTGGAATGTGGTAAGAGATGAGATGAGTAAGCATGGTTATGGAAATGTGAATTGTTCTTGCTTAGTATGTAATGTTATTGATTAATTAGCATATGTTATGATGCTTATTGTTTACATGTAAACTTACTAAGCTTAAAGCTTACTCCCTTTCTTTTCCCTTAGTTATAATGTCAAAGAGTCGGCTCGGGATACGAAGATAATCAGAAGATCATCCACACTATCAGCTCATCTCGGTATATTTAGACTTAGCATTTTGAGTATGGCATGTATAAGGGCTAGACTTAGTGAAATGTTTTGTTGTTTTGGCCAAGTGTGTTGGCTCTTTTAAAGATGAACTTTTTGTAAATAACCATAGTTGATGGCTCATTATTATTAATATATGAAAAGATGAGGTTATTCATGAATGTGTATGATGCATGATTGGGTTGCTTGGTTAATGGTTGAATATAAATTATGTTGTATGAGTTAGGGTGATAAAAAGGGCTTGGAAAATAGCCTTATTCTTGTCCACACTGGTAGGCACACAGGCATGTGTCTAGGCCGTGTGTGACACACGGTCAGTCCCATAGGTGTGTGACTGGGCCGTGTGTCCCCTGTATGTCAGTGTTGCAAGTCAGTGTCGACCACGGGCTAGACATACGGGCGTGTGCCTAGGCCGTGTGCCCCTTATGAGGTTGCTGACGTCATAAACAGAATACCCAAGTTTTCACACACGGGTGAGGACACGGGCGTGTCTAGGCCGTGTGAAGGACACGGGCCAAAGACACGGGCGTGTGTCTGGCCGTGTGAAAACCCCTGTAGGGTCAAAAAGAAAAATAAATTCCACAAGGGCTAGGGACATAGGCGTGTGTAACCACACGGCCTGCCCACACGGGTGTGTCCCATTTTACACGGGCGTGTGGCCCTGTTTAAGAAATTGTTTTTCTAAGCATGTTTAAGGCCTCGTAGGCCCTGTAACACCCCTAACCCGTAACCATCGCCGGTTTAGGGTTAAGAGGCATTACCAGACAATCGAAAACTTTTACAGACATTTCATAACATAATTAAACAAATCACATCAAAGTGTCCCTTAAATAGGTCAACGAGACCTTAATCATGCTTTACAATAGGGCCGAGACTAAACCAAACACATACGAAAATTTTCAAAAATTTAAAAATTTTCTAAGTTATAGAGGTCACACGCTCGTGTGGGCAGGCCGTGTGCCTCCCACGGCCTTAGACACGCCCATGTGTCTAGCCGTGTCAAAACAGGGCATACATACTGACTTGTCCACACGGCCGTGGACACGCTCATGTGCCTCACCCGTGGTCGAGCCTGACTTGCACCACACGGCCAGTCACACGCCCGTCTGTCCAGCCCGTGGTCGAGCCTAACTTGATTTTGAAATGCAACCACGAGGGACACGGTCGAGCCACACGCCCGTGTGCTCAACTGTGTGGGCAATTATAGGCCATTTTCAAGGCCAAAATGCCATCAACACTAAGGGCTATCCCTACAAGCATCATACTAATTCAATTCATGCCAATTTAACCAACTTTTCTAAGCATCCAAAAGCATCTCAATCACAACATCTTATGCAACAATTAGCTCAACTAAATAATAACCATCTCTAAGCTAGTTTCATCCACAATTTTACCAATACAATATGACATCTTTCAATCAATATGATTCCAACTTTACTTCATAAACTTACCATTCATATGACCATTTCATTTACTATCAAGCTATACCAAAACTAAGCATCATAGGACATGACTAGTCATTCATATCACAACCATTTATCTAGCCATATCACATGGCCAAGTACTTGTCTCAAACATATTCCAAAACAACTAGCTTATACATGCCATATTTAGCTATATACACATTCAAAAGTACCAAAACAAGATTGAGTAGTGTGATGACGATCCTCGATGATCCCCGAGCCTTCAGTAGCTTTGACGATCTATAAAACAGAGCAAACACACACAAAGTAAGCTTTCCAAAAGCTTAGTAAGCTATATACAGATAAATTTAACATACATAATCAATATAGTACATGATCATTAACATATCTCAATGATAAATCTATAATTCTTCATTGGCTCATAATGTAGCCATTGCTTACCAACCATCATATCTCCATCTATCTCATTTACTCATATCTCATTCATTCATATATCACACTTTAGCTCATTGTATCTAAGTACATATATATACTCACCTTTCATACTTATTCAAGCATATACATCAAACGTACCTGAAACAGATATGCAACTCACATAGTCATTCATTTCCCAGACTTGCCCGTTGAACCGTTTGGAATCTAATAGGATACTCAGAGTGCTCAGAATAGTCGTACAATGCCAACGTCCCAGACGAGGTCTTACATGTACTCAGATATCGATGCCACTGTCCCAGACAGGGTCTTACATGAATCAAATACGATGCCAATGTCCCAGACATGGTCTTACACGTAAATTTCAAATCGATGCCAACATCCCAAACGTGGTCTTACACGAGATCTCGAATCAATGCCAACATCCCAGACGTGGTCTTACATGATCTCACATATCGGAAACCTATGTCATGACATATGTAATTCTATCTATTCCTAGGTTCATACGGGACTTCTCGAACATTGATACGTTACCGTTACTTCCTCGGATTTCATATACTCATCATCTCATGCACATTCATCATTAAGAATTTTTTCATATAAACATACATATAACAATGTAAATACATTTATTTGTATATCGACTTACCTCAGATTCGGATAAACGGAAACGAATTCGGCTACTCAATTACTTTCAGTTTTCCGCGATCTAAGTCCGTTTTCTTCGGTTCTTGATCTATACATATTCAAATTTAACTCATTCATTCACTAACTCATTCAATTCAATCCAAAAACACATATTTAGGGCAATTTACAAATTAGCCCTCACATTATCACATTTTGACAATTTAGTCCTTATTTCTCAAAATCACAAAATATAAAAAACCTCATGATACCCATGCATAGCCGAATTTTACTCATGCTCATCTAAGTCCATATATATATCATTTATTTCACAATTTAGTCCTTCAAAGTATTATTTTCTCAATTAAGTCCAAAATACTCAAATTCACTAAAAATCCAAAGACAAAACATGTTAATCTAACACATATATTCCATATTTCATCATCAAACATTAAAAAGCTCATGAATTCATCAATGGCACTTTTCAAAATCTTCATCAATTCACAAAATTAAAGCATGGTTTTTGAAGAACACGAAGCAACGATTACAAAAACGTAGAAATTATCAAAAACCGAACAAAAACTAACCTTGAATCAAGCTTAAATGATAGCCGAACCCTATTTGCTTCTTTTCCTTTCTTTTTTTTTCTTTCAATATTCGGCCAAAGGTGATGAATATGGCCATTTTCTCATGTTTTGTTTTATTAACTTTTACTTATTAAACTAATTACCAATTTAGCCTTTATAAAATCATTTATAATCCACTAGCATATGGCATTTTTGTCCAACTAAAGTTTCCTTGGTTTAATAACCACATAAGGACTCCATATAATAAAAGCCATAACAAATAGATACCTTTACATAAAGCCTGCAAATTTTGCATCTTTCACAATTAAGTCCTTATGTCAAATTAAGCATACAAACGGACAAATTAATTCACGAAACTTCCACACATACTTAATCATATAATGCAGACACAAAAATTAATATAAAAATATTTTTTTGACTCGAATTTGTGGTCCCGAAACCACTATTCCGACTAGGGTCTAAACCGGACTGTTACAGGCCCATAATGAGGATGCTTTGAATGTGAATGGGAAGTTTTAAGTTGAAATGAAATTTATAGCCCAAAGTTGTATGTTCAAGTGAGTTATGTTCGGTAATGCCTCGTACCCAGTTCCGGCGATGAATACAGGTAAGGGGTGTTACATAAAAGAATTAGTGGTTTTAGTTGATAGAGCACACAAGGCTGAAGAACTCAGCAAAGAAAAAAGAAAAGCATATTCTGATATTCGTGATATAGGAAAGTGACCTATGGGAAAATCATTCTCATCGCCATCGAAGATGTCAAAAGAATATCATAGTTGTTCATCAGCTTTAGTGGGTTATTTTGAGAGAGATAGAGGAAAACAACATTCGAGTTCGAAACCTCATGCTACGTCTGTAGCGAGCATGGGCAGTGTCAGAAACAACAAGCTTGAATGTCAGCAGTGTAATAGACGACACTTTGGTAAATGCAGACTGAAAGACGGGTCGTGTTTTAAATGTGGTTCCTATGATCATTATCTCTAAAACTGTCCTAAAAGGTCTGATAAAGAAAAGGCTCAGACTACTCATCCGAGTAATACAGCTACGAGAGGGAGACCACCCCGGAACACTGGAAATACGGGTAACAGTCATAATGGGACGAAAAATTCTGCTTTGAGATCTGAGGCACGGGCACCAGCTAGAGTTTACGTGATTCATGCCCGAGAGTAAGCTTCAGCACCTAATGTGATCACTGGTACATTTTCTATCTTTGATACTAATGTTAATGCTTTGATTGACCCGGGGTCAACGCACTCATATGTATGCACAGCTTTAGTGTCAGATAAGAAAATACTTTATGAGTCTATTGAGTTTGTGGTTAAAGTAACGAATCCTCTAAGTTAGTATGTATTAGTTGATAAAGTTTGTAAAAACTGTCCTTTGGTGATTCGGGATTGCAAATTTTTGGCTGATTTGATGTTATTACCCTTCGACGAGTTTGATGTGATTTTTTGCATGATGCTGTTTTGAACTACAAACGAAAGCATATCATGTTAAAATGTCAGAACGGTGAAAGGATCTGAATTGAATCTGATAGACTTGATATTGCATCTAATGTTATTACAGTTTTGGTGGCACAAAAATATGTTAGAAAAGACTGTGAAGTGTATCTCGCTAATATATTTGATTCCATGGTTTCAGAATTAAAGTTTGATTTGGTTTTGATTGTGTGTGAGTTCACAGATGTATTTCCAGAAGAATTACCAGGGTTACCGCTGATCAGAGAGGTTGATTTTTCTATTGAATTAATGCCAGAAACATCTTCGATATCAATAGCTCTGTATAGAATGGCACCAACAAAATTGAAAGAGTTGAAAGCACAGTTGAAAGAATTGATAGATAGGGGCTTTACTCGGCCCAATTTTTCTCCTTGGGGTGCTCCTGTGTTGTTTGTCAAGAAAAAAGACGGGTCAATGTGATTATGTATTGATTATCGACAACTTAACAAAGTCACGATCAAGAAAAAGTATCCATTGCCACGTATTGATGATTTGTTTGACCAATTGAAAGGTTTGACGGTATTTTTAAAGATCGATCTTCATTCTAGATATTATCAGATACGAGTTAAAGACTCAGATGTACCGAAAACTGCATTCAAAACCAGGTACGGACATTATGAGTTTCTTGTGATGTCATTTGCTTCGACTAATGCACCTGCTGTATTTATGGACTTGATGAACAAAATATTCACGAGATGAGACTGAACATGCCCAGCATTTGAGAATTGTTTTACAAACTTTGCGCGAAAAACAAATGTTCGCTAAGTTTAGCAAATGTGAGTTCTGGCTCAGAGAAGTCAGATTTTTGGGATATGTTGTACCAACAGATGGTATTAGCTTCTAGTTTATTATAACCTGTGATGATTCCAAAATAAAAATGGGAATGTGTTATGATGGATTTCGTATCGGGATTGCCTCTATCTTCGGGAAAGAAAGATGTTGTGTGGGTCATTGTAGATCGTTTGACAAAATCCACGCATTTCATTCCTGTGCATACAGATTTTTCACTGGAGAGATTGCCAGACTTGTATGTTGATGAGATTGTTAGATTGCACGGTGTGCCAGTTTCTATTATATTTGACAGGGATCCACATTTTACGTCTCAAATTTAGAGCAAGTTACACGAAGCTCTATGTACTTGACTGTATTTTAGTACAGCATTTCATCCATAGACAGATGGTCAGTCTAAATGAGTGATTCAAATACTCAAAGATATGCTTCGATGCTGTGTTTTAGAGTTCGAAAGTAACTGGGAGAGATTTTTTTCGTTAGTTGAACTTGCATTAAAATGGCACCGTAAAAAGCTTTGTATCGTCGAAAGTGTAAAAATCTAATATACTGGACATAGTTCAGTGAGAAAAAGGTATTTGGTGCTGATTTGATTCGAGAAACTAAAGAAAAGGTCAAAGTGATACGAGATAATTTGAAAGTGGCTTCGGATCGACGGAAATATTACACAGATTTGAAAAGAAAAGACATAGAGTTTCAAATCAGTGGCAAAGTATTTCTAAAAGTATTGTCGTGGAAGAAAGTTCTTCATTTTTTTCCAGAAAGGAAAGCTTATCCGCGATTTATCGGGTCGTACGAGATCATTGAGAGAGTTGGGCTAGTAGCTTACAGATTGGCTTTGCCATAAGATTTAGAAAAGATTCATAATGTTTTCCATATATTGATGTTACGATGGTATCGATCAGATCCTTCACACATGATATCCCCGGTTGATGTTGAGATTCAGTCTGATATAAAGTACAATGAAGAACCGATCAGAATTCTAGCTTGGGAAGTTAAAGAATTGAGAAATAACAGTATAGCTGTAGTAAAATTTCTCTGGAAATGAAATAGAATAGAAGAGGCTACTTGGGAACTAGAAGAAGCTATGAAAGTGAAATCCCCGAACTTGTTTTCTGGTAAGATTTTCGGGGACGAAAATTCCTTTAGGGGGGAGAGTTGTAACAACCCGTTTTCAGTGAAATCAGAATAGTGGTTTTGGGACCACAAATCTGATGAGTAAATTATCTTTTTATTATTATTTTATTTTCTATGGGATGTTATTAAGTTCGTATTAAATTTTGTTAAGAAATATTAATGTTTGCATGATTAATTAAATAAAAAGGACTAAATCGTAAAAGGTGCAAAAGTTGAGTTCTAATTGTTAAAAGGTCCAAATGGCTATGAAACTTTAAAGTGAGTGGAATTAGATGGTAATTAAAACATTTCTATAGTTAATGGATATTCATGGCAAGGTTTTATTGAAATTATTAAAGTTTTAAAAGGTTAAAATGGTAATTAAGTAAATTAAGGTTAAATTAAAGTAAATAAAAGATGGTATCATCTTCTTCATTTGTTAACTCAAACGAAAATACACCATTGGAGCTAGCTAGGGCATTCGGTCAACTGCCTTTGCTTGCATGGTGAGTTTTTAAGCCCGGTTTTAATGATTTTTATGTTTTTGAAGTTGTTTCAGCTTAATCTAGCTAGCCCGGGGATCAATTTGTAAAGCATTTAAAGGTTGAGGGTTATGCCATGAATTTTCTTGTGTAATTATTGATTTCAAATGCTAGATTATGAGACTTTTTTTATTATAAATAAGCAAGTTTTGTAAAGTGATTTTTTATGAAATTTGCATTTAGGGATTGAATTGTAAAAATAATAAAAGTTCATATTAAATTTATGAAATGATGATTAATATGGGTTGGTTTAAGTCCCTAGAGAATTCTTTTAGCTTGAATGAAGGATTAAAATGCTTAGATTTCAATTTATGAGCTTAAGGACTAAATTGTGAAAAGTTAAAATGTTAGGGGCAAAATGGTAATTTTGCATAAATATGAAATGTGGACTAAATTGAATACTAGGTGTATTAAATGGATTGAATTTTTCTATTTAGATCAAGATAGACCACGTACAGATTTAGATCGGGGAAAAGCTAAAGCCTCGATTAGTTCGAGTTCATTTCTACGCCTTAGTCGTCGAGGTAAGTTTAGTTATTATTTTAATGTTATTTCAAATTATATATTAATATGCTTTTTATCATGTAATTGGATGTGTTATATCCAAAAAAACGCTATGACGGTTATCAAGTCCTTGTTGAACCTTAGGAATTCGTAGGATACAAATGACATGTCATTAGGGATTTCATGTTTCGGGTGCTGGTCTTGAATGTCCTACCGATGGTTGAGGTCCTCCATTTTTTGTGTATACTCCATAGCTCGTGTGAGTAGCATCGTGTAGCTTACATTTTGACCCGCAACTTGTTTGAGCAGGCCCATTTCAGAACTCGTGTGAGTAATGATATAAAGGAAATGTTACGATTATATGTTTAAGCACACTTTGTGTGAGCTTTCCCAAGTATTCGATGATATTCTAGTGGTTCAACGGGTAAGACAATGGATTGAAATGGTAAGTTTCCAAATGGAATTATGCATATGCCTATGAAAAGATGAATGAACCAAATGATGTATGTTCATATGGAAATGAATTATCTTAAGTTTAATTTAAGTGAGTTATGTATAAATGCACTAACTTGTGTATTGATGATGATGCATAGACTTGTGCCAAGCTTGTGGTTTGGGTTACATTATGCTTACACTTAATGTTATATAAATGAAATGGTAAGTTCTGTGTCATGCTGTACGAACTTACTAAGCATTATGTGCTTATGTTGCTTCTTTTCTATGTTTATAGATTATTGAAACCTCGATCGATTTGGAAGCTCGTCGGAGATCTATCACACTATCCAACATAAATATCGGTAGATTTTGATGTTTTGGCCAAGGTTATAATGACATGCATAGGTTGTAATAGCCCGTTTTTGGTCAAATCAGAATAGTGGTTTTGGGACCACA
The DNA here is from genome assembly GCA_025698515.1 of Gossypium sturtianum. Taxonomy (NCBI): domain Eukaryota; kingdom Viridiplantae; phylum Streptophyta; class Magnoliopsida; order Malvales; family Malvaceae; genus Gossypium; species Gossypium sturtianum. The sequence continues at coordinate 20,629,734 of CM046951.1, forward strand.
AATATGATGTCAAAATATTTATTTTATTATTATATTAAGGTTTACAGCATGATTGAATGATTGTGTGAAAGTTTCGTTAAGAAATTTTATCGGTTGATAGGTCAATTTGATATAAAGGACTAAATCGCGTAAAGTGTAAAACTTGAGTTCTAATAGCTAAAGGTGTCTAATAGCTATAGAACCTTAAAGTTAAGGTCCTTATGTGGTAAATAACCCATTAAAATGTTAGTGGATGATAGTGGCTTGGTATTTTGTGTAATTATTAATGTTTTTAAAGGTTATAATAGTAATTTGGTAATTAATGATAATTAAAACTAGTAAAATAACATCCATCTTCTTCATTTTATCAACCATAGCCGATTTTAACCTAAGGAGATCATGGATAAGTTCGACCAAGCTTCCTAGTTCAATTGGTGAGTGATTCTTGTCCCGTTTTTAATAATTTCTATGTTTTTGAGATCGTTGCAGCTAGTACTAGCTAGCCCAGGGACTAATTTGCAAAATTGTTAAAGATTTTAAATGTTGCCATTGATGAATATGTATGAGTTTTGAAGTTTCTTGATAAATTATGAATGCTAGTTAATAGATGTACAAGTTTTGTTAAGTGATTTTTAGTGAAAATGTAAAATATGGATTAAATTGAGAAATGTTGAAAATGTGTGCTTGATATGTGAAATAAATGAAAAATATGGACTTTAAGGGGTATAATGGTAATTCTTCTAGCATGGGTTAGTCTTGAATTTCATGAATTTGTGATTTTGTGAAATAAGGACTAAATTGCAAAAATGTGAAAGTTTAGGGGCAAATGTGTAAAATAGCCCTGATAAGTGTTTTGGATTGAATTGAATAAATAGAAGAATAAATAAGTTGATTTTGATCACTTATAGATCAAGAAAAGAGGAATTCGAACTTAGATCGGGGAAAAAGCAAAGTAATTGAATAGTCGGTCAGTTTAATCATTTCCGAACATGAGGTAAGTTTGTAACACCCCTCACCTGTAGTCAACGCTGGAATAGGGATACAGAGCATTACCTAACTTACAACACTTTAAAATACACATTTCATATACAATTTGTCATTTTAAGTACAATTCAATCAAAACCAATGACAGTGTCCCTTTAACGAGCCTACGAGGCCTTAAACATGCATTAGAAATGGTTCGGGACTAAACTGATAACTCGGGAAATTTTTGTGAAACTTCAAAATTTTGTTTCAAATAGAGGAACGGCCACTAGACACGTCCGTGTCATAGGTCGTGTGAAAACAGGGGGTACATACTGACTTGGGCCACACGGCCAACCACACGCCCGTGTGTCTAGCCCGTGTACCCTTCGAAGTGGCCACACACGCCTGTGTGCCAAGCCATGTGTTTGGCCGTGGAAAACCTGTAGGGTATACTGACTTAGGCAACATGTCCAAGCCACACGCCCATGTGCTAGGCCGTGTGCCAATTAGGGGGTATACTGACTTGTACCACACAGCCGATCACACGTCCGTGTGTGAGACCGTGTGGAGCATACTGACTTTATTTCAATTTCAACACCAGGGGACACACGGCTGTGTATCATGATCGTGTGTCACACACGGCTAAGACACACGCCTGTGTCTCTGCCCGTGTGGAAAAAAATAGGCTATTTACCAAGCCATTTTGCCACCCCATTTGATACACACCTTCACCTACACATATGGAAACAAAACAAAGCATAATAGGCAACTCAAGATAACCAAATCAAACATAATTCCTACCATTTCATCCAAGCATTTCTTAGCTTTAACCTCAATCACAAAATCATCAATTCATCAACCATTTCCAAGTAACATTAAACACCTCACAAAGTAGCATTAGCACATCTATAAACATTTTCCAAACATAATTCATTTAGTACCAATTCACAAGCATGATACTAATTCCACCAACCTCATAACATAAGTCATATACTTATATGTACATACACTATGCTCAAGCATACCAAAACAAGCCAACTTTCATGGCTATATGCACAAATCAAAACAAATACATTTAGAAGCCATCTCAAATGGCAAAACTCACTACCAAACATAACCAACATGACCATAGTTCCTATCCACGCCATATGATCAAACCATAAGTTCAAAAGTACCAAAGTGATGGTTGGATAGGGTGACGTAGCCTCCCGTCGATCCCCAAATCTGAGCTAGCTTTGAATTCACTATAAAACATGGGAAAAATATACAAAGTAAGCTTTACAGCTTAGTAAGCTCATATGAATTAAACTTAACAAATCATATTACATAAATCAACAACTTGAACTATTTAACATGTAATTCATGGTAACAACAAGCTTTCCATATGCTTAATCATGAGCTTATATGCAAATTCATAACTCTTCCAATTGAACTTTATACTTTCCATGTACATGCCTGTACAAACTCGTAACCAACTCATACATGTTTGAAATACTGTCGAATACTCAATATCTCGCACACTAAGTGCCATTACATAGCCGAAGCTATTTTAATCTCGCACACTAAGTGCCATACATAGCCGAAGCTATCTAGATGTTGTAGACTAAGTGCCATACGTCACCGGAGCTATCTCAAATCGCACACCAAGTGCTATACATAATCGAAGCTATCTTGATCTTGCACACTAAGTGTCGATACATAGCCGAAGCTTCATCGAATATTTTCGTACAATTTTATTCATCAACAATTCAATATAAAGCATTAAATCTCAATTATAATAATGTTTATTAACATACGAACATACCTCGGATGTTACAACGGCGAATCGAGTCAACTACTCCGTAACTTTATTCTTTCCCCGATCTAAGCCCGTATTTCTCCTTTCTTGATCTATATAATATGAAATTTAACTTATTCAATCACTACTTTATTCAATTAAGTCCAAAACACATATTTAGGCACGTTTACACTTTTGCCCCTAAAGTTTCACATCTTTTACAATTTAGTCCTTATTACACAAAATCACAAATTAATGAAATTCAAGACTAACCCATGCTATCCAAATTTCAATTAGGTCCCTAGCAGCCCATATTTTTCATTTATTTCACAATTTACCTACAAACTTTTCACATTTCTCAATTTAATCCTTAATTTGCATTTTCACTTAAAATCACTTGACAAAACTTGTATATCTATCATCAAACATTCAAATTCTATCATCAAACATCAAAATACATGCTTATTCATCAATGGAAACATTCAAAATCTTTAACAGTTTTGCAAAATAGTCCCTGGGCTAGCTAGACCTAGTTGCAACGATCTCAAAAACATAAAAATCATTAAAAACTGAGTCAAAATACTTACCATGCAAGAGGATGAACCTAGCCGAACCTTGAAGCTATTCTAATGCCTTTCTTTCTTGCTAATTTTGGTCAAAAAAATGCATGAAGAAGATGATACATATTTTGTATCTTTTAATTTTAAGTTATTAATTATTATTTTACCATTTTAACCTTTATTATTAAACATTAAAATTCATTTAAGCATGCACAAAAATGTCCACTTACATTAAAAATGGTTAAATTACCACATAAGGACCTCCTCTATTTAATTTCATAGCAATTAAACCCTTTTAGCCTATAGAACTCCAATTTTTCACTTTACGCGATTTGTTCCTTTTTATTGAATTAACTAGTCAAACTACAAAATTTCTAAACGAAACTTTCACACAATCATTCAATCATGCTGTAAACGTCAAAATAATAATAAAATAAATATTTTAACCTCGAATTTGTGGTTCCAAAACCACTATTTCGATTTGACTAAAAATGGGTTGTTACAAAGTTCGTATATTTGAACTTAAATGTGTAATTATTCAATGGATGGATGGTATTGAGATTGTATTTATCCTATGGTTAAATGTGTAGAACTTAATTTAAATGTACGGTTTATTTGGACGAGTTGTTGAATAAGACCATATCTGGGCTATGGCAAATCGGATAATAAGACCATAACCAGGTTATGGCATGTGAATGTAAGACCACGACAGGGCCTTGGCAATGTATGTGTAAGGCCATAGTTGGACTATGGCATCGGAAAATCGATGTACTCGTACTATAAGCATTTATAAATTTAGAGAGATTTGATAGTGAATTGGTGAGAACAGATATGTATCAGTATAGGTATGTACGAAAAACTATTCGAATAACGAGCTAATGGAAGTAGAGAACTTTATGTTAACTTAGTGATTGATGTCTTTAATTCAATTTATTTCATCCATTTAGAAATGTTAATGAATGATGAGATTATTTCATATTTACATACGAACTTACTAAGCTTTATAGCTTACTTCGTTTATTTTCTTCTATGGTTTATAATATATCGAAGCTAGCTCGAAACCGAGGATCGTTAGAGACTTCATTGCACTATCAGACATCTATTTTGGTACTTTTGAAGTTGTGTATATATGGTATATGGCATGTATAGGCTTGTGTCATTTTGGTATGTTTGATGAAAGTGTATTTAGGCCATTTGAGTTGGCTTGTGATGATGAATTTGTTAATGTTTAAAGATGTGTAAATGGCTTTATTTTGAGTTTGGTAATTGACCTATATTGAGTGAATGAGGTTGAATTGATAATGCATGTTTGAAATGGTTTAATTAAATGAGTTATATATGTGAATTATGTCTAGTAAAGCAAGATGAGTTGATAGGTACTTGAATTGATAAATGGCATTGAATTGAGTATTAAAATGGTTGAAATAGATATAGAATGATTGTGTATTGATTGATGACTTCTGGCTACATATTTGTGGCTTAAAATGGTACCATTTGAGCTTGTTTAGGTATGTGCAAAATGGGTGGCATGACCATGTGATCCCATTTCGAATGTCCACACGGCCTGTGACACGGGCGTGTCTGGTGGCCGTGTGAGACACACGTCCTGGTCACACGGGCGTGTGTCCCCTATTTTAGAGAATTTTTTTATAAGTGTTGAAAAATTTTTCGAGTTATCGATTTAGTCTCGAACTACTCCCAATGCATGTTTAAGGCCTCATAGGCTTTTAATAGGGACAAATTGATTGAGATTGAATGATTAATGATAGAATTGAGCAAACGTATGTTAAATAGTTGTTTTATTGTTTCATAAGTCCGATAATGCTCTGTAGCCCTATTTTGGCGTTGAATACGGGTAATGGGTGTTACATTTATTGGTATCAGAGCTACGGTTTAGTCGATTCTAGGACTAACGTAGCGTGTGTAAGAGTCTAGCTATACATGCCATATATATAAACTGTGATAGTGTGATGAATCCTGACATTATAAACTATGTTTTGTATTGTAATGGATTCCGAACGAGCTGTAGTAGATGAGGTTGAGAGTAATGCGCCAGCTCCCACTCAAGGGACAGTGCCTTCTGAATCTAGACCCGTGTCGAGTAGTCATAGAGGTGAAGCTAAAGAAGCCTTTTTCCAGATGATGAACGAGTGGTTCACTCAATATGTTCGGACAAATCCGGCTGCTCAACAACCTCCACCCCTACCTATTCCCCAGCCGATCCATGTAGTTCCTCAAGGTATGCATCCTTTGCGATTAAATAAACCACCTGTTGATAAGATACGAAAATACGGGGCTGAAGAATTTAGAGCCACTGTTAGCGATGACCCTGAAAGAGCAAAGTTTTAGCTTGAGAACACGATTCGGGTATTCGATAAACTTTCTTGCACACCTGAAGAATGTTTAAAATGTGTTGTATCACTGTTGAGAGACACTGCGTATCAGTGTTGGAATACCTTGATATCCGTAGTTTCGCGAGAAAGAGTCACGTGGGAATTCTTTCAAGTTGAATTCAGAAAGAAATACATCAGCCAATGGTTCATTGATCAGAAATGAAAGGAATTTCTTGAACTAAAATAGGGTCGTATGTCGGTAATAGAATATGAAAGAGAGTTTGTACGACTCAGCAAATATGCTCGTGAATGTGTTTCTCCCGAAGCTATAATGTGCAAAAAATTTGAAGATGGATTGAAAGAATATCTCAAATTGCTAGTCGGAATTCTAGAGTTGAAAGAGTTTGTGGTACTTGTCGATTGTACTTGCAAAGCTGAAGAACTGGGCAAAGAAAAGAGAAAGGCTGAATCTGAAGCTAGAGATTCGAGAAAGAGATTGATGAATAAACCTTATCACTCTTTATCCAAGAAATCATGAGATGTTTATAGTCGATCAAGTGCATTGATGGAGTACTCTAATAGAGATCGTGGGAAGCAAATTAAGAGTTCAAAAACTCCAGCTATGTCAATGGCAAGTGTAGGTGATGTTAGATCAAATAAACCTGAATGTGGACGATGTGGAAAAAGACATTTAGGAGAGTGTAGAATGAATGACAAAGGTTGTTTTAGATGTGGTTCACACGAACATTTCATTTGAGATTGTCCTATGTTAGATGAGAAAGATAAATCTCAGAGTGCAAGACAAAGCAACATGACTGTGAGAGGAAGACCACCTCGTAAGGTTGGAAATGTGAGTGGTGGTAGAGGTGTGACACGAGACACTATTGTGAGATTAGAGGCTAGAGCACCTACCAGAACTTATGCTATTCGCGCTCGTGAAGAAGTGTCATCTCCAGATGTTATTACCGGTACATTCTCTCTTTATGACACTAATGTAGTTGCATTGATAGATCCCGGATCAACTCATTCATATATATGTGTGAACTTAGCGTCTAGTAAGAATTTACTTGTTGATTCTACTGAGTTTGTTATAAAAGTGTCAAACCCCTTAGGCAAATATGTCATGGTTGACAAAGTTTGTAAGAATTATCCGTTAATGACTCGGGGTTATTGTTTTACGGCTAATTTGATGCTATTGTCGTTTGATGAGTTTGATGTTATTCTGGGTATGGACTGGTTGACATTGCATGATGCAGTAGTAAATTGTAGACAAAAGACAATTGAGTTGAAATGTCAGAATAATGAGACTCTCTGAATCAAATCAAATGATTTGAGTGGTTTATCAGTTGTAGTTTCAGTGATGTTAGCTCAAAAATATGTGAAAAAGGGATGCGACGCATATCTTGCATATGTACTTGATACAAAAGTGTCAGAATTAAAGATTGAATCAGTACCAGTTGTTTGCGAGTATCCAGATGTGTTTCCGGAAGAGTTACCGGGTTTGCCACCAATAAGAGAGGTTGAGTTTGCTATTGATTTAGTATCGGGAACTTCACTGATATCATAGCTCCGTACAGAATGGCTCCGACAGAGTTAAAAGAGTTGAAAGCTCAGTTGCAAGAACAAACTGGTAGAGGATTCGCAAGACCGAGTTTCTCACCCTGGGGTGCACCAGTACTATTTGTAAAGAAAAAGGATGGTTCTGTGAGAATGTGTATAGACTATCAATAACTCAACAAAGTGAAAATCAAGAACAAATATCCTCTACCGAGAATTGATGATTTGTTTGATCAGTTAAAATGAACTACATTGTTTTCTAAGATTGATTTAAGATCTGGCTATTATCAGTTGTGAGTTAAAGATGCTGATGTGCTGAAGATAGCGTTCAGAACGAGGTACGGACATTATGAATTCCTTGTTATGCCTTTTGGATTAACTAACGCTCCAGCTATTTTTATGGACTTGATGAACCAGATATTCAAACCATATTTAGACAGATTCATTGTTGTATTTATTGACGACATTCTGATCTATTCGCGAGATGAATCTGAACATACCGAGCACTTGAGAATTGTGTTACAAACTCTACGTGATAAGAAATTGTTTGCAAAGTTCAGTAAATGTGAGTTTTGGCTTCGAGAGGTTGGAATTCTGGGGCATATCGTTTCAGCCGAAGGTATTAGAGTTGACCCGAGTAACATTTCTGCTATTATTAACTGGAAACCTCCAAGAAATGTGTCTGAAGTCCGTAGTTTTCTGGGCTTAGCGGGCTATTACCGAAGATTCGTGAAAGGATTTTCGATGATCGCGACAATCGATGACACGATCGCTTGTAAAGATGTGAAATTCGAATGGTCGAGAAAAATGTCGTGAGTTTGAACAGTTGAAAGTATTGTTAATCAAGCACCGATTACGTTCAACTTTGAATCGGGGAAAGAGTTTGTGATTTATAGTGACGCGTCATTAAATGGTCTGGGATGTGTTCTGATGCAAAAGGAAAAGTTATAGCTTACGTTTCCTGACAATTGAAACCGTATGAAAATAACTATCCAACACACGACTTAGAGTTGGCTGCAATTGTATTCGTATTGTAACATCCTAAATTTACGGGCCTATACATTTAGTGTAGGGATAGGTTTACTATGTTAATTTAATTGATAGGGGTCTAAATTTGGGCTTAGAATTAGGCAAAAAGGCCCAGATTAAAGTGGCATCATTAACAGTTAAAACGGAACAAGTTTTGGGTCGCAAGGAGCCCATATTTTAGGCCAAATTCGGCACTTTAAATGAAGAGAGGGTGACGCCACACACAAGGAATTAGGGGCCCAAGTATTAATTTTAATGAGGCCCAAATATTTTAATTTAAGTGAGTTAAATTTGGCATTAGGGATTAGTAGAGGTGGACGGCTACAAGGCTATAAAATAGGAGAATTTATGTGGATTTTTAAGTGATAATATCATAGATAAAAAGGAGAAAAGTTAGGAGCTTATCTTCAAGGGAAGTGTTGGCCGAAAATCCACCACCTAGAGGAGTGTAAAATTCGGCTATTGCATGGCAAGGAGGGTGCCGAATTTCTCCTCTCTTTTAGCTTGAATTTTAAGGGCGTTTTTGGTTTTTAGCAGTAGGTGCCAAAATATCTATAAATAGGGGGGCTAGCTCCTTGATTCTGACACTGAAAACCCGAAATTTCTCTCCCATTGTGCCAAAATTCCCTAGCCTCTCCCTCTCCAATTTCTTTTCTCCAATTTCTTTAAAAGCCGCAAATCTTTACCACTTTTTCCTTCTTGTGCTGATTTCTCTAGGAAGCCGAGGCATCCATAGTCTTTTCTTCTATTCATCCTATTTGAGAATTAGTTCTATACTTTCGGCATTTAAATCTTCCATGGGCATTGCCGAATCCTCTCTCTAGTGCTAGCCGAATCTCCTATGCTAAGGTAAGTGTTGATTTTTGATTAGTTCTCATAATCTATTCCCGGTTTTTGAAAGGCAAAAGCCAAAAGCTAATAGTTTAATGGTTTTATGATGGGCGGCAATTCGGGATTTGAAGGAAGCTTAGTCGACTAGATCTAAAAGCCGAAAATCATAAGTCTCCAATTTCGAGATTTTAAGGTAAGGATATTTGTTATTCAAATATATAAAATTGGGTAGAACACTAACCATGGCCGAATATAGGAGAGGCCCTAGTTTCGCATCTTTTCGACTTTTTGAGCAAAGTTGTAGCAAGGGTATCGACATTAATCAGGTTTGTAGATCTCTAACACACTACTAATAAGCCTGTATGAATGTTTATTTATATATGTTATGGGCTAAAAAGCCGGAATGAGGCTCTGTAGACAGTCGAATGGAACCCTAAAAGGGTTAGGCAAAGATACCAGGTACGTAAACATAGAACTCCCTATGTGTATCGAAAAGTAAATAAGTCTGTATGATGTTTTCTTTATGTATGTATGCATGGGGTGGGAATGATGATATTGAAGGGGAAGTGCATGATAGGTCACTTGGTGATCGGTGGTAGAAATCCCACATAATTTAAATGAAAGGTCACATAGTGATCGGTGGCGATGCCACGTTAAATGATTCCTAATTAATAGGAATAGGCGATGCAATTTGTCGTTTTGGCGTGTAGCGGATATGGAGGGTTGATTGTAGAAATCCCCAAGGTGTGATGGTTGGTACGGGATGGTGTGTAGAGGATGGAAACCTAGGATGGGTTGGGTTTTTCATTATTTATTGTTTATCATGTGATTATGATTGATACCTTTATGCATGGGCCGGGGCCCATAATGTGTTTGTGGGCTCAGGTCGTTGTGTGTTTTGAGATTTATATACTGAGTCTTGGTGACTCACTCTTTCCTTTTCTCTACTCTTCCAGATGAGCAGTAGATCGTGGATTCAGGGAGCAAAGGCGGACTCGAGGGGCCATCAAGTTTTTATTCCTATAGATTATTTCAGTTTTTTCCCTTAAGTTTTTAATTTTGGAAACATTTATGTAATAAGGCCCCATAGTTTATACTCACTACTTAGTTTCTAATATTTGCAACTTATGGAACTTTGTCAAAGGTTTTATTATAAATAATAATAATAAAAATAATACAAGGTTTTCTTTTCAAAAGTCACTTGTTTATTCGAATTTTGCCTAATAACTTATGATTTACTAAAACCAACTTAGCAAAAGTTTTCAACGTACAACCCGTAGCATACCAGATCTGGTCGAAACTTATGGGCCAGGTTTGGGGTGTTACACGCATTGAAAATTTGGCGACACTACTTATACGGTGAAAAATGCCACATTTATACGAATCACAAAAGCTTAAATTATCTGATGTCACAGAAAGATTTGAATCTACGACAACGAAGATGGCTTGAGTTATTGAAAGATTATGAATTTGTGATTGATTATCACCCGGGAAAAGCTAATGTTGTTGCTGATGCCCTGAGCCGAAAATCTTTATTTGCATTACGAGCAATGAATACCCAGTTGATGATTTGTGATGATGGGTCTATTTTAGCTGAATTAAAAGCTAAATCGGTATTTATTCAACAAATTTGTGAGGCTCAGAAAGATGATTGTGAATTTAAAATTAAACGAATTCAATGTGAGACTATCCCTAATTCATAGTTTCAGATTGGAGCCGATGATTGTTTAAGGTTCCAGAATAGAATTTGCATACTGAGAAATTCAGAACTCATTCAGAAGATTTTGCATGAAGCGCACAATAGCTGCTTATCTGTTCATCCGGGGAGTACCAAAATGTACAATGATTTGAAACAGTTTTATTGGTGGCAAGGCATGAAACAAGATATCTCAGAGTATGTTTCTAAATGTTTGATTTGTCAGCAAATCAAAGCTGAACATCAAGTACCATCGGATTTACTGCAGCCTGTGATGATTCCCGAGTGGAAATGGGATAGAGTGACAATGGATTTTGTGTCGGGATTTCCCCTAACTCTAAAAAAGAAAGATGCCATATGGGTTGTCGTTGATCGACTAACGAAATCTGCTCATTTCATACCGGTACGTACAAATTACTCACTTGATAGGCTAGCTGAATTGTACATTTCTGAGATTGTTCGATTGCATGGGGTGCCACTATCTATTATTTCTGATAGAGATCCGAGATTTACGCCGTGATTCTGGAAGAAACTGCAAAAAGCTCTGGGAACACAGTTGAATTTTAGTACAGCTTTTCATCCGCAAACCGACAGTCAGTCTGAGAGAGTAATTCAGATTCTCGAAGATATGCTTCGTTGTTGTGTTTTGGAATTCGAAGGCATCTAAGAGAGATATTTGCCATTAGTTGAATTTGCGTATGATAACAGCTTTCAATCGAGTATAAAGATGACACCGTATGAAGCTTTGTATGGTCGTAAATGTCGAAATCCATTGTACTGGACTGAACTTAACGAGAAACAAATTCACGGGATTGATTTGATTAAAGAAACTGAAGAGAAAGTGAAAGTAATACGCGACTGTTTAAAAGCAGCTCCAGATCACCAAAAATCGTACACAGATTTGAAATAAAAAGACATTGAATTCCAGATTGGCGATAAAGTGTTCTTAAAAGTATCTCCAAGGAAGAAAATACTTTGTTTCGGTCGCAAAGGCAAATTGAGTCCGCGATTCATTGGGCCGTATGAGATCATCAAAAGAATAGGGCCAGTGGCATACCGACTAGCTTTACCATCAGAGTTACAAAAGATCCATAATGTATTTCACGTGTCGATGTTGCGCCGATATTGATTGGATCCTTCACATGTGATTTCTCCGTCAGAGATTGAGATTCAGCCTGATATGACGTACAACGAAGAACCAACCAGAATTTTGGCTCGAGAGATCAAACAATTGAGAAATAAAAGTATAATTCTCGTGAAAGTACTTTGGCAATGACACGGTATCGAAGAGGATATGTGGGAGCCTGAGGAAGCTATAAGGAAACAGTACCCTAACCTATTCATTGGTAAGATTTTCGAGGACGAAAATCCCTAAGGGGGAGAGTTGTAATAGGCCGTTTTTGGTCAAATCAGAACAGTGGTTTTGGGACAACAAATCCGATGTCAAAATATTTATTTTATTATTATATTAAGGTTTATAGCATGATGAATGATTGTGTGAAAGTTTCGTTCAGAAATTTTATCGTTTGATAGGTCAATTTGATAAAAAGGACTAAATCGCGTAAAGTGTAAAACTTGAGTTCTAATAGCTAAAGGTGTCTAATAGCTATAGAACCTTAAAGTTAAGGTCTTTATGTGGTAAATAACCCATTAAAATGTTAGTGGATGATAGTGGCTTGGTATTTTGTGTAATTATTAAAGTTTTTAAAGGTTATAATAGTAATTTGGTAATTAATGATAATTAAAACTAGTAAAATAACATCCATATACTTCATTTTATCAAGGAAAGCATGGAAAATTTGGCCAAGCTTCCTAGTTCAATTGGTGAGTGATTCTTGTCCTGGTTTTAATGATTTCTATGTTTTTGAGATCGTTGCAGCTAGTACTAGCTAGCCCAAGGACTAATTTGCAAAATTGTTAAAGATTTTAAATGTTTCCATTGATGAATATGTATGAGTTTTGAAGTTTCTTGATAAATTATGAATGCTAGTTAATAGATATGCAAGTTTTGTTAAGTGATTTTTAGTGAAAATGAAAAATAGGGATTAAATTGAGAAATGTTAAAAATGTGTGGTTGATACGTGAAATAAATGAAAAATATGGACTGCTAGGGGTATAATGGTAATTCGGCTAGCATGGGTTAGTCTTGAATTTCATGAATTTGTGATTTTGTGAAATAAGGACTAAATTGCAAAAATGTGAAAGTTTAGGGGCAAATGTGTAAAATAGCCCTAATGTGTGTTTTGGATTGAATTGAATACATAGAAGAATAAATAATTTGATTTTGATTACTTATAGATCAAGAAAAGAGGAATTCAGACTTAGATCAGGGAAAAAGCAAAGTAATTGAATAGTCGGTCCGTTTCATCATTTCCGAACACGAGGTAAGTTCTTATATTTGAACTTAAATGCGTATTTATTCAATGGATGGATGGTATTGATATTGTATTTATCCTATGGTTAAATGTGTAGAACTTAATTTAAATGTACGGTTTATTTGGACGAGTTGCTGAATAAGACCATAGCTGGGCTATGGCAAATAAGATAATAAGACCATAACCGGGTTATGGCATGTGAATGTAAGACCACAGAATGGCCTTGGCAATGTGGCATCAAAAAATCGACGTACTCGTACTATAAGCATTTATAAAGTCGGAAAGATTTGATAGTGAATTGGTGAGAATAGATATGTATCGGTACAGGTATGTACGAAAAACTATTCGAATAACGAGCTAATGTGAGTAGAGAACTTTATGTTAAGTTACTGGTTGATGTCTTTAATGCAATTTATTTCATCCATTTAGAAATGTTAATGAATGATGAGATTATTTCATATTTACATACGAACTTACTAAGCTTTATAGCTTACTTCGTTTATTTTCTTCTATGTTTTATAATATATCGAAGCTAGCTTAGAACCGGGGATCGTCAGAGACTTCATCGCACTATCAGACATCTATTTTGGTACTTTTGAAGTTGTGTATATATGGTATATGGCATGTATAGGCTTGTGTCATTTTGGTATGTTTGATGAAAGTGTATTTAGGCCATTTGAGTTGGCTTGTGATGATGAATTTGTTAATGTTTAAAGATGTGTAAATGGCTTTGTTTTGAGTTTAGTAATTAACCTATATTGAGTGAATGAGGTTGAATGTATAATGCATGTTTGAAATGGTTTAATTAAATGAGTTATATATGTGAATTATGTCTAGTAAAGCAAGATGAGTTGATAGGTACTTGAATTGATAAATGGCATTGAATTGAGTATTAAAATGGTTGAAATAGATATAGAATGATTGTGTATTGATTGATGACTTTTGGCTGCATATTTGTGGCTTAAAATAGTACCATTTGAGCTTGTTTAGGTATATGCAAAATGGGTGGCAAAATGGCTTTGTAAATAGCCTATTTTTGTCCACACGGGCAGAGACACGGGCGTGTCTTAGCCGTGTGTGACACACGGTCAAATTACACGGCCGTGTGTCTCCTGGTGTTGAAATTGAAATGAGGTCAGTATACTCCACACGGTCTCACACACGAGCGTGTGATCGGCTGTGTGGCACAAGTCAGTATACTCCCTAATTGGCACTCGGCCTAGCACACGGGCGTGTTGCATAATTCAGTATACCCTACAGGTTTGACACGGCCTAGCATACGGCCTGGCACACTGGCGTGTGTGGCCAATTCGAAGGGCACACAGGCTAGACACACGGGCGTGTGGTTGGCCGTGTGACCCATGTCAGTAACTTCATTTGTTTGGACACGGGGTAGGACACGGGCTGGGACACGGCCATGTGATCCCATTTCGAATGTCCACATGGCCTGTGACACGGGCGTGTCTGGTGGCTGTGTGAGACACACGTCCTGGTCACACGGGCGTGTGTCTCCTATTTTAGAGAAAAATTTTATAAGTGTTGAAAAAAATTTTGAGTTATCGGTTTAGTCCCGAACCACTCCCAATACATGTTTAAGGCCTCATAGGCTTTTGATGGGGACAAATTGATTGAGATTGAATGATTAATGATAGAATTGAGCAAACGTATGTTAAATAGTTGTTTAATTGTTTTGTAAGTCTGGTAATGCTCCGTAACCCTATTTCGGGGTTGAATACGGGTAAGAGGTGTTACATAGGTAGACTTATAATGGTGTTTAGTTGAATGTTCAGTTGATGGTTTGGTATGTATAAGTTACGTAAGTTAACTATGTTGGTACATTTGATGCCTTATTTGTTTGTGTCATTGTGACTATATCACGTTGCAGGTTTTGAATGACTCAAATGGCATGTTTTGTGATGGAATAGTAATGGTTAAGTTGTGGCATGTTTGGTAATTTTTGGAACTAGTAGTCGATGAAAAAAAAGTGGTCAAATATGCATGTTTAAGTAAGTCTTAATGGTTGCATTTGAGGTGCCTTTGAATGGCCTATTGGTTAGTTGAATTAGGACTTATGGAATGGTCATTATATTTATGTTTTGACAGGGTTTTGAAGCCTTGATTAAGTGCACAAAAGACCTAAAGGTTTATGCATGAATCGATGTTGGGAATGGCTTATTTTGGGTGAATTTTAGGTCCCCACGGCCTGAGACACGGGCGTGTGACTCAGCCGTGTGTGACACACGGCTTGGCGACACTACCGTGTATCCCCTGTAAGCTCCTTTGTATACAAGTTAGTGAGTTACACAGCCTGGAACACGAGCGTGTGAAGCAATTCGGAGAGTTATACAGCCTAGCACACGGGCATGTGACACGGTCGTGTGACCCTAGTCATAGTGTTACACGAGCGAGGAAACGGGTTGGGACACTGCCGTGTGTCCCTATCTTGAAGGTTAAACAACCTGAGACATGGGCGTGTGTCTCAGCCGTGTGAGGCGCACATCCTGGCCACACGGTCGTGTGTCTCAGCCGTGTGAGGTGCACGGCCTGGCCACACGGCCGTGTGACCCATGTATTCAAATTTTTGTAAGTTTTACTTAGACTTTACATATGTTTTCAATTTAGTCCAGAAACGTTTCTAAATTATTTCTAAGGCCTTGAGGGCTCGATTTAGGGACTATATGTATGTGAATGATTGGTTTATAATATGATCATGTTAATGTATGAAATGTATGTTGAAATGTTTCATTTGTACGGTAACACTCTATATCCCTATTTCAGCTACGAATCCTCCATGTCGCAACCCAGAAGAGTGGTGTCGCGAGGTTGATTTAATTTTGGAATTCCTTACTACTGGACATGGTGTTGCGACATGAGGTGACTGTGAGGCATCGGATCTATTTTCTCAAATTTTTGATCTTTAAAGTGCTTCAGGCACTTGTTAGCCCTATTTTTGATCTTCCTATAACATTTCAATTAATTGGTTAGCAAAATTTACAATTTTGTACATTTAGTTAAAGTTTCATAAAAATGTGAAGTCTTGCTACCGAACTCATCTGCCAGCTCGGTTAGTACGCCCTTGGGCGCTTCCTGCAATTTGTTTCTATCCGTATTAGTCCAGAATCCATCGTGCCATTCTATTCCTCTTCACATGGTGTTGCAACATGAGGTGACTGTGAGGCATCGAATCTGTTTTCTCAATTTTTTTATCTTTAAAATGCTTCAAGCGCCTGTTAGCCCTATTTTTGATCTTCCTATAACATTTCAATTAATTGGTCAGCAAAATATACAATTTTGTACATTTAGTTAAAGTTACATAAAAATGTGAAGTCTTGCTGCCGAACTCATCTGTCAGCTCGATGAGTACGCCCTTGGGCGCTTCCTGCAATTTGTTTCTATCCGTATTAGTCAAGAATCCATCGTGCCATTCTATTCTTCTTCATTTATCCTACTCTCAGGTTTTACCCTTTTGGCCTGCACTAATCAACGACAATTCATTCTGTAGATTGTAACTGTTAAGCACTTGTAGAATTAAGGAACAACACAACCATCCTAACTTTTGTTTATCGTCCTTGTTTTCCAAAAGGTTCGGGGTTGCTGTTCATATTTATTATGCATAAAGTGCTTAAATAATTCTTCTAACATAAATGGTATTACAGGAATTTCCTTGAATGTCTCAATTAGTGTGCCATTCCGTACCATATAACTTGGATCTCGGTTCCAAAGGCCTTCGAGTTTTTCTATTGGTCGTATTACCATTCTATCAAGTGTTTCTCACAGTAATCGAGTACTTCGTGATTTCTTTAGCCCTATATTTGTGCTTACCAGTGATATTGTTTGGATGATGCCTGCCATGTGATCATAAGTCCTATTGATATATATTTTTTTGATCTTTGTCAACATCAGAAAGATCCTTAGATTGTTAAACTTTTGGGACATCTGATTAAAGATTATCGTCTTACAAAAAACATTCAAGTTGAGTATTTCTCCTAAAAGTGCATGTTTATACTCATTCTTTCTCACAGAGTTCCTAGACTTTGGGCATTCTTCCACTAGATTGGCAGTGAATATCATTAGGTCCAATTGCCGAGGTAGATCCAGAACATACTGATCTTGCATATTGTCCCCGTTGAGTGAATCTAATGTTGTTGAACAGTTGAGTTCAACTCCTGATTGTTTCTTATGTCCATTCACCATTTCCTCAAACGGTTCTATAACTTCTTGAGGTGTTATTTCTTCTAATTCATTTTGATATTATTCTATACGCAAGGTTAACCGATTATTCGAAAACTCCCCTTCCTCACAAACGTTTACAACTAAATTATCCTCCTTGTTTAATATTTGGTCTTGTTTGTACTGATATGCCTTTGTATTCGTATTAATGCTAATGTAATCATCTTGCAAGAGAAGGGAAATCTCTTCTCGAAGTTGACCTAATTCGAGCATCAGTAGTCGCTAGTTTTCTTGAATATCCCATTCCTCATAGACCCCTTCCTTATAAATATCAATATCATAATCTAGGTCCTCACCAAACCACATATAATAAAATTTATCCATTGTTCTATGCTAGACCAATTTCTATAGTCACTAATACAGGTTTCTGTGGCGAGAGTGTATACTAGAGTCCCTTGAAGCGTTGAAATATGTTAGTAATGTTAACAAGTAATAAAACAACTAAAGGTCGTTGTTATAATCTAAATATTTCCTAATTATTTTAATATGTGAAAAATTAAAAATAATATAGTGACATTGTCTCCTCGGAAATGGTGCCAACAACTTGATTGCCTCCAGACGTACCAATGTCCAGATTAGAAATCCTACACAAAAGATGTGAAAAAAATGATATCCGCAAGTATACGGGTCAGGTTGTAATATAGTTACAATGGAGTAAGTGAGTACTCTGATGATCGTACTCAAGGTAGGCAAGCACTGAATTAGTTCTAGTCTAAACATCAATAGATCTAATTAATACTCTAATCAAATTATAGTACAAAGAATTAAAATAAATGTTTTTGAATAAATAATAAAAAATGGAAATAAAAGCAAATAAACGGAAAAAAGAAATCAAATAATCAAATATAAATCAAATCTGGGCATGGGTGATTAGCTCCCTTTGGTAGTCATAATCAACTGTCATCTCAGGGTTTCTTGTTCAATCAACTAGTCAATACCCCAGCAGGATCTTCCAGTACGTCCATTGAAATATTGAGTCGACAAGAGCTACTTTTCTTCCGACCTCACAGTCCAGACTGGTTCAGGGTTAAGGTGTTCACGGATAGGCCATACCAAATTCGGGTTAATTCCCGACTTGATGACTTTCTAAGGTTGTCAGGCCTAGGGTTTAGGTTCTTCCTTTCCTAAATAGCTAATCCGTTAGGAAATCTTTACAAAACAGTTAATTATTCATACCTCCACTCGCTAATCCCCCACAGGAGAATTAGTTCCTCATGGATCTAATAAACAATATTGACTTGAATAGAAGAATAAACATAAAGAACAATTTCAAGCAAAGAGTTTAGAAGAAACCTGATTGTATTGAATTTAAGCGCAGAATCCTCCCAGAGTTTGATAATAATCCTAGAACCTGAATTCTCCATGAAAGTAAATAACAAGAATAAAATCTAAAACCTAAGAAAAGGGAAAAACTAAAGACTAAATCTAAAGAGAAAATTATACAATATCAAAAAGTGTTTGTAACATGTGCTAAAAGAGCCTATTTATAGACTTGGAATGGTCGTCGTCCTTAACCCTAGGTCAACTGACGCTCCCAAGCCAAGTTGGATTGTGTGAACCAAAATATCCCTAGCTCGTATTAATTTCCCATACAGAGGTTATGTCACGACACACCAGGTCTAGTGTCGCGACATCAAGGGCAATATGCTCAAGTTCAGGGTGTCTTCAGGGGTATGTTGCGACATCTGTAGGCTGTGTCGCAACATTGAAGACAATCTTGTAATTCTTTTATTTTTTTTCTCTATGTTGTGACATCAAATGCTCTGTGGTGCAACCTAGCGACCAATATTGAGTTAGTATGCCTTCTAATGATCTCCTGCACACTCACAAAGTATATATTAGCTCAGCCTTAGGCCTCATTCGGACCCTAAGGTCAATAAAAGACTCAAATTACACATTTTATTAACTTAACTAATACTTATTGAAATCTAATTAAAACTTAATTAAAATGCTTATATTCAACCTCTTAAAGTACGAAAAGTAGTTTAATCTACTACAACGAATTACGACAGATCAACATGCATCTTGGTTATTGGCTATGATCCTAGATGCCTCTCCGTTGAGTCCCCACAACTTCTTTTCTCTGTGGCCGTGGATAGTGTCGAGCAAGCAATCCTTTATCGATATGTTAGGCCACAAAGCTTTATTAAGTTGCAAAAGTGGTTGGACATAGGACAAGAAAGAAAATATAAAAGAGCATGGGAAGTTATTGATGATGTAATCACTAAATATATATGTTAGAAAAGAAAAGAAATGAACAATCTAAACCAAGAGTTGGTATTAGAAAGGAGTGTAGATCTCTTAGCATCATACATAATTGAAGATAAATCAATAAGTTAAAAATGTAATGATAAGTTCTTGAGAGACACCATACTTAATATGATGGTTGGAGGGAAAGACTTGACTAGCTCTGCTCTTACATGGTTCATTTGGTTGGTTCGAGGCATCAAATAGTGTAAAGCAAGATCCTAGAAGAGCTTGAATCAAAACTACCCACGGAGCAAACCAAAAGGAGACAACTATTTAATGTTGAGGAGGTGAAGAATTTGGTTTATTTGCATGGAGCATTGTGTGAGGCATTAAGGTTGTACCCACCACTTCCTTTCAATTTTAATGAAGCTCTTAAAGCAAACGTGCTTCCAAGTGGGCATCCAGTTCATCCAAACATGAAAATCATATTTGATTTGTATTCATTAGGAAGGATGAAGTGGGTTTGGAGGGAGGATTTCCTTGAATTCAAGCATGAAAGATGGATTACGAAGCAAGGAGAGATTAAACATGAGCCACGGTACAAGTTCAATTATTTCAATGTGAGGCCAAGGGCATGTATAGGAAAGGAATTGACATTTGTTTATATGAAAGTTGTGGCAGCTGCTATAGTTTACAACTATCAGATTGATGTATAAAAGAACCTCATGTTGTTCCAGCTATATCCATTCTCTTGAATGCAAAGGATGGACTAATGACTAGGATCTCCACCAAATGGGACTAAATGCATGAAACCCTATTTAAAAGTTGAGTGGCTAGTCTAATATTATTAAATAAAAAAGTTTCATTCTAAAAAAAAACATATATTTTGATAAATCTTAAAATTAGATAAAAATAAAAATAAAATTATTTGTAAAATTTAAAAATATTAACGAAATTTCTTTTTTTTATTTGGTGGATGATAGAGGAAATACGAGACTTCAATGAAAAAGATGGCAAGTTTGAGATGAAAGTTAATATTAGGTTTAACTTTTTAATGGTTTTGTTAGATATAATATGTTTAATATTAATTGTGAATTTTTTAAATTTTGCGTTTAATTCAAAAACAATTTGATGAATGTGATTTAATTTGAGTTTTAAAGTTGATTTGATGAAAGTTAATTGTTAATATTATTAGCTAATTATATATTTTCATTAACTTAATTCTGAAATCCAAATTAAATACTAAAAAATTAACACTATTACATTTAGTGCCGAAACCATTTTTAAAGTTTGATTTAAAAACGGGGATCGACTTAAAAACGAAAACGGGAGTCGCCACCAATCTTTTTTCGAGGTGTGATCGGATCACCTTATAAAGCGTTTTATTTCAAAATGCTGATTTTGGTCCACGAAATACAAGAAAACGGGTTCGAGAGTCGGTTACGTACGATGAAGGATTAGCACCCTCGTAACGCCCAAAAATTGGTACCTAATTGATTAATTAATGTCCTTATGTCGAGAATTTGAAAAAGATTTGGAAACATGATTTCTTTAAAAAATTGAACAATTTGAGTTGAGATTGGAGATTCATTTGTTCCGAAAGCATACAAACATCACATCCATCACGTTAGGACGTGATGTTTTAAACCCTCGTAACCAAAATCATCTCTTGATTTACAAAATTCATTAAAAGGATATTTAGTTATTTAGACGAACGAAAAACCAAAACCCAGCACGTTAGGGCACAATTTCTCAAACTTCCAAACACGAAACATTGCCTTGTTTTCTAAAATTCTTATCCCGAGATAACAAAACGTCATATCTAGTGAGTTAGGACATGACAATATTGAATTCTCGAGAATAAGTTTTTATTTTAAATTTATAGGTTTTAAAAAAAAATAGGATACTCGATATTTTAAGTTCTACGAGAAAAAATTAAAACCCAGTAAGTTAGGGTATAATTTCTCTTGAAGTCCCTAAGTATCACGTATCGTTATTTTTTAATATAAAAAGTGTTTTTATAGAACAGTGTTTTGAATAAAATGAGGCATATATATTATAAACATCAATTTCAAATAACAATTATTCACTATTATGAATCATATTAAAAAATTTAGTCGATTAACAAAAGACTATCGTAACATGACAAATGATGTATACAATAAAAGGACTATACTAAAACAGTATTAAACAAATAAAGAACATAAATGAACAAATATAAATTATAAAATATGCAATAAGAATTCAAAAATAAATCTATAAGAATTAAGAAATAAATGTGAAGTACTACAAATATGAAAAAAAAAATGACATATATATATATACACATAATAACATCAAAAAAAAAAAAAAAACAATATCCAAAATGGTTAATATGTATAAACGATATTTAAATAATATATATAAAACTTAGAGTATATGAGAAATATTAGAATACTTATAATTTAATAATTTGGTACGTAAAAATATAAATAATAATATATGATAAAGTACGATTAAAATTTTGAAATAGAAGTATATATGATATAGTAATCATAAAAAAACTAAATATATAACATAAACAATACATATATATTATATAATAAAAATAAATTTATACTAAATAATATTTTTGAAGTAATATGTAATACAATATAATAAATACAAAAATCTTAAAATGCATAATATATAACTAATATATAAGTTATAAAATAATACATACATACATACATACATACATACATACATATAAACAATAATATTCGATAAAAATAGTTATAAAGAATATACAAACTTTAAATAAAATTTATCTATTAATATAATAAAAAAGTACTTATGTGATATAAATTATATAAATAATATATTTTATATAATATATAGAAATTTTATAAAATATTAATGATAATGCTATAATAATATAATATACAAAAATAAAATGTGATATAATAATTAATAAAAAATACAATATATGAATAACAATGAGAAATATAAATAATAAATAATAATTTAATATATACATTATATTAAAAAAATAAAAAAATAAAAGCAAAATGAAAAAAATAAAAAGAATAAAAAATGAATAAGGATTAAATTAAAATAATTTTAAAAAATAAATTTAAAATACAAAAAGGACGATATTGAAATGCGCGCCGAAAATGCAAGGACCAATTGGGCAATTATGCCTCAATTCCAAAACGGCGTCGTTCTGTTACCAGCCCTTAAATGGCACAAAGGACTAAATTAAAATGTAATCAAACATTTAGGGCCAAACTAAAAATAAAAAAATTTTAAATTAAACGGAATTAAAAATAAATGAAATTTCGGGAGGACTAAAATGGCAATTAGACCATTAAATGAAAACACGCGGATCCTCCCCTGGATATCGGGTCAACACGCGGATCTGGCTTTAAAACGACGTCGTTTTGGTCATTATCTGACCACACCAAAACGGCGTCGTTTCTTAGGCCCATATAAAGTAAAAATTAATAAAAAAAGCTCATTTTAACAGCCCTTCAAAAAAAAAAAAACTGAGCTTTAGAAAGCTCTCCCCTTTCCTCTGCTTCCGACCAAACTCCGACGTGGGTTCAGGCGATAGGCCATCGCGCGTGCATCCCACGCGCCACCGCACACGGTGGCCTGAAGCCAGAAAAATCCCTTTTTTTGCAAATCGAGAGGTAAATATTTGTACTCCCTTTTTGTTTTAGTAGTATTCTTTAAAAAATGCACAAACCTGAGAAGAATAATAAAAAAACGAAAATGGATATTCTGGAATCACCTCTGTGTTCTCTGTTTTATTGTCTGTATATGTGTTTTCTGTTTATTTTTGTGTCTCCTCCCCTTTTTTGTTACAGATCTTTGGGGTTTTAATAACCCGAAAAAAATAAAAATAAAAAGGAAATAAACATATTTCGCCGTGTTTTGCTGTGTTTTGCTGCTATTTCTTTCCCCTTTTGTAGGTGGCCGAGGAGAATGCGGTGGCGATGGAGCGTAGTTCGCGAGGATTGCGACGCGACCACAGTTCTGGTCTCGAGGCTGCGGCGCCTAGGGTTTTCCAGAAACCCTAGGTCTTCAAACTCTGAAACTGTTCGGGCCGTCTTTGTTTTGGGCTTGATTGGGTCTGAATTATTCGGGTGTTATTGGGTCACGGGTATTGGGCTTGTATTTAGGTCTGTTTTGATTTTGTAAAATGGACTTGTAAAAATAAAAAAACTGGACATTTTTATTTTTTTGTTTTTATTGTATGGGCCCGGGCAAAAATGGGCCATTACAGCTGCCCCTCTTTGCTCATTGTCATGTAACGAGAAAAGAGCAAAGACAATAGAAGGGCCAATTTTGCCCGGTCTTTGCCGAGCCTCGACTTCTTGGTCCTCATCTTCTTCAAATGGCTTCCAACTCCACTGCAATGGTATTGGAACATCATCTTGATTTTAATAAGTCTGATGGCTTCAACCTGCTTTACTGCAACTTCAGGAAAGCCAGATCTACTATTTTCCAATCTGCTTCACTGCAATCTCAGGAATGTCAGATCTACAATCTTCAGTCTGCCCCACTACTATTTCAAGAGGACAAAATCTTAACTTTCCGATGCTGCTTCTTACTATCTTAGGAAGACTTCAATCTTGATTTGCTCCACTACCATCTCGAGGAACAAAATCAAACTTTCCAATTTGCTTCCTTACTATCTCGGAAGACTTCAATCTTCGGTTGCTCCACTACCATCTCGAGGAACAAAATCAACTTTTTAATTTGCTTCCTTACTATCTCAGGAAGACTTCAATCTTCAGTTTGCTCCACTACCATCTCAAGGGAACAAAATCTGAACTTTTCAATTTGCTTTCTTACTATCTCAAGAAGACTTCAATCTTCAGTTTGCTCGACTACCATCTCGAGGGAACAAAATCTGAACTTTTCAATTTGTTTCCTTACTATCTCAGGAAGACTTCAATCTTCAGTTTGCTCCACTACCATCTCGAGGGAACAAAATCTGAACTTTTCAATTTGCTTCGTTACTATCTTCAAGAAGACTTCAATCTTCAGCCTGCTCCACTACCATCTCGATGGAACAAAATCTGAACTTTCCAATTTGCTTCCTTACTATCTTCAGGAAGAATTCAATCTTCAGCCTGCTCCACTACCATCTCGATGGAACAAAATCTGAACTTTCCAATTTTCTTCCTTACTATCTTCAGAAAGACTTCAATCTTCAGCCTGCTCCACTACCATCTCGATGGAACAAAATCTGAACTTTCTAATTTGCTTCATTACTATCTTCAGGAAGACTTCAATCTTCAGCCTGCTCCACTATCATCTCGATGGAACAAAATCTGAACTTTCCAATTTGCTTCCTTACTATCTTCAGGAAGACTTCAATCTTCAGCCTGCTCCATTACCATCTCGGTGGAACAAAATCTAAACTTTCCAATTTGCTTCATTACTATCTCAGGAAGACTTCAATCTTCAGTCTGCTCCACTACCATCTCGAGGGAACAAAATCTAAACTTTTTAGTCTGCTCCCTTGCTACATCAAGGAGATTAGACTAATGGCTAAAATCTGCTCCATTGCCGATACATAGAGATAGGATTCGCCAAATTTGATATGCTCCACTACTGCTTAGGGAGATAAGATCTGTGAATTCACCGATGTTGCTACACCATCCTCTGAGGGACATGTCCTGTAGACTCGGTTCCATATGCATATGTTTATGCCGAATGATCAGGAGGCTATGATCAAAATGAAACAAATGCTCCTAGCCACATATGTTATGAACACAACATGTCATGAAAATGATTCCTGATTAGGATACAATGATCGGAATGAATTTAATGCTCCTAACTAAATGATATTAGGGATGACATTTGCATGAGTGAAAAATGTCATGAGAATGATCTTCTTTTTTTTTTTTTCCTTTTTTTTATGTACAACGATTAGGACACAATGATCGAAATGAATCAATGCTCCTAATTGGAAGTGTATGAATGATATTTACATAAATGCATGAGACTGATCATTTTTTAAAGTTTGGGTTGTCATTGCTCATAGTTCATCAAGGATATATCACTGATGCGTTGCCCTGTTTCCTCATTCAGCTGGTATCTTTGACAGAAAACCCAAAGGACCGATCATGTTCTGCTCAGCAAGCTTGCCCCGCTGTAATTTCAGAGTCCCTTCCACTGTACCTTTTGGGACATAAAGTTTGTATCTCCCACTGCAACTTCAGGGGAATAACATTTAGTTTCTCCCATCCATCCAGTTATCACTCAGAGGTATGGAATTTATATTATCTTCAATCAACTTGATCTGTTACACTATTCCCTGGGTGTAATGACCAGATGAATGCAGGGTATCTTTTCCCTTTTTCCCGAGAATGATCCCCTTCTACAACCTGGGTTAACATTGCTCGTCATTTGTCGAAATGGTATCACCGAAGAAATATCTTGTCCAATAAAAATCTGAAGACATAATCATCTTTCAATGTTCCCAAACCTTAGGCTTGGTGAGTTCTAAACAATAGTCCTGCTTCAGATTTCTATGTTATTTAGAAGCTTCCAGAGTAATATGCGAAACTCCTTTCATAAAAGTATTATTAGTCCAATAATCATTATTTCAATATAAAATGCTTGAAAAAGATCACAACAATAGACGAGAAAGGAATTAATCAAGAGCATAGCTCAAAATAAATAAGCTAATCAAAGTTAACCAAGGCAATAAAAGAAAATTGATTGGTGTATCTTCGAAAAGAATAAAGTAATCAAACATAGCAAGTTCAAAATGGGTAAGATAGAAATTAGGTGCCCCAGATATCGCAGCCTGAGCTTCTCTGTACAAACTTCTTGAGGACCATTTTGAGCTTAATACGTGTTTAGAGGATCCGGAGTACTTTGTCAATGCCCCAAGAAGTAGCATACTTCCTCATTGTTAATTCAGGCATAGCGAGACTACCACATGCCCTATTTTTGATTAAAATTTGAGCCGCCCTTTTCGGGTTTTCGGCTCAAAACCCCTTTGGTCTCAAAGCACCCTTTGCGGGTTTTCACCTTGGCCTCTCCTATTTTATTTTTTCTTTCTTTCTTTCCTTTTTTTTTTGAATTAGATCTCAAGGCGCCCTTTGCGGGTTTTCACCTTGGTCTTTCCTCTTTCAGGTAAAATACTTCTTGACTGAACCTGAATTCACCAGATTGGCAAGTCTTTTGGCATCCATCTCGGTCAATATCAATGCTCCTCCAGAATAGACATTCTTTTCAACATAAGGTCTTTCCCAGTTTGGCATCTGCTTTCCTCTGAAATTGTCTTGTAGAAGAAAAATCTATTTCAACATCAGGTTCCCCTTGTGGAATTCTCTAGGATGAACCTCTTTGTCGTAAGCTCGCATCATCCGACCGTGATGGATAACTTTTAACCTTTTCTTCGATTAGGTTCAATTGGCAAAAACGCTTCAATTCCATAAACCAATGGGTAAGATGTTTCCCCAGCGAAGGTTCTGGCCGACGTTTAATAAGACAGAGGGTAAATGGTAGCTTCTTATGCCAATCTTTACAAGTCTTAGTCACCTTTCATAGTTTTTTTTGTATTTTTTCTTTTGACAACTTTTGCTGCACTGTGATATACTGCCTGATCTTTGGACAAGCTGTAAACTTTGACTTTGTACAGTTATGCATTATTAAACGTGACCCTTTATGGCATTCTTTGCTGGCATCTGATCCTTTTCTTTATTCTTTTTTTTTTAGAATTTGATGACTGTCGGCTTTGCAATATTGGCATATGAAGCAACATTCACCCTCTTAGTGAAGTAAACGACGACCATGACGATAAATCGATATTGGCTAAAAGCTTCTGACGAGATTGGCCCCATCACATCCATGCCCCACATATAGAAAATTTGTGAAGAAATGGAGAAGGCACATGAATCTTGTCTTCTTAAATACGTCATAGCAGTATCCAAACCTCATGATTAGCCTGGCTATTTTAGATCCATTATCATGCTCTTTAAACACCCTTATGGCTCTCTTTTAAGATTTTCCCAGGCATGTCTTGATATGATCGTGCAAAAACATCTTTGAATTCTTGAAAATAACTCAATGATGTCTTGCCTTATTTCCGTGGTGAGCTGGGCTTTGATCTTCACCCCTTTCCTAGGCTCGCAATATCCAATGACCCTTTGTAGCGTAAGGTCTGTTTTTCATCTTGTTCTACCATCCTTAACAAATCAGAAGGTAGGTTACAATCTCTGTCATTTTCAAAGTCCTAAGATCCCTCTAGACACATATCTTACTCAAAAGGAGATTCTGAGTCAGTAGAAGGGTTGCTCACATCGTTGATATCTGGAGACCTTATTGTAGGTTCGAAGAAAGATTCCAAAGAATAAGTGATTCAAAGAATGATTATTTGCATAGTCATGAATGAAGAAAGTCCAAACAAAAGAAAGAACTAAGAACAATTGTTTGTACAGTATGAAATGGAAAGAATAAAAGATTATTTGCTTAAAAGATGCATTTTATTGAAATAAAATTTTGGACACGAGCCTATTTCACAAAAGGGTTCTTATTGCCTCTAGGATTAAGGCAACAAGCATGTTTTGAATATTACTCTAGGTTCGCTTCTAAAAATACAAGGATCCCTTCCACAATTCCATTGTTTAAAATCTTCCCAAGTATGTAAGGGCTTGGCAACTTCGTTCCCCGATTCCCTCTTCGCTTTTGATTTCTTCAAGGGGTCACAACTTTCTTGTCTCCTCCTTCAATTATCGCATTTACTGCCTCGTCAAAGTGATCGGGTTTTGATGAATCGTCGAACTTCACAATTCCCATTTTAATGAACCTTTCAACCAACTTTTTTAAACGTAGTGCAGTTTTCAATTGAGTGACCCTTTATTCCCACGTGGTACTCGCATTGGGCATTCTCGTTATACCATTTTGGGAACGTAGGTTGCAACGGTTTCAAATAAAATGGGGACACCACGTGTGCGTCAAACAAAATTTGATATAGCTCCTTATACATCATTGGGATTGGCGTAAATTGGAGCTTTTCAGAGTTTTTCCTTGTGCCCGACTCTTGTCTTACCGACCCTTGTTGCCCAGCA
The DNA here is from genome assembly GCA_025698515.1 of Gossypium sturtianum. Lineage (NCBI taxonomy): Eukaryota > Viridiplantae > Streptophyta > Magnoliopsida > Malvales > Malvaceae > Gossypium > Gossypium sturtianum. The sequence goes on from CM046951.1 coordinate 20,658,313, forward strand.
GTGATTACCTTTGGCTGGTTAATAGTAATTGCTCTTGAGTACCCTTTGTTGTATGTACTTGTATTATTCACCACGTCATCCTTTTTCCTAGGAGCAGATCTTTTAGTGGTTTCCCCTGCTTCAATCTTGCCACCTCTTATGGCATTTTCAATCATCTCTCCTGCCATCACTATATCCGTAAAGCTCTTGGTGGTACTTCCTATCATATGAGTGATGAATGGAGCCTTCAAGGTATTGATGAAGAGCATTGTAGTCTCTTTTTCTAGGAGTGGTGGCTGAACTTGCATGGCGACCTCCCTCCATCTTTGCGCATACTGCCTGAATCTTTCATTTGACTTCTTCTCCATGTTTTGCAAAGTGATTCTGTCAGGCGTCATGTCTGTGACATGATTGTATTGCTTCATGAAGGCTTGGGCTTGGTCTTTTCAGGAGCTAATCCTAGCACGGCTGAGTTGATTGTACCACCTGGATGCTGCCCCTACTAAACTGTCTTGGAAACAATGAATCAAAAGTTGATCATTGTTCACGTAGCCAGTCATCCGTCTACAGAACATAGTGATGTGGGCTTCAGGGCAGCTAGTCCCATTGTACTTCTCAAATTCTAGCATCTGAATTTATGAGGAAGCACCAAATCTGGAACCAAACTCAAGTCTTTAGCGTCAATACCATGGTGATGATCGGCATTTTCCAAAGCCTTGAATTTTTCTTCTAACCATCTACAGCGATCCTCTAATTGCCTCGAGGATTTAATTCTTGTCCCTTCCCTCTCTGCTATATCTAAATCAGGGATAACGAGATTAGCAGGGTTATCTCCTGGGTTAGATCCTGAGCCCACTTGGAAATTCATGGGCGGTCTGTGATCAGCTTGCCCCTGTTGAGGCCTAATCGTGACAGATGGCCTTTGGGGATACTCTTCAGGCTGTGCTGGCGCATGCGGTGAGGTAAAACCCGGAAGAATGCCTTCGCTCTCTTCTCCAATAATAGCCATAGGTCCTTTTCCTTTTTCCATTGCCCCGTTCATCATTTGGGCCATTTGAGCCATCATGTTCCTTTGGGCTTCCAACATTTGGTCTCTCATTTCTTGCTGGAGCTTTGCCAATTGCTCCTGCATCTGATCTTGCATATCCCTCTAAAATTTTTCAAGTCTTTGATCCATTTTCCTTTGTCTTTGCGCGTGTACCGTACTGGTGTTTAGTTTCCAGATTTTCCTTCCCTCTTTCTCTTTTCTCTCTCCCTCTTATAATTTCAACTAATTAGACTCTCTCTATGGACTTAAATGCAAATGATATGATGTAATGCAAATGCATGAATGCAAAGAAAGAGAGGCGTTGATTCTGAATTCAGTTACATTAGAACAACTTTTCTAGAAAATAAATTCCTTTACATAAAATGGATTACATACACGGCCTTGCCCTCATATTCCAAGCAAGAACATCAATCCCCTCCTTTGCAAAGGTCAAATCTTGCAAACTTCTAATAGATGCCTCCACTAGCTCCTTTTTTCTTGGGTCGCGACTCATTACTCACTTATCCTCGCAATGCTCGTTAGCCTCTTCAAGAAAGCCGAGACGTGGTGATTCTCGAATAATCTTTGTCATCTTGAATCCTTGGGCAATAAAATCTTGTATTCCTTCACGGACTATCAGTCTTCTCTCGTTTACTTGGACCATATTCGGACGACCGTATTATAATCCACTTTATCAAAAATTCCATTTTCTTATGACAAACTATTCTATTTAGCAATCGAATTTAAATCAACACCTCTTTTCTATGATGTGAATGCAATGCAAACAAAACAAAAGAGAACACGTTAGCACAAAAGAAATAAATAACAAAATAGGGCACCTATCAGGGTGACCGCTAGGGTTTGACATGGTTCTACCTAGGGTAAGCCATTAGGTTTTCTACATGTGGCTTAGCTCTAAAGTTTGAGGTACCCGAACCAGCAGATTCCTCGATCCTCACCCATTATAGGCTCATACGGACCGAGTTCGGTTCAGGGGAATACATTTCCCTATGGCCATGCGAAAGTGAAAACTTCACGAAGACATAGGTACAGATGTATCTCGGAAGCAATCCATTAGCCCATACGGAGGTGAAAACCTCACGAAGGAATAGCTTCTCACTCCCACTTAAAGGCGCGACCACAACGGTCATGCAATGCAATGTAGAAATATTTTATAAAATTAGAACCACATGCAATAAAAAGGATCATGGTTTTTCAAATCAGAATTTTAAATTTGGACAAAAGGACATGAAGTAATCAATTTTACGGCTTGACTCTCTTATGTCCCCAGTGGAGTCGCCAAGCTGTCGAAACCATTTTTAAAGTTTGATTTAAAAACGGGGATCAACTTAAAAACGAAAATGGGAGTTGCCACCAATCTTTTTTCGAGGTGTGATCGGATCACCTTATAAAGCGTTTTATTTCAAAATGCTAATTTTGGTCCACGGAATACAAGAAAACGGGTTTGGGAGTCGGTTACGTACGAGGAAGGATTAGCACCCTCGTAACGCCCAAAAATTGGTACCTAATTGATTAATTAATGTCCTTATGTTGAGTATTTGAAAAAGATTTGGAAACATGATTTCTTTAAAAATTTGAACAATTTGAGTTGAGATTGGAGATTCCTTTGTTCCGAAAGCATACAAACATCACATCCAGCACGTTAGGACGTGATGTTTTAAACCCTCGTAACCAAAATCATCTCTTGATTTACAAAATTCATTAAAAGGATATTTAGTTATTTGGACGAACGAAAAACTGAAACCCAGCACGTTAGGGCACAATTTCTCAAACTTCCAAACACGAAACATTGCCTTGTTTTCTAAAATTCTTATCCCGAGATAACAAAACGTCATATCTAGTGAGTTAGGACACGACAATTTTGAATTCTCGAGAATAAGTTTTTATTTTAAATTTATAGGTTTTAAAAAAAAAAGAGGATACTCGATATTTTAAGTTCTACGAGAAAAAAATAAAACCCAGTAAGTTAGGGTATAATTTCTCTCGAAGTCCCTAAGTATCACGTATCGTTATTTTTTAATATAAAAAGTGTTTTTATAGAACAATGTTTTGAATAAAATGAGGCATATATATTATAAACATCAATTTCAAATAACAATTATTCACTATTATGAATCATATTAAAAAATTTAGTCGATTAACAAAAGACTATCGTAACATGACAAATGATGTATACAATAAAAGGACTATACTAAAACAGTATTAAACAAATAAAGAAAATAAATGAAAAAATATAAATTATAAAATATGCAATAAGAATTCAAAAATAAATCTATAAGAATTAAGAAATAAATGTGAAGTACTACAAACATTAAAAAAAATGACATATATATATACACTTAATAACATCGAAAAAAAAAACAATATCCAAAATGGTTAATATGTATAAACAATATTTAAATAATATATATAAAACTTAGAGTATATGAGAAATATAAGAATACTTATAATTTAATAATTTGATACGTAAAAATATATATAATAATATATGATAAAGTACGATTAAAATTTTGAAATAGAAGTATATATGATATAGTAATCATAAAAAAACTAAATATATAACATAAACAATACATATATATTATATAATAAAAATAAATTTATAGTAAATTATATTTTTGAAGTAATATGTAATACAATATAATAAATGCAAAAATCTTAAAAATGCATAATATATAACTAATATATAAGTTATAAAATAATACATACATACATATAAATAATAATATTCGATAAAAATAGTTATAAAGAATATACAAACTTTAAATAAAATTTATCTATTAATATAATAAAAAGTACTTATGTGATATAAATTATATAAATTATATATGTTATATAATATATAGAAATTTTATAAAATATTAATGATAATGCTATAATAATATAATATACAAAAATAAAATGTGATATAATAATTAATAAAAATACAATATATAAATAACAATGAGAAATATAAATAATAAATAATAAATTAATATATACATTATATTAAAAAAAAAAGCAAAATGAAAAATAAAAAGAATAAAAAATGAATAAGGATTAAATTAAAATAATTTTAAAAAATAAATTTAAAATACAAAAAGGACGATATTGAAATGCGCTACTTAAAATGCAAGGACCAATTGGGCAATTATGCCTCAATTCCAAAACGCAGCATCGCTTCGTTACTAAATACCCCTTAAATGGCCCAAAGGACTAAATTAAAATGTAATCAAACATTTAGGGCCGAATTAAAAATAAAAAAAAACTAAATTAGACGGAATTAAAAATAAATGAAATTGCGAGAGGGCTAAAATGGCAATTAGACCATTAAATGAAAACACGCGGATCCTCCCCTGGATATCGGGTCAACACACAGATCTGGCTTTAAAACGACGTCGTTTTGGTCATTATCTGACCAAACCAAAACGGCGTCGTTTCTTAGGCCCATATAAAGTAAAAATTAATCAAAAAAACTCATTTTAACAGCCCTTCAAAAAAAAAAAAACTGAGCTTTAGAAAGCTCTCCCCTTTCCTCTGCTTCCGACCAAACTCCAGCGTGGGTTCAGGCGATAGGCCACCACGCGTGCATCCCACGCGCCACCACACACGGTGGCCTGAAGCCAGAAAAATCCCTTTTTTTGCAAATCGAGAGGTAAATATTTGTACTCCCTTTTTGTTTTAGTAGTATTCTTTAAAAATGCACAAACCTGAGAAGAAAAATAAAAAAAAAACGAAAATGGATATTCTGGAATCACCTCTGTGTTCTCTGTTTTATTGTCTGTATATGTGTTTTCTATTTATTTTTGTGTCTCCTCCCCTTTTTTGTTACATATCTTTGGGGTTTTAATAACCCGAAAAAAAATAAAAATAAAAAGGAAATAAACATATTTCGCCATGTTTTGATGTGTTTTGCTGTTGTTTCTTTCCCCTTTTGTAGGTGGCCGAGGAGAACGCGGTGGCGATGGAGCGTAGTTCGCGAGGATTGCGGCGCGACCACAGTTCTGGTGTCGAGACTGCGGCGCCTAGGGTTTTCCAGAAACCCTAGGTCTCCAAACTCTGAAACTGTTCGAGCCGTCTTTGTCTTGGGCTTGATTGGGTCTGAATTATTTGGGTGTTATTGGGCCACGGGTATTGGGCTTGTATTTGGGTCTGTTTTGATTTTGTAAAATGGACTTGTAAAAATAAAAAAACTGGACATTTTTATTTTTTTGTATTTATTGTATGGGCCCAGGCAAAAATGGGCCATTACATTTAGGTACCGAAATATATAACTTTTTCAAATACATGTGTGAAAAGTAGAACATCGATAATGACAATGTATCACAAAGAAAAGAGAAAGAAAAATAAAGAACATAGAATTTTATGTGGAAACCCTTTCGGGAAAAAAACACGGGCAGAGAAGAAGATTATTCACTATGTCGAATTCGAATGATTACAAGAGGAGTAAACTATGTCTATTTATAGGTGTGTAAAACCATATTCTAATCAAAATAAAATAGAAGTAATGCAGTAAGGTTAAAACACCTTATTCAAATCAACATTAAACAGAGGAAGTATACTTCTATTCAAACTTCTCTTGCACACTTGTATTTTACCACTTGTATTTTATTTTATAATGAATTTGGGTCACATCTCTAACAATCTCCACCTTGACATGAATTCTTCAACAAACAAGTTTTTTTATCGCGAACACTCAATGAACAAGTTCTCCACCTCTTCCATAAAACCCCTTAAGGGTTTAACTTCAACAATAAACACCAACCAAGTCTAAGCAATGATCAAACTTGGATATGGGAAGTGACTTAGTCATCATATCTACAGGATTTTCATGAGCACTAATTTTTCTCACAACAATATCACCACGAGCAATAATGTCACGAACAAAATGATACCGACCATCAATGTGCTTTGTTCTCCCATGAAACATTTGATCTTTTGTAAGGAAGATGACACTTTGACTGTCACAAAATCCTTTACTAATTTGAAGGTCTTCATTGAGTTCACTAAAGAGTCCCTTCAACCAAATGGCTTGTTTACAAGCCTCAGTAATCGTCATGTACTCAACTTCAGTGGTAGACAAAATGACTGTAGTTTTCAAAGTGGCTTTCCAACTGATTGCACAACCTCTGATTATAAAGACATAACCTGTGAGAGATCTTCTTCTATCAATGTCTCCAACAAAATCAGTACCAACATACCCAATGACTCCATCTCTAGTTCTTCTAAACTATAAGCAAATATCAGTAGTACTTCGTAAGTATCTTAAATTCCATTGAACTGTTTTCCAGTGTTCTTTACAAGGATTCTCCATGTATCTGCTAACTGCACTAACTGCATATGATAAATCTGGACGTGAACAAACCATAGCATACATGAGAGATCCCACTGCACTAGAATATGGAACATGTGACATGTACTCAATCTCATTATTTGATTGTGGAGACAAAGCTGATGAAAGTCTGAAATGGGCTACTAAAGGGGTACTAACAAATTTAGCACTCTGCATATTGAACCTACAAAGAACTTTCTCAATGTACCCCTTCTAAATTAATTACAATTTACTTGTTTTTCTATCTCTGAGAATCTCTATACCAGGTATTTTCTTTGTTGATCTCAAATCTTTCATCTCAAATTTTTCAATAAGATGGACTTTGACCTTTCTTATCTCTTTTTTATCTTTCGCTGCTATTAACATGTCATCAACATAGAGGAGTAGATACACAAAAGAACCATCACTGTTTTTCTTAAAGTAAACACAACTGTCAAAGCTACTTCTTTTGAAATCATGAGAAGTCATAAAGGAATCAAACCTTTTGTACTATTGTCTTTGTGACTGTTTCAACCCATAAAGGGACTTTTTTAGCAAGCAAATATAATCCTCTTTTTCTGATACTGTAAAACCCTCTGGTTGTTGCATGTAAATATCTCCTCAATTTCTCCATGTAAAAAAGAAGTTTTTAAATCTAACTGCTCAAGCTTTAAACCATGTATGGGCACAATACTAAGCAAAGCTCGAATAGAACTATGCTTCACAACTGGGGAGAGCACATCTGTGAAGTCCACTCTTGGAATTTGACTGTAACCTTTTGCAACAAGCCTTACTTTATGTCTGGGTTCTCCAAATCCTAAAGTCCATTCTTTCTTTTTAAACACCCATTTACAACGAATAGTCTTTTTGCCTTTAGGAAGTTTCACAAGATCCCACATTTTGGTTTTTTGGAGTGGTTTCATCTTCTTTTGCATACCAAACATCCACTTCTATGAGTCTTCACAGCTAACTGCCTCAGAATAATTAGATGACTCTCGATTTGCATCTATATCTTCAGTCACATTTAAAGCATAAGCAACTAGATCAGCCTCGACAAACTTCTTTGGAGGTTTAATCTCTCTTCTAGTTTTTTTTTGGCGATAGAGTATTGTGGTGAAAAAGCAACTCTATTCTGAATTTCTGTACTGGCTTGAGGAGTTGACTATGTTGTAGATTCTGTATTAATCTGATGCTCCACCTGCTTTTGTTGTTCTTTATTGGAAGAGTCTTTAAGAGATAAGTTAGGTAGCATAACAGTTTCATCAAAAACAACATCTCTGCTAATCATAACATTTTTATTTTCAAGACACCATAACTTATACCATTTTAAACTAGCTTTATAACCAAGAAAAACACATTTAATGGATCTCGGTTCCAATTTTCCATTATCAACTTGGGCATACGCAGGACACCAAAAGATCGTTATTTCAGAATAATCAGCAGAATTACCAGACCATACCTCTTTTGGAGTATTTTTCTCAATGGAAACGGATGGAGATCGATTGATCAAAAATCATGCAGTAGAGGCTGCTTTGGCCCAAAACGACTTTAGTTAGTCGACATTCGAAAACATACATCAAACCTTCTTCATGATCGTTCTATTCATTCATTCTGCAATGCCGTTTCGTTGTGGGTATGACAAACTGTCAAGTGTCTCACGATCCCTTCTGACTTGCACAGTTCATTAAAATCATCAAAATAGAACTCTATGTCATTGTCTGTGTGGAGGTGTTTTATTTGCTTTCCCGTTTGTTTTTCAATCATAGTTTTCCAAGACTTAAATGTAGAAACACGTCACTTTTCTACTTTAGGAAAAACACCCAAACTTTTCTAGAAAAATAATCAATAAGTGTTAGCTTATAATTAGCTCCACCTCTCGAAGGCACTTTAGATGGCCCCCAGAGATCAGAATGAATATACTTCAACGTTCCCTTCGTGTTATTGATTCATATGGTGAATTGAACTATCTTTTGCTTCTCAAAAATGCAGTGCTCACAAAACTTCAGTTTATAAATTCCTTGCTCATTAAGAAGTCATCTTTTGCTCAATTCTGTCATGTCATTCTCACTCATATGCCCTAAGAGCATATGCCAAAGTCTAGTAACATCATCGTCTAATAAGGAAAAGGAAGCGATAGCTACATCACCAGTAACTATAGAACCCTGCAGAACATATAACTTGGTTGTCTTTCTCTGCCCTTTTATCACAACAAGGGAACATTTGGAAATCTTCAAAACCCCACTTTCAACTGTGTATTTGTACCATTTTGAATAATAATTACTCAATAAAATCAAATTTCTCTTCAATTCTGGATCATGTCGCACGTCACTAAGTATTCTGACAACTCCGTCAAACATCTTAACTTTAATTATTCCAACACCTGCGATTTTACACGAAGCATTATTTCCCATCAAAACAACACCTTCAGACACTATTTCCTAAGTTGTAAACCAATCTCGATTGGGACTCATGTGGAAGGTGCAACCCAAATCAAGAATCCACTCATCGGTCACTTTAGAATTGTTGAAAGAAGCGACTAGAAGTTCACAATCGCCGACTAGAAGTTCACCATTACTGTAGTCTTCTACAACATCAGCTTTACTTGATTTTTCTGGTTGTTTTCCCTTTTGATTTGCAACCTCCCTTTTGATCTTGTTTTGTAGCTTATAGCACTAAGATTTAATGTGCCATTTCTTCTTGCAGAAGTTACAAGTTTTACCTTTGTTTAAAGACTTTGATCAACCATTAGATTTACCGCGAGGATTTTGTTCCTGTGTCCTTACATGATCATCATTAGCATTTTGATCTTGTCTCCTACGAACAATGAGACCCTCTCCCTGAGAGTCGAGTTTAACCATAAGATACTTCATCTTATCATACAAGGTCAAAGAATCATAAACCTCATCAATTGTGAGAGACTCGCTGCTATATAAAATCATGCCTCTAAAGGTTGAATAAGATGGGGACAACGAACAAAGTAGAATCAACCCTAGATCTTCATTATCATATTAAACTTCCTTGGCCTCCAAGTCTGAGAGAATTTCTTTAAACATTGTTAAGTGTTCGTGCATAGACACACCTTCCTCCAAACGATGAGCACAAAGACGCTACTTTATATGCAGCTTGCTGGTTAGAGTTTTCAACATACATATTTGTTTCAGTCTCTTACATAATGCATCGACGGTGTTCTCCTTCATCACATCCTGTAAAATTTTGTTAGACAAATGCAGATGTAATTGTGTTAACGCCTTTCAATCTTTACACCTCTTCTCTTCCTCTATCAATGTCGAAGGCATATTATCTATCCCTAGCAGGGCAACCTCTAAGTCCATCTGCGCAAGAACTGCCTGCATATCTGCCACAACGAGAATATGGTGTTGCGATCCAACAGCAGAATTTCATACTTCAAAGATGCCATTACCGTGATTGAGATGAACAACCCGGAAGCTCGGATACCAATTTATGAAAAATAAAATGTTGGTAATGATAATATATTGCAAAGAAAAGAGAAAGAAAAATAAAGAACACACCAATTTTTACGTGAAAACCCTTTCGGGGAAAAACCACGGACAAAGGAGAAGATAATTCACTATGTCAAATTCGAATTATTACAAGAGGAGTAAACTATGTCTATTTATAGGTATGTAAAACCATATTCTAATCAAAATAAAATAAGAGTAATGCAGTAAGGTTAAAACACTTTATTCAAATCAACATTAAACAGATGAAGTATACTTCTATTCGAACTTCTCTTGCACACTTGTATTTTATTTTATCATGAATTTGGGTCACATCTCTAACAACATATATTAGATTAAGGTTACAAACTTTAAGCATTTCAAAAAAATCCATAGGTGCAACGCCCCAAAATTTTAATTTTTGATTTCGTCTATGTGTGGCACACAATGTCTAGCTGCTTCAGTGGTTATGTGTTCTGGGTGTGTGTGAGAGGTCCCAAGTTCAAGCCTTACTTGGGAAAATTTAGATATTTTTATAAATAAAGCCTTAACCTTGTGCAAAGGGATTAAGTTTAAATGTTGGGTAAATTACATCAGAATGGGCCTGCTGATCTGGTGTTTAAGTGGAGTGTTATTATGGTGGAGGTCTTGTGTTCGAATCCCTATGCAGGCAAAGGTATTATTTTTTTTTACTCAGATTTTGGGATAGAGTTGTGTAATAGGGGGATTCTGAGTAGTGGATGTTAAGTGGGAATTAGGGGAGAAGATTAAGGTATTTGGGGGGTTATCGGGATTTTATTTTATTTTTTTCCCATAATCGAATTTTGGCTCCCTTTTCCAAAAAAAAATCTGCCGTCTATTCTTCTCCCTCTCCTCTTGTCGAAATTCTCTGAGTTTTTCCATCTTTCTCTTCTTTTTCTTCTTCTTGATTTTTCCCTAATCCATTTATTTTCCTTCGTTTTCACACGCGGTTAGTGGTCGCTTAGTTTCGGTAAGTGTTTCTCTTCGTTTCTATCATGAATCTCTTAGCGACTGAAGTGGTAATGGTTTTTCTCTGCGATTTGGGCATAGGGGAAGGCTCAAACTGGTGAATTCAGTGTTCTCGTCTTAACAATAGTTAAACGGAGGGTTATTGTTGGCGATAAGTTGGGTTTCTGTTCGTTCTTGGTTCTCAATTCACTTGTAAATCTGTTAAATTGATGTTGAGTATCTTGATTTTAGGCCTTGAAGTGCTCGAGAGTGATTAGGCATCAAAACGATACCAGGTGTGTACCCAAAATGCAGAAAACGGGGTTCGGTGAAAAGCCAAAATTTCTTGCTGTCGAGAAATAAGAGAAAATGATGCGAAAAATTGTAGAGAAAGGAAATAAAGGTGTTAAAAACTAGGAAATCAACATTTTGCACTAAAATAGTTTTAGACAGCAACAGTAGTCTAAATTTGAAAAATCATCAAAAATAGTGTAAATTGAGTTAGAGGTTGAATAAAATATGAAATTAAATTTTATTGAGTCTAGTCTTTTATGGAAGAAACAATGTAAGCAATGGAATTGTAAATCATTAGATATAATAAATTTTGTGAGACAATGTCATAATGATTTCGGGTTCCTCTATTCTGACTTAGGAAAATAATAAAAAAATGTAAAAACATAATTAGGGGCTTAAATTGATATTTTTAAATTCTTAATGAGTTTATTTTCAATAGAAACAAACGGAAACATCATCTAAATGTTTTACTAAGAGATAAATCATTTTTAGTAAGGAAAGGTCGAAGCTATCAAACAGCAGAATAGGGATAAATTTAAAGATTTGATTGTACTTATTTGATAAACTATAAATTCTGAAAATTTTATGATAGAAAGGTATTTGAGTCTAGTTTCAAAAACATCAAGCAGATCTTAATTTAGAATTCTGTAGCTCAAGGTATAAATGATTTAGTGATAATGACTCAAATAGACAGCTTTGAATGAACATATAAGTAAATAGTGAAAACATATATGAGTATTGAGCTAGCATGGGTTACTTTAAAAATGGATCACACGGCCAAGCCCAATTTGGGTCGAGTGGGCCACACGGGCGTGTGGGCCCACACGGGCAGATCACATGGGCATGTGGGCCCATTTTTTCTGAAATGTTTTTAAGGTTGCACGGGTCGCCCAAGTCATTGTGAACCTATTGTAGGGTCGGTAAGCGCTACTTAGACCCCTAAATGTGTGAAATTGACTGAATGATATCTGTACTAGGCATGTTAATATCTGAACTGAATATATGTACTGAAATTGCATAAGAGCATGTCATCTACTGTGTGTTGCATTGCATTGGGTTGGGGATTGTTATTCGGAAGAAGTGTACTGAAAGGCTTTAAGCCTAATTTACTAGCAACAACCGCAAACTCTCAGACAGTGCGCATTCGGTACTACTTGGGGTGTAGGGATGGGTGGGTTGATTTTATCCCCACATGGAGTGTAGGGTTGGACGGAGATGGTGTGTAGAGGCTGGTTGGGTAGGATTTTGCAACTGCATAATCATATCGCTCATCGATATCGTGATGGGCTAAGGCCCTACTGCATTTTTGACACTGTACTGAGATGGGCTAAGGCCCAAACTCTCATTGATACTGAAAAGGGCTTAGGCCAAAGACTGTTTAACTGTGCACTGTGAATACTAATTGTTTGTTTGTTTCTGCGGGATTACACACCGAGTTTACGTAAACTCACCCTTTTTGTTTAATGTGCACAGGTAATCCCCAGACTTAGACGGATCGGTGCAACGGAGGACTCAGCGGTGACCACAGTAATTTTTGGACTTCATGGTTTTCAATTTACGATTTATGATTTGATTATTATTGATTATTTGGGTTGTAAGTTAAGGACCCTCTGGGACTTTGGTTTTAAATTTGGGTTTTTATTTATTTATTTTACTTTATGGATTTATACCTGCTGGTCGTAGGAAATTTGGTTTTCAAAAAGTTAAAGTAATTTCTAAACGCATGATCACCTAGACTGTTTTATTAAAGCTTCCACAATGAAGGATGTTTCAAAACAAATGTTTTAAATGAATAAAGAAAACTTTCTAAGTTATAATAAAGGTTTACTAAAGATAATAACATGGAATGTTTTCATCGTAACAACGAGGTTTTAAAAACACTATTGTGTGACATTGCCAGATACGGCTATAACGTCTAGGCTGGGTTTGGGGTGTTACATTTAGTGGTATCAGAGCCAGGTTACAAAACTCGGTTGTGGATTATGGGTTTTATAAAAAAATGGGCTTTCAAAAAATTGGTTGATTTCCAAATGATTTGAAATGTTTTTATTGAGTAAGTGGTACACCGAGTCTCCGGCGCTGATCCTGTAAGTACTCTGAACTGTGATTTGTTTTAAACTGAAACTGTCATGGATAGTATATTTTGAAACTACTATAGGTAGTAAATTGTACTGAAAACACTATAGTTAGTGTATACTGAAAATTGTATAGAAACTGAAAACTGTAGTGAGACTGCGATTTACGAAAACGAACTTTGAATAATCAATACTGTTTTACATAAAACATTTGTTAATAAACACTGGAACTATAACTTATTCATAAAACTGTTAATACAGATAAACGTGATTATATAATGAGCGCACGAGGTATCCGCGGACGGGGTACTAGAGGCCGAGGTAGAGGCTGCAGAGGAGCTCGAGCTGAATCCTTTTCACTGGGTAGCATACCAAATTTAGATATGAGTGAGATGCCAGTATCGCGTGCTACTGAGAATGGGTCTCAAGATCGCATGGCTGGGGACGACGCATTGTCCCAAGCTATGCTAAGGATTTTGGAGAGGGTCGCTGGGCCTAATACTGGATCTGGGGGCCGAGGGTCGGTTACGGAACGACTCCGGTCCAATGGAGCTGAGCTCTTTAGGGGTGTCACTGGAGTTGCCCTAATGTGGCCGAGTACTGGATTGAGGCCACAAAGAGGATTATGGATGATTTAGATTGCACCCCTGAGCAAAATTAAAGGGTGCAGTCTCACTGCTGCGGGATGAGGCTTATCAGTGGTGGCTTACTATTAAGGAGGGCACTCTGTAACACCTATTACCCATAATCAACTCCGGAACCGGGTACGAGGCATTTTCGAACTTAACTTGTTTGAATATACAACTTTGGGCTTAAAAATTTCATTTCCAGCTTTAGACTTCTCATTCATATGCTCAACGTCTTTATTATGGGCCTACGAGGCCTCAAACATGCATACGGAGGGTTTCGAAATTTAACCGGAAACTTTGGTCCACTTAGAAAATTTTGACATGAAACAGGGCCACACGCCCGTGTGAAGAGTGGGACACGCTCGTGTGTCATTTCAAACGTCCGTGTTCCGCACCCGTGGTCGACACTGACTTATTTAACACGGCCAGACACACACCCGTGTCCCTGACCCATATCCCTCACACGGCCTCGACACGCCCGTGTCTTAGCCCGTGTGCTAAAACCTTTGCATTATGTTTATGACATCATCACCTCACTATGGAAACACGACCAAGGCACACGCCCGTGTCCTTAGACTGTGTGTCAAATTAAATTCCAAATTTTAGGTGCAGACTTCACACGGCCTGGGCACACGCCCATGTCCTTGGCTGTGCATCCTACACGGCTTAGACACACGGTCGTGTCTCTGCCCATGGAGCATACTGACTTGCAAACCTAGCATACCAGGGGACACACGGCCTTTTAACTCGCCTTAGGGGCTGGCCGTGTGTCACACACGGCCTAGACACACGCCCGTGTGGACATTTATATGGCTATCTTCCAAGCCCAATGCCACCCTACAAAGCAACCACACTTATACCAAATCAATCCAACAAGTATCAACACTATAAAGCACCTCTAAAGACTCATAATCAAGACATCCATACAAGCATACACTTAATGAAATTCATCATCACTGAATATATATATATAAACTTATCAAGTAATGGCCCAATTCAAATGACCACTTACAAAATGAGGTTGATAACATAAATAGCCAACACTTTGGCTAACAAATATGACATAACAAAATAATCAAGTCCTATACATGCCATACTCAAAATAAGTCTAACTTGTTATACCAAAGAGATGTCGATAGTGTGATTTTCGGACTCCGACGTCCCACGATTCTCGAATTATCTTGGCAATACTACAAGGAAAAAGGGAAATGAGAGGGGTAAGCATAACGCTTAGTAAGTTTGCATGAAAATGAATAGCAACAATAAGTTCATAATGACATCAATTCATGGCATTAGATAACCACACAAAGTCATAAGCACTTTGCCATAACTTACTCGTGCTTGTTCTTATCTAGCATATACCATTCCACATATTGTAAACATTACTCGTGAATTATTCACGGGTACCTGTATTCACTCAATCACATGACTTTAGTACTAATCTCATTCTTATTTCCAAGCTTATCTATTTATCCCACTAAATCGCTAGGGATACTCAAAGGTGCATATTCATCGTCATTGACATAAACACGAAGCCAATGCCACATCCCAGATGTGGTCTTATATGGGGCCACCTCTGAGTGCCGATTCCATATACCGGATATGGTCTTATACGGAATCTCACTTCAAGTATCGATGCCATATCCCAGTTATGGTCTTATACGATTCTCATATTCAATACAGAAGCCATATCCCAGATATGGTCTTATACGGAATCTCAATTCGGTGCCGAGGCCATGTCCCCGACATGGTCTTACAAGGGACCTTATCCATCTCATGTCTCAATGATAGTATTCTCACATTTATTATAGTCCAACCGGAACTTCAACATCTCAACTTTTATCATCTTTCTCATTCAGCACCAATACTCAATTTCATACAATATCATATATCACTATAATATCAAACATTCTCACTCATACTAGCATAAATGTTGAATTTATCACATACAAACTTACCTCGATTTCAAAATAAGCTAGATCGTCGATCTAGTCCGATACTTTGTTCTTTCCCCGGTCGAGGTAAATTCTTGGTTCTTCTTGATCTATAATAGCAAATTAGATCATTTAATTATCACATTAATAACTGCATTTCAATAATCATATTTTGGCAAAATTACTATTTTGCCCTTAGACTTTTGCAAAATGACCATTTTACCCCTAGGCTCGGTAATCAATTCTAATCAAATTTCTATCTTTAACGAGCCTAGGTGAACATTAATTTCTCTTATGGTAACCATAAAAACTCATTATTTCACATATTTACCTCACATTTTACAACCTTTACAAAAAGGTCCTTTTAGGTGTTTTCGTGGTAACACCTTTAACAAAAGTTGTTCATCTAACAACTAAGACTCATTTTCTTCCATAAAAATGCAGCAAACTACTTAAAAGCTCTCATGGCAAAACTCTAAACTCTTCACCATCTTACAAAATAGTCTCCTCTTTAGAAAGCTTAAGCTTTAGGGGTTCCAAAAGTATAATTTTTATCAAGAAAGGATCACTAGAACACTTACTTGTAAAGAGAGAAGTTTGCTAAAATTTTTGAGTTCTCAAACCCCTTGTTTGCTGAAAATTTCGGTGGAGAAGAAGAGAGGAAAGATGGTATCTTTTCCCTTTCTTTATTTTATTTTATTTCCTCAATTTAATCCACCTAATCTAACAAGTTTGACAAATTTTGACATTGTTTGTCCCCTATGGTCGGCCAACTATTATTTAAGGGGCTAATTTCCCTTTAAAGACCTCCAAATAATATTCCATAGCTATTTGGCACCCTTAGCTTGTAAAATTGAACTTTCACACTTTATGCGATTTAGTCCTTTTTCGTAATTAAGCATGAAATCGCTAAAATTAAAGTGCCAAAGTTTTCATACACTTATATAATCATGCTCTAACTCAAAAAAAATAACATGAAAATAATTTTCTCTGACCTCGGATTAGTGGTTCCGAAACCACCGTTCTGACTAGTCCCTAAATCGGGCTGTTACAATTCTCCCCCTTAAGGATTTTCGTCCCCGAAAATCTTACCGTAAAAAAGGTTGGGATATTGGTTTCTCATGGTCTCTTCGGGCTCCCAATTAGCCTCTTCTATTCCATGTCTCTGCCATAGCACCTTAACAAGGGCTATACTTTTATTTCTCAGCTGTTTGACCTCTCGTGCCAAGATTTTAATCGGCTCTTCGCCATAAGTCATGTCCGGTCGAATCTCTACCTCTGATGGTACAATCACATGTGAAGGGTTCGAACGGTATCGGCGTAACATGGACACGTGGAAGACATCGTGAATCTTTTCCAGCTCAGGTGGCAAGGCCAAACGATAAGCTACCGGTCCTACCCTCTCGGTAACTTCATAAGGTCCGATAAAATGCGGACTCAATTTGCCTTTTTAGCCAAATCTGAGGACTTTTCTCCATGGTGATACCTTCAGAAACACTTTATCACTTACTTGGAACTCAATCTCCTTCCTTTTCAAATCCGAGTAAGATTTTTGTCTATCTGAGGCTGCTTTCAGACATTCACGTATCACCTTTACTTTCTCTTCAGTTTCCCTGACCAAATCAACCCTGTGAATCTGTTTCTCTCTAAGTTCTGTCCAATACAAGGGCGTTCGGCACTTACGCCCGTATAATGCTTCATAAGGTGCCATATTCAAACTTGAATGAAAACTGTTGTTGTAAGCAAATTCCACCAGCGGTAAGTATTTTTCCCAATTACCTTGGAATTCTAAAACGCAACATCGAAGCATGTCTTCAAGTATTTGTATCACTCTTTCCGACTGCCCGTCGATTTGTGGATGGAAAGCTGTATTGAAACTCAATTTTGTGCCTAAAGCCTCTTGCAACTTTTTTCCAAAATCGTGGCCTGAATCTCGGATCTCTATCCAAAATGATCGAAAATGGTACACCATGAAGTCTTACTATTTCTGACACGTACAAATCTGCCAACTTATCAAGAGAATAATCAACTCGTACTGGTATGAAATGGGCTGACTTCATAAGTCTATCGACTACAACCCATACAGCATCCTTCTTTTTCAGCGTCAACGGTAAACCAGTCACAAAATCCATAGTAATACGGTCCCATTTCCACTCGGGAATCATAATAGGCTAAAGTAAACCTGAAGGTATTTGGTGTTCAGCCTTCACTTGTTGACAGGTTAGGCATCTCGATACAAACTCCGAAATGTCTTTCTTCATACTCAGCCACCAATACCACTTCCTCAAGTCATTGTACATCTTCGTGCTGCCTGGGTGCACAGTTAAACATCCGCTATGTGCTTCATACAAAATATTTCGGATAAGTTCATCATTTTTGGGTACACAAACCCTATCTCGAAACATCAAACTTCCATCATGACTTATCCGAAAGTTTGACTCAACATTTGACTCACTTAGAACTATTTTGGCTTGTAAGTTGCTGTCATCTTTCTGAGCTTCACAAGTCTCTTGGAGAAACAATGGTCTAGCCCTCAACTCGGCTAGAATAGAACCATCATCTTACAAGGCCATCCGTGTATTCATGGCTCTCAGCGCAAACAAGGATTTCCTGCTCAAGGCATCGGCGACCACGTTCGCCTTTCCTGGATGGTAGTCAATCACTAACTCATAATCTTTGATCAGCTCTAACCATCTACGTTGCCTCAAATTCAATTCTTTTTTGAGTCATCAAGTACTTTAGGCTTTTTTGGTCGGTGAATATCCGACACCTTTCACCATATAAATAGTGTCTCCATATCTTTAATGCAAACACAATCGCAGCCAACTCTAAATCATGGGTCGGGTAATTCTTCTCGTGTGACTTTAATTGTCTAGAAGCATATGCAATCACCTTGCCCTTTTGCATAAGTATTGTAACACCCCAAACCCGACGTAGAAGTTAGGCCCGAGTCTGGCGTGTCACATTAAGGTGTTTTTTGAAAACCGTGGTTTCGTTGAAAACCCTTCTTGATATTTAAAAACTAAAGTCTCAGTTTGCGTTTGTTTATTATTAATCGTTGTTGTGGAAGCTTAACATAAAATTATGATTTACGAAGGCGTGTTATCCAAAAAAAAATTGAGTTGCAGAAACGTAGTGTTTAGAAAACAGTTATCGTTTTGGGAAAAATCGGGTTCAACTTTTAGCAGGTTTAAATAATAATAAACGAAAAAAACCCAAATTAAAAACCAGAATTTAAGAGAGGCCTTATTACAACCCAATAAGAAAACAGTTTAAATAAAGTAGAACAGAATACTAAAATTTAAGCTGCTCATAGTGTGTCCACCTTCGAGTCCTCTAGTACGTCGAACCGCCTACTGAGGATTACCTGAAACATTTAATAAAATGAGGGGGTGAGTTTACGAAAACTCAGTGTGCACAACCCTCATCGGTCATAAGGCATGCATCAAATCAATCCGGGCCTAAGCCCATTACAGTAACAGTGGCAATTGGGCCTTGGCCCAAAATAGCCTCGATTGGGCCTTAGTCTATAACAGAAGTCACAGATCACATCTATCTGGGCCTAAGCCCATCTCAATAACAGAACAAGTGAATGCAATGCATTAATACCCATACCAACCCTGCACTCCATCTCCTGTCCAACCCTGCACTCCTGTGGGGATTTAATCGACCCACCCATCCCTACACTCCTTATGTAGCACCGGTTGTGGCACTAACCAATTTTGCAGCAGAGCTGCCAATCATATAATCGGCTTAAAGCCATCGGTGGATCCACAGTCGTCAAACGACTATGCGATCCTAACAGAACTTCCTCCATATCAATAATCCCATCCGCCATGCAGCATAATATCACATGTATGCATACAACCATAAATCGCATACAAAAGTAATCATAAAACATGTAGGGGCATTTTCGTCATTTTGCCTTTCAAGGGCATAACGGTCATCTTACCCTCCAGGGGTATTTCGGTCATTTTACCCTTCGATGGTATTTTAGTAATTTTATTTCCTTTCCAAAATTCTACAGTCGCCTCGAGCGACAAAATGACATATTTAACCAAAACGCTGCATTTGGGCCCAAAGCCCGAAACTCGACCCAGGTGGGCCTACACTCTCGTGTGGCCCATTTGACCCAAAACTGCCTTTGGCCATGTGATCTCCATGGCCGGCTCCTTATTTCCTATCCGTCCACAAAATTTACTTGCGTAGGGCCCACGGGCCCGTTGGGTCCACTCGGCCCATTTCAGTCAAACGAGGCCCAAAACGTCCTATGCCCATGAGAACGCTCATGGTGACCTCAAGCATCTTGCGCCCATATTCGTGGGCTCGGTCCACCACACGTGCGATCGCACGCTCCTGTGGCATCATTTGCCGGTATTTCGGCTTTTCGACATTTGCCGATCTACAGTTGGAATGGTGTGAGTACACACCTTAATCACTGAATTGCTTCTTGAATTTGTGGACACCAACCTATTACCAATAAACCTTTTGTTAACCTTTGATTTCTAAAATAATCCTCTTCTTAAAGTATACATTTCAATATATCCTCCTTACCTTGCCTGTGTGAGAGTGTTCCCTAATCCCTCAACGATCGCAACTCAGACCCAAATCCACGCCTCGTCTAGGATCTGGATTGAAATCAACACTTGTTATCCAAAAGTAACCACCATAATCTCAACACAAAGTAATTCCCAAAACAAAACACGAAGGGTACCACAACCTACCCAAACCGATTGATAGCAAACTTTTATGGAAATCAACTTACCAGGAAAGATAGGACCGAAAGGTGTTCAACTATTTCCCCCTTGCCAGAAATGTAATCGAAAATGGCTAGTCTAGATAATGAAGAGTGTCCGGCCTAACCAAAAAGAAACCACTGAAGACAAAACAGAAAAGAATGGGTTGTAATGTGATGGGGTATTCAGCTGGCAAGGAAAAATCAAGGTTTAAGAGAGTTTATGTTCGGCTAACGGAAAAAAAATCAAAAGAAGAAGTAGTAGTGTAAGCTTTCGGTTTAAGAGTAAAGGAAAAGAAACAAAAAGGTGTGCAAAGAGATGGGAAGGAAGTAGTGATTCGGCCTATCTAATGTTTAGACTACTAACAAGCAAAAAAGAATATGTTGAAAGTGAGAAGAAGAGACAAAAGGAGTTGAGAAATCGGAAAAAGAAGAATTGAGGAGAAAAAAAAATGACCCCAGATGCTATAGTCGAAAGACCCAAAATGCAAGACTCTCCCCAACAGAAAACTAAAGAACAAAACGACACTCCCCCCTCTCGAAGCCAAATATGCTAACAAAACACCCCACTCCAGCCGAAATCCCCTTAGCTAGACCCCCACATTCGGCCAACACTTCCCCCACTTCAATCCCATGATTTCCTCCATGAATCCCTCCTACAAACCCTCTCCTTCATCCATTTGAAATGTTTGACCAAGTCCCCCAACTCCCTTAGTAGATTTTGATTCAAACTCCACTTCTTGCTCCTTCAAGTCATAAAATAAAAATCACCCCTTATTGCTACTTAGGGGATTCGAACCCCTTCTCCCCTTGCTCTACCATTGACGCCACAACCACCTTACCACATAGCCAACTTGTGTCTCCTAAACACACCCAAATTTAATTAAGTCCTGCCTCCAACTGCCCTCTCCACTAAAGGGCCAAAAATCAAAAATTTTCCAAAGCTCAACCTCGAACCCAGGCCTCTATAGGACCCCCAAACACACTCAAATAGCAAGCCAAATAAGTACAACATGAATTTAAGCAAAAATACTAACCCCTAACTTTTGGGGCGTTACAAGTACAAAACCCAATCCATTCATGGATGCATCACTGTAAACCACAAATTCTCTTCCCGGCTCAGGTTGTACCAAAATAGGAGCCTCTGTCAACAATACCTTTAGTTTTTCAAAACTCTGTTGGCATTTTTCTGTCTAATCAAACTTCACATCTTTTTGCAATAATCTCTTCATCGGAGTAGCTATCATGGAAAACCCTTTGAAAAAACGCCTATAATAGCCGGGTAGGCCCAGAAAACTCCTCACTTCAGTTACGCTCATTGGCAGTTTCCATTCAACAATTAATGAAATCTTACTCGGGTCGACTCTAATTCCATCTCCCGAGACAATGTGCCCCAAAAATCCAACTTCTTTAAGCCAAAATTCACTTTTACTAAACTTGGCATACAATTGTTTATCTCTCAAAATTTGCAGAACCTTTCTCAAATGCTCGGCATGTTCATTTTCATCTCGAGAGTAGGTTAGTATATCATCAATGAAGTCCACGACAAATTTATCCAAATATGGCCGAAAACAATTCATCAAGTCTATGAAAACGGCTGGGGCATTTGTTAAACCAAAAGGCATAATCAAAAATTCATAGTGGCCATACCTTGTCTGAAATGCAAATTTCAGCACATCCGAGTCCTTGACTCTCAACTGATAGTACCCAGACCTTAAGTCTATTTTGGAAAACACTGTGGCTCCCTTCAATTGATCAAAAAAATCATCGATTCTTGGCAACGAGTACTTGTTCTTCACAGTTACCTTATTAATTTGTCAATAATCTATGCATAACCTCATAGAACCATCTTTCTTCTTCACAAATAATACAGGAGCACCCCACGGAGAAAAACTCGATCTTGCGAAGCCTTTACCCGTTAGTTCTTGCAACTTTGCTTTCAATTCTTTTAGCTCGGTTGGAGCCATTCTATATGGAGCAATAGAAATAGGGGCGGTACCCGGAGCTAACTCGATCCCGAATTCAATCTCCCTAACCGGAGGTAACCCTGGCAATTCCTCCAGGAAAACATCCGGATATTCGTACACTATGGGTACCGAATCAATTTTCAACTCAGTCTCTTTAGCATTCATTACAAAGGCAAGGTAAGCTTCGTACCCCTTTCTTAAATACTTCTGAGTCAACAAGGATGATATCACTACTGGTGATCTGTCTTGCTGATATGATTCAACACGAATAAGATCCCCACTTTCACATTTTAACTCAATAAACTTCTTTCCACAATTTACAATTACATCATGAGTAACTAACCAATCCATCCCAAGGATGACATCGAACTCATCAAACGGTAATAACATGAGATTTGAAGGAAAATAATGACCCCTAATCATCAAAGGGAAACCTTTGTATATTCTATCAACCAATACACATTTGCCTAGGGGATTCGACACTCTTATCACAAATTCAGTAGACTCTATAGGCATGCTCATGCTAGAGACTAATTTCATGCAAATATATGAGTGGGTAGACCCTGGATCAATTAAAGCTACAACATGGTTATCATAGAGACAAAATGTACCCGTGATTACGTCAGGGGAGGACGCCTCTTCGCGAGCACGAATGGCATATGTTCTCGCCAGTGCTCTACCCTCAACTCTTACAGTCTGTTCTCTAGATGAATTCTTGCTACTCATCTTATTTCTTGGGTTTCTCTATGGTCTTCCTCTAACAGTATTTCCCGGTCTTGCATTCTGAGGTTTCTCTTTCTCACCCGCCTCAGGGCAATCTCTGATAAAGTGGTCTAGAGGCCCACACTTGAAACAAGCCTTCTCGTTTACCCGACACTCACCAGAATGACGTCTGCCACACTGCATGCATTCCGGTCTACTCTGTCGGGCATTGCCAACACTAGCAACCGAACTAGTCTGAGCCTTAGACCCAGAGAATTGTTTGCCCTTACTTCGGTTTGAAAACCCGGCCGAAGTGGCTGATCGAGTAGCGAAATCCCTTGATTTCTTAGATGAGGATTGGTATGACTTACTCAGTTTCCTCTTTCTCGAGTCACGGGACTCAATCTCAACTCTTCTTTTCTCTTTGGTCAACTTCTCAGCCTTACAGGCTCTATCTACTAACACCACAAATTCTTTTAGTTCGAGGACTCCAACATATAAACAGATATCTTCATTTAACCCGTCCTCGAACCTTTTTCACATGATTGCCTCGGTAGACACGCACTTCTGGGCATACTTACTAAGCCTTACGAATTCACGTTCGTATTCAGTCACTGTTATTCGGCCCTGCTTTAGCTCTAAGAACTCTTTCCTCTTTTGGTCAATGAATCTTTAACTAACATATTTCTTCCAGAACTCCTCTTGGAAGAATTCCTAATTTATCCTCTTCCTTGGTACCATCGACACAAGGGTGTTCCACCACTGATAGGCCAAATCTCTCAAGAGAGATACTACACACTTTATGCACTCTTCAGGCGTGCATGACAACTCGTCGAATACCCTGATGGTATTCTCAAGCCAGAATTATGCCCTTTCTGGATCATCATCTTTACTAGCCCAAAATTCCTCCGCTCCTTGTTTCCGGATCTTATTGACCGGAGGCCTTTCTCTTCTTACTACCTCAACCACTTGAGGAGCTACAAGAGCAGGCTGAGGAATAGGTGGGGGTGGAGGGGGTTGAGCATTAGGATTTTCTCGAATATACTCTGTATACCAGTTACTCATCATTTGGAGAAAGGCTTACCGAGCCTCTTCTCCCTGACCCATAGTCTCGGGTCTACTCTCTACTGGCGTGGTCCCTTACGCGGGAGCCGGCGCATTACTTGCAGCATCATTAGCTGCAGTTCGGTCGGGATCAAAGTCCATTTACTATATAAAAATACAATTCAAATCATTAGGAGCCGGCACACTATCATTACACAATTACTCTTACGTATAGCATGTATAGCTAGACTCATACTCACGCTATGTTAGTCCGAGAATCGACTAAACCGTAGCTCTGATACCACTAAATGTAACACCCCTTACCCATAATCAACTCTGGAACCGGGTACGAGGCATTTCCAGACTTAACTTGTTTGAACATACAACTTTGGGCTTAAAAATTTCATTTCCAGCTTAAGACTTCTCATTCATCTGCTCAACGTCCTTATTATGGGCCTACGAGGCCTCAAACATGCATACAGAGGGTTTCGGAATTTAACCGGAAACTTTGGTGCACTTAGAAAATTTTGACATGAAATAGGGCCACACGCCTGTGTGAAGAGTGGGACACACCCGTGTGTCATTTCACACGTCCGTGTTCCGCACCCATGGTCGACACTGGCTTATTTCACACGACCGGACACACACCCTTGTCCCTAACCCGTGTCCCTCACACGACCTCGACACGCCCGTGTCTTAGCCCGTGTGCCCAAACCTTGGCGTTCTATTTATGACATCATCACCTCACTATGGTCACACGGCCAAGGCACACGCCCGTGTCCTTAGACCGTGTGTCAAATTAAATTCCAAATTTTAGGTCAGACTTCACACGGCTTGGGCACAAGCCCATGTCCATGGTCGTGCCTCCTACACGGTTGAGACACACGGCTGTGTCTCTAACCGTAGAGCATACTGACTTGCAAACCTAGCATACTAGGGGACACACAGCCTTTCAACATGCCCATGGGGCTGGCCGTGTTTCACACACGGCTTAGACACACACTCGTATGTCTACCCGTGTGGTCATTTATAAGGCTATCTTCCAAGCCCAATGCCACACTACAAAGTAACCACACTTATACCAAATCAATCCAACAAGTATCTGCACTATAAAGCACCTCTAAAGACTCATAATCAAGACATCCATACAAGTATACACTTAATGAAATTCATCATCATTGAATATATATAAACTTATCAAGTAATGGCCCAATTGTAACATCCCGAAATATGGCCTAAACGGAACAGTGGTTACGAAACCACGAATCCGAGATAGAAAATTTTATTACAATTAATTATTATGATTTACCGAGTGATTAAATACATGTGTTAGAGTATCGATAAGAAATTTTATTGATTGCATGCTTAAATTGCCTATTAGGACTTGTTTGCAAAAGTTGCTAAATAGGGGTTCTAATTCATAAATTACTTGATTGAAATAGGGGTTTGAAGTAGGAATCCTTAAATGGTAATTAGACCATTATATTTTCCATCAACAAAAATGGACATACATAGATAAAAATAACTAAAGTTTTAATGAAGGGCATTTTAGTCATTTGGAATTAAAAAGGAATTAAAAGGGAAAAAGATGGCAAAATGTTGTCCATCTTCTTCATTTGGTTGAAATTTCAAAGGGGACACCATAGCTAGGGTTTCTTCAACTTCTCAAGCTCATAGTAAGTGCATCTAAGCCCCGTTTTTAATGTTCTTTACGTTTTTGGAGTCCCGGTAACTTGATTTAGCTTAATCTAGCAATAATTTAACCTAGCATTCATATTTGGAAAAATACCCATAGGTGAAATGTGTTTATTTTGATGTTTTATGATAGATTATGAAGTCTGAAATTATGTTAAACAACTTTTGCTAAGCGATTTTAAGTGAAAACGAGTAAAACGGCTTAATCGGTAAAAATACCTAATGTTCATAAGTACATGTTAGAGTGAGAATTTGATGTTGTCATAGAAGGTAAAAATGATCCGAATGTCATAAAACATAAGTATAAGGGATAAAGTTTAATTTCAAAGCTTTGGGGTAAATGTGTAAATATGTAAAAGTTTAGGGGCAAAAATCATAATTTTGCCAAAGTTAGAGTCAAGGACTGTTTTAATAAATGTGAGTGTTAAATAAGCTAAATTTGCTATTATAGATCAAGAGGAACGAAATTTGGAGTTAGACCGGGGAAAGAAAAAGATAGTGGACTAAATCAATATAGTTGATCGTATTTTGTTCCGAGGTAAGTTTGTGGTAAATAAATGCAATATTCTATTATTTTACATTTTATACTATTAAGTTCCAGCATTTACATATTTATTCTGTAAATTTATCATTTAAAGACTCAAGCATGAATTGACGGAGAAACAACCTCAGAAAGTCCCGGTTGAACCTTAGGAATTTGTAGGATACAAATGTCATGACATTAGGGTTTAAGAAAATCATGTAAGACCATGTCAAGACATGGCATTGATAAGTTACTATAAGGTAAAGATCCCATGTAAGACCATGCCAAGGCATGGCATTGGTGAGTTCATAAGGCAAGGATACCACGTAAGACCATGTCAAGACATGGCAATGGTAAGTTTCAAAAGGAAAGGTACCCGTGTATCCTTAGTATTCCAAGTGGTTCAACAAAAAATTCAAAGAGTATACCAAAGGAAAGGTAAGACAAGTTCATGCTAAAAAGGTACAGGTAAGAATTCAAAACTTAAGCATATTGAGTTAAAGGTTTAAATGATCTTGATAAGAAAAGAATAAGATAATTCATTAAGAATGTTGTTATTCATTTACATGCAAAATTACTAAGCTTTATGCTTACTCCCATTCATTTCTCTCTTTTTATAATATCGCAAGCCAACTCGGGGATTGCAAGGACGTCAGAGATCATTTCACACTATCAAAGGATTATCTCGGTATTTTGTGACTCGAAATGTTTTAAGTTATGGCATGTATAGTGACTTAGCCATTTTGTATGTATATCCTTATGATATGGCTAAAGAATGGCTTGTAAATACTTGATAATGATTAGCCATTAAAATGGCTAAATAAGAACATGTTTTGGGTGTTATGTATGCCTAAATGATAGTTATTACAAAGAAATTATGAAAGAGTAAAATTTGCAAAGGAACAGTTTTTGACAGTGAATGAAGTGACGTGATTTTGAAAAATCACTAAGGATAGTAGAAATGGAATTATGGTGTGAATGAGGTATATAATTGAATATTATTTAGTCTATTTTTATATGAAAGAAACGGTGTAGGCAAAAGAATTGTATATTATGAGATAATTGATTTTTAGCGAAGAGGGGTCAGAACCGTCAGACAGTGTAACAGGGGAGACTTTAACTAATAAACTGTACTAATTGACCACACCAAAAATTCTATAAAACTTATAGTAAGAAGATATATGAGTCTAGTTTCAAGGAAAATTTACGGATCTAAAGTTTGAGTTTCGTAATTCGAGTTATAGTCAATTTAGTGACTGTGACGTAAATAGACAGTTTCATTATGAATAGGGAAATAAATTGTTTTGATTTGTTTAAGAAATCAGAAAATTTTTTATGTTTCCGGTTTGGTCCCGAACCGTTTCAATTGCATGTTTTAGGGCCTCGAAGGCCCTTTTTAGGAACATATTGGATGTATGTGAACGAATTAATTTTAAAAGCAAATTTTTATGCCCCGAACTAGTAAGTTAAGTCTGGTAATGCCTCGTGCTTGACTCTGGCGACGGTCTCGGGTAAGGGGTGTTACACCAATTCCAATGACCACTTACAAAATGAGGTTGATAACATAAATAGCCAACACTTTGGCTAACAAATATGACATAACAAAATAATCAAGTCCTATACATGCCATACTCAAAATAAGTCTAACTTGTTATACCAAAGAGATGTCGATAGTGTAATTTCCGGACTCCGACGTCCCACGATTCTCAAATTATCATAGCAATACTACAAGGAAAAATGGAAATGAGAGGGGTACGCATAACGCTTAGTAAGTTTGCATGAAAATAAATAGCAACAATAAGTTCATAATGACATCAATTCATGGCATTAGATAACCACACAAAGTCATAAGCACTTTGCCATAACTTACTCGTGCGTGTTCTTATCTAGCATATACCATGCCTCATATTGTAAACATTCCTCGTGAATTATTCGCGAGTACCTGTATTCACTCAATCACATGACTTTAGTACTAATCTCATTTCTATTTCCAAGCTTATCTATTTATCCTACTAAATCGCTAGGGATACTCAAAGGAGCATATTCATCGTCATTGACATAAACACGAAGCCAATGCCACATCCCAGATGTGGTCTTATATGGGGCCACGTCTGAGTGCCAATGCCATATCCCGGATATGGTCTTATACAGAATCTCACTTCAAGTATCGATGCCATATCCCGGATATGGTCTTATACAATTCTCATATTCAATACCGAAGCCATATCCCAGATATGGTCTTATACTTTAATCTCAATTCAATCACGAGGCCATGTCCCCGACATGGTCTTACACGGACCTTATCCATCTCATGTCTCAATGATAGTATTCTCACATTTATTATAGTCCAACCGGGACTTCAACATCTCAACTTTTATCATCTTTCTCATTCAACACCAATACTCAATTTCATACAATATCATATATCACTATAATATCAAACATTCTCAATCATACTAGCATAAATGTTGAATTTATCACATACAAACTTACCTCGATTTCAAAATAAGCTAGATCGTCGATATAGTCCGATACTTTGTTCTTTCCCCGGTCGAGGTAAATTCTTGGTTCTTCTTGATCTATAATAGCAAATTAGCTCATTTAATTATCACATTAATAATTGCATTTCAATAATCATATTTTGGCAAAATTACTATTTTGCCCTTAGACTTTTGCAAAATGACCATTTTACCCCTAGGCTCGATAATCAACTCTAATCAAATTTCTATCTTTAACGAGCCTAGGTGAACATTTATTTCTCTTATGGTAACCATCAAAACTCATTATTTCACACATTTACCTCACATTTTACAACCTTTACAAAAAGGTCCTTTTAGGTGTTTTCGTGGTAACACCTTTCACAAAAGTTGTTCATCTAACAACTAAGACTCATTTTCTTCCATAAAAATGTAGCAAACTACTTAAAATCTCTCATGGAAAAACTCTAAACTCTTCACCATCTTACAAAATAGTCCCCTCTTTAGAAAGCTTAAGCTTTAAAGGTTCCAAAAGTACATTTTTTATCAAGAAATGATCACTAAAACACTTACTTGTAAAGAGAGAAGTTTGCAGAAATTTTTGAGTTCTCAAACCCCTTGTTTGCTAAAAATTTCGGTGGAGAAGAAGAGAGGAAAGATGATATCTTTTCCCTTTCTTTATTTTATTTTATTTCCTCAATTTAATCCATCTGATCTAACAACTTTGACCAATTTTGACATTGTTTATCCCCTATGGCCGGCCAACTATTATTTAAGGGGCTAATTGCCCTTTAAAGACCTCCAAATAATATTCCATAGCTATTTGGCACCCTTAGCTTGTAAAATTGAACTTTTGCACTTTATGTGATTTAGTCCTTTTACGTAATTAAGCATGAAATCGCTAAAATTAAAGCGCCAAAAATTTCATACACTTATATAATCATGCTCTAACTTAAAAAAAAACATGAAAATAATTTTCTCTGACCTCGAATTAGTGGTTCTGAAACCACCATTCTGACTAGCCCCTAAATCGGGCTGTTACACACTCAGGCCGAACGTCTGACCTGGGAGTTCTTTAAGATGGCCTTCCAGGGAAAATATATGGGAGCCAGTTATGTGGACGCATGTAGGAGGGAGTTTCTGAATCTGGCACAGGGAGATCGATTAGTGGCCGAGTATGAGGCTGAATTTTTGAGACTGAGCCGCTATGCGCGAGGTATGGTGGCATCAGAGTATGAGCGATGTGTTTGCTTTGAGGATGGCCTCAGGTATAACTTGAGGGTTCTGATAGCTCCGCAGAGGGAGTGAGATTTTTTTGCCTTGGTCGAGAAGGCGAAGATCGCCGAGGAGGTTAAGCGTACTGAGCGCCAAAACCGCGATAGAGAGAGAGGTAGGAACAAGAGGGAATCAAAGCCCTCGAGTTCTGTATAGAGGCCTAAGAAAAAGGCTAGAGCCGATGGGCCAGTTAGAGCTGGGCCCCCTGTTGCTACTACTGGACAGCAGTCGTGTGTTGATTGTGGTAGACACCACCAGGGTGAGTGTTGGAGGAGGACTGGGGCGGGTCTGAGGTGTGGATCATTGGATCACCGTATTAGGGAGTGTCTACTGAGGGCTGATCAGATGCAAGCTTAGGGTACTGGTAATGCACAGCCACAAAGGGTAGTACAACAGCCACCGAGAGGCCGTGGCCAGGCTAGGGGTGGTAATGGCATGGGCCGTGGGCAGAGAGCACCGGACAGAGGTGCTGGACAGACTGAGGCGAGGCAGCCGGCTCTAGTATATGCTACACATCACCGAGAGGATGGAGATGCTCTGGACATCATCACGGGTACATTCCTTATTCATGATGTACCTTATATTGCATTGATAGATATATGATCCACTCACTCCTATATAGCCTGTACTGTGTCTGGAAACTTGGGGATTTCAGGTTGAGAGCACTACGAGTGAGGTTACTGATGATCGAGCCCGTTAGGGCAATCATTAGAGTTAGCGGATCAGATAGGGACATTCCTTTAGAGGTACAAGGGGCAATCTTCCTGGCTGATTTGATGAAGCTTTCATTTTGGGAGTTTGACCTAATTCTAGGGATGGACTTGTTGGTCAAGCATTGTGTTAGCTTGGACTGTGTGACTAAGAGGGTCATGCTAAGGACTGAGGAGGATAAGGAGGTAGTCATGATTGGAGAATGCCGGAATTACTTATCTAATGTGATCTCTGCACTGGTGGCAGAGAAGATGGTTCGTAAGGGATGTAAGGCATTCTTGGCCTACGTAAGTGTTTCGGATTCTGGGGATTCTACAGTTAAGGATATCAGAATGGTAAAGGATTTTCCAGACGTCTTTCCTGAGAAGCTACCGGGGTTACCTCCGAATCGGAAGTTGGAATTTGGGATTTAGCTACTTCCAGGTACAGCTCCGGTTTCCATCGCTCCCTATCGAATGGCACCAAAGAAGCTGGTGGAGCTTAAGGCTCAGATTCAGGAGCTGTACTATTGATTTTCGAGGCAGTTGGGAGGATTATCTACCGCTAGCGGAGTTCGCCTATAATAACAGTTTCCAGTCTAGCATCCAGATGGCACCTTACGAGGCACTGTATGGTCGTAAGTGTCGCACTCCTTTATGTTGGACTGAGTTGGGCGAGCGACATGTTCTGGGTCCTGAGTTGGTTTTTGAGACAGAGGATAAGGTTAGACTAATTCGGGATCGACTGAAAGCGGCTTCTGACAGACAGAAATCCTATGCGGACCTGAAGCGACGTGAGATTGAGTATTCGGTGGGGGACTTTGTATTCCTTAAGGTCTCGCCATGGAAGAAGGTACTAAGGTTTGGTCGTAAGGGCAAGTTGAGCCCTAGGTTTATTGTACCTTACCGTATTTTGAAGCAAGTGGGACCAGTCGCTTATCAGTTGGAGCTACCTCCAGAGTTGGATCGTATCCATGACGTGTTCCACGTCTCAATGTTGAGGCACTACCGCTCTGATCCTACTCACATCGTTTCCATTGAGGAGATTGAGGTTAGGCCAGACTTGACCTTTGAGGAGGAGCCGGTTGAGATTCTGGATTGAGATGTAAAAGTACTGAGGAGGAAATCTATTCCACTGGTTAAGGTTCTTTGGCGTAATCATAGCACTGAGGAGGCTACGTGGGAGCCTGAGGATACGATGCGTCAGCAATATCCTCATCTATTCTGACTGGGTAAATTTCGAGGACGAAATTTTCTTTTAGGGGGTAGAATTGTAACGCCCTAAAATTTTAATTTTTGATTTTGTGTATGTGTGACACACAATGTCTAGCTACTTCAGTGGTTATGTGTTCTGGGTGTGTGTGAGAGGTCCCAAGTTCAAGCCTTACTTGGTCAAATTTTTGTATTTTTATAAATAAAGCCTTAACCTTGTGGAAAGAACTTAAGTTTAAATGTTGGGTAAATTACATCAGAATGGGCCTGCTGGTCTGGTGGTTAAGTGGTGTGTTATTATGGTGGAGGTCTTGTGTTCGAATCCCTGCGTAGGCAAAGGTATTATTTTTTTTGCTCAGATTTCAGGATAGAGTTGTGTAATAGGGGGATTCTGAGTAGTGGATGTGAAGTGGGACTTAGGGGAGAAGATTAAGGGAATTTGGGGGTTATCGGGATTTTATTTTATTTTTTTCCCATAACCGAATTTTGGCTCCCTTTTCCAAAAAAAAAAATTCTGCCGTCTATTCTTCTCCCTCTCCTCTTGCCGAAATTCTCTTAGTTTTTCCATCTTTCTCTTCCTTTTCTTCTTCTTGATTTTTCCCTAATCCATTTATTTTCCTTCATTTTCGCACGTGATTAGTGCTCGCTTAGTTTCGGTAAGTGTTTCTTTTCGTTTCTGTCATGAATCTCTTAGCGACTGAAGTGGTAATGTTTTTTCTCTAAGATTTGGGCGTAGGAGGAGGCTCGGACTGGTGAATTCAGTTCTCTCGTCTTAAAAATAGTTAAATGGAGGGTTATCTTTGGCAGTAAGTTGGGTTTCGCTCGCTTCTTGGTTGTCGGGTTAAACTTGTAAATCCGTTAAATTGATGTTGAGTATCTTGATTTTAGGCCTTGAAGTGCTCGGGAGTGATTAGGCATTAAAATGATACCAGGTGTGTACTCGAAACACGGAAAACGAGGTTCGGCGAAAAGTCGAAATTGCTTGCTGTCGAGAAATAAGAGAAAATGATGCGAAAAATTGTAGAGAAGGGAAATAAGGGTGTTAAAAACTAGGAAATCAACATTTTGCACTAAAACAGTTTTGGACAAAGAAGAGTAGTCTAAATTTGAAAAATCATAGAAAATAGTGTAAATTGAGTTAGAGGTTGAATAAAATATGAAATTAAATTTTATTGAGTCTATTCTTTCATTGAAGAAACAGTGTAAGCAATGGAATTGTAAATCATGAGATATAATAAATTTTGTGAGACAATGTCAGAATGATTTCGGGTTCCCCTGTTCTGACTTAGGAAAATCATCAAAAATTGTAAAAAAATAATTAGGAGCTTAAATTTATATTTTTAAATCCTTGATGATTCTATTTTCAAGAGAAACAAACAGAAACATCATCTAAATTTTTTATTAAGAGATAAATCATTTTTAGTAAGGAAATGTTGAAGCTATCAAATAGCAGAATTGGGATAACTTTAAAGATTTTACTATACTTATTTAATAAACTATAAATTTTGAAAATTTTATGGTAGAAAGGTATTCGAGTCTAGTTTCAAAAACATCAAGCGGATCTTAATTTAGAATTCTGTAGCTCAAGATATAAATAATTTAGTGATAATGACTCAAGTAGACAACTTTGAATGAACATATAAGTAAATAGTGAAAACATATATGAGTATTGAGCTAGCATGGGTTACTTTAAAAATGGATCACACGGCCAAGCCCAATTTGGGCCGAGTGGGCCACACGGGCATGTGGGCCCACACGGGCAGATCACATGGGCATGTGAGCCCATTCTTACTGAAATGTTTTTAAGGTTGCACGAGTCACCCAAGTCGACTGTGAACCTACTGTAGGGTCGATAAGTGCTACTTAGACCCCTAAATGTGTGAAATTGACTGAATGATATATGTACTTGTAACACCCCAAACCCGGCCTAGAAGTTAGGCCCGAATCTGGAATGTCACATTAAAGGCGCACTTCAAAACAATTTACTAGCTAACCATTTAACAATTTAAGGCCCAAAAGCCCAAAACCCTTGTATCTTGTTAAGTTACGTTGAAAAAGCCCATTTTTTAGAAAACATTCATAGGTTAAGTTATTTCGAAAACCATGTTAACTTCAGATATTTTATGGAGAGCTGAAACAATAATAATAAAACCCAAAATCTAAAGTCACTTAGGAGTTACATGGCCTTATTACAATCCAATGAAAAAAAAACAAAGTATTCAAAATAAATTCATTTGAACAAAATAAAACATTTGATCAGCTTGTAGTGTGGCCATCTCCGAGTCCTTTCCCACGTCGAGTCGTCTATTCAAGATTACCTGAAACATTAAATTAAAGGGTGTGAGTTTCGAAACTCAGTGTGTACAACCCTTGGCAATCAAATCACATACAAATATTCACATTGGGCCTAAGCCCTAACAAAATCGGTGGTCTTGGGCCTTAGCCCACAATGACCTCATATCATATCATATCGCATCATATACAAACAAGATAATCGCAAAACCCACCCCAAAAATCCATCCACTACAAACACCATTTCCTTCCAACCTTATGGCTCCTGTGGGGAATTCTAGCTCGACCCACCCTCCGCTACACACCATGGGTAGCCCGATTGCGGTGATTACTAAAACGTTGCGAAAAAAGCCGCTAATCATATATTGGGCTTAAAGCCTCCGGTGGATCCATACCATACGGCCATG
This sequence comes from Gossypium sturtianum, assembly GCA_025698515.1. Lineage (NCBI taxonomy): Eukaryota > Viridiplantae > Streptophyta > Magnoliopsida > Malvales > Malvaceae > Gossypium > Gossypium sturtianum. The sequence continues at coordinate 20,693,007 of CM046951.1, forward strand.
CGATCCTCGGATCCATACCATACTGACCATGCGATCCTCAAATATTGACACAGAGTCATCAATATATATATGTTAGGCACATAGCCACGGTAAATATGATTCGCACAAAGCCATAATAACAAAGACAAAGCGTTCGGTGTTGGCACAAAGCCCATAATTACGCACGAAGCCCATATTAATGGCACACACACCCTCGATAACATTATCGGTGCGCAAAGATGGTCGCTTCGGTGGCTAAAAACACTGCGGTGGCTATAAAGCCTTCGGTGGATCCACGATCGTCAGCGACCATGCGATCCTATTAGCACTTCCTCCGTATTAATAATCCCAACCCCATGCAATATGTCGTGTATGTCATGCTCAATCATTACACGTGTATGCAAAATGGACATGCTCATTAACAATTATTTAAACATGTAATAAAAGCATATCACCATACAACCACGGTCAAATTAGTCCACTCATTGCACAAGTCGATCATTTACCTACAAGGGCAAATCACCATTTTACCCTATAAGGGTATTTCTAAATTCTACCCTACAGGGGTAGTTCAAGAATTCTACTCATAACCAATCCATGTATGCAACGCATCTCAAGCATAATCAATCATACAATTAACACATACAACGCTAGTACTACCACGAGGGTACAACGGTCATTTTGTCGTTTAGGGGTAAAACGGTAATTTCATAAACTGGGGGTATTTTGGTAATTTCACAAACCGTGGGTATTTCGGTAATTTTACAAACCAGTGGTATTTTGGCAATTTCGCAAACTGGGGGTGTTTCGGTAATTTCGCAAACCAGGGGTATTTTGGTAATTTTACAAACTGGGGTATTTTGGTACTTTACAAATCTAGGGGTATTTTAGTAATTTTACACATAAGGGTATTTTAGTAATTTTACACGTATAAGGGTATTTTAGTAATATTACAAATATAAGGGTATTTGGTCCCTCTCGGGTTTTAGTTATGAACTTTGGCCCATAATCAAGTCCTCGCGGTTAAAGTGAACAAACACTATGCACCAGGTAGGATCTCAGAAAAGAGGAGGTGGGTCACTCGGACCGCTTAAATACCAAGCTCTCACTAGATCCAATCCTAGACATGCATATGTCGGTTACCACACTCTAACTAATCGACTTATCTACAGGCATGTTTAATTAACTTAAGTCTTATGAAATTGAAGATTTGTTCAAACTAGGCCTAAGCCCATAACCCTAGCATATCTGCTTACGTCCCCATAAAGCCCATCAAACCCAAATTACAACCTTACGGCCCATTAGGCCCAAATCTTACCATATGACCTATTAGGCCCAAAACATATCCAGATCATACATCATGCAAGACTAATTTAATTCGTATAACAACCAAACCATTCCATCAAACTTAGCCTCAGGGCCCACCGGCCCATTTAGCCACTTTCGACTTTTCAGCTTTTCGGCATTGCCGATATCGTGTGTGTAGTGTTTGTACACACCTGGTAACCTTGCGTGCTGCAAACTCCTTAGTCACAAACCTACAATTGACATTACTAGCGATTAACCAAAGCGTTAACACATACTAACCAAAAACCGAAACCTCACCGTACCCTTACCGTGTGCCTCACGTGCTAGTAGCCCTTCCTTTGCTACTATTGGCGATTAACCTCTATATCTGCACTCAAACACCTATACCGTCAAAATTAGGTGACCCATATCGTACATAAGTCACCCCTATGAGCCTCATTAGATTCAGCCACTTACAAATCCATGACTAGGTCGAGAACACTTACCACCTTGTTAGCAACCCTTACCTACCACGCTTGCAATCTTTGATTCTTTTCCTTGTTAATACAAAGTTAACGACAAGGAGGGTTAGATAGCCCTTCGGCTTTTAACGAAACTCGTTAAAAAATCAACTAAGCACTTACCGAATTTCTCCTTTGATCCTGCTGCTTAAATATCTACTTGAACAAGATTCGGCTTCCAAACATGACTAAGAGTAGATAATAATTGATTGAGGTGGAGGAACAAACAACAAAGAATCGGCATAAACATGGGTTTCGGCAAATAGGGATTTCGACAAACAGGGATTTCGGTAAACAGAGATTTCGGCAAATAGAGATTTCTAAGAAAGCGAGGATTTCGGCAAACAGGGATGGTGGTATTCGGTAATGGAAGAAAATAAGGTTGAGGGGAAAAAAGAAGAGAAAGAAAGATGGAAACTCTAAGAACCCCTTCTAAGGATTTCGCACCCTTTTATAGCCAAAGCCGAACCGCTTTCCCCACAAATTCTATTCGCCCCAACACTTCACCCTCCTCATCTCCTATCTTTTCTCTCTGATAATACCTTCATCTTATCCGAAATCTCCTCCACATCCATCACCTGCTTCCTTCAAACTCTCCACGGCAAGAGTTCAAAATCCACACAACTCTTGCCGTCCACCTATGCAAAATAAAACACTCCAAAATGCACTCCTCCTACTCGAACCTTGGACCTCCTCAGCTTTCACACACGCCACCTTATAACTCCCAAGTGACGCCACTTTCCACTGGACCACAAGCCCATTTGTGTCCTATTTTCTCTTAATCTACTTAAGAGGCCTCATGCCTAAGACTAGGGTCCGCTGAGAAAGAAAAATAAAATTTTCCCTATGGTCTCCCTTATCTCTCAGGCTTCAAAAAATCCCGATAATACCTTAATATTAATATTCTAAGTGCTACATATATCCCAAAAATAATTTAAACGCTCCCATTCCCAAGGCCTATTGGGCCCAATTCTTCTAGGCCCAAATTCGGGGTGTTACAATTCTACCCTCCTTAAAGAAATTTCGTCCTCAAAATTTCCAACTAACAGGATGGTCGTGTATCAACTACCCCACCACGCTACCGCTGCGCACTCTGACCCTAATAATTTTAATACATACCAAAAACATCCAGCTATCGCAAACATTCACAAACATACGCAGAATAAGTACCAAATTCTGATTCAAATGTTTACAAAGCCCTAACACTTCCACGGCCTCGGTCGCGGCCTCTTCCTCCTCTTCTAGCGCTCATCGTTGATTCTCGTATTATCCGAATTAGGAATTTTATGAAATTAGTACATAGTTCCACTTGTTTAGGGCACATGTCTTATGTAAGTAACAATAATTTTCTAAAAGTTATTCCGCTGTCGAGAATCCACTACAGGCTTAAGTTTCCTACGGGCCTTAGTCTCTAAAAGCCTATTTTAAAGTAGCCCAATATCTACACAGTTCAACAATTCAAATAATAACAGAAAAACTTACTTGGCTCGACGTCGAGGGCTCGGTGAACCACACTTCAAGAATCCTGCAAAAACTTCTTAATCTACTTATTTTAAAAACCCAAAACATAAGGCCCATTTCACAGCCCGAGCTTTGCAACTTGGCTCTGATACCACTAAATGTAACACCCCAAACTCGGCCTAGAAGTTAGGCCCGAATCTGGAATGTCACATTAAAGGCGCACTTCAAAACAATTTACTAGCTAACCATTTAACAATTTAAGGCCCAAAAGCCCAAAACCCTTGTATCTTGTTAAGTTACATTGAAAAAGCCCAATTTTTTTTAGAAAACATTCATAGGTTAAGTTATTTCGAAAACCATGTTAACTTCAGATATTTTATGGATAGCTGAAACAATAATAATAAAACCCAAAATCTAAAGTCACTTAGGAGTTACATGGCCTTATTACAATCCAATGAAAAAAAAACAAAGTATTCAAAATAAATTCATTTGAACAAAATAAAACATTTGATCAGCTTGTAGTGTGGCCATCTCCGAGTCCTCTCCCACGTCGAGTCGTCTATTCAAGATTACCTGAAACATTAAATTAAAGGGTGTGAGTTTCGAAACTCAGTGTGTACAACCCTTGGCAATCAAATCACATACAAATATTCACATTGGGCCTAAGCCCTAACAAAATTGGTGGTCTTGGGCCTTAGCCCACAATGACCTCATATCATATCATATCGCATCATATACAAACAAGATAATGAAAAACCCACCCCAAAAATCCATCCACTACACACACCATTTCCCTTCCAACCTTATGGCTCCTGTGGGGAATTCTAGCTCGACCCACCCCTCCGCTACATACCATGGGTAGCCCGGTTGCGGTACTACCGAACGTTGCAGCAAAGCTTCTAATCATATATTGGGCTTAAAGCCTCCGGTGGATCCATACCATACGGCCATGTGATCCTGGATCCATACCATACGGCCATGCGATCCTCAAATATTGACACAGAGTCATCAATATATATATGTTAGGCACATAGCCACGGTAAATATGATTGGCACAAAGCCATAATAACAGCACAAAGCGTTCGGTATTGGCACAAAGCCCATAATTACGGCACGAAGCCCATATTAATGGCACACAGCCCTCGATAACATTATTGGTGCAGCATGGTTGCTCGGTGGCTAAAAAGCCTGCGATGGCTATAAAGCCTTCGGTGGATCCACAGTCGTCAAGTGACCATGCGATCCTATTAGCACTTCCTCCGTATTAATAATCCCAACCGCATGCAATATGTCGTGTATGTCATGCTCAATCATTACACGTGTATGCAAAATGGACATGCTCAGTAACAATTATTTAAACATGTAATAAAAGCATATCAGTCATACAACCACAGTCAAATTAGTCCACTCATTGCACAAGTCGATCATTTACCTACAAGGGCAAATCAGTCATTTTACCCTATAAGGGTATTTCAGTAATTCTACCCTACAGGGGTAGTTCGGTAGTTCTACTCATAACCAATCCATGTATACAACGCATCTCAAGCATAATCAATCATACAATTAACACATACAACGCTAGTACTACCACGAGGGTACAACGGTCATTTTGTCGTTTAGGGGTAAAACGGTAATTTCACAAACTGTGGGTATTTTGGTAATTTCACAAGCTAGGGGTATTTCGGTAATTTTACAAACCAGGGTTATTTTGGCAATTTTGCAAACTGGGGGTGTTTCGGTAATTTTGCAAACCAGGGGTATTTTGGTAATTTTACAAACCGGGGGTATTTTGGTACTTTTGCAAAATAGGGGTATTCTGGTAATTTACAAATCTAGGGGTATTTTAGTAATTTTACACATAATGGTATTTTCGTAATTTTACACGTATAAGGGTATTTTAATAATATTACAAATATAAGGGTATTTGGTCCCTCTCGGGTTTTAGTTATGAACTTTGGCCCATAATCAAGTCCTCGCGGTTAAAGTGAACAAACACTATGGACCAGGTAGGATCTCAGAAAAGAGGAGGTGGGTCACTCAGACCGCTTAAATACCAAGCTCTCACTAGATCCAATCCTAGACATGCATATGTCGGTTACCACACTCTAACTAATCGACTTATCTACAGGCATGTTTAATTAACTTAAGTCTTATGAAATTTAAGATTTGTTCAAACTAGGCCTAAGTCCATAACCCTAGCATATCTGCTTACGTCCCCATAAAGCCCATCAAACCCAAATTACAACCTTACGGCCCATTAGGCCCAAATCTTACCATATGACCTATTAGGCCCAAAACATATCCAGATCATGCATCATGCAAGACTAATTCAATTCGTATAATAACCAAACCATTCCATTAAACTTAGCCCCAGGACCCACCGGCCCATTTAGCCACTTTCGACTTTTCAGCTTTTCGGCATTGCCGATATCGTGTGTGTAGTGTTTGTACACACTGTAACCTTATGCGTCTTTGCAAACTCCTTAGTCACAAACCTACAATTGACATTTCTAGCGATTAACCAAAGCATTAACACATACTAACCAAAAATCGAAACCTCACCGCACTCTTTACTGTGCCTCAAGTGCTAGTAGCCCTTCCTTTTCTACTATTGGCGATTAACCTCTAGATCTCGCACTCAAACACCTATACTCACAAAATCAGGTGACCCATATCGCATATAAGTCACCCCTATGAGCCTCATTAGATTCGGCCACTTACAAATCCATGACTAGGTCGAGAACACTTACCACCTTGTTAGAAACCCTTACCTACCACGCTTGCGATCTTTGATTCTTTCCTTGTTAATACAAAGTTAACGACAAGGAGGGTTAGATAGCCCTTCTGCTTTTAACAAAACTCGTTAAAAAAAATCAACTAAGCACTTACCGAAATTCTCCTTTGATCCTGCGGCTTAAATATCTACTTGAACAAGATTCGGCTTCCAAATGTGACTAAGAGTAGATAATAATCGATTGAGGTGGAGGAACAAACAACAAAGAATCGGCATAAACAGGGTTTTGCAAAATAGGGATTTTGGCAAACAGGATTTGATGTAGATTTCGGCAAATAGAGATTTTGGCAAACAGAGATTTCGGCAAATAGGGATGGTGGTATTCGGAAATGGAAGAAAATAAGGTTGAGGGGAAAAAAAAGAAGAGAAAGAAAGATGGAAACTCTAAGAACCCCTTCTAAGGATTTCGGCACCCCCCTTTTATAGCCAAAGCCGAACTGCCTTCCCCCCATAGTCCTATTCGGCCCCAACACTTCACCCTCTTTTCTCTCTGATAATACCTTCATCTTATCCAAAATCTCCTCCACATCCATCAGTCCTGCTTCCTTCAAACTCTCCACGGCAAGAGTTCAAAATCCACACAACTCTTGCCGTCCACCTATGCAAAATAAAACACTCCAAAATGCACTCCTCCTACTTGAACCTTAGACCTCCTCAGCTTTCACACACGCCACCTCATAACTCCCAAGTGACGCCACTTTCCACTGGACCACAAGCCCATTTGTGTCCTATTTTCTCTTAATCTACTTAAGAGGCCTCATGCCTGAGACTAGGGTCCGCTGAGAAAGAAAAATAAATTTTTCCCTATGGTCTCCCTTATCTCTCAAAGCTTCAAAAATCCCGATAATACCTTAATATTAATATTCTAAGTGCTACATATATCCCAAAAATAATTTAAACGCTCCCATTCCCAAGGCCTATTGGGCCCAATTCTTCTAGGCCCAAATTCGGGGTGTTACAGTACTGGGCATGTTAATATCTGAACTGAATATATGTACTGAAATTGCATAATAGCATGTCATCTATTGTGTGTTGCATTGCATTGGGTTGGGGGTTGTTATTCGGAGGAAGTGTACTGAAAGGCTTTAAGCCTAATTTATCAAGCACTTCACCACCGCAAACCATCTTTATGTTGTGCCGCTTTCAGTACTACTTGGAGTGTAGGGATGGGTGGGTTGATTATATCCCCACATGGAGTGTAGGGTTGGACGGAGATGGTGTGTAGAGGCTGGTTGGGTAGGATTTTGCAACTACATAATCAAGTATCGCTCACGATATCGTGATGGGCTAAGGCCCTACTTGCATTTTTGACATCAGACGGAGATGGGCTAAGGCCCAAATCACATCGATATCAAAAGGGCTTAGGCCCAAGACTGCTCAACTGCACCTTGTGAATACCGATTGTTTGTTTATTTCTCATGCGGGATTACACACTAAGTTTACGTAAACTCACCCTTTTTGTTTAATGTGCACAAGTAATCCCCAGACTTAGACGGATCGGTGGAATGGAGGACTCAGCGGTGACCACAGTAATTTTTGGACTTCATGATTTTCAATTTACGATTTATTATTTGATTATTATTGATTATTTGGGTTGTAATTTAAGGACCCTCTGGGACTTTGGTTTTAAATTTGGGTTTTTATTTATTTATTTTACTTTATGGATTTATACCTGCTGGTCGTAGGAAATTCAGTTTTTAAAAAGTTAAAGTAATTTCTAAACGCATGATCACCTAGATTGTTTTATTAAAGCTTCCGCAACAAAGGATGTTTCAAAACAAATGTTTTAAATGAATAAAGACGACTTCCTAAGTTCTAACAATGGTTTACTAAAGATAATAACATGGAATGTTTTCATCGTAACAACGAGGTTTCAAAAACACTATCGTGTGACATTGCCAGATATGACCATAACGTCTAGGCCGGGTTTGGGGTGTTACAATAGGTTTCTTTTGAGTGGAGAGAAATAGTGTTTAATGAAAACAAAACCATGGATTTTGTTTAAAAGAGAACCCAAAGCAGATGTTCTTCTTTTGAGTTAAGAGAAACACTTCATGCAACAAACAACCTTTGCCATCAAATTTCAGGAAAGAATTGAAGAGATTGAACAAATTGATGAAGAAGAAGCATGGGCACATCTTCGATGTCGTTGGAATGGGTATTCATGATATAATCAAGAATCCGATGAAACTGCACACTGTGAAATCAAGGGCGGGAAAAAAATTTTACGAGTCACCCTTGGAATTTCAAGGAGTTGTTTCGACCAGTGAGCTTGAAATTGTTGTGAAAACAAGCATGGGTACATTTTCGGTTTATTTTTTGGTGGAGCAATTGCTTGCAAATTCAAGGAATTGTTCTGGTCGTTGAGCTTGAAATTTGAGGAGCAAGATGAGCCACATGGAAGGGTTATTAAGAGGAAGAGTTGCAGGTGAGTGGCTGAGACGATGAGAGGATAATTCTCATTTTTTTGCCGGTTAAATTTTTAAACTTATTTTCCTAACATGTAATTATAAAATGACATGGATTCTTAACCAAATAATTAACAGTATTTTTTTAAATGGACAAGTGGCTGCATTATAGTGGTCCACACTGCCACATCAGATTTCCTTGATGGTTTGGGGTGAACCGATTAATGATATGATTATTTAGTTATCAAAGTGAGATTAAAAAAAATAGTTTAAATATGCTAAAGTTCTGTGTATTCTTTCAAATTTAAGATTTAGTCTCTATAGTTTAAATACTTTTTCTGATTTGAAAGTCTTGATCCCTCCATTTAATTTTTCCGTTAGAGTTAACAATGTCAAAGGTAAAATAATATTTTTAGCCCATAACATTTACATTTTTTTTGTCAAATTGGTCTCTTTACCCTCTGAAAGTAAATAAAAAGTTTTTTAAAAATTTAAAAACTATTTTTTTTTCATATTTTAAATAAAAACATAAAAAATAAAAATATATAATTTTATTTTTAAAATTTTATGAAAAAAATAAAAACTCTTTAAAATTCAAAAAATAAAAAAAAATCAGTTGAACCGATTTCGAACTAGTCTGATCAAATGGTTCCCAAAACAACTGGCTTGACCGGCTCAAAGAAAATAAATTATTAAAAATAAAATATTAAACATTATAAAAATTAGTTCAACTAAGTTTTTAGCCCAGTTCAACTAGTCCATATCGTACTCAGGTCAACTAGTTTTTTTACCTCTCACCAGATCTATACTCTAGTTGATTCTTCATCCAATTGGTTCGATTAGGTTTAGATACTGGCAGAAACAAGGGGGGTTGGCAAGGGCCTCAGACCCCTTAAAATGGAAAATGTTTCATTTGTGCTCCTTTATAATTTATAAAATTTTAAATTAGTAATGGTAAAATTGTACTTTGCCCCCCAAAATAATAAATATTAGATTTAATCCTTTAAAAATTATAAAGATATAAACTATTAAAATTGTAAAATTATATTTTTACTATCGTAAAAATATACAATTTAATTTCGGTCCCCAAAAAAAAATTCTGCCTTCACCCTTGGGTTTAGATAAATTGAATTTTTGAATTTTTATATTTTAAAAATATTTAAAAAAATTAATTTTGAATTTTAAATATATATTATTTGTTTAGAAAAATTAGAATTTTTGAAAATTTTGTTTAAAATAAATAAAAAATAATTTTTAAATTCTTTTTTTAAATTACGTATTTTTAAAGGGTATGGACCAAATTGACAAAAACTATAAATGTTGAAGGCTAAAAAAGTTTAAAAATTTTAAAAATTAGTTGACATGCAAAACGCAAGATTTAATCTATATACTTTAAATTTGGACATAATTTGATTACTCTACTTTTATAATGTCGTTAGTTAGTCTAAGTAGTTAATATTGTTAACTATTTCAATCAAAATGCTCATGTCAATTTTTTCTTAAGAACACTGTTCCAACAAAAAAATTTACTTTATCATGTTGAGTTCAAATGAGTGTTTTTTTTTAAATCCTAAACAATATTTTTATTATTATATGACTATCAAGTGAATATAGATTTTTTAATTTCAAAACATCACACCAAAGAAGGGACTAAATTCCAAATGCATGATACTAAGAGGATGGCTATTGGCAAATGTGATTGCATCGAGGTCGATGATCTTGTCAAATTTTTGTCTAGAAGAAATCTTTATCATGAGAAAAGATATGCTAAATTTATTGTTTTACTCGTGTTGCATGAATTAGATTTCAAAATTTAAGTTATACTGAACTTAATATATTATGTCAAAAGTATATATATTATGTCAAAATATATATTATGTCAAAAGTATGATTGTCTCGTGAATTATTTACTTGATAGAAATCAAATGTCAGTTTATTATTTACATAATATTTTAACATGTATAATTATTATTGGCATAAAATTATATATATCGTGCTAGAAAGAAGGAAGATGGATGGAATGAAAATGCACGATTAGGAAAAGATCTATTAATGGATCGAAACAATACTTTTATTTTGAATGGTGATGACATTGTTCAAATATTAGTTGATTAGTCTTCTATCTAATAGAAACATTATGATCATTCGGGAAAGCTTTCCCAAACCAAAAAGTTGCGTTGTTAAATCCAATGCTTACTTTCAAAAGGTTGGGTTGAAATGATTTCTTGAAAAAAAAAAGGTACAACTTGAAAAGTGATATCATTTTAAAGAGTTATTTAGGCACATATTAGTGCATTATAAATAGATAATATATTTGGAGAATTGAAATTTAATTCGTTCCATCTAATTATTGAGTGAAATTTGTAGTACAAAAGTATTCTTTCTTTTTTATGACATTTAATTTGCGATAAGGAAAGGGTGAGAGTATTATACTTTTAATAGGCATGTAACATAAATATGTTAAAATATTATAATTACGGGAACACTCTTAATGGGATCTACCTATGTGAGTGGAAGTGTGGCCTCTTCTAAGAGCTAAAGGGCTTGGCTTTGAGACCACTCATGAAAAGAGGTTACATAAACATGGTCAATAATAGTGCCCCTAGATACTATGCATTTACTAGTGTTGAAACCATTGTGTGAGATATATTCGGTTAATCAAATGGAATAGTTGGTTCAAAGCATAGCCTATAATGTAATTTTGATTAAATTTAACATATTTTCACTAAATGAAGGTTCAATCGTACTACACCTTCATTTATGCAATCAATTTCCATGATTATCAAAATCTAGAATATATTGAAAATGGGGGAAGATTGTTGGAACATTTTCAATATATTTATAGTGTTCCAAGTAGATATCTATTGAATATTTGTGTTTATTGCTAAATATATGACTATCCATTTGGGTAGTTCTGTACCTATGAAGACACATGAGACCTCCTATAAATAGGAGAGAAAATACATTTGTATGGCACACCAAAAAATGTAGAAACAAGTTTATTTCTATTATCTCACCATCTTTTATATTTCTAGATTGTTCTATAAAGAATTATTATAGAAATTTTTTTATAGTAATTGATACCCTTGCTATGCTTTGCTCAGTGCTCAGTGATGTAACACCCTACGTCCGACCCATCCATCGAATCCTGGTAAGGAGAGTCATAATGGAATCAAATTAACTTAACCTAAATTCTATCGGCTAACTGTTATAAAATGAACTATATTAAAAATTAATAATATTTCTTATAGAAATAGCCTCGAGTCTATATAAAGGCTTAGTCCCTCAAGGGTTCTAAATTATTCTAGACTATTGGTTTACAAATTAACTCTTAAAAATTTCTTAAGGACTGTCTGTCCTAAAAATCCAGATTTTAGGTATGTTATCTGGCTTCACCGTGATTGATTCTGAGACGAATCCTCCAATAGTACCCCCTTCCTATGTGCATGACCTTGAATCTACAACGATCATCAATCTCTGCCTCATCTGGTTTGGTCCCTCCTTGAAGTACTCGATCATCCTCGCAAGTTCTATGAACAACATTCAACTCCTGAAGGTTCAAACGAACTTAGTGAGTTCCTTCATTGTACCATATCTAAACCCTATTGCATGAGGGTAATAATCGTGAAGAAAAAAATTAAATACAAATACTCCCTGCTTGCTCAAGGAAAGATTCTGTGTTAAGGTGGTGATTTCCACCCGAGCCTTCGAGCTACTCGGCTCACCATGAGACCTTCATCTGGTCGGACTCTCTTTTGGTCCGTAATTCAGACACCTCACCACATCCACAAGACCTATCCTAACTTCTCATATTTCCTTTATGCATCTACGTGGTAGTTTATTTGTCATTCCGCCCAAGGATTCTTAGAACATACCTTCCTTGGCAGATTCGATCATACCAGTACCTGACGGATTCTTTCCATCTATACCTTACTCTCGAAGGACTCGTTGATCTTTCCCTATGGTGTTGTCCCATACCAAACCTCTCTACTCTGGCAATCCCATTCTCATACCACCTTATTGTTCACAGCAATCACAATGATCACACGTGCTCACCATCCCATTTACATTATTTCCTTTCTACCGGCTATCTTTGTGGTGGTATACCCACGATAGACTTTCCTCAAGGAAGAATAGTCTTGATAGACATTCTATCTCCTAGACAAAATCCTTATCCTGGGAGGGTGCTTCTCGATCCTCCCATGAAGTTCAACTTCGTAGAGCCCTTTTTGATAGCTCTTGATTGCGGATCCTTTCTTGCGATCCTTGAACAATTTCCCTTTCATACATTTCCATGACCAAGCCAGCTCTCGTGTAATATCCTGAATTTTGGGCCTGTGTATTTTATGTGATGTGTGCTTAAAATATTAATTTAAAAGGGTTAGGGGTCCTGATTGGGCTCAAGAATAGGCTGAGGTTTTGTTTAAATATTCTGTTTAGACACTCAAGGATTTAAAATAAAGTTTTAGTAGTTTAAGTGACATATTGGGCTTGTGGCCCAGCAACGAGGGGCACAGTAAAGGGGAGCTATAAGTGGCGTCACAAGTGCATGAGGAGGGCCCAAATTTTGACAGCTTGAAGCCCAAGTTTTAGGGCTAAAATTCGGCACTTAGAAAAGTAAGGGGGGACGGCACAAGGCTAAATTTTAGGAGATTTTATTATGTTTAATTTTAAGGATAATAGGCAGATAATGAAGAGAGGAATTAGGGCTATTTTTGTGGAGATAATAGATCAAGATAAGGGCAAAGATGAGAGCTCATCCAAGAGGCTAGAGTTGGCCGAAAATTTGACTCTGTAAAGGGGAAAGAATCAACCTCAGATAGGCGATAAGGTGTGCCGAATTCTTCATTATGTTCTCTGAAAATTCTCTCAAAAATTTCTCTTTTTTTTTTTAAACAAACTTGAACTCTCTCTTCTCTTTTCTTTTTCGATGAAAATCAAAACTCTTTAGATCTCAATTACAAAACCCTACCATCCTTTTTCTCTTCTCTTTTGGCCGAATCTCACTAACCACTCCTTGTTTATATTTTTCCAATTCTTTGTTTCTCTAAAAGCCGAAATCACTAAGATCACACCTCCTGAAGTTACCGAATTTTCTTCAGGGGAGTCTGCTTGTACCGAATTTTGAAGGAAGCAATAGGTAAGTATTGATTTCAGGATTTCAATGTTTTTCGGCTTTTCAAAATCCCTAGCTGAATGGCTATTTAGAACTAATCTCTTATTTCTCTCTTATTTTCGGCATTTCGGATCTGAAGTGGGGCCAATCGCATAGATCTCTAAGTTATAGTTCGGTAACACTCAAATTGTGTTACTTTTGAGATTTCAAGGTAAGAGGAATCTATTAGTTTCAAAGTGTAAATTCGGGTATCTATTAACCCTTGGCCGATTGTAGGAGAGGCCCTATTTTCACATCTTTCTGGCTTTTTAAGCAAAGTTATAGATCGATTTAGCAAGGGTATCGACATTAATCAGGTGTGTAACCTTTCCCACTATTAGATTGGGTGCTAATATATATATATATATGTATAAATCTGCTATACTCTGTTAAATGCCGAAAACCCGGCATTATGATTGAAAACTCGAGGAGGGTAAAGGCTAATCATCGGGTTAGTGATTTACTGTCCTTCTTCGATGAATATGCTTTGTATGTCGATTTCTCTCAGTATGCTTGGGGTTGGGTGAATGATGAAAGGGGAAGTGATCTGCTCGTGGCTTATGCCATTTCACCTGGTGACTTTGTCACAACTCTGCTTCTCAGTGGCTTATGCCATTTCACCTAGTGACTCTGTCACAACTTTGACGATGAGCAACTAAGCTCGCAGCATGTCCGCCATCGATGGTGTGTAGCGGTGTGGGTTGATTATAGAAATCCCCAATGGTGTGCTTGGCAGGTAAGGGTGGTGTGTAGCGGATGGAAACCTAGGATTGGGTTGGGTTATGTATGTCATTTGCTAAATTATGTTTTATTTGTTGATTTGTGGGCTAAGGCCCAATTTGATGGTGCATGAGGGTTGCACACTGAGTTTCGCGACTCACCCAATTATTTTAACCATTTCAGGTGACACTTAGTGCATCGGACCAGGCTGGAGGAGGGAGCAAGGTGGCCATGCGACAGAGCATTGAGGATTCAGCAAAAAGACTTCACTTTATTTATTTATTTATTTATTTTTAAGAAATTTATCTTAAGTGGGTTTTAAGTTTCGTTGTAATAAGGCCATGGGCCACTAGACTATTATACTTTGCTTTGGGTTTTATTTTGGGCTTTCATTATTGACATTTAAACTTTAACTAAACTAAGGCGTGTATTAAGATTTTGGTTTTTATTCATAAAACAACAAGTGAAATTTATATATTATTTAAACTTATCAAGTTATTAAGTTTTTCCGAATAAAAGATTAAATACAAGAAAAATATTTCCCGAAGATTGCGACATCTTTTACAAAACTCTTTTGAGTGGCATGCCAGATCCGGCTGTAGTGTTTGGGCAGGGTTTGGGGTGTTACATCTCGCACGACCTATCTTCTCGTAGACTTTCCTCCTTTACACCACCTAACCTTGAGGCTTGAACATCACAATGTTCCCTCTGCAAGGTCCGAAGCTTCACTTGAGGTGGTAACCAATGGGTTTTCCCTCCATACCCTTCTTATCTTCATCTAAACACTTGAGGTTTCCCACAGTCATGCAATGTATGTTCATATCATCATCGCTTATGCTTTTGCAACATGACATGCTTAACAACGTAGACCATAATAAAAGGTTTGGAATCTGGAACTCACCTGAATCCTTATCGTTTCCCATAGCTTATTCCTTTTCTCGAGCATCGTAGCTACCATTCTCTAGGTAGTATCTTGCAACAAAAAACTATTGGTTATACTTTATATTCTTAACTTAACCTATTTTTCAGAAACAAGCAGAACCCTTAATATGGTTCTGAAATTCATAACTTCATCCTCCGTATACAAAAGGGTTAAGAACCTTAACTCGCTTGTTGGTTTCTCTACTTTTCCAACTCTATCCTTATGAAGTTTGCTCCATACATAACCTTCCAATGACTACTCCTTTTTTGAGCTACCGAAGAAGATGAAGAACGGGAGAAATTGGAGCAAGGTCGAGAAGAAAATCATCCCTAGAAGCCATCTCCCGACTATTTATAGCCCTTCCCGCCTTATCACCAACCTTGTGAGAACCGTCCATCTCTAATTATGATGTCTCCCACTAAGAAACTGGTTGGTTCCATCCTAACCGAACCAGAGTTGGATCTTAATCATGTCCAATTCGGTTTCTAGCTTTCCCGTTTCCTTTAATAGAGTCTTCAAACTTGTTGGCTCTTTCAATTTAGTCCCTTAACTATTCTAAAATTTTGGGTTATTAGAAATTCGGGTGTAACAAATGAACTGTTTTCGTTAGTGCAAAATATAGAAAGTAATGGGTTTCATTATATTCTCGAGGTTTATTTGCTAGTAACTCTTTTGCACGCCAAAATATAGATGGGGTTGAATAAAACCTTAAAGAAAATGACATTTATACATGCCTTGAAGCCTTCGCTAATTTCTCATAAGTTTATTTTTATCCCCACATACCGACATATATGGACTTAGAACATATTTTAATTTTCAATTTTTTATTCTAGAATATATCACAAACAAATAATCAATCCAATCAAAATGAGGGCGAAAAACCTTACTAGTTTTTAATATAGAAAAGGATTTAAGGATTTGAAAAAAAAAAAACAAAACTTATGTCCAAACAACGGTACGTATCTACATATCTACATAACTTTAGTTTTAGTATTTAAAGGTTTTTTTTTTTTTAATTTGAGATTTATATTTGATGGTGCAAAATTTATATATTGTTAATAAATTAAATGATATTATTTTATAAAAATTAAATAATAATAAAAATTTTCATTTTAAATCATATAACATTATATAATTCACTGATATTTCATAAATTTTGTGGAAGGTTGAACCATATATGAAAAATGTAGTGAGATTAATCTTTTCTTTTTCGTTAGCCATTCAATTGAGAAGTTAATTAAATAAATCTATTAAAGGTTTTCTTTAATGAATGTGTTAAATTCCAATTCATATCCAATTTATTTTTGTAGGCGAATTCTATGGACCGTTAGGCAGATGTTGGGTGTCAAATTTATTTGGGTAAAGTTCACTTTATAAATGGAAAATGTATTATCTGATTAAATTAGTCCTTTCACTATTAAATGATTTAATTTAACTTTTGTAATATTAAAAAATGCATAATAATTTATTTGACTTTCAATTTTATTGAAAAAATTATTTTAGTCCTCAATTTAATTTTTCGTCTTTTTTAGCTTTTAAACTTTTTTTTTGTCAAATCACGCCAAAATGAATGAAAATATTAATGTTTTTTAACTCTGCTGATGCGGCTGACACATCAACATTTAATTAGCTTTTAAAAAATTTAAATACTAAAAAATTGTTTTTAAAAATTAAAAAGTATAAAAAATATTTTTAAGTTTTAGAAAATTAATTAAATGTTGACATGTCATTCACATGACAATCCATGTGTATGTCATGCCAATAAAGTTCACAAATATTAACTTTTCCATCCATTTTGGAGTGATTTGACAAAAAATACAAATTCAAAGACAAAAATAGGTGAAATTTTAAACGAATGGCTAAAATGACTGTTTTTTTTTTTTGTAAAGTTGGAGGGCCAAAAAAGTCATTATGCCTAAAAAATCAATTAAGACCAACTGTTTAAAAAATGTATCATTTACCGCTTAACAGAGTTAATGCTTTTAAAGTTTTTATAGTTTAGACTTATTTATTTTTTTAAAAATATAGGGACTAATTTGATCTATTTAATAATAGAGAGATTAATTTGATCTATTCCCTATAATACAAGGATCACGTAACTACTTTAACCTTTTATAAATTAAACTTGTCCTGGTATTTATACTAAAACAAATATTTTCCAAAGCTTTGAAATTTCATGGCAATTTTGGCTATCATATTTTTTCCTATTTCTATATTTCTTGAGAAATAAGAGTTGATCGCTAACGAGTTTTCGTTAAACTTGAGTTATTTGTCCAGACTTGAAGGTTCGTTTAAAATTTGAGAAGGTTAAAAAATGAGCTTGGGTAAAAAAATTAAGCTCGTTTAAACATGGACCGAGCTCGGGTTTGAACATTTAAGGCTCGAGCCTGGCCCGACCAGACTCGATTTTAAGTTTATAATATTTTATATTATGTTATTTTTATATATTATTTAATTTATAACACATAATGAATCTATACTAATATATAATACTACTTTAATGCAAACATTAAAAAAATTCAATAAAATATATATATAAACTTATTGAAGAAAATTAAAATAATAAAAATATTTTTTTAGAAAATTATAATTAATATGACAGGCCTAAAATGTGTTTGGATTAATTTTTAGGAAATATGAGCGGACTTTCGCAAAATTTTAAGTTCATATTCCGGGTCGGGTCGGGTTTGAGTAAACATAAAATATATTAATATTATGCTTAGACTTGACCCAAACTCAACCAAGCCCGTCCTGTAACACCCCAAACCCGGCCTAGAAGTTAGGCCCGAATTTGGAATGTCACATTAAAGGCGCACTTCAAAACAATTTACTAGTTAACCATTTAAGGCCCAAAAGCCCAAAACAAAAGATTATTTCGAAAACCATATTAACACTTTAATAATTTTATGAAATTGAATAAACCCAAAATTCAAAGTCAAATAGGAGTTACATGGCCTTATTACAATCCAATGAAAAAAACAAAGTATTTAAACAGAATCATTTGAATAAATTAAAACATTTGAACAACTTGTAGTGTGGCCATCTCCGAGTCCTCTCCCATGTCGAGCCGTCTATTCAGGATTACCTGAAACATTTGAAATTAAGGGTGTGAGTTTCGAAACTCAGTGTGTACAACCCTTGGCAATCAAATCACATACAAATATTCACATTGGGCCTAAGCCCTAACAAAATCGGTGGTCTTGGGCCTTAGCCCACAATGACCTCATATCATATCATATCGTATCATTTATAAACAGATAATGCAAAACCCACCCCAAAAATCAATCCGCTAAACACACCATTTCCCTTCCAACCTTATGAATGCTGTGGGGAATTCTAGCTCGACCCACCCTCCGCTACACACCAAGGGTAGCCCGGTTGCGATATTACTCAACGTTGCGGCAAAAGTCGCTAATCATATGTTGGGCTTAAAGCCTTCGTGGATCCATACCATACGGCCATGCGATCCTCAAATATTGACACAGAGTCATCAATATATATATGTTAGGCACATAGCCACGGTAAATATGATTGGCACAAAGCCATAATAACAGCACAAAGCCTTTGGTATTGGCACAAAGCCCATAATTACCGCACGAAGCCCATATTAATGGCACACAAACCCTCGGTAACATTATCGGTGCAGCATGGCTGCTCGGTGGCTAAAAAGCCTATGGTGGATCCATACCATACGGCTATGCGATCCCGGATCCATACCATACGGCCATGCGATCCTCAAATCTTCCTCCGCACTATAATTCCCACCCATATGCATCCTAAGCGAATATCATATGAATGCATCAAACACAAAAGTAACATCCACAAACCCATATTCATCACATAGGGGTATTTTCATCATTTCACTACCCAGGGGTATTTTCGTAATTCTACTCTACAGGGGTATTTTGGTAATTTGGCAAATTAGGGGTATCTTGGTAATTTTACAAACAGGGGTATTTTAGTAATTTTCCAATATAAGGGTATTTTAGTAATTTTACAATATAAGGGTATTTTAGTAATTTTCCAACATAAGGGTATTTTAGTAATTTTCCAATATAAGGGTATTTTAGTAATTTTCCAATATAAGGGTATTTTAGTATTTTTCCAATATAAGGGTATTTTAGTCCCTCTCGGGTTTTAATTATAAACTTTGGCCCATAAACAAGTCCTCCCAGTTAAAGTGAACAAACACTATGCACCAGGTAGGATCTCAGAAAAGAGGAGGTGGGTCACTCGGACCGCTTAAATACCAAGCTCTCACTAGATCCAATCCTAGACATGCATATGTCGGTTACCACACTCTAATTAATCGACTTGTCTACAGGCATGTTTAATTAACTTAAGTCTTATGAAATTGAAGATTTGTTCAAACTAGGCCTAAGTCCATAACCCTAGCATATCCGCTTACGTCCCCATAAAGCCCATCAAACCCAAATTACAACCTTACGTTCCATTAGGCCCAAATCTTATCATATGACCTATTTGGCCCAAAACATATCCAGATCATGTATCATGCAAGACTAATTCAATTCGTATAACAACCAAACCATTCCATCAAACTTAGCCTCAGGGCCCACCGGGCCTATTTAGCCACTTTCGGCTTTTCGGCATTGCCGATATCGTGTGTGTAGTGTTTGTACACACCTGGTAACCTTGCGTGCTATGAACCCCTTAGTCACGAACCTACAATTGACATCACCTAACGATTAATCATAACTTAAGATGCACTTTATCAGAAACCGAAACCTCACCGTAACCTTATCGTGTGCCTTACTTTCTAGTCGCCCTTCCTTTGCTACTATTGGCGATTATCCTCTAGATCTGCATCCAACACCTATATCGTCAAAACCAAGTGATCCATATAGATTATAAATCACCCCTATGAGCCACAATAGATTCGGTCACTTATTAAAACTCTAACTGAATCGAGAATACTTACTACCTTGATAACAATCCTTACCTACCGCGCTTGCGATTGCTGAGCCTCACCCTTGTTAATACATGGTAACGGCAACCGATTTGTGATGGAGGAAAAACAACAAGGAATCGGCAAAAAGATAGGGCCATTCGATTATAAGGGATTACTCGGCTTTCAGAGAAAGAAAAAGAATGCAACACCAATAGGGATTTCGGCAAAAAGGAATGATGGTTTTTCGGCAATGGAAGAATTTAGCAATGGGAGAAACAGAATGAGGGGGAGAAAAAAAGTAATGGAAAACCCAAGGATTCTTTCAAAGGAATTCGGTAAAGAAAAGAAAGACTGACCTATTTGCAAAACTCTCCAAATGCCGAAAGCCACAATGAAAATTCGTAATACCCCCTAACAGACCCAAAAACGGCACTCATCTACCCTCCTAAGCTGAATTTATACACTCTCCACTTCCCAAAACGATACCAACTCTTCACACTTCTCAGCTCCTAACTTTTCTCCCTGATAACACCTTAGCCTTATCCGAATTTCCCTCCATTATCAGTTCCCCTTACCACTCAGACACTCCAACGCAAGAGTTCATATTCAACACAACTCTGGCCGTCCACCTATGCAAAATAAAACACTCCAAAAATACCACTCCTAATGCTCGAAACTTGGACCTCCTCAGCTGACAACATGCCACCTTATAGCTCCCCAAGTGACGCCACTTGCCACTGGGCCACAAGCCCATTTCTGTCCCATTTCTTCTTCATTTATTTAAAATGCCTACTAACTGAAGTCACAGTTCCCTTGGGCTAAAACCAAAATTTCTCCTATGCCTTTACTTGATCCCAGGACATCTCCAACATCCCTAGACACTCCAAATTCATTAACCCTCAAAGCCATCATGCCAATTGTCTTTTTCTTGTTCATTTAAAAAATTTTTGAGATCTAAAGCCTAAAGCCCAATAGGCCCGATTCTTCTAGGCCCAAATTCGGGCGTTACAATTCTACTTTCTTTAAGAAATTTCGTCCCCGAAATTTCCAAACAATGTGGTAGTCGTGTAACAATTACCCCACTACGCTACCGCTGCGCCACTCTGATTTTAATAACACTAACACACTTCAACGTTGGGCATATGGCCCGATACCGACGATCCAGCCCTAACATTTTCGCGGCCTCTACAGCGGCTTCTTCCACCTCGTCTAGCGCTCATCGTTGTGTATTTCTGAATTAAGAATTTTATGAAATGAGTACTTAGTTCCACTTGTTTAGAGCACATGTCTTATGAAAGTAACAACAATTTTCTTAAAGTTATTCCGCAGTCAAGAATCCACTACAGGCTTAAGTTTACTACGGGCTTTAGTCTCCAAAAGCCTATTTTTAAGTAGCCCATTATCTACACACGATTCGATAATTTAAGCAAATGTAGTATGAGATAACTTACTTGGCTCGACGTCGAGGGCTCGGTGAACCACACTTCAAGAATCTCGCCAAAAACTTTTTAAAACCCAAAATCTAAGGCCCATTTCACACACTCCTAGCTTTGCAACTGGCTCGATACCACTAAATGTAACACCCCAAACCCGGCCTAGAAGTTAGGCCCGAATCTGGAATGTCACATTAAAGGCGCACTTCAAAACAATTTACTAGTTAACCATTTAAGGCCCAAAAGCCCAAAACAAAATATTATTTCGAAAACCATATTAACACTTTAATAATTTTATGAAATTGAATAAACCCATAATTCAAAGTCAAATAGGATTTACATGGCCTTATTACAATCCAATGAAAAAAACAAAGTATTTAAACAGAATCATTTGAATAAATTAAAACATTTGAACAACTTGTAGTGTGGCCATCTCCGAGTCCTCTTCCATGTCGAGCCGTCTATTCAAGATTACCTGAAACATTTGAAATTAAGGGTGTGAGTTTCGAAACTCAGTGTGTACAACCTTTGGCAATCAAATCACATACAAATATTCACATTGGGCCTAAGCCCTAACAAAATCGGTGGTCTTAGGCCTTAGCCCACAATGACCTCATATCATATCATATCGTATCATTTATAAACAGATAATGCAAAACCCACCCCAAAAATCCATCCGCTAAACACACCATTTCTCTTCCAACCTTATGACTCCTGTGGGGAATTCTAGCTCGACCCACCCCTCCACTACACACCAAGGGTAGCCCGCGGCATGTGACTACAACGCGTTGCGAAAAAGGCCGCTAATCATATGTTGGGCTTAAAGCCTTCAGGATCCATACCATACGGCCATGCGATCCTCAAATATTGACACAGAGTCATCAATATATATATGTTAGGCACATAGCCACGGTAAATATGATTGGCACAAAGCCATAATAACAGCACAAAGCCTTCGGTATTGGCACAAAGCCCATAATTACGGCACAAAGCCCATATTAATGGCACACAGCCCTCGGTAACATTATCGGTGCAAAGATGGTCGCTCGGTGGCTAAAAAGCCTGTGGTGGATCCATACCATACGGCTATGCGATCCCGGATCCATACCATACGGCCATGCGATCCTCAAATCTTCCTCCGTACCATAATTCCCACCCATATGCATCCTAAGCAGAATATCATATGAATGCATCAAACACAAAAGTAACATCCACAAACCCATATTCATCACATAGGGCTATTTTCGTCATTTCACTACCCAAGGGTATTTTCGTAATTCTACTCTACAGGGGTATTTTGGTAATTTGGCAAATTAGGGGTATCTTGGTAATTTTACAAACAGGGGTATTTTAGTAATTTTACAATATAAGGGTATTTTAGTAATTTTCCAACATAAGGGTATTTTAGTAATTTTCCAATATAAGGGTATTTTAGTAATTTTCCAACATAAGGGTATTTTAGTAATTTTCCAATATAAGGGTATTTTAGTAATTTTCCAATATAAGGGTATTTTAGTAATTTTCCAATATAAGGGTATTTTAGTCCCTCTCGGGTTTTAGTTATAAACTTTGGCCCATAAACAAGTCCTTGCATGTTAAAGTGAACAAACCCTATGCACCGTAGGATCTCGAGAAAGAGGAGGTGGGTCACTCTGACCGCTTAAATACCAAGCTCTCACTAGATCCAATCCTAGACATGCATATGTCTGTTACCACACTCTAATTAATCGACTTGTCTACAGGCATGTTTAATTAACTTAAGTCTTATGAAATTGAAGATTTGTTCAAACTAGGCCTAAGTCCATAACCCTAGCATATCCGCTTACGTCCCCATAAAGCCCATCAAACCCAAATTACAACCTTACGTTCCATTAGGCCCAAATCTTATCATATGACCTATTTGGCCCAAAACATATCCAGATCATGTATCATGCAAGACTAATTCAATTCGTATAACAACCAAACCATTCCATCAAACTTAGCCTCAGGGCCCACCGGGCCCATTTAGCCACTTTCGGCTTTTCGGCATTGCCGATATCGTGTGTGTAGTGTTTGTACACACCTGGTAATCTTGCGTGCTACGAACCCCTTAGTCACGAACCTTCAATTGACATCACCTAACGATTAATCATAACTTAAGATGCACTTTATCAGAAACCGAAACCTCACCGTAACTTTATCGTGTGCCTTACTTTCTAGTCGCCCTTCCTTTGCTACTATTGGCGATTATCCTCTAGATCTGCATCCAACACCTATATCGTCAAAACCAAGTGATCCATATAGATCATAAATCACCCCTATGAGCCACAATAGATTCGGTCACTTATTAAAACTCTAACTGAATCGAGAATACTTACTACCTTGATAACAATCCTTACCTACCGCGCTTGCGATTGCTGAGCCTCACCCTTGTTAATACATGGTAACGGCAACCGATTTGTGATGGAGGGAAAACAACCAGGAATCGGCAAAAAGATAGGGCCATTCGATTATAAGGGATTACTCGGCTTTCAGAGAAAGAAAAAGAACGCAACACCAATAGGGATTTCGGCAAAAAGGAATGATGGTTTTTCGGCAATGAAAGAATTTAGCAATGGGAGAAACAGAATGAGGGGGAGAAAAAAAAGTAATGGAAAACCCAAGGAACCTTTCAAAGGAATTCGGTAAAGAAAAGAAAGACTGACCTATTTGCAAAACTCTCCAAATGCCGAAAGCCACAATGAAAATTCGTAATACCCCCTAACAGACCCAAAAACGGCACTCATCTACCCTCCTAAGCTGAATTTATACACTCTCCACTTCCCAAAATGGTACCAACTCTTCACACTTCTCAGCTCCTAACTTTTCTCCCTGATAACACCTTAGCCTTATCCGAATTTCCCTCCATTATCGGTTCCTTACCACTCCCGGACACTCCAACGCAAGAGTTCATATTCAACACAACTCTGGCCGTCCACCTATGCAAAATAAAACACTCCAAAAATACCACTCCTAATGCTCGAACCTTGGACCTCCTCAGCTGACAACACGCCACCTTATAGCTCCCCAAGTGACGCCACTTGCCACTGGGCCACAAGCCCATTTCTGTCCTATTTCTTCTTCATTTATTTAAAATGCCTACTAACTGAAGTCACAGTTCCCTTGGGCTAAAACCAAAATTTCTCCTATGCCTTTACTTGATCCCAGGACATCTCCAACATCCCTAGACACTCCAAATTCATTAACCCTCAAAGCCATCATGCCAATTGTCTTTTTCTTGTTCATTTAAAAAAATTTTGAGATCTAAAGCCTAAAGCCCAATAGGCCCGATTCTTCTAGGCCCAAATTCGGGGCGTTACAATTCTACCCCCTTAAAGAAATTTCATCCCCGAAATTTCCAGCTAACAGGGTAGTCGAGTAACAATTACCCCACTACGCTACCGCTGCGCCACTCTGATTTTAATAACACTAACACACTTCAATGTTGGGCATATGGCCCGATACCGACGATCCAGCCCTAACATTTCTGCGGCCTCTACCGCGGCCTCTTCCACCTCGTCTAGCGCTCATCGTTGTGTATTTCTGAATTAAGAATTTTATGAAATGAGTACTTAGTTCCACTTGTTTAGAGCACATGTCTTATGAAAGTAACAACAATTTTCTTAAAGTTATTCCGCAGTCAAGAATCCACTACAGGCTTAAGTTTACTACGGGCTTTAGTCTCCAAAAGCCTATTTTTAAGTAGCCCATTATCTACACAGTTCAGTAATTTAAGCAAATGTAGTACAGATAACTTACTTGGCTCGACGTCGAGGGCTCGGTGAACCACACTTCAAGAATCCTGCCAAAAACTTTTTAAAACCCAAAATCTAAGGCCCATTTCACAGCCCGAGCTTTGCAACTGGGCTCTGATACCACTAAATGCAACACCCCAAACCCGGCCTAGAAGTTAGGCTCGAATCTGGAATGTCACATTAAAGGCGCACTTCAAAATAATTTACTAGTTAACCATTTAAGGCCCAAAAGCCCAAAACAAAAGATTATTTCGAAAACCATATTAACACTTTAATAATTTTATGAAATTGAATAAACCCAAAATTCAAAGACAAATAGGAGTTACATGGCCTTATTACAATCCAATGAAAAAAACAAAGTATTTAAACAGAATCATTTGAATAAATTAAAACATTTGAACAACTTGTAGTGTGGCCATCTCCGAGTCCTCTTCCATGTCGAGCCGTCTATTCAAGATTACCTGAAACATTTGAAATTAAGGGTGTGAGTTTCGAAACTCAGTGTGTACAACCTTTGGCAATCAAATCACATACAAATATTCACATTGGGCCTAAGCCCTAACAAAATCGGTGGTCTTAGGCCTTAGCCCACAATGACCTCATATCATATCATATCGTATCATTTATAAATAGATAATGCAAAACCCACCCCAAAAATCCATCCGCTAAACACACCATTTCTCTTCCAACCTTATGACTCCTGTGGGGAATTCTAGCTCGACCCACCCCTCCACTACACACCAAGGGTAGCCCGGTTGCGGTACTATCAACGTTGCAAAAGAAAGCCGCTAATCATATGTTGGGCTTAAAGCCTTCAGGATCCATACCATACGGCCATGCGATCCTCAAATATTGACACAGAGTCATCAATATATATATGTTAGGCACATAGCCACGGTAAATATGATTGGCACAAAGCCATAATAATAAAGACAAAAAGCCTTCTGTGATTGGCACAAAGCCCATAATTACGGCACAAAGCCCATATTAATGGCACACACCCTCGGTAACATTATCGGTGCGGCATGGTCTGCTCGGTGGCTAAAAAGCCCGTGGTGGATCCATACCATACGGTCATGCGATCCCGATCCATACCATACGGCCATGCGATCCTCAAATCTTCCTCCGTACCATAATTCCCACCCATATGCATCCTAAGCGAGAATATCATATGAATGCATCAAACACAAAAGTAACATCCACAAACCCATATTCATCACATAGGGTATTTTCGTCATTTCATTACCTGTGGTATTTTCAGTAATTCTACTCTACAGGGTATTTTGGTAATTTGGCAAATTAGGGGTATCTTGGTAATTTTACAAACAGGGGTATTTTAGTAATTTTCCAATATAAGGGTATTTTAGTAATTTTCCAATATAAGGGTATTTTAGTAATTTTCCAACATAAGGGTATTTTAGTAATTTTCCAATATAAGGGTATTTTAGTAATTTTCCAATATAAGAGTATTTTAGTAATTTTCCAATATAAGGGTATTTTAGTAATTTTTCAATATAAGGGTATTTTAGTCCCTCTCGGGTTTTAGTTATAAACTTTGGCCTATAAACAAGTCCTCGCGGTTAAAGTGAACAAACACTATGCACCAGGTAGGATCTCAGAAAAGATGAGGTGGGTCACTCGGACCGCTTAAATACCAAACTCTCACTAGATCCAATCCTAGACATGCATATGTCCATTACCACACTCTAATTAATCGACTTGTCTACAGGCATGTTTAATTAACTTAAGTCTTATGAAATTGAAGAGTTGTTCAAACTAGGCCTAAGTCCATAACCCTAGCTGTAACATCCCAAACCCGGCCCAAACATTACGACCGAATTTGGTTTGCTACAGAGAAAACAATTTGAGAACCATTTTAAAACCGATTTAAGTTTTGTCGAAAATCTTTCAACTTCAAGTCTCTTGTTAAAAACCATACTTAGTGTTGTTTAAAAATATTTATTAAGTCGAGTTGTTTATAGTTTTCAAATGTACCCGACGGTACTTTATAACATTTTTCGTTTGATTTGGAAAAAAACATGTGAACTCATTATTAACATAATTAAATAGTTTAAACAAATATTCAAAGCATGTAACAATAATAAAATAATTCTAGGAGGCCTTATTACAACTCAATTAAAACAAAACCAACCATAAAAATAAGATAAAACAAAATCCAAGTTCATCTATTAAAATGTCCACCAGTATGGCCACCTCGAGTCCATCCACTCCATCTCCGCAATCTACCCATCCGCAAAATGTTAAGGGAAGGGGTGAGTCACCAAGACTCAGTGTGTAATCCCCACCCGGTAAGATAACTCATACACAAGTCATTAATAAACATGCACATGCAACCCAACCTAACCATCCATACTCCTTTTCTACCCCGTGGTGGTCAAAACCACCGTGGTCAAAACCATTGATGACTTAGAGTCACAAATCGATGATGGGGCCAACCCATCGTGGTGGTCAAAACCACCGATGACCATAGGTCACAAAATATCAAGTGTGGTCAAAACCATCGGTGGTACCAAACCACCGGGACTTAGTCGCAAATAATCAATTGTTGTGGTCAAAACCACCGATGACCATAGGTCACAATAATCTGATGGGGCCAACCCATCTTGTGGTCAAAACCACCGACGATACCCATAATTCTTCCCCCTCTCTCATCAATCCCACCATCACATGCTTACACATCAAATTTCATATATCATGTCATAGTATTAAACATCATGTGATGGCATGCAAACATATAAAAATTACAAGTTAGGGACTTACTCAAATCCATGATTATGCCATAAGCAACCATTACCACAAGAGTGACTAACAATAACAATAATCATGTAAATTAATAAAGTGTGTAATGAGTTTTTACACACCTGCTTCTATCGGAATTCCTAGATCCCGAAGATCCGATCTACGTCGCTAGATCTCTTGTCCTATAATCGACCAAAAAGCATGGTTAGGGACTTAGGCCTATTCGGCCAAATACATGGGTTAGTACCATGGCCTATTCGCCAACCTGCATAATCTTAGGGGTTTATCTTTTGATCCCGAAACCTTACCTCTAACTCTTTGCTACTATCCACAGCACTCGATTCACAGATCTTCTTCACTTCCTACAATCGGCCATCATCATTATTAGTAGCCCTTGGCTTAATCGAATCCCAAAAAGAATAGATCCTTACCAAAACCGATTTACAGGATCGAGGCTTGGATCGAATACTTCAAAATCCCGGTACCTAAATAGAACCGATTCTATCATTGATTAGCCAAAAATAATTCAGCTTTTCTATTAACCAAGTCGTCGAGAGAATGGGACATGGAAAAGAGTTTCGCATACTTACCCTTGCTTTAATATTCGGCCAAGACTTGAAAATATGGAGAGGGGAAATTCGGCTATGGCTAGGAGTAGGTTCGGCTAAGGTTGGTTTCAATATCAATCAAGGCTTGACTTTGGGTGAAAAATAAAAAGAATGGAGAAGAAAATATGGGAGGAGTTTCGCCAAGGTTTTAAGAGAATGGAAAAAGAAAACCAATAAGGAAGGGTTGAGAATTTCTGGCTATTTGCATAAATGGCTAAAAAAATCAAGAGGGTAGATGGGTGCTTATAAAGGAATTCGGCACCCCCTCCCCTTATGCTTGCCGTCCAAAGAGTTTAAACTCTAGCCAAATCCTTGCTTTTCTCTAGGCCACTAATTTGATTTAATTCAAATAATTTGAATTAATCCCAAACAATAACCCAATAATCCACTAATATCTTCTTTATCTTTTATTATCCTTAGAATTTAAGAAATAAAAATCCAATTTAACATGCTCATATTATCCTTTAATATTAAAACTAATTTGAGCCTTTTCTCTCTCTCATTGCCGTCCAAAATAGCAAAAAGCCAAAGAAAATAAAATAAAACCAATTGCGCCTCCAAGGTTCGAACACTGCACCTTGCCACTTGCACGCCTTACTTCCAACGCCTGTGCCACTCGGCCACTTTGATTTTTATGCCAACAACCCCATCATTTTATTTTAAACCCTTCTTACTCCAGCCCCATAACCGCACATAAAAATACAACGCCCAAAACGCTGCTGCCCCCACTCGAACCAGCGCCTTGCTCTCCTTCAGCGCCTAAGTGGCGCATGAGTGCCACTTTGCCAGCTGGACTTCCATGTCCACCAAGCCACACTATTTATTTTAAGGCATACTTAGCCCACCCCTTGACGCACAAAAATAAAACAAAAATTGCTGCCCCAAAGACTCGAACCCTTGCTCCCTTAGGCGTCACCTTCTAAAGCCCCCAAGCGCCGCCTCCACGCCACTTTGCTGATCCTTTCTTGCGTCCCTAAACTCCCCAATTTATTTTAAGGCCTTCCCGCCTCTATTTCCCCCTTTTACCCTAAAAATCTAAAATTTTTCAAAGCCTTCCCCTTTCATCCAAGCATTCTTAGAACCTCTAAAACTCCTCCAAGTACTCCCAAAACCTACTAACACTTGATTTATACCCAATATGCACAAATTTCTAAACCAGGTGTTATACTAGCATATCCACTTACGTCCCCATAAAGCCCATCAAACCCAAATTACAACCTTACGGCCCATTAGGCCCAAATCTTATCATATGACCTATTTGGCCCAAAACATATCCAGATCATGTATCATGCAAGACTAATTCAATTCGTATAACAACCAAACCATTCCATCAAACTTAGCCTCGTGGCCTCACCGCCCATTTAGCCACTTTCGCTTTTCTAAGATTGCCGATATCGTGTGTGTAGTGTTTGTACACACCTGGTAACCTTGCATGCTACGAACCCCTTAGTCACGAACCTACAATTGACACCACCTAACGATTAATCATAACTTAAGATGCACTTTATCAGAAATCGAAACCTCACCGTAACCTTATTGTGTGCCTTACTTTCTAGTAGCCCTTCCTTTGCTACTATTGGTGATTATCCTCTAGATCAGCATCCAACACCTATATCGTCAAAACCAAGTGATCCATATAGATCATAAATCACCCCTATGAGCCACAATAGATTTGGTCACTTATTAAAACTCTAACTGAATCGAGAATACTTACTACCTTGATAACAATCCTTACCTACCGCGCTTGCGATTGTTGTGCCTCACCCTTGTTAATACATGGTAACGGCAACCGATTTGTGATGGAGGAAAAACAACAAGGAATCGGCAAAAAGATAGGGCCATTCGATTATAAGGGATTACTCGGCTTTCAGAGAAAGAAGAAGAACACAACACCAATAGGGATTTCGGCAAAAAAGAATGATGGTTTTTCGGCAATGGAAGAATTCAGCAATGGGAGAAACAGAATGAGGGGGAGAAAAAAAGTAATGAAAAACCCAAGGAACCTTTCAAAGGAATTCGGTAAAGAAAAGAAAGACTGACCTATTTGCAAAACTCTCCAAATGCCGAAAGCCACAATGAAAATTCGTAATACCCCCTAACAGACCCAAAAACGGCACTCATCTACCCTCCTAAGCTGAATTTATACACTCTCCACTTCCCATAACGGTACCAACTCTTCACACTTCTCAGCTCCTAACTTTTCTCCCTGATAACACCTTAGCCTTATCCGAATTTCCCTCCATTATCGCCTCTTACCACTTAGACACTCCAACGCAAGAGTTCATATTCAACACAACTCTGGCCGTCCACCTATGCAAAATAAAACACTCCAAAAATACCACTCCTAATGCTCGAACCTTGGACCTCCTCAGCGACAACACGCCACCTTATAGCTCCCCAAGTGACGCCACTTGCCACTGGGCCACAAGCCCATTTCTTGTCCTATTTCTTCTTCATTTATTTAAAAGGCCTACTAACTGAAGTCACAGTTCCCTTGGGCTAAAACCAAAATTTCTCCTATGCCTTTACTTGATCCCAGGACATCTTCAACACCCCTAGACACTCCAAATTCATTAACCCTCAAAGCCATCATGCCAATTGTCTTTTTCTTGTTCACTTAAAAAATTTCTGAGATCTAAAGCCTAAAGCCCAATAGGCCCGATTCTTCTAGGCCCAAATTCGGGGCGTTACACGTCCCATGAACACCTCTTGTTTCCTATTGTTGGTATGATGCTTCATCTTCTCCTCGACATTCATGGGCTCCATGCCTGAATTACCGAGACTCTACAAAGATGTAATGGTACTATTCTTTTTTGTGTCCCTTGGTTTGCTAGGATTAACATGTTGCTAACCTGCAACTTTATAAAATAATAATTTTAGCTCTTAACATTTACAATTTTTTTTGGTTAATTTGGTTATTAACTTTTAAAATTATATAAAAATTTAAAAAAAGTAAAATAAATATTTTTTTATATTTTAAATAAAAATATTATAATTTTTTAAAAAAATAAAATTTTAAAAAATAAAATTACAATAAAAAGTCTTTAAAATTAAAAAAATAACAAATAATTTTACAAATATAAACAAAATTTCCAAAATTCAATGTTGATTGAACCGACCCAAATCGACTAGTCAGATTGGGAACCAATTGGGGTATCGGTCCCGTGAGAGGTAAAAAATGATTTGACCCACAAATCGGTACGGATTGGTTGAACTGAGCTAATTAAATCGGTTGAACCAATAGTTGAATCAATTTTGAACTAGTTTGACTAATTGGTTCTCAGAACAACCGCCCTGATCGGCTCGAAGCAAATAAATTATTTAAAAATAAAAAATAAAAATATTTTAAAAAATTATAAAAATCGGTTCAATTGCCAATTGAACTATTTTTTTTTTTGCCAAATTCAATCATTTGTTGTTAAAATTTTATAACTTTTTTAGACCTCAACTTTTACAAATTTTTTTTGTCAATTTGGTCAATACCTTATAAAAGTACGTATTTTTTTTTACAAAAAATTAAAAAGTATTTTTATTTTAAATAAAAACATTAAAATTTTTAAATATATATAATTTTGTAAAAATAAAAAATGATAAAAACCAAAATATCTTTATACTTTAAAAATAAAATATAAAAATTTTAAAAATATAAAAATTTTAAAAATATAAAAATTTCTAAAATTCATTATTATCTAAACCAGACCAAACCGTTTTAAGAATTATTTAGGGTAAAAAGTTGGTTGACCCCACGAACCGTACTGACTGGTTGAATCGAGCTAAAAAAATTAGTTGAAATAACAATTGAACTCATTTTTATCTATTTTTAATATGTTTATTTTTTATTTTTTATTTTTTAATAATTTATTTGCTTTGAACCGACGGATTGATCGTTCTGGGAATCAATTGGTTAGACTAGTTCAAAATCAATTTAAACAAATTTTTATCTCGATTCAACTAGTCTGTACCAATTCGTGGGTCAGTTAATTTTTTAGCTCGTGCTGGAACAATACCCCAATATGTTCTCACTTCGACTGGCAGGTCCAATCTAGTTTAGATAACATTAAATTTTGGAAAATTTGTTAAAATTGTTAAAATCAATTTTATTTTTATTTTTTGAATTTTAAAGAGTTTTTTATTTTTTTAAAATTTAAAATTTTCATTTTTATGTCCTTATTTCAAAGAAAAAAATTAATTTTTAAAAATTTTAAAATATTAAAAGTATTTTTAAAGGGTAAGGACCAAATTGATAAAAAAATTCTGAATGTTGAGAGCTAAAAAAGTTATTTTACCTTTGACACCTTTAACTTCAACGACAAAATTAGTCAAAGAGGCTAAGATTTTTAAAAAAATATATAAAGGAACTAAATATCTCAAAATTAAAATATAAAGACTAAATTTTAAATTTTAAATTTTAAAAGAGTATAAAAACTTTTTATATATATAAACTATTTAGAGTAACTTGCCAACTTCCTAGTATTCATACTTAAACAAATATTTTCCAAAGCTTTGCAATTTCATGGCAATTTTGGCTATCATACTTTTCCTATTTCTATATTGCTTGAGAAATATGAGTTGATCTCTAACGAGTTTTCGTTAAACTTGAGTTACTTGTCCAAACTCGAAGGTTCGTTCAAAATTTGAAAGGGTTTAAGAAAAAAATATTAGGCCCAAAAATGGGCTTGGGTAAAAAAATTAAGCTCGTTTAAAACATGGATCGAGCTCGGATTTGAACATTTAAGGCTCAAGTCTAGCCCAACCAAGCTCGATTTTAAGTTTATAATACTTCATATCATGTTATTTTTGTTATGAATATGTTATTAAGTGGATGTCCATCATGATCAAGATAACATACTTTAAATTCTAAAAGTTATTAGAATTAGATCTTTACTTTATTTATACTTCTTATATATGCCTATAAATAGTGACTTTGATGAAGCATTGTAATCATCCCCTTTGATCAATAAAGTACATTCTCTATTGCTTTCATATTTTCTTTATTCTTTATTCTCTCCATCTCTCTTTATTTTATAACACATTATCAGCACGATTCTTTTTTATTTTATAATACGGTCACTCTAAATCTGTTGCTCAAGTTGTTATCAACTGCCTTCTAGAGCTATTGCAATTGTAGTCTTCAATTAAGGCTTCCACACTATAGGTAATCATTAGAGCCTTTAACCACTCAGCTCTTCAAGTGTATTTTACTTTGATTTATTTATTATATCATATTTATTATAATTGGAGACTAATCATGAAAATATGAATAGATAGATTTTAATTTGAAATCCTTGCATGTTTGCTATGGTGATTATGAAATAAAAAAAATCTATTGAGACGTTTATAAGTTCGTCCTGGTAAATTTATTGCATTCCCCAAAGTGAACGCAAAACAAAATATAAACCAATATTATTCAAATATTTGGTAGTACAAAATTTGTTGAAAGCTCCAGAAGAGTTAATATATTAATATATTGTGATGGTTAATCCATTGGTTTTAAAAGATATTTACAATGGATCTCATATTAAGATTGTGAATGAAGAAAAAAAATATTATTTTTGGATATTTGAAGATTTTGGCATATTCCCTAAAGCGAATATTGTATATAATTATTTGGAAATTATATTGACATAGTGGCATTATAGACTTCACATTTATTTAGACATTTCCGGTAGTAAATGTCACAATAGTACTTATATGTGGATACAAAGTAAAAGGAATGATAGTAAAATTATTAATTTGTTACAATTTAGTACAATTGAAATGCATGTTAAAGTAAACTAGAAGTTTACTAATACAAATGTGTTTACTACTTGGGGTGACTAGTTAGACCATTCTGGATCATAAATGATGTGAAAATTAATTGAGAATTTATATGGGCATTCATTAAAGAACTAGAAGGTTCTTCAATTTAAAGTATTCTTATTTGTTATTTGTTCTCAATGAAAATTGATTCTTAGAAACTCACTAACTAAAGTTGAGATTTAATGTCTTGCATTTCTTAAATGAATATGGGCTTATTCATCCACCATGTGGATGGTTTTGATATTATATGATTTTGGTAGATGCATCTACAAAATAATCACGTATGTCTTATCAACTTGTAACATGTCATTTGCAAGATTGCTTATTTAAATAATTAATTTCAGATCATGCAATTAAGACAATTCATCTTGCTAATACTGATGAGTTTATATCTCAGTCTTTTATTGATTAAGTTTGAAAAACTTTTGTAAAAGTTTGCGCATAATGGTTTAGATAAATTATTGATTGAACGCCTCTAATTAATGTCTTAACCATTACTTACGAGAACTAAACTTCCTATTCCAACATGAGATTATGTTGATTTACGTGTTGTATGCATCAAGCCAATAAGTTATAAATACTCTACATTACAATTGGTTTTTGATCAAGAGATAAATATTTCTCATCTTTGAATTTTTGTATGTGCGTATATGTTCCAATTGCTCCAACACAACGCAAAAAGATGAGTGAATCCTCAAAGAAAGTTGGGAATATATATTAATTACAAGTTTCTTTATATTATTAGATGTTTTGAATGTATTCGAGATTCAATTATGACATGATTTGTGATTACAATTTTGATCCGATAGTTTTCTCGACATTAGGGGGAGAGAAATAATAACTTGTAATGAGTTAGGGGGAGAGTAATTTGAACCAGAAGTTCAATAAGGATAACTCACTACAAGTTAACTATCAGATGTATTTATAAAATTAATGGGAATAACCAGGTTAATATTTTAATTTGAATCAAAAGTCCTAGTAGGACAATCAGTTAGAATAAATAATAGATTGATCGGTTCCGAAGATGAAAATTCTTCTAGATGGTCATATAGTGGAGGCGAGTGCTCCAGAAGAGACCTAAGACAAAACTAATAAGTAAAACTCCAGAAGAGATTTAGGTACCTGAAACTGAAGACTAAAATAGTGAAAATAACATATCTCGATAAGTTATGTCAATTCGAGAAAATGTGGAACCGAATAATAAAAGTAGTTGACAATGATTTTGCATGCAATATTATTATTGAAATAATAAAATAAAAGGAGGATCATGAATAAATCTATTGAGAAATATAGATATGGAATAAATTGATCAAAATAGAAAGACGCAACTCAAGTACAATTAAATTCGTGAAGTTTTTGAACCACTAGTCCAAATATCTAAAGGTATAAAGCTAGTGAGGGTGCAATTGAAGTAGTTTTGCAAAAGCAGAATAAAAACATAAAGTTTTTCGCTAAGTCCTGGTATTGACTATGAAAAGATATAATATTCTTTTATAGTGGATGCAATAACCTTTAGATATATTATTAAATTGACAATTCATAAAAGATTTAACTTGCGTCTAATAGTTATTGTTACAACCTTTTCTGAATCACTATATAGTAAAGTTGTAACACCCTAAACCCGGCTTAGAAGTTTAGACCGAATCCTGGATGTTACATTGACCACCGAAGTGATCATAGATAAATTTTTACAAAACGAGTTAACACGTCAAACCGAAACATTTAATCGTTTAAAATCCAATCAGTAATGTCGAAACCATTTTTAAAAAAGGCTTATAAAAACGGGGATCGACTTTAAAAAAAAATGGAAATGGAGTCGCCACCAATCTTTTTTGCTTAGGTGTGACCAGATCACCTTATAAAACACTTTTATTTCAAAACATTAATTTTGGCCTACGAAATTCAAGAAAATAGGTTCGGGAGTCGGTTACGTACGAGGAAGGATTAGCACCCTCGTGACGCCCAAAATTGGTACCGGATTGATTAGTCATTGCCCTAATGCCGAAAATTCGAAAAGATTTGAAAACATGATTTCTTTAAAAATTTGAACAATTTGAGTTGGAATTGGAGATTCCTTTGTTCCAAAAGCATACAAACATCACATCCAGCACGTTAGGACGTGATGTTTTAAACCCTCGTAACCAAAATCATCTCATGATTTACAAAATTCATTAAAAGGATACTTAGTTATTTGGACGAACGAAAAACCGAAACCCAGCACGTTAGGACACAATTTCTCGAACTTCCAAACATAAAACATAGCCTTGTTTTCTGAAATTCTTATCCCGAGATAACAAAACATCATATCCAGTGAGTTAGGACACGATAATTTTGAATTCTCGGAAATAAGTTTTTGGTTTGAGGTTTGTAAGTTTCAATTTTAAAAGAGAAGGGATATTTAATATTTTAAGTTCAGCGGGAAAAATCGAAACCTATTAAGTTAGGGCACAATTTTTCTTGAAGCCCCCCAAATATTATGTATCACCGTATTTAATATTTGAATAAAATGCGACAATTCAAAAGGTGTTTTTATAAAATTGGTTTTGGAATAAGATGTGGCACATACAAAATATCAATTTCATATAGCAATTCTCCATAATTACGAATCATATTAACAAATAGCACTAATATAGACAATTAACGAAAGAATAATATAAGACAACGAATAATAAAAAAACTATACTAAAGTAATCATAAAATAAATAATAAATAAAAGAGTATGGACAAATAAAATATATAAAGCAATAAATAGCAAAATAATAAAAAAGAAAACTACCAAATAAATGTGAACGCTTCTCATGCAAAATTAAGTGTAAAATGAGCGAAATAAATAAATATTATAAATAAAAATGATATGGCAAAATCTAAAGAGTAGTATATATATATTCTTGAAAAATAAATAAAATACATTTTTTGAATAAATAAATAATATATAACCCCTTCTTGTTAAAAAAATATTTATAATACAATATTTTAATAGATATATAAAAACTACATATTTTAAAAGAACAATATAAACAATATGCGATATATGTAATTTTATACTATTTTAAGGATAAAATAATTTAAAAAGTTATATATAATATAATATAATAATATATAATATATATACTTTAAAATAAAAAATATAATATAATAACTAGTGTGTAAAATTTAAAATAAGATATAATATATGAATAATATTGATCTGAATAAAATAATCTAATATAAACATTAAATAATAATAATTTAATAAATACTAAAATAATTAAAAATGAGTATAAAAGTGAAAATAAAAATAACAAAAAATAATTGCTAGTAGTAACAAATTATATAAAGTAACACGAAAAAAAGATAAAAAAAAATTGAATTTAACAATGGGGATCAAATTGGGATTAAAAACAAAATCGTGGAGTTAAATTATAAATAAAAAAGAAATAAACGGACTCAATTATAATGCGCTAAAAAATATGAGGGAGTAAAAAAGGAAATATCCCTGGAGCGCTATACACTGCGTTTTATTTAGGGACTAAAATAGACTATCAAGTAAACCATCAGGGCAAATTTAAAATTAAAAAAACTTAATTTAAAATAAATGAAAATGCGTATGGGCTAAAGCAAAGAAATAACCCATTTATAAAAATGCGCGATCCTCCCGGGTTTTCGGTCAACGCTACGGATCCTCACACTCGAACGACGCGTCGTTTTGTGCTTATCAGCTTAAGCAAAAACGGCGCCGTTTCTTCTTGCTATATAAGCAAAAATCAGCCCCAAAAATTCATTTAAACACTTTTTAAAAAAAAAGGTCTGGGGCTCCCAAAAATTCTCTCTGGCCTTTGGCCTGAGGTCGGAATCCGGCCTAGGTTCCGGCGACGGACTGCCACATGCGCCGCCACTCGCGTCGCCTCAGACGGCGGTCGGAAAGCCGAAAACCTCCATTTTTAACGCCGATCAAAACAGTAAGCTCCTTTCCTTTATTTTTAGTGATATATATATAAAATATCGCACTAATTGAAAGAAAAGAAAAAAAATCAAACTAGTGTAATCGAAGAAAATCACCTCTGCTTTTGGTTGATTTTTTATTGTTTATTTCAGTATATTTGCATGTATTTTTTTTTCCTATTACAAGTTATTTTAGGGGTTTTTATAACCCAAAACAAATCAGGATTTAAAAGTAAGATTCCTATTTTTGTTGCTTGCTATCGATATTCTTTCCATGTTTGCAGGTGAGAGGCGGAGATCTCGGCGGTAACTGGGCGCAACTCGCGCTAACTGCGGCGCGATCGGTGGCTTCGGCGCGAGGAAGGGACTGCTGTCGGGACACTTGCGGCGTAGTGGAAACCTAGGGTTTCCTGCGTCCGCAAATTGCTTGGGCCATTTGGGTCGATTCTGTTATTGGGCCAAATTGGGTTTTTAGACGGGTTAGGTTAGGTCTGTTTTGGGGTGTCAGTGGGTTTTGGGCTAGTGGATTGGGCTATTTAATTTGGTTTTGTAAATGGACTGTACAAATAAACATTGGTTTTATTTATTTTTTATTATTTATTTTTTAGAATGGGCCCAGGCAAAATGGGCCGATTACAGCTGCCCCTCTTTGCTTATTGTCGTGAAACGAGAATGGAGCAAAGACTATAAAAGGACCAATTTTGCCCGGTCTTGGCCGAGCCTCGACTTCTTGGTCCTCGTCTTCTTCAAATGGCTTCCAACTCCACTGCAACTTCAATGGTATTGGAACTTCATCTTGATTTCAATAAATCTGATGGCCTCAATCCGCTTCACTGCAACTTCAGGAAGACAAGATTTGCCGTTTTTAGTCTGCTCCGCTGCAACTTTAGGGAGATGAGACTTTCTATGGTAAATTCAATTCGACCTACTGCAACTTCAGAGGTATAGGATTCATCATTTTAATCCGTTCCACTGCAACTTCAGGGAGATGGGATTAACTGTCTTCGATCTACCCCACTCCTACTCAGTGGAGATAAGATCTATTATCTTCAGTCTACTCCATTGCCGATACATGGAGATAAGACTTGTTGTCTTCAATCTGCCCCACTCCTGCTCAGTGGAGATAAGATCTGATATCTTCAGTCTGCTCCATTGCCGATACATGGAGATAAGACTTGCTCAAATTCGATCTATTCTACTCCTGCTCAGTGGAGATAAGATCTGATTTCTTCAGTCTGCTTCATTGCCAATACATGGAGATAAGACTTGCTCAAATTCGATCTGTTCCACTCCTGCTCAGTGGAGATAAGATCTGATTTCTTCAATCTGCTCCATTGCCAATACATGGAGATAAGACTTGCTCAAATTCAATCTGCTCCACTCCTGCTCAGTGGAGATAAGATCTATTATCTTCAGTCTGCTCCATTGCCGATACATGGAGATAAGACTTGCTGTCATCGATCTGCCCCACTCCTGCTCAGTGGAGATAAGATCTGATATCTTCAGTCTGCTCCATTGCCGATACATGGAGATAAGACTTGCTCAAATTCGATCTGTTCCACTCCTGCTCAGTGGAGATAAGATCTGATTTCTTCAATCTACTCCATTGCCAATACATGGAGATAAGACTTGCTCAAATTCAATCTGCTCCACTCCTGCTCAGTGGAGATAAGATCTGATTTCTTCAATCTGCTCCATTGCCAATACATGGAGATAAGACTTGCTCAAATTCGATCTGCTCTACTCCTGCTAAGTGGAGATAAGATCTAATTTCTTCAGTCTGCTCCATTGCCAATACATGGAGATAAGACTTGCTCAAATTCTATCTGCTCCACTCCTGCTCAGTGGAGATAAGATCTGATTTCTTCAATCTGCTCCATTGCCAATACATGGAGATAAGACTTGCTCAAATTCGATCTGCTCCACTCCTACTTAGTGGAGATAAGATCTGATCTTCAGTCTACTTCCTTGCTACCTCAGGAAGATAAGACCACAAACTTTAGCCTACTCCCTTGCTACCTCGGGGAGATAAGGCTAATGGCTAAAATCTGCTTCCCTGCTACCTTGAGAAGATAAGATTCACCGTCTTTGACCTACTCCACTACTGCTTAGGGAGATAAGATCTATGAATACACCGACGTTGCTACACCGTCCTCTGGGGGACATGTTCTGTAGACTCGAATGTATCATGGACGACATTTGCATGAATGCAGAATGCCATGAGAATAATCCCTTTGTAAAATGATTAGGATGCAATGATCAGAATGAATCTAATGCTCCTAACTAAATGATATTAGGGATGACATTTGCATGAATGCAGAATGTCATGAGAATGATCTCCTTCTTTTTCACTCTTTTTTTTTTGATGTACAACGATTAGGATACAATGATCGGAATAAATCAAATGCTCCTAATTGGAAGTGTGAGAATGATCCCTTTTTAATGTTTGGGTTGTCATTGCTCATAGTTCATCAAGTTTCTATCACTGATGCGTTACCATGCTTTCTTGTTCAGCTGGTATCTTTGACAGAAAACCCAAAGAACCAATCATATTCTGCTCAGCAAACTTGCCCTGCTGTAATTTCAGAGTCCCCTCCACTTAAACTTTGGGACATAAAGTTTGTATCTCCCACTCCAACTTCAGGGGGATAACATTTGGTTTCTTTCATCCAATTTGTTACCACTCTGAGGTATAAAATTTATATCATCTTCAATCAATTTTGATCTGTTACACCATTCCCTGGGTGTAATGACCAGATGTATGTGCCTGAAATTTGCATGAATGCAGGGTAACATTTTTCTTTTCCTAAGAATGATCCCCTTTTATACTTGGTTTCCATTACTCATCATTTGTCGAGATGGTATTACCGACGAAATGTCTTATCCAATAAAAATCCGAAGAGATAATCATCTTTCAATATTTCCAACCCTTAGGC
Organism: Gossypium sturtianum; assembly: GCA_025698515.1. Lineage (NCBI taxonomy): Eukaryota > Viridiplantae > Streptophyta > Magnoliopsida > Malvales > Malvaceae > Gossypium > Gossypium sturtianum. The sequence goes on from CM046951.1 coordinate 20,734,393, forward strand.
TTGGTGAGTTCTAAACAATAGTCCTGTTTCAGATTCTCATATTATTTAGAAGCTTCAAGAGTAATATTCGAAACTCCTTTTATGAAAGTATTATTAGTCCATTAATCGTTATTTCAATATAAAATGCTTGAAAAAGATCACAACAATGGACAAGAAAGAAATTAATCAGGAGCATAGCTTGAAACAAATAAGTTAATCAAAGCTAACCAAGCCAAAAGAATTGACTGAGGTACATCTTGAAAAGAATAAAGTAAAAATAGCCAAGGCCATAAAAGAAAATTGATTGGGGTGTATCTTTGAAAAGAATAAAGTGATCAAAGATAGCAAATTCAAAATGGGTGAGATAGAAGCTAGGTGCCCCAGATATCGTCGCCTGAGTTTCTCTATACAAACTTCTTGAGGACCATTTTGAGCTCAATACGTGTTTAGAAGATCCGGAGTACTTTGTCGATGCCCCAAGACATATCATACTTCCTCATTGTTAATTCAGGCATAGCAAGACTACCACATGCCCTATCTTTGATCAAAATTTGAGCCGCCCTTTTCGGGTTTTTGGCTCAAAACCCCTTTGGTCTCAAAGCGCCCTTTGCGGGTTTTCGCCTTGGCCTCTCCTTTTTTCTTTTTCTTTTTCTTTTTTTTTTAGAATTTGATCTCAAGGCGTCCTTTGCGGGTTTTCACCTTGGCCTTTCAAGTAAAATACTTCTTTTCTGAACCTGAATTCACCGAATTGGGCAAGTCTTCGCCATTCGTCTCGGTCAACATCAATGCTCCTCTAGAACAGGCCCTACATAAGGTCCTTCCCAGTTTGGCATCTGCTTTCCTCTGGAATCCTTTTGTATAAGAAGGATTTTCCTCAATATCAGGCTCCCCTCGTGGAATTCCCTAGGATGAAGCTCTTTTTCGTAATGTTGCATCATCTGACCATGATTGATAACTTTTAACCTTTTTTTTGATCAGGTTCAATTGGAAAAAAATGCTTCCATTCCATAAACCAATAGGTAAGATGTTGCCCCGGTAAAGGTTCTGGCCAACGTTCGATAATCATAGAGGATAAATAGTAACTTCTTTATGCCAACCCTTACGAGTCTCGCTCATCTTTCTACAATCCTTATTTTGTTTTTTTGTTTTTGTATTTTTTTCTTTTGGCAACCTTTGCTGCACTGTGATATACTGTCTGATCTTTGAACAAACTATAAACTTTGACATTGTACAGTTATGCATTACTAAACATGATCCTTTCTTTCCTTTTTTTTAGAATTTGATGACTATCGACCTTGTAACATTGGCATATGAAGCTACTTCCACCCTCTTGTGAAGTAAACGACGACCACGAAGATGAATCGATATCGACTAGAAGCTTTTGACGATATCGGCCTCATAACATCCGTGCCCCACATATAGAAAATTTGTGAAGAACTGGAGAAGGCACATGAAACTTATCTCCTTAAATACGGCATAGCTGATACCATCTCCTTCTATATAGATTAACAGTACCCAAACCTCATGATTAGCTTGACTATTGTAAAACCATTAGCATGTTCTCTAAACACCCTTATGGACCTCTTTTAAGATTTTCCCAAGCGTGTCTTGATATGATCGTGCAAAAACATCTTTGATTTTTTGAAAATAACTCAATGGTGTCTTGCATTATCTCTGTGGTGAACTACGCTACAATCTTCACCTCTCATAGTGTCTACTGACCTTTTGTAGAGTAAGGTCTGTTTTTCATCATGTTCTACCATTATTAACAAATTAGAAGATAAGTTACAATCTCTGTCATCTTCAAAGTCCTTAGATCCTTCTAGACTCATATCTTACTCGAAAGGAGACTCTGATTCAATAACAGCGTTGCTCACATCGTTGATATCTGGAGACCTATTGTAGGTTCGAAGGAAGATTCCAAAGAATAAATGATTCAAAGAATGGTTATTTGTATGATATGATCATGAATGAATAAAAGAATATTTGAAAGAAATTCCAAAAATAAAAGAATCTATACATGGAAAGAATAAAAGAATATTTGTTCAAAAAGATGCATTTTATGGAAATAAAGATTTTGGACACGAGCCTATTTCACAAAAGGATTCTTATTGCCTCTAGGCTTAAGGCAACAAGCGTGCTTTGAATATTACTCTAGATTAGCTCTAAAAATACAGGGATCTCTTCTTCAGTCTCATTATTCAAAACACTCCCAAGTATACAAGGGCTTGGAAACTTCATTCCCCGATTCCCTCTTCATTTTTTATTTCTTCAAGGAGTCGCAACTTTCTTGTATCCTCCTTCAATTATCACATTTACTGCCTCGTCAAAGTGATCAGGTTTTGATGAATCGTCGAACTTCACAATTCCCATTTGGATGAACCTTTCGACCAACTTTTTAAATGTAGTACAGTTTTCAATTGAGTGACTCGTTATTCCCGCGTGGTACTCGCATTGGGCATTCTCATTGTACCATGTTGGGAACGGAGGTTGCACAGGTTCCGAGTAGGACGGAGACACAGCATGTACATAAAAAAGATTCTGATACAACTCCTTATATGTCAACGGGATGGGTGTGAACTGGAGCTTTTCTGTATTTGGCCTTGCATTGGGTTTCTGCCTTGAAGAGCCTTGATAGCTAGCGGTTACAGCCCTCAGTTGGCCTACAGTTACTGATTTGGGATGCATGCTCAGGACACTCACTTCATTTTCCTTGTTTCTCGGGGCTGATCTTTTAGCACTTTCTCCTGTGTCTATCCTCCCATTCCTTACCGCATTTTCAATCATCTCGCCAGACATTACCATATCTGAAAAGCTTATGGCGGCCCTTCCCAACATATGGTTAATGAATAGGGATTTTAGAGTATTAATGAAAAGCATCGTAGTTTCCTTTTCTAGGAGTGGTGGCTGAACTTGCATGGCAACTTCCCTCCATCTTTGCGCATACTGCCTGAAACTTTCATTTGACTTCTTTTCCATATTCTGCAGCATGATTTTGTCAGGCATCATGTATGTGACATGATTGTATTGCTTCATGAAGGCTTGGGCCAGATCTCTCCAAGAGTTAATCTTAGCACGGTTGAGTTGATTGTACCACCTGGATGCTGCCCCCACTAAACTGTCTTGGAAACAATGAATCAAAAGTTGATCATTGTTCACGTAGCCAGTCATCCGTCTACAGAACATAGTGATGTGGGCCTCAAGGCAGCTAGTCCCATTGTACTTCTCAAATTCTGGCATCTTGAATTTATGAGGAAGCACCAAATCTGGAACCAAACTCAAGTCTTTTGCGTCAATACCATGGTGATGGTCGACATTTTCCAAAGCCTTGAACTTTTCCTCCAACCATCTACAGCGATCCTCTAACTGCCTTGAGGATTCAGTCCCTTCCCTCTCTGCTATATCTAAGTCAGGGATAACATGATTAGCAGGGTTATCTCCCGGGTTGGATTCTGTGCCAACTTGGAAATTCATGGGCACTCCAGTGTCATTTTGCCCTTGTTGAGGCATAATCATGACAGATGGCCTTCGGGGATTTTCTTCAGGGTGTACTTGTGTATGCGGTGGAGTAAAATCCGGAGGAAAGTACTCATTATCTTCAGCATTAACTATGGGACCCTTTCCTTTGTCCATTGCCCCGTTCAGCATCTGAGCCATTTGAGCCATCATACTTCTTTGGGCTTCTAGCATTTGGTCTCTCATCTCCTGTTGGAGCTTTGCTAATTGCTCTTGCATCTGGTCTTGCATGTCTCTTTGAATTTGTTCAAGTCTTTGATCCATTTTCTTGGTCTTGGCACGTGTACCGTAACAGTGTTCAGTTTCCAGATTTTTCTTTCCCTTTTTCTCTTTTCTCTCTCTGTTATAATTTCAACTAATTAGACTCTTTCTATGGACTTAAATGCATATGATGTGATGTAATGCAAATGCATGAATGCAAAGAAAGAGAGGCATTGATTCCGAATTCAATTCCATTAGAAAAACTTTTCTAGAAAGCAAATTTCTTTACATAAAATGGATTACATATGCGGCATTGCCCTCATATTCCAAGCAAAAACATCAATCCCCTTCTTCGCAAAGGTCAAATCTTGCAAACTTCTAATAGATGCCTCCACTAGCTCCTTTTTGCTTGATCTGGGCCGCGACTTACTGCTCACTTATTTCCATAATGCTCGTTATCCTCTTCAAGAAAGCCGAGACGTGGTGATTCTCGAATAGTCTTTGTCAGCTTGAATCCTTGGGCAATAAAGTCTTGTATTCCTTCACGGACTATCAACCTTCTCTCGTTGTGTTTACTTGGACCATATTCGGACGACCGTATTATAATCCACGTTATCAAGAAATCTATTTTCTCATGACAAACTCTTCTATTTAGCAATCGTGTTTGAATCAACACCTCTTTTCTATGATGTGAATGCAATGCAATCAAAACAAAAGAGATCACGTTAGCATGAAAGAAAGAAATAACAGAATAGGGCACCTATCTGAGTGACCACTAGGGTTTGACATAGTTCTACCTAGGGTAAGAACTTAGGTTTTCTACATGTGGTTTAGTTCTAAAGTTGAGGTACCCGAACCAGTAGATTCCTCGATCCTCACCCATTATAGGCTCATATGGATCGAGTTCAGTTCAGAGGAATACATTTCCCTATGGCTATGCGGAGGTGAAAACCTCACGAAGACATAGGTACGGATGTATCCCGAAAGCAATCCACTAGCCCATGCGGAGGTGAAAACCTCACGAAGGCATAGCTTCTCGCTCCCACTTAAAGGCGCGACCACAACGGTCATGTAGTGCAATGCAGAGATATATATTAAAAATTAGAACCACATGCAATAAAAGGATCATATTTTTTAAATCAGAATTTTAAATTCGGACAAAAGGACATGAAATTATTGATTTTACGGCTTGACTCTCTTTGATTTCCCCAGTGGAGTCGCCAAGTTGTCGAAACCATTTTTAAAAAAGGCTTATAAAAACGGGGATCGACTTTAAAAAAACAGAAATGGAGTCGCCACCAATCTTTTTTGCTTAGGTGTGATCAGATCACCTTATAAAACATTTTTATTTCAAAACATTAATTTTGGCCTACGAAATTCAAGAAAACAGGTTCGGGAGTCGGTTACATACGAGGAAGGATTAACACCCTCGTAACGCCCAAAATTGGTACCGGATTGATTAGTCATTGCCCTAATGTCAAAAATTCGAAAAGATTTGAAAACATGATTTCTTTAAAAATTTGAAAAATTTGAGTTGGAATTGGAGATTCCTTTGTTCTAAAAGCATACAAACATCATATCCAGCAAGTTAGGACGTGATGTTTTAAACCCTCGTAACCAAAATCATCTCATGATTTACAAAATTCATTAAAAGGATATTTAGTTATTTGGACGAACAAAAAACCGAAACCCAGCACGTTAAGGCACAATTTCTCGAACTTCCAAACACGAAACATTGCCTTGTTTTCTGAAATCCTTATCCCGAGATAACAAAACGTCATATCCAGTTAGTTAGGACACGATAATTTTGAATTCTCGGAAATAAGTTTTTGGTTTGAAGTTTGTAAGTTTCAATTTTAAAAGAGAAGGGATATTTAATATTTTAAGTTCAGCGAGAAAACTCGAAACCTACTAAGTTAGGGCACAATTTTTCTTGAAGCCCCCCAAATATTATGTATCACCGTATTTAATATTTGAATAAAATGCGACAATTCAAAAGGTGTTTTTATAAAATTGGTTTTGGAATAAGATGTGGCACATACAAAATATAAATTTCATATAGCTATTCTCCATAATTACGAATCATATTAACAAATAGCACTAATATAGACAATTAACGAAATAATAATATAAGACAACGAATAAAAAAATAACTATACTAAAGTAATCATAAAATAAATAATAAATAAAAGAGTATGGACAAATAAAATATATAAAGCAATAAATAGCAAAATAATAAAAAAGAAAACTACCAAATAAATGTGAACGCTTCTCATGCAAAATTAAGTGTAAAATGAGCGAAATAAATAAATATTGTAAATAAAAATGATATGGCAAAATCTAAAGAGTAGTATATATATATTCTTGAAAAATAAATAAAATACGTTTTTTGAATAAATAAATAATATATATCCCCTTCTTGTTTTAAAAAAAATATTTATAATACAATATTTTAATAGATATATAAAAACTACATATTTTAAAAAAACAATATAAAAAATATGCTATATATGTAATTTTATACTATTTTAAAGATAAAATAATTTAAAAAGTTATATATAATATAATATAATAATATATAATATATATATACTTTAAAATAAAAAATATAATATAATAACTAGTGTGTAAAATTTAAAATAAGATATAATATATGAATAATATTGAACTGAATAAAATAATCTAATATAAACATTAAATAATAATAATTTAATAAATACTAAAATAATTAAAAATGAGTATAAAAGTGAAAATAAAAATAATAAAAAATAATTGCTAGTAGTAACAAATTATATAAAGTAACACAAAAAAAAGATTAAAAAAAATTGAATTTAACAATGGGGATCAAATTGGGATTAAAAACAAAATCGTGGAGTTAAATTATAAATAAAAAAGAAATAAACGGACTTAATTATAATCCGCTAAAAAATATGAGGGAGTAAAAAAGGAAATATCCCTGGAGCGCTATACGCTGCGTTTTATTTAGGGACTAAAATAGACTATCAAGTAAACCATCAGGGCAAATTTAAAATTAAAAAAAACTAAATTTAAAATAAATGAAAATACGGAAGGGCTAAAGCAGCAAATAACCCATTTATAAAAAATGCGCGGATCCTCCCCGGGTTTTCGGGTCAACGCGCGGATCCCCAGCCCTGAACGACGTCGTTTTGTGCTTATCAGCTTAAGCAAAAACGGCGTCGTTTCTTCTTGCTATATAAGCAAAAATCAGCCCCAAAAATTCATTTAAACACTTTTAAAAAAAAAGGTCTGGGGCTCCCAAAAATTCTCTCTGGCCTTTGGCCTGAGGTCGGAATCCGGCCTAGGTTCCGGCGACGGACCGCCACACGCGCCGCCACACGCGCCTCCTCAGACGGCGGTCGGAAAGCCGGAAACCTCTATTTTTAACGCCAATCAAAACAGTAAGCTCCTTTCCTTTATTTTTAGTGATATATATATATATATATATATATATAAAATATCGCACTAATCGAAAGAAAAAAAAATAATCGAACTAGTGTAATCGAAGAAAATCACCTCTGCTTTTGGTTAATTTTTTATTGTTTATTTCAATATATTTGCATGTATTTTTTTTTCCTATTACAAGTTATTTTAGGGGTTTTTATAACCCAAAACAAATCAGGATTTAAAAGTAAGATTCCTATTTTTGCTGCTTGCTGTCGATATTCTTTCCATGTTTGCAGGTGAGAGGCAGAGATCTCGGCGGTAACTGGGCACAACTCGCGCTAACTGCGGCGCGATCGGTGGCTTCGGCGTGAGGAAGGGGCTGCTGTCGGGACACTTGCGGCGCAGTGGAAACCTAGGGTTTCCTGCGTCCGCAAATTGCTTGGGCCATTTAGGCCGATTCTGTTATTGGGCCAAATTGGGTTTTTAAACGGGTTAGGTTAGGTCTGTTTTGGGGTGTAAGTGGGTTTTGGGCTAGCGGATTGGGCTTGTAACATCCTGGAAAGGGTCTATGCATTTTCGGTTTAGTTCTACGAAGTGACATGTTTTAGGTACTAAGAATAAATTTTGAATATTTTTGGAAACCCGGAAATGAATGAAAATGAGTTAGAAATGAACATTTTTGGAAACCTGAAAATGTATGAAAATGGATGGAAATGATTTGGAAATGATTCAAAATAGGAAAGTGAACATTTCTGGAAACTTGAAAATGTAAGAAAATGTCAAGTTTACAGAGCCGAACGAAAATTTTTGGAAACTTAGAAATGACCTAGAAATGACGAGTTTTAAGGTTTAAAAGGGGAAATTAAGGCAAGGTGGCCTTAAAAGAAAAAGTTTGTGGAATTTGACACACAAACAGGCTTGGAAAAGTGGTCTGAAGATGCCACTTAGGGCCTATGGAAATGGCGCCATATGCAAGAGGAATGGGCCTGAGTTCAAGTCACTTGGGAAGCAAGTAAAGGAGGTTTTATTTTTGCTTCCAAGACTGAGAGGTGGACGGCACATGGCTATAAATTAGGAGCTTTTATTATTTTATAAATAGTGGATAAAAAGGGATTTATTTATCATTATTTTCAAGAGATAATTGTTGGATTAAATTCTTTTAATTTGAATAAAGAAATAAAGAGGAAAATAAGGGAGAAGTGATGGCCAAGTAAGGGACTTTGAGTTTAATAATTTCGCTAAGTAAGGATAGTTGCTGAATTATCTTTTATTTTAAGTGATAATTAAAGGATAAAGTTATCGATAGAGGAGTGGTGGCCAAGTAAGGGACTCCTTAGATGATAATTTTGGCTATAAAAGGAAGGAAGGAGGGCTACTCATCAATTTGTGCTTCCTCCTTTCTCTCGCCAAATTCTTAGTGCTCTCTTCTCTTCTTTTCTTTCTTTTCTTTTGTAAAGTCGAGATTAAGTAATTGTTGGAACCTAGCCGAATATTTTCCTCTCCATTAGAAGCCATAGCCGAATCTCCCCGTGAATCTAAGCAAGGAAGTAGTCGATCAAGTATTAAGGGGATCTCTCGGGTTTCTACAATCATCGACTACAAGGAGGAATATTTCGGGATCTAAGGTAAGAAACTATAAGATCCAAAGGTCTTGTTTTAAGTTTTAATGTTAGATTAAACCTAACATGTGATTATAGGAATTTCGGCATCCCTAGGAAAGCAAGGAATACTTTTCGGATTTGAGATCACAAAGAAGGAATACAACAAAGTTTTGGGACTTGATTCTTAAGTCAATCGGCAACAAGGTAGGTTTTTTGATATACAAATCCTACTAGGATTTGGTTTTAAAGCCAAAAAGGTTTATTAATGTGTTTAAATGATTGGCCGAATATAGGAGTTAATGATCTAAATCAGTAGATCGGTTCTTCGGGATTTCAAGGACTTCGTTAAACGAATCAGGTGTGTACCCCACATTAACTTTTAATAAGATTTATGGTAATATGTAATATATGCATGTTTATAAGAATGTGGCTAAGGTACCATCATATGGTACAAAGTACTCAGGTACGTTTCCTACTTCCACTAGGATTATGAAATATGTTATTTATAACATGTGAAAATTTATAAGAATGTGAATTTAAGTATGATATGCATGATATGAATAATATGGGTCATTCGGGATATATGAAAAAGGGGAAGTGAATGTGATGACTACGGTCTCACTATCTGAATGTGGTGACTTTGGTCACATTATCTGAATGTGGTAACTTCGGTTACATTATCTGAATGTGGTGTCTCATGACACAATTATCTGGTGGCTATGCCACAAATTTTATATGGGCGATGAGCACGTCGATCGCAGCCGATCGCTTTCGATGGTGTGTAGCGGATGGAGGGTTGACTTAGTAGTCCCCATCGCAGTGCAAAGTTGGTACGGGGATGTGTAGCGGATGGCACCTGTGTTTGGGTTTGGGTTGCATCATCATTTTTATCTGTTATATGAATAAGTATTGGATATGAAAAATGTATGCCTGATCTATTGAATTTTAGTGTTGTGTACACATTGAGTCCATTGACTCACCTGTTGTAGGGACTATTTTTCAGTGACGATCAATAATGGACCGGGTTCATGGAAGCTTAGGGATGGCCATGCTCACTTGAAGTTTTATTCAATATGGATATTTAAATTTATTTAAGTATTTTAATTTTATTTTGGGATTCTACTTGATGTAATAAGGCCATAAGTTACATTTCTTTACTTTTATTTTTAATTACTATGTTACGAATTATTTTCAATTAAAGTTAAGTAAAATTTATTTCTTTAAAAATAAACCCTAATTGTTTTATTTTCATCTTAATTAATTGGACTTTAAAATAAGATCAATGGGTTTTTAACTCAAGCCCAACCCAAAACAATAGTTTTTAAAAATCGCACAAGTTTTCCCCTGGTAATAAAAGAATTTTGTAACCAGATTACTTAAGGAACATACCGCATCCTAGTCCAGTTCGTGGGCGGGTGTGGGGTGTTTCAGGGCTATTTAATTTGGTTTTGTAAATGGACTGTACAAATAAACATTGGTGTTATTTATTTTTTATTATTTATTTTTTGGAATGGGCCCGGGCAAAATGGGACGATTACAAGTAAAATTTACAATTATGGTAGTATATATAAGCAAAATAAAACGAATAAAACTTAAATCGGAATTTGTACCACAGTTTTATAAAACCTTACATTTTGAAATTGAATAATAAAGTAGAAATTGAAAACACAAACTAATAGTTTATTTTCCCCTGAGACTGTCTGAGACCTCCGCATACTGAGCCCAGCGTCAGAAAACAAAAAATGTACCTGAAAGGGAGACACTAAGAGGGGGCGAGCTACTCGAGCTCAGTGTGAGTTCGAATCAAGACTATATACACATTACAGAATTGAAATCAATATCGCATCAGATTTACAGATTCAGAAAGAAATTTGGAACTAACGTCCCAACAGAACACAGCACTTGAGCACACCAATTCACAAACAGGCAGACAGAGTACAGTCAAATAGTCAAGCACCCAAATAATACAAATAGATGCGTATGAAATGCAGTCAAGTAATAAAACCCACCCATCCAGCCAACACACCTCTCTGTCCCTCAATCACACCCCATAAGAGTTGTTTAAGCTCATCCAACCAAAACACACCACTTAGGACCTCGAAAGGCCCATCCAACCCCACACACCATGTAAGTGGACTAAGCCACTTAGATATTAATATGCAGCAGAGCTGGTGTATTTGCATTACAGTGCAATGCAGTAATCCACTGTACAGACATGTTGCAGTTTAAACTGCCAGATAAGATAATAGTGCGTAGCAAAGCTGACGCACATACGGTCTGATCAAAGATATAAATCACATTGCGAATAAGTTGCGATAAAACCGCGGATCGCATCGTAATTAGTCTCCCTTCTCTTTGCAATCCCACCCAAAACTTTACTTTACGCAAGTGTATGTATGCACACAAACTTACAGAACAGTGACACAATAACAAACAATCAGACAAAACAGATATGCGCATACACACCCAGTTAACCGAGTTCAGAGCCAGACATCTCACACAACAATTACAAATAATACTTAAGCTGTAGCCCAAATCAGAGTCTTATCTACCCTTACTAAAGCTTAGCCAAGGGTTAAAGCATACAGACATATTTTCAGATCATAAACACACACAGTATCAGAATAAGTGCCTTAGGACCACACGCCCGTGTGCTTTGGCCGTGTGGAAACGCCTAGGCCATGTGGGAGGTCAAACGCCCGTGTGAAGAGGGGTACACAGCCGTGTGCTCTGAGGCACACGCCCGTGTTAAGAGAGGCACACGGCCGTGTGACTGAGGCACATGCCCCTGTGGACCAAGGATATGGCCGTGGGAACAGGCCGTGTAACTCACTGTCTAATTATGCTAAAATAGGGTATAGGGCAATCACGACCGTGTGAGGGTCTTACACGCCCGTGTGCCCACCAGACATGGCCGTGTGTCCAAAACACACGCCCGTGGGGAATCTTTAAATCCCCAAATTAGCCACACGGCGGTGTGGCCAGGCCGTGTGGCACCAAATCACTCAAACCCTAATTCCCAAACACACACACCCGTGTGCCCAGGGGACACGACCGTGTGAAAATTGACTACTTTTCCCAAATCAGCCACATGGTCGTGTGGCCCCCAAACGAGCCCGAAAACCCTAAATCCCAAAAGCACACGGCCGTGTGGGGGGCACACGCCCGTGTGGCCACCCATGTGGTCACGAAACCACACCAAAATTGACCCGAAATCTCATTTTCCGATCAGTAAAAATGACCCCAAATTGAATATTTTAGAATCACACCATAACCAGCCAATTTTATGCCAAATAAAGACAATACAAACCTCAAATGCTCACTACCAAATCACACAAAATAAGTTGTCGAATTTCAAGCGATTCAATACTGAATTATATGGTGCAGAACACACTCGTTATTGCGATTTACCCAGAATCAATTCAGCATTCAAAACTAAAAAGAAAGGTTCAGAACCCACACCTGATTTGCGATAAGAGATGCCCAGACACTGACTCGACGACGGAGGAGCGAAATTCCCGTAATCAGCAGCAAAACCGTTGTTGAGAATTGATTAAAAGAAAAGGTAAAAGAGAAACAAAAAAAAAGAACAGAGAGAGAAGAAGAGGAGGAAACGTCCAGCAGAAAGAAAATAAAAAATCAATAAATTTAATAGATAAAAATAATAAAACCAATTCTTAATTAAAACTTAAAGATCAATTTGCTACTTAACAAAATCAAGATATATTACTTAAAATGCACACCCAAAGACTCGAACCCAGAACCCAGAGGTTCACTAACACTCTCTCAACCACCAGACCAGCAGGCTCATTCTGACACTTAAATGCACAACTAAGCACAATAGCGTAACCTTCTCACTGACCCTAACCACAAAACCCAAAAACATCCAACCCCAAAATTCGGGGTGTTACAAAATTTTATATTAAAATCCTTGAAGGATTTAGGATGCTAGAAGCATATTGAAATTCTCGAGAAATTGTTCATTTATATGAATTGAAATAATTTGAACATATGTGGTAAATTTGACTTAGTGAATAGTAATTGAAAGAGGATTATAAAATGATCCAAAATACCTATTTATGTTTTTAGAAAAGAATCATGATTAAAGTTTGTTATAATTATTGTTGAAACTCCTGAAGAGATCAAAATATATTTTCCCAAATTTTCATCACTCATGACTTTTAAAAGAATGGTAATAAAAATACTTAGCAAATACATTCAAATAGTCATTTGAAAAACTAGTATTCAAGATTGAATACGTAGAATATGAGAAAATATGTGATGTTTTCATGAGGGGGAGTAAATACGCATTGCACTTTTTTTCCCTTAATCGAGGTTTTGTCCCATTGGGTTTTCCTGGTAAGATTTTTAATGAGGTGGCATATTATGCGTATTATAGATTGTGTACTATTTTTCCTTCATTAGGTTTTTATCCCACAGGGTTTTCCTAATAAGGTTTTAACGAGACACATTATTTACCAACGGATATCCAAGGGGGAGTGTTATAAATATGTTATTAAGTGGATGTCCATCATGATCAAGATAAAGTTTTAATGTACTTTAAATTCTAATAGTTATTAGAATTAGATCTCTACTTCTTTTATACTTCTTATGCTTATAAATAGAGATTCTGATGAACCATTGTAATCATCCCTTTTGATCAATAAAGTACATTCTCTATTGCTTTCATATTTTATTTGTTCTTTATTTTCTCTATCTCTCTTTATTTTATAACAATTTTTATATATTATTTAATTTATAACACATAATAAATCTATACTAAATATATAATACTACTTTAATATAAACATTAAAAAAATCAATAAATAAAAAATATGTAAACTTATTGAATAAAATTAAAATAATAAAAATATATTTTTTTTAAAATTTAAAATTAATATGGATAGGCCTAAAATGGGGTTGGATTATTTTTTTGCAAATATGGGTGGCCTTTGGCAAAATTTTAGGCTCATATTCTGGGTCAGGTCGGGTTTGAGTAAGCATAAAATATATTAATATCATGCTTAGACTTGACCCAAACTTGACCAAGCCCGTTCCATGAACACCTATTGTTTCCTATTGTTGGGATGATGCCTTAGCTTCTCCACGACATTCATAGGCTCCATGCTTGAATTACCGAGACTCTACAAAGATGTAATGGCACTATTCTTTTTCGTGTCCCTTGGTTTGCTAGGATTAACATGTTGTTGACCTGTGACCTTATAAAATAATAATTTTAGCTCTTAACATTTACAATATTTTTTGGTTAATTTGATTATTACCTTTTAAAATTATATAAAAATAAAAAAAATAAATATTTTTATATTTTAAATAAAAAGATTATAAATTTTTAAAAATTTAAAAATAATATTCTACAATTTTTTTAAAAATGAAAATAAAAATAAAAAGTCTTTAAAATTAAAGAAAATAAAAAATAATTTTACAAATATAAACAAAAATTTCAAAATTCAATGTTGATTAAACCAGTTTAGATAACATTAAATTTTGGAATTTTTGTTTAAATTGTTAAAATATTTTTTTAATGATTTTTTATTTTTTACTTTTTTAAAAATTTAAAATTTTGATTTTTATGTTCTTATTTCAAAGAAAAAAAATTAATTTTTAAAAAATTTAAAATCTTAAAAGTACTTTTAAAGGGTAAGGACCAAATTGATAAAAAAAATAATTGAGAGCTAAAAAAGTTATTTTACATTTGACACCGTTAAGTTTAACGACAAAATTAGACAAAGAGACTAAGGTTTTTAAATAATAAAAAATATAGGGACTAAATATTTCAAAACTAAAATATAAAGACTAAATTTTTAATTTTTAATTTTTAATTTTTAATTTTAAAAGAATATAAAAACTTTTTACATATATAAACTATTTAGAGTGTCGAAACCATTTTAAAATCGGTTTAGAAAATGGGGATCGACTTTTGAAAACGAAAATGGGAGTCGCCACCAATCCCTTTTTCCTAAGTGTGATTGGATCACCTTGTAAAACATTTCATTTTAAAACATTTGATTTTGGTCTACGAAAAAATGAGAAAACGGGTTCGGGGGTCGGTTACGTATGAGGAAGGGTTAGCACCTCATAACGCCCAAAAATTGGTACCTAATTGATAGAATCATGTCCAAATGTTTGAAATTTAAAAAGTTTTAAAATAAGATCCGTTATTGGAAGGAAAACCAAGATTTACCTATTTCAAAGGAATAAAAAATACCATACCTAGTAAGTTAGGATACAGCATCTTACGACTTCGAAGCTAGGTACATCTTTATTTTAGAAAATTCTTACCTCGAGACACAAAACATCATACCCAGTAAGTTAGGATACAACGTTTTGAATTCCCAAGAATAAGTTTTTTTATTTGAAATTGGTAAACTTCAATTTTAAAAATGAAGGGATATATAATACTTTAAGTTCTATGAGAAAAATCACAACCCAGTAAGTTAGGGCAAGATTCTTCTCGAAGATCCCAAATATCACATATCACCGTTAAAAATATTTAAAAAATCTTTAATTTAAAATGTATTTTTATAAAAAAAAATGGTATGAGTAAGACATTATAGCATACATATCAATTGCAATTCTACGAATTATATTAATAATAAATAATAAAAAGAACAATATAACATAAATAAATAAAACATCATATTAAGCCATAATAAACAATTAAAATAAATACACATGCAATGTAAAATAAATAGCAGTTAATGAAACTTTCACAACAAAAAGGAAACGATATATTTAAACATTTAAACAAATGATTTTTAAAATGATGTATATAAATAAAAAGTTTTTTTAAAAAAACTTATAATAAATATATATAAAATTAATAAAAAAAGATACTTATATATAATTTAATAATTTAATACACATATATATAAATAATTACATATAAAAATAATTAATAAATAGTAAAAAAATATTTCTATGTATATAAAAAAACATATATATATTTAATCATAAAATTACATACATAATAAATACAACATAAATATTAACAATCTTATATAATATCATATTATACTTTATAAAAAAATAGAAGTAATATACATAATATAACATAATACTATATAATATAGAAATTTAAAAATATATATAATATAATAAATAAAATAATATGTAAAAAAATAATATTAAGTTAAATAAAATAATAAATAATAATCATAATATATATATAAGGATATTACATATAAATATATATATAAATTTTGATAAATTATAATAAAGATAACAATATAAACTATTTAATAAAATAATTTAAAATAATATAAAATAATAAAATAAAATTAAAATAAAGAAAACAGGGGTTAAATAGCAATTAAAACAGATTAAAAGGATTGAATCAAAAACACGCGTTAATCCACAGGGATTTTTTGGGCAATTATGCCTTTTTTCAAAACGGCATCGTTCTGCTTATTAACCTTTAAGGTGCCCGAGGATCAGATTGAAAAATAATTAAACTTTGAGGCATAAATTATAAAATAATAAAAACTGGATTAAACAAATTGAAAATGCGGAAGGGTCTATTTCACAAATATACCATCGATATAAAAACACGCGGATCTCTTTGCGGATCGGTCCGTCTGCGCTGTTGACCTTAAAACGATGTCGCTTTTGGCGCTCATCGCTTTAAGCGAAACGGCGCGTCGTTACACGAGGCTATATAAGTCGGGCTTAAAAAAATTCATTTTTAACTTTCATTTAAAAAAAGAATCAAAGAACCCCCAAACTCTCTCTGGCCTTCGGCCTGAGACCCGAATCCGGCTAGGGTTCCACCGCGCGCGTGGCCACACGCGCCACCTCCGACGGTGGTTAGAAAGCCCAAGATCTCCGTTTTCAAAGACCAAATCGGATTTGTAAACTCCTTTCAACCTTCTTTAGTAATATATATATATATAATGCATGAACTGAGAAGAGAAAAATGAGACGGATATTTAAAATAAATCACCTCTGTAATCTGTTTTTGTGTTTTTATTTTGTAATCTCTTTGTTTCTATGTATTTTAGTGTGTTTTTGTCTGTATATTTCGGTCTCCCCCTGTTCCCTTTTCAGGTTTTGAAAGGCTTTTTATAGCCTTTGAAATAACAAAACAAAAGGAAATAAAACTTTAGCCATTGTCTTGCCATTTTTGCTGCGGTTTGTTTCCTTTCTTTTACAGGTGGGCGAAGATCTTGGCGATGGCGCGAGGTTCGTGCGCGTTGATGGCAGAGTGACCAAAGGCTGATGGGTGCTGGTGTTGGGGCGCGACGATCGGGCTTCTGCACTTGCGGCGCCTAGGGTTTCAGAAACCCTAGGCCACTGCTGATTCTGTTAAGGTCTTGGGCCTTTTGGGCCGTCTGAGTCTGGGTCTAGTCTGTTTAGGGGATTAGTTTATGTTGAGTTAGGGTCTTGTTGGGTTAATCGGGTAATGGGTGTAAGTGGGTTCATTATTTGAGGTCTGTAATGGGATAATTTAAAAACACTGTTTTTTTTATTTATTTTTTGTTTATTTCAAAGCCCGGGCAACTGATTATATAAACTTCTCAATTACATTCACCAAACAAATGTTAAACTGAGTTATTTTTATTCATATTGCACTTGGCATTCAACTTTGTAGTAAGCTGTCATACATTCAATGTCATTGCTTTGAATTTTTTTAATCATATTACACTAGTCATTCTTCTTTTGTAGCAGGCTATCAGACATTTATTCCCATCGCTTGGAGATCCTAGTCATCAGTCCATTCTCAGTGTGTAGGACAATCGATAAGGTCGGAACAACCGGAGTTTCTTCCAATACATGAATACGATAATTGTAAATTAGAGTAGATGCCACGACTTTCTTCTGAATAAATGATGTTTCCTTCCCCGAACATATCCTTGGCCCTGCACCAAAAGATAAGAACTTGTATGATGGCTCATGTTTGATCTCTCCTCTCTCATTAATCCATATCTCAGGCTTGAACTCGTAGCAATCTTCTCCCCATATTGACTTCATTCTTCCCATTGAATACACACTAAACAAGATTTTTGTCTTTGGATGAACTGGATGCCCACTTGGAAGCATGTCTGGTTTAACAGGTTCCTTATGATTGAAAGGGACTGGTGGATACAACCTTAATGCCTCACACAATGCTCCATGGAGATAAAACAAATTCTTTACCTCATAGACATTGAATAGTCGCCTCCTTTTGGTTTCACCTATAGGTATTTTTTATTCAAGTTCTTCTATGATCTTGTTTTCCACTATTGGATGCTTGGAAACTAGCCGAGTGAACCAAGTAAGAGCAGTGCTCGTAGTGTCCTTCGCAGCCATCATCATATTCAGAGCGGTGTCTCTCAAGAACTTATCATCACATTTCAAACCTGTTGATTCCTTTTCAGTTATGTATGATGTTAAGAGATCCACACCATCTACTGATACCAACTCCTGGTTCAGCTTGTTCGCTTCTTTTCTTTTCTGACATATATATTCAGCTAATACATCATCAAGAACTTTCCATGCCTTCTTGTATTTCCCTTCTTGTCCTATGTTCAACCAATTCTGCAACTTAGTAAAGCTTCATGGTCTAGCATGCCGATAAAATATTTCTTGTTCGGCATCATCCATGGCCTTGGAGAAAACAACTTGAGGGAGTTCAAGGGAGAGGCAACTAGGATCATAGCCGGTAACCAATTTGCATGCAGAATCAAACGTGAACCTTTGGAAAATGTCTTCCAAGTTAATGACCAAGCCATGTTTAGCAGCATGGTCAATGATGGGCATCAGCCCCATTTCCACCTTGTCTCGGGTAGTCCTCAACAAGAATTGGTGGAAAAGGTGATGTCTCAAGAACCCTTGAGCTGCCATCCGCTGGTTTTTCCACAAATCCATGTCGGAGTTGAAACTCCTAAGATATCGAACATCTGCTTGTATTCAGGCCCTTTGGGGAAGTTGTCAAAGTTGGAACTCATAACGTAGTGAGCATTGGCAGGGTCACATGTCGCCACCAAGTTCATCTTAGCAAACCAAGGGCCTTCCAAAACAAAAGTGCCCTTGCAGCTTTCTAGTGTCTCAGTACACCAGTCGTGGACCCGATGAACGTTGAGGAGAAGCTCAACAATGCCAGGAGAACTCTTTGGACACCCATTTTTATTTCTCATAAAGCGGTATAGAAATAGAAAGGAAATGAGAGCCAAGAAACTTGAAGAAAACTCTGTAATGCCATGAAATTGATATCGCCAAGTTTAGGCAAATTCCTTGTTATTGTTAATTCGATTTATTAAGTGAAGTTTTCCAACATTAATTACTTACCGTCCCAACCATCTGATCTCTTGTTTAACCGCAATAAATAAATTAGATATGCATTAATCAAGAGAAAAACAAGAGATTTCTAAGAAAACTTTTGATAAAATAAATCATGATTATCCATTTAGTTACTGTTTAAAGTTAATAACATAATTAAATTTGGTGTAATCATTCTAAACCTTTGGAAAATGTCTTCTAAGTTAATGACCAAGCCATGTTTAGCAGTATGGTCAATGATGGGCATCAGCCCCATTTCCACCTTGTCTCGGTAGTCCTCAATAAGAATTGGTGGAAAAGGTTGTAACAACTCGATTTTTAATGGTATCAGAAATAGTGATTTCAATACCATAATTTTGACAAAATACTTCGTAGATATTATTTAATTAGTATATTTATGAGGTATATAGAGTCATTAACTTTTGATTGAGAAATTTCATTATTTGGATAGTTTAATAAGTAAAAAGGCCTGAATTGTAAAAACTGCAAAGGTTGAGTAGTTAAATAAAGGGGCTAAATGGACAATTTCACCCATGGAAAATTAGTTAGTGGGATTTGATGGGATCATGTTTAATAAAATGGTTTAATTAGGCTTAATTAATGATTTATTAAAGCTCAATTAAGAAAGTTGAAGTATTTACAAAAATGTCATAGTATATATATTAAACTAAACCTAAATTAAAAACAAAATTTTCACTATTTCTTCATCTCCCTCATGAAAAAAAGAAAGGAAACAAGCTAGGGTTTCAACTTTGATCTTTAAGCTTTGAATTGGTAAAAGTATTGATGCTCGTTTTTAATAATTTTTATGTTTTTGAGTTTGTATCAGTTTGGTCTAGCTAAATTGAGGACCAATTTGTGAAACTGTTAAATATTATAAAAGTTGTCATTAATGAATGAGGCTATTTCTTGAAACTTATGATGAAATATGGAGCTTTGTTGATAGATTAGATTATTTTGAAAAGTGATTTTTGATGATTTTGATGTTTAGGGACTAAATTGATTAAATGATAAACTATTTGTACTTGAGGTGAAATTATTGCAAATAGGGACTGGTATGAAATTATAGAATATTTGGGTATCATGTGTGTTTAGGAAAAATAAGTAAATTGCATGATTAGGGTTTAAAGACTGAATTGAATAAGATGGAAAGTTAATGGGAAAATAGGTAATTTGCCAAAAAGGACTTAGTTGCATGAAATGATCAAATTGTGTTGTTATTCTAATTGATGGAATGAAATTATTATTGTTAGATCAAGAATGTGCTGATAATCATGGAAAAGGGAAAACCGCTATAATAGTCCCTATGCTTTGCAATCTTCTGCAAAACAATCTGGTAAGTTCGTATGTTCAATTATACTCCTAAATGCTTATATTCTTGTTAATATGTTGTTAGTGAACGATGTTTCATATACTGGAAGTACGCTCTATTGAGCCAAATCTTATTGTTATACTGAATGAAGCTCAATTGAGCAAATCATACCATTATACTAAATGGAGCTTAACTGAGCAAATCTTACTGTTATACTTACTGATGTTTAATTGATCAAATTCTACTGTTACATTGAGTGAAGCTCAAATGAGTAGAAATCTATGGATATATTGATGAAAATTTCAATCGAGCAATGCTCACTGAGCATATTGAACTATTGAGTTAGTTGTAATTACTGTTATAAACTGCGTATAATGGAAATCTCTAAGCTTAAAGTTGATTAAATCTATGTTTGATTGGAAATGTTATGAATTTCTAAACGAACTTACTAAGCTTCATTTAAGCTTACGTATAAATTTGTTCATTTTGTAGATCACATTTTGAAGGCTAAGAAGATCGGGCCAATGCTAGGAATCACACTACCCGGGAATCTTGGTAGACTTAATTTCTCGGTTTTGGTATATGGCATGTACTAGGACCTTATGTGTTGTTATGTCAAATGCCTAGCTTTTGAGTAAAATGTTGTGACATGTTGTGTACTTGATCAATTTGTGATTTCCTACTTGTTACTTAAATATGTTTGAAAGGTCATAGTATCAAACGTTATGCTATAAGTTAACTTAATGCTCATAACGAAAGGAATGTAACACCCCTTACCCGTATTCGACACCTGAACCGGGTACGAGGCATTACCGTACTTAACTTGCTCAAACATACAACATCGATCCATAAAATTTCATTTCAAATTAAAACTTTTCATCCGAGACCTTAATATCCTTATTATTGGTCCACGGGACCCCAAACTTGAACCCGGAATGATTCGGGACCAAACCAGAAACTTTTGAACACTTAGAAAATTTTGACACAAAATAGGGCCACACGTCCGTGCGAAGAGGGACACGCCCGTGTGGGCAGGCCGTGTAAATCAATCACGCCCATGTCCCTAGTCAGTGTGGATTTTATTATTCATTTCGAACCTACAGGGGTTTTCACACGGCCTGACACACACCTGTTTCTATAGCCCGTGTCCCCCACATGGCCATGACACACCCGTGTCTTCACCCATGTGTGAAAACCTTGACATTCTGTTTATGACGTCAGCACCTCAATAAGGTCACATGGACAAGGCACACGCCCGTGTCCTTAGACCGTGTGTCGAATTAAATTCCTAATTTCAGGTGCAGACTTCACATGGCCTGGGCACATGCCCGCGTCTTAGGCCGTCTCTCCCACACGGTTGAGACACACGGCCGTGTCTCAGCCCGCGTGTTTACTACTGAGTATTCTTACTTGCAAACCTAGCATGCATGGGGACACACGGCCTATCAACACGCCCATGGGGTTGACCGTGAATCATACACGGCCTAGACACATGCCCGTATGTCTACCCGTGTGGACAATTGTAAGGCTATCTACAAAGCCAATTGCCACCCCACAAGGCAACCACACTTATACCATTTCAATTAAACATACATCAAGGCCATAAGGCATTTCTAAGAACCCAAGATCAAGACATCCACACAAGCATGCACTTCATGAATTTCATCATAATTGAATATATAAACTTGTCAAGTATTGGCCAATTTCCAATGGCCATTTACAAATGAATTGGGTAGCATTAATAGCCACACATTGGCTAACAAATATGACATAACACAAGATAACCAAGTTTCTATACATGCCATACTCGAAATTAATCAAACTATGCTATACCAAAAAAAGTTGATAGTGTGATTCCGAACTCTGACGTCCTACGATCCCCGAGTTAGCTTGGCGATACTACAAGGAAAAGGGAAATGAGAGAGGTAAGCATGAAGCTTAGTAAGTTTGCATGAAATAAATAGCAACAATGAGGCTCATAATGTCATCCATCCATTGCATTGAACAAAAACACAAATTCTCAAGCACATTGCCATAACTTACTCATGCTTACTCTTACCAAATACATGTCATGTCACATATCGTAAACATTTCTCGTGAATTTTTGACATGTACCTGTATCTCTTTATCACTTAGCTTTAGCACTAAATTCATCTCTATTATAAGCTTGACTATTTACCCCATCAAATCACTTGGGATACTCGAAGATACATAATCATTATCATTCGCATAAATACGACGCCAATGCCACATCCAGATGTGGTCTTACAAGGGGTCACCTCTAGATGTCGATGCCATATCCCAGATATGGTCTTATACGGGATCTCATATTGATTGTCGATGCCAAATCCCAGATATGGTCTTATACGATCTTCTTATTTGATGCCGATGCCATATCTCAGATATGGTCTTATACGGGATCTCAATTCGGTACCGAGGCCATGTCCCAGACATGGTCTTATACGGGACTTTACCAATCTCAATGATGATATCCTTTCACTTCTTATAGTCCAACCGGGACTTCAACATAATAAATTTTTCATCATTTTCTCATTCAACCTCATTACTCAATTTCATGGAAATATTATACATCTTTACTAATGTCAAGCATTTTAAAACTTAATAATATAATGTTGAATTTATTACACACAAACTTACCTCGATTTCAAAATAGGCCAAATTGTCGATCTAGTCCGATACCTTGCCTTTTCCTCGGTCAAGGTTAATCACTCGTTCTTCTTGATTTTTAAGGAGAAAATCTTGGCTGAAATTTTTAAGCCAACCCCTATTTTGCTGCTAATTTTCGGTGGAGAAGATGGAGAGAAAAGATGATATTTTTCTTTTCTTTATTTTATTAATACAAATCATTTTAATCCACCTAATTCCAACAACTTTGACCAATTTTGACATTGTTTGTCCCCTATGGCCGGCCACCCTATTTCTAAGGGTTTAATTGTACTTTAAGGGCCTCCAATTAATATCCTATGGCTTTCAGACACCTTTAACTTGTAAAATGGAACTTTCGCACTTTATGCGATTTAGTCATTTTTCGCAATTAAACATGAAATCGCTAAAATTAAAGCACCAAAATTTTCATGCACCTATATAATTATGCTTTAACTCATAAAATAATATAAAAATAATTTTCTCCGACCTCGGATTAGTGGTTTCGAAACCACTATTTCGACTAGCCCCTAAATTGGGCTATTACAATTCTCCCCCTTAAGGATTTTCGTCCCCGAAAATCTTACCGGTAAAAAGGTTGGGATATTGGTTTCTCATAGCCTCCTTAGGCTCCCATGTAGCCTCTTCTACCCCGTGCCTTTGCCATAGGACTTTCACGAGAGATATACTTTTGTTTCTCAATTGTTTAACTTCTCGTGCCAAAATCTTAACCGGCACTTTGCCATAGGTCATGTCCGGTCGTATTTCTACCCCAGATGGTACAATCACATGCGAAGGGTCTGAATGGTATCGGCGTAAAATAGACACGTGGAAGACATCATGAATCTTTTCCAACTCAGGTGGCAAAGCCAAACGATAAGCTACCGGCCCTATCCTCTCGGTAATCTCATATGGTCCAATAAAGCGCAGACTCAATTTGCCTTTCCGGCCAAATCTGAGGACCTTCTTCCATGGTGATACTTTCAGAAACACTTTATCACTGACTTGAAACTCAATCTCTTTCCATTTCAAGTCCGCATAGGACTTTTGTCTATCTGAGGTAGCTTTTAGACATTCACGTATCACTTTTACCTTCTCTTCGGTTTCTCTGACAGAACCAATCTCGTGAATCTGATTTTCCTTGAGTTCGGTCCAATACAAAGGCGTTCGGCACTTTCGCCCATACAACACCTCATAAGGTGCCATTTTCAAGCTTGACTGAAAGCCGTTATTGTAGGCGAATTCCACCAACGGTAAGTATTTCTCCCAATTAACTTGGAATTCCAAAACACAACATCGAAGCATGTCTTCAAGTATCTGTATTACTCTCTCCGATTGCCCGTCGGTTTGCGGATGGAAAGCTGTACTAAAACTCAATTTTGTGCCTAAGGCCTCTTGCAACCTTTTCCAAAACTGTAACGTAAATCTCAGATCTCTATCCGAAATAATCGACAATGGTACTCTTTGAAGTCTTACTATCTCTGACACATACAAATCCGCCAACTTATCAAGCCAATAATCAATGCGTACCGGTATAAAATAAGCTGACTTCGTAAGTCTATCAACCACGACCCATACGGCATCCTTCTTTTTCGGTGTCAACGGCAAACCCGTCACGAAGTCCATAGTAATACGGTCTCATTTCCACTCGGGAACCATAATTGGCTGAAGTAGACCCGAAGGTACTTGGTGTTCAGCCTTCACTTGTTGACAAATTAGGTATCTCAATACAAACTCAGAAATGTCTTTCTTCATACTCCGCCACCAATACCATTTCTTCAAGTCATTATACATCTTCGTGCTGCCTGGATGTAAAGACAAACATCCGCTATGTGCTTCGTGCAAAATTTTTCGAATAAGCTCATCATCTCTAGGTACACAGACCCTATCTCGAAACATCAAACATCCATCAGGACTTATCCGAAAGTTGGACTCAACATTTGACTCACATCGAACTCTTTTAGCTTGTAAATCATTGTCGCCTTTTTGAGCTTCACAAATCTCTTGGAGAAACATTGACCTAGACCTCAACTCAGCTAGGATAGAACCATCATCTGACAAAGCTATCCGTGTATTCATGGCTCTAAGCGCAAACAAGGATTTCCTGCTCAAGGCATCGGTGACCACGTTCGCCTTTCCCGGATGGTAGTCAATCACTAGCACATAATCCTTTATTAGCTCTAACCATCTTCTCTGCTTTAGATTCAACTCCCTTTGAGTCATCAAGTACTTTAGGCTCTTATGATTGGTGAACACTCGACATTTCTCACCAAACAAATGGTGTATCCAAATCTTTACTGCAAATACAATTGCGGCTAACTCCAAATTGTGGGTCGGGTAATTCTTCTCGTGTGGCTTTAATTTTCTAGAGGCATATGCTATCACCTTGCCTTCTTGCATAAGTACACATCCTAATCCATTCAAGGATGCATCGCTGTAGACTATGAATTCCTTTCCTGGCTCAGGTTGTACTAAAACAGGAGCCTTAGTCAACAACGCATTTAGTTTCTCAAAACTCTGTTGGCACTTTTCTGTCCATTCAAACCTTACATCTTTTTGTAGCAACCTCGTCATTGGAGTAGCTATCATGGAAAATCCCTTGACAAATCGTCTATAATAGCCAGCTAGGCCCAAAAAACTCTTAACCTCGATTACATTCCTTTGTGGTTTCCAATCCACAATTGCTGAGATCTTACTCGGGTCGACTCTAATTCCATCTCCCGAAACAATGTGCCCAAAAAAATCCAACTTCCTTAAGCCAAAATTCACTTTTACTAAACTTGGCATATAATTGTTTATCTCTCAAAATTTGCAGAACCGTTCTCAAATGCTCAACATGCTCGTTCTCATCCTGAGAATAGATCAATATATCATCAATAAAGACTACAACAAATTTATCCAAATATGGCCGAAAGATACAATTCATCAAATCCATGAAAACTGCAGGGGCATTTGTTAAACCGAAAGGCATGACCAAAAATTCCTAGTGACCATACCTTGTCCGAAATGCGATTTTCGGCACATCCGAGTCCTTGACTCTCAACTGATAATATCCAGACCTCAAGTCTATCTTGGAAAACACCATGGCTCCCTTCAATTGATCAAACAAATCATCGATTCTTGGCGACGGGTACTTGTTTTTCACAGTTACCTTATTGAGCTGCCGATAATCTATACATAACCTCATGGAACCATCTTTCTTCTTCACAAATAATGCGGGAGCACCCCACGGAGAATAACTCGGTCTTGTGAAGCCTTTATCCGTCAACTCTTGTAACTGTGCCTTCAGTTTTTTTAGCTCGGTTGGAGCCATTCTGTATGGAGCAATAGAAATGGGGGCAGTACCAGGAGCTAACTCAATCCCAAATTCAATCTCTCTATCCAGAGGTAACCCTGGAAATTCCTCTGGGAAAACATCTGGATACTCACATACTATGGGCACTGATTCAATTCTTAACTTAGTCTCTCTACCATTCATCACAAAGGCAAGGTAAGCTTCGTACCCCTTTCTTAGATATTTCTGAGTCAACAAGGAAGATATCACTACTGGCAATCTGTCTTGCTCATCTGATTTAACACGAATAAGATCCCCACTTTCACATTTTAACTCAATAAACTTCCTTCCACAATTCACTATCACATCATGAGTAGTTAACCAATCCATCCCAAGGATGACATCGAATTCATTAAACGGCAATAACATGAGATTAGCCGGAAAGTAATGACCTCTAATCATCAAAGGACAATCTTTGCATACTCTATCACTAACACACATTTGCCTAGGGGATTTGACACTCTTATCACAAATTTGGTGGACTCTACAGGCATGTTCATGCTAGAGACTAATTTCATGCAAATATACGAGTGGGTAGATCCCAGATCAATTAAAGCTATAACATGAGTATCATAGAGAGAAAATGTACCCGTGATTACGTCGGGGGAGGACGCCTCTTCTCGAGCGCGAATGGCATATGTTCTCACCGGTGCTCTACCCTCGGCTCTTGCAGTCTGCTCTCTAGATGTATTCTTATAACTCATTTCATTTCTTGGGTTTCTCTGTGGCCTTCCTCTAGCAGTACTTCCAGGTCTTGTACTCTGAGGTTTCTCTTTCTCACCCACCTCGAGGCAATCTCTGATAAAATTGTCTAGGGATCCACACTTGAAACAAGCTTTCTCGTTTGCTCGACACTCCCCAGGATGACGTTTACCACACCATGGACATTCCGCCATTTGGGTCGAGTGTTGCCAACACTAGCAACCGAAGTGGTCTGAGCTTTAAATCCCGAGTACGATTCACCTTTACTTCTATTTGAAAACCCAGCCAAAGTGGCTGATCTAGTAGTGAAATCTCTCGACTTCTTAGATGAGGATTGAAATGATTTACCCAACTGTCTCTTCCTCGAGTCATGAGACTCGATTTCAGCTCTTCTTTTCTCTTTGACCAGTTCTTCGGCCTTACAGGCTCTATCTACTAACACAACAAATTCTTTTAGTTCCAGGACGCCAACCAATAAATGAACATCATCATTTAACCCGTCCATTAACCTTTTGCACATAATGGCTTCTGTCAATACGCACTCCCGAGCGTATTTACTAAGTCTCACGAACTCACGCTCATATTCGGTCACCGTCATTCAACATTGGTTTAGCTCCAAAAATTTCTTTCTTTTCTTGTCAACGAACCTTTGACTAATATACTTCTTCCAGAACTCTTCTTGGAAGAATTCCCAGTTAACTTTCTCCATTGGTACAACCGACACAAGGGTG
The DNA here is from genome assembly GCA_025698515.1 of Gossypium sturtianum. Lineage (NCBI taxonomy): Eukaryota > Viridiplantae > Streptophyta > Magnoliopsida > Malvales > Malvaceae > Gossypium > Gossypium sturtianum. Next base: position 20,762,113 of record CM046951.1, read on the forward strand.
TTCCACCACTGATAGGCCGAGTCTATCAAGCGAGATACCACACTGATGGATCTCAAAACTAACTATTATTTCGACAAAGGCAAGCACACCTATCGAAAAGTAGTATAGCTGTGGTGAGTCCGGAATATCGTATCCTCAAGGACCAAGAGTACTAGTATTAACTATCTTTATATTATCTAGCCTAATAATTAAGGGGATTTATTTTTAATCTAAAATCTATTAACTATTTTAACTAACTATGAACGCGACAAAAAGTAAATTGGGGAAAATACTTTTGGACAACTTATATGAGATAGACAATACCTAAGGAAGAATCCACCTAGACTTCACTTATTACTTTTGATTCATGCAATTTATTCACTTGGCTTAATCCGTAGAAATCCCTAAATTATATTAATACCTCTCTCGAGGCTACTAACAACTGACTCTAGGTTGATTAATTGAAATCTCTTTCTAATTAAAACCCCTATTGTCGTATTAACTAGATCTATGGATTACCTTATTAGGTTTGACCCTAATCCGGTAGATTTTCGTCGCCCTATCTCTAGGGTTGCAATCAACTCCGCTTAATTTTGTTGATCTACTCTTAGACAGGGACTTTTACTCCACCGAATAAGCACATTCGACTTGAATCAATAACCTGAATTATCAAAACAAGAATAAGAACTCACAATTAAGAATAAGCACAAGTATTTATCTCATAAATCAAATAATAATAAGATCTGTCTTAGGTTTCATCCCCTTAGGTATCTAAGGGATTTAGTTCATACTAAAAGAGGGAAACATCATAAAAGAGGAAAAACAACAAAACATAAGAAAACCCAAAAACTTCTAAAGAACTTGATGGGAGATCCTCAGTCTTGATGGAGATCCTTCTCCTAAGCTGTTCCCGACGGCTGCCTTGGAGTATTTTCTCCTTCTACTCGGTGTCTATTCGACGTCTTGTCGAGCCCTTTTCCTAGGTTGCCCCCTAGGGTGTTTATATAGGATTTGAGATGCCTTACTTGGCCCAAAAGTATCCTAATCCGAATGAAACTTATCTTGGCCACGGCAGGGACACGCCCGTGTGACACGCCCGTGGTCGACACTCTTGGCCGTGGTCAATCACGCTTTCGCCACACACGCGGCCCGGGTGTGATCCGCCGTGTCGTTGATCCAGGCCGTGTCTCAGTTGTTGCTTGAAACACACGGCCGTGGTGATAGCCCAGGCCGTGTGAGTCTCTAATGTAGGCCCATTTTGTCCCATTTTGTCCCTTTTTGGCCCGTTTCTCGTTCTTTCGACTTCCTAAGCTCTACTGAGTATAAAACATGAAATTAAGAGATTAGGAGCATCGAATTCATTAAATCTAATGAATATTCATCTAAAATTAAGCCAAGCATGGGGTTAAAATATGTGTAAATTATGGTTTATCAAATACCCCCACACTTAAGCTTTTGCTTGTCCTCAAGCAAAATTCTCAACTCACAATTAGAATTAACTTCCTCAATTCATAATCCTTATCAATAATGTTTCATCATAATTCATAGATAATTCATACATTGATAATTTAACTAAAAGTGTCCTAAAGATTCAAACAATCTAAGTCATAAATTTTTATAGCACGAAAATATAGGTGTCTCCCCTCATCTAAATAAATTACCTTTGATCCAAAATCGACAAGAATTGACATCCTCACTAAGGATTCACTCAAATCACTCAAAGTGTTTAAGGTTCAAATTAAGCACTTAAAAAGTCAAACATGAAAAGTTAATCCCATAGGCTTGCCTGAAAATCAAATCTCCACCACTGTAAAATGAGATGATACACAAATCAAAAGGTCTTTAAAAGGGTTGTAATGGGGCTTGGGTTAAAAGTGTGGATAAAGGCTGAATTAGAGGGTTAGTATCGAGATTGAATTGATAAATTACCTAACTCGAAAAATAACTAAAACTTAAATAATTACAACAATTAAGAATTCATCACTAATAACACGAGCTTCTTCTCAAAATGTGAAATTAACACATAAGCTCAACTAACATAGAACTAATAATGAATAATACTTCGTTTTTTTTATCTCATAAGCACATACAATAATAATAAGATAGAATTTAACAACTGAAATAAAGAAAATAGTTAAGCAACCGATCAAATCAAATCTCGATATAAGGGTAGTCAAGAGAAATGGTGATAACAAATACAAAGTGGGTTTTGGGTTAATATTAATGGGTGAGTCAAGAAACAGTTTATTAGTCTCAAAGGGGTTCACTAGGGGTTAATTATGAAGGTAGGCTTTTTATGGAGTAAGTGGGTTAGATCCTAGGTGCCTTTATCATCTCTGTATATCAAATCAAAAGTGTGGTCTCGACATGTATAATCGAAGCAAGTTCTGGAATAACAAATCAATGTTGACACACTCATAATCAATAAAGTGAGCACGAAAAATGTATGCTCTAAAGGCTCAAAATCTCACAAAAATTATGGTTTTTGATGTCAACCTTGTAAATTTCAAATTTCAAAGTAATATTTAAATTTAGGGAAACAACCTAGCAGATTTTTAATTCTGAAAATAGACTTATCATGCTTGATTCTCTAATGTCTTAAAGTTTAAACTATCAATGCACAATTACCTATGACTTAATCCGAAGCATATCAATGATAATCATAAATTAATAGAAGTTTCATTCTAATAGTAATATGAGAAAATTACTTAAGAATAAGACATAATTCAGGGATTTTCAAATAATACTGTAGTTAACCCCCCACACTTAAATTGTACATTGTCCTCAATGTACAAAGATAGATAATAGCAAAATAGTAATAAAATCATAAGATAGGGAGAGAAGTGAAACTTCCTGAATTTTGGATGGAGTCAATGAAAAGAAACGGTAAAGTTCGAGAGAGGTGAAGGTGGGGAGGATACTCCGGTGGTGGTGTGGTCGTTCGTTAATAGCCCCTTGAACCTAAGTTAAAGAAATCAAAATATAATAATATAAATTAAAGACTAGAAAGATAAAAGAAAAGAAATTAAAAATGAAAATAAGAGAAAAAGAAGAAAAATAAATGGACTCAAAGGTCCCACGGGCGTGTCGCACGCCCGTGTAGATTTCTCAATTTTGACCACAGCCGAATCGCACGGCCGTGGCGTTTTATTGCAGCTCGTGTTTTGGGATAAGTTTTGTCCTGTTTCCACACAGCCACGGCCACGCCCGTGTGCAAGGCCGTGTGGGTAGGGAAACCTGCGCCTAAAAATTTGGTTAGTTTTTAGTTAGATGCTAAAATTCAAAAATATGGACGTTAGTGGGGTTAGTGCTTGGGTTGCCTCCCGAGAAGCGCTCGTTTAAAGTCTTAAGCTAGACTTACCTGTCATTCGCATAACCATGGTGGTTTGAGGATTCGAAACTCCTTTTTCTTATTATCAATTCTATCAACATATGGTTTGAGTTGGGTAATATTTACCTTAAAAGTGTCGAAATTAGAATGAGTTACCTCGACCGTTCCGTATGGAAAGACCTTAAGTACCGTAAAAGGAGCCGTACCGTTTGTATTAAGCTCTGAAGTTGCTATTCGAGGGTCGATTGTATCTAACAATGCACGATCCCCGATCCAAATTGGTATGTCTCATCTTTAAGTTTGACATGGTTTTGCTTTGGTTCTTCGTGTTTTTTCGCTTTTTCCTTGACATGTGTCCGCCATTCATCTAGTTCATCGATTTGTAACCTTCGCCTCATGAATGTTGTATTCTCGATATGAACACGAGATCCTCTCTCGTTATCTTTTCCCGAGAGATTTCTTGTAAAGAAGATTGAACGTTAAGTTTATTTATATTAACAGACTTGTATTCTCTTGATCGTTAGATATTCCGTCGTAATCACGTGCTTTGAGTTTAATCATGTCATCACCTACACGAAGCGTTACCTCCCCTGTATCAACATCGATAATGGTCCTAGCAGTTGCTAAAAAAGTTCGTCCTAATATTAAAGGAACATTATTGTCCTCATTCATGTCAAAAACAACAAAGTCTACTGGGAATATGAATTTATCAATTTTGACTAGCACATCTTCAATTATACCCCTAGGAAATCTAATGGTTTTATCAACCAATTGAATGCTCATCCTAGTTTTTTTGGGTTTCCCAAGACCTAACTGTTTAAACATTTTATAAGGCATAACATTGATGCTTGCCCCTAAATCAGCCAAAGCGTTATTAACAGATAAACTACCAATTAAGCACGGAATTGTAAAACTCCCTGGATCTTTTAATTTTCGTGGTAGTTTATTTTGTAAAATTGCTGAGCACACTGCGTTTAGCTCCACATGCAACGTATCATCTAACTTCCGTTTGTTTGTCAAAAGCTCTTTTAAAAATTTCCTTGAATCTGGCATCTGTGAAAGAGCTTCAAGAAACGGTAAGGTAATATGTAATTTTTTTAAAAGTTTAAGAAATTTATCGAATTGTTCATTTGTGCGGTCTTTCTTTGTCGCATTGGGATATGGTACACAAGGTTTGTACTCTGTACTTACTGATTTTGGTTTATCATGGCTTACCTCGACCTTACCCTTATCTACCACGTTCTCTTGCCTCTGTTTCGGTTCATCTAACCCTTCAATATCGTGAGCGATTATGGCTTGAAGTTGCTCCTTTGGGTTAGCTTCAGTGTTACTTGGCAAGTTGCCTTGTGGTCGTTCTGAGATTAGCTTAGCAAGCTATCCTATTTGGTTCTCGAGCCCTTGAATCGATGCTTGCTAATTTTTGAGTGCTGTTTTGGTGTTTTGGAAATGGGTTTCTGACACCGCGATAAAATTTGTTAGCATCTCCTCAAGGTTCGGCTTTTTCTCTTGTGGGTAGGGTTGCTGTTGAAAGCCTGGAGGGGGTTGTTATCTCTGATTTCCTTGGCCACCCCATGAGAAATTTGGATGGTTTCTCCAACCTAGATTATAAGTGTTACTATAAGGGTTATTTTAAGATCTAGAATTGTTACCCATATAGTTCATCTGTTCGTTTTCTATGCCAGGGTTGTAGGGTGGGTATTCTGTGTTGTTCGTCCCTCCTCTATTTGTATCGCACTGCATTACTGGATGTACCTGCGAAGAACCACACAAACCATCAATTTTCTTACTAAGAAGTTCTACCTAATTTGATAGCATTGTTACTGCGTCGAGGTTGAAAACACTGGCGGCTTTTGTTGGCCTTGTCCTTGTAACTTGCCACTGATAGTTATTCAGTGACATCTCCTCTATAAACTCATAGACCTCTTCAGGGGTTTTTTTATTTAGGGTTCCACCGGCAGTTGAATCAATCAACTACCTAGTTGAGGGGTTCACACTGTTCTAAAAGGTTTGAACCTGTAGCCACAAAGGTAACCCATGGTGAGGGCATCTCCTTAGTAGATCCTTATATCTCTCCTATGCATCGTAGAGTGTTTCTAGATCCATCTGCACAAAAGAAGAGATATCATTCCTCAACTTAGCCATTTTAGCCGGCGGAAAATATTTAAGTAAAAATTTTTCAATCATTTGATCCCATGTAGTGATTGATCCTCGTGGTAACGAGTTCAACCACTGTTTAGCTTTGTTCCTTAATGACAAGGGAAACAACCGAAGACGAATGGCATCATCAGAAACGCCATTAATTTTGAAAGTGTCGCAAAACTCTAAAAAATTTGCCAAGTGATTGTTTGGATCCTCATCCTGCAAACCATCAAACTGAACAAACTGTTGAATCATCTGTATAGTGTTAGGTTTCAGTTCAAAATTATTTGCAGCAATAGCAGGTCTAACAATACTGACTCGGTTCCTATTAAATTAGGTTTAGCATAATCATACATAGTACAAGGCGTAGGATTTTGATTCACCTGGTTTGCGGCAACCATAGGAGGTAGCAGATTATTATCAGCCATCTCTTTGGTAGTGTTGGTATCATCCTCTTGCTCTTCTTCTATGTACTGTAGGCTTCACCTTATTTCCCTACGATTTCTGTGAACGGTACCTTCTATATCACTGTCAAAAATCAATGGTCCTGATGGGTTCTTCCTAGTCATAAACTAGAATTACCTGCCAGAAGCAAATAAAGGAAAAATTAGCAAAGTTAAAAATAAAATAAATATAAATTGAAAATAAATAAAATGACTAAAGTAATAAAAATTAGTTTTCCTAATATCTTAGTCCCCGGCAACGGCGCCAAAAACTTGATGGATCTCGAAACTAACTATTATTTCGACAAAGGCAAGCACACCTATCGAACAGTAGTATAGCTGTGGTGAGTCCAGAATATCATATCCTCAAGGACCAAGAGTACTAGTATTAACTATCTTTTTATTATCTAGCCTAATAATTAAGGGGATTTATTTTTAATCTAAAATCTATTAACTATTTTAACTAACTATGAACGCGACAGAGAGTAAATTGGGGAAAATACTTTTGGACAACTTATATGAGATAGACAATACCTAAGGAAGAATCCACCTAGACTTCACTTATTACTTTTGATTCATGTGATTTATTCACTTGGCTTAATCCGTAGAAATCCCTAAATTATATTAATACCTCTCTCGAGGCTACTAACAACTGACTCTAGGTTGATTAGTTGAAATCTCTTTCTAATTAAAACCCCTATTGTCGCATTAACTCGATCTATGGATTCCCTTATTAGGTTTGACCCTAATCCGGCAGATTTTCGTCGCCCTATCTCTAGGGTTGCAATCAAATCCGCTTAATTGTGTTGATCTACTCTTAGACAAGGACTTTTGCTCCACTGAATAAGCACATTCGACTTGAATCAATAACCTGAATTATCAAAACAAGAATAAGAACTCACAATTAAGAATAAGCACAAGTATTTATCTCATAAATCAAATAATAATAAGATCTGTCTTAGGTTTCATCCCCTTAGGTATCTAAGGGATTTAGTTCATACTAAAAGAGAAAAAAATCATAAAAGAGGAAAAACAACAAAACATAAGAAAACCCAAAAACTTCTAAAGAACTTGATGGGAGATCCTCAGTCTTAATGGAGATCCTTCTCCTAAGCTGTTCTCGGCGGCTGTCTTGGAGTATTTTCTCCTTCTACTCAGCGTCTATTCGACGTCCTGTCGAGCCCTTTTCCTAGGTTTCCCCCTAGGGTGTTTATATAGGCTTTGAGATGCCTTACTTGGCCCAAAAGTATCCTAATCCGAATGAAACTTATCTTGGCCACGGCAGGGACACGCCCGTGTGACACACCCGTGGTCGACTCTCTTGGCCGTGGTCGATCCTGCTCGCCACACACGGCCGTGTGATCTGGCCGTGTACGTTGATCCTGGCCGTGTCTCAGTTGTTGCTTGAAACACACGGCCCTGGTGATAGCCCAGGCCGTGTGAGTCTCTAATGTAGGCCCATTTTGTCCCTTTTTGGCCCGTTTCTCGTTCCTTTCGACTTCCTAAGCTCTCCTGAGTATAAAACATGAAATTAAGAGATTAGGAGCATCGAATTCATCAAATCTAATGAATATTCATCCAAAATTAAGCCAAGCACGGGGTTAAAATATATGTAAATTATGGTTTATCACACACACTTCATGCACCCTTCAGGTGTGCATGACAACTCATCGAATACCCTGATGGTATTTTCAAGCCAGAATTCTGCCCTCTCCGGATCATCATCTTTACTAGCTCAGAATTCCCCAACTCCTTGTTTCCGGATCTTATCGACCGGAGGCCTTTCTCTTCTTACCACCTCTACCACTTGGGGAGCTACAGGAGTGGGCTGAGAAATAGGTGGGGGTGGAGGGGGTTGAGCATTAGGATTTGCTCGTATATACTCAGTGTACCAGTTGCTCATCATATGGAGAAAGGCTTCTCGAGCCTCTTCTCCCTGACCCAAAGTCTCGGGTCTACTTTCTACAGGCATAGACCCTTGCGCGGGAGCCGGCGCATTACTTGCAGCATCATCGGCCGTAGCTCGATCGGGATCCACTCACTATATAAAAAAAACACAATTTAGATCGTCAGGAGTCGTCACATTATCATTATGTAAATACTCATACGTATGGCATGTATAGCTAGACTCATACTTATGCTACGTTAGTCCGAGAATCGACTAAACCGTAGCTTTGATACCACTAAATGCAACACCCCCTACCCGTATTCGACACCTGAACCAGGTACGAGGCATTACTGTACTTAACTTGCTCAAACATACAACATCGATCCATAAAATTTCATTTCAAATTAAAACTTTTCATCCGAGACCTTAATGTCCTTATTATTGGTCTGTAGGACCCCAAACTTGAACCCGGAATGATTCGGGACCAAACCAGAAACTTTTGAACACTTAGAAAATTTTGACACAAAACAGGGCCACACGCCCGTGTGGGCAAGCCGTGTAAATCACATACGCCCATGTCCCTAGTTCGTGTGGATTTTATTATTCATTTCGAACCTACAGGGGTTTTCACACGGCCTGACACACGCCCGTTTCCATAGCCCGTGTCCCCCACACGGCTATGACACACCCATGTCATCACCCGTGTGTGAAAACCTTGACATTCTGTTTATGACGTCAGCACCTCAATAAGGTCACACGGACAAGGCACACGCCCGTGTCCTTAGACCGTGTGTCGAATTAAATTCCTAATTTCAGGTGCAAACTTCACACGGCCTGGGCACATGCCCGCGTCTTAGGTCGTCTCTCCAACACGGTTGAGACACACGGCCGTGTCTCAGCCCGCGTGTTTGCTACTGAGAATTCTAACTTGCAAACCTAGCATGCATGGGGACACACGGCCTATCAACACGCCCATGGGGTTGACCGTGCGTCACACACGACCTAGACACACGCCCATATGTCTACCCGCGTGGACAATTGTAAGGCTATCTACCAAGCCAATTGCCACCCTACAAGGCAACCACACTTATACCATTTCAATTCAACATACATCATGGCCATAAGGAATTTCTAAGAACCCAAGATCAAGACATCCTCACAAGCATGCACTTCATGAATTTCATCATAATTGAATATATAAACTTGTCAAGTATTGGCCAATTTCCAATGGCCATTTACAAAATGAATTAGGTAGCATTAATAGCCACACATTGGCTAACAAATATGGCATAACACAAGATAACCAAGTTCCTATACATGCCATACTCAAAATTAATCAAACTATGCTATACCAAAAGAAGTTGATAGTGTGATTCTGAACTCTGACGTCCTACGATCCCCGAGTTAGCTTGGCGATACTACAAGGAAAAGGGAAATGAGAGAGGTAAGCATGAAGCTTAGTAAGTTTGCATGAAATAAATAGCAACAATGAGGCTCATAATGTCATCCGTCCATTGCATTGAACAAAAACACAAAGTCTCAAGCACATTGCCATAACTTACTCATGCTTACTCTTACCAAATACATGTCATGTCACATATCGTAAACATTTCTCGTGAATTTCTGACATGTACATGTATCTCTTTATCACTTAGCTTTAGCACTAAATTCATCTCTATTATAAGCTTGACTATTTACCCCACCAAATCACTTGGGATACTCGAAGATACATAATCATCATCATTCGCATAAATACGACGCCAATGCCACATCCCAGATGTGGTCTTAAAGGGGTCACCTCTAGATGTCGATCTCATATCCCAGATATGGTCTTATACGGGATCTCATATTGATTGTCGATGCCAAATCCCAGATATGGTCTTATACGATCTTCTTATTCGATACTGATGCCATATCCCAGATATGGTCTTATACGGGATCTCAATTCGGTGCTGAGGCCATGTCCCAAACATGGTCTTATACGGGACTTTACCAATCTCAATGATGATATCCTTTCACTTCTTATAGTCCAATCGGGACTTCAACATCATAAATTTTTCATCATTTTCTCATTCAACCTCATTACTCAATTTCATGGAAATATTATACATCTTTACTAATGTCAAGCATTTTAAAACCTAATAATATAATGTTGAATTTATTACACACAAACTTACCTCGATTTCAAAATAGGCCAAATTACCGATCTAGTCCGACACCTTGCCTTTTCCTCGATCAAGGTTAATCCCTCGTTCTTCTTGATTTTTAAGGAGAAAAGCTTGGCTGAAATTTTTGAGCTCTCAACCCCTATTTTGCTGCTAATTTTTGGTGGAGAAGATGGAGAGAAAAGATGATATTTTTCTTTTCTTTATTTTATTAATACAAATCAATTTAATCCACCTAATTTCAACAATTTTGACCAATTTTGACATTGTTTGTCCCCTATGGCCGGCCACCCTATTTCTAAGGGTTTAATTGTACTTTAAGGGCCTCCAATTAATATTCTATGACTTTCAGACACCTTTAACTTGTAAAATGGAACTTTTGCACTTTATGCGATTTAGTCCTTTTTCGCAATTAAACATGAAATCGCTAAAATTAAAGCACCAAAATTTTCATGCACCTATATAATCATGCTTTAACTCATAAAATAATATTAAAATAATTTTCTCTGACCTCGGATTAGTGGTTTCGAAACCACTATTCTGACTAGCCCCTAAATTGGGCTATTACAATTCTCCCCCTTAAAGATTTTTTGTCCCCGAAAATCTTACCGGTAAAAAGGTTGGGATATTGGTTTCTCATAGCCTCCTCGGGCTCCCATGTAGCCTCTTCTACCTCGTGCCTTTCCCATAGGACTTTCACGAGATGTATACTTTTGTTTCTCAATTGTTTAACTTCTCGTGCCAAAATCTTAACCGACTCTTCGCCATAGGTCATGTCCGGTCGTATTTCTACCTCAGATGGTACAATCACATGCGAAAGGTCTGAATGGTATCGGCAAAACATAGACACATGGAAGAGATCATGAATCTTTTCTAACTCAGGTGGCAAAGCCAAACGATAAGCTACCGGCCCTATCCTCTCGGTAATCTCATATGGTCCAATAAAGCGCGGACTCAATTTGGCTTTTTGGCCAAATCTGAGGACCTTCTTCCATGGTGATACTTTCAGAAACACTTTATCACCGACTTGAAACTCAATCTCTTTCCGTTTCAAGTCTGCATAGGACTTTTGTCTATCTGAGGCAGCTTTTAGACATTCATGTATCACTTTTACCTTCTCTTCGGTTTCTCTGACCAAATCGATCTCGTGAATCTGATTTTCCTTGAGTTTGGTCCAATACAAAGGCGTTCGGCACTTCTTCCCATACAACGCCTCATAAGGTGCCATTTTCAAGCTTGACTGAAAGCTGTTATTGTAGGCAAATTCCACCAACGGTAAGTATTTCTCCCAATTAACTTGGGATTCCAAAACGCAACATCGAAGCATGTCTTCAAGTATCTGTATTACTCTCTCCGACTGCCCGTCGGTTTGCGGATGGAAAGCTATACTAAAACTCAATTTTGTGCCTAAGGCCTCTTGCAACCTTTTCATAAACTGTGACGTAAATCTCGGATCTCTATCCAAAATAATCGACAATGGTACTCTTTGAAGTCTTACTATCTCTGACACATACAAATCCGCCAACTTATCAAGCCAATAATCAATGCGTACCGGTATAAAATGGGCTGACTTCGTAAGTCTATCAATCACGACCCATACGGCATCCTTCTTTTTCGGTGTCAACGGCAAACCCGTCACGAAGTCCATAGTAATACGGTCTCATTTCCACTCGGGAACCATAATAGGCTGAAGTAGACCCGAAGGTACTTGGTGTTCAGCCTTCACTTGTTGACAAATTAGGTATCTCAATACAAACTCAGAAATGTCTTTCTTCATACTCCGCCACCAATACCATTTCTTCAAGTCATTATACATCTTCGTGCTGCCTGGATGTACAGACAAACATCCGCTATGTGCTTCGTGAAAATTTTTTCGAATAAGCTCATCATCTCTAGGTACACAGACCCTATCTCGAAACATCAAACATCCATCAAGACTTATCCGAAAGTCCGACTCAACATTTGACTCACATTGAACTCTTTTAGCTTGTAAATCATTGCCGCCTTTCTGAGCTTCACAAATCTCTTGGAGAAACATTGACCTAGCCCTCAACTCAGCTAGGATAGAACCATCATCTGACAAAGCTATCCGTGTATTCATGGCTCTAAACGCAAACAAGGATTTCCTGCTCAAGGCATCGGTGACCACGTTCGCCTTTCCTGAATGGTAGTCAATCACTAGCACATAATCCTTTATTAGCTCTAACCATCTTCTCTGCTTTAGATTCAACTCCCTTTGAGTCATCAAGTACTTTAGGCTCTTATGATTGGTGAACACCCGACATTTCTCACCATACAAATGGTGTCTCCAAATCTTTAGTGCAAATACAATTGCGGCTAACTCCAAATCGTGGGTCGGGTAATTCTTCTCGTGTGGCTTTAATTGTTTAGAGGCATATGCTATCACCTTGCCTTCTTGCATAAGTACACATCCTAATCCATTCAAGGATGCATCGCTGTAGACTATGAATTCCTTTCCTGGCTCAGGTTGTACTAAAATAGAAGCCTTAGTCAACAACGCATTTAGTTTCTCAAAACTCTATTGGCACTTTTCTGTCCCTTCAAACCTTACATCTTTTTGTAGCAACCTCGTCATCGGAGTAGCTATCATGGAAAATCCCTTGACAAATCATCTATAATAGCCAGCTAGGCTCAGAAAACTCCTAACCTCGGTTATATTCCTTGGTGGTTTCTAATCCACAATTGCTGAGATCCTACTCGGGTCGACTCTAATTCCATATCCCGAAACAATGTGCCCAAAAAATCCAACTTCCTTAAGCCAAAATTCACTTTTACTAAACTTGGCATATAATTGTTTATCTCTCAAAATTTACAGAACCGTTCTCAAATGCTCAACATGCTCGTTCTCATCCCGAGAATAGATCAATATATCATCAATAAAGACTACAACAAATTTATCCAAATATGGCCGGAAGATACAATTCATCAAATCCATGAAAACTGCAGGGGCATTTGTTAAACCGAGAGGCATGACCAAAAATTCATAGTGACCATATTTTGTCCGAAATGCAATTTTTGGCACATCCGAGTCCTTGACTCTCAACTGATAATATCCAGACCTCAAGTCTATCTTGGAAAACACCGTGGCTCCCTTCAATTGATCTAACAAATCATCGATTCTTGGCAACGGGTACTTGTTCTTCACAGTTACCTTATTGAGCTATCGATAATCTATACATAACCTCATGGAACCATCTTTCTTCTTCACAAATAATACGGGAGCACCCCACGGAGAATAACTCGGTCTTGCGAAGCCTTTATCCGTCAACTATTGTAACTGTGCCTTCAGTTCTTTTAGCTCGGTTGGAGCCATTCTGTATGGAGCAATAGAAATGGGGGCAGTACCAGGAGCTAACTCAATCCCAAATTCAATCTCTCTATCCAGAGGTAACCCTGGCAATTCCTCTGGGAAAACATCTAGATACTCACATACTATGGGCACTGATTCAATTCTTAACTCAGTCTCTCTACCATTCATCACAAAGGCAAGGTAAGCTTCGTACCCCCTTCTTAGATATTTCTGAGTCAACAAGGAAGATATCACTATTGGAAATCTGTCTTGCTCATCTGATTCAACACGAATAAGATCCCCACTTTCACATTTTAACTCAATAAACTTCCTTCCACAATTCACTATCACATCATGAGTAGTTAACCAATCCATCCCAAGGATGACATCGAATTCATTAAACGGCAATAACATGAGATTAGCCGGAAAGTAATGACCTCTAATCATCAAAGGACAATCTTTGCATACTCTATCACTAACACACATTTGCCTAGGGGATTTGACACTCTTATCAGTAATTTGGTGGACTCTACAGGCATGTTCATGCCAGAGACTAATTTCATGCAAATATACGAGTGGGTAGATCCCGGATCAATCAAAGCTATAACATGAGTATCATAGAGAGAAAATGTACCCGTGATTACGTCGGGCGAGGACGTCTCTTCTCGAGCACGAATGGCATATGTTCTCGCAAGTGCTCTACCCTCGGCTCTTGAAGTCTGCTCTCTAGATGTATTCTTACTACTCATTTCATTTCCCGGGTTTCTTTGTGGCCTTCCTCTAGCAGTACTTCTAGGTCTTGTACTCTGAGGTTTCTCTTTCTCACCCACCTCGGGGCAATCTCTGATAAAATGGTCTAGGGATCCACACTTGAAGCAAGCTTTCTCGTTTGCTCGACACTCCCCAGGATGACGTTTACCACACTGCGGACATTCTGGTTTACTTGGTCGAGTGTTGCCAACACTAGCAACCGAAGTGGTCTGAGCTTTAAATCCCGAGTACGATTTACCTTTACTTCTATTTGAAAACCCAGCCAAAGTGGCCGATCTAGTAGTGAAATCTCTCGACTTCTTAGATGAGGATTGAAATGATTTACCTAACTGTCTCTTCCTCGACTCACGAGACTCGATTTCAGCTCTTCTTTTCTCTTTGACCAGTTCTTCGGCCTTACAGGCTCTATCTACTAACACAACAAAATTCTTTTAGTTCCAGGACGCCAACCAATAAACGAACATCATCATTTAACCCGTCCTCGAACCTTTTGCACATAAAGGCTACTATCAATACGTACTCCCGAGCGTATTTCCTAAGTCTCACGAACTCACGCTCATATTCGGTCACCGTCATTCGACCTTGCTTTAACTCCAAAAATTTTCTTTCTTTTCTGGTCAACGAACCTTTGACTAATATACTTCTTCCGGAACTCTTCTTGGAAGAATTCCCAATTAACTTTCTCCCTTGATACAACCGACACAAGGGTGTTCCACCACTGATAGGCCAAATCTCTCAAGAGAGATACAACACTGATGGATCTCGAAACTAACTATTATTTCGACAAAGGCAAGCACACCTATCGAACAGTAGTATAGCTGTGGTGAGTCCAGAATATCGTATCCTCAAGGACCAAGAGTACTAGTATTAACTATCTTTATATTATCTAGCCTAATAATTAAGGGGATTTATTTTTAATCTAAAATCTATTAAATATTTTAACTAACTATGAAAGCGACAGAAAGTAAATTGGGGAAAATACTTTTGGACAACTTATATGAGATAGACAATACCTAAGGAAGAATCCACCTAGACTTCACTTATTACTTTTGATTCATGCGATTTATTCACTTGGCTTAATCCATAGAAATCCCTAAATTATATTAATACCTCTCCCGAGGCTACTAACAACTGACTCTAGGTTGATTAATTGAAATCTCTTTCTAATTAAAACCCCTATTGTCGCATTAATAAATATGACATAACACAAGATAACCAAGTTCCTATACATGCCATACTCAAAATTAATCAAACTATGCTATACCAAAAGAAGTTGATAGTGTGATTCCGAACTCTGACGTCCTACGATCCCCGAGTTAGCTTGGCGATACTACAAGGAAAAGGGAAATGAGAGAGGTAAGCATGAAGCCTAGTAAGTTTGCATGAAATAAATAGCAACAATGAGGCTCATAATGTCATCCATCCATTGCATTGAACAAAAACACAAAGTCTCTAGCACATTGCCATAACTTACTCATGCTTACTCTTACCGAATACATGTCATGTCACATATCGTAAACATTTATCGTGAATTTCTCACATGTACCTGTATCTCTTTATCACATAGCTTTAGCACTAAATTCATCTCTATTATAAGCTTGATTATTTACCCCATCAAATCACTTGGGATACTCAAAGATACATAATCATCATCATTCGCATAAATACGACGCCAATGCCACATCCCAGATGTGGTCTTACATGGGGTCACCTCCAGATGCCGATGCCATATCCCAGATATGGTCTTATACGGGATCTCATCTTGATTGTCGAGGCCATATCCTAGATATAGTCTTATATGATCTTCATATTCGATGCCGATGCCATATACCAGATATGGTCTTATACGGGATCTCAATTCAGTGCCGAGGCCATGTCCCAGACATAGTCTTATACGGGACCTTACCAATCTCAATGATGATATCCTTTCACTTCTTATAGTCCAATCGGGACTTCAACATCATAAATTTTTCATCATTTTCTCATTCAACCTCATTATTCAATTTCATGGAAATATTATACATCTTTACTAATGTCAAGCATTTTAAAACCTAATAATATAATGTTGAATTTATTACACACAAACTTACCTCGATTTCAAAATAGGCCAAATTACCGATCTAGTCCGATACCTTGCCTTTTCCTCGGTCAAGGTTAATGCCTCGTTCTTCTTGATTTGCAAGGAGAAAAGCTTGGCTGAAATTTTTGAGCTTTCAACCACTATTTTGCTGCTAATTTTCGGTGGAGAAGATGGAGAGAAAAGATGATATTTTTCTTTTCTTTATTTTATTAATACAAATCAATTTAATCCACCTAATTCCAACAACTTTGACCAATTTTTACATTGTTTGTCCCTATGTCCGGCCACCCTATTTCTAAGGGTTTAATTGTACTTTAAGGGCCTCCAATTAATATTCTGTGGCTTTTAGACACCTTTAATTTTTAAAATGGAACTTTCGCACTTTATGCGATTTAGTCCTTTTTCGCAATTAAACATGAAATCGCTAAAATTAAAGCACCAAAATTTTCATGCACCTATATAATCATGCTTTAACTCATAAAATAATATAAAAATAATTTTCTCCGACCTTGGATTAGTGGTTCCAAAACCACTGTTACGACTAGCCCCTAAATCGGGTTGTTACAAGGAATGTATGTTTAAAGAGGTAAATGTGTTTGTGGTTACAAGCTGAGAATAAATATATGATTATGTTTGAGATTTTTGAAGTTGAATTGCACCTCCCATATATTTATTTGAATGTGTGTAGGTACCTATGCAATAAAGGAGTGAAATTGAGCAAGAAATGGATAAATTTGGGCTCACACGGCCTGAGACACGGGCGTGTGACTCAGCCATGTGAGGTACACTACCTTGCGACACGGCCGTGTGTCACCTGATGGCCTTTTGTATGCAAGTTAGTGAGTTACACAGCCTAGCACACGGCTCGGCACACAGGCATGTGGGGCAACTTAGAGAGTTACACGGCCTGGCACACGGGCATGTGACACGGCCGTGTAACCCTACTCAGAGAGTTATATGGGTGAGGACACGAGCTGGGACACAGCCGTGTGTCCCTAGTTCGAAAGTTACACGGCCTGAGACACAGGCATGTCTCTCAGCCGTGTGAGGCACATGGCCTGGCCCCACGATTGTGTGTCCCCTTGTTTTCAAATTTTGCTACGTTTTTCCTAAATTTTCTATATTGATTCAAATTGGTCCCGAATTGCCTCTAATTTATTTTTAGGGCCTCGAGGGCTCGTCTTAAAGACAGTATGCATGTGTATGAATGGTTTATGATGTTTTTAAATTATTGAATTATATTATGTTTAAAGGTTTCCTATTGAATAAATATGTTTATTGCTAAAGATATGACAATCCATTTGGGTAGTTATGTCCTTGTGAAGACACATGAGACCTCCTATAAATAGGAGAGAAATTTCATTTGTATGACACACCAAAAAATGTAGAAATAAAGTTTATTTCTGTTCTCTCACCATCTTTTATATTTCTAGAATGTTCTATAAAGAATTACTATAGAATTTTTTTCTAGTAATTGATACCCTTGCTATGCTCCGCTCAGTGCTTAGTAATGTAACACCTCACGCCTGACCCGTCCACTAAATCCTGGTATAGAGCGTCACAATGGAATCAAATTAACTTAACTTAAATTCTATCAGCTAACTGTTATAAAATGAACTATATTAAAAATTAATAATATTTCTTATAGAAATAGCCTCGAGTCTATCTAAAGTCTTAGTCTATCAAGGGTTCTAAATTATTAAAGATTTTTGGTTTAACGATTAACTCTTAAAAATTTCTGAAGGATATCTTGTCCTAAAAATCCAGATTATAGCTATGTTATCTGGCTTCACCGTGATTGATTCTTAGGCGAATCCTCCAATAGTACCACCTTCCTATGTGCATGACCTTGAATCTACAAAAATCACCAATCTTCGCCTCATCTGGTTTGGTCCCTCCTTGAAGTCCTCGATCATCCTCGCAAGTTCTGCGAACATCATTCAACTCTTGAAAGTTCGAATGAACATAGTGAGTTCCTTCACTGTACCTTCACTGTACCATATCTAAACCCTATTGCATGAGGGTAATAATCATGAAGAAAAATAAATTAAATACAAATACTCCCTACTTGCTCAAGGCAAGATTGTGTGTCAGGGTAGCGGTCTCCACCCGAGCCTTCGAGCTACTCGGTTGGCCATGAGACCTTTATTTGGTCAAACTCTCCTCTGGTCCATAATTTAGACACCTCACCACATTCGCAAGTCCTATCCTAACTTCTCATATTTCCTTTATGCATCTCCGTAGTAGTTTCTTTGTCCTTTCACCCAAGGATTCTTAGAATATACCTTCCTTGGCAGACTTGATCATACCAGTGCCTGACAGATTCTTTCCATCCATACCTTAGTCTCAGAGGACTTGTTAATCTTTCCCTATCGTGCTATCCCATACCATACCTCTCTACTCTAGCAATCCCATTCTCATTCCACCTTATTGTTCACAGCGATCACACGAGCTCGCCATCTCATTTACATCATTTCCTTTCTACCAACTATCTTTATGGTGGTATACCCGCGATAGACTTTCCTCATTGAAGAATAGTCTTGATAGACCTTCTGTCTCTTGGACAAAATCCTTATCCTGGGAGGGTGCTTCTCGATCCTCCTATGAAGTTTAGCTTTGTAGAGCTTTTCTTGATAGCTCTTGACTATGGATCCTTTCTTGCGATCATCGAACAATTTCCTTTCTGCATTTCCAAGACCAACCCAACTCTTGCACGACTAATCTTCTCTAATTCTTGATGGGTCTTCGCACATGCCTTATTGGCTTTCATCTCTATCACCATTTTGGGCGGATTCCTCAGGATCCGCATACCATACTTGCAGTTTCATTTGTCTTTTCCTCCATCTGTGTAGGGTTCTCATACTTGGCGCACAAGCCAGATCCACTTACCATTTTTTTATTTTCTTCTAACCCTGCTTCCACCTATGTGGTTTCTCATACCTGCTGCACTAGCAATTTCCCTTCTCTTGAGGTCTTGGCAGCATTTCATCATTTGTTTCCTAACAGACTCTATGGGATGTCATAGCTGAGCTATGGTCTTATACCCTTCTTGCATCTTTCTCACTTCCCAATAGACTTGCCCATTTTTACTGTCCCGGTAGACTTACTTGTGTTTACTATCCCGATTTCGTGTTTACTATCCCGACGGACTTCATCTCTGTGGATGCCATTGAGTCTTTCATCTATGGTCTTACACCTATTCGTCATCCTCACATACTATCTCACAATGCCATGGAGTCTTTCATCCATGGTCTTACTCATCATACGTGGCTGCCATAACATCTTTCATCTATGGTCTTACACCGTATACCTTATACATTGTCACCATGGCATCTTTCATCCATGGCCTTTTGCTCTATACCTTTTACTTTGTACTATGCAACCATGGCATCTTTCACCCATGGTCTTACCCTGTGCTACATACCAGACTGCCATAGCCTTTTTCATCTATGGTCTTACGACATATACCTTATACCAGTTGCTATGACGTCTTTCTTCCATGGTCTTATGCTCTATACCATCGTCACGGCGTCGCCCTGAAGGACCAATCGATACTGCCATCATGGTAAATATCATTCCATGGTTTCATTTCTCGAATATTCCTCCCATTACCTTATTTACACCACCTAACCTTGAGGCTTGATCACAATGTTCCCTCCACAAGGTCCGAAGCTTCGCATGAGGCGGTAACTAATGGGTTTTCGCTCCATACTCTTTCTATCTTTATCTAAACCCTTGAGGTTTCCCACAGTCATGCAATGTATGCTCATATCATCATGCTTCATGCTTTTGCAACATGACATGCTTAACAATGCAAACCATAGCAACAAATTTAGATTTTGGAACTCACCTGAATCTTTATCGTTTCCCAAAGCTTATTCCTTTTCTCGAGCATCGTAGCTTCCATTCTCTAGGCAGTATCTTGCAACAAAAAACTATTGGTTATACTTTATATTCTTAACTTAACCCATTTTTCTAAAATAAGTAGAACCTTTAATATGGTTATGAAATTCATAACTTCATCCTACGTATACAGAAGGGTTGAGAACCTTACTCGTTTGTTGGGTTCTCTACTTTTCCAACTCTATCCTCATGAAGTTTACTCCATACAGAACCTTCCAATGACTACTCTTTTTTTTAGCTACCGAAGAAGATGAAGAACAGGAGAAATTAGAGCAAGGTCGAGAAGAAAATCATCCCTAGAAGCCATCTCCCGGCTATTTATAGCCCTTCTCGTGCTATCATCAACCTTGTGAAAACTGTCCATCACTAATTATGATGTCTCCCACTAAGGAACCTGTTGGTTCCATTCTAACCGGATCAGAATTGGATCTCAATCATGTCCAATTTGGTTTTTAGCTTTCCCATTTCCTTTAATAGAGCCTGCCATCCCATTTGCATCATTTCTTTTCTACCGAATATCTTTATGGCGGTATACCTGCGATAGACTTTCCTCAAGGAAGAATAGTCTTGATAGACATTCTGTCTCCTGGACAAAATCCTTTACTTGGGAGGGTGCTTCGCGATCCTCCCATGAAGTTCTACATCTTAGAGCCCTTCTCGATAGCTCTTGATTGCGGATCCTTTCTTGCGATCTTCGAACAATTTCCCTTTCTACATTTCTATGACCAAGCAAGCTCTCGCACGACCTATCTTTTCTAATTATTTATGGGTCTTCCCCCATACCTTATCTCTATCACCATTTTTTGCGGATTCCCAGAATCTGCATACCATACTTACACTTTCCTTTGTCTCTTCCTCCATATGTGTGGGGTTCTCATACTTGGCACACAAGCCAGATCCACTTACCATTTTTTGTATTTTCTTCTAACCCTGATTCCACCTATATGGTTTTTCATACCTGTCGCATTGGCAGTTTCCCTTCTCTTGAGGTCTTGGCGGGCTTTCCACATTTGTTTCCTAACAGACTCTATGGGATGTCGTAGCCGAGCTATGGCCTTATACCTTTCTTACATATTTCTCACGTCTCGATCGACTTACCCGTGTTTACTGTCCCGGTGGACTTACCTGTGTTTACTATTCTGATTCCGTGTTTACTATCTCAGCGAACTTCATCTCTATAGATGCCATGGAGTCTTTCATCCATGGTCTTACACCTATTCATCATCCTCACATAATATCTCACGATGCCATGGAGTCTTTCATCCATGGTCTTACTCATAATACGTGGCTACCATAACATCTTTCATCTATGGTCTTGCACCGTATACCTTATACATTGCTACTATGGCGTCTTTCATCCACGGTCTTATGCTCTATACCTTTTACTTAGTACCAAGCAACCATGGCATCTTTCACCCATGGTCTTACGCTACGTGCTACATACTGGACTTCCATAGCCTCTTTCATTTATGACCTTACGACATATACCTTATACCAGTTGTATGACATCTTTCATCCATGGTCTTATGCTCTATACTGTCAACACGGTGTCGTTCTGAAGGACTAGTCGATATCGCCGTCATGGTAAATACCATACCATGGTTTCATTTCTCGAATCCTCCTCCCATTACCTCCTTTACACCACCTAACCTTGAGGCTTGAACATTGCAGTGTTCCCTCCGCAAGGTCCGAAGCTTCGCCTGAGGCGGTAACTAATGGGTTCTCTCTCCATGCACTTCCAATCTTCATCTAAACCCTTAAAGCTTCCTACAGTCATACAATGTATGCTCATATCATCATGCTTCATGCATTTGCAACATGACATGCTTAACAACGTAGACCATAGTAACAGGTTTGGAGTATGGAACTCACCTGAATCCTTATTGTTTCCCATAGTTTATTCCTTTTCTTGAGCATCACAGCTTCCATTCTCTAGGCAGTATCTTGCAACCAAAATCTATTGGTTATACTTTATATTATTAACTTAACCCATTTTTCAGAAACAAGCTTCCATTCTCTAGGCAGTATCTTGCAACCAAAATCTATTGGTTATACTTTATATTTTTAACTTAACCCATTTTTCAGAAACAAGTAGAACCCTTAATATGGTTCTGAAATTCATAACTTCATCCTACGTATACAGAAAAGTTAAAAACCTTACTCGCTTGTTGGTTTCTCTACTTTTCCAACTCTATCCTTATGAAGTTTGCTCCATATAGAACCTTCCAATGACTACTCATTTTATTAGCTACCAAAGAAGATGAATAACAGGAGAAATTGAAGCAAGGTCGAGAAGAAAATCATCCCTAGAAGCCATCTCCTGGCTATTTATAGTCCTTCCCGCGCTATCACCAACCTTGTGGGAACCGTCCATCACTATTATAAAATCATCCCTAGAAGCCATCTCCGCTCAGTGTTCAGTGATGTAACACCCCACGCCCGACCCGTCCACCAAATCCGAGTATGGAGAGTCACAATGGAATCAAATTAACTTAACCTAAATTCTATCGACTAACTGCTATAAAATGATAAAAATTAATAATATTTCTTATAGCAATAGCCTCGAATCATCCCTAGAAGATGAAGAACAAGAGAAATTGGAGCAAGGTCGAGAAGAAAACCATCCCTAGAAGCCATCTCCCGGCTATTTATAGCCTTTCACGCACTATCACCAACCTTGTGAGAACCATCCGTCACTAATTATGATGTCTCCCACAAAGCAACCGGTTGGTTCCATCCTAACCGAACCAGAATTGGATCTCAATCATGTCCAATTCGGTTTCTAGCTTTTTCGTTTTCTTTAATATAGCATGCCAACTTGCTAGCTCTTTCAATTTAGTCCCTTAATTATTCTAAAATTTCGTTTTATTAGAAATTCGGGTGTTACAAATGAACTGTTTCCATCAGTGCAAAATGTAGAAAGTAATTGGGTTTCATTTTATCCTCGAGGTTTATTTGCTAGTAACTCTTTTGCACACCACAATATAGGTAGGGGCGAATAGAACCTTAAAGAAAGTGTTATTTATACACGCATTGAACCTTTGTTAATTTCTCATAAATTTGTTTTTATCCCTATGCACCAGCATATATGAACTTAGAACATATTTTAATTTTCAATTTTTTTATTCTAGAATATATCACAAACAAATAATCAATCTAATCAAAATGTAGGCGAAAAACCTTACTAGTTTTTAATGTAGAAAAGGATTTAGGGATTTGAAAAAAACAAAACTTATGTCCAAACAACGGTACGTATCTACATAACTTTAGTTTTAGTATTTAAAGTTCTTTTTTTTAATTTAAAAATTTATATTTGATGGTGAAAATTTTATATATTATTAATAAATTAAATGATATTATTTTATAAAAATAAATAATAATAAAAATTTTCATTTTAAATCATATAACATTATATAATTCACTGATATTTCATAAATTTTGGGGAAGGTTGAACCATATATGAAAAATTAGTGAGATTAATCTTTTCTTTTCCGATAGCCATTCAATTGAGAAGTTAATTAAATAATCTATTAAAGGTTTTTTTCAATGAATGTGTTAAATTCCAATTCATATCCAATTTATTTAGGTGGGCGAATTCTATGCACCGTTAGGCTGATGTTGGGTAAAGTCGACTTTATAAATGGAAAACGTATTATCCGATTAAATTAATCCTTTCATTATTAAACGATTTAATTTAGCTTTTATACTATTAAAAAATGCATAATAATTTATTTGATTTTTAATTTTATTGAAAAAATCATTTTAGTTCTCAATTTAATTTTTTGTTGTTTTTAGCTCTTAAATTTTTTTTTTTTCTAAATCACCCCAAAATGAATGGAAATGTTAATATTTTTTAACTCTACTGACGTGGCATACATATGGATTGTCACGTGGATGACACATCAACATTTAATTAGTTTTTAAAAATTATAAAAATAAAAAATTTATTTTTAAAAATTAAAAAGTACAAAAAATATTTTTAAGTTTTAGAAAATTAATTAAATGTTGACATGTTATTCATATGACAATTCATGTGCGTGCCATGTTAGCAAAGTTAACAAATGTTAACTTTTCCATCCATTTTTGGGTGATTTGATAAAAAATACAAGTTCAAAGACAAAAGGAGGTGAAAATTTAAATGAATGGCTAAAATGACTTTTTTTTTGGTAAAGTTGGAGGGCCAAAAAAGTCATTATGCTTAAAAAGAATCAATTAAGGCCAACTGTTTAAAAAAATATCATTTACCGCTTAACAGAGTTAATACTTTTAAAGTTTTTATAGTTCTATAAATGAAAATTTTTTGTTTAGAATCAAACTGCAATTGAGAAATAAATAAATTTCAAGACTTTTTGTATGATAAATGTTTACCTTGTTATAATTTAAACTTATTTGATTTTTTTAATAATATAGGGACTAATTTGATCTATTTAATAATAGAGAGATTAATTTGATCTATTCCCTATAATTCAAGGATCTCGTAACTACTTTAACCTTTTATAAATTAAACTTGTCCTGGTATTTATACTAAAACAAATATTTTCCTAAGCTTTGCAATTTCATGGAAATTTTGGCTATCATATTTTTTCCTATTTCTATATTTCTTGAGAAATAAGAGTTGATCTTTAACGAGTTTTCGTTAAACTTGAGTTATTCGTCCAAACTTGAAGGTTCGTTCAAAATTTGAGAAGGTCAAAAAATGAGCTTGGGTAAAAAAATTAAGCTCGTTTAAACATGGACCGGGCTCGAGTTTGAACATTTGAGGCTCGAGTCTGGCCCGACCAGGCTCGATTTTAAGTTTATAATATTTTATATTATGTTATTTTTATATATTATTTAATTTATAACACATAATAAATCTATACTAATATATAATACTACTTTAATGTAAACATTAAAAAATTCAATAATATATATATATATATAAACTTATTGAATAAAATTAAAATAATAAAAATATTATTTTTTAATGAAAATTTTTGCTAGAAGCAGGGTTCACACGCCCGTGTGGTCCAAGGGACACGCCCGTGTGACCCCGGGGACATGCTCGTGCTTCAGACCATTTTCAAATTAGGGTGCTTTCTGACTTATGCCACACGACCGTGCCACACGCCCGTTTGCTAGGCCGTGTAGCACACACAGCTAAGACACACGCCCATGTCTCTACCCGTGTGCTCAATTCTGGACATTCTGTTTCTCAAAATTAAGGTGCAGGGGACACACGGCCGGAACACATGCCCGTAGGGCAGACCGTGTGTCACACACGGCCTAGAAACACGTCCGTGTGTCTACCCGTGTGGACAAAATAAAGGCTATTTACCAAGCCATTTGCCACCCTTGTTCACACATACACTTACACCAATTCAAGGCACAAAACAATACATACTTAGGCAACCAAAACATCCACATTCATGGTTAAAACATATCAACTTTATATCTTTGTCTAACATATTCACTACATTTATTAAGCCCTAAATCAAACATACAAATTTCACATTCATTAGGCTTCATTCAACTACTTTCTAGTTACCAAATTATACTCAAATTCCTCATCTCATCAATAGGTCACATTTCCAAAAATTACACAATCATGCCAGAAATCACATTTCCAAACATTTCACATTCACCAAGCATACCATGATCATATCACTATAGACATTGACACATATATGAATATACTTAGGCTTACAACCATGTTAGCCAATATAAGCCAACTTACATGGCCAAATAGCAAAACAAGCCTTTGACGATTACAAGCCATTACATTGGCTAAAATCATATAATGCATATAACAAAATGGCCAAGTCCCTATACATGCCATAAACTCAAAATACTTGAATTCATCAATACCCAAAATGATAGCTTGATAGTGTGATAGGATCTCCGGCGATCTCCAACTCGAGCTAGCTTGACGGCACTATAAAACATGGGAAAGGAAGGTTGGTAAGCTACATAGCTTAGTAAGTCCGTATGAACATAATAAGCAACTCTTACCCATCATTTACCAAGTCCGACAATATAAACACAAGATAATGCAAATTGCTATAAAACTCACAGTTATAGTTTATTCAGTCACATTGTTTGCTCTATCAATTTACAAGCATATTTTAACATGTATAGACATTAGCCTAATAACCGTAATATCTCCATTATAATCAATTACCACAATCAACCAATCATTTCAAACCTCATAATAAACATGCGTATTAATTATGAGTATTCACTTTTCAAGCATATATTTTAACATCTTTCAATTGTTTAAAGCTCATATCTTTTCATACTTCCATAATCATTTTAATAGGCAATTATGCCAATCTTTCTTTTTTCTCATATCTGATAAATCACAATTTGTGTGAATGAAACATGCTATATCATTACTCAATTTGGCCCAAAAGCCAATTACACAATCACCAACTGAATTTACCATGTATTTCATACATCACAAGCATGGACCAATAATTACAAGGCTTTCACAATAACATTCTCGTGGAAACCATGAACTCACAATATCATGAAGTCAATGTTTACAAACTTTATGTACATACCTGTACTAATTCGTAATACTTACATGCTCTTTCTCTTCTTTGACTTACCCGTGGAATTTCCTGTTGAACCACTTGGAATACTATCGGATACTCAGGAATCTCGTACACACAGTACCATACCAATGCCATATCCCAGATATGGCCTTACATGTAATCTCATATCGATACCAATAGCCCAGCTATGGACTTACACGAAATCTCATATCGATGCAATATCTCAGATATGGTCTTACACGTAATCTCAGTAACCCTAATGCCATGACGTTTGTATCCTATCTATTCCTAAGGTTCAACCGGGACTTTCGCTGTATCGAATCTCTGCCGGTCATTTCCGTAGTATCGTATTCAATAGCATTCACATTTCATTTCAATAATATAGCATTTACCACAATTATATCAATTAAGCATTTATACATATATAATTTAATGCTTATTAAACATACGAACTTACCTCGGCATAAAAATGGCGAAAAGGACCTAACCGTCAAATACTTATTTTTCACCCGTTCTAATTCTGAACCTCGTTTTTCTTGATATATAATATCACATTTAACTTATTTAATAATTATACTATTCAAATCAGCCCAAAATCACATTATTGAAAATTATATTTTTGCCCCTAAAGTTTGGCATTTTTACATTTTAGTCCCTAGCCTCGTAAAATGAAATGTACTCAATTTCTTCAATACCTATGACTAGCTGAACCTTATACATGCTTATAGCAGCCCACATTTTTCTTTTATTTACATTTTAACACCCATTTTACAACTTTTTACAAATAGGTCCTTTTAGGCATTTTCATCGAAAATCACTTAGCAAAAGTTGTTTATCATACACCAAACATGCATTTTATACCATTAGACATCAAAATAAACAAATATCCATAATGGGTAAAATTTTATACCTTGATTATTTCTTAAATTAGTGGTAGAAATAGATAGATCATGTTACAAGGATTTCAAAAACATAAAAATCATTAAAAACGGGGCTAGAACGGACTTACAATTGAGCTTGGAAGCTTGAAAAACCCTAGCTATGGTTTCTTCTTGGTACATTTGGCCATGGGGTAGAAGATGAGCAAAAATTGGCTTTTAATTTGGCTTTTTAATTCATTTAATTACCAAATTACTAAAATGCCCTTAATGAAAAACTTTAGAAACATACCTAACCATGTCCATTTTTGTCCACCAACTTAAAAAATGGTCTCATTACCAGCTAAGGACCTCTAATTTAAAATTTCATAGCAATTGGACACCTTTAACATATAGAATTCAAATTTTTCACTTTTTGCAATTTAGTCCTTTAAACTAAATTGAGTGCCCAAACGTCAAAATTTTCGAACGAAATTTTCACGAAATTGTTCCATAAAACTGTAGACCATAAAAATATAATAAGAATAAATTTTTCTTCGTCGGATTTTGTGGTCCTGAAACCACTGTTCCGACTAGACCCAAAATCAGGCTGTTACAAGATCGTCGTCTGTTCGGCCGAAAATGCGAAGCACATCCCACAGTTATATAAAGGGATAAAACAACATTTAGTCATTATTAAGTTTTTTTTAACTTGGTCCCCCAATTTTTTTCTCGGTGCAAACCAATACTCAAACTTGAATTCCATTAAACGATTTAGTCCATTTTTGTAACATCATTAAAAAGTATTTACATTATATTTTAAATTTGTGTCACATCATTACCTACAAATTTTAGAAATAAATATTATACTTAATTAATATAACATTACAACATTATAAACTTCTAAATGTTTGCTTTATCCCTTATATAAATTATTATTATACTTATTATTAAAATTTTAAAAATCATTATAAATATTGTAATGTTATATGCAATATTCATTTTCTCATTTATATGTATTATACATTTTTTAGTTCAAAAATGTTTTTGGTGTAATTTCTTAATCGCTTTTGTTTTGGTGGGTGCAATACATTTTGGGAGAGATTTGATGAGATAGGCAAAAAGATGAAGATGTTTCATTTAATCATTAGATGGTAAGAAGACACATATTAGGACCTCCTCGACTGTTTTACATGTGTCTATGGATGTTTGGTGTTAGACATTTTTTAGGCCCTAGGTAAAATAATAAAATGAGGTTTTAAGTTTCTTAAAAGTTGAAGAAAAATTTTTTTAGGCCCCTTAAAATTTAAAAAAAAATTTAGACCCCTTAAAAGTTGGTATTTTTTTTATTTTTAAAAGTTAAAAAAAAATAAAACCCTTTAAAAATTGAAAAAACAATATTTTGGACCATTTCAACCTTGGGCCCTAGGCGGCCGCACCTCCAGACGACCAGGCTGGGCCTGGATTGTTAGTTATGTCTCAAAGATGCTAATGGTAATTACAAACTTAATCCCCACCTATGTTTTCAATTTTATGATATTTTTAGAAGTTTTTTTTATTGTTTTGAATTTATTTTTTCTAAATTAAAAGTACCAAATTGATATTTTAATTAGAGTTTAGGGATCAAATTAGCTACTAAACCCATTTATGAACATGCCATGTCATGAGCTTGTTGTTGTGTTAATGGATAAGAGACCAAAAGCTTATAAGTTAATAACATTAAATACTGTTTTGTAATTTTCATAAATGTGCACTAAAGCTACAAAGACGAACACGTAACCATTACGGGTTGTTTGATGCGCAGGCTTGTTATAAACTTTGTTTTGCATACTAACGTGAGTGATAATAGACTTCTTGCTCATTGCAGACTGCTCTACACTAATTTATTCCGAAGCACACTCATAACCGATTTTAATATTTAATTTATAATTAATTTTATTTTTATGATGTAAAAGTAAATTTTTATATTTACAATAACAAAATATCCTAAAAACACTAAAAATTACTGTTTCAGAAAAATACAATGTAAAAGTTATTATCTTGTGTACTTGAAATTTTTTTTTTTTAGAAATATTTATGAAATTTTATCAAATAATATCTAAAAATCAAAAAATAAAATTTATTTTTGATAAACTAAGTCCATAAATTCAAAACTCAAAATTAATATGAAAAAAACCAAAATCAAATCAAACCGAATTATTTTGAATTCGAGTAAATCGAATTCACTCCTAGTATAGAGAAGGCCGATGCCTGTGCTGTTCTTCTTGTATCGCACTATGGTTAAGTTAATTTAATGCACATTTCAGATAAAAAAGAACAATTATGGCTTGTTTCCCAAAGGGAAAATCTAAATCATCCCCTAATTCCTAAACCCATTTTCAGCCATCCTATCAATCCAATCAAACTATCAAAAGACACTGATACCTGTAGGCCTGGTCCGAGCTGAACTTGGACAATATTATACTCACAACAGTGAATTCAAACCAGGCCAAAAACAGACTTAAACAAAAAAAAAAAAATCCGGCTGCACATGAACAGGTCCTATATAAATAGTGACTTGTTAAGTAAATACTCAGGAATGTGTCATTGAGTGAGCTAAGAATCAATCATAATAGTAGGATTAAAATTGTTTGTAACTTGTAAAAGTTTTTTTTTTTTTTTTTCAAGAAACACACTTCCTTGCGAATGTCAAATATCCAGTATGCCCTCGTGTTTCAGCAGATGGCCGGGCCATAACTGCAGGAGAACTTGCATTGTCCCCCACACTTGCTTCACTCGAAGGCTGCCTCCTCTTGCGTGGAGGGCATGCAGTGGAATTACCATCATCGACTTTCGAGTGATCCATTTTCCATTCACGGACTTCGTACGTGCGGAGCAGTATTTCAAAGGTCCGTATATCTGTGCATATTACAAGCAAAGTTCATGGTGCTTTAAAAGAAAAACTGCTTGAACAAGATATTATAACTCATTTCTAATATGTTACCTGTAAAGTCAGATCTAAGAGTTTCACATGAACGTTGCACTTGTTCGATGCATGGTGAGAAGGAACACAGAGTTCCATCTTGTTTCAACATGTTTCGAGCTGAAGGAATGGCTAACCAAGGTTGCGGTAGGTCCAAAAATACAGAATCAGCCAATCCAGAAAACTGATCGGGAAATCCATCACCCTGAATATCTCGGACTCCCACAGTGACTAAAGTGCTTATTCCAGTCCTCTCGAAGTCCTCTCTGTTTAAGTAGCGAAAAATCGTAAAACATTCCTTCTTTTGCAAACCGACACATAGAAGAATCAAAGAAAAGAAAATAACCATCCTTGGATCTTTCTATTATCAATTAGACAACCAAAAACCATATAATGGGATAAAAAATGCATCATAAATGAGCCCTACGCAAGGTTCCATAAAACTGAGATAATGTTGAGACTATGAAGCATGAAAGCAACAGAATGTCGATCGAAGAATACATCTACCCAAACAGACTTCTGAAATCTACCTAGAATTCAAGCTCAACCTAAGCAGTTACTAAAATCATATTTCATAACTTGAATCTTTGAAACCAAAATTTCATAACAATGCACTCACTAATGAAACTAATAAAGATCTGTAAACCGAGACAATTAGAGACAATGAAGTACCAAGGCAACAAAATGTAGATCTATGAAGACATCAACTCAAGATGACCCAGAATTTAAGTTCAACCTGAGCAGTTACTATATCATATTTCATCAAAATGCACTTTCAGAAACGATAAACATTAAGGCTTACCTAGCTGAGGCAGCCCTCTGTTCATGGAAATCAAAGGTATACACATGTCCCATTGGAGACACAGCCCTTGCAAACGATGTTGTTAATGAGCCACTACCGGTCCCGGATTCAAGAACCAAACAACCCGGAACTACTTCCAAGTACATGATCACAAAGCTAATATCCGCAATATAAAGAATCTGAGTCCTATGACTTAGAACCAAAGTCCATAACTCCGGTGTCGGAGCCAATAGGTAAACGAATCCACCTTTGTTGCTGAAAACTTTGGAACCAAACGGCTTCCCAATCCAATCCGAATGTTTAAATACACCGAAACGATTTTGAAGAACCGAATTCTCACACACTTTAATAGCTTTCATAGTATCATGCCTCTCATATACAATAACCAAATCTCCATCTCTAATGCAACGATTGAAAGATATCTTCGTCGAGGAATCCATAAGCAACATCCTTAAAAGACGGAAAACATATTCAATTAAATACACAGATGATGTTGTACTAATATGTAATTTCTGTACCAAACTTTACTCCCCAAAACGAAAATAATTACCACATACCCAAAGTTCCATTGAGAATAAACTATCACCTAGAATACCAGGAAGACCCGAATTCATCAAAAAATATATGGATAAAAATAGGAAAAGAATGTAAGATGAATGGTTTAATCAATAGTTAAGGTAGAAAATTGAGAAAAAAAAAGAAGAAAAGACTTACCCAGAAGTACTTCTGAATTAGATAGCAATATTTTCCAGATATGAAGAAGAAAAGAGCATGGAAGCAGCCAAAAACCCTGGGTTTTATTCAACTTCTATTGTTAACCAAATAGGGTTTTGAATATTTGATTATAGTGGTATTAAAGTACACCGTGGTCTGTGGGTCACTGAGTTATATGTGGATTTCCGTTTTAATCTTTTAAACTGTGAAAAATTATAATTTAGTCATTTAACTATTTGAGGTTATATGTTTTGTTCACTCATAGTTAAATAATTAAAGATGACATGGCTTTTCTAATTGATATATATATTATATTAATTTGCTCTTAATTCTTAAATATTTAACTCTTAATATTTATATATTATGACAATTTAATCTTAATTTTAAAATTTTAAAAATTATAAAAAATAAAAAAATACAATTTTAAAAGAATTCAAAAAATTATAATAAATTAAAATACAGAGATGACAACTTTGATCCGACTAAATATGAGTAAATACAGAGGGAAGAAGGAGGTCTTATCTCTTGGAAGCAGAGGTGAACCAAAAGACTAAAGATTTCTCAGCCTCTTTTGGCCCTTCACTTGGATATATTTGTGGATAACAACCACCCTTTTCTCTTTCACCCCACTTAGGCCTTCATCATTTTTATGTTCTTTTTATGCCTTTTCCCTATAAAACCCCATTCTAAATATCTACCAAAAATATCTCTCAACCCTACACTTCTTTTTCTTTTCGCTCTCTTTTTTTGGTTTTCTCAAAAATGTGCCATAAGCATCAATTCCCTTGTTTGCATTGCCACCCACATGACTACATTAGAATGGTATAAACTTCATATTAATTACGTTACTATCTCCCAATCAAAGTCTTGGGGATACTTTCAGAATCTTGTGCTTTGCGTACATATTTTAAACATTTAAATTATGGTTTCCTTTTTCCAAATGTTTTCTAAGAAAAGATTTGATTTCTTTTGTAGGTTCAACATATGATAGAGAGCTGTCTGGTTTTTCAGATGAGCAAAGATGAGTGCGTCGAAGCACTTGCTAAGCATGCCAACATTGAACCAGTCATCACCCTAACAGGTAAAACAACTTCCTAGCTTAATCTCCCGTTTGTATATTTCATCATATGATAATCATGTTTAAAGCATTTTGTATTTATATTTTTACCTTTATAAGTTCATTTTTTGCAGTTTGGGAGGAGTTGCTTAAAGAGAACAAAGCCTTCTTTCAAGAGTATTTCCAGGCTTTATCTCCAAGGCAGAGCTCTGTTGATTGAAACTCTGCATGCGGATGATTAATGCAGTTCAGCGGAGAGTTTCCACTCAAAATATGACTGCTTTCAGAAGAAGAAAGCATTGGCAAAGTTTCAAATAGCAAAAACATCATTATCGAAAGCTCCATGAATGAACTTCTAGATGTAAGACCTTGTTAGAAATTTAATAACTGAGCATGAACTTGAGAGACCTGGGATACAGCCTTCAGACTACAAATTATAACCGAGTATAATATGCAGGTTTGTTTCTGCTTTTAGGACCTGATAAAAATTGTAAGCACGGTACCAGCTATTTCAAGCATATATCTGTATGTCAATCGGATTCAGGGACGAGCATCTTTAGTACAAGTTCGTTCAATTTTATCTATTTCATTTCATACAGTTATAAGGTAATATCATATACCCATATCTGAATATATGTCAAACAAACATTAAAAGCCATAATTTAAAGCTTAGTTCTTAAAATTTGGAATAAAGTTGTGATATTTGTCGTCGTATAAACCAGTTCCTGTTCCTGTTTTATGTTTATGGTAAAACCACTTAACTGTCCAAGCCAATCTTTAGGGCATCTAAGGCAGAAGTCATGAAGAAAAAAGTCACAGGCAAAACAGCTGAAATCACATAGGACAAACATGACGAATCTCTAATATTAGATTCAGCTAAAACATTTCTGTAAAAAGAAACTTGAACATGAAAATATTACTAGGAAGTTCAACAGCAATTCAGTTCGATATCTATATGCTATATTATGGATTCGACTTAAAGGACAGAATCAACATGAAATCAAACTAGGTATTCGTTTATTAATTTTAGGGGGGACAAGCAGCTTAACTCTATTCTAAACAGATGATTTTGTAATAGCTCCAGCTTCAGTTAGCAGAGGAACCAGCTTACCTTCCTTGTGCAAGGCCATTGTAGCTGCAAAAACGTACAGAAACAAGGTAATTAGTAAACAAACAGAGATGGTACGAGGGATTTCATTTGTATATGAATAAAATATGATAGCATAGAGTTTAAAGGGCATACAATCACAGCCACCAATGTGTTTCCCACCAATGAAAACGTTTGGCACCGTCCGCTGACCGGTCCACTCAGCCAGAGCTGCTTGAATATCAGATCCATCACCTGGAAAAATACAAAAAACGAAAGCCATATTTACTTTGACAACCAATGTGGATATATTCTCACTATTTATTTTGAAAGCAAGAAAGAGTTGCAAATCCAACCCTCAACTCATATTGACAATATAAAATTTCCATGTAAGCATCCACAACAATCCCGTGAGGGGCATACTGCTTCACTATATCAAACTACGATACCAAATCCCCAATTGAAGATAATGTACTCACACTTTTATAAGGCCAGGAAAAGACATTCAATCACTTTAAAGGCATTATTTAATAGCCATTATTATAGCTAATGGATGGACTTGCATTCCATTACCTCATACCCAAAACCATACACTTGTGTTGTCCAAATCTACGTCTCAAACCAATGGAACCACAAATAATGAAACCAACCATGCCTTACAGTCTTATAGGATCTTCCAAAGCAAGATTCAAAACAATCGAAGTTGGCTTCAAATTCATTTGTTCAACATGATCGAGACATAGATATTGATAACAAGACTACAGATTTTCCTATACAAACATGTAAATAGACCTTCAAACTCAAGATTACTGCCCACATAAAGCTTCCAACTGCTCCTTTTTCTTGTAAAGTTCAAGCAACCAACTAAAAATGGCAGCCAACTTGAATCAACATGATCCACATCAGTTAATCAATGTTTAATAGAACGCAAAGTTTGGCCAACCAAAACAATCCTAATTGTTCTTAAAAAACTTGGGTTAAAAAGCTGAATAACTTTGGATTAATCAAATACTACAAATAAATAAATAAAACATGAAAAATTAACATGAGCACAGCATGAATATACATAATTTCTCTGACTGAATTGACGTTGAGTTAACTCATAAGACCAACTCATTTAGGGCTCGATATTAGTTTAGATGACAAACTTTATGCAAGATTTTTCATTTTCCTTTTTTTTTTTTCTAATTTAGCTATAATTCATTAGATTATAAAAGAACCGTTTCCTAAAAAGTGGGGAAAACACTCTCACACTTGATATAACCCATCACGAACAAAAGTTTTGTTTGATTTTACTGAAAGATATCACAATATCAAGACACTAAACAGAATCGAATCAAATTAATACTCATAAAATTCAAGCAATTAAAAGTATTTTCATTTCAAAACCTTAAAATCACAAAATTGTTACGAAACGGCATCGTACCTCAAAAAGGGGAAACTAGAATAAAAAAGAAAAAGAAAGAAAACTAACTTTCTTTGTCGAGCTCAATGGCCTTGAAAGAAGCTCCAAGTTGTTGAAGCAATTGCTTCACTTCCACACAGAACGGACAGTAGGACTTGCTGCATCAACGAATACGTATAAAATACCACAAAAAATGAACAAAAATTGTATACGAATACGTATATAACTACGGATACCTGAAAACGACGACGGGATTGGTAGATACGATGTCCTTAGCCTTTTGCAAAGCCATTTTTTTTTTTTCTCTTTCTTAGCCCTGAAAAAATGACTTTTTTTTTTTTGGATTTAAAGAGGGAGAGCGTTGAGGTTTTTATAGTGGAGGGAAAATGAGATAGAAAAGAAGTGCGGATTTCGTGGGAGTGGTGGAGTGATGAAGAAAGAAGGTTCCTAAAATGATCTGGGCCGTTGATATTATGCCAATTAAAATATTGGTGGACCCTTTTGGATTTTAACCCACGAATCTTTTCAGCTTTTCTTTTAAAATAAAAATATAATTAATTAAAAAGTTGATTTTGATTGGAGAAACGTGAACTAAACGTAACATCCTTATTAAATTCACTTTTTTTATTCCTTTTATTGTCTAATTCTTCTATTACCAATGATTCCGTCAAGCCCTGGACCGAACCTTTTCAATCGTAGAAAAGGGTCAAATTCCCATGCAACAAATACAATCGGTACAAGACAAACAGGACAAGAGAAGTTCCAACATGCTTGAATCAAGTTCCGAGAGAAACAGCAAACTTCACTTGAGTCAGGTTGCCATTCCTTATAAAAAACTAAGCAAGGGCTAAAACTTTCATAGATTTGTTGGTGTTCAGCCGTTAGATGGGAAACCACCATGATGCTTAGAGCCTTTCGTCTCCTTGATTTCGTTGCGATTGGTACATTTATGCTAAGTTGAAACTATTAATGCAAAAAGCTCAAACAAATCAGGTAATCTCGGGATATCCAAAAATCCCTATATAGGAACCAAACCTTTCAAATGGCGACATCTTGCACCAAAGAAGACAAAAACCACCATGACAATAGGGGTGGCCACAAGCGCTGCCAACAACTAATAGATCAAGGCCAGTGCATTATTGTGCCCAAAAAAGGTAGACTCTCATTCTCATCTCCACTTGGGGCCAAAGGTTGGCATCTGGGCTGGCGAAATAAAAGAGGTTGGCAAGGCTAAAAGAGAAAACAAGTTGAAACAAAGAAAAAGAGTGAAGCTGGAGGGGAAAAGAAAGGACATAAGCCGACATACTCCCTCACTATGCGTTGTTGCATAAGCCGGCGCAACTTAGCCCGAGCCTCATCTTCGGTATACTCTGGTAAAACTGTGACTTGAATTCTCTATGGAACTCTTCCTAAGTCCATTTAGCAATATCACCTCGTCTCTCATCTGTGAACCTACGACGCCACCATAACAAAACAACATCAGTAAAATACATGGCAGCAATATTTACCTTAGTAGCATCATCCATGATACCTTTGGCACGGAAGTATTGCTCCATCCCCCACATGAAGTTGCCCACATCCTTTGTGGACCTTGTCCCATTGAACTCTTTCAGCTTCGGGACATCTATCTTAGGCATAGGTGCCACAACTAACACCCCATGTAACACCTCAAACCCGGCCTAGATGTTATGGCCGAATCTGGCGATGTCACATGATAGTGCTTTTGAAACCGTAGCCACGCTCAAACCATTTCTCTTCTTCTTCTTCTTTTTTTTAAGTTTTTCATTATTATATGTTAATTCCAAATAGTGTCATTCGTTTCCAAAACGCTGTCCGTTTTCCAAAACATTTATACTTCACGGAAGCTTTTAAAACAGTTTGCGTAATCGTGGTGTTTTGGTAAAACAGTTGTTTCTTTTGAAAACCCGCGCTTTCCTACTTCTAGCAATAAAAACCATAAAACATTGCAAATCCTAAATTTAAACAAAAATCCGTAATGGCCATAATTACATAAAACTTTTCCCAGATATAATCAAAACCATAATTAAGTATAAAAATCGTGAATCTATCGTGAAGCAGAAGTAGTGGTCACCGTCGAGTCCTCTGCTGTACCGATCTGTCTAATGCTGGGGATTACCTAAACAGATTAAACAGAAAAAAAGATGAGTTTTCGCAAACTCAGTGTGTAATCCCCACAGAAAACATGCAAACAGCATAATATCGTAAAAATAGTCATATATTTACGATTCGGTCCGAGCCCATTACGAGAATCGGTGTAGACCTTAGCCCACTCGGATATAGAATAAGATACAATTTAGGGCCTCGGCCCATCGATCTAACATGCGAGCGAGCAATGAATATCGAATCCTACCCACCAAAGATCTACACACCATCTCCGACCAACCCTACACACCATGTGGGGATAAAATCAACCCACCCATCCCTACACACCATGCTTTGTGTCGAAAATGCGGCACATAATCAGATAATTGCAGCTGAGCTGCCAAATAACAGGCTTAATAACCTTTCAGGTACTTCCTCCAATATCATCAACCCACCCCAATGTAATGCAGCATACAATCAATGACATGCTACAATACAATTAACAGATCATACAATCAAGTCGGTATACATGCTAAGTGTAACATGCTTACTACATATATCACATAATCGGATCACATAATTAGGGGTCTAAGTAATACTTACCGACCTTACAGTAGGTCCACAGTCGACTTGGGCGACCCGTGCAACTTTACAGATCAGTTCAGAAAAATGGGTTCGCATGCCCATGTGGGCCCACACGTCCGTGTGGCCCACTATAACACTCCTAACCCGTATCCGTCGTCGGATTGGGGTTACGAGGCATTACCGAACAAAACACAGCTTCCGAACATTCATACATTCGCACAGATCATATTCGTATAAATAAAGCATATGGCTGATTAAATATTAAACATACATTATTAATAATAATGCATATACGAATCATACCTCAAAACCATATATTATAAATATAAATACTTTATAAATACATAATTCGAATCATAAG
The DNA here is from genome assembly GCA_025698515.1 of Gossypium sturtianum. Lineage (NCBI taxonomy): Eukaryota > Viridiplantae > Streptophyta > Magnoliopsida > Malvales > Malvaceae > Gossypium > Gossypium sturtianum. Next base: position 20,800,591 of record CM046951.1, read on the forward strand.
TACATCACCTTAATGGTATTTTATTACCTAATGAAAACCAAAATATTTTACTTCATAACTCTATTCACGCGCATATTAATCCAAATAAATCACACCACATGGCTTTTTGTTCATTAACATATACGGCAATATCAACTTCACAAAATGGTCAAGTTAAATTTTAAAACATACTAGCTATATATGTATTTAACCTATCAAGTATAACTCAATTCGCAGGCTAAATAATATGCCTATAATGCATTTACACCGTCAATCAATTCATTATATATATATTCGGTCATGCAAATTAACTTCCATATAACATTTAAATCACATACAATCTTTGCCACCCTATATTGAGCCTAAATAGTCCAATCATAGTAATGACATAAATATTACATAACATATAAGAACACATACTAATGCAAATCTCATACTTATAATAATAAGTCAAATACCATAATCGATCATACAACTACATATACATATAATACATTTTGTAATTCAAGCATTATAAACCATTAGTCCTTTACATGCCGAATTATCAAATAACTTATCAAAGGCGTATATATTATTTTTTTTATTTTCAAATCATCAACCGAATATACAATAATACATTGATTTTCATTTCAATCCATTTCACCAATGCACTCATACCATTACAAATTGACTCAAATTAACAATATCAAATTGTCAAATAACCATAGCATAGCATGGTCCACACCTAATGAATACAACCAATTCAAAATTAACATATGACTAAACACTTAACTACATGATTTAATCACCCTTGCCGAATCACAAACTAGATTATGACCATCACCTATATTTACATCACATAAATCGAAATAACCACTATTTCATCTTCAATATATTTAGCATTTTACCTATTTAATCAAGCCAAATCTCAAGACCATTCCATCACACAAATTATACAATAAATCACAATTACAAATTAAGCTAATACATGACCGAAAATTCACTATCATTAGCATCATTAACAAACCACAACCAAAACACATCCATCATCCATATATCAAGCTTACCAAAATGAACTAATCATGAGCCATATATATATATCATTACATCATACCGAATTCATATATCAAACATACCACACACATATACTATGACCAAAATTACTTAAACATTAGATCATTAGCATTACGATCAAGCCATTTTCGCATAGCTAAATATATACAATTTTCAAGACCAACCAAAACAAATGCTAGCCTATACATGCCATAGATTCTTAGTTCAAGCTTTTAAAATACTGAAATAGTGATTGATAGTGTGACGGATTTCCTTGACGATCCCCAAGCTCGTAACTAGCTTTCAAAATCTATAAAACAATAAATGAACACACACAATAAGCTTGAATAGCTTAGTAAGTCATAAGCAATTAATAATCAAATGATCATTAACATTAAATCAACTAGCCAAATTAAACAAACCTTAACCAAATGTACATTTATTATGCTTGCAAACTCAAACATTATCATATATACAATAGCATTATAACATCAATGGCCGAATGTACATATACTCATAAACACATATAAATTTCTCTTTTATCATGTCTAATTTATATGTTCATCTCAAACATATAATTACCTTACTTTCATATTCATATAACATAGTACGTACCTAAACTTTTTAGTTAGTTTTCACATTTGATCTTAACTCGATAATGCTCGTTGAACCATTCGGAATTAATAAGGATACTCGGATAGTCAGAAAGCTCGTACAATGCCAACGTCCCAGACGTGGTCTTACTTGTAATCACATGTCGATGCCACTATCCCAGACAGGGTCTTACACGAACTCAAATACAATGTCGATGTCCCAGACATGGTTTTACAAATCACAAGTCGATGCCAACGTACTAGACGTGGTCTTACACGAAATCACATATCGGAATCCTATGTCATGAGATATGTATCCTAACTATTCCTAAGGTTCGTACGGGGCTTTCGGACGTCGTAACTCGATCGATTCAGGCTTGTAAATACTTCTCCCATAATTATACAAATTCGGCTTGAACATATATATACAAGTAATAATTCAATTCGGCACAAATAAATATATATACAATCAAATTTAACGACATTTATTTACTTATGAACTTACCTCGGACGGAGATGAACGAACCGAGACGACTATTCGACAACTTTAGATTTCCCCCGATCCAATTTCGATTTCTTCTTTTCTTGATCTAAATTAGTACAAATTTAACTTATTTAATCACATATTCAATCAAATTCATCCAAAAACACATAAATGGGCTAATTACACTTTTGCCCCTGACATTTCACATTTTTCACAATTTAGTCCCTATTTCACAAAACACAAAATTCATAAACTTTCTTCATACAAGTGCCTAGCCGAATTTTCCTCTAGTTCATATAAGCCCACATATTTCATTTATTTTACATTTTAGTCCCTCAAAATAACATTTTCACAATTTAGTCCAATTTACTCAAATTCATCAAAAATCCAAAGACAAAACATATTAATCTATCACATATCTTTTATTTTCCATCATCAAACAACAAAAACCACAAGCTATCATCAATGGCAATTCATGAATACATCATCAAATTCAAAAATTCAAGCATGGGCTAGCTAGTATTCGAAGCAACGATCTTAAAAACGTAAAAATCATCAAAAACCAAGCTAAACACATACCTAAATTGAAGAACACAAGGGCCGAACCTAGTTTTCTTCTTCTTTTTATTTTTCCTTTGAACTTTCAGCCACAAAAAGATGATTGCATGGCCACTTTGATTTTTTTTGTTTTATTTTATTTCATGTTATTATACATTTTACCATTTTAACCTTAAGTATTTAATTAGGAAACTATTTAATGGTTATCTATTTTTGTCCATGCATGATTCCAATGTTTATATTACAACATAAGGACTCCATATAATAAAAGCCATAGCAAATAGATACCTTTACATATAGTATGCCAATTTTTCATTTTACGTGATTAAGTCCTTTTAATTAAATCGAGCACACAAACAATAAAATTTTCACATGAAACTTTCACACACATAAATTAACATGCTGTAGACACCAAAATAATATTAAAATATTTTTTTGACTCAAATTTGTGGTCCCAAAACCACTGTCCGACTAGGGTCTAAACTGGGCTGTTACAACTCTCCCCCCTTAGGGATTTTCGTCCCAAAAAATCTTACCGGCGAATAGGTTTGGGTAACGTTCTCTCATAGCATCCTCGGGCTCCCAAGTAGCTTCTTCAACCCCTTGTCGATGCCATAAGAATTTTACTAAAGAAAATTTATTATTTCTCAATTCTTTCATCTCGCAATCTAAAATCCAGATCGGTTCTTCCTCGTATGTCATATCGGATCGAATCTCAATCTCAGACGGGGAAATTACATGCGATGGGTCGGATCGATATCGTCGAAGCATCGAAACAAGAAATACATTATGGATCTTTTCTAACTTAGGTGGCAACAACAGTCTGTAAGCAACAGGCTCGATACGCTCAATAATCTCATACGGCCCAATGAATCTCGAACTCAATTTGCCTTTACGACCAAATAGGAGTATTTTCTTCCACGGTGAGACTTTCAAAAACACTTTGTCCCCGATCTGAAACTCAATATCTTTACGTTTCAAGTATGCGTACGACTTCTGACGGTCTGACGCAGCTTTCAGACTATCGCGAATCACTTTCATTTTCTGTTCAGTCTCTTTGATCAAATCAACCCCGTATATCTTATTCTTACTGAGATCAGTCCAATACAAAGGTGTTCGACATTTGCGACCGTACAAAGCCTCATAAGGTGCCATTTTGATACTCGATTGAAAGCTATTATTATACGCAAATTCAATCAGTGGCAAGTATCGTTCCCATGTACCTTCAAACTCAAGAATACATCTCAACATATCCTCGAGTATCTGAATGATTCGTTCAGATTGACCATCCGACTGCGGATGGAAAACAGTGTTGAAATGTAATTTTGTACCTAATGCATCTTGTAGTTTTATCCAAAACCGCGATGTGAATCTCGGATCTCTATCCGAAACAATAGAAATAGGTACTCCGTGCAATCTCACAATCTGAGAAATGTACAACTCAGCAAGCTTATCAAGTGAATAATCTGTGCGAACCGGAACAAAATGAGCCGATTCATTCAATCTATCCACAATAACCCATATTGCATCTTTCTTACTCAGTGACAAAGGCAAACCTGATACAAAATCCATCGTGACTCTGTCCCATTTCCACTCGAGTATCATAATCGGTTGAAGTAACCCAAACGGAACCTGATGCTTAGCTTTGACTTGCTAACAGATCAAACATCTCGAAACAAAGTCAGAGATGTCCCGTTTCATACCATGCCACCAGTAAAGCTATTTCAAATCATTATACATTTTTGTACTACCCAGGTGAACAGATAACCGACTACTATGAGCTTCATTCAAAATCATCTGAATCAACTCTAAATTTCTCGGAACACACATTCGATCTTTGAACCTCAAACAACCTTCAGTATCAACTCGGAACTCTGAATCAGTATTCGCATCACATTGAGCCCGTTTTGCTATCAATTCATTATCAACTTTGTGAGCCTCACAAATCTGCTGAATAAATAACGGTTTCGCTTTCAACTCAGCTACTAGCGAACCGTCATCGGATAGGGCCAACTGAGTATTCATCGCACGTAGGGCAAATAACGATTTCCGACTCAAAGCATCAGCAACAACATTGGCTTTCCCCGGATGGTAGTCAATTACAAGCTCGTAATCTTTTAACAACTCTAACCATCTTCGCTGTCGTAGATTCAGATCTTTCTGAGTCATCAAACATTTTAAGCTTTTGTGATCGGAATAAACGTGACATTTCTCACCAAACAGATAGTGGCGCCAAATTTTCAATGCAAACACAATAGCTGCCAATTCCAGATCGTGAGTCAGATAGTTCTTTTCGTGTGGCTTTAACTGTCTTGAGGCATAAGCTATAACTTTGCCTTCCTGCATCAAAACACAGCCTAAATTTTTCAAAGATGCATCATTATAGATAACGAATTCTTTACCCGATTCTGGCTGAACTAGCACTGGAGCTTCGGTAAACAAAGCTTTCAACTAATCGAAACTTTTCTAGAACTTTTCTGACCACTCGAACTTAACATCTTTCTGAAGTAGTCGCGTCATCGGGGCTGCAATCATAGAGAAACCTTTTACGAACCGTCTATAGTAACCAGCTAGTCTTAGAAAACTTCGGACTTCGGATACATTTCTAGGAGGCTTCCAATCTAGTATAGCCGAAATCTTGTTCGGATCAACCTTGTTCGTAACTCGATCGATTCAGGCTTGTAAATACTTCTCCCATAATTATATAAATTCGGCTTGAACATATATATACAAGTAATAATTCAATTCAACACAAATAAATATATATACAATCGAATTTAATGACATTTGTTTACTTATAAACTTACCTCGGACGGAGATGAACGAACCGAGACGACTATTCGACAACTTTAGATTTCCCCCGATCCAATTCCAATTTCTTCTTTTCTTGATCTAAGTTAGTACAAATTTAACTTATTTAATCACATATTCAATCAAATTCATCCAAAAACACATAAATAGGCTAATTACACTTTTGCCCCTGACATTTCACATTTTTCACAATTTAGTCCCCATTTCACAAAACACAAAATTCACAAACTTTCTTCATACAAGTGCCTAGCCGAATTTTTCTCTAGTTCATATAAGCCCACATATTTCATTTATTTTACATTTAGTCCCTCAAAATAACATTTTCACAATTTAGTCTAATTTACTCAAATTCATCAAAAATCTAAAGACAAAACATATTAATCTATCACATATCTTTTATTTTCCATCATCAAACAACAAAAACCACAAGCTATCATCAATGGCAATTCATGATTACATCATCAAATTAAAAAATTCAAGCATGGGCTAGCTAGTATTCGAAGCAACGATCTCAAAAACGTAAAAATCATCAAAAACCAAGCTAAACACATACCTAAATTGAAGAACACAAGGGCCGAACCTAGTTTTCTTCTTCTCTTTATTTTTCCTTTGAACTTTTGGCCATAAAAAGATGAATGCATGGCCACTTTGATTTTTTTTGTTTTATTTTATTTCATGCTATTATACATTTTACCATTTTAACCTTAAGTATTTAATTAGGAAACTATTTAATGGTTCTCTATTTTTGTCCATGCATGATTCCAATGTTTATATTACAACATAAGGACTCCATATAATAAAAGCCATAGCAAATAGATACCTTTACATATAGCATGCTAATTTTGCATTTTACGCGATTAAGTCCTTTTAATTAAATCGAGCACACAAACGATAAAATTTTCACACGAAACTTTCTCACACATAAATTAACATGCTGTAGACACAAAAAATAATATTAAAATATTTTTTGACTCAGATTTGTGGTCCTGAAACCACTGTCTGACTGGGGTCTAAACCGGGTTGTTACACACACGGCCCAAATTGGCCTTGGCCGTGTGGATCACACGGCCTGGCCCAGAATTCCACACACCCGTGTGGTTCACCCGTGTGGCCCCACACACCAATGTAGCCCCCACGACCCAATAGGTCGAGCTCGTGTGTCGCACACGGCCTTACCCGGCCATCACACGACCGTGTCACTTGCGCACGGCCTAGCTTGTCAATCACACGGTCGTGTTGTGGCTCACAACCTTGCACACGGCCTACCACACGGCCGTGTGGCATCGACAGAATCATTTTTTGGCTTTCACCGATTCTCATTTTCTATGTTTCCGGGTACACACGTGTATCGTTTCCGCTGTTTTCGCAACCCTGAGATCGCCAACACCTATAATCAGAATACTTCATCTCTTAATAACCAAAAATAAGTCTAAATCGATTAATCCCTACATCGCAAAGTCGACTTACTAGTTCCAAACAAATATGACTCTGAATTAGTTCGATAAAAAAATGATTTCCAGCCACACAGCCTTCTCCTAAATAGCAATAGCACACCTCTTAATCACTTAACCAGAGAATAATGAGTTTAGAAAAATGGAACTTACCACCTACCGCACAACGCAATTAGCCTTGCAGAAGAAACGAAAAAGGTGTATTGGGAAACAAAGGAGAATGGAAAAGAGGAAACGTTAGGAAGAGAAGAAAAGAAAAGAGAGAAAAAAATAAAATTGAGAAGGAGAGGGAGATAGCCGAATTTTGCCAATCCAAACCAACTGATCAGATTCTGATAACTCCCCCCATCCACTCTCCTTAATTTTCTCCCTCAATCACTCCACTATCAGCATTTCACTCCCTTACAAACTCCTACACGCCACTGGCAGCAAAAACAGTTCCCTCGTACGCACAGCGATTCGAACTCAAGACTATTCTGATATCATTCTACCTAAAATAACTTAAAAGCCTACCGACCCCAGTGAGAGCTTTATTCATAAAAATGCCAAAATTTACCCAAGTTATGGCTTGAACTTGGGACCTCTCACACATACCCAGAACACATAACCACTAAAGCAGATAGATATTGTGTCAATTAATTTCAGAAACACATACAGATATTTTTGTGCTTCAAAATCACATAAGCCGGAATTAAAGAAATTTGGGGCGTTACACCCCATTACCCAAAGCAGCTTTGCAGATATTTAGCTCCCCCTTAAGCTCCTCGATTTGCTCCTTTAAGGCCGAAACTATTGCTTCAAGAGCATCATTCTTCTCAGTTACCTTGCCCACAATGATATTCAGGACCCCTTGTATTGCATCCATTTTGTCACCGAGGGCCTCTGTGTCACATCCCAAATTTGGCGGATCCAAGAGAAAGGTGAATAGATGGAAAATTTATTTGTTTTGGCGCACTTTGGTAGTTAGTCCGCCAATTTATAAGCTTTTGGCGAACTAATGTTTGGCGCATAGAGTTCCCGCCCATAGAAGTTTCTTTGGATTTAATTCTCGTAGTATTCTTCAATTGAAGAAGGAGTACACTGTTACACCCCTAACCCGTATCCGTTACCGGATTAAGGTTACAGAGCATTACTGTACAATCGAAAACATTTAAATAAAATTTCATTCACTAACATAAACATATCATATATCAATCATGCATGTACATTCCATCCCTAAATCGAGCCCTCAAGGCCCTAAAAATACCTTAGAAATGATTCGAGACTAAATTAAAAACATATGGAAAGTCTAAGAAATATTCACAAAAATTTAGAAACAGGGGTCACACAGCCGTGTGGCCAGGCCGTATAACCTTCGAACTAGGGACACACGGCTGTGTCCCAGCCAGTGTCCTCACCCGTGTAACTCTCTGAGTAAGGTCACACGATCGTGTCACACACCCGTGTGTCAGGCCGTGTAACTCTCTGAGTTGCCCCACACGCCTGTATGCCAAGCCGTGTGTTAGGTTGTGTAACTAACTGACTTACATACAAAGGAATTCCCAGATGACATACGGCCGTGTTGCCAGGCTGTCTGTCACATACGACTGAGTCACATGCCCGTGTCTCAGGTCGTGTGGACATAAATTTTCCTAAAACCAAGCCATTTCCTATACCATTTCATGCATAACCATTTGAAAAAATTGTGCACACTTACAAGGCATCAAACCATACCTAAACATGCATATATTTACCATTCCAAAGGTCCTATTTCAACTAACCAATATGCCATTAAAAGGCGCCTCAAAAGCAATCATCAAAACTTACATAAACATGTCAACTTTACCTAAATTCAAACATCAATATCTAGTTTAACATTTACCAAAACATGCCACAAACATATCCATTAACACACCATTTCAAACATACCATTGGAACCATTCAAACATGCATAGTAGCATAACCAAGTTGACACAATTTGACAAAATATCACATGGTGCCAAAACAAGATAACATCCATAACTTATACATACCAAACCATCCATTAAAAATTCAACTAAACATAATTATAAGTCCACCTATACATGCCATTATAACCTTGGCCAAAACATTCAAAAACTACCGATATTAATGTTGGATAGTGTGATAGATCTCTGACGAGCTTCCGATAATCTATAAAACATAGGAAAGAAACTATGTAAGCATTTAATGCTTAGTAAGTTCGTAGAAAATAAAACATAACTTACCATTTCATTTACATAATAATAAGTATAAGCATAATATAACCCAAACCACAAGCTTGGCACAAGCCTATACATCATCATCAATACACAAGTTAGTGCATTTATACATAACTCATTTGAATTAACCATATGATAAGTCATTTGCATATGAAAATGCATTATTTGATTTATATATCCTTTTCATGAACATATGCATAATTCCACTTGGAAACTTACCATTTCAATCCTTTTTCTTGCCTATTGAACCATCTAGAATATCATCAGATACTCGAGAAAACTCACACGAAGTGTGCCTTTACATAATTGTAACATTTCCTTTACATTATTGCTTACATGAGCTGTGGGTTAGAATGTAAGCTATACAATACTACTCACACGTGCTGTGGAGTATCCGCAAAAAATGCAGGACCTCAGCCATCGTAGGATATTTAAGACCAGCACCCAAAACATGAAATCCCTAATGACATGTCATTTGTATCCTACAAATTCCTAAGGTTCAACCGGAACTCGATAACCGTCATCGTATTGATTTATTTAAACATCGACCAATTCACACGATAAATATCATATTAACATACAATTTGAAATAGCATTAAAATGATAACTATTCACACGAACTTACTTCAACAACTAGGGGCGTAGAAGTAAAAATGAGTTATTCCGAAGCTTTTGTTTTGCCTCGATCTTGGTCCGTACATGGTCTATCTTGATCATGCAAGTGCTTAAGCTAACTGAACTTCAAACCCTAAAAATCGCTTTCTTTCTTCTAAATTTCGGTGGTGACTTTCATTTAGGAAGATGGTACCATCTTTCATTTAGTTTAATTTTAAGTTAATTTATTAATTTACTATTTTGACCTTAGTTTTTAACTTAAAATCACTTAAACTATATCTAAATATGTCCACTAACTATTCAAATGGTGTAATTACATTTAAGCCCATTCACTTTAAAGTTTCATAGCAATTTAACTCCTTTAACTAAAAGAACTCTATTTTTTGCACTTTTTACAATTTAGTCCTTTTCACTTAATTAATCATGCAAACATTAAAATTTATTAACGAAATTTTAATACGATCTTACTAATATCCCATATACGTTAAACTAATAATAAAATAAAAATTTACTTATCAGATTTGTGGTTTCGAAACCACTGTTTCGACTTCACTGAAAATGGGCTATTACATACGCCTTGAAAGTTTTGGTTAAGTATAACACGCCATATCTGAGTTATCGCCAATAGGTATAGTACGCCAAGTTTACTCAAACAATATGCAAAATGGGTACTGTAACGTGATTGGTTGGGAGTCAATTGTGAATTTTATATTTCTAATCCTTTAAATTCATGTTTTTATACTTAGTAGAGCATTTGGGAGCAAAATGAGTGAAAACGAGCGAAAATAAAAAAATCAGAGCAAGCCATATAAGCTACATGGGCTGACCCATTACACACGATCGTGTGAGCCACACGGGCTACAATATGACCATGTGGTAGGTCGTGTCGATAGCGCGGATTTACACTCCGAACAGTGAAAAATGCGATTTTTAGGTTTTTTGGGCATTCTAAGACATATATATGACAAAAATAAGAAGATGGAAGTGAGCCATCATAGAATATTCAAGAAAACAACTCAAAAAACACCATTGAAGTCGATTCTGAAGTGGATTTCCTTTAAGATTGAAGACTCCTAGTTGATTTCTTAGGAGATTATAATGAGTTTCTTTATTTCTTTCGGTTATATTGTCTTTTGGATATTTTTATTTTCAAGCATGAACTAATTTTCTAAATACCTAGGGAGATGAACCCTATGATGACTTCTGTCATTTGATTTTTATTTTACGCAATAAATTTTTAGTTTCTTGTTCTCAATTATGTGTGCTTAATTTCTTGGTTTAATATTTCTAGACTATTAATCCATGTTTGATGTGTTTAAATTAGAGGAGAAATTGTAACACCCCAAAACCTGGCCTAGAAGTTTAGGCCTGATTCCGGAGGTCACATTGATCACCGAAGTGATCGTAGGAGAAATTTTAGTTTAACCAGCTAGAAAACAAATGGTATTTAAGTTACATAAAACTCTCCGTTGTAAAATCCCGATATTACAAAAAATTTAATCCCAAAAGAAGCTTACGTGCGTATAACACAATATTTCATACGACAGTATTCAAAATTAAACTTACAATTCAAATAGTTTATCATAAATGCGGAATTTATGAAATATACTTTTAAAGTCAATAATAAAATGTGGCTATCCGAGACCTCTAGAGTGCCGACTCCAGCAACAACATAAGAAAATACCTGAAAAAGGGAAACTGAGGGGGTGAGCTACACGAGCCCAGTGTGAGATCGAAACGATAGAAAAACGAATATTAAGCGCTACAATAAAAATGACATATCACAATGGCAATCCGATATCCAAATAATCATCACAACCAAAACAGAATCATCAGTACTAAACACATCGATTTATATACCGTTAATCTCTCAATTAGATAGACAGACAAGCAAAATGTAGAACAAATGCAACAACATGAAACCCACCCATCCAGCCAAACACCCCTTCGTCCCCCAGTCACACCACAAATGAGCTATAAGAAACTTAACCAGCCCTGCACACAACATAGGACCATGGCAGGTCCATCCAACCCTATACACCATGAATATGGAACAAAGCCACGTAATAGCAATATGCAGCTGAGCTGCCAGAAGTATCGTACTGTGCGGTAAACCGCTATATAGACGTATTGTAGTTAAAACTGCCAAATTAGATTAGACTTCCTTCTCTTCATATCCTAAACCCGAAATCATAATGCAAATGCAAGAATGCACACCAAACACTATCAATTACACAGACATAGATGCTCGTAATCAGTCAGCCAGTTACAGAATCGATGTACACAGTTTCCAGACAGTCACACATACACCTATATCACTTAACCATTGAAGTAGATACTCATTATTAGGAAATATCACATTAATGAGTTACTTAACTAATGCAATATTTGCATATAATAGATATTTCCGAATCAAAATAGAGTCCCGACTACCCTTACTAAAACCTAGCCAAGGGTCAGAACACACAGAACCACAAATAGGTCATAAATCAACATAATACAAAAAATTTGGCAAGGTAGGACCACATGGCCGTGTGCCTCGACCATGTGGAATTGCCCAGGCTGTGTGGGGGTCTACACGCCCATGTGGAGGCCACACACGCCTGTGTGAAGGCCCCACACGCCCGTGTGGAGGGAGCACACGCCCGTGTGGAGGGAGCACACGCCCGTGTGAACAGCCCGTGTAACTCACTGTCCAAAAGTGCTAAAAATTAAGAACAGAGGACACACGGTCGTGTGGAGATCTCACATGCCCGTGTGGGATACATGCCCGTGTGGCCAGGCTGTGTGGTACCAAAAATCATCGAAAACCCTAAATTCCCTAACATACACGCCCGTGTGCCCAGGGGACACGGCCGTGTGAAAATCGACTAATTTCCCCAAATCTGCCACATGACCGTATGGCCAGGCCGTGTGCCAGGCCGTGTGGCATTTAATCTTGCCCGAAAACCCTAATTCCTAATTCCACACGGTCGTGTGAATAAACACACGCCCGTGTGGCCACCTATGTGGTCACGAAACCACTCCAGAACAACCCGGAAAACATGAATTCCAACATCAAATGATCCTTAACCTCTAATAGTGTAGAAACACACCCTAACCAGTCGAATTTTACGCAAAACCGTAATGATTGACACTTTAAATGGTAATTTCAAAAATCCACAAACCATGTCGAAATTCACAAAACCAAATCAGAATTTTGTCAATAACAAAAAGGAAAAGTTTTCGAACCCACACCTTAATTCACGATAGCAACCACTAAAATTGTTCGATTCGCTCCTCCAAACCAACTCCGAGACCTCAATTACAAGCACAACTAAACTATGAGAATTAATTAGCAACACAACGAAATTGAAGCAATCCCCCTATTAAAATAAAAGACAAAACTTGCCCGATTTCAAACCAATCCAACAGAACACTCGAGCCCAATCAATCAACCATGACGATGAAAAACCCGAGATTAACTTGATGAACAGAAAAGAAAAAGAAGAAACGAAAATCTTGAAATTGAAAAACAAATAGAGAAGGTAGAAAACATCCAGAGAGGGAGAGGAAAAGAACGTGTGTTTGTTTTTTTTTCTTTCTTATCAAATTTCTTATAACCAACTTAAAATCAAAATAAAAAAAATAAATACTCAAAACTTAAAAGCAACAAAAATAAAACAAATTCCTCAAAGCGCACATGAGGACTCAAACTCGGGACCCCAAGCTAAACTAACACACAACCAACCACCAGATCAGCAGGCCCATTCTGACATTAAAACCCAACAACAAACTCAATTCTCCTATCTAGCCACTGACCCTACCCACAAATCTCAAAACTTCCAACCCCAAATTCTGGGGTGTTACAGAAATAAACCATGTTTAAGAGTAGATTTTGCGTAATTGAGTGGAGTTGCATGCAGTCCTAAAAATAAGACAACATAAATCTACTAGATTAGAGTCAATTCTAATAAGGGAATCCATAAATCGAGTTAATGTGATAATAAGGGCTTCAATTAGAAAGAAATTCCAATTAATCAACCTAGAGTCAGTTGCTCTTACTCTCAAAAGAGATATTAACATAATTTAGGGGTTTCTAAGAATCAAGTTACTAAATAAAGAAATTGTGTAATTTAGATTAATAATGACAGATGAAATCTAGGTGAATTCTTTCCTTAGTATTATTTTGCTTATTGGTTGTTAATCGATTATTTTCTTGATTTGTTCTTTGTCGTGTTTGTTAGTTAATTAATTTAGTTAATTTTAGTTTTTAATCAATCACTCAAATTATTCAGTTAAATAATAGAAAGATAGTAATTACTAGTACTTTTAGTCTTCATGGGAACGATATCTTTGCTCACCATAGCTATACTACTAATTGATAGATGCATTTGCCTTAGTCAAATTTTTAGTTGGTTTCGTGGATATCAATTGATTGGTCAAATAGCATCGACTTCGGATTTTCCTTTATATTTTCTCCTATTTTTGTAGGACATTAAAGGGACAATTTTTGTATGCAATTGACACTTGTTAAGATCCACTATGAGGTATTGAGTATATATATGGTAAGAAGGGGAACGTCTAGATGGTTTTTCTTCATTCAATATTACTTTCTGGTTCTTCTTCTTAAACTTAAACGTTCTCTTCTTCTTTCAAGTTGGAAGTTAAGATTTTGAATTAATCAGTGGATATTCCACCTTCTGGTAAGCTTGATAATGTTGCATGTAGGTTTTTGAAAGCGTAAGGATGTTAAGAAGCTTGTAAAGAGTAAGTTATGAGTGGGAAGCCCTGAATGCGAGTCGTCTATAGTTGAGATAATAGAAAATTGTCAATAAACGGATTTTTAATGGTGGTTGCATGTTCTTTTAAATAGTTACGGCTGTTGATTCGTAAAGGACGTTCAGGTTTAGAACTTTGAGTTGCAGTAAAGGTGAGTATCAAGTGAGCCTCTACCCTGACTCATGTAAGTTAATTTTAATTGTAAAGATGCATATTGATATCATCACGGGTAACAGGTAAGTGAGTAAAGCACCGTAATGTTGTTGCATGTCCACAATTGAGGTAAATGAGTTATTGTATTAATAGAATGATGTGTGATTTTAGGAAGATTATTGAATTAGTGATTTGTATTTTATAAGGAATTAATAGGTTGAGTGATTTTGAAAACGAGGTATCCAGACCTCGAGTTTATAAATCCGAGCCATAAATAATTTTAGAAATATTTATGGAGTGTCATTGAGTTAGTATTAAAGTTTTGTTAGAAAATTTTAACATTTTGGTACTTAATTAACTAAAAATGACTAAATTGAAAAAGGAGCAAAATTTGCTAAAATGAGTAAATAGCTTAAGTAGTAATTAAGGAAGGACCAAAAAGGAAAATAGACACTTATTATAAGGATGGACGGCATGTGGGTAGAAGAAATAGACAAAACTAGTGTGAACTAAGGGCAAAATGGTAATTTGGTTAAAATTAAAAATAAAACTATTGACCAAATTGAATTCTAGACATTTCTTCTTCAAATTTTTAGTCCAAAAACGCCATTGAAGGTTCTCTAAGCTGGTTTTTCATATTTTTGCATCATATCAGGAGCCCAAAGAAAATTGTGGAAAAGAAAAATTATCTGAATAGTTCCTGAGCTACAACAAATTTTACAAATTAGCCTAGGTAAGTTCATATGATTAAATTTTTAATGTTATTTGTTAAATTGATGAATAGTAATATGTATTTATTCATATTATTTGTTAAAAATAAATTATTTTAAAAATTATGAAATTGAATCAAATATTTGAAGTGAACGAAACACAGGATTGAGTACAGTCGTTCAGTGCAAAAGAAGAATTGACGGTAAATTATCTAAGTAAATCGAGGTTCAGCATTTGTTACGATATCTCGTGTTTACTTTCCGTTTAGCTCTCATGAGCTTCAATCAACTCATATGAGTTTCAGTTTAACCCTTCTGGGTTTCAGCTAAGCTCTTTTAAGCTTCAGTTTAACCCTTTTGGGTTTCCGTTGAACTCCTATGAGCTTTCGTTCAACCCTTACGGGTTTCCGTTTCGCACCTATGTGCTTCTGTGTAGCCTTCGGGCTTCTGTTTACGATGTACTCAAATCTGTAAGACGTTCTCTGGTTTGATAATGATTGGTAAGTGCCACATGGAATTAATGTGGAAGAATTTAAGTTATTGTTGTTATTGAGCTCAAATAAGTGAATTCATCAATTGAGTTGTGACTGGCAGGAAATGTTTACGAAATGATTTACCTAAATGAATTGTTATAGTATGTTCGGTAAGATTTATGCTTAAAGCCAACAAACTTACTAAGCTTCATTAAGCTTACTCGTGTTGTTCAATGTTCTTTGTAGATTTCAAGAAGTTGGAGGATCGGATCAACACATCGGGTCACACTATCCAAACTACTCCAGTAGATTTTGTTGTACATTTTATGGTTTATATGACATGTATAGGGATGGATTAAAAAGGGATAAACTTGAAGTATAATTATGAATAGCAAATATATATATATATATATATATATATATGTGTGTGTGTGTGTTTTTGTATGTATGTATATAATTAGGAATAGGTTTTGGTAAATTAATGAGTGAAGTTACTTTAGCAAAGTTAAACAAATGATTTTTGTGTTAACATATTATGTTAAATACATGTTTTGGCTTGAATTGATTGTTTGGTTGAGATATATTAGTGTATTTTAATGTTGTGTGCAGGTGGATAATGAAAGGGTGAGAAAAGTGGCCTTAAAATGGCATATTTTCGTCCAAACGAGCGTGTGTCTCAGCCGTGTGTGACACACAGCCTGGTATATAGGTGTGTAGTCTGGCCGTGTGTCCCCTGCACCTTAAAATTTTAAAATAGAATGCTCAAGTTTTTACACACGGGCGTGTGGCTTGGCCATGTGACCCTTGCACTTCGCACACGGCCTAGCACACGGGCATGTGGTTGGCCGTGTGACCTAAGCTAGTAGCTACCCTAATTTGAACACGGGCTGGGACACGACCGTGTGTCTCACATCGAATGCTCACACAGCCTATGACACGGGCGTGTCACTTGGCGATATGATCCACACGGCCTAACCACACGGGCGTGTGTCCCTTGCTCTTAAGAAAAATTTTAAGATTTTGGGAAAATTTTCCAGAGTGTCCGATTTAATCCCGACTCACTTCTAAATTGTATATCGGGCTTCGAGGGCCCATTTAAGGGACAATATGAGTGTTTTATGATTGATTTTTAATATGAGTAATAAAGTTGTGAAATTTCTGTATTTAATCCGTAAAGTATGGTAATGCTCAGTAACCCTGTTTCGGTGACGGATAATGGTTAGGGTATCAGAGCTTTGGTTTAGTTGATTCTTGGAATGAATGTGATGTGTAAAGTGTCTAGAAATACATGCAATATAAATCTGTGATAGTGTGATGTGTATGATCTGATCTAATTCTTGTTTTTCTTATAGATTGTAAAGATGTCAAATAGATCTGAACATGCTAAACATGATGAAGCTAATAGTAGAGTACAAACATCTGAGCACGGGACAAGTATTAGTGTCCCAATTTCTTCAATGTAGGAGCAAGAACTTAAAAATATGTTCTATGGGTTTATGAACAAATGGTTTAACGACTTTATGCAAGAAAGAAATCAGGCTCAGTAACCTCCTCCTCCTACTGCACCATCTGTAGTACCTTCAGTTGTTCCTCCTCCCCCGGTAACTAAATCCAGTAAACGTGCTCCAATAGAAAAACTTAAAAAGTTTAGGGCCGAAGAATTTCGGGAAAGATCAGATGATGATCCAGTCAAAGCTGAATATTAGCTTCAGAATATAGTAAGAGTTTTTAGAGAAATGGCTTGTTTCCCAGATGATTATTTGAGATGTGTTGTTTCCTTATTGAAAGAGGAAGCATATAATTGGTGGATGACTATAGAGGCTGTGGTGCCAGAAGAGAAAATCACTTAGGAATTTTTTTCAGAATGACTTTAAAAAGAAATATGTTGGCAAGAGGTATCTAGATAAAAAGAGGTGAGAATTCCTCGATTTGCGACAAAAAAATTAATCAGTAGCTGAATATGAGAGAGAATTTGTATACCTCAGCAAATATGCCCGAGAAATTGTACCAACCAAAGAGGAAATGTGTATTAGGTTTGAAGAAGGGTTAAATGATGAAATTAGAATGATGATTGGGGGCACAGAAATACTAGAATTTGTTATTCTGTCAGATTGTGCCCAGAAAATGGAAGAGGTATATAACAGAAAGATGCAACGTGACAAACGAAATAAAGAATCTTACAAGAGAAGCTCCTCCAAATCATTTTCAATATTTTCGGCTAAAAAGCCTTAAAAGGAGTCCAATCGAGCCACTTCAATGTCTGAGCGATCAAATAAGAATAGGGCGACTCGACAAGATTTTGGGGTAACTATTAGACCTACAGCTAGTGTAGGTAGTGTACAGAATGTTTCGAGGCCTAAATGTAAAAATTGTGGAAAGTATCATCCAGGTGAATGCAAAGGCAAAATGGGAGCTTGTTTTAAATGCGGAGCAACTGACCATTTCATTCGAGATTGTCCTCAACTGTAAAAAGAAGAAGATGTACAAAAAGAAAAGCAATTAGCCACTTCCCAAAGAAGTAAACATTCAGGCCAAAGTAGTGCTACTAGGGCTACTCGTTCGAATATGAGAGATAAAGCTGCTCGGTCAAAGACTAAAGCACCGGCACGTACTTATGCTATTCGACCAAGAGAAGAAGCTACAACTCCAGACGTAATCGGTGGTATATTCTATCTTTTTGATGTTATTGTATAAGCATTGATTGACCCTGGGTCTACATATTCTTATGTTTGTACTGTATTAGCATCAGAAAAAAATTGTCTGTTGAACCCACTGATTATGATGTTCAAGTCACTAATCCATTAGGCCAAAGTGTGATAGTTAATTTAATGTGTCGAAATTGTCCACTGAAAGTAAAAGGCTGTGAATTCCCTGCTGATTTGATGTTGTTACCCTTTCGGGAATTTGATGTTATTTTGGGAATGGATTGGTTAACGAAGCATGATGCTATAGTAAATTGTAGAGAAAAATGGATTGATCTGAAATGTCAGACAAGGGAAGTAATTTCAGTTGAGTTTGGGAATACAAAAGACATTGCTAGAATTATTTCAGCCCTTTCAGCCCAGAGATTGTTGCGTAAGGGTAATGAAGCATTTTTAGCCTACATTCTAGATACTCGAGTTTTTGAATCAAAGCTAGAACAATTATCAGTTGTTAATGAGTTTGTTAATGTATTTCCTGAGGAATTACCTGGTTTACCACCTGATCGTGAAGTTGATTTTGTAATTGATGTGGTTCCGAGAATAACTCTAATATCGATAACACTGTACCGTATGGCACCAGCTATGTTAAAAGAATTAAAGACACAGTTGCAAGAGTTATTAGAAAAAGGATTCATCAGGCTGAATATATCTCCTTGGGGTGCACCTATCTTATTTGTGAAAAAGAAAGATGGCTCTTTGAGATTATGATGTAAGCACGCCCGGGAGCTCATCAAGTTCGAGCCAAGATCCCATCGAGTTGCCTAAAGGCTCAATGACTCGAGCCCGAGCTAGGCTCTTCCAAGAAGTTGTTTCAGTTTTAATCACTCAACTTTGGTATGAAACAAAGTTGAACGCTTATGAAGAAGCTCGGACCAGCTCCTTAAAGATCCCTTGCACCCTTGTGCAAGCCGGACTCAGCTCATCTCCAGCACCTCCGAGCTCCATTTAGCTCAAATCAGCTCACTTAAGCTTATTTTAGCTCGTTTGAGCTCGATTTAGTTTCTTTCCAGCTTATTTCTTTATCATTTTAATAAACTAAGTATTAGTTTTATTTTATTCAATTTGATACAGCTCATGTCTGAATTCCCTAGCTCAAATCAGTTCATTAATTGTTTTCACATGTTTGAGCTAGCCGAACTTATTATACTAGCTAGTCCATAATTAAGTGTGTTTAATTTAGCTTAGTATGTTATTTAAGTTATCTAGATGATGCTTAGTTATAATTCAGCTGAATATGCCTTGGATTTAATGTGTTCATTTGGTGTATAGGTGCAGCCGAATGTGAAGAGAGCACTTAATGCAAGTACATGCACGGCTTGGTTCATAGTATGTTAGGATGCATGTACGGTTATCTTCATTGAATGGACAGCTGATCCATGGTTTTCCAAGGTGACTATTCGGCCAAAAGACACCTTCAACTTTAATTCCCCAAGTTGGCCGAACAACTCCCCAAGACACCATCAAGCCGTTCACACTAGTTGTTCACACTTGGTGACCATTCGGCTAAAGGTGTTCACATGCAAAAGACTTTTCAAAGCCTATGTTCACACTTCAAATGACTACTCAAGGACCCTATTTATTGCTCACACCTATTCGGCCAAGAAACACCTATTGAATGCTTCATTTATGCCCATAGCCGAATTTAGACAAGCCATTGAGATACCATACATCCAAAAACATTCAAGCTGATTTTTACTTAATCAAGAAGCTATCCATTGAAGATCCAATCAGCCAAATTTAGACAACACAATTAGTGATTTTATTCTAGATTATTCTAGCCTATTCCATAGTCGAATGCTTAGCTCTTAAGTCATGTTAATTTGTCCATTCGGCTAGGCTATGTAATGCTATAAATACTTAGCACATTTGATGTAAAAAGGACTTTTACCACTTTTATTGAATGAAACTCTGTTTCTGTGAGGTTAACTTCCTCTCTGTTTTCGTACGAGTCTCGAGTGACTTATCTAGCGTGCTAGTGGCGTCAACCCGAACTTGTTTCTGAACTTATCACCAACTTTTTGGTGTGGCGTTCATCTATCCTTGTACTGAACCATCTTTCCACCTTAAACATTATAAGAACCGGGGTGACACTCGTTATAGTGTTGAATCGCTCTTGAAGTTTAAGTTCACTTTTCCATTCCATCCTATCTATCAACTATTTACCTTATTTCTTTGTTAAACCAAACCTACCAAAAATCATACCTAGCCTATCATTCGAACCACTTTTTCAACTTCCACTCATACTTAGCCTAATACGTCCTTTTCTTAAGCCGAACAATACTTCCTCGACGACGATCGGGCAACTTAGATGACTCGACTCAACATCACCAAGCCAGTTCACATCATTTAGTATCAGAGCTACTAAATCGAGAAGTACCGACGTTCGTAGCAATCCTAAAATAGGTTCGTAAAAAAAAAGAAAAAAGTTTCGAATTAAAAAAAAAATTAAGTTGTTTTCAAAATTCTCTTGTATTCATTCAATTGTTTTTGAAGTAAAAAAAAAAAGAAATATTCGAAGTTAAAAAAAAATGTTGAAAGTTTATGTGTTCATTTTCTTGTAATCCCAATCAGCAAGGTTCTTTTCTATCATCTACTACCCCAACGCCACACTTAACCAAAAATTTCTTTGTTTCAGCCTACCTTACACCGTAAACATTATATCCCTCGAAACCACTTTGAAACCGACCCCAAAAGCAGCAAATAAGTCTAAAGAGACGAAATACAAAATCTTGAGAGAAAGATCGAGTGGTAAAAGGCACGAGTGTGTGAGCGCATTAGAGAGAGGGAAAAGCCTTTTAAATGAGAGTAAACACGAGCGTGAGTGAAAAATAATTCATTTTTTTCTTCTTTCCGAGTGATTAGTGAGATTTTGAAAGTGAGGTTTTAAAATTTCTTATGTCAAGAAGCCCGGAGAGGAATATGGCAGATAGACCCGAAAGGCAACCTGTTCAGAACATCCCGGACTTGAATCGACAAGCCTTACTACTCAAGGTTGAACGCCTATTTGACCGAAAGTTGGAATCAATTCAAGAAAGACTTGATCATGTGGAAGAAAGAGCCCAACGAGAAAGGACTCCTATAAGTCCACAGAAAAATCGAGGCTGACGACGAGTTCAAGACGATGAATTATCCTAACCGAGTGAGGCCGAAAGTAATCAAGGTTCGAACATAAGCAACCGACGGAGAGGCCAATGTCACCGTGGCCAACGAGATCGAAAGAGGTACGATGACGATCTCAAAAGTATCAAGTTAACCATTCCTCCATTCCAAGGCCGTTTAGACCCGGAAGCCTATCTCGAGTGGGAGAAGAAAGTTAAACTTGTGTTCGAGTGTTACAACTATTCCAAGGCCAAGAAGGTTAAGTTAGCTGCCATAGAATTTTCTAAGTATGCCATGATTTGGTGGGACCAACTCACCACGAGTCGGAGGCGGAATGGCGAGCGTCCTATCAGCACTTGGGCTGAGATGAAGGCTGTAATGGCCCGGAGGTTCATTCCTTCGTATTATCACCGAGAGCTTTACCAAAAGCTCTAAAATCTCTCCCAAGGGACGAAAAGTGTGGTGGACTATTACAAGGAGATGGAAGTCGCCATGATTCGAGCGGACGTGCAAGAAGATCGAGAGGCGACTATGGCTCGATTTTTGGTCGGTCTTAACCGCGAGATAGCCAACATCGTGGAGTTGCAACATTATGTAGAGATTTTTGATATGATGCACATGGAAATCAAGGTTGAGAAGCAACTCAAAAAGAAAGGCACTGTTCAGAGTTATTCGACTCCCAATGAAACCAAATAGAGCCAAGGTGCAAGTAAAAATGCTTCGGCAATCCAAACAAAAGAACCTATAGTGCAGGTGAAATCAACCAAGCCCATGGCCGAAACCAGCAAAGGTAAGGCCGTTGAAGGTTCCCAAAGCCGATCAAGAGACATAAAGTGCTTCAAGTGTCTCAGAAGAGGTCACATCGCGAGCCAATGCCCAAATCGGAGTGCGATGGTGCTTCGACCTAACAGTGACATAGAATCAGAAAAGGAAGATGAAGAGAATGAAAATGAGATCGAAAACCCTACCGATGAAAATGAAGAGTTAGAGTAGGCGGTGGAAGGCAAAATACTTGTGGTGAAAAGAAGAATAAGCACCCAAAGCACCGGAAGTGAACCGCAACGTGAAAACATGTTTCATACTCGTTGTCACATTCAAGGAAAGGTCTGTAGTTTGGTTATTGACGGAAGTAGCTGTACAAACGTAGCTAGCACGCTCCTGGTAGAGAAGCTTGCCTTGCCAACTACTAAACACCCGAGCCCTTACAAGCTGCAATGGCTCAATGAAGGTGTTGACTTAAAGGTGACCAAACAAGCTCTTGTTCAGTTTTCAATTGGAAAGTATCATGATGAAGTCCTATGTGATGTGGTGCCTATGCATGTGAGACATTTACTACTTGGAAGACCATGGCAGTTTGACCGGAGAGTCAAACATGACGGGTTTGCCAACCAATACACCTTTAAGCACCAAGGCCAGAACGTTACTTTGGCACCTCTCTTGCCACTACAAGTTTTGGAGGACCAGCAACGTTTGAAACAATCTATAGAGCAAATGAGAGAAAAACAAGAAAATAAAAGTGAAAAAGAAAGAAAAGAAGAAAAATCGAGAGAAAAGAAATCGAGTTGTGAGGAAAACAAGAGCATAGAAAAAGAAAAAGAAAATAAAAGAAGAGTGAGTGAGAAAAAGAAAAGTGTTTTGATTAACCGATTTTTTACGTTTTTCCATCATTTCAGGTTAATCCGGGTGAAGAGTTTCGACTACACTACCTTTTCGAGGAAAGAAGGTTTTCGTTGGTTGAAAGAGGTACTGTCCAACCCGAACCTCAATCACTTATTTCTAAAGGTAAGCAAGGTGAGATTCCGTTATTCCTTAAACAGCTCCATTCAACTCGAATTGATGACTTTGCTCATGGCTTGAATTTTGAAAAGGTACTATACTTTGTTGTCGATAATTGCCATTCTTTGATTGATGATAATATTTTTGTTTTGAATGATGGCAAGAAGACTCTTACTTTCGAAAAACGTGATGTTGATGCATTTGTTGGTGAGTCAATAGTCAATCGTCCATTGCAAGGTTTAATTGTGCAAGATCGTGAATCAAATGAATCTTCTCATTTACCTGATCGTGATGAAAATGTATGTTCATTAAATTTCTGTGAGAAATTAATTTGCTTGAACAATGATGTGCGGAAGAAATTCAAGGCGAATAAACGTTTAAAAATATCTATGTCTATAATTCCATTGATTCGTTTGTTTGGTGAAACTTTGTTTGGTGATGGTATATCAAATCAGCTTGGCTGTATGAATTATGCGTGTTTGAGTCAATTTGATCAAGTGATATGTGGAGTAAATGCCTATTTGAATGATTTCTTCATGCCTTTTGAATTGACTCCTATGCCTAATCTATTGCCGAATATGGAGGTTCCATCTGAAAAGATTTTTGAGAAACCATTCACCCCATTCGTCCATAACGAGCCGAGTAAGAATATAAGTTTTGAAGTGAACAAATGACTCGACTTAAGGACAAGTCACTTTAAAGAAGGAGGAATGATGTAAGCACGCCCGGGATCTCATCAAGTTCGAGCCAAGATCCCATCGAGTTGCCTAAAGGCCCAATGACTTGAGCCCGAGCTAGGCTCTTCCAAGAAGTTGTTTTAGTTTTAATCACTCAACGTTGGTATGAAAAAAAGTTCAACACTCATGAAGAAGCTCAGACCAGCTCCTTAAAGATCCCTTGCACCCTTGTGCAAGCCGAACTCAGCTCATCTCCAGCCCCCCGAGCTCCATTCAGCTCACTTAAGCTTATTTTAGCTCGTTTGAGCTTGATTTAGTTTCTTTCCAGCTCATTTCTTTATCATTTTAATAAACTAAGTATTATTTTTATTTTATTCAATTTGATACAGCTCATGTCAGAATTCCCTAGCTCAAATTAGTTCATTAATTGTTTTCACATGTTTGAACTAGCCGAACTTATTATACTAGCCAGTCCATATTTAAGTGTGTTTAATTTAGCTTAGTATGTTATTTAAGTTGTCTAGATGATGCTTAGTTATGATTCAGCCGAATATGCCTTGGATTTAATGTGTTCATTTGGTGTATAGGTGCAGCCGAATGTGAAGAAGAACACTTAATGCAAGTACATGCACGGCTTGGTTCATAGTATGTTAGGATACATGTAGGGTTATCTTCATTGAATGGAGGGCTAATCCATGGTTTTCCAAGGTGACTGTTCAGCCAAAAGAGACCTCTAACTTTAATTCCCCAAGTTGGCCAAACAACTCCCTAAGACACCATCAAGTCGTTCATATTAGTTGTTCACACTTGGTGACCATTCGGCTAAAGGTGTTCACATGCAAGAGACTTCTCAAGGCCTATGTTCACACTTCAAATGACTACTCAAGGACCCTCTTATTGCTTACACCTATTCAGCCAAGCAACACCTATTGAATGCTTCATTTCTGCCCATAGCCGAATCTAGATAAGCCATTGAGATACCATACATCCATAAACATTCAAGCTGATTTTACTTAATCAAGAAGCTGTCCATTGAAGATCCAATCAGTCGAATTTAGACAACACAATTAGTGATTTTATTCTAGATTATTCTAGCCTATTCCATAGCCGAATGCTTAGCTCTTCATTCATGTTAATTTGTCCATTCGGCTAGCCTATGTAATGATATAAATACTTAGCACACTTGATGTTAAAAGGGCTTTTGCCATTTTTATTGAATGAAACTCTGTTTCTGTGAGGTTAACTTCCTCTCTGTTTTTGTACGAGTCTCGAGTGACTTATCTAGAGTGCTAGTGGCGTCAACCCGAACTTTTTTCTGAACTTATCACCAACCTTTTGGTGTGGCGTTCATCTATCCTTCTACCGAACCATCTTTCCACCTTAAACAATATAAGAACCAGGGTGACACTCATTATAGTGTTGAATCACTCCTGACGTTTAAGTTCACTTTTCCATTCCATCCTATCTATCAACTATTTACCTTATTTCTTTGTTAAACCAATACTACCAAAAATCATACCTAGTCTATGATTCGAACCACTTTGTCAACTTCCGCTCATACTTAGCCTAATACGTCCTTTTCTTAAGCCAAACGATACTTCCTCGACGATGATCGGGCAACTTAGGTGACTCGACTCAACATCACCGAGCCGGTTCACATCAGATTGTGTATAGATTACAGACAGCTGAATAAGGTCACAATCAAGAATAAATATCTTTTGCCTCGTATTGATGATTTGGTTGATCAGCTAAAAGGTGCTGCAGTATTTTCAAAGATAGATCTCAGATCTGGGTATTATCAGTTGAAAGTTAAAGAGTGTGATGTGCCGAAGACTGCTTTCAGAATTCGGTATGGTCATTATGAGTTTTTAGTAATTCCATTCAGTTTGACCAATGCTCCTGCTACTTTCATGGATTTGATTAATCAGATTTTCCAACCATATTTAGATAGATTTATGGTTGTGTTTATTAATGATATATTGATCTATTCTAAGACAGAATCCGAACATGCACAATATTTGAGAATTGTGTTACATACTTTGAGGGAGAAGCAGTTGTATGCAAAGTTCAATAAATGTGAATTTTGGCTTCATGAGGTCAGATTTTTTGGACATATTGTATCAGTTGAAGGGACTCGAATGGATCCGAGTAAAGTATCTGCTGTGGTGAATTGGAAAATTCCAAGGAATATTACAGAAGTGTGAAGTTTTCTGGGTCTAGCAGGTTATTACCGATGATTTGTTAAGAATTTTTTGATGATTGCTTCACCTTTGACCCGATTACTTTAGAAGAACATTGAGTTTGTTTGGTCTGATGAGTGTCAGCAGAGCTTTGATCAGTTAAAGAAGATGTTAACTAAAGCTCCAGTATTAACTCAGCCAGAATTGGGAGTTCCGTATGTTGTGTACAGTGATGCATCTCTAAATGGATTAGGTTGTGTCTTAATACAGTCGGGAAAAGTAGTACCTTATGCTTCTCGATAGTTAAAATCACATGAAAAGAATTATCCTACGCATGATCTTGAGTTAGCTGCAATTGTGTTTGCTTTGAAAGTATGGAGACATTATTTATACGGTGAAAAATGCTATGTGTACACAGATCATAAAAGTCTGAAATATTTGATGACTCAGAAGGAGCTGAATTTGAGACAGAGACGGTGGCTAGAGCTATTGAAATATTATGATTTGATTATTGACTACCACTCGAGGAAACCTAATGTATTTGCTGATGCACTCAGTCAGAAGTCGTATTTGTTTACACTTCATGCGATGAACACTCATTTGTCTCTTAATGAAGACGGTTCTGTATTAGCAAAGTTGAAAGTAAAACCTTTGTTCCTTCAACAGATTCGGGAATTGCAAGGTGATGATCTGAAATTGGTATTGAAAAGACAGATGGACAATTTGAGTTCAGAGTATACTATTGATGATAGCGGTATGTTACATTATCGCAATAGAATTTGTGTTCTGAATAATTTAGATCTGAAAAATGATATTCTTTCCGAAGCTCACAGTAGTATGTATTCTATTCATCCGGGTAGCACGAAAATGTATTATGATTTACCGGGTATGAAACGAGAGATTTGTGAATTTGTAGCAAAGTGTCCGATTTGTCAACAAGTCAAAGTAGAGCTTCAGGTACCAACGGGTTTGCTACAACCTGTCATGATTCCTGAGTGGAGATGGGAGCATGTCACAATGGATATTGTATCCGGATTACCTGTGACTCCGAGAAAAAAATATTCGATCTGGGTGATTGTTGATAGGTTGACTAAGTTGGCATATTTTGTCCCAGTCAGAACCGAGTTTTCATTTGAGAAGTTAGCGAAATTGTATATGTCAGATATTGTGAGGTTACATAGGGTTCCCACATCCATTTTTTCAGATCAGGATCCGAGGTTTACATCGAGATTTTAGAGTAAATTTCAAGAAGCTCTGGGTACAAAGTTAAATTTCAGCACAGCATTTCATCCTCAGACTGACGGACAATCAGAACGTGTGATTCAGATTCTAAAAGACATGTTGAGATGTTGTATACTCTAGTTTGAAGATAGCTGAGAAAGGTATTTACCCTTGGCCGAATTTGGCTATAACAATAGTTATCAGTCCAGCATAAAAATGGCACTATTTGAAGCTCTTTATGGAAGAAAATGCAAGACTCCATTGTATTGGTCTGAATTGAGTGAATCCAAGTTAGTAGGAGTCGATTCGATCTGAGAAACCGAAGAAAAAGTTTGAATCATTAGGGACAGTTTAAAAGCTGCTTCAGACTGTCAGAAATCATATGCAGACTTGAAAAGAAGAGATATAGAATTTGCGGTTGGAGATTGAGTGTTCTTAAAAGTTTCACCGTGGAAAAAAGTATTACGGTTTGGAAGAAAAGGGAAACTGAGTCCAAGATTTATTGGACCGTATGAAATTGTAGAAAGCATTGGCCCTGTGGCTTATCGGTTAGCCCTGCCTCCAGAACTTGAGAAAATTCATAACATGTTTCATGTGTCTATGCTAAGATGGTATAGATCAGATCCTTCACATGTGATTCCTTATAGTGAAATTGAGATACGACCGGATATGACCTATCAGAAAAACCAGTGAAGATTTTGGCTCGAGAGGTTAAAGAATTACGGAATAAATGAGTACTGTTAGTTAAAGTGTTGTGGCATCATCATGGTTCGGAGGAGGCAACCAGGAAAACAGAAGAATCAATGAGATCACAGTATTCGAACTTATTTTCAAGTAATAAATTTCGAGGACAAAATTTCCTAAAATGGGGAGAGTTGTAACAGCCTAATTTTCAGTGGTGTCGAAAACAGTGGTTTGAGACCACTAAATCCGACGAGTGAATTTGAAAATTTTATTATTTATTATTTATGAGTTAAATGTGATTTTAGGAAAATTATTGAATTAGTGATTTGTGTTTTAGAAGAAATTAATAGGTTAAGTGATTTTGAAAACGAGGTATCGAGACCTCGAGTTTATAAATCTGAGCCGTAAATATTTTTAGAAATCTTTATGGAGTGTAATTGAATTAGTATTAAATTTTTGTTAGAAAATTTTAACATTTTGGTACTTAATTAACTAAAAATGACTAAATTGAAAAATGAGCAAAATTTGCTAAAATGAGTAAATAGCTTAAGTAGTAATTAAGGAAGGATTAAAAAGGCAAATATACACTTATTATAAGGTTGGACGACATGTGGGTAGAAGAAATAGAAAAAACTAGTGTGAACTAAGGGCAAAATGGTAATTTGGTTAAAAATAAAACTAGTGACCAAATTGAATTCTAAACATTTCTTCTTGAAATTTTCAGTCCAAAAATGCCATTGAAGGTTCTCTAAGCTAGTTTTTCATATTTTTGCATCATATCAAGAGCCCAAAGAAAATCGTGGAAAAGAGAAATTATTTGAATAGTTCCTGAGCTACAATAAATTTTACAAATTAGCCCAGGTAAGTTCATATAGTTAAATTTTTAATGTTATTTGTTAAATTGATGAATAGTAATATGTATTTATTCATATTATTTTTTGAAAATAAATTATTGTAAAAATTATGAAATTGAATCAAATA
Organism: Gossypium sturtianum; assembly: GCA_025698515.1. Lineage (NCBI taxonomy): Eukaryota > Viridiplantae > Streptophyta > Magnoliopsida > Malvales > Malvaceae > Gossypium > Gossypium sturtianum. The sequence goes on from CM046951.1 coordinate 20,829,750, forward strand.
TTCGAAGTGAACGGAACGCAGGATTGAGTACAGCCGTTCAATGCAAAAGAGGAATTGACGGTAAATTATCTAAAGTAAATCCAGGTTCAGCATTTGTTGCGAACTCTTGTGTTTACTTTCCGTTTAGCTCTCATGAGCTTCAATCAACTCATATGAGTTTCAGTTAACCCTTCTGGGTTTCAGTTAAGCTCTTTTAAGCTTCAGTTTAACCCTTTTGGGTTTCCGTTCAACCCTTATGGGTTTCCGTTTCGCACCTATGTACTTCTGTGTAGCCTTCGGGCTTCTGTTTACGATGTACTCAAATCCGTAAGACGTTCTCTGGTTTGATAATGATTGGTAAGTGCCACATGGAAATAATGCGGAAGAATTTAAGTTATTATTGTTATTGAGCTCAAATAAGTGAATTCATCAATTGAGTTGTGACTGGCAGGAAATGTTTACGAAATGATTTACCTAAATGAATTGTTATAGTATGTTCGGTAAGATTTATGTTTAAAGCCAACAAACTTACTAAGCTTCATTAAGCTTACTCGTGTTGTTCAATGTTCTTTATAGATTTCAAGAAGTTCGGAGGATCGGATCAACACATCGGGTCACACTATCCAAACTACTCCAGTAGATTTTGTTGTACATTTTATGGTTTATATGACATGTATAGGGATGGATTAAAAAGGGATAAACTTGAAGTATAATTATGAATGGAAAATATATATATATATATATATGTGTGTGTGTGTGTTTTTGTATGTATGTATATAATTAGGAATAGGTTTTGGTAAATTAATGAGTGAAGTTACTTTAGCAAAGTTAAACAAATGATTTTTGTGTTAACATATTATGTTAAATACATGTTTTGGCTTGAATTGATTGTTTGGTTGAGATATATTAGTGTATTTTAATGTTGTGTGCAGGTGGATAATGAAAGGGTGAGAAAAGTGGCCTTAAAATGGCATATTTTCGTCCACACAGGCAGAGACACGGCCGTGTGTCTACATGGGTGTGTAGTTTGGCCGTGTGTCCCCCGCACCTTAAAATTTTAAAATAGAATGCTCAAGTTTTTACACACAGCCTAGCACACGGGCGTGTGGCTTGGCCGTGTGACCCCTGCACTTCGCACACGGCCTAGCACATGGGCGTGTGGTTGGCCGTGTGACCCAAGTCAACAGCTACCCTAATTTGAACACGGGCTGGGACACGACTGTGTGTCTCACATTGAATGCTCACACGGTCTATGACACGGGCGTGTCACATGGCCGTGTGATCCACACGACCTGACCACACGGGCGTGTGTCCCCTGCTCTTAAGAAAAATTTTAAGATTTTGGGAAAAATTTCCAGAGTGTTCGATTTAATCCCGACTCACTTCTAAAGTGTATATCGGGCTTCGAGGGCCCATCTAAGGGACAATATGAGTGTTTTATGATTGATTCTTAATATGAGTAATAAAGTTGTGAAATGTCCGTATTTAGTCCGTAAAGTCTGATAATGCTCTGTAACACTGTTTCGGTGACGGATAAGGGTTAGGGGTGTTACATGCATAGCGAAATTGTGACAAGCAAATATTAGTTCATTGATTGTCTAAAGTTCAAACTGAAGATAAATGGCATTGTAAAGAACGCTTACATTTCGAGAAAGATAACTTATTTCAGTAGATAACCTAAATGAGTCTGCAATCCCGTAAAAGAATCAAAGTGAGCATTTGATTGAAATACTGAGAATGATTATTATGTTGTCTACAATTCCAATTTGGGAGATGGCTAGTCTTGGCTATCGGAGCAATTGACTCCACGAGTAGAGACATAGATGTATTCATTGGTAGAATGATACAGTTGACTCCAAGATGAATTAATTCTGAATATGTTTGTGAATTAATTCACTTGTGACGTCCATAGTGTGATTTACCTAAATCTTGAGTTAGTCACTAACCATGCATATGCAACTCATGTGCTTTGATATAAGTGGAGGTTTATGCTCTAAAGATGATCGAGTCCATAGCTAGTATATTGGGTACATGACTTGTGTATAGCATGACTTTACTAGTAACAGTGGAATTCATAGTTCAATTAAAGAGTTAATGATATCCTCTCATTGGCATTGTGTGGATTGATAAATATGGAACATGGCCACGGGTTGTTTATTCTCAAACAAGAAATTTATCACAGTCATTTGTTGATAGTGATCATATTAATCATTAAGAAGACACAATGGTGACAATGAGATAAAATAGGATTGTATTGAGTGAACGAATTTAACTCAAAGGAATCAAGGATATCATATGAGGGTAACACACACATGACGAGGTCATTGGACAAAGCAATTGGATGAATTACTTTCGTAAAGAGTATACAATAAGAAGTTTTCAATAATGGTACTTCTTGTAGACTGACTCCACAATTAAGTAATTACGAATTATCGGAACGATACTTTTGGACATAATTGCAATCACTAGAGTCTAATTCACTTGAATCAGAAGAAAATTCTATAACTTTGGGAATAATTTAATTGAGTCAATTTATTCGATGTGGAATTAAATTATGTGGTCGTGAGAATTGTTCAACTAGAGAATTTGATTAAAGAATTTTCTTGAAAAATTAATTTAGAAAATCTGAGTGATTTTTGGAAAAATTAATTTTGATTAAGTAAAATTAAATTAATCAAATTAAATAAAATACATATAATATTTTTTGAAGTTAATTTTCAAGTCAGACAATTGGCTCAATGGATAATTGAACTTGAAAATGGACCTAAGATCGTAAATTGGGCCCGAGAGCCCAAAATTGATACCAAGACCCAAAAACTGGTCGAACCGGGCCCGGTATGTGAAAACGGGCTGACGATCCAACTAGTGGCTAGACCAGACCGGTCAAGTCATCATTGACTTGGATTAAACCAGTAGCAGCCAAACCGGCTCAGGGTGCCGTAAGGTTGTCACACCTGTAACAGCCCGATTTTTACCCTAATCGGAATAGTGGTTTCGGGACCACAAATCCAATTCTGAACAATATTTTAAATTTTTTTTCTATGTTAATTATGTGTGAATTGCTATGTGTGAAATTTTCGTGATTTAATTTTATCGTTGGAGTGTCGAATTATTAAAATGGGCTTAATCGCGTAAAGTGAAAACTTGATAGTTTAATGTGTTAAGACCAAATTGTGGATGTCTTTTTAAATGGAAGCATTTAAAATGCAATAAACCCACTTTTAAATCTAGTGGACGGCTAAGGTCTATTATGCCCTTTTATTTTATGTTGATAAAGTTTATAAGTTAAGGTTAAATTAGTAATACATTAATATCATATGTTATAATAAAACATAAAAGAAATAAGTCATGTTCATCTTTTTCTTAAGCATTTCCGAAACTAAAACAAAGAAAAAGAAAGGAAAAACAAGCTAGGTTCGGCCATTGTTGGTCTAAATTCAAGGTTAGTTTGGTTTCGGTTTTTGATAATTTTTATGTTTTTGAGATCGTTGCTTCGAATACTATCCGACCCATGCTAGAATTTCTAATTTTTATGCATATTTTGAGTTATGCCATTGATGAATACTTGTGTTTTGTGATGTTTGATGATGAAATATTAAGGATATGTTTTAGATTAACAAGTTTTGTATTGGAGTTTTTGATGATTTTGAGTAATTAGGACTAAATTGAAAAAATAATAAATTAAGGGATTAAAATGTGAAATAAATGAAATGTATGGATTTGTATGAGTATAATGAATATTCGGTCTAAGCATGGTATAGTCAAATTTTTGCAATAGGGACTAAATTGTGAAAATGTGAAATATTAGGGGTAAAAAATGTAATTTGCCCATTTATGTGTTTTTGGACTAAATTGAATGAAAATATGTTTGAATGACCTTAATTTGAATATGTTTAGATCAAGAACCAAAGAAATCGGACTTGGATCGGGGAAAAACGAAAATAGTTGAATAGCCGATTTTCATCGTTCGTCGATATCCGAGGTAAGTCTTTAAGCAATTAAACATTGTAAATTATGTATGTAACTTAGTAACATGCTGATTTGGAATTTGTGGAATTAGTATTGAGTTAGTCGAATGTGAATAAATCTAGAATTAATATGTTTGAGTTTAGTTCGATTGAGTTATAATATTTGAAAGTTCGTATGAAGATTATGAAGTATATGAAAAGTTTGATATATGAATTGGTTGTGAGACAGCTTTATAAATATGATATTCGGGCTTTGAGCTAGCAGAGCTTTGTCTTTGGTGAATAATATCGGGCTTTAAGCCTAGCGGGCTTTGTCTTGGTGAATAATATTGGGCTTTATGCCTAGTAGGCTTTATGCCGGTGAATTATTATAAGTGTATGCTTAAAAAAATTCTTGCTGATGTGGAATTTAAATATGATAAATGAGCTCAATGTTCAGGTATGTGTAAGCATATTGGTTGTTTGAGATAAGGTAAATTAGTAACTTGTAATTTGTTACTAAATATGTGTGATATAAGTGAAAATTGTAATATCCCGAATTAATGGGCTTATGTGTTTAATGTGTAGACATGTTTAATGTGTTAATTTGAGAATTAGAGGTCCAGTTGGGCTCAAGGATTGGGTAGAGGCTTTGACTAAACATTACTGTTTAGACACTCTAGGAGCTTAAAATATAGTAGTTATTGTTTAAGTTAGAAAATTGGGCTTGTGGCCCAGTCACAAGGTGCGCAGAAAAGGGGGGAGCTTTAAGTGACGTTTTGGGCAGGTGAGAAGGCCCAAGTGTGGCCCCATGGGGCTCAAGAAATTGGGCCAATTTCGGCACTTAAAAGGAGCAAGGAGGGGGCGGCAACAAGGCTAAAATTTAGGGACTTTTAATGTTTTATTTAAGTGGATAATGAGCAAAAAAAAAGGAAGGAGTGGTGTGATGTAGGACTCTTTTGGATGTGAGTTCGATAAGGATAAGGGAAAAAAGATGAGAGCTATCCTTTGGGTTGCGAGTTGGCCGAAAATCAAACACAAGAGAGGGGAGAATCGGTTTAGTATGGCAAGGGGTGTCTTAGAAAGTTTGAAGGCCATCTCATTTGCTTTCTTTTCTCATCTTTTCTCTTCCAAAGCCGAAAATCACCACCTCCTCACCCTTTCTTTTCTTCTTTGAAATTCCCCTAGCCAAATCTTCCGATCCCCATTGTTATTCTTCTTCCATTCACTAAAAGCTGAAACTACGCTCTTGTTTGGTTCTTGTAGCCGAAAACGCATCAGTATCTCTCTTGTTCATCTTTCTGGGATTTTCTTAAAAGTCGAAATCCCTAGATCTCATCTCCTGTGATTGCCGGATTTCCTCTGTGGTGTCTGCTTGTGCCGAATCTCAAAGGAAACTGAAGGTAAGTGTCGATTCGCGTGATTCAATCTTTTTCCAGTTTTTAGAGACCCTAGCCGAATGGCTATATGGAGACTGATCTTGTGTTTTTTCTTTCTTTCGCAGCATTCCGAGATTTGAAGGAGATCCAATCGCCTAAGGTTTTAAATCAGTAGCACACGAATCACCCTACTTCAGGGGTCTAATCGGTATAGGGGAAACCTCAACTTCACGTTCTTCCGGCTTTTGAACAAAGTTGTAGACAATGGGTAGTAGATCCGATTAGCGAGGGTATCGACATAGAGGGTAGTCCTACGTATTTATCAGGTGTGTAACATTCTCACATCATTTAGATTGCTTGATTAGTATGCATATAAACCTGTTATATTCTATTAAAAGCCGAAATATTGGCATGGCTGTTGAAAACCCGTGGTGGGTAAAGGCGAATCACCAGGTTAGTGATTTCTGTCATTCTTAATTGAATGTCTCCGTTAACATGATATGATATGTATGCCGATTTCTATGTTGCACGGGGCTGGGTGATTGATAAAAGGGGAAGTGTTCTACTCTGGTGGCTCTGCCACGATCTGTTGTAGTGGCTCTGCCACGATCATGCTCGTGACTATGTCACAAATCGGCGATGAGCGACTAATTGTAGCATGACCGCCATCGATGGTGTGTAGCGGCGTGGGTTGATTGTAGAAATCCCCAATGGTGTGATTGGCGGGTAAAGGGTGGTGTGTAGCGGATGGATCTAGGATTGGGATGGGCTTTGCATAATTCTGTTGTATAATATTCTCATTATTCTGCTTACGTGGGCTAAGGCCCAATCGATGGTGCATGAGGGTTGCACACCGAGTCTCGTGACTCACCCCGTTGTTTAACATTTTTCGTAACACCTAGTGCATAGGACCGGGTGGGAGAGGAGCGCAAGGTGGCCATGCATGGATTCATTTTGATTCAATAAAAGATGTTGATTTTATTATTTTCCCTTAGTATTTTCAATTTATCTGGTTTTATATTTTATTGTAATAAGGCCATCAGCTCTTGTTTATTGGTTTTATGCTTGATTTTGGGTTTCCATACATTTAGATTTTATGATTAATTGAAATAAAGGCATGTGTTTAAATACTAGAACTCAGAGGCAAAATTTTGGTTTTATTCATTAAGGCATTAATTAAAATTTATTTCTTTTACTTAATTTTCAAATTATTAAGTTTTCCCGATAAACGTTCAAACTATGTTTTTTTTTTAAAAAAAATAATAGATGCGACAAGTTTTTCTAAAATCTTCTTAGTGACATGCCGGATCCGGTCGGGGTGTTTGGGCCGGGTTTGGGGTGTTACAAATTAGTATCAGAGCCAAGTTCAAAACTCGGCTTTGGGGTTTGGGCTCAAAACATTTTCTAAAGATAGGTTTTGGAAACATGTATGTTTATAAACAATACAGGATGGTTTTCTCGGCATGGCACCTGAGTCTCATTTCAAGTCCGCTGTAAGTATTCGAGAACTCACATGTGTTATATATGTATGTGGGCTTGATGGGCTTTAAGGGACGTAGATTATTCTAGTTAGAGCTTGATGGACCTTAGGCGTAGTTAAACAACTCTTCAATTCCATAAAACTTAATCCAACCGAATAAACCTGTAAACAAGTCATAAGACTAGGGTGTGGCAACAGCATACGCATGTCTAGGATTGGATTCGGGGAGAGCTTGGTACTTAAGCGATCCTAGTGACTCACCTCCTCTTATTGAATCCTACCTGTGCATAGTGCTGTTCACCCTAGCCACGAGGATTTGTTGTCAGGCCAAAATCTATAACTAAAACCCGAAAGGGATCAGCCACCTTATTTTCACAAAATTACTAAAATGTCCTAGTTTTGTAAAAATTTACCAAAACGCCCTTGGTTTGAAAAACAACCAAAACGTCATTGATTTGAAAAGAAAATTACCAAAATGCCCTTGATTTGGAAATTAACAAAATTTTCAAAATTACCGAAATACCCCTGGTTTAAAAAATTTCCGAAATACCCTCGGTTTACCAAATTATCAAAAATACCCCTACTTCACGAAATTACCAAAATACCCTTATTTTGAAAACTACCAAGATACCCATGATTTGCAAGTATACCCCCAGATTTACGGAAATACCCCAATTTACAAAGTTAACGGATTTTAAAAAAAAACAACACATACAACACACAACAATAACCCCAAAACCACAAACACCTGAACGCCACTATTATTCTTTTGAAATCAAATTCTCTAGAATACCCCTATTTTTTTTAAAAAATATATATATCCCTTTATTTATAAAATCCCCCAATATACTTTATTACAAAGAAACCTTGTAGGATGAAATTACGGGAAAACCCACAGGTAGTAAAATGACGAAAATACCCTATCTCATTGAATGTGGGTTCGTGGATGTTGTCTCAGTATGTTGATGTGTAATGGTTGGATGTATGTGGTTCCTAGAAATAGGAGACAAACTTGAGATCAAACTTGTGGATGTTATTTGAATTCGAAAGAACTACTCTTAAACTCTCTTGTTCATAAGACTGTTCGTGGTTAATTAGTGGAAAGAACTAATAATTCATAAAATTTCTAATCAGAGAAACGCGAATCGGTAGAATGAGTACAAGGGGTCGTGGACGTCCGCCGCGAGGTCGTGGTAGGGGTAGGATGACCGTGTCAGAGCCAGCAGGGTCTAGCCACGGGTCAGGAAATGAGATGCCAGATATGTCGACTTTGGAGAGAGAATTACGGGACCAGGCGCCCGGAGATGATGCGGTATCTCAGGCGATGTTGCGGGTCCTCGAAAGATTTACTGGGGCAGGCATGGGTTCAGGAGCTTAGAAATCTGTGTCGGAACGACTCCGAGCCAACGGAGCAGAGATGTTTAGGGGTGTTTACGTGCGTAGCCCCTAATACACCGTGAGTATTGGTTAGAGGCAAGTGAGCGTATAATGGATGACCTTGACTTCACCGTTGAGGAGAAGTTGAAAGGTCGTGTCTCTTCTTCGAGACGAGGCTTATCGGTGGTGGCTCACGGTAAATGAGAGTCTTCTGCCGCAGACAGTTGATAGGGATTTCTTTAATGAGTCATTTCGGGAAAATACGTTGGGGCGGCTATGTGGATGCACATAGGAAGGCATTCTGAACTTGGTACAGGGAAGTAAGTGCAGTCAGAATCGAATACGAGCGGAGTTTACGTGGTTGAGCCGTTACGCTCGAGGATTGTAGCGACCGACTATGAGCACTGTGTACGGTTCAAAGATGGACTAAGGGATGAGTTGAGGGTGTTGGTAGCACCGCAGCGAGAAAGGAACTTTGCGGTCTGATCGAAAAGCTAAAATATCTCGAAGAGGTGAAGCGGTGAAAAGCAAAATAAGGATATAGATCGAAATGAGAATAAGAGGAATTTTGGGCCATCGGGATCATCTGGGAATTTTCAGAAAAGGCCTAGGTCTGATGGGCGAGCTCGTGCTCCGACGGGTCAGAATCGATCATGTCCTTCGTGTGGAAAGGTGCATTATGGAGAGTCCGAAGGAGAACGGTGGATGCTTGGTGTGGGTCTCTGGACCATATGGTGAAAGATCGTCCACACAGTGGATCAGTGCGACCACCGGACGAGGTTCCGATCGAGGTTAGGAGGGTGGTCGACCATTACCAAGGGGTTGTGGCCCAGTCAGAGGAGGAAATGGGTCTGGTCGGGGTCGTGGAGCACCTGGTAGGGGTGCAGAGCAATGTAGATGCGAGACGGCCAGTGCGGTTTATGCGACTCACCGACGGGAGGATGGTGGCGCACTGACGTCATAACCGTGCGTTTCTTATAGTGATAATCCATTTCTTGCTTTGATTGATATTGGATCAACCCACTCTTACGTTGTATGCTCGATATCTGAGACCCTAAGTATAGACTCTAAAACAACTTCTAGGAAGATGACTGTGATTAGTCCTTTAGGACAATCTAGGAGTAGTGGACAAACCTGTTTAGGAACGCACCTTTAGAGACGCAGGGGTAGTGTTCGGCAGACTTAATGGAATTACCGTTTGGAGAGTTTGATCTTATCTTAGGAATGGATTGGTTGATGAAACATCGTGCTAAGTTGGATTGTGAGACTAAGCGCATGGTGTTGAGTACCCCGGAAGGCGGGGAGGTGGTTGTGTTAGGAGAAAGAAGGAATTACTTGTCCAACGTAGTGTCCGCATTAAAAGCTGTTAAGATGATTCAGATGGGATGTAACGCGTTTCTAGCTTTTATCAGTGCTTTGGATGCTGAGGAGGTGACTGTCGATGAGGTTCGAACAGTCAAAGATTTCGCGGATGTCTTTCCTGAAGAATTGCCCGGATTACCCCCGGATCGCGAAGTGGAGTTTGGAATAGAGCTACTTCCGGGTACGGCTCCGGTGTCTATTGCTCCGTATAGAATGGCACCGAAAGAGTTGGTGGAACTCAAAGCTCAGATCCAGGAACTGTTGGATCGTGGTTTTATCCGACCGAGTTTGTCTCCGTGGGGAGCCCCGGTCCTGTTTATGAAGAAGAAGGACGGATCCATGCGTATGTGCATGGACTACCGTCAACTAAATAAGTTGACGGTTAAGAACAAGTACCCACTGCCAAGAATCGACGACCTGTTCAATCAACTCAAAGGAGCTTCAATTTTTTCTAAGATTGACTTAAGGTCGGGATATCATCAGTTAAGGGTAAAGGAAGGAGACATTCATAAGACGGCGTTTCGGACTCGGTACGGTCATTATGAGTTCTTGGTGATGCCGTTCAGGTTAACGAATGCACCAGCAGCATTTATGGATATGATGAATCGGGTGTTTCAACCATACCTTGATCGGTTCGTGGTGGTGTTCATTGACGATATCCTGGTTTACTCCAAGTTCGAGGAGGAGCATGATGCACATCTTCGTGTGGTGTTACAAATTCTGAGGGAGAAGCAATTGTACGCAAAGTTCAGTAAGTGTGAGTTCTGGCTAAAAGAAGTGATTTTCTTGGGGCATGTAGTTTCCGCAGAGGGAATTAGGGTGGACCCTCGGAAGATATAAGCCGTATTGGATTGGAAACTGCCAAAGTCTGTGGCGGAGATTCGAAGTTTCTTGGGATTGGCCGGGTATTACAGAAGGTTCGTTGAGGGGTTCTCAGTAATAGCGGCACCTTTAACTAAGTTGTTGAGGAAGGGAGCACCGTTTGTGTGGATCGACAAATAGTAGGAGAGCTTTGAGAAGCTGAAGAGAATCTTGATGAAAGCGCCAGTGTTAATTCAGCCAGAGGCGGGAAAAAAATTTACCGTCTACTGTGATGCGTCACACACGGGTTTAGGATGTGTGTTGATGCAAGATGGAAAAGTTGTTGCATATGCATCTCAACAGTTGAGACCGCATGAATTGAACTACCCTACGCACGATTTAGAATTGGCGGCGGTAGTGTTCGCTCTGAAGATTTGGAGGCACTATCTGTATGGGGAGAAGTCGGTTATTTACACAGACCATAAGAGCCTGAAGTATCTCCTTACCCAGAAGGAGTTGAATCTGAGGCAACGTAGGTGGATTAAGCTCTTGAAGGACTATGATTGCTCAATCGAATATCATCCGGGTAAGGCTAACGTGGTGGCGGATGCGCTGAGTAGGAAGGCGATAGCAGATTTGAGGGTGATGTTTGCTCATCTTAGTCTGTATGAGGATGGAAGTTTGGTAGTCTGAACTCCAAGTAAGACCTATGTGGACAAGTCGAGATCAAAGAGAAGCGACTTCTAGACGATGTCTTGAGTGCTCGACTCAGCAAGTGCAAAGTGGTGAAGGAGAGGACTATAGTTTGAATGGTGATGGGGTTACGTGTTTTCGTGAGAGAATTTGTATGCCAAAGGATGTTGAGTTAAGGCGCATGATTCTGCGGGAGACACATAGTAGCCCATACGCTATGCATCCCGGAGGGGTGAAGATGTATCGAGATTTGCGAGAGCAATTCGTGGCAGTGCCGGCGAGAGGTAACAGAAATTCGTGGGTAAATGTTTGACGTGTCGCCAGGTGAAGGCGAACACCGGTTGCCCTCGGTCATTTGCACCGGTGAAAATTATACTGATGGAAATGGGAAAGAATCACGATGGATTTTGTTAGTGGGTTACCTCTTACGCCCACTAAGAAGGATTCGGTTTGGGTGATTGTTGATCACCGACGGTCTGCTCACTTCATGCCGATTCGTGTTGACTATTCTCTGCAAAGGTTGGTTAAGGCATGCGTGGTGAGGTTGTGAGACTACATGGTGTACCGTGTCGATCATATCGGATAGAGACCCTAGGTTCACGTCCACGATTCGAAGGCTCAGCATCGTGCAATGGGAACAAGGTTAGACTTTAGTACCGCTTTCCATCCGCATGATGATGTCGATCTGAGAGGGTAATTCGATTTTGGAGGATATGTTAAGAGATTGCATCATTGATTTCGGGGTAGTTGGGAAGAGTATTTACCTCAGCGAAATTTGCGCACAATACAACGGCTACCAATCTAGTATTCGGATGGCGCCCTATGAGGTGTTATACGGACGGAGGTGTCGTACTCTACTTGTTGGACGAGTTGGGTGAACGTCGGTGTTGGGTCCGAACTAGTCTCGGAGACGGAAGAAAAAGTTAGGTTAATTCGGGCTCGATTGAAGGAAGCGTCTGATCGGCAGAAATCTTATGCGGATCTAAAACGTAAGGAGTTGGAATTTGCAGTGGGAGATCAAGTCTTTTTGAAAGTGTCGCTGTGGAAAAAAGTGATGAGGTTTGGACGTAAGGGCAAGCTAAGTCCCCGGTTTATTGGACCTTATCGGGTGCTAGAACGTGTGGGCCCAGTGGCGTATCGATTGGAGTTGCCTTCAGAGTTGGAGCAGATACATGACGTGTTTCAAGTCTCGATGCTAAGACGTTACCGTTTCGATCCATCCCACATTGTGTCGGTGGAAGAGATTGAAGTAAGGCCAGACTTGTCTTTTGAGGAGGAGCCAGTGCAAGTCTTGGAGCGAGACGTAAAAGTGCTGAGAAGGAAGTTCGTCCCTTTGGTCAAGGTTTTGTGGCGAAACCATGGTGCAGAGGAAGCGACATGGGAACTAGAGGATGTTATGTGACAACAGTATCCCCATCTCTTCTAATCAGGTAAATTTCGAGGCCAAAATTTATTTTAAGGGGGGTAGAACTGTAATATCCCGAATTAATGGGCTTATGCGTTTAATGTGTAGACATGTTTAATGTGTTAATTTGAGAATTAGAGGTCCAGATTGGGCTCAAGGATTAGGCCGAGGCTTTGATTAAACATTCTGTTTAGACACTCTAGGGCTTAAAATATAGTAGTTATTGTTTAAGTTAGCAAATTGGGCTTGTGGCCCAGTCACAAGGGGCGCAGAAAAGAGGGGAGCTTTAAGTGACGTTTTGGGCAGGTGAGGAGGCCCAAGTGTAGCCGCATGGGGCCCAAGAAATTGGGCCAATTTCGGCACTTAAAAGGGAGCAAGGGAGGGGACGGCAATAAGGCTAAAATTTAGGGACTTTTAATGTTTTATTTAAGTGGATAATGAGCAGAAAAAAAAAGGGAATGAGTGGTGTGATGTAGGACTCTTTTGGATGTGAGTTCTGATAAGGATAAGGGAAAAAGATGAGAGCTATCCTTTGGGTTGCAGAGTTGGCCGAAAATCAAACACAAGAGAGGGGGGGAGAATCGGTTTAATATGGAAAGGGGTGTGCCGAAAGTTTGAAGGCCATCTCATTTGCTTTCTTTTCTCATCTTTTCTCTTCCAAAAGCCGAAAATCACCACCTCCCTCACCCTTTCTTTTCTTCTTTGAAATTCCCCCTAGCCGAATCTTCTGATCCCTATTGTTATTCTTCTTCCATTCACTAAAAGTCAAACTACGCTCTTGTTTGGTTCTTGTAGCCGAAAAACGCATCAAGATCTCTCTTGTTCATCTTTACGGGATTTTCTTAAAAGTCGAAATCCCTAGATCTCATCTCCTGTGATTGTCAAATTTCCTCTGTGGTGTCTGCTTGTGCCGAATCTCAAAGGAAACTGAAGGTAAGTGTCGATTCGCGTGATTCAATCTTTTTCCCGGTTTTTAGAGACCCTAGTCGAATGGCTATATGGAGACTGATCTTGTGTTTTTTCTTTCTTTCGCGTCATTCAGGGATTTGAAGGAGATCCAATCGCCTAAGGTTTTAAATCAGTAGCACTCGAATCACCCTACTTCAGGGGTCTAATCGGTATAGGGGAAACCTCAACTTCACGTTCTTCTGGCTTTTGAGCAAAGTTGTAGACAAAGGGTAGTAGATCCGATTAGCGAGGGTATCGACATAGAGGGTAGTCCTGCGTATTTATCAAGTGTGTAACATTCTCACATCATTTAGATTGCTTGATTAGTATGCATATAAACCTGTTATATTCTGTTAAATGCCGAAATATTGGCATGGCTGTTGAAAACCCGTGGTGGGTAAAGGCGAATCACCAGTTAGTGATTTCTGTCATTCTTAATTGAATGTCTCCATTAACATGATATGATATGTATGCCGATTTCTATGTTGCACGGGGTCGGGTGATTGATAAAGGGGAAGTGTTACGTTGCGGTGGCTCGCCACGATCTCGCTTGTAGTGGCTCTGCCACGATCCGCTCGTGACTATGTCACAAATCGGCGATGAGCGACTAATCGCAGCATGACCGCCATCGATGGTGTGTAGCGGCGTGGGTTGATTGTAGAAATCCCCAATGGTGTGATTGGCGGGTAAAGGGTGGTGTGTAGCGGATGGATCTAGGATTGGGATGGGCTTTGCATAATTCTGTTGTATGATATTCTTATTTACGTTACGTGGGCTAAGGCCCAATCGATGGTGCATGAGGGTTGCACACTGAGTCTCGTGACTCACCCCGTTGTTTAACATTTTTCAGTAACACCTAGTGCATAGGACCAGGAGTGGAGAGGAGCGCAAGGTGGCCATGCATGGATTCATTTTGATTCAATAAAAGATGTTGATTTTATTATTTTCCTTAGTATTTTCAATTTATCTGGTTTTATATTTTATTGTAATAAGGCCACTGGCTAATGTTTATTGGTTTTATGCTTCGGTTTTCGGGTTTCCATACATTTAGATTTTATGATTAATTGAAATAAAGGCATGTGTTTAAATACTAGAACTCAGAGGCAAAATTTCGGTTTTATTCATTAAGGCATTAATTAAAATTTATTTCTTTTACTTAATTTTCAAATTATTAAGTTTTCCCGATAAACGTTTAAACTATGTTTTTAAAAAAATAATAATAATAGATGCGACAAGTTTTTCTAAAATCTTCTTAGTGACATGCCGGATCCGGTCGGGGTGTCTGGGCCGGGTTTGGGGTGTTACAAAAATAATATATGAATTATTATAAGTGTATATTTGGTCCCATGATAGTTTGAGAATGTGATGTTAAATTATGATAATTGAGTTTGAGCATATGATTATTTATATATTTGGTTATATAATGACATATTGATTTTGATGGTTAGATTATGAGTGAATATTTGGATTTTATAAGCTCTTGGTTAAAGAGAAATTGTTATACGAACTTATAAGTTACATATGTATGGAGTTGTAAGCTTAAATTAATTATGATTACAAAAGTATAATTTGAATTATTTGATTACAATGAATTAGTATTGAATCTATATTAAGTACTAATTGTCTAATTTGCTTAAGGCTTATTAAGCTAAATTAGCTTATTCTGGTGAAATTGTTTACTTTGTTTTATAGATTTTGGATTCCAGTTACAGGCTCGGGGATTGTCAGCAAAGTTCACCACACTATCGACTACTTCGGTATTTTATAAGTTGAATTTATTAGTCTTATGGCATGTATAGGCTGGAATGTGTTTTAGAGAAATCGAATTTTGGTTTGTATAAAGGCCATGCGAAAATGGCTTAACTTCTAGGTTTGAATTCGGTTTTGGTTAAATTATGTTTTAAGATCTTTTTGATTATTATACAACATGCCTCAGTTGATTGATACTTATAATAACTATTTTGAGTGTAAATGTTGAATTGATGATTTTTGACATATGCATTAAGTTGATTAGGTTATGGTGTGCACAGACAAACGACTATTTGAATTTTTGATTGTTGGATTTAGACAAAATGTTATATGTGATTTGGCCTTAAAAGTTAGTTGAATATGTTCGAACATCATATAATTTTTGTCTTGATATGTCCATTATATGGTATGGGAAAATGCATGTTTTGAATATGTGTAAATACGTATATTTATTAGTTAGTTAACTATGACTGAATTAATGGCATTCGGTTATGAGATGAGGGTTATAAATATTATTTATGAGTTACACATGGTTCGGCATTTATGAGTATATATGAAATAAAGTGATTTGATGCATTATTTAATTTATAAAAGTTAATTTCATAAATGATCTATTACATGATATTAGCATGCAAAAATGTTTGACATTATTATGTGATTTATGTGGTTGTTTTGAACTAGATATTCGGCACTGATTGGGTTGGTCACTTTGTAGTTATAATAAAAGATATTAATTAATTTAACGTATTGACATGTGATTTTAAGTATAAATTCAATTGATATTAGATAATTATATGATGTCTTGAATTTGAAATTATGTAATGTAATTGTTTAAAATTGTACTTTTACAAGTAATGCCTCATAACCTTAATTTAGCGACGGATACGGGTTGGGGGTGTTACAATACCTGTATCACTGGACACGACAGTGCCGATGGCTGTGATGGTGGCATCCCGGTGGCCGACGGCGGTTGGTCATCGGTGGTTGAGCAGTGGAAGAGTTACACTCCTATTATGACTCTACCAGAGAATTTGATTTCAGATTAATTATTCCAAAAATAATATTATTTTAATAGTTTAATAGTTTAATATTAAATTTAATTTAATGCTTATCTTAATAATATTTTATTAATTTAATATTAAAGTGATTATCTTAATATTAAATTTAATTTAATGTTTATCTTGTAGATAAATATTCTATTATTTTAACAAGATTTAATATTAAATTTAATCTAATTAAATATTAGATTAAATTTAATATTAAAGTGATTAAGTCTAATCATAGTTGAACTCTCTAAACTCTCCCTATATAAAGAAAGCCTTCGTGACGTGTTCTGTAATGCCTTTATGGCGTATTCGATAAAGTCAGCGTGGCTTATTCTGTGTTATTTGTGTTACGTAATCTGTAACGCCTTTGTGGAGAAGTCTGGTCGAGCGCTTCTGTGTGGTAATCTGGGTAAACTTCGAGACTTCTTTGCCAACTAATGAGATAATAGAGAATTGGTAAGTTTGATGATCTCTTAGCTTTATTGGTCTTATGACAGAATTTGAATATGATTTAAGTAAAACTTCTAAAAGAGTCTCCAACAGTGTTATTGGAATGGTGAATTCGCCATATTAGTCTGTCAGTATAGGAAATTTGGCGTATTTGTAACTATGAATAAGTAAGTGATTGACAGTCCTAAGTTCATCTATGCTATTTAAGGAAGTAATTTGAGTTATATAGTAACCGCCAAATCTGAATTATTTTCACGTCATGTATAGAGGTCATTTGGAATCTAAGTTGTTCTCGTGATTTGTAACATAATTGTCTGGAATTCTTTAAACCGATTTAGAACGTTTCATTATCAGTGTAAGTTATGATTATTGGGTCGGTTTGAGATACAATCTGATTGGTATTATGATAATTACCAGAATCAGTATGAGAATTTGCCAAAGGTAAGGTCATTATGGAGTTCTTCTTAAAAGATCAGTTAGTTTAATTATCGGCCAAAAATTAAGAACACCATTTTGGGTAAAGTATTCAGTGTTCGTCTGAGTGAGAATCAGTCAAAATAAGTTCTATTTGGACATTCTTCTGAAGAGTACATTTGTTTTCCTAGTAAGGAAATAAGGTCTGTATTAATTTATGAAATCTAGTGTTTGTCAAAAGGCTGAATAGAATAGTCAAGCGTAGAAGTGGATGAATCTGTATACACCATTGTGAAAAAGTATCTACCAAAGACAGAGATGAAATCCAAAGCCTTCAAGATAGTGAATTCAATTGGAATTACTTCAAGGTAATCTGGAATTTAAACACACTAAGTTCGTTTGAACTTACAGGTGTTTGTTTATATTTCAGGTTCTGTTGTAAGATTGAGCGTCAAGAGGGACCAAGCCAAAAGTGCGTACAGAGGACATCATAGGTGTATGGTATATAGTACCCTACACCATAAAGAGTCTGTTTTAAATAAAATTTTATATTGTAACGTAGTTTACTGTTTAGTACCGGAATGTAATTCTTTAATATCCTTTTTTATATTAAAGAATAGTTCAAAAGAAATGATAAATATTTTTTAAATAAAGTTTTCGATGGTAGTCTGAATTTTTGATAAGTTTTTTGTGTTGTAACATCAATATCTGGATTCGGTAATTCGAGTCGGGTAGAGGGTGTTACACTCTGCCACCATTTGATCCTTGAGCTGAACATGCCTCGATTCGAGCTCTGTGGTATGCCTATCATCTTTCTTGATGGTCTCCTTCACATCACTCATAAAGCCCTCAAGTTTGGCAACCTTGTCATCTAAAGCTGACAGCATATCCCTCGATTGGCTTACTTTCCTAGGCCTCCTACAAGTCTCCATTGGATCTTTCTCATCTATTCCTTCCTACATCCCAAACGGTGTCTTCGTAACCTTAACTCGAATACCAACTGTCACAAGCCTAGACCTTTAGTCTTGCAATCCGTGCGACCTTAGGCGATTTTTTCGCTTCAAATGCGTTTGCCTAGCTCTTGAAATATGAGAATTCTCCCGAAAATTCTCTATGCGATACATGTACGAATGGGGAGAAATTTATTAAATTCCATTCACTGAAGCTGCCAATTTTCAAGTTTAGAAAATCAATCGACTTGCGACAACTTTTTAAATGGGATCCATATATTTTTGGGTTAAGATATCTTCACAAAATTCGAAGATCTATCTCTTAGTTTCGAAACGTATTTTAAATCACTAGATTTTGAGTTCGATAACTCATATTATGATTGTTTTAATGAAGACTGCGTGAGCAAAATTTCTGAACGGGATTATTACGAAAATTACGAGTTTCGGCTTTTAATTTGAGTTCAAATCATATTGGGTTCGATTTTTAGCTTAATTTTTATTACATATGAGCTCAATATTGTATTTATTAGGTTTTATTATTTTATTATTTATTTATTCTAAATTTTTTTATATTTTTAAGTATTTTAAGTTATTTAGGAATTTTATATTTCTCAGTTAACAAGAAAGTTAAATTTAAAACTATTTTTTATTTAGATTAATTAGAGTTTCAGTATTCTTTAGAGTTTCATTTGGTAGCCTATATAAAGGCCTATTTATTGTTCATTAGAGACACAATTGTATTCATTAATAAAGTTTTCAACCCGGGAGTTAACTTCTTTGTGCAAGATTTTTTCTTATGATTTTTAGTAGTTTTTTTCTCAATTTTTTTCAAGGAGTCATGGGAATTCATTCTCCATACTTCGATTTGCCAAGAATTATTTCTTGGAGGGTTGATTAGAGTCATTAATTGAGTTTGTTGGGATTTATATCTCAAATGGTTCAATTGGACACTTATCCATATATCCATTATATCCATCTGTTTACTCATTCCATATTCCATTTTGTTTTTTTTCTTCTAATTTTTGTGTATTTATTTATTATTTTTATTTATTCTTTGTTCTTAAATCTCTTCTTTTAGTTATTTTTGTTTTCGTTGTTTTTCTAAATTTATTTGGTGTTCTCTTTTCAGGTCAAATTCAAATATTTCTTTTTCAAGTCGAACAACTTGAATACGATCCTCCTTCTGCCTCTTTCGCTTCGCTCTTTTATCATTAAGGCATCGAAAAATATAGTGGAAGCAACTCGAAACGAAATAAGCAACAAAGTATTGAAAAACCACAAGAAAACAATGCATATCAAGTGTTTGAGTAAATATTCTCAATATATTCTTAACTCAAGAATAATTGAATATAATGGGATGAATACAAGTGAAAGGAGAGACTCCCATTTATAGTTGAGCTCCCCGGAATCAAAGGTACAGATTGAATTACATCGACGTTCAAGATTTAAATTTATATACAATTGAGAGTTCTAAATGATTTAAACTCTATACAATCTTATCCATTTAGGATTTACCTTATTTACCTTGGTAACTCTAGTTTGACTGAAGTGTTTCACTAGACTATCAAGACTTTAAGTAGATAGGTTTCTCTATTAATTCCACGAGTCGAGTTAGTTTAAGCGGGTTAAATAAGTCACATTTAATAAGTTAAGTTGACATTTATGGAGTGTTCTATGCGCAATAGTCACAGGTTTTGATCCGCAGTCCGTGACAGAGGCGGATACAGGGGGGCTGGCAGTGGCCCTAGCCCCCCCCCCCAAAATGAAAAATTTATATTTAGGCCTTTGAAAATTTTTTAAAATTTTAAATTAATAAAGGTAAAATTATACTTTGGCCCCCTAAAATTATAAAAATTCTATTTAATCCTTTAAAAATTATAAATATATAGACTATAAAAAATTAAAATTTCATTCGGCCCCCTAAAAATTTGTTCTGGTTTCTCCCCTGGTCCGTGATATCAACACCTTGTTGCATACTATGTTGCACCAAAGGTGTTAAACCAGAAATTTGGCAAGGAGATAGATGTGTGGAGTGCTGGTGTCATTTTATACATTCTTCTTAGCGGAGTGTCTCCATTTTGGGTTGATATGTACGTGGAAACTTATTTTGTTTTCCAGATACGTTCTTTTGATTGTGATACCTCTTCAACTGTTGATGGTAATTTTGTTGCAGAGACTGAGAAAGAAATCTTTAAAGTGGTTTCAGAAGGTAATCTTGACTTGAAAAGCTTGCCATGACCATCTATATCTGAAGGTGCAAAGGACCTCATCAGAAAGATGCTAGCAAGGGATCCTAAGAAAGGATCACTGCTGCTCAAGCTCTAGGTAAAAACATTAAGCTTTCTGTAGACAAAACCCTTCAAAATAATGAAAAAAGGGAATAGTTGGATTGGCAACATTGAACATTGGTTCATCCTTACTAAAGAACACAATTATTAGATATGTGCCACTAATGTTTACATTTTCTGAATATGAACCAGAACATCCATGGCTGAAGGAGGGTGGTGATGCATCTGACAAACCTATTGATAGTGCTGTCCTTAGTAGGTTGAAGCAGTTCAGAGAAATGAACAAGCTCACTCTATGATAAATTTACTCGACCATAAAAGCACAAATTTCTTTTTCTCTGTTTTATGTTCCCACAAGCTGATATTTTTGTCTGTAAATATGGTTTGTGGAAGGTGATATCAGAAAGCCTATCAACGGAAGAAGAGACCAAGTGCTTGCAACAGATGTTCAAAAACATCGACACTGATGGAAGTGTTACAATAACACTAGTAGAACTCAGGGATGGATTAGCTCGCTTGGGATCTAACTGAAAATGTAATAAAGCAACTTATGGATGCTGTAAGATTTTATCCAATTATATAATCCCTTCCATCCACCATCCAAATTCTGTTATTTATATATAATAGTAACCATTTCCATAATAATGAAACAAGCTGCATCTTCCGAATGCCTAAACCCCATTCTGTCAGGCTGATGTTGACAATAGTGGAACCCTTGATTACATCGAATTCATAGCTGCTACAATGCATCGACATAGGCTTGAGAGGGAAGAAAAAATAGTCAAGGCTTTTCAGTTCTTTGACAAGGATAACAGTGGTTAGTATATTGCACTATTGCTTTTTCCAGTTTTGAACATTATATTACTTGATTGATTGACTCTGCCTATTATTCTTCTTTTCATTCAGGTTTATTACAAGAGATGAACTAAGACAAGCTATGACACGGTACGGAACGGGAGATGAGGCTACAATAGATGAAGTCATTGAGGGATGCTGATTCTGGAAAGGTTTTTCGTTTGCTTCTTTTATTTAAAACAAATAGTTTTTTTGTTGGTTTTTGTGCTTGACATGATTTGTTGGATATGATGGGAGGATCAACTACGAGGAGTTTGTAGCCATGATGAAAAGGGGAACTCATGATGGGGATAGCAATTGGCAAAGACAGATGAACAGAAAAGGGCTTTCTTTAGTTGGCAATGGCTGCTCCATTTGTTGCAAACTTATTTGCATCTTCTCGATACTCCTCTTCTGTTATGATGCTGAAGCTAAACAATTCATTTCGTTTATTTGGATGGGATTGACTAAACGAGTCACATTCTGGGTTGATTAACTTGCATTTGCCAATTTGGCACCAAATTACAAACTTCTATGCTTGGTTACAAGTTCAACAAACTGCCATGGAGGCAATGCGAAGGAACGTTTGTTTCCCCCCTTCAATTCAATGTTCAATCGACGCCAACATACAAAGGAACATTGCAGTAAAATCGAACTTTGATTTCCCTTTTTTTTCCTCTCAATTTTCTCATCAACCAAGTTCTGGATATGCGGGAATCACAATCGAACAAGGCTAACGCATAAGCTAAGAAATGAATCCATTTTTATAAGACCAAAACACAACATTTGTTCTTCCTTGGAAGGATAATCAAATTCAGAATCAGAGAGAGTAAAGAAATGAATCAATCATCACCGACCATCTCCCCGCTCCTTCTGAATCTGATGCCTCTGCTTCTCGGCTAGCTTCTCCAATGCAGATTCAACCGCATCACGCCCCCCGATAAGCAATCGGGTCACAACTTCCGGATCCTTCTCGAAGCGAGCTTCCTCGAACTCCTTCCTCGCGTTCTCTCTCAATATGTCCCACCACAGAACGCCCCGAGCATCGGGCCACATGAAGAATCGGGTGGCTCGAAGGATGTCGCGGTAGAGACTCAGTGCCTCTCGTCGAGTGCTGGTGAGGCGCTGTCGGTTCAGCGACTCTTCTTCCTCATCATCTAGGGATTTCTCCTTCACTACGTGTCTGTCAAGAAGCTCTTCCACGGTGTCCGGACCATTGTGTAGAAAACGCTGGAGGAAGACAACATTGTTTCCACATACGATAGTTAAATTTGGACATCTTCGAAGGTATGCGATCATCCTTTTTACTTTATTTCTCTCACAAGCTTATTTTCCGTGCTGTTTGACAACCACAAATGGTGGAGTTCAACACGAAACAATAAGCAAACAGATGAGAATTGGGTGGGTGCTTTTGTTTCAGGCCCAAAATAATTCTAAGCTTTGATCCATATCTCATTTTTTAAGCATTACACCCTACCCCTAACCTAACACCAAACTTATATAAGAGAAGTTAAACATCAAGAACTATTATAAAACAGTTAATAGAAACCTCATAAACACTATACAATCAAAAGGAAAGTAAAAAGAAATATCTGGGATTGGAAAAGTATAATAAAGGAACGTAGTCGAGCAAAGTTGCTACCAAATTCTTTTCATTTTTGCACACCAAAATTCATCATTCTACTGCCATCAATATCAGATAAGATACTTCTGAAGAATCATCTTCTACAAACAAAAAAACATGAAAAACAAAAAAGAAAATATATTCATCAACAAGAATATGATTTTCAATCCTATAAACAACTTATAGAACATTGGAAATATAAATTCACTAAGAATTCTGATAAAAATGAAATAATAGTGTAATAACTTATTTTTGCCCGGGCCCATACAAAACCCAAAAATAGAAAATAAAACAATTTTAAACTAAAATGTACAGTCCATTTACAGCCCAAGAAAACAAAAAATTACAAGATTAAACTACCCAAAGCCCAACATAAGACCCACTAACCCAAAATACCTAAGACAAAATTACATGGCCCAACGGCCCAAATTTTGTTTCAGAAATTGAAAACACGAACGCTAGGGTTCTTTCCTCACGCCGCTACCCGCTGTACTAGCCTTCATCACCGGACATCGCGCCATCATCATCGCGCGAATCGCGCTGGTATTTTCGCCGTTCACCTGCAAAACAAGGAAAGAACGCAGACAGTAGCAGCAAAATAGGATTTTTGTATTTATTATCAGTTGATTTACTTTGGTTATAAAAACTAATCAAAATCATTGTAAAAGAGAGGATTTTTTTTTTTACAGATATACAAGAATACATTACATTTTACAGAAATATACGCACACGGAATCAATACGAACACACAATCATCACCAATCAGAATACAAAAAGCAGCAAAGGTTTTACATTTTTCTTTTTTTTCTTTTCGGCATTTTTTTTATTATAAAGATTTTCTATATTTTTTTTCTATTTTTTAAACTATATATATATATATTTATTAAAATATAAAAAAAAAGGAGAAAACTTACTTTTTGGAATTTCGCCACCAGTATGCGGTGGCGCATGCAAGCGTCGGGCGGCAGAGGCACGGTGGCAATCGGTCGGAGGCCTTGCCGGAGCCCTCGCCTGAGGTTGGACTGCAGAGAGGAAGGAGAGAAAAGTTTTTTTTGTATTTTTGGAAGAAGGAAGGAGAAAAGTGATTTTTTTTTCAAATAAAATTTGGCTTATATAGCCACTTAAAACGACGTCGTTTTGGCTTGGGTCTTTAAACCCCAAAACGGCGCCGTTTCAGCCTTACCCGCGTGTTGACCCGACCCGCTCTAGGGATCCGCGTGTTTTGAAGGGCAATTTGCGCTTTTAGCCCTTCCGCTTTTTCAGTCTATTTTAATTAGGTTTTTTTTTTGTTTTAATTTGGCCCGACAGTTTCACAATTGTTCCATTTTAGTCCCTATCAAGACGCCGCGTTTTGGGGAGAAGGAATAATTTCCCAATTGGTCCCCATATTCTTACGCGTGTTACAAAGGGGCCCCCGATTTTTTTCTTTTAAATTTGGTTCTTTAATTTTATTTCTCTTTTAATTTAGTCCTATTTAGTGATTTTTGCAACTATTATTATTATTTAATATTTTTTATTATTACTATTATTATTATTATTTAATATTATCTTTGTTACCGTTATTATTATTATTATTATTATTATTATTATTATTATTATTATTATTATTATTATTATTATTATTATTAATTTTAATATTATTACTATTATTTTATTATTGCTAATACTATTTTTATTTTTATTATTAACTTTATTATTATTGTCATATTCATTTGTATTATTATTATTGATATTATTAATGTTATTTTTCTTATCAACATTATTATTGCTATTTTTATTATTTCTATTATTTTTATTATTACTAATATTATTTTTATTTTTACTATTATTGTTGGTATATTAATATATATTATTATTATTGATTTTTGTTACTATTATTATTATTTTAGTATTTTTTTATTATATATAGTATTTTTTTATTTACTGATTTACCCTTTGCTATTATTTTCTTTTGTTCATCTATTCTTTTTCCTATTATTTCATATAGATTGCTGATTTTAAATTCTATTTTATAGTATTTTATTTTTGTTTTTATTTTTATTATTTACATTATTACCCTTGTTTTATTCTATTATGTATTTGTATTATAATTCATCTTCCATTCTATTACGGCCATATCATGTTTTATTCGAGGCATTACAATTTTCGTTTTGAAATAAACCAACATTCCGAGTTCTAAGGTTCGAAAGAAATCGTACCCTAACTTACTGGGTTTCGATTTTTCTCATCAAATCTAAAGAATTTATTATTTTCCTTTTAAAATCAAAGCACATGGTTTAAATAAAAACTTATTTTCGGGAATTCAAAATGTTGTGTCCTAACTCACTGGATATGACATTCTGTTATCTCGAGATAAGGATTTCCAAAATCAAAGGCAATATTCTGTATTTGGGAATTTTGAGAAATTGTGCCCTAACTTGCTGGGTTTAGTTTTCTCAGGTGACCCAAATAATTGAATACCCTTCTTAAAATTAAATATATGAGTTTTAAAAGTTAAAAGACAAGCTCGGTTTCGGGAACTCGAAATGTCGTACCCTAACTTACTGGGCGTGACATTTTACCTCTTCGAAATAAAATGGTCTTAGCATCCATTTTAATTTCTTCAAGTTTTCCTTCAAATAAAGAGGATCGTATTTTAAAATCTTTTCAGATTTTCGACATAAGGACATCAAATAATCAATTAGGTACCAATTTTGGGCGTCACGAGGGTGCTAATCCTTCCTCGTGCGTAATCGACTCCCGAACCTGTTTTTCTAAATTTCGTAGACCAAAACTATCGTTTTAATAAATCAAAATGTTTTAACGATCAATCTTAAGGTGACCCGATCACACCTCAAAAAAGATTGGTGACGACTCCATTTCCGTTTTTAAAGTCAACCCCGTTTTCTAAATAAAAAGAATGGTTTCGACAAATAGAATATCTAAAATTAATAGAACAACTTTATGAAAAACATAATGATTTTTTTACCTTATTTAATTATCATTATATGTTAAACTATGACACTACAGACAGTAGTAGTTCTAGTAATTCTGATAATTCTATAAACCTAGAAGACCTAAAGGTTACAAGTTATAAATCTAATGAAGAAAATACTTCAACAGATGAAGACGAAAATATAGAAATACTAGAACCTATGGATACTGATCAAACAAATCCTCATGGAAAAAGAAAAATAGAATCAGATCTTCAAAAAGATGATTATCTGAGATCTTTTAATAAAGATTATGAAAAAGTTGAAAATACAACTAGAATTTTTGGTAATCAAACTGAAAATATTGCTACAAATGAAATAAAATCTGAAAATTTAGGAGAATCCTCTACTCAACCTGTACCACATAGAATAGATGATTTAAATAAAAGAAATGTGGCCCAAGGAGGAATATATTTAGGCTTGACTAATATTCCTATAGCAGACTATGAAAAAACCATTGATAATTGGGCACAATCTATGACTATTGTTGTAAACAACAACAATATGTGGTCAAAAGAAAATTTTTTAAAGTATTTTGTTGGAATATTTCAAGGAGATGTTCTACAATTTCTAAGAAGATGGGAAGAATCTGATAAAGGAAAAGAACAAAAAGGGTAATTAATCAACCGGATTGGAACTCCCAAAGATCTTTTAAAAAATATAAAAATATTTCTAAACTTTTTTCGATGCCCCTTCTTAGGCTTCTTCCTTCCCCTTTTATAGGAGAAATCTTGAACTTTATTCAATTTTTCTTTGAATCCCGCACAATTTTCTGATAAGGATCACGTCTCATCATTAACATGATTGCTTCCACGTTGCTTTTTCTTTTTTGTACTGTCACATCATGGTTGCTTCCACGTTGCAATCTTTTTTTGTTTGTATCTAAATGCATTTTTCTTTAAGTTGCCTCCATTGAATATTTGTTTCTTCAAGTTCCTTTCTTAGATGTCATTTTTTCACGTGACTTCATTTTTTGTCTTTATCCTTCTTGAATATTATCTAGATTCATTTCCTCTATTTCATCTAGATTTAATGAATCTATTGACAGTCTTGGTAAGTTCCGATTCTCCCACATGTTTTTAATTTCTTCTATTATATGCGATGGAAAATCATCAATCTCCATGTTAGCTATTATTTTTAATAGTTGCACGGATTCTTTGTCACTATCTTCCTGGATGTTTCCAGTTCCAGTATCGTATGCCAATATTCTTCTTCCATCAGTCCAGAACTTATAAGTTTTTTGTTGAAGTAAATATTGGGCTTTGGTCATTAAATCTATTGCTGCTTGGAATTGATAATAACTGGGATTATTATAACACTTGTCAATGTTTTTTTGTCAAGTGTCTTTTGTCTTCTTTGACTGCTAAAAGTTGGGGCTTCCAATTTGATATGGCTGATAAAAATTTTCTTTTTTCAGCTATACCAATAAGACTACTGATTTCAAGATAAAAATAATATTAAAAATCATATTCATATATCATGCGTAATAATATAGATTTAATAAATGCAAGAAAATCTTTTAATAAATGAAAAGAGAAATTTTGAACTGTTATTTCTTTAATAAAACCCCATTCAATACTGCTTATATCAAATGGTTCATGATCAAGTCTAAATTTTATAGTAGGAAATTTTCCATCTAAATCATTAGTGAAAACATAAACTTGTAGAAAATAATCTAAAAAAGTTTTTTTTTTTTAAATTGAGCTTGCTGTTTGCAATAGCTCCATTTATTTTTGTAAAAATTTACACTGGTAAAATTTTTTCAGCTTTATTATATAAACATAGCCTAAACATTTTATTCATAATAGGGCTATTTGTTCTTTTATTAATAAAATATTGAAATATATCAAGAAGATTATTTATCTCTTTAATATCTAATTAACCTATTTCTAGTTCTTCCCAATCTCTATATTAAATAGATTTTAGTAATAAATCATGAGCTTCATTTTCTTTAGTTGCTTTTTCAACTAAAAATTGTGAAAACTTAGTAAGAGCTCTTCTGAAATTAGTTCTCTGTTTAGAAATATGGGTTTTCCATATTTCATTAATAAAATTATATAATTCTAGTGGTAAACCTGAATTATAAAAATATTTTATTTCCTGAATTTGTTGTTGTTTCAAAAAATTTTCTGATGAACAAAACTTTTCTGCTCCTTTTATTATCTCAGCATAACTGGCTTGGTATACTGAGTTTTGATCTTGGGACCAAGGAAATTGACTTACCGTTTTTGGTGTAAATGATAAATGAGTTTCAACCGGTTGTCTTACCATTGGATATGGAATATAATATCCTTGATTAGGATAAAAAGATGCTTGTGCAGGTATCGTCACAAATACTTGATTAAGATTTGTTGTTTTCCCTTTATTGGGTCTTTTATGGACAGTAGTCCATTCACCAACTTTTTCTAGAGGTTTTTTACCTCTATCCATATGGCCTGCTAAGATAATCGACAACAATATTATCAGTTCTTTTTACATATAAAACTTCAAAATTAAAGGTACATAATTCATTGTACCATCTAATTCTTCTAGGTATAGTTTCCAAACTTTTAATAGTAAGGAATTGTTTAACTGCCTGATTATCAATTTTTATAATAAATTTTTCAGGTGCTAAATATATAAGAAAGTTTTTTATTCCTTTCTTTATTGCTAATAATCAACCCCAATAATTTTGTGAGGCATCTGTTTCTAAAATTAATTTATCACATTGTTTCGGTAAATAAACTTTTGGAATATGATTTATTTCAGATTTTAGTTTTTTTTTTAAAATTTCTGAGTCTGTTTTAGACCAGATAAAAGGTTTATCCTTTTTAAATTTTTCATATAACTTACCTATTTTTTCAGATAAGATAGGAAAGAAATTTCTTCCATAATTAATAATTCCCAAAAATTGCTGAAGCTGCTTTTTATCTTCAATGTTTTCAGTAAAATATTTTATTTTTACTATAATATGATCTTGTGTTTAAGACCATCTGCAGATAATTTTAATCCTAAGAATTCTATTTCTGTTTTTTCTAGTTCTATTTTCTTAGGACTTAATATGATTCCATGTTTTATGAATTCTTGAGAAATAATATGTAAGTGTTTTCTATGTTTTTCTAATGTATCTGAAAATATTAAAATATCATCTATATAGACTACACAAAATTTTTTATATTTATTAAATATAGAATCCATCCATCTTTGAAAGATTTGTGGTGCATTACATAATCCAAATGTCATTACTCTCCATTGATAATGTCCATTAGGTGCACTAAAAGCTGTCAAAGGCTTAAATTCTTCTATTAGCATGATTTGCCAGAATCCTGATTTACAGTCAAATTTACTAAAATATTTTGCTTGTTTAGCTTGATTAATTAAAACATCCTTTCTTGGAATAAAATAACCATAAAAAATAATATTTTGATTTAATCTTTTATAGTTAATAACCATTCTAGCTTTTCCTCTTTTTATTTCAGCATGATTTCTAACCATAAAGGTTGGACTAGAATATGGACTATTAGTTATTTCTATTAATCCTTTTTCTAATAATTCTTTAATTTGTATATCAAATTCATCTATATCTTGTTTAGTATAGATCATTGGTTTAACTCTAATAATTTTATTGGGATTTTCCAATTTAATTTCACAATATCTAGGGTTATTTTGCCATAATTTTATTGGTTCTTCACTAAAATTATTTTCTAATATTTTAAACAACCAATGACTTGTTTCAAGTTGTTTAATTTGTTCTTTTCTTAGTGGTGTAAAATTTTTATCACACACAAATATATGATTTTCTACTAATAGTATTTCTACAGAAGTTTTTTCTACAGATAACATAATTAAGTTTTTATCAATAGAAAATGGTAAATGTTGGTATATAAAATTATTTCCTAATAATATATCTCCATGCATTGCAGGAAAACATAATATTTTAGGTATCACAAATCTTACATTATTTATGTAGATTGGTACATTTTTAGCTTTATATTGGATTATGGTTTCATTACCATCTATTCCTATGGCTTTTATTGGGTATTTCATAGGTTCCCATTTTTCTAAAGGAATTGCATGCTTTCTGCAACTACTAGTTATAGCTCCAATATCTAATAAAGCATAGAAAGAATATGTTTTATATTCTCTAAATTGAAATGCAATTTCAATATATGTATAATACTTCCTAGATTGGAAATTTGAAAATGTAATTACATCATTTATTCCAATTTTCATTTGTTGAATAATTGTTGAAGTTTGTATTTCTTCCATTCTAGTGTTTCTAGAATTTCTACTTGGTTCTGTAGGAAAAATAGAAATATGAACTGTTTTCATTCCTATTGGTGTAGAAGGTATAGAACTTGTACTTGTATTTTCCTCATCTTCCTCTATTTGAGTACTTGAGGGTAAAACTAAATTATCATTTGTATTTGTTATAGCAGTATTTTTAAAATATAATTTATCCTCAGACGACATATATTCTATAGTACTTACAGGTTTAGAAGTACTTGCACTACTGATCTTTTCTATCATCCAATCTTTTGGTATTGATAGATCTCTTAAATGTAATAATTTTGGTTGTATTTCAGTAGTGAATTTATTAGGTTCAAAGAGCTCAATAATTTTATTATTAATTTCTTTAATCTCTACTTCTGTTGTATTAGTATATTCATTAATAGAAGTCCAACTTATTGCTAGATCTTCTGCTAAATCATTAATTTCAGAATTTTTTGTCTGAATTCTTAGACATAAACATTCTTTTATTGGAGGATCTATAATAGATATAAAGTAATTTGGTTTAACTTTAAATCTTATTACACCTGTATGTAAATTTAATTGAATTCCTCCAATAAGTGCTTTTATTGGATTTTCAAAATCATGCACTTTCCTCCCTTTACGAAATCATCTTGAGGGACATTGGAAGAAATTAGGTCAGGTCATTGACTGCATTTATGCTAGAACTAAAGGCAATAGAGCAATCAAGCAAAGAAAAAATTACTTAAAAAAGTAATCAGTGGCAGAAAGTACAGTAGGAATAAATTCGAAAAAAGCAATAAAAATTCTTAAAATAAGATGTTTAACTTACCACTCTTTGAACCATTTAACAACGGGAGCCTTGGATTTGAGAATGGGATCTCTCTTGAATAGAGAGATGGATGAAGAATTTAGAGAATTTTTATATTATTTATTTTGAAAAAACATACTTTGAAAAGAGTTTGACAATTTTAGTATATTACAGTAGGAGGTAATGTCCTAACAATAACGTGATTAAACAGCTCGAACTTAAATCACACCTGAAAGATATTCTCAGTTATTGTATATTGGTCATCTCAGAGCTATGTTAATGTACAACTGGTTTCATTTATTTGTCATCTTTGGGTACCAGGCTATCATTCATTTATATTGATCTTATTTACTTTGTCTAGTTTTTATAACTCTTCAAATGTATTGGGCTTCTAGTGGTCTGTAACAAGTGGATCTATTGATCTTATTTACTTTGTCTAGCTTTTGTAACTTATTCACTTTGTCTAGCTTTTGTAACTCTTCAAATGGATTGGGCTTCTAGTGGTGTGTAACGAGTGGACCTATTGATCTTATTTACTTTGTCTAGCTTTTATAACTCTTCAAATGTATTGGGCTTCTAATGGTGTGTAACGAGTGGACCTATGGCTCCGGGTTAGTCCAAGCCAATATTTTTTTTCTTTCATTACTAAAGAATTATAAGATTTTAGACATATTGTACTTTTAAGGGAGAAGACTCACATTTGAATTTTAGAAACAACATTATTGAGAGGGATAACCACAAGCTCCAAATATGGACTCTAAAATAGACATTAAAGTTTTTTTAAAATTATATACTATAGCATTAAAAGTTGAATCAAAAGTGGTGGGGAAAGAAAGTATGAAGTTTAATGCCTTTACCAAAAAGTCGGGCTCACAGCGCAATTACACAGGAAGATTTAAGGAGCAGCATGGGTGGGAAGATGAAGCTAAATCTATTGTCACGAAAGGTCAATTATTGGGGGGAAAAATACTATCTAGCTGGGAGGAAGGACTAAAGGAGCAGGAGGATAATAGTAGGGAGTTGGAGATTGGGAAGTTAAAGGAGGATAATAGTAAAGGGGATGGATGCTCTAAAGACTCAAAGAAGTCAAGTTGGAAGAGACTAGTTCCAACAAACCAGACAGATTATCGAAAACATGCAAATGTTAGGTCCAAGAGGAAATTTCTAGAAGAGGAGGATGGGAAAGGAAACACGGATGAAACAAGTGACGATGGAGTGAAAAGATTGAAATATGCTGGCTTAATTAAGAATGCAGTAGATTGTATTGAGACCATGTGTGTTGATGGGGAGCATAGTCTTGTTTCGAATATTTTAGGATCGGCGGCTGGCAGTGA
The DNA here is from genome assembly GCA_025698515.1 of Gossypium sturtianum. Taxonomy (NCBI): domain Eukaryota; kingdom Viridiplantae; phylum Streptophyta; class Magnoliopsida; order Malvales; family Malvaceae; genus Gossypium; species Gossypium sturtianum. The sequence goes on from CM046951.1 coordinate 20,861,823, forward strand.
GCTAGCCGACCGGGCACAATGAAACACATCTGTTGCAACGTTCGTGGGCTGGGGAGCCCACGGGCAGTTCGGAGGCTGCGACACCTAATCAAGCAGCATAATCCCCATATGGTCTTCTTAATGGAGACAAAGCTGGATCAAAAGCGCATGGAAAGGGCAAAGAGGAGCTGTGGTTTTATCAATGGAATTGATATTGAAGCTGAAGGGTTTAGAGGCGGTTTGAGTTTAGCTTGGAAATGTGACATTGAGGTAACTTTGAAAAGTTTTTCTAAATGGCATATAGATGCAATGGTGAAGGAGGATAGTATTCAGGAGGAATGGAGGTTCACGGGATTCTACGGTTCGCCATATTCGAAAGATCAGAATCATGTATGGAATTTGCTTAAAAGATTAAGCCAGGATAGTAATTACCCGTGGCTTGTTGCAGGAGATTTCAATGAGATTATGTATTCTTTTGAGAAAAGTGGGGGATTACCAAGAGACCAAAAGAGAATGGAGGTAGTCAGGGAAACATTAGAAGAGTGTCATCTGATAGATATTGGTTATTCGGGAGCTTGGTTCACATGGGAAAGGGGAAATCTTCCAGAAACAAATATAAGAGAAAGATTAGATCGAGGGGTTGCAAATGAAAAATAGACAACCTTATTCCCAATGGGACGTATTCAGCATCTTCCTTTTTCTACATCAGATTACTGTCTCTACTCATAAGTACAGATAGCGTGAATATCTTTTCAAGAAATCGAAGATTCCACTTTGAAGCCTGGTGGACTATGGAGGAATCATTTGAGGGAGCTCTCAGAGAAATTTGGGAGTCATCATCAGAACCGTTAATGGAGAAATTGAAGACCTTGCAGTTTGGCTTGAAGAAATGGGCAAGCGCACTTAAAAGAAAGAAAGGGGAAATTAAAAAGAAACTAACAAAAGAGCTTGAAGCTTTGTTGATGGAAGATAGAGACGATGAGACGTTGGCAAAGATTATCGATACGAAAATTCATTTAAACATGGAGATTGAAAAAGATGAGGTGTACTGGGAACAAAGAGCTAGAGTAAATTGGCTACAATTTGGGGATAGAAACACGGCTTATTTTCATAAAAGTGCAACAATCCGAAGATGAGCTAATTCCATCTCTAAGCTGGTGTTGGACGATGGTAAGGAAATTACCGATGATTCAGGTTTACAAGAAGCTGCCAGGAGTTATTTTGAAAATTTATTTTCAACGAAGGGTGTTGCAAATCCAAAAAAGGTGTTGGAAGGGATTGAGGGTAGTATTTCTCACGAGATTAATGAAGTTTTACAATCACCCTTCAGGGGAGATGAAGTTTGTACGATATTAAAGGGAATGGGACCCACGAAGGCACCAGGATCGGATGGTTTCCCAGCAGTATTTTTTCAAAAATACTGGCATATTGTAGGAAATGAGGTTTTGGAATATTGTTTATGAATTTTGAATGAAGGAAAAGGGATTGAATCAGCTAATACAACAGATATTGTGCTTATTCCCAAATTCTTACAACCCACAACTCTTGTAAACTTCAGGCCGATAAGTCTTTGCACAGTTATGTATAAACTAGTGACAAAAATAATAGCTAATAGATTGCAAGACGTCATAGGCAACTGCATTGATAAGGCTCAGAGTGCATTTGTACCAGGTCGAATGATTTCAGATAATGTGCTTTTAGCATATTAAATGTTACACACGTTTCGGCAAAAACGAACAGGAAAAAAAAAGGGTATATGGCGGTAAAACTGGATATGAGCAAAGCATATGACAGGGTGGAATGGGATTTTGTTAAGGAAGTGATGAGGAAGATGGGATTTGCAGAAAATTGGATAGATTTGATAATGAAATGTATTACTTCAGTCTCTTACGCGGTTATCATCAACGGAAACAGGGGTAGTTCGTTCCAGCCTTCTAGGGGACTCCGGCAGGGTGATCCATTAAGTCCGTTTATATTTCTCATATGCAGTGAGGGCCTTTCAGCCCTAATGAGATCAGCAAAGAAGAATGGTTTAGTTAAAGGGGCAAAGGCTAGTAGGAAAGGGCCAGAGATTTCCCACTTATTATTTGCAGACGACTGCATAATGTTTGGCTAAGCAACAGAGAAGGGAGCCAGGATTCTGAAAGAAATACTTAAGGAGTATGAAAGATGCTCAGGTCAATGTGTTAACTTTAGCAAATCCACAATTTTTTACAGTTCAAAAATAGGAGAGGAATCAAAAGCAGTAGTATAGGCACTGCTAGGTGTAAGGAGCTCTTTTAGTCTGGAGAAATATTTGGGTCTTCCAAACATGGTGGGTAGACGAAAAAAAAGAAGCTTTTTAGAATCTAGTGGATAGAATTGCAGTACGAATTGAGGCTTGGAGCTCAAGGTTGTTATCTCAATGAGGTAAAGAGATTTTCATAAAATCAATTCTGCAGGCAATACCCACTTACGCTATGTCGTGCTTTCTGTTTCCTAAAGCCTTATGTGAGAAGATAGAGAGTAAATTAGCCAAATTCTGGTGGCAAAAAGGAGCTGGTAAACGAGGAATCCATTGGTGTCAATAGAAGTTATTATGCAGGCCTAAAGAGGAAGGAGGTTTGGGTTTCAGGAGTATGGCTCAATTTAATATCTCTCTCTTAGCAAAACAAGGATGGAGACTATTAAATTGTCCAGAAACATTAGTAGCGCAAGTCTTCAAAGAAAAGTATTTTCTGGGGAGCAATTTCCTTAATTCACGGCTGGGGAATTCGTGTTCCTATGTGTGGCGAAGCATTTGGGATATTTTGGAGAAAGGAATGATTTGGAGACTAGGTACGGGTAGGAATATTTCAATTAATGGCGATGCATGGATTCCAAATTACGTTAATGTTAGATTAATGTCCAGATTTGATAATTTGCAAAGTGATAGAGTTGCAGAGTTAATCAGCAGTAACAAAAGAGAATGGAACAGAGACTTGATTCTCAATACCTTCCCAGAAGAAGTAGCAGATCTGATCCTCTGAATCCCTCTGGCGGCAGAACCCCATGAAGATTTTCTGGCTTGGAATGGCGAATCGTCAGGAGAATTCTCAGTAAAGAGTTCCTATAAACTATTACAAAGTCTGGATCCTACAGCTTATGCTTTACAGAACATCTATAGAGATTTTTACAGGAAATTATGGCGGATTGAAATACCAACAAAAATACAAATCTTTATATGGAAAACTTCTTGGAACTACTTAGCAACAAAAAGTGAATATGATTATTTGAAGATTAGCAGTAAGCAGTTTATGCCCCCGATGTGGTGATGGAGAAGAGACAATGAACCATCTTTTTCGAAAATGTCCTGTTTCAGTGGAAGTATGGAGAGTATTATCAGGTCTTGATTTGGCAGTATTCACATATGAAGAGTTTGTTGAATGGCTTACCATGGTTTTGGTTTCCCTAACGCTGGAAAAGAGTCGAACCTTCTGTATAGCACTCTGGGCCATTTGGGGTGAAAGAAATTCTCGTATTCATGACAAAACGAGTAGATCAAGTCAGGAGATTGCAAGATTTGTTCTCAGCTATCTTAAAGAACTAGACGGAGTTAGAAAAGTAACACAAAATACCTCTAATATGAACATCAAATGGAGACACCTACCTGGTCAGGGAGTCAAAATTAATTTTGATGGGGCTTTTGACGTGAGGAGCAATCATTCGGTGTCTGGGGTTGTAGCCAGGGATAGCACTGGACAAGTCCTCATTTCCAGAACAGAAATCCACAGAGGGGTAGATTCCGCCTTCGCTGCTGAAGCAATCGCCTGCCGACGAGCAACCCAAATAGCACTCGACATGGGAAGAGAAGACATCATTATTGAAGGTGATTCATTGACAGTAATAAAGAAATGCAATAATACAGGCCTTGACAAATCACAGATAGGTTCTTACATTCACGATATTCACAGGATGAAATCCAGAAGCAGCAGATTAAAGTTCGAGTTTATTCCAAGATCAGCAAACAATCTAGCACACATATTGGCAACAGAAACTTTGAGAAGAAAGGAGGAGATTTACCTGCTAAACAACGTCCCTTGGTATGCAGAAAACCAGGTGAGAAACGATAGTGTAAGAGAGCCAGATTAAGAAGATGAAGAGAGGAAGAAGCAGAGGGGGTTTTCCAAATGGTAAAACAAACAGATTCAAGAAGCATTAAAATCCCCTCGGTAATGAATTTTCGCCATTAATGAAGATTTGACAGAAGTGAAAAGATTGGACAGGCGAAAGGACGTCTCATTGGGCATTTAGATAGGCAGTTTTTCATTTTCAAACTGATGCATTCTAGATTTTTCTTAATTTTTCTTAGCTATCGGCCCAAGACTTTCTGGGCCAATTTCGAATGTTCATATAATTTTATTAGTATATTAATAAGCCCAATTTGATTATTGTTTCAAAAAAAGTTTTTTAAAATTATTTAATTTTATAACAATTGTTTCAAAATTAAATTGTTTTTTCCAACAACATTTTAGCAAACTTTGTAAATTTAAATTCGGTATATTTTTTCAAAGCAAATTTACTTTAATTTAAAACACTTTTTAATATAACTTAAAATTATTTTTAAACGTTTTAAATTATTTTGAAAAACAGTAAAAAATATTTTTTTTAAGCAAATAGGTATTTAAAAAATATTTAAAAAATTTAAATTAATTTAAGAACTTACTTAAAAAACTGTAAAAAAATTTAATTTTATTTCAATAATATATATTTTTTAATTTTCAAACAATTTTTACAACATTATCATAATTTAAAATAAATTATTGCAAAACGTTTTACTTCTTTAAAACTTTTTTAATTTAAAATATTTAAAAAATTCACATTTTTATATTTAGCGTTATTAAAAATATGTTAAAAGCTTTTGAAAAAAAGTACTTAACCAAGACCAAAATCCTCCGCTAGAAATTCTATAAAAATATATTTTGGCGTAGAAATTACAAATTTAGAACATATATGTGTATTTAAAAATAATAGACAATAAATAATGAAATATATGGTTTGAAATTAATTAATTATAATAACACATGAAATATGTATGAAATTAAAATAAAAAATAAACTAAATTGTGAGTAAAACAAAATTTAAACAAAAAAATGCATCGGATTAACAATATTAAATGTGATACAATTGTTTGTCATGATTTTGTCATCAATTGAGAGTTAGGGCTTGTATAGTAGTGCTTAAAAAAAACATTTTTTGCTCCAAAAATACTTTTGGAAGAAAAGAACAAGCTGCTTTTGGCTGAAATTTTTTGCTTTTCAAAAGCACTTTTGAAAAACACTTTTGAAAAGCACTTATATAAAGGAGAAGCTAAAATTTTTAGCTTTTCCTCTCTCAAAAGCACTTTTGGTACTTAATAACTTTTTCACCTTTCTAATAACATAGTATTTTTTCTTCTTTTTTTTTCTTGGTGCTTAATTACAAATATGTTAAATCCATTAATTAAAAATAAATAAAAATATTTTTTAAAATAATACAAATGTGTTAATATCTAATTACAAATATTTAATGGTTATATTTACATATTTAAAATATAGTTTATATATTTTAATTAAATTTTATAAATAATTAATATTTATTGCTTAAAAATATTTAAAATTTATATTTCATATATTAAAATATTAATAACAAGTTATGATAAATTATTTTTTATATTCTTACGAAAATATAATAATATTAACTAATTTGAATATTATTTAAATGCATATTTGTTACTTAATAATATATATAAAATGGACATTTTATTTCTCAAAAGAACTTTTCGATAGCAATGCTAAACACTTAAATTTTAAATCAAATTTTTCAAAAGTACTTTCCAAAAGTACTTTTCCACAGCACTTTTCAAAAGTATTGCTAATTAGTGTCGAGCTGACTTGTGACATCAACTCAATTAATAACATTATTAATATATGCAATTGGTGGAGATAATAAATTATGCATATTAAAATAAAAAGATATAAAACATGTGAAAATGAAGTTTTTGTTATGTAGAAAATTTAAGATTTTACCAATTCGATTGGTGTGAGTTCAAACTTCACCATGGGCATATTTTTATTTTTATTAATTTTTGTTAAAATAAAAAAGAATAAAATATCCTCAAATAATATAATTTATTTTAATTATAAAAAAATATTTATATAATTTTTAATCGAATTTATGTTCAATTAACTTGTAAAACCAATTCAATTAGGATTACCAATTGTTGTCAACAAGGCCAGTAAAAACACTCAGCAATATCATCATCGTCCAAAGGCAAAAAAGTCGAGTAAACATGAGGTATAACAAATATTAATTTTATTTTTTAGTAAAAAGAAAAAAAATTAAGTTTTTACGTAGAAAAACCATTCATCTTTTTAATTTCTTTTAGATTCTCATTTTTAAAAGTAATTTAATTTTTTTTCTAATAAAAGAGAAAAACATCATTTATATTTTTAATTTTCTTTATTTTTAAAACTTTTTAGAATTAATTTTAAACTTTTTTTTCCGGTAAAAGAACAGGAAAATCTTAAGCGTTCATTGCAATAGTAGATGAGATTTCATTGATTTTTATTGAAAACACAACGCCCTTTTCAAAATAGGTAAACCAATTTTCCTTTCTTTTTTAACAAAGCACAACATTTCTGTGTTAATCAAAGAATATTCAGAGATATATTTATTTTTAAATTAGAATTTAATTTATTGTAAATATATATAAATAAATTTTCCTTTTATTTGATCATATTTAAATACCGAATTTGAATTCTTAATTTTGAGAATTAAGGTTACTCACATTCAATAATGTATTAATTTTTAGCGTCACGAGGGTCTCGCTATCACATTTCGAACTCTCAAACCCACATTGTTTTCGGATTTTGACATAGACTTGAAATTGTATGTTTAAAAATATTTTATAAAATTTGATAGAATTAATTTATGATTTAGGTTTAGGGTTTGGGTTTGAGATTTGGGGTTAAGAGTTAAAGGTTATGATTTAAGGTTTAGGGTGTTGGAAAAGATCTAATTTAAAAATTGTTTTCTGTCGCAACGAAAAAATAAAATTTTAAAAATCGAGCCAGTTTGTGATATTTATAGTAATAAAGTTTTCCCGAAAAGTACTTGTGCTCTGTGCGAGACGGATCTTAGACATTCCTGACTTTCAACCGAATGGCCTTCTTTACTATTCTCGTACCACGAATCACTTCGAGTGTGGTCTCGAACAATCATGAATATTTTCAGGCAAAATAACAATATCTCAAAGTTATGTATTTTAGCTCTACCAGTGTCATCTATTTATAGAGAGAAATAGAAGAATCTTGGTTGAAATAGTAGAATACAAATATTACTTATTGATAGAAAAACAAGTCTCCTAATTCTACTAGGAGAGAGGGGCAATAAACTCTAGCTAAAAAGACTAGGGTTGCACCCCTCATATGTATTATGAGGGGTTTAAGGCCTCTCATGTACTGGGTCTAACTATGCGTGTTTCTTAAACTTTTAACCCAACACTTTACAATTTAATCTAACTCAATACATGTTTTTATATTTCTAAAAATAAATATTATTTATTAATTTAATTTAAATAAATTATTTTTCCAATTAAATAATTTTTTCAACCTAATTTTAATTCCGTCAAAATCATGACAACTTTACTGTAAAAGGGTATATGAGAAAATATATTTAATTTTTCATATTCAACGGATTCACAAAGACCAATCAATTTAATTTCATTTTTAAACTTCAATTATTTAATTAAATAATAATTCAAAAAATTTAAATTAATTTTTAGGTCATTTCCTGTAACGCCCTGGTTTTTCTGTAATTTCGGCTTTTGTAAAATTGACACAACTGCCTGTCTGCTTCGGTGGTTATGTGTTCTGGGTGTGTGTGAGAGGTCCCAAGTTCAAGTCTCAACTTGGGTAAATTTTGGTATTTTTATGAATAAAGCCCTATCTCTGGTTAGTAGGCTTATAAGTAAAAGTGTGTAAGTAATTAACAGAATGGGCCTACTGGTCTGGTGGCTAAGTGGAGTGTAGAGGTTGTTGGAGGTCTGGAGTTCGAATCCCTGTGTTGGCAAGGTTTAGTATTTTTGCTGCAATATCCAGCTAGAGTTTGAGTTGTAGTGAACATCTGAGTAGTGGGATTTGAGTTAAATTAGTTTTCCCCAAATTTCTCTTTGGTGAACCGACGTCTCTCTCTCCCTCCTCTGCCATATTTTCTTTTTTTCCATTTTTGTTCTCTCCATAGCCGAATTCTGCTTCTCCCTTTCCCCCACTCTTTTCGTTTTCTCTTTTCCAAATTGTCCCTTTGTTGCAACCGTCATTCTGTTTGTGCGGTAAGTAGGATAAGGTAATTTTGGTTCTTGTTATTAAATTTTTATTAATGGGTGCCATTAATGTCGATTAGGGGAAGAATCGAGGACTCGTGGTCAATAGTTGGAGACTTACTTTCGTGGAAGTCCGGTTGTTCGATTAAAGGTGAGGGATTTTCGCTCACTAGATGAGCATTCCGATTTGGGTTCGGTTTTAAGTGTGTTTTCAAACAATTAATTTAGTGTTTGTTGGTCAACTATAGGTAGTGGAGTGCTCGGGATTGCGGTTGCAGTGAAATCGAATCAGGTGTGTACCCGGAAACGCAGAAAATAAGGTTTAGGCGAAAGCCGAAAACCTTACTGTCGACGCCATACGGGTGTGTGGTCGCCAGTGTGGTAGGCCGTGTGCAAGACTGTAAGTCACCATACGGTCGTGTGATCTACGTGCACGGTCGTGTGAGGGCCGAGCGAGGCCGTGTGTGAGGCACATGCCCGACCAATTGGGCTGGGTGGGCCACACGGGCGTGTGGAATTCTAGGCCAGGCCGTGTAATCCACACGGCCAAGGCCAATTTGGACCGTGTGGGCCACACTGGGGTGTGGGCCCACACGGGCGGGCCACATAGGCGTGTGAGCCCATTTTTCTGAAAAACTCTGTAAGGTTGCACGGGTCGCTCAAGTCGACTTTGGACCTATCGTAGGGTCGGTAAGCAATACTTAGACCCTTAAATGAATGAACTGTCTGTCTAATTTCTGTACTAAGCACGTATACTGATCTGAATATATGAGTTTTAATTGCATAACAGCATGTCATTCTGGTATGTTGCATTGCATCAGGGTGGGTTGATTATGATTGGAGGAAGTATCTGAAAGGCTCTTAAGCTCATTATCCGCGCTCACCGCAAATTTACGATTATGTGCCGCATTCGGTACAACATGGTGTGTAAAAATGGGTGGGTTGATTTTATCCCCACATGGTGTGTAGGGTTGGACGGAGTTGGTGTGTAGAGGCTGGTGGGTAGGACTCTGTTTTCTGCATATTCTGTCTGAATGGGCTAAGGCCCTGTAATATGTCTGAATCTGTATCTGAGTGGGCTAGGGTCCACACCGTTTCTGTAATGGGCTCAGACCCGAACTATGGAATTATGTCTGTTATCTGATATCACTGTGTGTATGTTTTCTGTGGGGAGTACACACTGAGTTTGCGAAAACTCACCCCTTTTCTGTTTAATCTATTCAAGAAATCCCCAGCAGTAGACGAATCGGTGCGACGGAGGACTCGACGGTGACCACAGTTCTGGACATTTTATTATGGTTTTATTTTTAATTATGGTTTGGTTATATCTGGGTAATTTTTTTTAAGTAATAAGGCCTTTGAGGATTTTTGTTTAAAATATGGGATTTGTGATGATTATGGTATTACGACTAGACGTAGGAAAACTCGAGTTTTCAAAATAATCAAAGGTTTCATTAAAATACATACGGATTTGCAAATTATTTTAAAAGCTTCCACAAACGTATAATGTTTTGAAAATGGTCAATAAATGAATAAACGACGCGTTTTTGACGGTAACCTAAAATATCGAAAAGGGCATTATTGGAATTACGTTTTCTAAAGCACTATCATGTGACATCGCCAGATTCGACCATAACGTCTAGGCCAGGTTTGGGGTGTTACATTTCCATACTTAGTGAGAAACCGCATTCATTTTCAAATGTAACCCATTTCTTTAACTTTATCATTTTTATCCATTTCTGTTCATTTGATTCTAATTGCAATTCATTTCTGATTTCAACGAGTTAGCATAGGGATCGATTGGACATATGTATTTAGGGTTCAAATGATTTATAAATAAGTTCTAGTTTTTCGCCTATTAATTATAAACTTATTTAATCACGAAGTCATTCCATTATAGTATTGTGACTGAGCTCTCCCCAATTACATATCATTATGAAAGCTACTCGATTAGTGCTCATCCAATGACCTTCTCATAATTGTATTACCCTCATAAGATATTCTTAATCTCTTTGGAATAAATATGTTCTGTCAATATGATCATTTCCTATCTCATAATAACCATTATATTTTCCTTCATGAAAAGTCAATTACTATCAAATAGTAATTAAGTCATTTATCACAAAGACAAACGACCCATGACCACATTTATTTTTCTTCTATCATATAATGGAAATGAGAGGATATTATTTACTCAATCCTTGGGCTATGAATTCCACTATTGTGAATAATGCTACATACTGCAAAAGTCGTATACCCAATGCACCAGCTTCAGGTTTCCTATTTATTTGAACTTGGACTTTTACTTACATCAAAGTATACGAGTCACGCATGCATAGTCCATCAACCATTCAAGATTAAGGTATGCCACACTATGAACGTCACAAGTGAATAAACCCATAAATGGATTTAGGATCTATTCTACTTGGGTCTTTTCCGATGTACTGTCAGTCTAGTTAGTTACATTTATGTATCTATCTTTTAGGAGTCATCCGCTCTGATGCTCAAGACAATGGATCTCCCCAACTGAACTTGATAGGTTTCAGTCGGTTTGCTCATTTTTGATTAGACTAAGGACATATTTAGTGATCTGCCACAATTCGTTGTGACAAATTAAGCTATTTTCAACACTTAATGAGTTTTATTGAAGTGATTTGTTAGATTTTTATTCAGTTTATAGATTAGCCAAAAAATTAAGGTTGTTTCAACTTCATAAGCTAGAGGAATTCCGATTCATGGCATATGAAAACGCGAAGTTGTACAAGGATAAAAGTAAATTGTGCCATGATGCCATGATAAAAAAGAAGATTTTTGTACCAGGACAGCAGGTACTTCTATTCAATTCTAGGCTAAAGTTATTTTCAGGAAACAACGATCACGATGGTCGAGCCCCTACACTGTTAACTGTGCACTCATCAATGAAACTATAATTCATAGAAAAAGGCAGTCAACTTTTCCTAGTAAACAGGCAGAGAGTAAAGCATTATTTTGGGGAAACAGTAGAAATATTCAGCGAAGTACAATATTTAGTGTAACATCCCGATTTAGGGCCTAGTCAGAATAGTGGTGCGAGACCACAAATTCGAGGCATAAGTATGAGTTTTTGAGGTCTATGTCATGTTTTCATGCTAGTGTGAAAGTTTCATGAAGCAATTTTGTTAAATTGTGGTTGAACTGTCCAAAAGGACTAAATTGCAAAAGTTGCAAAATGTGAGATTCTAGAAGCTATTTGTGTGAAATTGCTTTAGAATATCAATTAGAAGTCCTTAATGAGTAATTTTCACAATTTCTAATTTTTGGACAAATTTGGGCATGGATGGGTTAAATTAGGAAGTTTGTCAAAAAGGGTATTTTGGCCATTTGACAATTAAATGATTAAAATAGGAGAAAAGATGACAAAATTCATTCATCTTCTTCTCCAAGGCTGCCGAAAATTTGAGAGAAGCCATTGTTAGGGCTCTTCAACTTTTCAAGCTAGCTAGTAAGTGTATTCTAGCCCGTTTTTTATATTCTTCGTATTTTTGAAGTCATAGTAGCATGAGTAAGTTATTTTTAGCTATATGATGAGCTAAAATGGATGTTCAAAAATGTACCCATGTATGACATACATGTATTTTGATGTTTTATGGAAGAATATGAAAGTTTGATGTTGTAAAAACATCTTTTACTAAGTGAATTCCATGAAAAATGCATGTAGGGACTAGTTTGTGAAAGTCTCGAGTTTGGTCATACATATAAGAATTAGTGAGAATTGATGATAGCTTTAGTTGATTAAGTGATTCGGCTAAGCATGAAAGGCTAGAAAGTTGAATAAAAATTACTTTACGGGCCTTGGGGCAAAAGTAAATATAAGAAAGATTAAGGGCAAAATGGGGATTTTACTAAAGTATGAGATAAAGGTCAATTTAGTCAATGTGTGTATTGAATGTGTTGATTTGTCATTATAGATCAAGAAAGACAAAGCCCGGATCGAAACCGAGGCAAGGGCAAGGTCGTGGACTAAATTGCACATCTCCATACTTTTTGAGTACCGAGGTAAGTTTACGTATAAACGATGCATTATGCGTATACTTTGTAAATGCTAGCTAGAGTATAGCATGGTTGAGAACCTATATGGTTCATGTGGAATGAATGAGTTAGTTATAGTGAACGAATGAATGATTGAACTATAAAGTAGATATGTGAATGAGTAGTGATAATGTTTGATGGTAAGCTAAGTGCGATGCTACCCCAATACTTAGCAACGATGAGCCGGGCTATGTGCGATGCTATCGCTAAGTATATTGTTTAGTGGGCTAAGTGCGAGACCTCTATGATTACTTTATTGGTAGGCTAAGTGCGATACCACCTTATTGTATCGATTGTGGTAGGCTAAGTACGAAACCACCGAGAGAGTAGCTGTGTGGATGTATTAGTGAGTAGTGTAGATGTGTGGATGTGTTATTGTGAAATAATGATGTGTTGTATATTGTGTAAATAAGATATTGAATGCAGGGGTGCATGTCAATGGTTATGAGTATGTGACTCATGATGTGTTGGAAATGTGGTAAGGGATAGAAAGAGTAAGCATAGTTGTGAATTACTTATGTTAGTATAATGCTAATTGTTGTTTAGCTTATATTATGATGCTTAATTGTTTATGTGTAAACTCACTAAGCTCAAAGCTTACTCCCTTTCTTTTCCCTTGTCTTATAGAGAAATAGAGTTGAATCGAGATACGTGGATCAATTGGAAGATCGTCCACACTATCAGCACACTCTGGTACATTGGATTAAACGTTTTGTATATGGCATGTATAGGGGCTAGACAAGTTAGTGATTTTTGGTTGTAAATGGCTAAGTCATGTTGGCCTTTAGATGGATAATCTATTTTGTATAATGCCATAGTTGTTGGCTATTTTATTATATGAAAAGATGTAGTTATCCATGTAAGATTGTGTTTCAAATTTAGTTGATTATGGATGTGTTGAATGAGTACATGTTGTGTATGCTAGGGGGGTGAGAAGGGGCATGACAAATAGCTTTGTTCTTGTCCATGTGGGTAGACACACGGACGTGTGTCTAGACCATGTGTGACACACGGTCAGCCCATGGGCGTGTGACTTGGACGTGTGTCCCCTGCATGTTAGTATTTTAAGTCAGATTAGACCATGGACTAGTCACACAGGCGTATGCCTAGGACGTGTGAGTTATTCAGTGTTGGCCACGGGCTAGCCACACGGGCGTGTGTCTAGACTTTAAGGCCGTGTGAAGTAGTCAGTGTGCACCACGGGTGGTGAACATGGGCGTGTGACCTAGCCGTGGGACTTTGGCAGAATGGTTGAGTTTGGTGCACCGATTGTGGACATGGTCGTGTGTGACTACACACGGGCGTGTATCATCTAGCACAGGCGTGTAGTCCCTGTCTAGATGGAGAAAATTTTTGAGATAGTAAGAGTTTCCGATATGGTCTCGAGAGCCCTCGTATGTTTGAGTAAGGCCTCGTAACTCGAAAATGAGGTTGTCGTGGTGACTTAAGGAGAGTAGCCACGTTGAGCCTAAGTGGCGACCAAGTATTTTTAATCCGGTAGCGCCTCGGACCCGGTTCCGACGGGGATTACGGGTAAGGGGTGTTACATTTAGACTGTATTGTTCCAGAAGGCGAGAAAGGAAATGTTGTTGATAAAGAAGGTAAGGATGCAGGAGTCTAGTGCTTGGATATGACCGAAGTCTAGATGAGTGAATTTTGTGTCTTGTAAATTTTAAGTCTAATTAGATTAATTGTTTTCTTATTTGTTTTATTTTCTTAAAAAAAGGATTTTATCTGTTTTCTTGGTTTTTGTTAGTGTTCTTTTTTTATGTAGGTCACTTTCACAAAGTGTGCACTACATTTTTTAGCTTCAAAAGAGAAGAGGGCTTTCCCAAAATACCTTGCATCACTTCACAGAAAAAAAAAAAGAAGTCCTAAAACTTTTTCTATTAAGATAAGAGCACATTGAGGACAATGTGCATTCTAAATATAGGGGTATACATATAATTTAACTATTTTGTTTGATGTTTTTGTGTGTTTATTTTTATTTTCAAAAATACAAAATTTAAAAAAAAATTACTTTTGCTTATTTTTGTTTGATTGTATAATGCTTGAGCTTGTAATTGTGGAAGTGATTGGTTATTGGTATGACAACATTGGTGAATTTTTTTAAGCATGTAAAATTGGTATGATATTAGAGGAATTTTATTCTTTTAAAGCTAAATTAGTTAGTTCGGATTATCACATTATGCAATAGTTTAGAGGTAATCGTTATATGCTGAAATTCATGCCATGTGATAAATAATTGTATAGATGAATGTGACATACCTATTTTGAAATTTAGGTTACTTTTGGGATCATAAGAAAAGCATACATTGAATTCATAAATATTGAAATGTCTAGGGCTCCTAAGGCACTATTTGGTTAGCCAGGACCTAAAGGAGCTCACCTTTATACTATGTTACTAACTGCCGCCCCAACGTGCGAACGTCGGCATTGTAAATAATGCAAATAAAATATAAGATAATGAAGCGACGGCTGCAAGTATACAAGTCAGGTTGTAATATAGATTCGTGTTTACAACGGAACACTGAGAAGTATTCCAAAGATCGTACCCAAGGGAAGTTGAATTAAACTTAGATAGTAACTTTCACACTAACAGGTCTATACAGTAATAATCTAAGATCTATAGTGCAACAGAAAATTAATTAAAAGCAATATGAAGGACATCAAATAAAAACTAACAGAAACTATTGAAATCAATCAAATAAGCAAACAGAAGATCGACTCGCCTCCATGCTCGTAATTAACTTCAGACTTAGGATTTTAGTGAATTAACTAGCAATTAACTCAATTATTACCTTTCAGTCTCTAACTAAATTAACTAGTTGGCTTAATCTACTTATCTTTCGACCTCATAGTTTAAACCGAGATAGATCAATAGGTGCTTTGGTAGACTATTTTTTCGACCTCATCTACCTAAATAACTTACTAGGGTCATCAATCCTTAGGTTTGATTACGCTCAATCAAAACCAACAACTCTTGGTTAAACCCTAAACCTTCAGCTAATTACTCTCACTTCCACTTGTCAATCTCCCTAGGTTTTTTAGTTCTTCATGAATCTAAATGCAAAAATCCCTAATCGAAGTTTAAACATTCAATTAAATATAAAAAAACAAGAGAAAAGAGAAAAGAAATTTGGATTCGTTGATGTAGATGAAGTTCTGAATCTGAAAACCCATAGAATGATGTTAATCGATGATCGATTGAAAACAGAAACAAAAGAAATACTAAAAGCTGCTAAATAAAATAAAAATTGAAACTCAAATTGAAACAAATCAAAGTTTAACAGCAAATTCCCAAAATAAAACCCTAATCTAAGAACATGAAATTAACTAAAGAAAAAGTTCCCTTAATCAGGTCTTAAGCACTAAAATGACCAAATTAGGTCAATTACAGATTACTAAGTATACTAATTAAGATTGTGTAGACGAAAAACTTCTTAAACATATGAATAGGCCTCGTAGAACTAGTGTCGCGACATTGGACTCGAATATAATTTCCCTCGCCTCGGAGTTGGTTGTCGCAACATTGAATAACGATTGTCACGACATCGATAACAGACTACTCCCTGCTAGCTTCGAAGTTTGATGTTGTGACATCCAATCTGGGTGTTGCGACATCCTGGGCAATCCACTGACTCATCGACCTAAAACGATGTCTTACACACTCAATCAACACGTTATTCTTCCCTTAGGCCCGAATTGGCCTAATAGGTCATAAAACACACTAAAATGTTTATTTTATTATCGAAAAACTAAACAAAAAGATAACAAATTACTTAAATACAAGCTCATTAAGTGTTGAAAAGAGCTTAATTTGCCAGTTACCCTTAGCACTTTGATTCGAGTCTTATTCTACATTCTTTGCTTAACTTTCACTGTTGAAACCTTGAGCTGAAAATTTGAGTGTACACTAATTCTATTTCTTTGTACCATTTTTTTATACATTGAATTAGACATCGGTATTTGAGAATGGTATTTGAGAGAACTAGTGGGAGTCAATTCGATGTTATAAGTAGGCATCTTTGTTTCTAGTGTGCTAACTGAAAAATATCAAATAAATAAAAGCATAGTGAGATGAAAATAGCATTGAGCAGATAAAACAAAATGAGAGTGAAAAAGAGAATTAATGGAAAAATGTTAAAGTTTTCCCGAAGTTGAACATAGTCCTTTTTGCTTATTAATGAACAAAATTGCTAGGCTTTTATAATTATGGTACTTGAATTGATTCCATTTGAAATTTTTGGAGAAATAAAGTAGGTGAGAGAATGAGACCTAAGGTGGTGAGGATATGGGTTACATTAAGGGGTGATTGGGGAACAATATCACGTGTCAAACTAATTCTAGTGCTTGAACCATTTTGATGCTTCATTTCTTTGAAACTGAATCATCCTCAATCCTCCGAATGTTATAAGCCTAGAAGTCCTATGTGACCTTGGCACGTCAATTTATGAAAGTTTGTTTTGTTGTTTTTATGAGAAACAAATGATTTGAGTTTTTCTTGTATGAACATTGTGCATGTATAGTTTAGTTTTGATGGATTTGAATGAAGGACAGTAATTATATATGATTACCTCTACACTTATTCATAATGTAATTTTGTGAACTCTCATGATTTATTTTATAAGTTGTAAGTTCCCTAAGCATCACACCAAGGTTGTATGGTAGAAGAATCATTCATATTGTATATATCTTTGATTAGTTTCTTTCACTAATTTTGCTCAAGGGTAGTCCTTTTTGCATTTTTCCTATTGCATTGTGTGTTTGCTTGAGGACAAATAAAGACTTAAGTGTGGCGAAATTTGATCTGCCATAATTTGATATGACAAATTAAGTTCTTTTTTTACACTTAAAGAGCTTTTAATAAAGTATTTTTATGTTTTATTTTATGGATTTTCTATTTTTTGTTTAATTTCTATTTTGTTAGTTAAAATTAGTTTTTTAAAGCTTGCTTAGTGATCAGTTAGGCAAAATCTATCCTAATGAGTTCTAATAATTATTTGTAAATAATTTATTAATTTTAAGTTTTTGAAGTGAATTAAATTTAAATCTTAAAATATTCATTTTTTTAGCTTGAGAATATAATATATTATTTGTAAATATTTTTCACTTATATATTATTGTTATAATTTATTATTTTTATATAAATAAATATATTTTTTTAAAATACTTTTATAATTTAAATTCAGTTGAAATCCAATTGAATTACCTAAAAAATAAATTTGAGTAATTCAAAATTCTTGGAATATTATAATTCCCAAACAAAAGACAAGAATTTAAAAATCATAGTAAAATTTTGAAATCTAAATCCAAATTTCAGTTTCCAAACGCTACACGAGGAAATAAAACAAATTTTTCCTTTTGGTAAAATGCTCACATAAATGTTTTTAATTTTTTCCCTTTTTAAAATCAGTTCTTAAACTACAATTTATTCAATTATTCGCTTTTTTATATTTAATTCAAGTCCAATAAATACCCACTAGCTACTGAAAGCCCAACAATAAAATCTTTAACCCTAAATTAAATTTTCAATATTAAATTCGTCACCTAAAAATTTGATTCTCGATAAATTTTGCAGTACAATATTAATTTTTGTGAAATTCAATATTGAAAAATTTTGGGACGTTACTGTAGATCCCAATTTCTTGCCAGGGCCCAAATAAAATAAATAAAACTAAAAAAAAATCCAAATGTCCATTTACAAAAAGGCCCAAATTAAAGTCCAATGTTAGCCCATAAGACCCAAACCAAACAAAAAGTCCAAATTAAAAAAAAAACAGTCCATGGCCCAAATCCTAAAGCCCAAACCTAGCTAGCCCACTACCTAAATCACAACAGAATTGAAACCCTAGCAAGAACTCCAAACCGCACGTCCAAAGAACCACCCCCGCACACTGGCCCCACGCACTCCGCGTCGTGCGCGCCTCCACCACGCCCGTGTGAAGAGCCCCTCTCCCCCACGACGCTCGTACCTACAAAATAGGGAAAACTTTGTAAAAAATGCTATAAAAGCCGAAATAAACATGTAAAAAAGAGGACGATTTGTTTACAGAAAAGAAAGCAATACAGAGATTTTTTTACACGGAATATACAGAGATCATAAAGCAGCAAAGGTTTTTTATTTTTTCTCTTTTTTCTTTTCATTTTAGAATATTGTTTTTTATTTTGCTTTATTTTTTTTTACCATATGTATAATATATAATATACAGTAAAAAAAGAGAGGAAAAACTCACTTTTTTTTTTTACTTTCGGCCACCACAAGCACGGTGGCCGCACGACGGTGATGGGATGGCGTGGTCGCACCGAGCTTTGCTTAGCCCCCGCGGAAATCGTCAAGGGAGAGAGGGAGGAGAGAGCTGATTTGGGTTTTTTTTTAAGTGAGGAAGAATGAAAATTTTAAAAAAAAAATAGTTTATATAAGGCTCTAAAACGGCGCCGTTTTCGGGCTGGCTTCAATTGCCCAAAACGACGTCATTTTGCACCCTTTGACCCGCGCGTTGACCCGACCCTGGGAGGATCCGCGAGTTTTTGAAAGAGGGGTTATTTATTCATTTGGTCCCTCCGCTTTTTCAATCTATTACAATTAAGTCTATTTTATTTTTAATTTTGCCCGACAGCTCACTTCGGTTTTGAATTGGGTCCCCCTTGCTGTTGCGCATTTTGGAGGGAGGAAATTTTTTCTCCTTTAGTCCCTCCATGTTATCCTCGCGTTCAGATAGGTCCCTCATTTTTCTTATTTTCTTCAAAATTCGCCTCAAACTTTTATTTTAAGTTCAACTCCATCCTTTTTTTTTATTTCTTTTGTGATTTTTGTTATTCCATTATTAATTTTATTTTTTTATTTCTTATTATTATTAAAATTATTTATTATTATTGCATTTATATTTATTTTAATATTATTGCTATCATTTTATTTTTAATTAACTTTATAATTATCATTGTATTCATTAGCATTATTATTGTTATTTTATTATTACCACTATTTTTTTATATACATTATTATTACTATAACTATATTTATTATTATTATTTTTATTATTATTTTTATTATTATTTTTATTTTTATTAATATTATTATTACTTTCAGTATTGCTAATATTATTTTTATTTTTACTACTATTATTTTTTTATCACTATTAATTTCAATATTATTACTATTATTTTATTATTAATACTATTTTTATTTTTACTAGTACTATTATTACTATTTTTATTATTATTAATATTTTTTTTCCATTATTATTATTACTATTCATCATTACTGTTACTATCATTTTTATTATTATTAATACTATTGTTTATTTTAATTTTTTTCCCTATTATATTTATTATTATCATTCTTTATTATTATCATGTTTACGTTATCATTATTCGCTAAGTTTGACCATTTTTACGTTTTAACTGATTTTCTATTTTAAAAGTTACATTGACTTTATCTTTTATTTTTTCCATTTTTTTTTACTCAAACTCATAAAAAGGGTTTTTATAAAGGTAATATTTTGTGTTTGGAAGTTCAGGAAATCGTGCCCTGACATGTTGGGTTTCGATTTTCCGTTCGTCCAAATGACTAAATATCCTTTTAAGATTTTGACCATGTTTTCTAAACTTAAAAAATAAGACAATATTTCATGTTTGGAAATTCGAGGAATCATGCCCTAACGTGCTGGGTTTCGGTTTTTTCGTTTGGCCAAACAACGGAATACCCTTTTAAAATTGCAATGCATGAATTTTGGAAATCATGAAATGATCTTGATGTCCAGGGTATGAAACATCGTATCCTAACGTGCTGGATGTGATATTTCATTCTTTCGGAACAAGAGAATTTCGATATCCAATTCGAATTATCCAAACATTTTCTAAAGGATTTGTATTTTAAAATCTGTTCCAATTTTTGATATTAAAACATTAATCAATCAATAAGGTACCAATTTTAGGCATTGCGAGGGTGCTAATCCTTCCTCGTGCGTAACCGACTCCCGGACCCATTTTCTTAAAATTCGTAGACCAAAATGTTTTATAAGGTGACCCAATCACACTTCAAAAAAAGATTGGTGGCGACTCCATGTTTTTAAAGTCGGCCCGTTTTCCAAACAAAAAAATGGTTTCGACAGCTTGGCAACTCCGCTGGAGACCAATAAGAGAAAGCCGTAGAATTGATTTTTTTTTGTCCTTTTATTGAAAATTAAAATTTGATTTTGATTCTTCCATCGCATGGGTTTGTGTCGCGTCATATGTTAGTTGTGATTTAAGTGTCTAGGGTGCTCTTGCATCATATTGCATGACCGTTGTGGTCACACCTTTTAAGTGGGAGTGAGAAGCTACTCTTTCGTGAGGTTTTCACCTCCGTGTAGGATAGTGGATCACTTTAGGGATACATCCGTACCTATGTGTTCGTGAGATTTTCATCTCCGTGCAGCCATAGGGAAATGTGTTCCCCTGAACTGAAATCGGTCCGTAGGAGCCTATAATCGGTGAGGATCGAGGAATCTGCTGGTTCAGGTACCTTTTCTTTAGAGCCAAACCGCATGTAGAGAGCCCTAAGAGCTTACCCTAGGTAGAAATACGCCAAACCCTGGCAATCACCCAGATAGGTGATGGATTATTTGTTGTTTGCCTTGAATTTTATTTTTGGTATATGATACTGACTTATTGTGTTTTATTTTGGTTGTGATTGCATGTCATTTCATTTTAAAGAGGTGTCGATTCACGTTCGGTTACTCATTTAGGAAGCTTGTCATGGAGAACGAATTTCTTGATAAAGTAGAAGATAATGCGGCTGTCCACATATGGTCAGAGAAAACACAATTAGAAAAAGGGGACAGCCTAGCCGAGGGATATACTTCTGAGTTATGTGATTATACCCGCATTAGTGTGACGCAAAATAATCTTCGGGAATTAAAAGAAATATGGGACCAGTGGGATGAAGAGACTAAGCAGTTGTTCTATGGTAATTATGGGGATTTGCCTCACTTACTTGATATCAAGGTAGACGAGCATTTATTCTAGGCCCTCACTCAGTATTGGAATCCTTCCTACAGTTGTTTTACCTTTGGAAGGGTAGATTTGGTACCCACTGTACAAGAATATACAGTTTTACTTCATTGCCTGAAGGTCCAAGTCGACAAAACCTATTCGAGAGCCGCTTGTGTCCCAACCTTTTTGAAGAAGTTAGTGAATATTACAGGGATGAGTGAACAGTGGATTGCAGTGAGGGTCAAACAAAAAGGTGATTGTAAATGCATCCCATGGAGGATTTTGAAGGATTTGATTCTAGTGCATCTTGATACGAAGAAGAGAGTTGACGTTCTTGCTCTGAGCATCTATAGTTTAATGGTTTTCCCTAGTGTATTAGGGTATGTAGATGAGGCGGTCTCGGATCTCTTCGACCGACTTGACAAAGGGGTCACACCTGTTCTTGCGATCTTGGCCGAGACATTCAGATCTTTAAATGCATGCAGGAGAGCCGGTGAGGGCAGGTTTATAGGATGTGCGCAGTTATTACTAGCTTGGTTCCATAGCCATTGAAGGTGGATAAAGTTTCTTATCGGGTTTTTTCGAGAATTACTCCCCGTTAAAGGATTTAGCAGCCACGCCCAGAAGAGATGACATATCAGAAGAAAATTAGATCGCGCTCTTTCGAAATCTCCAGGAAAAGGACGTTGAGTGGAGAGCTACTTGGTCAGTTCCCGATGAAATTCTTTACCAATGTGAGAGTTTTTATTGGGTCCCTCTGCTGGGAATTTGAGGAGCTGTTGGGTATGCTCCTTTTCTTGTGCTGAGGTAATACAGATTAAGACAGTACATACCGGCAACGCATGGGCTAGCTCAGTTTGAATTTACGTATGGAGGAGATAACTACAAGAAAAGGGTTAAAGAGATTTTTTATGCATGGAAGCAGACTCGCCGAATAAAAAGAGTTGCTGTAGGTCCGATGACGACCCTCGAATATGATGCGTGGCAGAGTAAGAGAATCAATGATAATATCACCAGACCGACATAAGATGGTGCTCGACCCATGGAGGAATACCTGCAAATAGTCCCTTCTGAGTTGGAAATCATAAAACAGGACTTCGAAAATAGAAATTCAGAGTTAGGAAAAAAGATAGAACAACTAGAGGAAGAAAAAGAACATTTGAGATTAGATATCGATGTCCAAAAATTAGATGCTGAAAAACTGAAAAAAGGGAAGAGGAAGGCCGAGGAAGATTTGGACAGTTTGAAGACTAATTACAAAAAGTTGCATTCATCGATGAGAACTGCTGGGTTGGGTAAAACCTCAGAACAATGGCGTCAGGAAATTCAGGAAGAGAAGGCTAAGGTCGACCAGTGGAAGAAGAGGTTTCATGATGCTCAAGCACGAGAGGATACTCTGAAAAAGACGGTGTTTGAGAGCCAAAGCAAAAAAGAGAAACAGAACTAGAGAATGCATTGTGTCGAAGCCACAACTTTGCAGTGAAGCTGGAAACAAGCCTAAACAAGATTGAAGAGCTGAAAGGAAAGGTGGGAGAGCTCGAAACGGCGCTGTAAAATAGTGAACTCCGATTGAAACTATTGGAGGCAGATAACGAACGATGGGAAGAACAGTTTCAAAGATCTCAAGACCAGGTCAGAGAAAGAGATTACGTCATGGGCGAAGCTGTGGCTCAGATACGAGAAGTGGCTGATCATTTATAAGCTCTAGCGGTTCAGGCTGATGTGTTAAGTGTGAAATATGAGCTAGAGTTGGACCAGGGTCGAGAGCTAGCTTGGCTTCTTAAGAAAGTTAAAGCTTTGAGCATGAGGGCTAGGCCATATATGTGATTTTGTTTTATGTAAAGGATTTTGTTTTCTTATAAAGTTATTCTAAAAGAAATTGAACCAGAATCGACACCTTTTATTTTTACATTCATATCATGCATTTGCATTACATCGCATCATATGCATTAAATGTCATAAAAGAACCCTATTAACTAGAGATCGTATTATAGTTACCCTGGAACATCACTACTACACTCGAAGAAAAACGAAAGCCATGGATCAAAGGTTAGAAAAGTTAGAACAGATGCAGAAGGAGATGCAGGACAAACTGCAAACTCAGATGCAAGAGCAGTTGGCTAAGATCCAACAGGACATGAGGGATCAAATGTTGGAATCCCAGAGAAGCATGATGAGCCAGTTAACATAGTTGTTGACTGGAGGGCCTAATAAAGGAAAGAGCCCTATGGTCGATGCCGGAGACGATAATGAACACTATGGGTGAGTATTCGATCGAGTCGAATCGAATCGAGTCAAAAAAATTCGAGTTAGTCGAGTTGATGAATCATATTGTAACACCCCAAACCCGGCCCAAACACCACGACCGGATCTGGCATGTCACTAAGAAGACTTTATAAAACATGTCGCGTTTTGTTTTGTTTTAAAAACATAGTTTTGGCGTTTATACGGGAAAAACTTAATATGTTGATAAATTGTAGAAGAAATAAATTTTATTTAATGCCTTAATGAATATAAAACTGAAATTTTCCTTTGATTTTTATCATTTCAGTACATGCCTTAGTTTAACCTTTTACGTAGGATTTTAGATGTCCAAAAACCCGAAAACCCAAAAGAAAACATAAAAGAATTATAATAACCGGTGGCCTTATTACAATAAAATATAAACCAACTAATTAAAAATATTAAAAATAATTAAACTAATAAAGTCTTTTGCTGAATCAAAATAATCCATCGCATGGCCACCTTGCGCTCCTCTCCAACCCGGTTCGATGCACTAGGTGCTACCTTAAAGATGTTAAATAATAGGGTGAGTCGTGAGACTCAGTGTGCAACCCTCGTGCACCATCAGATCGGGCCTTAGCCCCACAGAACAGATAAAAGAGTATAATATATCAGAAAATATGCAAAGCCCAATCCAATCCTAGGTTTCCATCCGCTACACACCACCCTTACCTGCCAATCACACCATTGGGGATTTCTACAATCAACCCACACCGCTACACACCATCGATGGCAGTCATGCTGCAGATAGCTGCTCATCGTCAGATCATGGCATTAGCCACTACAACAGGTCATGGCAAAAGCCACTACAACAGATCATGGCAAAAGCCACTACAACAGAACACTTCCCCTTTCATCAATCACCCAACTCCATGCATACATAGAAATTGGCATACATATAAAGCATATATTCTCAGCAGAAACATTCACTTTAGAATGACAGAGATCACTAACCTGGTGCTTCGCCTTTACCGTTCTCGAGTTTTTAACAGCCATGCCGGTATTTCGGCATTTAACAGAATATACAGAATATAACAGGTTTGTATGCATACTAATCAAGCAATCTAAATGGTGTGAGAGTGTTACACACTTGATTAATGCGTAAGACTACCCTCTATGTCGATACCCTCGCTAATCGGATCTACTTCCCTCTGTCTACAACTTTGCTCAAAAGCCAGAAAAACGCGAATATAAGGCCTCTCCTATATTCAGCCAAGGGTTAGTGTTTACCCGAATCTATACTTTTAGATTAACAGATCTCCTTACCTAGATCGATTAAATCCCGGAAGTAGTATGATTTGTGTGCTACGTAGGCGATTGGATCTCCTTCAAATCTCAGAATACCGCCCATGAAAGATAATACGAGGTTAGTCAACCATCTAGCCATTCGGCTATGGTCTCCAAAAGCCAAAAAAAATTGAAAGAATAACATAATCGACACTTACCACTTCAGAAGATTTCGGCTACCCCTTGTAGGAAGATTCGGCAACCACCAGAGAAGAGATCTAAGAATTTCGGCTTTTAAGAAAATCCTGAAAAAGTATGAACAAAAGAAGGCTGATGCATTTTCGGCTTTTAGAAAAACTGAGTGAAGAGTTTCAGTTTCTAGAAAAAGAAAAGAAGAAAAGAAATCAAGAGAGAAGCTTAGAGATTTCGGCTAGGAAGAAAAAGAATGGAAAGGATTTCGTCAACTGATAAGGCTTCAAAGGGTTTCGGTTCTTAATGAATGGAAGAAGAGATGAACAAATGGGTAGGGAGAATTCGGCTTTCTAGAGAAATCAAAGCATGAAGGAAAAAGAATGGAAAAGAGAGTGAAGGGAGGTTTTCGCTTTTGAAGAAATTAAAGAAAAGAAATTGTATAGGAGACTGAGGATTTCGACACAGGAAGAGAAGAAAAGGGTAGGGTTCAAATGCCGGAATTGATGAGCTATCCCCCCTATTTCTAGAAATTTTAGCACACCTTTAGCCTATACTCAACCGATTTTTCCCCCTCTCTTGTGTTTGATTTTCGGCCAACACTAGCCTTCCTGATAGATCCTCATCATATCCCTTATCCCTATCAAAACACCCATCCAAAAGAGGCTTAATTATCTCCAACTCTTCCCTCTTTTATCAGCTGTAATTATCCATATATTAGAACAATAAAATCCCCTAAATAATAGCCTTGTTGCCGTCCAACCTACTCCTCCTTATAAGTGTCGAATTTGGCCCAAAAACATGGGCTCCAAACGGCCACAAATTGGGCCTCTCCCTTGCCTATTGACGCCAACTCCTTCCCTCTTAGTGGCGCCATTTTGCCAGCACTGGCTACAAGCCCATTTTGCCATTTAAGCTACCAAAACTTTATTTTAAGCCCTAGAGTATCTAAACAGAATATTTAATCAAGGCCTCAGCCCAAGCCTGAGCCCAATTTGCACCTCTAATTCTAAAATTAACACATTAAACGCATCCACACCCTAAACGCATAGGCCCAAAAATTCAGGATGTTACAGTTCTACCCCCCTTAAAGAAATTTCGTCCTCGAAATTTCCAACTAACTATCAACCATACTACCCAAGTCTCACCACTATGCTTCTGCTGCGAACTCTAATTCTAAAGCCAAAAGAAACACTTAGGATAATATGATGGAGTACGCACCGGTATTCGTATCTGGAGCGTCCTCGTCCCCCTTGTACTCATTCTTCCGTTTAGAGTTTATCTGATTAGAAATTTTTATGAATTAATAGTTTTCTTCCACTGATTAACCACGAACAGTCTTATGAACAGTAGTTTAAGAGTAGTTCTTTCGAATTCGAAATTACATCCACAAGTTTCAGTCTTAAGTTTGTCTCCTAGTTCTAGGAACCACACACATCAACCATCAACATACAGACGACATCCATGAACCCACATTCAACACATAGGGTATTTTAGTCATTTCACTACCCAGGGGTATTTTTGTAATTTTATCCTACAGGGTATTTTTGAAATTTTCCGAGATAGGGTTCCTTTGTGAAATAAGGTAGTTTTGCATTTCGGGGGTATTTTGGTAATTTGAAAATTCGGGGGTGTTTTGGTAATTTTACAAATTAGGGATATTTTGGTCATTTATAAATCAGGGGTAATTTAGTAGTTTTACAAAATAGAGTGGCTGGTCCCTTTCGGCTTTTAGTTATTAATTTTGACCCGTCAACAAGTCCTCATGACTAAGGTGAACAGTCACTATGCACCAGGTGGATTCCAGCGAAGAGGAGGTGAGTCACTAGGACCGCTTAAATACCAATCTCTCCCTGAATCCAATCCTAGACATTCGTATGCCTGTTGCCACACCCTAATCTCGCGACTTGTTCACAAGTTTGTTTGGTTGGATTAATTCTTATGAATTTAGAGAGTTGTTTAAACTAAGCCTAAAGTCCATCAAGCTCTAACTAGAATAATCTACGTCCCTTAAAGCCCATCAAGCCTACATATATATAACACACAGTGAGTTCTGAATACTTACCTGGCGGACTTGGCTGGAGACGCAGGTGCCATGCCGAGAAAACCATCCTGTATTATTAATAAACATGCATGTTTTCAAAAACCCAACTTTAGAAAACGTTTTGAGCCTAAAATCCCCAAAGCCGAGTTTTGAACTTGGCTCTGATACCAATTTTTAACACCCCAAACTCGGCCCAAACACCACGACCGGATCTGGCATGTCACTAAGAAGACTTTATAAAACATGTCGCGTTTTGTTTTGTTTTAAAAACATAGTTTTGGCGTTTATACGAGAAAAACTTAATAGGTTGATAAATTGTAGAAGAAATAAATTTTATTTAATGCCTTAATGAATATAAAATTGGAATTTTCCTTTGATTTTTATCATTTCAGTACATGCCTTAGTTTAACCTTTTACGTAGGATTTTAGATGTCCAAAAACCCGAAAACCCAAAAGAAAACATAAAAGAATTATAATAACAGGTGGCCTTATTACAATAAAATATAAACCAACTAATTAAAAATATTAAAAATAATTAAACTAATAAAGTCTTTTCTTTGAATCAAAATAATCCTCGCGCATGGCCACCTTGCGCTCCTCTCCAACCCGGTCCGATGCACTAGGTGCTACCTTAAAGATGTTAAATAATAGGGTGAGTCGCGAGACTCGGTGTGCAACCCTCGTGCACCATCGATCGGGCCTTAGCCCCACATGAATGCATAATAGAGTATAATATATCGTAAAATATGCAAAGCCCAACCCAATCCTAGGTTTCCATCCGCTACACACCACCCTTACCTCGCCAATCACACCATTGGGGATTTCTACAATCAACCCACACCGCTACACACCATCGATGGCGCTCATGCTCGCAGATAGTCGCTCATCGTCGATCATGGCATTAGCCACTACAACAGTCATGGCAAAAGCTACTACAACGCATCATGGCAAAAGCCACTACAACAGAACACTTCCCCTTTCATCAATCACCCAACCCCATGCATACATAGAAATTGGTATACATATAAAGCATATCTTCTCAGCAGAAACATTCACTTTAGAATGACAGAGATCACTAACCTGGTGCTTCGCCTTTACCCTTCTCGGGTTTTCAACAGCCATACCGGTATTTTGGTATTTAATAGAATATACAGAATATAACAGGTTTGTATGCATACTAATCAAGCAATCTAAATGGTGTGAGAGTGTTACACACCGATTAATGCGTAAGACTACCTCTATGTCGATACCCTCGCTAATCGGATCATCGCCTCTCTGTCTACAACTTTGCTCAAAAGCGAAAAACGCGAATATAAGGCCTCTCTATATTCGGCCAAGGGTTAGTGTTTACCCGAATCTATACTTTTAGATTAACAGATCTCCTTACCTAGATCGATTAAATCCTGGAAGTAGTATGATTTGTATGCTACCTAGGCGATTGGATCTCCTTCAAATCCCGAAATGCCGCCCATGAAAGATAATACGAGGTTAGTCAACCATCTAGCCATTCGGCTATGGTCTCCAAAAGCCGGAAAAGATTGAAAGAATAACATAATCGACACTTACCACTTCAGAAGATTTTGGCTACCCCTTGTAGGAAGATTCGGCAACCACCAGAGAAGAGATCTAAGAATTTCGGCTTTTAAGAAAATCCCGAAAAAGTATGAACAAAAGAAGGCTGATGCGTTTTCGACTTTTAGAAAAACTGAGTGAAGAGTTTCAGTTTCTAGAAAAAGAAAAGAAGAAAAGAAATCAAGAGAGAAGCTTGGAGATTTTGGCTAGGAAGAAAAAGAATGGAAAGGATTTCATTAACTGATAAGGCTTCAAAGGGTTTCGGTTCTTAATGAATGGAAGAAGAGATGAACAAATGGGTTGGGAGAATTCGGCTTTTTAGAGAAATCAGCACAAGAGGAAAAGAATGGAAAAGAGAGTGAAGAGAGAGGCTTCGGCTTTTGAAGAAATTAAAGAAAAAAAATTGTAGAGGGAGACTGAGGATTTCGTCACAGGAAGAGAAGAAAAGGGTAGGGTTCATATGCCGGAATTGATGAGCTATCCCCCCTATTTATAGAAATTTCGGTACACCTTTAGCCTATACTCAACCGATTTTTCCCCCCTCTCTTGTGTTTGATTTTCGGCCAACACTAGCCTTCCTGATAGATCCTCATCCTATCCCTTATCCCTATCAAAACACCCATCCAAAAGAGGCTTAATTATCTCCAACTCTTCCCTCCTTTATCAGCTGTAATTATCCACATATTAAAACAATAAAATCCCCTAAATAATATCCTTGTTGCCGTCCAACCTACTCCTCCTTATAAGTGTCGAATTTGGCCCAAAAACATGGGCTCCAAACGGCCACAAATTGGGCCTCTCCCCTTGCCTATTAACGCCAACTCTCTTCCCTCTTAGTGGCGCCATTTTGCCACTGGGCTACAAGCCCATTTT
This sequence comes from Gossypium sturtianum, assembly GCA_025698515.1. NCBI lineage: Eukaryota > Viridiplantae > Streptophyta > Magnoliopsida > Malvales > Malvaceae > Gossypium > Gossypium sturtianum. Next base: position 20,891,354 of record CM046951.1, read on the forward strand.
GCCATTTAAGCTACCAACACTTTATTTTAAGCCCTAGAGTATCTAAACAGAATATTTAATCAAGGCCTCAGCCCAAGCCTGAGCCCAATTTGCACTTCTAATTCTCAAATTAACACATTAAATGCATCCACACCCTAAACGCATAGGCCCAAAAATTCAGGATGTTACACATATTTTAGCAACCGAACTCAATTTGAATTTTTTTCGAATCGAATCGAATCGAGTGAAAAAATTTCGAGTTAAGTCGAGTCGAGTTAACGAATCATATTATTTATACTCAATTTTGTGTTTACATGGACCGATTATTTAACTAGTAGACGAAATACAATATTATTTAACTACATAAACAATATAATTGTTTTACATTTTAACTTAATGAGTAAAAATTTATCAAAACAACGTAATTTTGCCTTTTACCTTAATAGTTTTGACTTTTAACTTTAGAAAAAGGTAAACATTTATCAAAACGACGTAGTTTTGCCTTTTCTTATTCGAATTTTCAGATAACTCGAATTGCGTAATTCATGTTCGAGTTAAACCAAAAAACTTAATTTTTTATTCGAGTTGATCCGAATAACTTGATTAACTCAAATAACCCGAACTATTTAATTCAAAATTTGAATTTTTTATCGAGTTTTTCAAATCGAATCAGATTTTGCTCACCCCTAATGAAGACCCTGTTTATCCTCCAGGCTTCGCCCCGGTAAATTCCCAAATGCATCCACCAAGAGTGTCTGTTAACATCAAACCCCAGTATCAATCCAGTACCTCAGCCCCGATAAATTTCCCAATAGGCTCGAGCTCCAACCCCGGAGATAATTTGGAAAAACCAATGGTCCTTGACTTCGATGATGCAGCAGAAGGGGAAAAGGCAAGGGCGGAGCTCCCAAAACAGTTTGAAGATCGATGCAAATGGTTGGAGGAGAAGTTCAAAGCATTGGAAAGCGCTGATTACTAATGCAAGGTGGATGCTAAGAATTTGAGTTTGGTCCAAGATCTGGTACTTCCTCCAAAGTTCAAGATGCCAGAGTTTGAAAAATACAACGGGACCAGCTACCCTGAGGCCCATATTACAGTGTTCTATCGAAGAATGACGAGACATGTCGCGAACGACGGTTGTTGATTCACCATTTCGTGATAGTCGACCGAGCCGCGGCTAAATGGTATAATCAGTTGAGTCGTACTCAAGTCAAATCGTGGAAGGATTTAGCACAGGCCTTCATGAAGCATTATGGTCATGTGACTGATATAGCACCTGACAGGATCACGTTACAAAACATGGAGAAAAAGTCGGGCAAAAGTTTCAGGAAATACGCCCAGAGGTGGAGGGAAGTCACTACACAGGTCCAACTGCCACTGCTAGAGAAAGAAACGACCATGCTCTTCATTAATACCCTGAAAGCACCTTTTATCAATCATATGTTGGGGAGCGCTACTAAGAGCTTCGCGGACATAGTGATGTCGGGCGAAATGATAGAAAACGCGATAAGGTGTGGAAAGATAGAGGCTGGGGAAAGCACGAGAAGATCAGCTTCGAAGAAAAGAGAAAATAAAGTAAGTAATGTGACTCGGGTTATTCAAAACCGATTACTGTCAATCAACCAAGAGTGGTAGCCACGGGCCAGCAGGCCTCACCAAGGAAGGAGCCCAACACGAAGCAAAATACTGAGAAGTTCCAGTTTACTCTCATACCAATGACGTATGGAGAGTTGTATGAAAGTCTGTTCGATGCACATGTTGTAGCCCCTTTCTACTTGAAACCGTTGCAACCCACATATCCTAAGTGGTATGACGCAAACATTCAGTGTGAATACCATGTGGGAATCGGAGGACACTCGATAGAAAACTGCACCTCATTCAAAAGGCAAGTCGAAAGGCTTATTAAGGCGGGTGTTGTAAAATTCGACGACGCACCTAGTGTGGGAAATCCGTTACCCAGTCATACGGATAAAGGGGTAAACGCGATAGTCGAGAATATGGGGGGAAGAATCAAACTGAATGTTGATAAAGTAAGAACCCCATTGAGGGAAGTCTGGAAGGAAATGCGGAAGAGAGGTTTAGTTCCACAAGAGTTGGGGAGTAAATCCCAAGATGCGAGGAACTACTGTAAGTTTTATAATAAGGAGGACCACGAGATCCAATGATGCAGCGAATTCAGGGCCCTAATGCAAAGGTTAATGAATAACAAGGAGCTGGAGTTCTTTGACTCAACTAAAGGAAAAGACGTGTACACCACGGGAGGAGGGTCAGTAGAGAAGGTCTTTGAAGTCACCCAGTGGTGATCATCACGCGACCGAGAATCGATGAAATAGGAGCGAGAGTGGCACCTAGAGTTGTAATTCAGAAACCCGTGGCTTTTCCTTATAAGGATAGCAAGAGGGTGCCTTGGGATTATAACTGCAGTGTGACAATTTCGGGGAGGGAGAATTCAGCCAGCACGCCAAATACAAAAGCCGAACCCGTAAATAGGAAATCCTTTATGACCAGACAATGAGAGGAGAGGTCAGAACCACTGGTTAATGAACCAGTAATGGAAAATAAAGCTAAGGAATTTTTTAAGTTTCTAAAACACAGTGAGTATATTGTTGTGGAATAATTACACAAGCAGCCAGCACGCATATCGGTACTGACTTTACTCTTAAACTCAAAAATGCACCGTAGCGCACTAATGAAGGTGTTGAATGAAACCTATGTCGTTGATGACATTTCGGTAAACAAGCTAGATCGCCTTGTTAGCAACGTAAGTGCCGACAACTTCATCTCTTTTAGTGACGATGAAATACCGCCAGGAGGCATGGGATCCACCAAAGCTTTGCACATCACCACCCGCTGTAAGGGGTATACGCTACCGGGGGTGCTAATCGACAATGGTTTGGCATTAAACATCTTACCTCTGCCCATGTTGAACAGATTGCCTATAGACAGCTCTCATATGAAAACATGCCAAAGCGTAGTAAGAGCATTTGATGGTACTGAAAGGAAGGTAATGGGGAAGATGGAGATACCTCTTCTAATTGGGCCAAATACATACGAGGTGGACTTCCTAGTGATGGACATTAAGCCTTTCTATAATTGCCTGTTGGGGAGGCCGTGGATTCATTCAGCAGGGGCGGTGCCATAATCGTTGCATCAGAAGTTAAAGTTGGTGATGGAGGGCCGGCTAATAATGATAAATGCGGAGGAGGACATTATCGCATCCGTTGCCAGTGATGCGCCATACGTAGAGAGTGATAGTAAAGCAATTGAATGTTATTTCTGACCATTAGAGCTTGTGAATACCACTTTTATTACCGAAGGAAGCAAGATCCCGGTGCCTAATATCTCCGAAGCAACAAAGATGGGCCTACAGCTGACGGTGGGAAAAAGAGCGTTGCCTGGAAGAGGACTTCGGAAGTACCTCCACGGACGGGTCAAAGTACCGGTCTTGACCAGTAAATGGGACCATTTTGGAATAGGGAATAAGCCAGACGCCAAACAGAGGAGGAAGGAGCTAGAGAGGAGACAAGAGAAACGAAGGGCACGATTGGATGGGTCAGAGGTCAAGTGGGAGCTAATGACCTTTCCCCATATATCCCATACATTCGTGTCAGGAGGAGTTATCCATCCGGGACCGGGGAACACAAATGAAAAAATGGCTGAAGATATGATGAAGACTTTGAGCATCAATGCCGTATTTGAAGAAGGACCGAATGAAGGAAGCTTAGCGGGCATTCGCCCCTATGAGCCTGGAAGTGTTCTGAACAACTGGACTGCGGAGAAAATTCCTGTAGTTTTTAGAACTAACACAGAGTAATGTTCAAAACACACTTGTTGTTTTAAGCCTAGAAACAATAAGAATCTTTTGTGAAATAGGCTCATGTTCAAACATCTTTATTTTCAATAAAAAATACATTTTGTGTTTCATACCGGGCAAATTTTTTTTTTGTTATTTATTCTTTCATACCATTCATAATCATATCATACAAATAAATCATTCTTAGATTTCATTGGTTTCTTCGGGTATCCTTTCGTACCTACAATAGGTCCCCGGATATCGATGTCATGAGCAACGCTGCTATGGACCCAGAATTCCCTTGTGAACGAGACATGTGCTTAGAGGGATCTCAGGATGTTACAGATGACGGAGATTATAGTTTATCCTCGAATTTGTTGAGGATGGTAGAGCGAGAAGAGAAGCTGATTCTACCTCACAAAGAGACAATTGAGAATGTGATTCTGGAAGAGAGGAAAGAGGTAAAAATTGGCACTTGCATAAATGAGGAAATAAGGCATGATCTCGTTAAACTTCTGCTGGAGTTCAAAGATGTCTTCGCATGGTCATATCAAGACATGCCTGGGTTGAGCGCTGATATTGCGGTCCATCGTATCCCCATAAAAGAAGAATGCAAGCCGGTTCAACAGAAGCTCTGAAGGATGAGACCCGATGTTGCAGTAAAGATAAGAGAAGAGGTCAAGAAGCAATTTGACGCTGGGTTCTTACAAGTGGTGAATTACTCAGAATGGGTAGCCAATGTCGTCCCCATTCTTAAGAAAGATGGAAAAGTACAGATGTGTGTCGATTACAGAGACTTAAACAAGGCTAGCCCAAAGGACAACTTCCCGCTGCCTCACACCGACACTTTGGTGGATAACACGGCAGGGTATTCATTGTTCTTCTTCATGGATGGTTTCTCTGGATACAATCAAATAAAGATGCATACTGAAGACATGGAAAAGACTACCTTCATAACCTTATGGGGAACTTTTTGTCACAAGGTGATGCCATTTGGGTTAAAGAATGCGGGAGCAACATACCAAAGGGCCATGGTAACCTTGTTTCAGGATATGATGCACAAGGAGATCGAGGTCTACGTTGATGACATGATCGCGAAATCTCAAACGGAAAAGGAGCATATACAGGTTTTGAGGAAACTGTTCTTGAGGTTGAGGAAATTTCAGCTAAAGCTCAATCCAACCAAGTGTACTTTTAGGGTTAGGTCGGGAAAACTGCTTGGTTTCGTGGTCAGCGAAAAGGGAATTGAGGTAGACCCGGATAAAGTCAAGGCTGTACAAGAATTGCCTTCGCCGCGCACTCAAAAAGAAGTCTGAGGTTTTCTAGGAAGACTAAATTATATTGCTCGGTTCATTTCACAATTGACTGAGAAATGTGACCCCATATTTCGTCTTCTTAAGAAACACAACCCAGGCATTTGGGACGATGAATGCCAGAAGGCTTTTGACAGAATTAAACAATATTTGTCTAATACTCCAGTACTAATGCCACCCAGTCCTGATAGACCGTTAATTTTGTATTTGACGGTATTCAACAATTCAATGGGATGTGTTCTCGGCCAATACGATGAAACAGGGAAGAAAGAAAAGGCGATATATTACCTCAGTAAGAAATTTACTGAGTGTGAAATAAGATACTCGCCAATTGAGAAACTATGTTGCGCTTTGGTCTGGACAACTCGGAGGTTGAGGCAGTACATGTTGTACCATACAACTTGGTTAATCTCGAAGCTAGACCCTCTTAAGTACATGATGGAGTCAACCGCTCTGAATGGAAGAATGGCCCGATGGTAAATATTCCTCTCCGAATTTGACATAGTCTATGTGAACCAGAAGGCTGTGAAGGGGAGTGCAATAGCATATTTTCTAGCCAGCAGAGCGCTAGACGATTACGAGCCCTTGAACTTTGATTTTCCTAATGAAGATCTGATGTTTGTAGCGGCTACTGAGGAAGATACCCTAAAAGATTGTCCTTGAAAATTGAACTTCGACGAAGCATCGAATGCCGTTAGTAATGGAGTTGGGGCAGTCTTGATATCCCCAAATGGAGATCATTATCCATTCACTTGCAAGTTGGATTTTGACTGCACAAACAGTATGGCAGAATACGAAGCATGTATCATGGGAATTCGAGCAGCCATAGATCACAAAAATAAGGTGCTAGAGGTATATGGAGATTCTGTATTGGTGATCTATCAGCTTAAAGGAGAATGGGAAACGAGAGATCCCAAATTGATCAGTTATCGAAAGTTAGTGTTGGAGTTAACTGAGGAGTTTGACAATATCATCTTCTTTTACCTTCCGCGTGATGAAAATCAGATGGATGACGCCTTGGCCACATTAGCTTCTATGATCAGAGTAAATGAGCAGAAAGGTATGAAGCCTATCCAAATGAGTATCTGTGAGGCTTTGGCTCACTGCTGCAATATCGACGAGGAGGAGGAGAGAGATAGTCATCCTTGGTATCATGATATTCTGCGATATGTGAAGAACCGTTAATACCCTGATCAAGCAACTGAAAATTATAGAAGAACATTGAGAAGACTTGCCAGTGACTATGTCTTAGACGGAGAGATCCTGTATAAAAAGAGGAAAGACCAGGTGCTGTTAAGATGCGTTGATGCTATTGAGGCTAAGAAAATCCTGGAAGAAGTCCATGAATGTGTCTGCAGGACGCATGCCAATGGGTTTACAATGGCCAGGAAAATCATGAGATTCGGGTATTACTGGTCCACGATGGAAGGAGATTGCATCCGTTACGCCAAGAAGTGCCACAAGTGTCAAATTTATGGAGACAAGATCCATGTGCCTCATTCACCTCTTCATGTTATGACTTTCCCATGGCCTTTCTCAATGTGGGGCATGGATGTCATTGGGCCGATTTCGCCGAAGGCTTCTAATGGACATCGATTCATTTTCGTGGTAATCGATTACTTCACTAAACGGGTAGAGGCAGCTTCATATGCCAATGTCACACGAAGATGGCAGTTAGCAAGTTTTTAAAGAGGGAGATTATATGTCGCTATGGTATGCCGGAAAGGATCGTATCTGACAACGCGTTGAACTTGAACAATAGTGCGATAGCAGAAGTCTGCAGTCAGTTCAAAATTAAGCACCACAACTCGTCGCCATATCGCCCGAAAATGAATAGTACAGTTGAGGCAGCTAATAAAAATATCAAGAAAATTATGGGGAAAATGACTGAGACCTACAAAGATTGGCATGAAAAGTTACCGTTTTCCCACCATGCCTATCGAACATCGGTTAGAACTTCTACCGGGGCAACACTTTTCTCATTAGTTTATGGGATGGAGGCAATTTTTCCAATTGAAGTTGAAATTCCTTCTCTCCGGGTTTTATCAGAGTTAAAGTTGGATGAGGCAGAATGGATCCAATCTCGGTATGATTAACTGAATCTAATCGAGGAAAAAAGGTTAAAAGTCATCCGTCATGGTCAAATGTACCAGAAGCGAATGATACGGGCTTACAATAACAAGGTCCACCCTAGAGTATTCCATGATGGAGACTTGATATTGAAAAAGATCTTCCCTATGCAAAAGGACTTCAGAGGAAAGTGGATGCCTAATTGGGAGGGACCTTATGTCATAAAGAAGGCCTTTTCTGGAGGAGCATTGATACTAGCCGAGATGGACGGCAAGAGTCAGCCAAACCCGGTTAATGCGGACTCAGTCAAGAAGTACTTCGCTTAAGAAGGAAAATGGGCCAAGGCGAAAACCCGCAAAGGGCGTCTTGAGTTCAAAAAAAAAATAGAGAGGCCAAGGTGAAAACCCGAAAAGGGCACTTTGAGACCAAAAGAGCGTTGAATTGAAAACCCGTAAAGGGCAATTCAAATTTTTGAGGAGAAATAGGGCATGCGCCAGCCATCCTATACCTGAGTTAACAATGATGAGATATGCTAGATCTTCGAGGCATCGACAAAGTACTACAGATCTCCTAGACACATGTTAAACTCAAGAAGTTCGTACAGAGAAGCTCAGGCTGTGATATCTGGGGCACCAATTCCACTCTTACTCATTTTTGTACCTTAGCAAAATTCGCTTCCTTTGCTCAATCCATTCTTTACGGATTTTGTCCCGAATAAATTTCAGTTGTATTCATCTCTATAATCTTTTTCAAGCATTTCATATTGAAATGATGATTAATGAACTAATAATACTTTCACAAAAGAAGTTCTGCATATTACTCTGAAAGTCTCTAAATAATGCAAGAGTTTGAAACAGGACAATTATTTAGAACTCACCAAGCTTAAAGGGCTGGGAACACTGGAGAGATAAGGGTCTAAGCAATGACTACATCTTCAGATTCTCTGTTGAAAATATCAGCTGAACAAGAAGACATACGTCAGGGATATCACCTTAACAAACGGCGAGCAACGACAGCCCAAATGTTAAAAAATGGATCATTCTCATGACATTTTTGCATTCATTCATATAACATTCATGATACATCTGATTAGGAGCATTTTCGATCATGACATCCTAATCAGTTGGCATAAGCATAGACCCCATGAAATCAATTCTACAGGTAGGTTCCCCAGAGGACAATGTAGTAAATTTGATTAGAATTACATATTTTGGCAAATCTTATCTCCATGTATCGACAATGGAGCAGATTTAAGCCACTAGCCTTATCTCCCTGAGATAGCAAGGGAGCAAGCTAAAATTACAAGTCTTATCTCAATGTATCGGCAATGGAGCAGACTGAAGATTATAGATCTTGTCTCCTCAAGATAGCAGTGGGGCAGATCGAAATGGCGAATCTTATCTCCATGTATCGGCAATGGAACATATTTAGGCCAATAGCCTTATCTCCCTAAGCAGGAGCAGAGCAGGCTAATGATAACAGATCTTATCTCCACTGAGCAGAAGTGGAGCAGATCGAAGACAGCAAATCTTATCTCCATGTATCGGCAATGGAGCAGATTTAAGCTACTAGCCTTATCTCCCTGAGATAGCAAGGGAGCAGGCTAAAATTACAAGTTTTATCTCCATGTATCGGCAATGGAGCAGACTGAAGATTGTAGATCTTGTCTCCTCAAGATAGCAGTGGGGCAGATCGAAATGGCGAATCTTATATCCATGTATCAGAAATGGAGCAGATTTAGGCCAATAGCCTTATCTCCTTGAGCAGGAGCGGAACAGGCTAATGATAGCAGATCTTATCTCCACTGAGCAAAAGTGGAGCAGATCGAAGACAGCAAATCTTATCTCCATGTATCGGCAATGGAGCAGGCTAAAATTACAAGTCCTATCTCCATGTATCGGCAATGGAGCAGACTGAAGATTGTAGATCTTGTCTCCTCGAGATAGCAGTAGGGCAGATCGAAATGGCGAATCTTATCACCATGTATCGGAAATAGCAGATTTAGGCCAATAGCCTTATCTCCCTGAGCAGGAGCGGAGCAGGCCAATGATAGAAGATCTTATCTCCAATTAGCAGGAGTGGAGCAAATCGAAGACAGCAAGTCTTATCTCCATGTATCGGCAATGGAACAGGCTGAAGATTACAGATCGTATCTCCCTAAGCAGTAGCGAAGTAGATTGAAGCAAAATTCCTATACCCCTGGAGATGCAGTGGGTTAAAACGAAGCTACCTGAAAGAAGGAAAGCGCTGAGACTCATCAAAACCGGACAAAATTGGTCCGTTTAAAGTCTTTGCTCCATTCCCGTTACACGACAACGAGCAAAGAGGGGCAGCTGTAGATCCCAATTTCTTGCCCGGGCCCAAATAAAATAAATAAAACAAAAAAAAATCCAAATGTCCATTTACAAAAAAGCCCAAATTAAAGTCCAATATTAGCCCATAAGACCCAAACCAAACAAAAAGTCCAAATTAAAAAAAAAATAGTCCATGGCCCAAATCCTAAAGTCCAAACCTAGCTAGCCCACTACCTAAATCACAACAGAATTGAAACCCTAGCAAAGAACCCAACACACGCACGTCCAAAGAACCACCCTCCCCTCCCCGCAAGCGACCATTTCCCCCACGCACTCCGCGTCGTGCGCGCCTCTACCACGCCCGTGTGAAGAGCCCCTCTCCACCACGACGCTTGTACCTACAAAATAAGGAAAACTTTGTAAAAAAAAGGCTATAAAAGCCGAAATAAACATGTAAAAAAGATGACGATTTGTTTAGAGAAAAGAAAACAATACAGAGATTTTTTTACACGGAATATACAAAGATCATAAAGCAGCAAAGGTTTTTTATTTTTTTATTTTTTTCTCTTTTTTCTTTTCATTTTCGAATACTGTTTTTTTATTTTGCTTTATTTTTTTTTTTACCATATGTATAATATATATAATATACAGTAAAAAAAAAGAGAGGAAAAACTTACTTTTTTTTTTAGTTTCGGCCACCGTGCGCAGTGGCCGGCGACAGCGGCAGGTCGCGCCTGAGCTTCGTCAGAGCCCTGCCAAAAATTGTCAAGGGAGAGAGGGAGGAGAGAGCTGATTTGGGTTTTTTCTAAGTGAGGAAGAATGACAATTTAAAAAAAAAATGGTTTATATAAGGCTCTAAAACGGCGCCGTTTTGGGGCTGGCTTCAATAGCCCAAAACGACGTTGTTTTGCACCCTTTGACCCGTGCGTTGACCCGACCCTGGGAGGATCCGCGCGTTTTTAAAAGAGGGGTTATTTATTCATTTGGTCCCTCCGCTTTTTCAGTCTATTACAATTAAGTCTATTTTATTTTTAATTGCCCGACAGCTCACTTCGGTTTTCAATTGGGTCCCCCTTGCTGCTGCGCATTTTGGAGGGAGGGAATTTTTTCCCCTTTAGTCCCTCCATGTTATCCGCGCATTCAGATAGGTCCCTCATTTTTCTTATTTTCTTCAAAATTCGCCCCAAACTTTTATTTTAAGTTCAATTCCATCCTTTTTTTTATTTCTTTTGTGATTTTGTTATTTCATTATTAATTTTATTTTTTTATTTCTTATTATTATTAACATTATTTATTATTATTGCATTTATATTTATTTTAATATTATTGCTATCATTTTATTTTTAATTAACTTTATAATTATCATTGTATTCATTAGCATTATTATTGTTATTTTATTATTACCACTATTTTTTTATATACATCATTATTACTATAACTATATTTATTATTATATTTATTATTAATATTATTATTATTACTTTCAAGTATTGCTAATATTATTTTTATTTTTACTACTATTATTTTTTATCACTATTAATTTCAATATTATTACTATTATTTTATTATTAATACTATTTTTATTTTTACTAGTACTATTATTACTATTTTTATTATTAATATTATTTTTTTATTTTTTTCCATTATTATTATTACTATTCATCATTACTGTTACTATCATTTTTATTATTATTAATACTATTGTTTATTTTAATTTTTTTCCCTGTTATATTTATTATTATCATTTTTTATTATTATCATGTTTACGTTATCACTATTCGCTAAGTTTGACCATTTTTACGTTTTAACCGATTTTCTATTTTAAAAGTTACATTGACTTTATCTTTTATTTTTTCCACTTTTTTTACTCAAACTCATAAAAAGGGTTTTTTAAAAGGTAATATTTTGTGTTTAAAAGTTCAGGAAATCGTGCCCTAACGTGTTGGGTTTCGATTTTCCGTTTGTCCAAATGACTAAATATCCTTTTAAAATTTTGACCATGTTTTTTGAACTTCAAAAATAAGGCAATATTTCATGTTTAGAAATTCGAGGAATCGTGCCCTAACGTGCTGGGTTTCGGTTTTTGCGTTTGGCCAAATAACGGAATGCCCTTTTAAAATTGCAATGCATGAATTTTGGAAATCATGAAATGATCTTGATGTCCAGGGTATGAAACATCGTATCCTAATGTGCTGGATGTGATACTTCATTCTTTCGGAACAAGATAATTTCGATATTCAATTCGAATTATCCAAACATTTTCTAAAGGATTCGTATTTTAAAATCTCTTCCAATTTTCGATATTAGGACATTAATCAATCAATAAGGTACCAATTTTGAGCGTTGCGAGGGTGTTAATCTTCCTCGTGCGTAACCGACTCCCGGACCCGTTTTCTTAAAATTCGTAGACCAAAATATTTTATAAGGTGACCTAATCACACTTCAAAAAAAGATTGGTGGCGACTCCATGTTTTTAAAGTCGGCCCGTTTTCCAAACAAAAAAATGGTTTTGGCAGTTACAATTCTCTTCTCTTGAAAAAAACTTCATCCTCGAAATTTACTTAAGACGAATAACTAAGGATGTTGTCGTATCACTTTTTTCGGATTCCTATGTGGCCTCTCATGTGTTATTGTTCCTCTGAAAGACTTTAACTAACATAATATAATTCCCTCTCAATTCCTTAGCCTCACAAGCCAATATTTAAATCGTTTTTTCCTCATATAACAAATTTGGTTATAACTCAATTGATTCTATAGTGATCACATGCGATGGATCCGAATGATACCTTTGCAACATTAACATGTGAAACACATTATGAATGCATTCCAACTCTGGTGGTAGATCCCACCAATATCTCATTAATCAAACTCTCTCAAGTACCATGTAAGGTCCAACAAAATAATAACTCAACTTTCCTTTGTGACCAAACTAAAAGACCTTTTTTCACGGCGACACTTTCAGAAACACATTACCCTCAACATTAAACTCAATATCTTTGCACTTCAAGTCGACATAAAACTTTTGTCTATCAAATGCCACTTTAAGCCTATCTCAGATCAACTTGACTTTCTCCTTGGTCTTATGGATCAAGTCAAGATCCACCAATTTCCTCATGCTTAGCTTAACCCAAAACAAAGATGTTTGACACTTACGACCATATAGTGCCTCGAACGGTGTCATCTGAATGCTCGTTTGATAACTATTATTTTATGCAAACTCACTCAATGAAAGGTGTCTCTCCCAACTACCCTCAAAATCAATAACACAACATTGAAGCATGTCCTCCAAAACTTGAATTACGCAATCAAACTATCCATCAATTTAAGGATGGTAAGCAATATTGAAGTTCAAATTTGTACCCAGAACCTCATGCAACTTTTTCTAGAATCCAGACGCTCATATGAGGTCTCGATTGGATATAATAGAGACAGGAACACCTTGCCTTCATACAATCCCAACAGTGTACAACTCGACCAACTTTTCCAAAGAGTAATTGGTACGAACTAAGAAGAAGTTCATTGACTTAGTGAGTCAATAAACAATTACCCAAATGACACCATGCTTCTTTAGAGTAAGTAGCAAGCCCACAATGAAATTCATAGCTACTCATTCTCACTTCTACTATGGTATTGTGATATGTTGTAACAAGCTCGAAGGAACTTGATGAAAAACCAAGCACTTTGACACAAGCTCCGTGAACTCACATTTCATTCCAAGCCACCAATACAATTCTTTTAGCTCATGTTACATTTTATTACCACTAGAGTGCATGGCATAAGAGCTATTATGCACCTCGTACAATATGGCATGTCTTAACTTTGTATTATTCAACACACAAAGCTTCTTTCTGAAACACAATCCACCCTCAACATCAAAACCAAAACCACTCGGTCCATTCTATTTAATTTGTCAATCTTTAGCAATCAATTTCTCATCTCTTAATTGTTTCTTCCTAATCTGCTCAGATAAAGTCAATTTAATTCGAATTTCCACCAATAACTTACCCATTTTCAATACTTTAAGCTTGACATTCATCAGTTTAAGGGCAACAAAGGAATTTCTATTAAGCGCATTAGCGATTTCGTTGCTTTACCAAGATGGTATTCAATAAATAATTGTAATCATTTTAAAGCTCAACCCATCGTCATTCCCTCAATGTATAACTTTCAAATATATTTCTTTCGAAACATCGATAGGAAGTACTCCCAATTAATCCTCCCCGCAAGTGTAGTCTAGACCACAGTGATCCACCACTAATAAGCCTTCTCCTTCAGTAAGGAGACTACACACTGAACTCTCTCAGTAGGTGTACATTCCAATTATTCAATGACTCTTATAGTCTTCTCCAACCAATACTCTCTGGCCATTGGGTCAGTACTCTTTTGACCCTTGAAGTCCTTAGCACCATATTTCCATAGTTTCTCAATTGGTGCTCTCCTAACTACAACAACAAGTTGAACCTGAGGGATTGCTCCAACAACCCTCTGTAACGCATCAACCATCACATATAGAAGTGTGACTTGATTAGGTTTGTAACACCCTAAGTTCGGCCCGAAAGCCAAATAGAATCAAGAGTGTCACAATGGTTGCTGAAGCAACCCGCTCAATCAAACATTCATTTAATACACAATAAATATATATATATATATATTTAAATCCTTCAAGTAAAAACAAATAATAAAATCATTTAATAAAAGTAAGTTTAAAAAATTATTTAACAACAATAGCAATACTCCAGTGCACATTATATGGGAACTAATTAATAATCAATTGAAAAATAACGCGCAAAGCACAACAAAAGCAATACTCCCGAACGCACAAGGCAACTTGCACAATAAAATAAACAATATAGAGATCCCTATACTCTATGGCATGTCAACTATGTCTAACTGACAAATTTTACCAAATTGTTTTATAATGATAAAAACAATTTATAGATACATCCAAAACCAACTTAATTCAATTTCACAAAATAAATTTTAAGCCATGCATTTAAATTAACCACGATATAAGACAATCGAACTTTAGAGATCACAAATTGAATTTTTCAAGCGTTCAATGTTTAGAAGCGAGCATTCCTCGATGAGGTTTGTCTTCGTCAATTCACCAATCCACTAGCATATTAAAGACCTTGACTTTCCTGGACTCAAATTAATCAAAAATTCAACCATACTCGTATTTTGAAAGATTAAAAATATTTCAATCGAGCCCATAATTAATCAAAATTAATGTTAATCTAAGTTATTGATTCAATTTAATCAAGATCCCAACATATCAAGTGACCATTCAATAATATAATTAATCTTTTGATTAAATTAATATAATCAAATACTTAAAGAAAATTAAAGCCTATCTTTTCAATTATCCTAAAGCATATGTAATAGTTAGTCTAATAAATCATCTCTAAACTAATTCAAAATAAAATTCTAAATGTAGCAGATGTTAAGCAGTATAGTTGGCAAGAATGCAGCTGATTTGGAGGCAAAGAGGCTCACGGCAACACCAAAAATTGAAGTGGGCACAGCAGCAAACTGAGGGCAAAACAATAGCAAAAGTTTGTAGCAATTTTTAGGAGAAACTAAGAGAAGCAATTGTTGGTGGCAGCAAGGAGAACAAAAAGAAAATAGAATGGTAGGTCAATTGGAGATGAGGCCTAATTCAATTCTACTTCTATTTATCATAATAATATAACACAAAAAAATAAATCCTATTAAAAATCTAGTAAAAAGATCCTCATTTAATTAAACTAAATAAGAATACATTAAAAGAAAATTAAAAGAAAGGTTAATTGCAATATTAGTCTCTCGTTAATAGTTGAAATTTCAATTTAATCCTTAAAATATAATCGAAATCCTATTTAATCTCGAAATTAAACTAAATTTATCATTTCATCCCAAATTTCCGAAATAATTTATTATAAAAAAACATTTCTTTTACTAAACTTTTCTTGATTTAGTGTGAAATATGATACCAAAAATTTCAAGACATTATAGAATGTTCAATGTGAATTACTAAACCATTATTATACTTGGTGTTAACACCGTTAGTAAATTGCTAAACCAACCAATGATAAGTTAACATGTAGAATTTTCTTTTCTAAATTATCAAGTCTAAATGGGTAATATAATATGTGAAAAACTAAATAAAAAAACTAAATTAAATTAAAAAATATATAACTAAACATATGATTAATAAAAAAAATTAAAAATTAAACTTACGTAAGCTAAAACGTCACATTCTCTGTTTAAGTAAATGATCCTCTTCTTCAAAGAGTTTTTCAATTGAAATTATGTTTTTAATTGATTTTTTAAAGAATTTTTTAGTCATCACTATTTACTTTTTTTTATTAATCATATGTTTAGTTATTTGCTTTTTAGTTTAATTTAATTTATTTTTTTGTTTTATTTAGTTTTTCACATAATGTTATATTATCCATGTGGATATTGATGATTTGGAAAAAAAAATTTACGTGTCAAATTTTCATCGACATATTTAGCAATTCAAATAAAAGTGTTAACACCAAGTATCATAATAAAACACATGTTGATAGTTCATATACCATATTGGATATTTTCAAAGTACAGATACGACATTGGACATTTTATGAAAGTACAAGTATCATTATAAAACACATATAGATAATTTAAGTACCACATTAAACATTTTATAAAAATACATGTATCAAATATGAGATTAACATATTTATAAAAAAATTTAATGTTAATAATAAATGAAATTTGGTTAAATGGTAAAGTACAAATGTTGTAAACTCTGGAGTCTTGGTTCAAATCTTATTTAAGTGTGCATATTTTACTCTCTTTTTTTATGTAAAAGATAAAAAATGACAAAACACCTTCAAAATAATACAATTTACTTTGTAAAGTAATGGTGTTTTTGTCATTACCCAATTGAATTGGTACTCGATTAACTCATAACACCAACTCAATCATGTATTATATATATATATATATATATAATGAGCCTTCTCTGTAACAACAACTCTTTATAACATTTCATCATAACAATTAAATTTAATGTAGATCAGATTTTTATTTTTATTTTTTATATTTATTTTCTATAACAACTTTCCATCTATAACAATCATAAAATATGAAATACACTCTTTACAAAATTGATTCTTTACAACAATTTATTTCAAATTTTAGTAAAATTAGTTCTATTACCAAGTGAAAGAAATATAATAAATTTTAATTAAGCTATTAATTCAATAAAACATTTAAAGTTTATATAGAAAATATATTAATAATATTTTATTAAATGAAATGTTTAATAAATTGAACTACATTCGTAAATTTTATTAAAGATACTATTTAAATCTCACTAATTAATAATATTATTAATATATTATAATTTTTTTAATTTGAAATTTTAAATATTTCATATATAATCCATATCTCAAATGTTTTTATAGTTGTATAACAATTATCTCTATATGACATCAACATTTTGATAGGCAAATAGAATTGTTAAAGAAAAAGGTTGATTGTGATCGTAACAACTAAAAGAAACGTTTAATCAACTCCTGATTTTTTTCCCCTTGGTTCATCTCTTTCCAACTTCTTTTTCTAACTAAAACCAAAGTAAAAAAAAAAAAAAAAA
The DNA here is from genome assembly GCA_025698515.1 of Gossypium sturtianum. Taxonomy (NCBI): domain Eukaryota; kingdom Viridiplantae; phylum Streptophyta; class Magnoliopsida; order Malvales; family Malvaceae; genus Gossypium; species Gossypium sturtianum. The sequence continues at coordinate 20,908,424 of CM046951.1, forward strand.
AACTTAACTAAAATTAAATCATATCACACCTACGATGCGTGTGAAAACAATATTTTTTTAAACATTTTATGTAAAAAATACTTTCTTTAATTTATTCAATTATGATTATATGTAGAATGATAAAGAACTTGTATCTTATTAAACGGGTGTTTGATATTCAAATGTGTTTTTTAGTTCTTTTATTAAAAGAAATGGTAATAGTCTTTTCTCGATTAAGTTTGTAGCAATTAACCCGTAACACTAACTCAACGAGGGGTTTTATAATTGTTGAGGGGAGATCGGTCTCAAATCCTCAAAAAGTGAAAGTATTATGCTCGAGATGTCTATGCTCTATTTTATCCTCAGATTGTTTCCCAACTTCGAAAAGAGCCCTACCGAATTCACGGAGTTTAGGGAATGCCTCACCATCAAGGAAATGTGAAGATTTGGTCTTGGTGGGGTTCAAACCCATGCCTTTATATGGCATTAGTGGGTAAGAACACTACCACTTAGATAGGCTAGCCAAATAGATAATCAAATTTAGGTTTCCAATACTACCTTAAGAAAAATGAAAATTGTAAACACAAACAGATAATCAAGACAAAGCAAAGAAAAACACATTAAAAGAAAAATAATACAGCATAACAAGTAATATACTATTAAAAAGTTTCATCTCAAAACAGAAGGAAAATCAGAGTGAAACCACACGTAAATGAAGAAACAATCAAGAGATAGAAAAATTATATCTAACAACAACTATACAAGGGGAGCAAATGATAGAATTTTCAATAGATGTCTCGCACACGAATATGATTCCTCAGTTCATATCAGAAATCTTAGTGCTTGCATTGCCAAATATATGGACCTCATGGTACTAATAACCCTTGCATACAAAGCATCCCTATTGCACTATATTCATCGTTTCAGCAAAGCCAACAGACACAGATCAAATTCCATTTAAGTTCTAACAAAGGAAATCATTGAAAATAGCACTTAACATGGAAGTATAGATGAAATAGAGCAGGGGAAGTCTTTTTCTCACCAGAGGCACCAAGAATAATTATTGAGGTAATCTTAATACTTGAGTAGCATCTGAGCCTAATCTTGTTTTTTTTTATTTATAAATATTCTTTCAATATTTTTAACTTTAAATTACTACTTTACTTTTAATATATGTATGCTTAAAACACAAACCCTAAATTTTGTTGTTTAAATATATAAAAAAATTATATATGAAATGAATGAGTTCAAACTTGAGCTCGGGTATGTATATCATGTAAACAAACTCAAACAAGCCGAGCTCAAATCATTGGATTTTACCTCAAGCTCAAGCTTCTAGAATCATATACTTGATCAAGCTTGAATTGAGTTTTAAGCAGCTTCAAATAGATCTCAAGCTTCTCACTGTTCAAGATCAGTTCAGCTTGATTGCAACCCTAGTTTGTGGTTAGTGTTACATGAAGCAGGCTCATTATTCCTGTTATCTAGTAATCACCTGTTGAAACTATTTTGTGTAAATGGATTGATGCTAACTAGTTGGCATTTTTAAATCAGGAGGGTAATGAATCCTAACAGTGTATGCTAAACTTGATTTTTTTTGGATAAACTTTGCTTTTTTTATTTATCCAAAGGAAGCAACAAAAGCTGCTACAAGTGTAACAATCAATAAAAGAAACTCATCTCGCAAAAATTCTTCAAATCTCAGGGAATCACCTGACAATTTAAGTATCTACTAGCAGATGTTGGTTGCTGAAGCTTCCGCTCAAGATTTATGGCAACAGCATCAACGAAGTCTCCAGTGGTCAAGTAAAACTCTCTTGATACCCTGAATTCATAAGAAGTACCTAGGTGACTTTAAAGCCATAGCTTGGTTTTGGATTACAAAGTGGTAGTTGTGAGATAAGGAAGAACCGTGCAATGAAAGGTCACATTGAGGAAGTAAAGTTCACAACGGAAAAACATCGACAGTGGAAAAATATCAAACATCAGGAGAACGTGTAACATACTTGAGGCCATGGATTAAAATGGCGAGATCTTTGGTCATTTTTCCTGCCTCAACTGTCTCGATGCAAGCAGCCTCCAACTTGTGAACAAAGTCCAGTAACCTATCGTTTTTATCTAGTTTGGCCCTGCGAGAGAGATCACAACGAACATCAAATCAGAGCTGTACAAATGTTAAAAAAGAGAAACAAAAACAGCTATGTTGTACAAACAATAAAACAGACAATAGAACTTCATAAAGTGACATACAACTTTTGACCAAAACTATTTTTTGAATATTCGACCAAAAATATTTGATACATCAACGGAAAGCATGAATACAATCAAATATTCAATAGTGGATCTCGAGGTTTGATTTGGAGGGCCAAATAATATCATAATTTATATCAAACTCCTTTTATCATGTGTGTGTATATATATGTACAAACAATATAATCTTAAGAACAGAAAGAATAGAACTTTACGATAGTGTCAACATAGAATAGAAACCAAGAGTAAAAATAAAGGTGAAAATTTACATGAAGATGAAAAAATGTAATAAGCTAGAAATGGGAGGAAAACAAACATTTGGTATTTGTTTAAAACTTAAAAGCTTTGTTCAAAGTAAAAAAGTTAATTTGGTTGCTGTTAAGTTCACATGATTGTAATTTAAAAGTAATGACAAGTTTCTTAATTTTAAAAATTTGTAAGTAATTATTTTAAAAAATTGTTATATTATTTTAACTTATTTTAAATTATAATAATATAAATTTATATTATGAGAAAAAAAGAGTAAAATTAACAATTTTAATATAAAAAAATCAATTTAAATTTAAAATCAATTTAAATTTATGTAATTAATCTATATGTTATATATAATTTTTTTTAAAAACTTTGGCTCCCTTAAGTTCCCATGAGGAGCCGCCTCTGAAAGCATAGTTTATGTATCGATTACCAAATTCTTTACATAAAATAAGCAGAAAGAAACACATGAAGGAGTTTATTTGGAATGGATACTAATCAAATAAAATTCAAAAGAAAGCTGCTAAATCACTTCGAATGCAGAAGAAACATGAAGTACCTATGCTCCAGTCCTCTTGTCCATGCAAATATAGAGGCAATACTGTTTGTACTGGTTTCTTGTCCCTTTTGATAAAGCCTGAAATGTCGAGTTACAGTCCCATGAGCTGCCTCAGCTTCTAGTGTCTTCCCATCAGATGACAACTGCAGAATTTGTGATTTTAGAGATTTTCAATATTCAATGGCCAAAATGAAGAGACCAATCTAAAACAATGAGAAACAAAGTCATTTGTTACAAACCAACACAGAAGTCATCAAGCCCAAAGAGCCAAATCCTGCATACAGCAAAAAAATGTTTAGACTCCACGAAAAACAGAGAGAGATCCAGTTAAAGTTGAGCATTGACTTGTAAATGAATAGATAATTACTGCAAAGAAATGCATCCGTCTCTTCAGTAGGAAATTCAGAGAGAGAGAAAAGAAAATTATATGAATGGTTCATTCATTAATGGATGATGCTAGACATATAATTAAACTATGAGTACCCCTTTAGACTTTCTTTTCTTTTGTGTTTGTGTGAGGGTCTGGTGGTAGGTATTATAAATTATTTAAAGCCTCCATCATAGATGAACCTTTATTTTTATTGAGGAAAAAAGAAACTCTGGCCTGCTAATTCAGAAAAAGCATTAAACAACACCTTGAGCAAGTAGATCACTTTGGACATCTCCATCATAATTTTTGCATGCCCAAACATATCCCCCTTCACTTTTTAGGGCATATGCCACCATGTCATCAATTAGTCGATGTTCATACCTAGATACAGAATCAACCAAATATTTAGAAATACTTCAAAAGAAATATTAAGCATAGTTCACTGAAGGAACAAATCCAACCATATAGAATGTGCTTCAAACTTGTCCTTCCAATTTTTCTCATACACATCCTGGAATATGTCCTTAAACCTGTAATGGACTTCTCAGATGAGCATTATGCAGTTCTTCCACAAGTAATAAATCAGACAAACCTTGAGTAAAGAAATAGTTCAAGATACATGGACATCGGACGAGGGCAAATTAAAAAAGAAAATATTACCTGCCATCATACTTCTTGAGAATAGTATTCTTTGTGCTCAGGTAAAGAGGCCACTTCTTTGAAAAAGCCAATGACATAGAGGATTCAGCAAATACACGAATTGACTGAAAAGCACACATGATTTTTTTAAACTAATTAATCAAAAAAACGGCTCCAAACATCTTGAATAGTGGGCGGTGTGAGTACAAAAACCTTTAATACATAGATATATTCATATAGGAAGAGATAAACACAAAAACTTTACGAACCTCATCAACATTATACATAGAAAGTGCTATGCCAGGGCCTTTAAAATTGTAGACATCAAGCTCCACTGGCTTGTCTCCACCTTCTGGGACTAAGAAAGAAAAAAGACAACATGAGTGAAGAATTAAAATTTTAAGAAATAAGGTTTTCCAGTTTAGTTACATGGCACCATGCCAATCGTGACAGTTAAACAGCTTACCAAAAACCATCTTAAGCTTTCCTGGTCCAGTAATTATTGTATCAGTGGCACGATACTGGTCACCAAATGCATGTCTGCCAATACATATGGGTTTCTTCCAACCTATAACAAGGGAAAAGTTCATAGCAGCTTTCCACCACATTTCAGTTACACTGTTACTATGTGGAGAAATCATTACCGGGAACAATTCTTGGAACATTCTTGCATAGGATAGGTTCACGAAAGACAGTACCTACAAGAAGAAGAAACCCTTCAATTAGGAAGCACTGAAACAAGGAGAAAACATCTTATAAATATTTATGGTACTAGTAGATGATTTAAAATCTTGTCTAAGAATATATCCACAATGGCAGCCTATGGAAGATAAATCTTACAAACTTCAGGATAATATTTAAACAAATAAAAGATGAATCCACATATGTCAAACATTCAAAATTTATCCTTGAAGTAAGAGCTAAATGAGATATTATTAAGAAATAACCATTCAAGATGTTTCTAATAGTCCCATTAGGACTTCTCCACATAGATTTCAGCCCAAATTCCTTGACTCTTGTCTCATCTGCATAATCAACATAACCAGACTTTAGCATTATATATGCTGAAGATATTTCTTTTATTTAATGAAAAAACAATGCAAATCCTTGGATATTTGTAGACCTGTCACCGGCCTGGCCCGAATTAGATTTAAATAATAAATTTATAATTAAACTAAATTATAAAAATTTTAGGTTTAAGTCACAATTTGGCCCTTGAACTATACTTGTTTCACTACTTTGGTACTTCAAACTTTTTTGTCCCACTTTAACTATCATTTTCGTCCCATTGTACCTCCAAAAATTACTTGAGTTCAATAAAAATATGCCATGTGTCATGTTCTTATTGACAAATTTTATCTTTTTAGTTAAACAGAGACAAAAATGATAGTTGACCAAAGTGCAACAAAAAAAATTTTAAGTACCAAAGTAGTAAAATAAGTTAGTTTAGGGGCTTCTTTCAAAAAAAAACAGAGTTTTAAGAGCCAAAATGTGACATAAACCTATATTAATATATAAACAGTGAAACAGGCTGCCGGGCTGGGCCACATTTCAGTCTGGGTTTAGAAAACTTTTGGGACCAGGCTAGAGTCCGTTCCAACCAACCCCTGGACAGGTCTGGATATTTACTATAAATGATAAGGAAATACATGAACTGACAAGAGTAGTAAAGATTAAAGAATCACGAGAATGACTAACCAGGAGTTATTGTTGCACATTTGATAGCAACATTATACCTAAAAGAAATAAGGACATTCTTTACAACTGCAGACTTTAAGTGCAAATAAAGATCCATAAAATTCTTCAAATTTTCAAGCATTCGCTTTACAATTGCAAAACTTTTTGCTTAAATGATGGAAAATCTTAAATCTTCCAAACTAAAAGGAAAAAAAAAAAAACACCGTTTTCCAATCGGATGCTAGAACTCTGTTCAAATCTCTTAACAAACCTCAACCTAGGCAAAGCTTTTTCTATCATCCAGCCTTAGTCCAATTACTCAGCAAACAGAAAAATCACAATCGTTAATATTAAAACACTGTACTCATCTTCTTCATGGTACTACAACTTATTTTATCTATTTACAAATGGATGAATGATAATGTCTCTTCCGTGGCCCTATTATGTTAATAATGCAATTCTAGACACCCAAGCTTCTTTCATATCTTATCAGATCATGTATATTATCAACAGAATCCATTAGTTACTTTTCAAAATTAATAATAATAACAATAACAGAGCAATGATCATGTCCAAAGAGCCTTCAGTAAATACTACATACTTCAGGGCTGCTTCAGCAGCTTCGACAGTAACTTTGTCATCAGTCGCATCCCGACTCAGTATCCCTAAATCGAAGTATTTTATGTCCAAATCAAGATAAGGGAATATAAGCTGCAATTAAATACAAAAACACTCGGCATTCAGCATTAATTACAAATAAATAATTAGCGAAATGTAAAAGAAATTCATGAAATATGTTTCCGTACTTTGTCTTTTATCATACTCCAGATAATTCTCGTCATTTCATCACCTAAGAATTACAAACAAAAACAAGTAACAGTGATCACATTTTTCTAAAATAAGAAAAAGCAGGAAAAAAAACAATTAAAAACAAACATAAAAACTAATTTCAACAGATTCTCATCATTTATCGCCGTTTGGTCAATTGTCTCACCATCCATCTCGACGACCGGATTTCGAACTTGAACTCGATCGAATCCGCCGGAAGAAGCGTAACACCGAAGGGAAACGGCACGAGGGAATTGAGCGGTGAAAACGACTCGGTTTTTGAGAGCTCCATTTCTCAGAGATTTAAGAAAATTAGGGTTTTTGTTTCTTAGAGGGAGAATCGTCGAAGAAGAAGAAAACGAAGAAGAGAGCATCTGTAAAGGCGGGTGAAGACGAGGAGATGGCGCGGAGTCGAAGAGCGAGAGTTTTCCAAAATTTTCCTTTTTTGACGCTCGCGTTTGAAGGACACTGCGTTGCCGTTTTGGATGGTTTATATGTTACGGCTTGTTTAACAATGAAAAATGTCAAGGACTTGCTTTTGTGGTATTGTGATCCAACGGCTACGGATAGCTAATCAACTATTGGATTAATTTAAAAACTTTTGAATTATAAAATTCTGTTTTCTTTATTTTCAAATATACTAGTTTGATGATTTAATTAGCAAAATACACGAAGTCAGCACCTTGGGGTACGCCAGTCCATGGGCCGGGTCACTTGAAAAGTAAGAGAGTTTGAGTAAAAATATAGGTTCGAAAAATAAGGTTGGACAAAAAAATAAAGCCCATTTAGAAAACAAGTCGGGTCTCAGCTAAGGCTTTTTTTGCCCGAGCTCAGCCCAACCTGACTTGAATACAGTTTTTTTACTGTTTTCTTGCTTTTTTTTCTTATTTTCTTGTTGTTTTTTCACTATTTTGCTACCATTTCACAATTATGTTTCTATTATTTTGTCGTTATTATTTAGATATTGTATAACTCTTGTTTTATTATTAATTTTGTTACTATTTTAGAGTCATTTGTTTGTTAATTGCATCTATCTTAGTGTTATTTAAGTATACATTTTTTTAAAAATTTATTTTCAAATTGTTGAGAAATATTTATTTTAAAGTATTTTTATGTATTATATATATTTTTTAAAAAAATTATATAAAAACTATAAAAGAAAATAATACAGTCAGGCCGGACTCGAGTTTTAACATTTTTATCTGGACCAGGCTTAGGTAAAATTTTAGGCCCATTTTTCGGGCCGAACCTAGCAAATGGGCTTAAAATTTTTGTTGGACCCAGCCTGACCCAACCATGGACACCTCTCCTTAGGGGGCAACTTTACTATTTTAAAACATAAAAAGTTGTTTGCAAGTAGCACAGCAAAAAGTAACCTATGATAACATGCATGAAAGAAGCAATAAAATGCAATCTTTTGTTTGCATCCAGCAGAGCAAAGAAATAATGGAACCTATGATAATACAAGCATGCATGAATGCAGTAGAAAACTGCAATAGAAACAGTATACTAGCATGCAATAGGTAAATAATTGAGGTAGGTAAGTAGGGGTATATTATTATTTTTTAATAATAGTTCTAAATATTATGCAATTTAGTCTTTTTAGTTTGTATATAAATGCACAATCACTATTCTCTCATTTTCTGTCAAAAAAATTTTCTTCTCTCATTTTCTCCCAACATATTTTTCTTCTTTCATTTTCTCTCCAACATAACATATTTGTAACATATTCGCTACAAATCCATCACTAACAATGTTATACCCCTATCCATGTGAGGCCACGTGACAAGCCAGAAGGAAACCCGAACAGCAAGACAGTTGGTGACAAATCGAGAAGTCACCCACAAGTCCTACCTTCCAAAACAACTATCCAAACAAGTGCAAGCCATCCGATACCCGGGTCTTCAGGCTTTCATTGGGAACATGATGTTGTTAGTCACCAAACACCGCGTGGGCTCAACCGCTCTATACCATCAAGTCAGAATGAATGACAAGATCTGTCTCATCACAAACATCCTCGTCCCATCAAAGGCATTCACCTCACGCATTTCGTAATGATGGCTAGATGGTTAGTCCAACACGTTAACATTACCTTAAATGGGACGCCTACCTATAAATACCTCTAGGAACGATGAAGAAAGGATTGACTCTCCAAAGATACCAAGCTTATACTCTACTGACTTACTTTAAATTCTCAGCCTTAACATCCTCCTCACTTCCATTCTTTACAACCTACAGCTCTCCGTCCTGACTGGGTGATTCGACCTCTATGACAACCACCACCCTCTCCTATATACCTTATCATTGTTGTATCATTGCACCAACACTTGGTACGGTGAGCGTGGACAGCATGGCTTTACAACCCCAGAATGGTATTCATTGTCGACCTAGCTAACCAGGCCAATGATCCAGCCAACTAGACCAACTCATTTACTCTACCCAACACATCCATCCTGCCTAGTTCAGGAGCTTCTTCTAACCTAAATACTATTCAGGTTACTTCTTCTATCCCTATAGGAACTTCTCTGCAATATGCACATGTTCTCTTTCCCACCCTAGAGCAGCTTGTAAAAGCTTTAGGCGTCCCCTCGAATTCTGACCCTACCATCTTCACAATGCCAGCTGGAATCGTCCCTCCAGCTACTTCAACTCCCCCAAGTACAAAAAAAAAATCAAATATCATCTGGTGTGTATCCCCTTAAACCCATGGATCAAATAACACACTATTTGCAAGAAGTTATAACTTGCCTCACAACCACACCACCCCCGCCTACTATGATCTCCACCTATTTGATCAAGGTTCTCACCAGCAAGCTTTTGGATCCCAACCTCATGATTTAGAAACCTAGGAAAAACTACTACATTTGGAAAAACATTTTTCTCAACAAGAGCGTCGCTTTAAGGAGCATCAAGAATAACAATGCATCTTTGACCAAGGGATTGTCAAATTGGTAAATGTGTTTGTCAAATCAATTATAAGCTAGAAATTACTAATCTAATCAAGTTGGAAGTTATTAGTACAAAATCAAATATAAATTGTTTATAAACTAAATTTAAACCATTAATTAAACAAATTAAGCTAAACTTTCTTCCTATTTTTTTAAACAATGCAAAGGATATAATGATGGTCGATTGATTAGTTGATTGCTAGTTAAACTAATAACCTATCCCAATTATATTGCTTGCCATTCCTAACTAGGAACCTCCTCTCGGTCTTATCCTAATTTGGAATTACCAACTAAGTTCTCCTCTTGATCTTACTTAGACAAGTAGCTCATAAATATAGGACATAGAAGGGTTGAGTTTCAAACTCAAATTAACTACAAGGTTTCAAAGAATAGAGGTTTACCAAGAAAGAATGGATAAAGGCTCAAACAAGGAACTAGGGATACATATCATAAAGGTTGGTCATTAAGCTCTTGGCTAATTAGACAATACTTTAGGTCATCCCTAAACATTTCACAAAACACAATTTCAATCATGCCTACATTACCCAATGAATAACATTTGATTCAAACACTATTTATCTACAAACATCTATACAATCTATCTATTATTTGGCACAAAAATCAAACGTATTTACAAAGATTAATTACCTCTAGTCATTATGCAATTTAACAAAGTAAAATAATTAATCTACCTTTAAAAGAACCAAATTATCTAACATCAATCAAATTTTGCATGCTTGAAAGTCAACAATACATAATTCAATATCAACAACCAATAATCCCAATGCCAACATACTTCAAGCACCATATATGAAAAAAAAAACAAAAGAAAAAATTTAAATTTTTTTATATTTTTTTGAAAAATTTTAAACAAAACATAAAATAAGCAAATAAAATACAAAAAATAAAATTTCTATGTACATCCCCACACTTAAGTTGCACATTGTTCTCAATGTGTCTTTTACTAAAGATTAGTTTAAGAAAGCTCCCTCAATTTAAGATTATGTGCAACAAAATGGTCGAGTAGTCCTCAAACTTCTACAAAGCTCATTGTTGTGTAGCTCTCGATAGGTAGACCTACATAGAAAAACAAAATAAACACACACACAAAATGCAATAATAAGAAAATAAAAACAAAATAAGAACTGGCAATAAGAAAACTTATCGGGTATCCTTTCTATAGAAAAACTTTCAAGAGGTTCTCGACAATTTGAATCGACATTTGTTCTTCATGACCAGAATAAGGATCCCCTTTTCGCTCAAGCACATTGTCATCGTCTTATTTTTTACCTTCTAGATATCCACATCACGAGCCACTTCTTTCCAAATTCTAACCAAGTCCAAAATTCATTCTGGGGTACTAAAGCCTCGGGCATCACAAACTCAAGGTCGCAATAAGCCATAGATACCCGGTCTTTACTTTTTGCTTTGAACCAGAAATAGATATGCTCATTAAGTTTGTCGGTTGGCTCTTCTACAATAATGATTGGAAAATGTGTTGGCTCCTCCACACCTTCATTTAGTTTCAGATTAAGCTCATCCTCAATATCTAACTCTATTTCGACTCCTACTCATCCACACTTAATGCAATCCTCTTATCTTTCAACTAAAATTGGTCTTCAGAAACAACTAACTTAACAACACATTTACACCATTACAATCCCCGGCAACGGTGCCGACAACTTGATCGTACCACAACGTACGAACACTGAGCAGAGAATTAGCACAAAATATAGGGATTTAAAAGTGGCTTTATTGTAAGTTTGACAAGTCAGCTGTAATATTTATAAATGTTTCAATGGAACACTCTGAGTGTTTGTAACACCCCAAACCCGGCCCAAACACTACTACCGGATCTGGTATGTCACTAAGGAATTTTATAAAATTGTCACACTTTAGAAAACGAGTATCAGGTTTAATCATTTTAACCGGAAAGACTTAGTAATTTAATATTCTGTATAAAATGTAAATTCAAATGATACCTTGGTGAATTAGGAAAAAAAAACTAAGTTGTTACATGCCTTAGCTAAATTTTAACATGAAATTTAAAAGTCTAATAATAAAAACCCAACATGAAACCCAAAATAAATATGAGTATAGTGGCCCATGGCCTTATTACATTGAAACTTAAAATCCTCTTAATAAAAAAAATATTAAAATAACTAAATAATAAAAAGCCTTTTGCTGAATCCAAATAATCTCTCGCATGGCCACCTTGCGCTCCTCTCCAGCCCGGTCCAATGCACTAGGTGCTACCTGAAAGATGTTAAATAATAGGTTGAGTCGCGAGACTCAATGTGCAACCCTCATGCACCATTAGATTTGGGCCTTAGCCCCACAGAACAGAATAACAGATGAGTATATAACAAAAATTATGCAAACCCAACCCAATCCTAGGTTTCCATCCGCTACACACCACCTTTACCTGCCAATCACACCATTGGGGATTTCTACAATCAACCCACACCGCTACACACCATCGATGGCAGTCATGCTGCTCATCGTCAGATCATGGCCGTAGCCACTACAACAGGTCACGACAAAAGCCGCTACAACAGGTCACGGTAAAAGCCACTACAATAGGTCACGGCAAAAGCCGCTACAACAGAACACTTCCCCTTTCTTCAAACCCAACCCCATGCAATCACAGAAATCGGCATACTTATCACATATGTCATCTTAATAGGAACATTCACTTAGGAATGACAGAGATCACTAACCTGGTGATTCGCTTTTACCCTCCTTGGGTTTCAACCGTTATGCCAGAATTTCGACATTTTACAGAATACTTCAGATTAATAAATATATTTTTTTTAAACAGGCAATCTAAATGGTGTGGAAGTGTTACACACCTGATATCGCGTATTTTTACACCCTTAGTCAATATCCTTACTATCTGGATCTACAACCCTTAGTCTGAAACCTTGCTCAAAAGCAGAAAGAACACGAAGATTTGGGCTCCCCTACATTCGGCCAAGGGTTAATAAATACCCGAATTTACACGCTTAAAAATTAATCGATCCCCTTACTTTGAAATCCCGAAAGTAACACGATTCGTATGTTACTGAACTCTGACTTAGAGATCTATGCGATTGACTCCTCTTCAAATCCTTAATGCCAGAAAATAAGAGAAAACTCAAGGTCGGTTTCCTATAGCCATTCGGCTGTAGTCTCTAAAAACCTGGAAGGATTGAAGCCTTATGAATCGATACTTTACCTTCGATTTCCTTCGAGATTCAAAGCAAGCGGATACCACAGAGAGGATTCGGCTTCTAGGAATGAAGATTCGGCTATGATGAGACTTCAAGAAATAGAGACTGAACTTTTGGAGATTTCGGCTATGGAAGGGAATAGGGGTGTAGTTTCGGCTTTTAGTGAATGAAAGAAAAGATGAACAAATGGGTAGGGAGAATTCGGCTGGCACTCAAAAGAAAATAGAAAAGAGAGGAGAGAAAATAAAATAATCAAAAGAGAGTTTCCCGAAAGAAAACCCTCAAAATATCGGCACTCCCACACTTAAACACTCAGCCAAAATTTCCCACCTCAATAGGCATCCTACATTCGGCCAACACTAGCCTCCTGGATTAGCTCCTATCCTTTCCCTTATCTTAATCTATTACTCCTCAAAAATAACCCTACTTAGCACTAACTCCTCCCTCCTTCATCTGCCTATTATCCTCATAAATTAAACATTAAAAATCCCCAAAAAATAGCCTTGTTGCCGTCCCCCCTATGGCTCCCTTTTAAGTGTCGAACTTGGCCCAATTACTTGGGCTTCAAGCAGCCAAAACTAGGCCTCCTCTCTTCCTTACTACTGACGCCACTTCTAACTCCCCTATAGCACCACTTACTTTTGGGCCACAAGCCTATTTTGTCATTTAAAACACATATAACTTCCTTTTAAAATGCTAGAGCGTCTACGCAGAGATTTAGTCAAGGCCTCAGCCTATTCTTGAGCCCTATTTGCACCTCAAATTCTCAAATTAATATTTTAAGCATACATCACATGAAATGCACAGGCCCAATAATTCGGGATGTTACACTTCTACCCCTTTAAATTAAATTTCGCCCGAAATTTACACGATCGAAAGAGATGGGGGTTGTTGTCGATAACATCTTCTGGCTCCCATGTCGCTTCCTCCGCTCCGTGATTTCGCCACAAAACCTTGACCAAAGGGACGGACTTCCTTCTCAACACTTTTACGTCTCGGTCCAAGATTTGCACCGGTTCCTCCTCAAAAGTCAAATCTGGCCTTACTTCAATCTCTTCCACCGGCACAATGTGCGATGGATCAGAACGATAACGTCTTAGCATCGAGACATGAAACACGTCATGTATCTGCTCCAACTCTGGAGGCAACTCCAAACGATAAGCCACTGGGCCCACATGTTCTAGTACCCGATAAGGTCCAATAAATCGGGGACTTAGCTTGCCCTTACGTCCAAACCTCATCACCTTTTTCCATGGTGAGACTTTCAAAAAGACTTGATCTCCCACTGCAAATTCCAACTCCTTACGCTTAAGATCCGCATAAGATTTCTTCCGATCAGACGCTTCCTTCAACCGCGCTCGAATTAACTTAACTTTCTCTTCTGTTTTCGAAACTAGTTCTGGACCCAACACCTGACGCTCATCCAACTCTGTCCAACAAGTAGGAGTACGACACTTCCGTCCGTACAACGCTTCATAAGGCGCCATCTGAATACTAGCTTGATAACTGTTATTATATGCGAATTCTGCCAAAGGTAGATATTCCTCTCAACTACCCCTAAAATCGATGATGCAACCCCTTAACATATCCTCCAAGATCTGAATTACCCTCTCAGACTGACCATCGATCTGTGGGTGAAAAGCGGTACTAAAGTCTAACTTTGTTCCCATTGCTTGATGAAGAGCCTTCCAGAAACGTGACGTGAATCTAGGGTCCCTATCTGATATGATCGACACAGGTACACCATGCAGTCTCACTACCTCAGCCACATACAGCTTAGCCAACCTTTGCAGAGAGTAGTCAACTCGAACCGGTATGAAATGGGCAGACTTCGTCAGACGATCCACAATCACCTAAATCGAATCCTTCTTAGTGGGCGTAAGAGGCAACCCACTGACAAAATCCATCGTGATTCTTTCTCACTTCTACTGCGGAATCTTTATCGGCTGCAACAACCCCGAAGGCAGCTGGTCTTCCGCCTTCACCTGCTGACACGTCAAACATTTTCCCACGAATTTCGTTACCTCTCACTTCAGACCTGGCCACCAGAATTGCTCTCGCAAATCCCGATACATCTTAACCCCTCCAGGATGCATAGCGTAAGGGCTACTATGCGCCTCTTGAAGAATCATCTGCCTTAACTCCACATCCTTTGGCATACAAACTCTTTTTCGAAAACACAGAACTCCATCACTATTCAAACTATAGTCCTCTACTTCACCATTCTCGCACTTGCCGAGTCGAGCCCTCAAAACATCGTCCAACAAAATGCTTCTCCTTAACTGATTTGTCCACGTTGGTTTCACTTAGAGTTCAACTACGGACTTCTATCCTCATACTGCACTAAGATGAGCGAACATCGCCTCAAATCTGCTATTGCCTTCCTACTCATACATCCGCATCCGCCACCACGCTAGCCTTACCCGGATGATATTCGATTGAGCAATCATAGTCCTTCAAAAGTTCAATCCACCTACGTTGCCTCAGATTCAACTCCTTCTGGGTAAGGAGATACTTCAGGCTCTTATGGTCCTTGTAAATAACCGACTACTCCCCATACAGGTAGTGCCTCCATATCTTCAGAGCAAACACTACCGTCACCAATTCCAAATCATGCGTAGGGTAGTTCAGCTCATGTGGTCTTAACTGTCGGGACGCATACGCAACCACATTTCCATCTTGCATCAACACACAACCTAAACCTGTGTGTGACGCATCACAGTAGACGGTAAATTCTTTTCCTGCCTCTGGCTGAATTAGCATTGGCGCTTCCGTCAAAATTCTCTTCAGCTTCTCAAAGCTCTCCTGCTATTTGTCGGTCCAAACAAACGGTGCTCCCTTC
Organism: Gossypium sturtianum; assembly: GCA_025698515.1. NCBI lineage: Eukaryota > Viridiplantae > Streptophyta > Magnoliopsida > Malvales > Malvaceae > Gossypium > Gossypium sturtianum. The sequence continues at coordinate 20,923,980 of CM046951.1, forward strand.
CTCAACAACTTAGTTAAAGGTGCCGCTATCAATGAGAACCCTTCAACAAACCTTCTGTAATACCCGGCCAATCCCAAGAAACTTTGAACTTCTGCCAAAGACTTCGGCGATTTCCAATCCAATACGACTTCTATCTTCCGAGGGTCCACCCTAATTCCCTCTGTAGAAACCACATATCCTAAGAAAGTTACTTCCCTTAGCCAGAACTCACACTTACTGAACTTTGCAAACAACTGTTTCTCCCTCAAAGTTCGCAACACCACACGAAGATGTTCATCATGTTCCTCTTCTGACTTGGAATAAACCAAGATGTCGTCGATGAACACCATAACGAACCGATCAAGATATGGTTGGAACACCCGGTTCATCATATCCATAAATGCTGCTGGCGTGTTCGTCAACCCGAACGGCATCACCAAGAACTTATAATGACCGTACCGAGTCCGAAATGCCATCTTATGAATGTCTTCCTCCTTAACCCTTAACTGATGATAACCCGACCTTAAGTCAATCTTAGAAAAGACCGAAGCTCCTTTGAGTTGATCGAACAGGTCGTCGATTCTTGGCAGTGGGTACTTGTTCTTAACCGTTAGCTTATTCAGCTATCGGTAGTCTATGCATATACGCATCGATCCGTTCTTCTTCTTCATAAATAGGACCGGTGCTCCCCATGGAGACACACTCAGTCGAATAAACCCTCGATCCAACAGTTCCTGGATCTGAGCTTTGAGTTCCACCAACTCCTTCGGCGCCATTCTGTAGGGAGCAATGGACACCGGAGCCGTACCCGGAAGTAGCTCTATTCCAAACTCCACTTCGCGATCCAGGGGTAATCTTGGCAATTCTTCAAGAAAGACATCTGTGAAATCCTTGACTGTTCGAACCTCATCGACAGTCACCTCCTTAACATCCAAAGCACTGATAAAGGCGAAAAACGCATTACATCCCTTCCGAATCATCTTAACAGCTTTTAATGCGGACACTACGTTGGACAAGTAATTCCTTCTTTCTCCTAATACAACCACCTCCCCGCCTTCCGGGGTACTCAACACCATGCGCTTAGTCTCACAATCCAACTTAGCACGATGTTTCGTCAACCAATCCATTCCTAAGATAAGGTTAAACTCTCCAAATGGAAATTCCATTAAGTCTGCCAGGAACACCACTCTTTGAGTCTCTAAGGGTACGTTTCTAAACAATTTGTCCACTACCCTAGATTGTCCTAAAGGACTAACCACAGTCATCTTCCTAGAAGTTGTTTCAGAGTCTATACTTAGGGTCTCAGATACCGAGCATGCAACGTAAGAATGAGTTGATCCAATATCGATCAGAGCAAGAAATGGTTTATCAACAATAAGAAACGTGACGGTTATGACGTGCAGTGCGCGCCACCATCCTCCCGTCGGCGAGCTGCATAGACCAAACCCGGCTGCCTTGCATCCGCATTACCTGCACCCCTACCAGGTGCTCCACGACCTCGACCGAATCCATTTCCACCTCTCGATCGCGCCCACGACCCTCGGTGATCTACCGATCACCTCTCCTAGTCCGATCGTAACCTCGGCCGTTGGTCGCACTGATCCACCGTGGACAATCTTTTTAATCTGATGCTCCGTGGATCCACACCTAAAATATCCACCGGTTTTCCTTCTGCACTCCCCATAATGCACCTTCCCACAAGAAGGACATGATCGATTCTAGCCCGTCGGAGCACGAGCTGGCCCATCAGACCTAGGCCTTTTCTGAAAATTTCTTGATGATCCCGATGGCCCAAAACTTCTCTTATTCTTACCCCGATCCTTATCCTTTTCTTGTCTTTCAGTCCGCTTCACCTCCTCAGCTATCTTAACCTTCTCCACCAGAATAGTAAAGTCTCTCTCTCGCTGCGGTGCTATCAAAACCATTAACTCATTCTGCAGTCCATCCTCGAACCGTACACAACATTCATATTCAGTTGCTACCATTCCTCGAGCGTAGCGGCTCAACCACCGGAACTCCGCCTCATATTCAACCACAGATTTACTTCCCTGCACCAAATTCAGAAATGCCTTCCTCTGTGCATCCACATAGCTGGCCCCAACATACTTTCCTTGGAATGACTCCTTAAAGAAATCCCAATCAATCCGGTCTGCGGTAGTACCCTCCTTTATCGTGAGCCACCACTGGTAAGCCTCGTCTCGAAGAAGAGACATGACCCCTTTCAACTTCTCCTCCACCATGAAGTCCAGGTCATCCATTATGCGCTCAGTCGCTTCTAACCAGTACTCAGCTGTGTTAGGGGCTACGCCAGAAACACCCCTAAACATCTCCGCTCTGTTGGCTCAGAGTCGTTCTGACACAGATTTCCGGGCTCCTGAACTCGTGCCTGCCCCAGTAACTCTTTCGAGGACCTGCAACATCGCTTGAGACACTGCATCATCTCCGGACGTCTGGTCCTGAAATTCCTCCTCCACAGCTGGTGGTACCGGCATCCCGTTTCCAGATTCATGGCTGCATTCTCACGGGTTCTCGACACCGCTATCCTACCCCTACCACGACCACGCGGTGGACGTCCTCGACCCCTTGTACTCATTCTTCCAATTGACGTTTATCTGATTAGAAATTTTATGAATTAATAAGTTTCTTCCACTGATTAACCACGAACAGTCTTATGAACAGTAGTTTAAGAGTAGTTCTTTCGAATTCAAAATTACATCTACAAGTTTCAGTGTCAAGTTTGTGTCCTAGTTCTAGGAAACACATATATGCAATCATCAACATACAAATAGCATCCACGAACTTAGCGGACTTGGGCCGGAGACGCAGGTGCCATGCCGAGAAAACCCTCCTGTATGATTTATAAATATACATGTTTTTAAAAAAAACCTATTTTTAGAAAACGTTTTGAGCCCAAAACCCCCAAAGTCGAGTTTTGAACTGGGCTCTGATACCAATTTGTAACACCCCAAACCCGGCCCAAACACTACCACCGGATCTGGTATGTCACTAAAGAATTTTATAAAATTGTTACACTTTGGAAAACGAGTATCAGGTTTAATCATTTTAACCGGAAAGACTTAGTAATTTAATATTCTGTATAAAATGTAAATTCAAATGATACCTTGGTGAATTAGGAAAAAAAAACTAAGTTGTTACATGCCTTAGCTAAATTTTAACATGAAATTTAAAAGTCTAATAATAAAAACCCAACATGAAACCCAAAATAAATATGAGTCTAGTGGCCCATGGCCTTATTACATTGAAACTTAAAATCCTCTTAATAAAAAAAATATTAAAATAACTAAATAATAAAAAGCCTTTTGCTGAATCCAAATACTCTCTCGCATGGCCATATTGCGCTCCTCTCCAGCCTGGTCCGATGCACTAGGTGCTACCTGAAAGATATTAAATAATAGGTTGAGTCGCGAGACTCAGTGTGCAACCCTCATGCACCATTAGATTTGGGCCTTAGCCCCACAGAACAGAATAACAGATGAGTATATAACAAAAATTATGCAAACCCAACCCAATCCTAGGTTTTCATCCGCTACACACCACCCTTACCTGCCAATCACACCATTGGGGATTTCTACAATCAACCCACACCGCTACACACCATCGATGGCAGTCATGCTGCTCATCGTCAGATCATGGCCATAGCCACTACAACAGGTCATGGCAAAAGCCGTTACAATAGGTCACGGCAAAAGCGCTTCATAACAGTCACGGCAAAGCCGCTACAACAGAACACTTCCCTTTCTTCAAACCCAACCCCATGCAATCACGTAAATCGGCATACTTATCACATATGTCATCTTAATAGGAACATTCACTTAGGAATGACAGAGATCACTAACCGGTGATTCGCTTTTACCTCCTTGGGTTTCAACTGTTATGTCGGGATTTTGGCATTTTACGTAATACTTGATTAATAAATATATATTTTTTTAAACAGCAATCTAAATGGTGTGAAAGTGTTACACAGCTGATATCGCGTAGTTTTACACCCTTAGTCAATATCCTTACTATCTGGATCTACAACCCTTAGTCTCAAACCTTGCTCAAAAGTCGGAAGAACACAAAGATTTGGGCTCCCCTACATTCGGCCAAGGGTTAATAAATACCCGTATTTACACGCTTAAAAATTAATCGATCTCCTTACTTTGAAATCCCGAAAGTAACACGATTCGTGTGTTACTAAACTCTGACTTAGAGATCTATGCGATTGACTCCTCTTCAAATCTCGGAATGCCAAAAATAAGAGAAAAACTCAAGGTCAGTTTCCCTATAGCCATTCGGCTAGAGTCTCTAAAAAAAACCGGAAAGGATTGAAGCCTTATAAATCGATACTTACCTTCAGTTTCCTTCGAGATTCAGGACAAGAAGATACCACAGAGAGGATTCAGCTTCTAGGAATGAAGATTCGGCTATGATGAGACTTCGGGAAATAGAGACTGAACTTTTGGAGATTTCGGCTATAGAAGGGAATAGTGTAATATCCTGAAATTGGGCTTAATAGGATTGGGCCGATTGGGCCTTGGGCTTTAGGAAAAATTTGAGTATCATATTGTTGCTTGAGTTAATTCAGGTATGATTTTATTGTGTGCTTAATATAGTCTTGTGAAGGCTTGGAATTAATTGGTTTAGAATAATTTTTAGTATGGAGAATTTAGTGAAGTGGATCAAGTGATTATGATGCTTAAGTTAATTTAAGTGTTTAATGTTAGCATAAGTGAGCAAGTAGTAAAGTGGTGTTGGCACATGAGTAATTGTATGAGGGAAGAGGTTCGAATCCCATGGATGACAATAAGGTGACTTTTATTTTTGCATTGTATGGCATGTGTTGGTCAACTCTAATTAAGATAAGGTTGGACTTTATCATTTATGGATAGTAGACTAAGGAATAAGGCAAGTGCTTATTTATGGTATGGTATCAAGGTGTTATGGTATGGGACATAAGGCTTGGATTAAGGGATGAGGTTTTGGAAAGTTTGGCATGACCAACTTGTCCATGAATGTGGACTGCATTATGGATAAGGAGGACTAATTTTTATGGCAAGATAGTTAGTAGTTTAGGTAAGCTTGAATTTGGGGAAAAGAATTATTTTTGATTAAGGAATGATGAGGGAACACAAGGCATAATGTAAGGTTATTGCTATGGAAAGTTTTGTGTGGAAAACTTTGGCTTTGGAGTTCATGAACTTGGACGGTATTAGGGGCTAGGGGGGATGGCTGAAATTTTTGGTTAGCTTTTGGTATGGTATGGTGCTAGTTTTTGGTAGAATTAAGTGCTAGATGAGCACATCTTTCTTTTGGCTATTTTGTGTTTCTCTCTAATCTTTTTCTCCTCTTAGCCGAATGTATTTTGGCCAAAAGGTAACCATTTTCTTTTCTTTTGGCCATTTGAGTTTTGACCATTTTGGTTTTTAGTTGTTCTTTCTCCCCAAGTCCATTCCTTCTTTCTCTTCTTTTTGTGACCAAAACTACAAAACCATCAAAGACCATTTCTTCTCTTTTTCCCTTATTGCCGAACACACTTTGACTCAAAGTTCTTCCTTGATTCATCTTCTATTCTTGAGAACCTGAAACCCAAACTCCTCATTTCTATTCTTCTTTTCCTCTTTGTTTTCCACAAGAGACTTCCAACATTATTCTCTCCCTAATTCTTCACCATGGCCGAATGTTGATGACAATCTCCTTAGCCGAATCTTTCTCTTCATATATATTCACTTCTCAACCATTTTTTCTTATTCACACCTTGATCAATCGGTAAAAACACTCTTTTCAATTCTTTTATTTTTCTTTCATTGCCGAAATTGTATATTTCCTTGAGAGGATCTTTTGACCGAAATCATTATTTCTTCTCTTTCAAACAAACCCTTTTATCTTTGTAGTGGTATAGGGGAGTGCTGATCATTTCTTCATTGATAGTCGACCATAGCCATACTAAGAACGGGTGGTAAAGGATTTCATCATTCAAGGATTTTGACAACTCCATAGGCAAGTGACGATTATCGGAATTGAATCAAAGTGTTAAGATTTTGGGGCAATCAAGAATGGGTTCAAAAGAGCGATTAATAGTGTTTGGAAGAGGGGTGGTTCTGCTATACCTCAAATTTCAAACGAAGGGTCGTGTGTCGAGTCCGAGACTTTCCACCGGGATGTGGACCCTCCGCTGGTGATAATCGATTATTTGAAGTCATACGTTCTCAGAGCCATTGTTTGTTCGTGGTTCTTCATCGGTATTGAACCATCAATTGGAGTGAAATCGTATATAGTTGTTGTTCGGGATTCCGAGGGTAAGGATTTAGATTACTTATCAATTGTATAGTTTTATGAATGTTAGTGTTCTAATCAAGAGTGATAAATATTTAGGTATCGACGAGCGGAAAGTATAGTTCTCATCATGTTATCGGTGCGTAGTTATCGCACTTTGTCTCTTGATTGTGTGTATGTGTTATATTTATGTATATGTGATATGATGTTAATGGTAGCCGAATTAAGGACTAAGATTGTGAATACCGTGGTGGGTGATCGAATACTCGTGTCGTTGAATTACGATATTAAATGATCATTGATGAATATATGAAATGTGATGGCATGTGATGCATTATTGTTCAAGTGATATGTTGCCATGATACACATATATATATGCATGGGACTTGGGATGTGACTATCGAAGGAAAGGGTGTACTTTATGTACGTGGTCCGATGTTAGCCTTGTGCTACATTGGCGCTTGATGTTAGCTATGTGCTTCATCAAGGGAGGTGTTGGCTAGGTGCCCATCTCGGCGGTTGACACCGTGTGCATCACCGTGGATTAATTGATATGTGGGATCACTTATGTGATCGGTGGCTTAGCCACGGCCTTGAGCAGCAAGTCTACCGAGGTAAGTTATGTGGGATCACTTAGGTGATCGGTGGATTAGCCACGGCCTTGGGCGGCGAGTGTCTGCCGAGGTTGGTGTAATGGATGGAACTAGGTTGGGTTGGGCTTCATTTTGCATAATTTTGTATGTGGATCGTGTGTGGATATGGGCCAAGCCCATATGTGGGGACATGTGTAATAACTATGCACCGAGTCATGTGTGACTCACCCAATTTTTCTCAAACCTTACAGTGATGCATAAAGCTTGGACCGAGTTGGAGTGGATACGAGGTGGCCCATGCAGGTTATTTTCCTTATTTTATATTATATATATATTTTCAGAATTTGCGAATATTTGGTTATTGTAATAAGGGCCATTTAAAGGTTTTGAAGTTTATTATTATGTTTTAAAGTGGATGGACTATTTTTATTATTTGGATATGTTTTATTTTTAGCAACTCATATCTTAAAGATATATGTTAAAATTACAAATCGAAGGATTTGTAACAACTTGATTTTATTTGGATTTATAAATATACAATGTTTTATTTAAGACAATAAATTTTTATGTTTTCACTCTAAGTCAAAATATTTTTCAAACGCGTTTTCCGCAGATGGCATTCTAAATTCTACCGTGGCGTATGGGCCAGTTTGGGGTGTTACTGATTTAGTATCGAGCCCGTTCAAAACTCGGCTTTGAGGGTTTTGGGCCCAAAAATATTTTTTTTAGATGGGCTTTTCAAAGATTTGGGCTTTCATAAATTTTTCAGGTTTATTCTGGCATGGTACCTATATCTCCAACCCGAAGTCCACCAGGTAAGTACCTCTGACTATTGAAGTGATTTATATATGTGAATGTTATGGGCTTATTTGGGCTCGTAGATTAGAATATTAGGACTATTGGACCGTAGGACTAGTCTACTCCAACACAAGATTCATAAGACTTAAGAACAATTGAACAAACCTGTGACTAAGTTGCCGAGCTAGGGTGTGGCAACCATTGTGCGCATGTCTAGGAGTGGATTCGATGAAGAGCTTGGTATTTAAGCAAATCCGAGTGACTCACCTCCTCTTTACTCGAATCCTACCGTGCGTAGCTACGGTTCACCCTAACCAAGAGGACCTATTCACTGGGCTAAACTCGATAACTAAAACCCGAAAGGGACTAGCCATACTGCTTTTATAAAGATCTTAGTTTTAAATTTACCAAATTACCCTCCGATTTATAAAATCCTTTTAGACTTGAGAATTTTCCCAAATAACTCGATTTGCAAACTTACTAAAATACCCCGAGAGGGTAAAATTACGAAAATGCCCCTAGTTTATAAAATTACCATGTTACCCTTGACTTTTATGAAAATATTCTTACTTTACAAAATACCAAAACCCCTGTTTTGCAAAATGCTAAGATACCTTGATTTGGAAAATTTATAAAATAACCCCGATTTCTGAAATTTTTGCAATACCATTGATTTGGAAGAATTTTCAAAATAACTTCGAGATTTGTATATTTTGGAATGCCTTTGATTTGTAAAGATTATTTTCGAGTTGACCTCGATTTATTACTGAAAATAACCTTGTAAGAAAAATGACGAAATTACCCCTGGGTCGGGAATGGTCAGAAATACCTATAATGATGTGTTGAATGTTGTGGATGAATGTGAGTGTGATTCTCTGAATTAGAATATTGAACTTGAACTAGAAATTTTGATTGATCGAAAGAACAACTTATGAAAACTTTATTTCATAAAATAGTTCATGCATAAACAAATGGAACAAAAGTATTAATGCATAAAACTTCTTAATCGTTAAATCGCGATGTTAGATATGAGTTCTAGGGGGCGTGGTTGTAGTGGGCGCGGTAGAAGCAAAATGGTCGTGTCGAAACCATCGCTAGTGAAGTATCTAGAACCTTGAGTGTGAACTTGGAGACTGTACTTAGAAAGTATATTGGTTTTATTAAGATCAGAGTGCGCAAAGAGCATAGTGTGGTGAGATAGGATGTACGATTGTTCGTTAGTAAGTAATTTCGAGGACTAAATTATTTTTTTAGGAGGGTAGAATTGTAATATCCTGAAATTGGGCTTAATAGGATTGGGCCGATTGGGCCTTGGGCTTTAGGAAAAATTTGAGTATCATATTGTTGCTTGAGTTAATTCTGTATGATTTTATTGTGTGCTTAATATAGTCTTGTGAAGGCTTGGAATTAATTGGTTTAGAATAATTTTTAGTATGGAGAATTTAGTGAAGTGGATCAAGTGATTATGATGCTTAAGTTAATTTAAGTGTTTAATGTTAGCATAAGTGAGCAAGTAGTAAAGTGGTGTTGGCACATGAGTAATTGTATGAGGGAAGAGGTTCGAATCCCATGGATGACAATAAGGTGACTTTTATTTTTGCATTGTATGGCATGTGTTGGTCAACTCTAATTAAGATAAGGTTGGACTTTATCATTTATGGATAGTAGACTAAGGAATAAGGCAAGTGCTTATTTATGGTATGGTATCAAGGTGTTATGGTATGGGACATAAGGCTTGGATTAAGGGATGAGGTTTTGGAAAGTTTGGCATGACCAACTTGTCCATGAATGTGGACGGCATTATGGATAAGGAGGACTAATTTTTATGGCAAGATAGTTAGTAGTTTAGGTAAGCTTGAATTTGGGGAAAAGAATTATTTTTGATTAAGGAATGATGAGGGAACACAAGGCATAATGTAAGGTTATTGCTATGGAAAGTTTTGTGTGGAAAACTTTGGCTTTGGAGTTCATGAACTTGGACGGTATTAGGGGCTAGGGGGGATGGCTGAAATTTTTGGTTAGCTTTTGGTATGGTATGGTGCTAGTTTTTGGTAGAATTAAGTGCTAGATGAGCACATCTTTCTTTTGGCTATTTTGTGTTTCTCTCTAATCTTTTTCTCCTCTTAGCCGAATGTATTTTGGCCAAAAGGTAACCATTTTCTTTCTTTTGGCCATTTGAGTTTTGACCATTTTGGTTTTTAGTTGTTCTTTCTCCCCTCAAGTCCATTCCTTCTTTCTCTTCTTTTTTGTGACCAAAACTACAAAACCATCAAAGACCATTTCTTCTCTTTTTCCCTTATTGCCGAACACACTTTGACTCAAAGTTCTTCCTTGATTCATCTTCTATTCTTGAGAACCCGAAACCCAAACTCCTCATTTCTATTCTTCTTTTCCTCTTTGTTTTCCACAAGAGACTTTCAACATTATTCTCTCCCTAATTCTTCACCATGGCCGAATGTTGATGACAATCTCCTTAGCCAAATCTTTCTCTTCATATATATTCACTTCTCAACCATTTTTTCTTATTCACACCTTGATCAATCGGTAAAAACACTCTTTTCAATTCTTTTATTTTTCTTTCATTGCCGAAAATTGTATATTTCCTTGAGAGGATCTTTTGACCAAATCATTATTTCTTCTCTTTCAAACAAACCCTTTTATATTTGTAGTGGTATAGGGGAGTGCTGATCATTTCTTCATTGATAGTCGACCATAGCCATACTAAGAACGGGTGGTAAAGGATTTCATCATTCAAGGATTTTGACAACTCCATAGGCAAGTGACGATTATCGGAATTGAATCAAAGTGTTAAGATTTTGGGGCAATCAAGAATGGGTTCTGAAAAGAGCGATTAATAGTGTTTGGAAGAGGGTGGTTCTGCTATACCCTCAAATTTCAAACGAAGGGGTCGTGTTTCGAGAGTCCGAGACTTTCCACCGGGATGTGGACCCTCTGCTAGTGATAATCGATTATTTGAAGTCATACGCACTCTCCGAGCCATTGTTTGTTCGTGGTTCTTCATCGTGTATTGAACCATCAATTGGAGTGAAATCGTATATAGTTGTTGTTCGGGATTCCGAGGGTAAGGATTTAGATTACTTATCAATTGTATAGTTTTATGAATGTTAGTGTTCTAATCAAGAGTGATAAATATTTAGGTATCGACGAGCGGGAAAGTATAGTTCTCATTTGTTATCGGTGCGTAGTTATCGACCGCTCTCTTGATTGTGTGTATGTGTTATATTTATGTATATGTGATATGATGTTAATGGTAGCCGAATTAAGGGCTAAGATTGTGAATACCCGTGGTGGGTGATCGAATACTCAGGTCAGTGAATTACGATATTAAATGATCATTGATGAATATATGAAATGTGATGGCATGTGATGCATTATTGTTCAAGTGATATGTTGCCATGATACACATATATATATGCATGGGACTTGGGATGTGACTATCGAAGGAAAGGGTGTACTTTATGTACGTGGTCCGATGTTAGCCTTGTGCTACATTGGCGCTTGATGTTAGCTATGTGCTTCATCAAGGAGGTGTTGGCTAGGTGCCCATCTCGGCGGTTGACACTGTGTGTGCATCACCGTGGATTAATTGATATGTGGGATCACTTATGTGATCGGTGGCTTAGCCACGGCCTTGAGCAAAAGTCCGCGAGGTAGCAGTTATGTGGGATCACTTAGGTGATCGGTGGATTAGCCACGGCCTTGGGCGGCGGTGTGTGCGAGGTTGGTGTAATGGATGGAACTAGGTTGGGTTGGGCTTCATTTTGCATAATTTTGTATGTGGATCAGTGTGGATATGGGCCAAGCCCATATGTGGGGACATGTGTAATAACTATGCACTCAGTCCATGTGACTCACCCAATTTTTCTCAAACCTTACAGTGATGCATAAAGCTTGGACCGAGTTGGAGTGGATACGAGGTGGCCCATGCAGAAGTTATTTTCCTTATTTTATATTATATATATATTTTCAGAATTTGCGAATATTTGGTTATTGTAATAAGGGCCATTTAAAGGTTTTGAAGTTTATTATTATGTTTTAAAGTGGATGGACTATTTTTATTATTTGGATATGTTTTATTTTTAGCAACTCATATCTTAAAGATATATGTTAAAATTACAAATCGAAGGATTTGTAACAACTTGATTTTATTTGGATTTATAAATATACAATGTTTTATTTAAGACAATAAATTTTTATGTTTTCACTCTAAGTCAAAATATTTTTCAAACGTTTTCCGCAGTGGCATTCTAAATTCGGCCGTGGCGTATGGGCCGGGTTTGGGGTGTTACAAATAGGGGTGTAGTTTCGGCTTTTAGTGAATGAAAGAAAAGATGAACAAATGGGTAGGGAGAATTCGGCTGGCACTCAAAACAAAATAGAAAAGAGAGGAGAGAAAATAAAATAATCAAAAGAGAGTTTCCCGAAAGAAAACCCTCAAAATTTCGGCACTCCCACACTTAAACACTCAGCCGAAATTTCCCACCTCAATAGGCATCCTACATTCGGCCAACACTAGCCTCCTGGATTAGCTCCTATCCTTTCCCTTATCTTAATCTATTACTCCTCAAAAATAGCCCTACTTAGCACCAACTCCTCCCTCCTTCATCTGCCTATTATCCTCATAAATTAAACATTAAAAATCCCAAAAAAATAGCCTTGTTGCCGTCCCTCGTATGGCTCCCTTTTAAGTGTCGAACTTGGCCCAATTACTTGGGCTTCAAGCAGCCAAAACTAGGCTTCCTCTCTTCCTTACTACTGACGCCACTTCTAACTCCCCTATAGCGCCACTTACTTTTGGGCCACAAGCCCATTTTGTCATTTAAAACACAGATAACTTCCTTTTAAAATGCTAGAGTGTCTACGCAAAGATTTAGTCAAGGCCTCAGCCCATTCTTGAGCCCTATTTGCACCTCAAATTCTCAAATTAATATTTTAAGCATACATCACATGAAATGCACATGCCCAATAATTCGGGATGTTACAGTGTTCCAATTATCGAACCTAAGGGATTGCCAAATTGATAAATATGTTTGTCAAATTAATTATAAGCTAGCAATTACTAATCTAATCGAGTTGGAAATTATTAATGCAAAATCAAATATAAATTGTTTATAAACTAAATTCAAAATATCAATTAAACAAATTAAGCTAAACATTCTTCCTTTTGTTTTAGACAATGCAAATGATATAATAATAGTTAATTGATTAGTTGATTGCTAGTTAAACTAATAACCAATCCTGATTATATTGCTTACCACTCCTAACTAGGAATCTCTTCTCGGTCTTATCCTAATTTGGAATTACCAACTAAGTTCTCCTTTCGGTCTCTCTTAGACAAATAGTTCTCCTCTTGGTCTCACTATCCGATACAAGTATACTGAACTATCAAGGATAAACTTCCCTCTCAGTCTTGTTTATCTAGATTTTCCACTAGAGGCGTCAATTCTAGCATATTAAGAATTTCGATATAATCGAACAATCAATTAATTAAGAATAAACATTAACTTAAACTAAAAAATTAACAAAGAAACTAACCACCAACCAATTTAGCACATGATCGCAATTTAATTCCAAACAAGCATTTTATCAAACACATGGTAGGCATAAAATAAATGTGAATGTTTTAAGAAAATGCCCATTTAATTGATGGAAACCAAATGAAGCCCAAGAGTTTGATCATCTCACTTTTTCATAGTCTTCAACAAGAAAGGAAGAAATAGAAGACAACAAAAATTAAAGTCTATTCTAAAAAGCAAAAGAGAAGAGAAAACCTAATCTAGTCTAACTCTCAAAATTATTATCTACTACTCATCCATTTCTTTTTTTCTCCCCTCCAAAATGAGAGCAAAATGTTGTTTATATAGGAAACAATTAGAAGAATAAAATTCCCTTAATGTTATTGTAACACCCCAAACCCGGTCAACACACCACGACCGAATCTGGCATGTCACAGAGTGAAAACGATTCGAAGAAAATAGGTTACCGGTTTATTTTTGGTGAAAACTCTTCGATTGCTTGTGTTTGGGGAAAACCGATGTATGTATAGTGGAAAATGTTAAGTTGCTTTGAAATCATGTGAATTGTATTACCCGATGGTAGAGTTTAGAAAACTCGTTGTGTAGCTTAGTTTGAAAACTTTGATTATCAGGTTATTAAAGCAAATCAAGTAATTACTTAGTCATATTTAAAACCAAATCCAAAGCAGATAAAATAATCCAAAACATAATTTAAAGGCCTTGTTACAAACCCAAATAAAAACCATAATTTAAAGTAAAATACCCAAATCAAATGTCCATGTAAAATCGAAGCAATTATCGCATAGTCACCTCGAGTCCACCCTTGCTCCTCATCCGCGATCTACGAATCACCCGAAAAGATAAGGGAGAAGGTGAGTCACCAAGAGTCGATGCATAATCCCCCTCCCGATTATTGCAACATGCTTACACAAATCATAATCAAGCAAACACATCATGCACCCAAACCTAGCCATCCACAACTCCGTTTTCTACCCCGTGTGGTACCAAACCACCGGTGGTGCCAAACCGATGGTGACCCAAAGTCACGAATAATCCAATTGTGGGGCCAACCCACGTTGTGATACCAAATCACCGGCGACAATCCCGTTTTATCAAATGTGGGTACAACCCATCGTGGTGCTAAGCCACTGGACGAGTCGCTATGAGGTGCCAAACCTCGTGTGACCCAAAGTCACGAAATCAATCTGTAAACCAAACCACCGGTGGTGCCAAACCACCGGTGACCTGAAGTCACGATATCAATCTTCCTCCTCTCATATCACCCACAATAATGTAATGCACATACAAATCATGCCATAATGCTTAATCATTAGACATATATCGAACATACATAGATAATATCATCAGAAATCATGTGCCGTAATCTCAACAAAACGGACTTACCCAAATCCTTGCTCATACTCGTAAAGGTATCATATCGAAATCTACACAGCTTTGCTTTTTAACATAGATTAGGTTATTAACAAGTTTACAACGATTATGAAGTGTGTAAGTTACACACCTGGTTACTAACGCGATCACTGAATCCCGAAGATCCCGATCTAACGCACTAGATCCCCTTTACCTTAACGCTTTTCGAATACTAGCCACAACCCGAGATATGCGAGATCTCAGCCTTCCCCACAGTCCTAACGAAACCGATTGGTAGAGAAAGTAGATGACCACGATCCACTGCTTCTAAACCTGAAGAACCTAGGAGAAATCGATTGCATAGTTGATTAAGAGTCAAGACAAATGCCAAAATTCGGCTTTTGTTCTATACATGTCGACAGAGAGAAAAGAAGAAGATGATAGAGTTTCGGCCAAGAACACTTACCCTCTTCAAACCCAATTAGAGAAAATCACACAAGAGAGATCTATGCTTAGTTGATATTCGGCCAAAAGTTAAAACAAGAAGGGGAGAGTTGAGAGCGATTTCGGCAATAGGGTTGAGAGATCAAGGGAGATTCGGCTATGGCTTAAGAAAATAAAAAGCAGATGAGATTCGGCCAAAATGGAAGGGGAGAATGGAAGGGGTATTCGGTTTGAGTGATGGTGAAAAGAAGATGAAAGAAACAATTGAAAGAATGGCTTGAGGAAGAAGAAGGTTCGGCCAACCAATAAGAATAGAGAGCAAAAAGAGATGAGGTTTAGGGAGAGTAGTGTTTCGGCTTCAAATGAAATAAGAGAGGAATGCAAGTGAAAATTCGGCTCAATGCCTAAGGAAGAAATCGGCGAGAGTCTAGGGTGCTTTCGGCTTTCGGTTTCAAAGGAGAAAAAGAAAGAAATCTCAAATGGTTCTAAAGGATTCAGCTTGTTGTGCTAGAGGGAAAATTGACAAGTGCCCAAATGAGGTTTCGGTTTTGCTTCTCAACCGAATGCACCAGAGCTTTGCTAGCCGAAAATGTTTACTAAGGATTTTCGGCACTCCTCCTAAGTCTTCCAGCTGAATACACCTCCTCACACAATTCAAATTTCGGCAAACTCTCAAACCTCTCCTGGCCACTCGTTCAAACGAGTTTCAAATATTCAAACTCCTAAATTCTCTCTTTGCCACCCGTTCAAATCAATTTGACTTGTTCAACAGTTATCTGACAGAGTTTGAGCTGAGCACAACTCTTCCTCAGCTTGGCGTCAAAATACTAAGCAGAAAATGGGATCTCCGCTGCTCCAACCTGAGCTCCCCCTTCCCTGCATGTGGCGTCACTCCTCAAGGCCCTAAGTGGCGCCTCCTTGCCACTTTACCAAGGCAATTCTTGTGCTTAACTTTACCATGGAATATACTTAACCCCTAGCTCCTTCAGCTCCCCTTAACCAAAGCTTAAAACAAAATTTTTCCTATAGTCCGGGCCTACCCTTGGCTCATACCTAGACCCTAAAACATCCCAATTAACATCACAACCAAGCCATACACATGCAAACAGTTCAAACACAATAGCCCGTATTTAAGGATGTTACAGTTCTACCCCCCTTAAAAATAATTTCTGCCTCGAAATTACCTGGTCAAAAGAGTTGAGGGTATTGCTGTCTCATCACATCCTCTGGTTCCCATGTAGCTTCTTCCACGCCATGGTTTCGCCACAACACCTTTACCAAAGGAACTGACTTCTTGCACAAAACCTTCACATCCCGATCTAGAATCTGCACTGGTTCCTCTTCCATAGTCAAATCTGGGCTCACCTCTATCTCCCCCACCGATACAACATGCGATGGATCTGAACGGTAGCGTCTAAGCATGGAGACGTGGAACACATCATGTATCTGACTCAGCTCTGCTGGCAACTCGAGCTGATAAGCTACTGGTCCCACTCGTCTCAACACCTTATACGGGCCAATGAACCTTGGACTTAGCTTGCTTTTTCTTCCAAATCTCAAAGACTTTCTTCCACGGCGAGACCTTTAAAAGACTCTTGTCTCCCACGGCAAACTCTATATCTCTCCGCTTAAGATCGGCGTAGGACTTCTGCCGGTCCGAAGCTTCCTTTAGACGAGCCTGAATCAATTTGACCTTATCCTCAGTTTCCGTAACCAACTCTGGACCCAACATCTGACGCTCACCCAACTCTGTCCAGCATGTAGGTGTACGACACTTCCTACCATACAACGCCTCATATGGTGCCATCTTAATGCTTGCCTGGTAACTATTATTGTACGCAAATTTAGCTAACGGTAGAAATTCTTCCCAGCTGCCTCTGAAATCCAAAACACAGCCTCTCAACATATCTTCCAAAATCTGCATAACCCTTTCCCACTGTCCGTCTGTCTGCAGATGAAATGCCGTACTAAAATCCAACCGCGTACCCAACGCCTGATGCAACGCTTTCCAGAACCTTGACGTGAATCTGGGATCCCTATCCGAGATAATCGACACTGGCACATCGTGCAACCTCACTATCTCTGCCACATACAGCTTAGCTAACTTCTGAAGCGAGTAATCAACCCTTACCGGTATGAAATGAGCTGATTTCGTCAAACGGTCCACAATTACCCAGACTGAGTCCTTCTTACTAGGCGTAAGGGGTAGCCCACTGACAAAGTCCATGGTAATCCTTTCCCACTTCCACTGTGGAATCTTCACCGACTGAAGTAAACCCGACGGCAATCGATGTTTAGCCTTGACTTGCGACACGTCCGGACATTTACCCACAAACTCGGTTACTTCCCGTTTGACTTGGCCACCAAAAAACCTCTCTCGCAAATCCCGATACATCTTGCTACCTCCAGGATGCATAGCGTATGGGCTGCTATGTGCATCCTGAAGAATCCTCTGCCTTAACTCGACGTCCTTCGACATACAAGCTTTCCTTTGAAAACACAAGACTCACCACGGACAAGTCAGTAACCTTCCAACCCACCATTCTCCGAACTTGCAACCTCCGAGCATTCAAACCTCATCCACTAATCTGTTTCTCCTTAATCTACTCTACCCAAGTCGGCTTAATCTGCAATTCTGCCAATAGAATCCCGTCGTCATACAAGCTAAAATGAGCAAACATCGCTCTCAAGTCCGATACTACCTTACGGCTCAACGCGTCTGCCACCACGTTAGCCTTGCCTGGATGATACTCAATTGAACGATCGTAGTCCTTCAACACCTCAATCCATCTGTGTTGCCTCAAGTTCAAATCCTTCGAGTCAAAAGGTACTTGGACTCTTGTGATCCGTGTAGACTATCGACTTCTCTCCGTACAAATAGTGCCTCCATATTTTCAGGGCGAAAACCACTGCAGCTAATTCCAAGTCATGCGTCGGATAGTTAACCTCATGCGGTCTCACCGCCGAGACGCATATGCTACTACCTTCCCTCCCTGCATCAAAGACACATCCCAAGCCGATATGTGATGCATCACAGTATACCGTGAATTCCTTTCCTGCCTCAGGCTGAATCAAAATCGAGCTTCGGTCAGAATCTTCTTCAACTTGTAGAAACTTTCCTGTTGCTTCTCAGACCACACAAATGGAACTCCTTTCCTAAGTAACTTGGTCAACGGTGCTGCGATCAAAGAAAATCCCTCTACAAACCTTCGGTAATACCCTGCCAGACCTAGAAAACTCTGAATCTCTGCAACCGACTTAGGTGGTTTCCAGTCCAACACTGCCTCAATCTTGCGAGGATCCACTCTAATCCCTTCTGCTGACACCACGTGACCCAAGAAAGTCACCTCCTTAAGCCAGAATTCGCACTTACTGAATCTTGGCAAATAACTGCTTCTCCCTCAAAATCTGCAAAACTATCCGCAAATGCGCATCATGATCCTCCTCAGATCTTGAGTACACCAAAATGTCGTCTTGTGAATATCAGCCTCTTTCACCTTTAGCTGATGATACCCTGAGCTTAGATCGATCTTTAAGAAAACCGATGCACCCTTAAGCTGATCAAACAAGTCATCTATCCTGGGCAACGGATACTTGTTTTTGATCGTCAGCTTATTCAATTGGCGGTAGTCTATACACATCTGCATTGTACCATCTTTCTTCTTGACAAAGAGCACAGGTGCTCCCCAAGGCGAAACACTTGGTCGGATAAAACCCCGATCCAATAGTTCCTGAATCTGAGCCTTCAGCTCTACCAATTCCTTCGGCGCCATCCTATACGGGGCGATAGACACTGGCGCAGTTCCGGGTAACAGATCTATACCAAATTCAACTTTCCAATCCGGAGGCAGAACTGGAAGTTCTTCTGAAAATACGTCGACAAATTCCTTCACCGTTCGGACATTCTCTACAGCTGACTCTTTAGCCTCCAAGGCACACACATGAACCATAAACGCCTCATAACCCTTTCTGACCATTTTCTCAGCTTTCAAAGCAGACACCACGTTGGACAGATAATCTCTTCTATTACCTATCATCACCACTTCTTCACCCTCAACTGTTTTCAAAACCATGCGCTTAACCGCGCAATCCAGACTTGCTTGGTACTTCACCAACCAGTCCATCCCAAGAATCAGATCGAACTCCACAAACGGAAGTTCCATCAGATCAACCCCAA
Organism: Gossypium sturtianum; assembly: GCA_025698515.1. NCBI lineage: Eukaryota > Viridiplantae > Streptophyta > Magnoliopsida > Malvales > Malvaceae > Gossypium > Gossypium sturtianum. The sequence continues at coordinate 20,943,155 of CM046951.1, forward strand.
ACACTACCCCTTGGAGTTCTAGGGGTACATCCTTATACAGCTTATTTACTTCTACAGAGTGACCTAGAGGGCTAATTCTCATCTCCTAGAAGTAGTCTCAAAGTCTAGGTTCATGGTCTCTACTATGCTACTAGCAACATACGAATCGTCGAACCTACATCTATCAAAGCGGATATGGTAATCCAAAGATTAAGAACGTCATCGGCATGACGTCCGGTGCGTCGCCTTCCTCTCGACGCCTCGCTGCATATACCAATCCAGGCTGTCTCGCCTCGGTGTTGCCTGCACCTCTGCCCGATGCTCCGTGGCCCCGACCAGAACCATTAGCTCCTCTACAAGAACCACGACCCCTCTGCGGTTGCGGTCCATCATTCCTAAACCGAGCACGACACCACGCCCTCGATCAATCCTGGCTAACTTCCGTGGACAATCCCTCACACGATGATCCAACGAGCCACATTCAAAGCATCATTTTCCACCAATCCAACATTCTCCCCAATGAGATTTCCCACACCGACACATCTGCTACCGGACCACGATTAGCGATGAATGTGCCTCTGGATTGATTTGGCCCACCATGCCTAGCCCTTTTCTGAGAATTACCGACCGACCCAGATGATCCAAAACCTCTCTTATGTCTATTCCTGTCCTGATTCTGCCTCACAGATTCCTTTACCCCTTCGGCTATCTTAGCCTTTTCTACTAACAGGACAAACTCTTGCTCCTACTGTGGAGCAATCAGCAATCTCAGCTCATCCCTCAATCTGTCCTCGAACCTGACACATCGCTCGTGCTCCGTAGCCACGATACCTCGAGCATACCGGCTCAACCTTAAGAATTCTGCCTCGTACTCCGATACGGACTTACTCCCCTAAACCAGTCTCAAAAATGCCTTTCGCTGCGCATCAATATAACTGGACCCAATATACTTCTTCTGGTACGCTGCCTTAAAATAGTCCCACGTGAGATCATCCGCTGCAGCACCATCCTGAACCGTGAGCCACCACTGGTATGACTCATCCCGAAGAAGCGACACTATCCCTTTCAGTTTCTCCTCAGCAATCAGATCCAAGTCGTCCATGATACGCTCCGTTGCCTCCAACCAATACTCAGCCGTATTGGGCGCCACACTAGAAACACTTCGGAAAACCTCGGCTCCATTGGCTCGGAGTCGCTCAGATACAGACTTACGAGCTCCCGTGCCTCCACCTGCTCCAGCCACCCTCTCAAGAACTCGCAAAGATCGCCGCGATCATCGCATCATCCCCTGCGATCCTCGGTACTCAACACCAAAGGTGGTGGTAGTAGTGGTGGCATCTCATTTTCTCGACCCCTCGACGGATCCCACCGGTTCGAACCACGATCATCCTACCCCGACCGCGTCCACGCGTATTACGACCCCGACCTCGAGTGCTCATGTCTAACGTCTCGACTTGTCTGATTTAAAATTTTTATGCGTCAGTCTTTATTCCACTATTATTAAGGCACAATCTTATGAACAGTTTCTATTACAGAGTTTTGTTTTCGCGAGTCACAGAGTCATATAGGTTCCAGTCTCTAGGGTAGTCCACTATCACTAGTCGTCCATAACATATATCATCATAATCATAATCATATGCAACCATCAGTTAAGGGTACTTACCTGGGCGGATCGGTCCCGGAGACTCGGTGCCATGCTAAACCATACATTTTTTTTTCCATCAACACTTTTTAAAACCACACTTTAAAACATTTTGGGCCTCGAGCCCACAGCCGAGCTGTTGAACTTGGCTCTGATACCATAATTGTAACACTCCAAACCCGGTCAACACACCACGACCGAATCTGGCATGTCATAGAGTAAAAACGATTCGAAAAAAATAGGTTACCGGTTTATTTTTGGTGAAAACTCTTCGATTGCTTGTGTTTGGGGAAAACCGATATATGTATAGTGGAAAATGTTAAGTTGCTTTGAAATCATGTGAATTATACTACCCGATGGTAGAGTTTAGAAAACTCGTTGCGTAGCTTAGTTTGAAAACTTTTATTATCAGGTTATTAAAGCAAATCAAGTAATTACTTAGTCATATTTAAAACCAAATCCAAAGCAGATAAAATAATTCAAAACATAATTTAAAGGCCTTGTTACAAACCCAAATAAAAACCAGAATTTAAAGTAAGATACCCAAATCAAATGTCCATGTAAAACCGAAGCAATTATCACATGGTCCCCTCGAGTCCACCCGGCTCCTCATCCGCGATCTACGAATCACCTGAAAAGATAATGGAGAAGGTGAGTCACTAAGACTCAGTGTATAATCCCCCTCCCGATTATTGCAACATGCTTACACAAATCATAATCAAGCAAACACATCATGCACCCAAACCTAGCCATCCACAACTCTATTTTCTACCCCGTGTGGTACCAAACCACTAGTGGTGCCAAACCACTGGTGACCCAAAGTCACTAATATCAATAATAATGTGGTGCCAAACCACTGGTGACCCAAAGTCACGAATAATCCAATTGTGGGGCCAACCCACGTTGTGATACCAAATCACTGGCGACAATCCCGTTTTATCAAATGTGGGGCCAATCCACTATGGTACTAAGCCACTGGGATGAGTCGCTATGAGGTGCCAAACCTCTGGTGACCCAAAGTCACGAAATCAACTGTGGTACCAAACCACTGGTGGTGCCAAACCACTGGTGACTCGAAGTCACAGATATCAATCTTCCATCTCCTCTCATATCACCCACAATAATTCAATGCACATACAAATAATGCCATCATGCTTAATCATTAGACATATATCAAACATACATAGATAATATCATCAGAAATCATGTGCCGTAATCTCAACAAAACGGACTTACCCGAAATCCTTGCTCATACCCATAAAGGTATCATATCGAAATCTACACAGTTTTGGCTTTTAACATAGTTTAGGTTATTAACAAGTTTACAACGATTATGAAGTGTGTAAGTTACACACCTGGTTACTAACGCGATCATTGAATCCCGAAGATCCCGATCTAACGCACTAGATCCCCTTTACCTTAACGCTTTTCGAATACTAGCCACAACCCGAGATATGCGAGATCTCAGCCTTCCCCACAGTCCTAACAAAACCGATTGGCAGAGAAAGTAGATGACCACGATCCACTACTTCTAAACCCGAAGAACCTAGGAGAAACCGATTGTATAGTTGATTAAGAGTCAAGACAAATGCCGAAATTTGGCTTTTGTTCTATACATGTCGACAGAGAGAAAAGAAGAAGATGATAGAGTTTCGGCCAAGAACACTTACCCTCTTCAAACCCGATTAGAGAAAATCACACAAGAGAGATCAATGCTTAGTTGATATTTGGCCAAAAGTTAAAACAAGAAGGGGAGAGTTGAGAGCGATTTTGGCAATGGGGTTGAGTGATCAAGGGAGATTCGGCTATGGCTTAAGAAAAGAAAAAGCAGATAAGATTCGGCCAAAATGGAAGGAGAGAATGGAAGGGGTATTCGGTTTGAGTGATGGTGAAAAGAAGATGAAAGAAACAATTGAAAGAATGGCTTGAGGAAGAAGAAGGTTCGGCCAACCAATAAGAATGGAGAGCAAAAAGAGATGAGGTTTAGGGAGAGTAGTGTTTCGGCTTCAAATGAAATAAGAGAGGAATGCAAGTGAAAATTCGGCTCAATGCCTAAGGAAGAAATCGGCAAGAGTCTAGGGTGCTTTCGACTTTCGGTTTCAAAGGAGAAAAAGAAAGAAATCTCAAATGGTTCTAAAGAATTCGGCTTGTTGTGCTAGAGGGAAAATCGAAAAGTGCCCAAATGAGGTTTCGGTTTTGCTTCTCAACCGAATGCACCAGAGCTTTGCTAGCCGAAAATGTTCACTAAGGATTTTCGGCACTCCTCCTAAGTCTTCCAGCCGAATACACCTCCTCACACAATTCAAATTTCGGCAAACTCTCAAACCTCTCCTGGCCACTCGTTCAAACGAGTTTGAAATATTCAAACTCCTAAATTCTCTCTTTGCCACCCGTTCAAATCAATTTGACTTGTTCAACAGTTATCTGACAGAGTTTGAGCTGAGCACAACTCTTCCTCAGCTTGGCGTCAAAATACTAAGCAGAAAATGGGATCTCCGCTGCTCGAACCTGAGCTCCCCATTCCATGCATGTGGCGTCACTCCTCAAGGCCCTCAGTGGCGCCTCCTTGCCACTTTACCAAGGCAATTCTTATGCTTAACTTTACCACGGAATATACTTAACCCCTAGCTCCTTCAGCTCCCCTTAACCAAAGCTTAAAACAATTTTTTTCCTATAGTTTGGGCCTACCCTTGGCTCATACCTAGACCCTAAAACATCCCAATTAACATCACAACCAAGCTATACACATGCAAATAGTTCAAACACAATAGCCCCTATTTAAGGATGTTACAGTTATTGCAAAGTTTAAGATTTAAAATTGAAGAATGACCACAAAATGCCCTTAAACACACAGGTCAACATCCCTTAAAATCGTCACGACATCGCAGCGTCGACTACTCCTCATCATGACGTAAGGTTGTGAAGTCGTAAAGTCGATTGTTTCCACGTCGTGATGAGATGGCTTGACTTGCTCCCCCATGCTTTTGTTTCAACGTTGTAGTTGCCTAGCCTCGTGGTTACGACCTTGGCTACAGTTTAGCCCTTGAAATGCATCTTCAACTCCCAATTGATCCTATGTAACCACACAACTTTATTTAGATATCAAAAATATAAAATAACATAAAAATTACTCAAAAATCACATTTTTACTACCTAAACTCCTAAAAATGCAAATTAACACTAAAATGACTCGATTCTACTTAAAATATGTTGAAATGTGTGTAAAGGAACAACAAATAAACATGCCAAATTACAGTAGATCACTTATCCATAAAGAGAGGCCAAGACCAGCAGCCCTGAGCCTTGTACAACCAGTTTAGGACCTATTATGAGCTCAACTTCTCCCAGCCTAGGTATTCGACCATGTATAATTCAAGGAATCTTGGAAGTACCCCTGCATCTCTCACCCAACCAGTATTGCAGCAACTCAAATCATCACTACAAATACCATAACACTAGGAGGCATCGAACTGAGCAACATATGCATTTAAAAATTGCTATTGAAATGTAAATTCAGAAGGGGCATCTCAAGCTTCTAGCTCAGAACCCCCATCAGCTAAACAAAGCTGAAGACAATGAAGTAGGACAATCAAGGTCGGAGTGCGATGATAAGGGAAAGAAACCAGTAAGGGGAATTAATGATTTGCTAGTAGAGGGAAGCACATAGATTAGGTCCATCAAACTTGAAGCAGAAGGCTCACTTAGGAAGTGTCTTATTGGTTTTAGCCACAACTAAAAAACCAAAGCCTTCTCCATGGGAGCCTTAATTTTCAGAACATGATGATAGGAATGTTTTAGATACGAAAATTGAAGACCCTTTGGTGGTCTCGACCAATATCTCCTCTTCCCAAGTCATGAGATTCTTGGTCGACATAGGCAGCTTGGTGGATATCTTGACAACTAAAACGTTTCATCAATTGGGGCTCAAGTTCACACAACTCAAGCCCATAAGCCTAGTATATGGCTTCACAAACTATCCAATCATAGTTGAAGGATGTTGGATCTGGTGCCCTAAGTGTAGTATATTCTTTTGTAAACTTGTAATTTTTTCAAACAAATTGGTTAATAATATAATTCATGGATTACATTAATATACTTTGTATAATATCATTATGTGGTTTTTGCATGCAAAGTAAATATTGACTCACTAACTATTTAATGTTTAAACTAATACTAAACGGTATTGCATGGTCGAATCGTAATACGGAAAGACAACTTATATTAGTAGATAAACCTATGTTTGAAAATCAGGTTTGAAAAATGCAGCGGAAAATAAATTTAGGGAAAAACCAGAGTTTTAAAAAAAAATTCCAGAACAAGAACTTAGTTGTGATATTTCAAGTAATAAACACTTAATCAAAATTATACATTTTCGATTCGTTTAGGATGAACGCTTCGACCGAGTAGTCTTCTCTGCTATCCTCAAGCTCACGTCTGATGAATGTGGGCTCGCTTCGAATAAAAAAATTTCACAAAAATTACCAATGGGGTAATTTTGCAATTTCTCTAAACTCTTAGGCCAAGTTGTAAATAAGAAAAATATCTCTAGAAATTTTTTTGAAATAATTTCTTCAGAGAATTTTCTCTCTACAACTTTTTCTTGAATTTAAGTGTGTGAAAAAATAATAACCCAAGGCCCTCTTTATTTAAGTAGAGTTTAAAGAGATCAACTATGATTAAACTTAATCACTTTAATATTAAATTAATATAATATTTATCAAGATAAATATTAGATTAACTTTAATATTAAATCTTATTAAATTAATAGTATATTTATCTACAAGATAAATATTAAGTTAAATTTAATATTAAATCTATTAAAATATTATTATTTTTGGAACAGTTAATCTGAAATAAAATTCTCTGATAGAGCCCCAGTAGGAGTGTAATTCTTCCATTACTCAACCACCGAAGACCCACTACCGACAACCATTTTTCGGCCAACGAAATGTTGTCGTCACAGCCGCCGACACCCTGAGTTGGTTTGATTTTTGTCGGTTCGACTCGGGCCAATGACGGCCCAACTGGTCCGGTCCAGCCACCGGTTGGACTGTCAGCCCGTTCAACAAACCAGACCCAATTCGAGCAATTTTTGAGTCTTAGACTTGATTTTGGCTCTCGGGATCAATTTACGATCTCAGGTCCAATTTTCTGGTTTAATTACCCATTAGGTCAATTGTCTTACTTGAAATTAATTTCCAAAAATATAATATTAATTTTAACTAATTTGATTAGTTTAATTTTACTTTATCAAAATTAATTTTCCCAAAAATCACTTAGATTTTCTAAATTAAATTTTCAAGAAAATTCTTTAATAAAATTCTCTCGTTGAACACTTCTTACGACCGCCCAATTTAATTCCACATCGAATAAATCGACTCAATTAAATTATTCCCAAAGTTGTAGAATTTACTTCTAATTCAAATGCAGTCCAATTGAGATTTTGTTGAGATAGCGAATGGACCAATCAAACATATACAATTAGGCTCTAGTAATTGCAATTATGTCCAGAAGCATTGTTCTGATAATTTGCAATCACTTAATTATGGGTTCAATCTACAAGAAGTACCATGATTGAAAACTCCTTATTGTATACTCTTTACGAAAGCAATTCATCCAACTATTTTGTCCAATGACCTCGTCATGTGTGTGTTACCCTCATATGATATCCTTGATTCTTTTGAGTTAAATCTCTTCACTCAATACAATCGTATTTTATCTCATTGTCACCATTGTGTCTTCTTAATGATTAATATGATCACTATCAACAAATAGCTGTGATAAATTGCTCATTCAAGAACAAGTAACTCGTGGCCGCATTCCATATTTATCAATCCAAACAATGCCAATAAGAGGATATCGTTATCTTTTTAATTGAGTTATGAATTCTACTATTGCTAGTAAATTCATGCCATACACAAGTTATGTACCCAACATACCGGCTGTTGGCCTGATCATCTTTAGAGCATAAGCCTCCACTTATATCAAAGCACATGAGTTACATACGCACGGTCAGCGACTAACTTAGGATTTAGGTAAATCACACCATGAATGTCACAAGTGAATTAATTCACAAATGGATAGCTGGCATCACATATCATTCAGAATATAGCAAGCCATTTGATTCGTATATCCCGAGAAGGAAGTAGAGAGTTGTGAATAGCTTAACATTGAATGAACCATGCCAAGCAACATTATATTCCTTCTCTCAACTACGCCATTATTTTGTGGAGTGCCCGGCCCAGTTAACTACAATAAAATCCCATTCTCTACGAGGTATCCAAAAAACTCATCAGATAAGTATTCCCCACCTCAGTCAGGTCAAAGATTCTTTATGGATAAACCTAATTGCTTTTCCACTTCCACACAATACTCTTAAAATTTATCATAGGTTTCATTTTTATGGTGCATTAGATACACATATCCATATCAAGAATAGTAGTCGATGAAAGTCACGTAATAATGGTAACTTCTTCGGGCATTGATGCTCATGGGACCACATACATCAGTGTGCACAAGTTCTAAATATTGGTTGGCCCTTATATCTTTCGCATTAAAAGGCCTCTTAGTCATTTTACCTTCCAAGCAAGATTCACATTGTGGAAGACTAACTTCCTTAAGCATACTTAAGGGACCATCTTTCACGAGTCTAGTGATTCTTTCTTGGTTAATATGGCCAAGTCTTAAGTGTCATAGGTACCCCTCATTAGAGTAAGAAGTTTTAAGCTTTTTATTCACTATTTTAGTTTGAAGTATCGAGTAGTTATTTGGTTTGATAAAGTAGTAATTATTTTCCATCCATCTATTGTAGATTAAAGAACGATTTTTGTGAATAGCAATCTCTTTATTGAATGTCACGATATAACCTTCATAAAATAAAACATGTTACAGAAATTAAATTCCTCTTAAAATGAGGTAAATAAAATACGTTCTTTAAAACAATCTTCCTAAAATTGTCAAAATGTAAAATAACTTCTCCCACAGCTTCAGCTGAAACATAGCTCCCATCTTCGGTCCACAATAGGAGGTTTCTGTCACGCGGACTTCTCGTCTTGCTGAACCCTTGTAAAGAAACACATAATTTATTAGTGCCTTCAGAATCAATAACCTAGTTTTCAATTGATTCTTCCACTAAACAAGCTTCAACCACAAAAAGTTCCATACCTTTTCCCTTTTCGGCTAGGTCATCTAAATACTCCTTACAGTTTAATCTGAAATGTCCATTCTTCTTGCAGAAGAAACATTTGATCTTTTTAGGATCTTTTGAATTCATAGCCTTTTCCTATCGAGGTGGAACCGAAAACTTAGTCAGTTTCTTCTTTCCATTTGCATTCTGTTTCCCTTTAAAGGACGAGAGACCCACAGCTAAGTTTGCCTTAGGTTTCTCCTGAACTTGCTTACCATCATTCAGCATCAACTCATAGGATTGTAATTCCTTCATGAGTTGAGTCAAGGTAAGCGCCTTGTTCCCTAAGTTGTAAGCGACCCTAAAACCAATAAACTCATTGGTTAAGGATTTGAACACTATTTCAATCTAAGTGTTCACGTCTAGTTCAACCCCATTGTCCCCCGCTTCCGCAAAGAATCCTATAAGCTTAAGTATATGTTCTTTGACCAGAGTGTTGGGTTTCTGCTGAGAGTTCATCAAATTTTTAATAGTGAATTGTCGAGCCAATGCGCGGTTTCCGAGCAAATCCTCCAAATTTATCATGATCTCTCTAGTAGTACAGAATTTCTCATTTTACTTTTGCAACACACTACTCATGCTTGCTAACATATAACATCGAAAAATTGAGTCAAAATCTCTCCAGCGATTTCTCACTTTGGGCTGAGCTTTAGGAGGACACGTTTTGTTAAGAACGAATTTGTGTTTCTCACCGTTAAGAACTATTAGCAAGTTCTATTTCCATTCTCAAGAAAGTTATCTCCATTCAATTTATTCTCAGTAAGAATGCTAATAAGAGGAGTAGGACACATATTTGAATTGAAAAATAAAGATTCACTAATTACTATCTTTGTATTAAGCAAATATTTTCATTTCAGTAACATATTAAAAATGTAGTATGATGCATGTGTCCTTTTAGCATATCCTTGAAAAAACATTTTTCTGTTGCTACGATCATTCTCACACCCATCAACTATGTCGCTTCGGGGTCCCATGATTAACTAGTAAGAACATAGACTCCACACGAACCAATGACTGTTTAACATTTGGTCATCATCTCTAGCTTAAATATCGTTTCTTGGGAAACTATTTAATAAGAGAAGATCTTGAGTGTGTATCTATTGACTCAACACCCATCATGAACACGCTTTCATTTATGAGCCATCTTGGGAAAATCTCACTAAAAGTCATACACGACTACTTGTCCTTAAAGTTCTCATCCAGTGAACCCACATGATAAAGTTTACCTTGGGGTGCGACCAGGGTCAGAACCGACTCGAAACTTTATCAAGCTATCACTTAGGGACCATCAATAGAAGTCGTAGGTCTTGTTCAAGGACATTCACCCACTCAATATTTTAAAATAACATGCAAGGTTTCTTTTTATCCTATATTTCAAGAATGTACATACAATAGTCCTAGTGGATTTCTTACTTAATCTATATGACATGCTTCTAATATATGCATGGTATGCTATGACAATTTTATAATATTCATAAGAATCAATCAATCATAAAACAAACAATTTTAATTCTACACAATTTTTCTATTAAGGGAAAAATCAAGAAAGTGAATGTGAACCATACACCAGGTAGGGTCTCTGTAACACCCCCAAACCCGGCCCACAAGCCCTGACCGGATCTGGTATGTCACTGCGGAAACCGTTCGAAAAATATTTTAACTTAATGTAAAACATAAAGATTTTTTGTCTTTAGAACAACATTTTGTATTTAAAATGCTAAGTAAAATTTTGATGTCATAAAATATCCAACTTTGAAAACCTTAATATATATATAAATTTAAGAAAATAATATCATTCGCAAATAAAATTTAATCGTCAATCCATAATAAAACATAAAATAAACTTCAAATGCTTAAGTGGCCTTTATTACAATAATACTTATCGAAATACTGAAATTATAAAATATGGGAACAAATAAAATTAGCTTCTGCATGGGCCACCTCGTATCCACTCCAACCCGGTCCAAGCTTTATGCATCACCTGAAATGTTGGTAAGAATTTGGGTGAGTCAACAGACTCAGTGCATAGTTATTACACATATCTCCACATATGGGCTTGGCCCATATCCACACAGTCCATACACATAAATATACAATTATGAAGCCCAACCCAACCTAATGTCCATCCGTTACACCTACCTTAGCAGACATGCTGCTCAAGGCCGTGGCTAATCCACCGATCAACCAAGTGATCCCACATATCCTACCTTGGCAGACTCGCTACTCAAGGCCGTGGCTAAGCCACCGATCACCTAAGTGATCCCACATATCAATCAGTCCACGGTGATGCACACAGCTATCAACCGCCGAGATGGGCACCTAGCCAACACCTCCCTTGATGAAGCACATAGCTAACATCAAGCGCCAATGTAGCACAAGGCTAACATTAGACCACGTACATAAATATGTACACCCTTTTCCTTCTTTGATCATATCCTAAGCCCCATGTATCATGCCACAATATCATTAAAATAAGCATACATCACATGCCATCACATTTTCATACATATATCATATGTAAATTAACGTCATAAAATACTGACCTTGTTAATCGATTACCCATCATGGGTATCCACCATTTTAGCCTTTATCTCGGCTATCATTCACATCATATACATATTTATAAGTATAACACATACACACAACAAGAGAACAGTGCGATAACTACGCACCTATTTGGTACAGTCTACTAAATCCTGAAATACTTGCTCCTTGAATAGTCGAGACCCCTACTAATCACTTGTTAGTATCGGTTTATTCATAAATCTATGAGAATGGCCTTTGGCCGAATGGTATATGCTGCTTACCTTAATAGCTTTACATCCGAAAAAACTCCTCTAATGCTCCTCTAGTCGGCACTATGAAAGCACCCTCAACAAAACGTCTTCTAGATCCCCAAATAGAAAGGTTTCGGCTACTCCTCAAGGAGTGTTTCGGCTTCTACAACTTGCGACAGAAGAAAAGAATATGGCACCTAGTGATTCGGCTATGGCTCAAAGTATGAGGGACATATTCGACTATTAAAAGGAACACTTCGGCTTTTGAAAGTAAAACTAGAAATATGGATGAATGCTTATAATGGTTCGGTTAAGAAACAAGTAGAGGAGAAGAAGAAAGGAACATAAATGGCCTTGAAACACTTGGAGTTTCGGTCAACACTTGAAGGGATGAGCAAGCCGAAACTAGGTGGCTTTTAGAGGATTCGGCTATACAAGAAAGTAAGTAGAAAATAAGGTTTAAGAAAAGAAAGAAAATAGGGGGAGAAAATGAAAAGAGATTCGGCAATAAGCAAGTAAATGGGAAAAGAATGGCCAAAGGGTGAACACCCCTATTTATGCTACTCCAATTCGGCACTCACTAGCTCCCTAAAGAACCCCTTGGCCGGCCACTACCTCCTCACCAATCTTACCACTCTTAATTTCCTATTTAATCTCCTTATCATCCATTTAAACTAAATAAAATAAATCAATATTTATCTCCACCCTATAGCCGAATCTTAAAAAGGAAAAATCAAGCCTTATCTTCCCATTTAAAATAAAATAAAACCATGTATATATATCCAACTCTTCCATCCTAGAGTTCTAAAAACCCTTAATACACTTCCAAACACTGCCAAAACCTACTAACTCATGAATTATGCACGAACGCATAACCCCTAATCTAGGATGTTACAGTCTCAGAGGTGAGTCAAATTTGACCGCTTAAAAACCAAGCCTTTCCTAGCCAAAGTCAATCTTAGACATACACCTTCTCATTACCACACATCTCACAGTAATCGAATAACCTAAAGAAGTGAATAGAACAATACAACACATGTATTTCTCATTACCACACATCTTATTTTTTAATCGATCAACTGTGGATCATCTCATATATATCGCTATTATAACATTACATAATATAAATATTATAAACTATTATAAAACATATATATAAAGAGATAGGTAATTAAAATAAAATTGCTAGCCAAGGTTTCCACGGTTCTATTTTTAGAAAATAAATGAAAAAAATAAAATTACATAGTTTTTCGCCACAAGGAATTCCTTAGGTCTTCAACCGCCATCACTCCATCTTTTCCTCATCATGAACTTCTTTTGAAAAAAAAATACATTTAAGTCCTATATCCATTTCTGGTTCATAAAAATTCTATGAACTAAAAAAAAAAAGTCCTACGTGGAGATGATAGTTCACGGTCTATTTCTTAAGAACCACAACCTTGGTAAAAAAAATTATATAACAAATATATAATATCACATTCATTCCCATATATAACTCAAAACGTGCATAAGATTTAAAGAATGCAACTTTCTATGTAATCAATCCATTCAAGAAGAAGAGAAATTTATTTTGATTATCTGTTTATACTTATAGATAGAGCACAACCTAGCTCTGATACCAATTGTTGGACAATCAAATTTGAAAAACGTATCAAAAAACAAATTTAGGGTAAAACCAAAGTTTTAATTTTTTTTCCAAAACAAGAACTTGGTTGTGATATCTAAAGTAATAAACACTTAATCAAAATTGTACCTTTTCGATTAATCTAGGATGAACGCTTCGATCGAGTAGACTTCTCCAATATCCTCAAACTCACGTCTTCTAAGTGTGGGCTCACTTTGAATCGAAAATTTTTTCACAAAAATTACCAGTGGGTAATTTTACAATTTTCCTAAACTTTTGGGCCAAGATGTAAATAAGAAAAATATCTTTAGAAAATTTTCTAAAATAAATTCTTTAGAGAATTTTCTCTCTACAACTTTCTCTTGAATTCAAGTGTGTGAAAAATAATGACCCAATGGCTCTCTTTATTTAGGGAGAGTTTAGAGAGTTTAACTATTACTAAACTTAATTACTTTAATATTAAAGTAATATAATATTTATTAAGATAGATTTAGATTAAATTTAATATTAAATCTTATTAAATTAATAGAATATTTATCTAAGAGATAAAATTAAATTAAATTAAATTTAAGATTAAGATAATCACTTTAATATTAAATTAATAAGATACTATTAATATAAGTATTAAATTTAAATTAATATTAAATCTATTAAAATAATATTATTTTTGGAACAGTTAATCTGAAATCAAATTCTCTGGTAGAGTTCCAGTAAGAGTGTAATTCTTCCACTGCTCAACCATCGAAGACCCACCGCCGTCGATCATTTTTTGACCACCAAAATGCCGCCATCCCAGCCATCGGCACCCCGAGCTGGTTCGGTTTCTACTGGCTCAATCCGGGCTAATGAGGCCTAACCGATCCGATCCAGCCACCGGTTGGACCGTCGGCTCAGTTTCACATACCAGACCCAGTTCGACAAGTTTTTAGGTCTTGGTCTCAGTTTTGGCTCCCGGGCCCAATTTATGATCTCAGGTCCAATTTTCAAGATCAATTACCCATTGGATCAATTGTCTTACTTGAAAATTTTACTTGATCAAAATTAATTTTCCCAAAAATCACTTAGATTTTCCAAATTAAATTTTTAAGAATTTTTTTTAATAAAATTCTCTAGTTGAACACTTCTTACTACTGCCAAATTTAATTCTACATCATATAAATCGACTCAATTAAATTATTTCCAAATTTGTAGAATTTACTTCTAATTCGAATACAGTCTGATCAAGCTTTTTTTGAGCTAGCGAATGGACCAATCAAACATATACAATTAGGCTCTAGTAATTGCAATTATGTCCAGAAGCATCGTTCTGATAATTCGCAATTACTTAATCATGGAGTTAGTACACAAGAAGTGTCATGATTGAACTCCTTATTGTATACTCTTTACGAAAGCAATTCATCTAACTAATTTTTCTAATGACCTCCTCATGTGTGTGTTACCCTCATATGATATCATTGGTTCCTTTGAGTTAAATACGCTCACTCAATACAATCATATTTTATCTCATTATCACCATTGTGCCTTCTTAATGTTTAATGTGATCACTGTCAACAAATGACTGTGATAAATTGCTCGTGTGGCCACGTTCCATATTTATCAATCCACACAATGCCAATGAGAGGATATCATTAACTCTTTAATTGAGCTATGAATTCCATTATTGCTAGTAAAGTCATGCCATACACAAGTCATGTACCTAACATTCTGACTATCTGCTCAATCATCTTTAGAGCATAAACCTCTACTTATATCAAAGCACATGAGTTACATATGCATGGTTAGTGTCTAACTTAGGATTTAGGTAAATCTCACCATGAACGTCACAAGTGAATTAATTCACAAACGGATTCAGAATTAATTCATCCTGGGTTCAGTCTGATGTGTCATTCTGCCAATGAATACATCTATGTCTATACCCATGGAGTCAACTGCTCCAATAGCCAAGACTAGCCATCTCCTCAATTGGAATTGTAGACGACATAATAATTCTTCTCAGTATTTGAATCAAATGCTCACTTTGATTATTTTACGGGATTACGGACTTGTTTAGATTATCTACTGAAGTAAGTTGTCTTTCTTGCAATGTAAACGTTCTTACAATGCCACTTATCATCAGTTTGAACTTAGACAATCAATGAGGTAATATTTATTTGTCAAAATTTCGCTATGCATGCAAAATATGAAAGATAGAAATATAAAAGACAAAACAGTGAAATGTGAAATTTATTTATTCATAGTTCAAATACATAGAAAATAATTACATGTTTACTACAATATGGGTACATTTCCCAACAACCTAAAGATTTCCTTAGTGTAATCGGAAATGAGAAAACTAATTGAAAGACTAATATGTCATCTATCAAGTCTAACTGAGGAGATTTCTTGTCTTGGGATCGGAGAGTATGACTCCCAAAGGATAGAGACATAAATGAGACTGACTAGGCTAACAGTACATCAGGCTGAACCCAAGAAGAATAGATTTTGAATCTGTTTATGGATTTATTCACTTGTGATGTTCATAGTGTGACATAACTTAATCCTGAGTGGATGACGGACTATGTATGTGTGACTCGTATTCTTTGATGTAAGAAAAAGCTTGAGTTCAAATAGATAAGGAATCTAAAGCTGGTGCGTTGGGTGTATGATTTCTGCAGTATGGACCGTCATTCACAATAGTAGAATTCATAACCCGAAATATGGGTAAATGATATCCTCTTATTGGCATTACATGGTAGACGAAAAATAAATATGGTCATGAGTCGTTCGTCTTTGTGATGAATGACTTGATTACTTTTTGATAGTAATTGACTTTTTATGAAAGAAGATGTAATGGTTACCATGAGATAAAATAAGATCATATTATGATAGTGGATTTATCCCAAAGAGATTAAGGATATCCTATGAGGGTTACACACTTATGACAAGGTCATTCGATGAGCACTAGTCGAGTTGCTTTCGTAATGGTATGTCATTAGGGAGAGCTCAGTCACGATACTATAGTCGAATGACTTCATGACCAAATGAGTTTATAATTACTAGGTGAAAAGCTAAAACTTAATAATAAATCATTTGAGCCCTAATCACATATGTCTAATCAGTTCCTTTCCTAGCTCGTTGAAAATAGAAATGAATTGCATATTGAATCAAATAAACAAAAATATATAGAAATGGTAAAATTAGAGAAATGGGAAACATTTAGAAAGGAATGTGGTTTTCTCTAAATGGAAATGACCTGAAAATTAATTTATAGTTTTTCAAATTATTAATTAATTAATTGAAGTTCGAATTAAATTATTTGTTCATTTTGAATCCGTTAAATGTAGAAATATTAAATATATTTTCTTATAGATTCTTTTACGGTAAAGTTGTCATGATTTTAACGAATTAGAATCAAGTTGAGAAAATTATTTAATTGAGAAGTTAAATAATTAATTGAAATTAATTTATGATGTTTATTTTGGGAAATAGAAAACATGTATTGAGTTAGATTGAATTATAAAATAGCGGGTTAAAAGTCTAAGAAGTACTTATAATAAGACCCAATACGGGAGAGAACCAAAAGCTTCTCATGTTGATACATGAGACGGTAAACCTTAGTTTATTTAACTAGGGTTGCCGCCTCTCTCTCTCTCTCCTAGTTAAACTAGAATTTTCTTTTTCTATTGAAATACACTTCTACTAAATCAACAAGGGTTTCACTTCTTCTCCTTATAAATAGATGGCCCCGGTAGGGCTAAATACACAACTTTGAGATATTGTTATTCTGCCCAAAAATAGTGAGAATTTATTTTCTAAGTATAAATTCTATTTTCCGAAATAACAATTCTATCGGTTTCTATTAAAGAGAGATTTGCTTTCCCACTAAAAGTAAAGTAAATAATTTTGGTTCTGTTTTTGATTTGAATTTGGTCGAGTACATACTCAAAGCAGTTCGTGGTACAAGAATAGTGGAGAAGGTCATTCGGTTGAAAGCCGAGAATGATAAGATTTGTCTAGTCGAAGCACATGTGTAACAACCCGTTTTTCAGTGGTTTTGAGACCAAAAATTTCCTTCGTGCCGGCCCGTAAATATTATTTATAAAATATTTATGAGTCATTAGAGTCGTATTAATTTTTTGTTAAGAAATTTTACCATTTAGATAGTTAATTATAGAAAAAGGACTAATCGTAAAAACTGCAAAAGGTTAATCACTATTGAGTTAAATGTGTTAATTGAATAAAATATCAAGATTAGAGGGTTTTAATAGGTAAATATACCTTATATAAACTAATTGGACAATCTAGTATGGAATTTAAAGAAATTTTTATTGATTTTAAAGGTTAAAAGGTAAATAAGTAATAAATAAACAAAAATAAAACATAAAATCTATCATCTTCTTCTTTAATTTTGACGAAAGAACTGAATATCCATGGTTTTTTAAGCTTGGAGAATTGTTCAAGTTCAACACCTTGCATGTTAGTGATTTCTTTACCTATTTCTTGTAATTTTTACATTTTTTAGATCGTTACAACTAGGTCCAGCTGGTCCGTACCTTCATTTTTTATTTTGTTAAAAATTTTGGAAGTTTCCATTGATGAATCTTGGTTTTTTTTATGATAATTATGTGTTTGAAGTTTTGATTGTGGTATTTGGTTGTTTTATGAAGTAATTTTTATTAGTTTTTTATTTAAGGATTAAATTGTTAAAATGTCAAATTTTCAAGGTTTAATGGTGAATTAGAAGTGTATTTGGGACTATTTAAGGGCATAGAATATTCGTCTATAAAATAATTTCTAGAAAATGGTGAATTTGGTGATTTTCGGGTTAAGGGACTAAATTGCAAAAGTTGTAAAAGTTAGGAAAATTATGTAATTTCAAAAAATAAAAGGGTATGAAATGCAGAATTAATTGGCATATGAATATAATCTAATAATCGGAAAATTTTACATTTTAAATCAAGACCATATAGATTTACGTGGAAAAGAGAAAATTACAGAATAGTCCCTAAACTTCTGCAACTATTACAACTCAGTCCAGGTAAGTTCGTTCGGTTTGTAATTTAATATTTGTATGAATTGTATGTTGATATGATATGAAATAGTGGATATTAATTGTTCAATTGATGATGTAAAGTTGTTTGGGAAAATGTTATTGAATTTTGATACTTAGGCTGGATGAACGCGAGATAGAGTACAACTGAATGACGGTGTGTTATGCAGAGATTGGAGTGGAGATTGATGTGGTGTGCTTATTATATATTTTCCCAAGTATACTAAGGTTCAGCATTTGTTACAAACCCCCGTGTTATACTATCATGTTCTGGTGTGTTATGGGGGCGGATGTATAGCCTATGGGCTAGGCACTTAATGCCGAGGCATGTTATCAGTTAGATTAGCTCTCATGAGCGTTTGGCATGTTTTTGTTGGATTACTTGTGTACTTATATCTGTAAGTCGTTCATCAGGTCGTAAATTGTTGTGTTATAACTTGTTTAATGACTTTGAATGGCATGACATGTACTTGACATCTTGAATTGACTTCATTGTGGACATATATGTTTTCCCTGAAATTATTATTTGAGATTTGAATTGAAATATGCAATTCACCGATTTGACATTGTGGATGACAGGAAACATTTGTTGTTGAATTATATTTGATTAAATTGTTATAGTTACTTCGATAAGAATTATTATTTTTGTCCGTCGAACTTACTAAGCTGCAATAAGCTTACTTGTGTTAATTTCTATTTCTTGTAGATATTTTTGAAGGTTGAATGTAACATCCCCAACCCGGCCCATTCACTACGACCGAATCTGGTTATGTCACTGGGAAAAGACGGTTGAAAATCTTAAAATAAAACATCGTAGTTTGCTGAATTTTGGAAAACATATCTTTGGAATAAACTTTGCTATTAAACTCATTCATTTTTAAAACTTTAGTTTATAATATCCAATTTGAATAAATAGGTTGCAAACCATAAATCATTTTCACGTAGCAATTTAATTTAAATAAACCATAGTTAAAGTAATACCAAAAACATAAAATGGCCTTAATTACAACCCAACAATTCAAATAAAGTACTTATATCAAAATCAAGCATGGAATAATTGAACATCATCCTCGGCATGGGCCACCTTGTCCTCTCGATCCCGGTCGACTTTATGCACTACCCGAAATGGTTAATGAAAAGAGTGAGTCCACTGACTCAGTGCATAACCACAACACATATTTCCATCCGTATGGGCTTGGCCCATACCCACACAGCCATCAAAACAAATCATGCAAGAATGCATCTCAGCCCAACCTACTATCCAACCGTGACACCAACCTTAGCGGACTCCACGCCTAAGGTCGTGGCTAATCCACCGATCACAACCGAGTGATCCCACATATGTTACCTCGGCGGACTGCTTTGCACAAGGCGTGTGGTGAGCCACCGATCACATCGTGATCCATAAATCTTACCTCGGCATTCTCGCCGCTCGAGGCCGTGGTGAGCCACCGATCAACCAAAGTGATCCAAATATCGTAATGTCATCTCACGGTGATGCACATAGCAATCAACCGCCGAGATGGGCACCTAGCCAACACCTCCCTTGAGGTAGCACAAAGCTAACCCTCAAGCGCTAATGTAGCTTTGAGCTATCATTAGACCACGTACATCCTGTGTACACTTCTTCCTTCTTCAATCCGATCCCATGCCCATGTGTCAATAAATCATGCAAGAATATCATATAGAATGAGTATTTATCACTTATCACTACCACATTGTACATATATAAATGTATATCAAGATTAACTTACCATCACGATTACTCATCACTTATGCCATTATAAACGGTTATTACACATAATACACATATAAACATGTTAGCAAACCAAACCACGTAAATAGTGCGATGATTACGCACCTAAATGATACCAAAACCCAAACGCTACGCCTTACGCTTGCATGAGACTAACGGACTTACAAAAGGTTCCCAATGATGTGCTCTTCTTCCCTACAATCGGCCTTGGCATAAAAACAATGAACACTTAGGCCATTCGGCCAAGACAAAAACTATAGCACAAAGAAAACTAACACGCCCTTACCTTGCTAATCAACCTTTAAGGGTAAAATCGTAATTTTACCTACTAAGGGCATTTTTGTAATTTACCCACCAAGGGTATATCGGTAATTTACCCACCAAGGGCATTTTCGTAATTTACCCACCAAGGGCATATCGGTAACCGTACAGAATGGCCTTTCCAAAGGCCCAATGTGTCGCCCGCGACCCAACTACCATTTCTGGTGAAATGGACTATTGGGCCTAAAGCCCAATTTCGGCCCATTCGGGCCCACACGCTCGTGTGGCCCACCTAACACAAATCTAGCCACGTATATGAGATTCACCTAGTCTAGTTCACTATATACTACACCATCATACATTTTACTATATTGGGCCCACGGGCCCATTGGGCCCTTCGCCCATCGCGCCCAAGCGACCCAACCCACAAGAATACTACTGCGATGGCCTCAACTATCGCGTCGAAGCCCCACACGTGCGCTCGCACGCTCGTGTGGCTACTATTACCGTGACCGGCACTTCGGCATTTGCCGCTCTACAACTAGAGTAGAGAGAGTTACACACCTGATAGGACTGCAGGGCTAATCCAGCGCTCCGATCACTCTTGTGCCCAAACGCCCTCCAAGATGTGTTTACTCTCCTCCTAGGATGCTCCTTATATAGCTAGCTCTTCACCTTCCTTCTTTGTATCTTTCCGATGTGGGATCCCTTCGTCAGATGAGTTTAAATTCAATCAAAACTCTTCCCGTCCAGATCATAAAATAAATACTCCTTGCTTCTCATGAGATTCGAACCTGCCCCTTGCAACATAATCCACGCTGCTAGCCACTTGGCCACAAGCTCCTCTTGTGTCTTAAACCATGCGCAATTAAATATAAATCTATAGCCAAATTCTGAGGTCCAAGTAAAAAGAAAACCAAAATGCAAAAGCCAAGACTTGAACCTTGGACCTCCTTCCTTCCTTGTGGCGTCACTCCCTTGTCCCCTAAGTGGCGTCACTTTGCCACTACACCACACACTCTACTTGTGTTATTTTTCCCCACATTTTATTCTTAAGGCCTACCTGCCAACTTCCAGGGTTTTTTTCCACCTAAAATCAAAATTTCCCCAAAGCTAATATTTGATCCCGGGACTTCATAGAAGCCCTCTAACCTTCCAAAATCACTTACCTAATAAGTCTAACTTGCATTAAAGCCGGTCTCTTGTTCTCCAAAAATTTAAACGCTACTACGCCTAAGGCCCATTGGGCTCAATTCTCCTAGGCCCAATTCCTTTTTACCCTAAAAATCTAAATTTTCCAAAGCCTTCCTTCTCATCCCAACATTCTTAGAGCCTCTAAAACTCAACCAAGCACTCCCAAAAACCTACTAACACTTGATTTATACCCCATATGCACAAACCCTAACCAGGGTGTTACAATTCTACCCTCCTTAAAATAATTTCGTCCTCGAAATTACTTGTCTAAACTAACAATCCAATTCTCTCCACTACGCTATCGCTGCGCACTCACTCGATCTCCAAGAGCTAACATACTTCTACGAGCAACAAAACAAACGATCACCAAAACCGCCTCTACCACGTCCACGAGAAGTGCGACCACGCCCCTAGAACTCATATCTAGCGTCGCGATTTAATCTGATTAAAAGTTTTATGCATTAGAAATTTTGTTCCATTTGTTTAATCCACGAGCAAATTTTATGAGCAGTTTTCGGAAGTCGTTCTTTCGAGCAATCAAAGTTTCGATTCTAAAGTAATCCACTATTGCAATCATCCGATCACATCAATAACTCACAAGCAATAGTAAGGGGTACTTACAGTGGACTTCGAATTCGGAGGTGCAGTGCCATGCCACCCTAACTCGAAAACCTTTTCATAAAAACCATATTTTTGAAAAGCCCACTTTGAAACGTTTTTGGGCCCAAAACCCTCAAAGCCGAGTTTTGAACCGGACTCGATACCAAATCAGAACATCCCCAAACCCGCCCATTCACTACGACCGAATGCTGGTTATGTCACTTTGGGAAAAGACGGTTGAAAATCTTAAAATAAAACATCGTAGTTTGCTGAATTTTGGAAAACATATCTTTGGAATAAACTTTGCTATTAAACTCATTCATTTTTAAAACTTTAGTTTATAATATCCAATTTGAATAAATAGGTTGCAAACCATAAATCATTTTCACGTAGCAATTTAATTTAAATAAACCATAGTTAAAGTAATACCAAAAACATAAAATGGCCTTAATTACAACCCAACAATTCAAATAAAGTACTTATATCAAAATCAAGCATGGAATAATTGAACATCATCCTCGGCATGGGCCACCTTGTCCTCTCCGATCCCTGGTCGACTTTATGCACTACGAAATGGTTAATGAAAAGAGTGAGTCCACTGACTCAGTGCATAACCACAACACATATTTCCATCCGTATGGGCTTGGCCCATACCCACACAGCCATCAAAACAAATCATGCAAGAATGCATCTCATTAACCTACTATCCAACCGTGACACCAACCTTAGCGGACTCCGCCTAAGGCCGTGGCTAATCCACCGATCACAACCGAGTGATCCCACATATGTTACTCTCGGCGGACTGCCACTTGACAAGGCCGTGGGTGAGCCACCGATCACATCGTGATCCATAAATCTTACCTCGGCATTCTCGCCGCTCGAGGCCGTGGTCGAGCCACCGATCAACCAAAGTGATCCAAATATCGTAATCTGTCTCTGGTGATGCACATAGCAATCAACCGCCGAGATGGGCACCTAGCCAACACCTCCTTGAGGTAGCACAAAGCTAACCCTCAAGCGCTAATGTAACTGAGCTATCATTAGACCACGTACATCCTGTGTACACTTCTTCCTTCTTCAATCCGATCCCATGCCCATGTGTCAATAAATCATGCAAGAATATCATATAGAATGAGTATTTATCACTTATCACTACCACATTGTACATATATAAATGTATATCAAGATTAACTTACCATCACGATTACTCATCACTTATGCCATTATAAGCGGTTATTACACATAATACACATATAAACATGTTAGCAAACCAAACCACGAAATAGTGCGATGATTACGCACCTAAATGATACCAAAACCCAAACGCTATACATACGCATGAGACTAACGGACTTACAAAAGGTTCCCAATGACAGAGCTCTTCTTCCTACAATCGGCCTTGGCATAAAAACAATGAACACTTAGGCCATTCGGCCAAGACAAAAACTATAGCACAAAGAAAACTAACACGCCCTTACCTTGCTAATCAACCTTTAAGGGTAAAATCGTAATTTTACCTACTAAGGGCATTTTCGTAATTTACCCACCAAGGGTATATCGGTAATTTACCCACCAAGGGCATTTTCGTAATTTACCCACCAAGGGCATATCGATAACCATTACTGGAATGGCCTTTCCAAAGGCCCGATGTCGCCCCGGCGACCCAACTACCATTTCTGGTCGAAATGGACTATTGGGCCTAAAGCCCAATTTCGGCCCATTCGGGCCCACACGCTCGTGTGGCCCACCTAACACAAATCTAGCCACGTATATGAGATTCACCTAGTCTAGTTCACTATATACTACACCATCATACATTTTACTATATTGGGCCCACGGGCCCATTGGGCCCCCTTCGGCCCATCGCGGCCCAAGCAGCCCCAACCCACAAGAATACTACTGATGGCCTCAACTATCGCGTCGAAGCCCCACACGTGCGCTCGCACGCTCGTGTGGCTACTATTACCGTGACCGGCACTTCGGCATTTGCCGCTCTACAACTAGAGTAGAGAGAGTTACACACCTGATAGGACTCTGGGGCTAATCCGCGCTCCGATCACTCTTGTGCCCAAACGCCCTCCAAGATGTGTTTACTCTCCTCCTAGGATGCTCCTTATATAGCTAGCTCTTCACCTTCCTTCTTTGTATCTTTCCGATGTGGGATCCTTCGTCGAGTGAGAGTTTAAATTCAATCAAAACTCTTCCCGTCCAGACCATGCAAAATAAATACTCCTTGCTTCTCATGAGATTCGAACCCGGGCTCCCTTGCAACATAATCCACGCTGCTAGCCACTTGGCCACAAGCTCCTCTTGTGTCTTAAACCATGCGCAATTAAATATAAATCTATAGCCAAATTCTGAGGTCCAAGTAAAAAGAAAACCAAAATGCAAAAGCCAAGACTTGAACCTTGGACCTCCTTCCTTCCTTGTGGCGTCACTCCCTTGTCCCCTAAGTGGCGTCACTTTGCCACTACACCATACACACTCTACTTGTGTTATTTTTCCCCACATTTTATTCTTAAGGCCTACCTGCCAACTTCCAGGGTTTTTTTCCACCTAAAATCAAAATTTCCCCAAAGCTAATATTTGATCTCGGGACTTCATAGAAGCCCTCTAACCTTCCAAAATCACTTACCTAATAAGTCTAACTTGCATTAAAGCCGGTCTCTTGTTCTCCAAAAATTTAAACGCTACTACGCCTAAGGCCCATTGGGCTCAATTCTCCTAGGCCCAATTCCTTTTTACCCTAAAAATCTAAATTTTCCAAAGCCTTCCCTTCTCATCCCAACATTCTTAGAGCCTCTAAAACTCAACCAAGCACTCCCAAAAACCTACTAACACTTGATTTATACCCCATATGCACAGCCCCTAAACCAGGGTGTTACATTGAACGATCGGATCAACACTCGAGTCACACTATTCATCCATTTTCGGTAGTTTTTGAACGTTTGTTTTGGATTATATGGCATGTAATAGGCTTGTTTTATCATTACTTTTGTTTTGGTATGTAAATATATAAAGAGTGAGCCTAAGTGCAAGTAGATAACTTATTGTGATATATGTGAATGATGGAAGATGTATTTGGTACAAACTTTTAGCATATGTATGGCAAATAGATTATATTGAATTGTTGTGAATTGAGGTGCTTATGATAGCATATTGGTTAGAAGTCTAAGTTGTGTGAATTGGCATGATTGGGTGATGATTTATATTGTTGTATAAGTGTGTATACTTGTGGTACCATTGAGGGTACATTGGTTAGGCACTTAAGATGGTTGAATTAGCATGATTTGAGCTTGTTTAATGGTATTTTGAATAAGTCTAATGGCTGGTAAATGGATTACTTACTATCCAAGAAATCTTGAAATGGTAAACTTGATGTTTAAGGTTCATTTAGGTGCACATGGCCTGGGACACGGGCTGCCACACGGCCATGTGCCACACAGGCTCTAAGACATGACTGTGTGTATTAAGTCAGTGTGTTACATGGCCTAGCACACGGCCTACGACACGATCGTGTGTCAGAAGTTAGAGAGTTACATGGTCTGGTAAAAGGCCTCTGACATGGCCGTGTGACCTACACAGGCAGAGACACGGGTTGAGACACGGCCATGTGCCCCATGTAACAGCCCAAATTTCAATGGTGTCAGAAACAGTAGTTCGAGACCACTAAATCCGACGAGTGAGTTCGAAAATTTTATTATTAAATATTTATGAGTTTGAAAATAGTGATTTATGTTTTAGAAGAAAGTATTAAGTTAAGTGGTTTTGAAAATGAGGTATCGAGACCTCGATTTCATAAACCGAGCCATAAATATTTTTATAAATATTTACAGAATTTCATTAAGTTAGTATTAAAGTTTCGTTAGAAAATTTTAACGTTTTGATAATTAATTAAGTAAAAAGGATGAAATTGAAAAAGGTGCAAAACTTGCTAATTAAAGAAATAATGATTAAATAGCTTAAGTGGTAAATAAATGAGGACCAAAAAGGCAATTAGGCACCTATTAGAAGGCTTGCACGGCATAAGCAGAGAAAAATCTTGAAAATAGGTGATTTAGGGGCAAAATGGTCATTTCAGAAATTAAGGTGAAAATTAAAACAAAGACCAAATTGAATTTCTAGACATTTCTTCATCAATCTTTAGCCAAAAACAACCATAGGAGAGTTCTTAAAGTTGGTTTTTCATATTTTTACTTCATGTGAGTTCAATTCTTGCCTTTTTCTTGATTTTTTTATTTTTGAGACTTTTACGATTAGGTCCAATTATCTATTTCATTAGTTTTTGATTTTATGGTTAATTTTGAAAGTTACCATTAATGAGTGTTGGATGTTTGTGATGAATTAACATGGATTTAGAGCTTTAATTTTGTTATATGATGATTTTATCAAGTGATTTGAATAGAAATTGATTTTAGGACCAAATTGTGAAAAGATTAAATAGGGTTTGATAATAAAATTTTGTTGATCAAAGGTTGTATGATGGTTTAGAATATTTAGATGAATTGACAATTGAGAAAAAATAGCTCATTTGATAGGCTAATTGGTGAGGGACTAAATTGTAAAAAACTATAAAATTATGGTAATTGTGTAATTTTGAAAATTGAAGGGTATTAATTGTGAAGTAATTTGGAACTGGAATTTATGCTAATGAATGAATAATTTTATATTTTAGATCAAGAGCCGGTAGACAATCGTGAAAAATGAAAATTAGCAAAATAGTCCTTGAACTACTACAAATTTACAATTTAACCTAGGTAAGTTCATATGGTTAAACTTTAATGTTATATGTTAAATTGATGAATGGTATTATGTATTTATTCATACCATTTGTTGAAACTAAAATTATTGTTAAAGTTATGAAACTGAATTGAATGTTCGAAATGAACGGAACGCGGGATTGAGTACAGTCGTTCAGTGTAAAGGAAGAATTGACAGCAAATTACCCAAGTAAACCGAGGTTCAGCATTTGTTATGAACTTTCGTCTGTTTAGCTCTCGTAAGCTTTAGTTAACTCATATGAGTTTCCGTTTAACCCTAATGGGTTTCCGTTTAGCTCTTTTAAGCTTTTGTTTAACCCTTATGGGTTTCCGTTCAGCTCTTATGAGCTTCCGTTTAACCCTTATGGGTTTCCGTTTAGCACTTATATGCTTCTATGCAGCCTTCGGGCTTCTGTATACGATGTACTCATATCCATAAGACGTTCTCCGACTTGACAAGGGCTGGTAAGTGACATATGGAATTAATGTTTGAAGATTTAAAGTTTTTATTGATATTGATCTGAAATATGTGAATTCATCGATGGAAGTTGTGTTTGGCAGGAATTGTATATTGAATAATTTATTTAAATGATTTGTTATAGTATGTTCGGTAAGATTTATGTTTTAAGCCAACGAACTTACTAAGCTTCATTAAGCTTACTTGTTTCTTTAATGTCTTTGTAGATTAACGTGAGGTCGGGGGGAATCGAATCAACACATCGGGTCACACTATCCAACTTGCTCCGGTAGATTTTGCTGTACATACTATGGTTTATATGGCATGTATATGGTGATAATGGTTTGTGTAAATATTAAGAGTTATATTTTGTTTACATTTCAATCCAACTTATATGAGTAAGGATAAATAATGTATGAATCATGTTTTAAATGTTTAGATGATGGACAATTAATAGGTCTATTGAGGCATGGTTGCATATACACCTAGGTGTAACTTGTTAATTTGGTAAGTTAAGATATTTGATTATATGTGATGATATTTTAGTTATTAGAACTTGGTATTGGCTTGATTTAAGAGTTCTTGTATGATTTGTGAGTGTAAAATTTGTTGTGCATGGGTTGATACCAAGATTGGGTGAGAAAAGTGGCCTTAAAATGGCCTATTTTTATCCACACGGGCAGAGACACGGGTGTGTGTCTCAGCCGTGTGTGACACACGACCTGGCACACGGGCATGTGGTCTGGCCGTGTGTCCCCTGCACCTTGAAATTTTGAAACAGAATGCCCATGTGTTTGCACACGGCTTAGCACACGGGCGTGTGACTTGGCCGTGTGACCCCCACACCTTAAACACGGCCTATCACACGGGCGTGTGGTTGGCCGTGTGACCCAAGTTAGAAAATTACACGGGTATGGACACAGGTTGGGACACAGCCATGTGCCTCACATCGAATGCCCACACGGCCTAAGACACGGGCGTGTCTTCTGGCCGTGTGAGCCACACGGCCGGCCACAAGGGCGTGTGTCCCCTGCACCTAGGAAATTTTTTGAAAATTTGCGAAAAATTCTCTGAGTTTCCAATTTAGTCCTGATTTGTTTCTAATACATAAATTAGGCCTCGAGGGTCCATTTAACGGACAATTTGATTGAGTATGGTTGGTTTCAGATATAAATAGTAAATGCCATGAATTAACTGTATTTGTTTCGTAAACTCCGGTAATGCTCTATAACCCTGTTCCGGCGACAGATATGGGTTAGGGGTGCTACACCCCAACTTCGAAAGTCACACGACCTGGGGCAGTCCACACAGCCGTGTGTCTCCTATTTTTGAAAATTTTCATATTTTCCTAAAATTTCTTGATTTATTTCAAATTAGTCCCTGAGGGTTTTAAGATTAATTCTTTAGTCCTTAAAGCTCGATTTAAGCCTCATAGATGTAAGTAATTATAGTAATTCAATTACTTTATGGTATTTGGGAAATTATAATGTAATGATTATGATTTTACCTGTTTATTTCTGTTAATTTACTGTAGCATTCCCGTAACTCTATTTCGGTGACGGATAAAGGTTAGGGGTGTTACAACACGTGCAATTTCGGTAAAGGTTTTATTGATATAAATAACATAAACTGGCTCAATTTAAAAAAAATTAGTTTTCCTGTAATGCCCCAAACCTGGCCTAGACGTTATGGCCGAATCTGGCGATGTCACATGGTAGTGTTTTTCAAGAAAGTGAGTTGTTGTCAAAAACCTCTTTTCTATATAACCTCTTTACAATATCTTATGTTAATTCTAGGACGGGTCGTTCATTTTCAAAGCGTAATTCATTGTCACATAGTTATTCTCTTTCAAAACATTATTAATTTTCAAAACGTCACTTATTATGGAAGCTTTTTAAAACAGTTGCGTATTTGAGTAAATTTTGTTAAAACGTTTGATTCTTTTTGAAAACTCGATTATCCCTACTACTAGCAGTTATAAATCAAACAATAAAAATCTCAAATTAAAAATATAAATCCAAAGAGGCCATGATACAGTAAAATCCCCATCATAAAATCAAAATCAAAATTTAAGTACTTAAATGGAAAGAAGTAGGTCGTGTGGCCACCGCTGAGTCTTCCGCCGCACCGATCCGCCTATTACTAGGGATTACCTGTACAGATAAATTAGAAGGGTGAGTTTACAAAAACTCAGTGTGTAATCCCATATATACAAGTAGACAGAAAGCAATCACAATCTGGGCCTAAGCTCTTTTTCAATATCAGATCCAGTTTCAGTCAGGGCCTTGGCCCATCTCAGTATAGGTGCAGTCATGCATTAGGGCCTTGGCCCATTACAGTATCAGTAATCAATATAGTATCAGATATACGATCATAAAATCTTACCCAGCCAGCATCTACACTCCATCTCCGTCCAACCCTACACTCCATGTGGGGATATAATCAACCTACCTATCCCTACACTCCAAGTAGCACTGAATCCGACACTATACAGTAATATGCAGCTGAGTTACCAGTAAATTAGGCTCGAAGCCTTTCAGTACACTTCCTCCGATCAATCTAAACCCCCAACCCAATGCAATGCAGTATACAAATATGATATACTATAACATAATAACATACATGTAATCAGGGCATACAATATCAAATTAGTGGAGCATCATCGTGCTTATTCATATCAGTTATACAATCATTTCAGTCAAATAGGGGTCTAGGTAAGCTTACCGACCCTTCAGTAGGTCCCCAGTCGACTCGGGCGACCCGTGCAACCTTAGCAAACAAATAGTGAAAATGGGCCCACAAGCCCATGTTGTTTGCCCGTGTGGGCCCATACGGCCCAAAATGGCCTTGGCCATGTGGATCACACGGCCTAGCCCAATAATCCCACACAGCCTAATTTGGCCCTGCTGAAACGTCGCACACGGCCTGCCTCGTCGACCACACGCCTGTGTTCGGTTATACGGGCTGCCACACGCCCGTGTGGTGTCGACAGTCTCACTTTTCGGCTTTTTGCCTATTACCAATTTCCAGCATTGTGATTACACAATTGACACGATTTTTGTACACAAACGCTCCTGATGTAAACAACACCTGAGAACAACAATCCCATGCCAAAATCAATCACGACTTAAACTATTGCCATTAAGCCAACAACAAACGATCTCTAAATATGTTTCTTACCCCAACCGTTTTGAAATATGAAAACTACTATCCGGCAGAAAAACCCCGTTCGTTGCGATTTGTTGCTGCCAAAACAAAATTCGACACAATGGAGAGTTAGGAACCTCTAAAAAAAATGAAAACTTTTCCAAATCAAGTGAGGCATAGCTCTCTTACCAAAAGACTTACCCACCGACGTAGCCAACATTGAAAAGACAGAAGACTGATTAAGGAAGAAATCGATGGAAAAGAGAGAATGAGGGGGAGTTTCGGTAGAAACAAAGAGAAGTAATTGCTAACAGAGAAGAGAAGGGATTTCAGCAGCAACACAGGGAGATTGAAGTCAAGAGAAAACGGAAAAAAAGAGGTGGGAAAAAAGGGACAGAATTCGGCTATGGAGGCAGAGAAAAAAACAAAAAGGAAATATGGTAGAGGAGGGAGAGAGTAACGTCAGAATTGTTGGAGAGATTCTGGGAAAAAGATGAAACCGAATTTGGGAAAAGAATTAATTAAAATCAGATATTCCCTCAATCCCACATCTTTCTCCTAAAATCACTCCCTTACTCCCATAACCGTCCACTAGCATTAGACTTTTACTAACACACAAACACCTACACGACATCAAGCAAAAATATATCCCCTATTGCTAGCGCAGGGACTTGAACTCCAGTCCTCCCACATGCCAACTCACGCCTTAGCCACCAGGCCAACAGGCCCATTCTGACATATTTTATCAACATTTATTTATAAGCCTACTGACTAGAGATATGGGTTTATTCATTTAAAAACAAAAATTTACCCAAGCTAATGCTTGAACTTGGGTCCTCTCAGACACTTCCCAAAACACTTAACCACTGAAGCAGGCATACAATTGTGTCACAAACATACAAAAATAAATATATAAGAGATTTTTGGGTGTCACATTTCCACTGTGCAAGAAACTATTTTCTAATCAGATTTTTTTCAACTATTGGTATCAGAGCTAGGTTATGCTATGTTTATAGTATAAATTGATATAAACATTTTTCTCTCTTCTTCATGTGTAATTAATTTTGATAAAATGTGATATTCTTATAATTATATGCATTTTTAGGGGAATGTATGCGAATGAATGTATGCTATTATTAATTTTGTCAAAGTTGTGATTCCTAGAAAATTAAATGTAATTATTATTAATTTTCAGGTATTTATAAATTAGATCGTGGGCTATCATATCTACGCAAGATTTATTTTATTATTTAGAATAAATTATGTGAGCTGGAAACGAACATAGGACCTATGTAACCTATATTTTTTGGCGAAACCCAGAAAACTGAGACGCATCCAAGCTGATCGAAGCAACGTGAACTCGACCCAACCAAACCGACATAAATCGACCTAGCCAAACCGGTGTAAACTGATGGTGGTCCAATAGCAAGAGGCTATCGGTGGGCTAACAGAGATGATTGACAGTGATTCGTCGATGAGCTGAGGAGGTCTGGTGGCAGTTCGTTGGTGGCGGTGATGACGACGTAAAAATAGCGGCGGAAAAATGGTGATGACAGTAACATGAACCAGTACCGTAGTGAAAGTTCGTGGTGGCAAAATAGAATACCCAAAGTATGCTTTGGAGTGAGTATTTTTATTTTTATTGCTATTATGATTCGAAAACAAAATAAACAATTATAATCAAGTTAAACATATACATTAATATGCAATTCAAATATAAATCTTAACATGTCAACATTTCTTGTCTCATGCCTTATTATCATGCTTTCATGCTTGTTTAACATATCACATGTATTTACTTTGAATTCATCTATAATAACATTTCAATTACATGGATTTTTAAGCATGTCATTTACACATTCATCTATCATACTTTTAATATATCATCTCAATCACATGTATCATATGGCATTTTATAACAACATATTCACTTTCTCATTTTGTAATCAAATCCATTGATTTGTTTTATAATCATATCGATGCCCAAGGCCCGTAATAACTGAATCGCATGATCTACACATGCTATCATCAATGCTATGATGTTCGTATATAATTTCAAAATCAACATTCAATATTCAACATCATTAACCAATTTACATGTTTATAATCTCTATTAACGGGACACAGATCCAAGATAGAATACACGCATTAACCAACAATCACACCAATATAAACCGAAGTAATCATATCATCGGTATGAGACCAAAATAAACCCTAAATACAAATCATATGGTATGCCAACTATACTCGACTTAATCCAAAACCGTTAATAAGGTATTTGATATTTCAATGAATATATGAATCATATGTTATAAGTCATTACATAGCAATTTCGTCTCACACTCAATTCATTTGCATATAAATACTTATCATTACATAACATTATCATGCTTTCTCATATTACTTGTCACATTCATTTCATATTCATAAATTTGCCTCAAATCTTCGAGACATATTAACATATGTATATACTTTTGCATTTAATATACAATCAATATGATAATTCACATTATTCACATATCATTTACTATTTGAATTCATTTTTTCACTTATCATTTATCTCATATCTATACTTTTGCTTTAAACACATTATACATACAATTACACAAACTTTCAACAATTCATCATATTGCAAATACTTACCAATCATGAGACAAGTAGTTTTTTTACCTTAACCAAGTTATTACTTATCAAGCTATATATATTGGATTCAAGGTCATGAAAGCACAAACCAAATTAGGCCTAACAACACGTTTTCAGTGGTGTCAGAAACAGTGGTTTTGGGACCACAATTTTGACAAGCGAGTCAATATTTTGTTATTTATTTAATGTTTATGAACAATTATTAGAGTCATACTAAAATTTAGTTAAGAAATTTTAACGTTTAGATAGTTAATTAATTAAAAAGGACTAAATCGTAAATGCTTTAAAAGTAAGTTTCTATTAGTTAAAGGTTTCAAATGACTAGGGAAAAATAAATATGTGGACTTGAATGGTAAATATACCATTTAATTTTATAGTGGACAGTTTTGGTGATTAAATGCATGAAATTTGATTAAATTTTAAAGGATAAATTGGTAATTTAGTAAATTAATAACATAAACTAAAACAAAAAAAATGTGGTCATCTTCTTGCTTGAGAAAACTTGAGAGCCGAAAACACCATGGGAGGGCATTGAAGGATAGGCCAAACATCTTCCATGCATGCATGTGTTTTTGAAGTATGTTTTTAGTGATTTTTACATTTTCGATATCGTTTTAGCTTAATTTAGTTAACCCGGGGGTCAATTCGTGAAACTGCTAAAAGTTTAGTGAATTACCATGAATGTTTTTAGTTTTTTTTTGAATTGTGTTGATTTATTCATGAACTTGATAGTTAGATATAAGTATTTTGTTAAGTGATTTTTGGTAATTTTAAGGTTTAAGGACTTACTTGTGGAAATAGTAAAATTTCATGGAACTATTGTAAAATGATGAAAAATATGGGCTGCAATGGGTCCTTAGGAAATTTGACTAGCATGGTTGGAGAGTAAAAGTGGTTAAATTGCAAGTTTCAGGTTTAAGGACTAAGTTGCATAATGATTAAAATGTTGGGGATAATTTTGTAAATATCATTGAAATGGCTTATTAGCTTAAGAATAATTAATTGAGATGTTTGAATTATTAATTGAGTGGAAATTTTCATTTAGATCAAGAAATAACTCAATTAGATGTTAATCACGGAAAAACGAAAGTAGCGGAATAAACGTCGATTTCGTGTTTGTGATTGTATCTATCTAAGTAAGTTCGTATTTCAACTAAAGTAATTCATTTGATTGTTAGATGTAAATTGATACTTATATATATGTCTATAAATTGGTGATTGGATTCATTGATTGGAGAAACGAGAAAAACCATGATTGAAAGATATCGTGACATTATATCCGAAATGAAAAAGACCATAGTTGAAAGATATTATAGCATTAAATTGAAACGGGTAAGACCCTAGTTGAAAGATACTACGACACTATATCGAAAAATGAACAAGACCATAGTTGAAAGATACTATGGCATTAAGTGTGATTGAATCGAGACCATAGTTGAAAGATACTATGGCACCACTCCAGGATTGTGTAAGACATTGGTTGAAAGATACCATGGCATCCTCTGAACAATGAAATAATCGAAAAGGATATCAATTGAATGGTTATTTTATTAATTTTCTAAGGTTTGTCATGTGAATAAGAATTTATGAGTACATAAGTGAGATTTGAGATAATGTATGCTTTATGTAAAGTAATTTTACTAGGTAAGTTATGTTTACATATATTCGAACTTACTAAGCATATCGTGCTCATGTTATCATGTTTTTCTTGTAGATTATGAAAAGCCTAGTTGATCGGGAGTTCAAGTTGGAGCATACACACTATCCATCTCTCATCTTGGTAGATGTTTTCAGTTATTTTGGAAGTTGGTTATGAATGGCATGTATTAGGATCTTTTGGTTTATTTGTTCATGTTGTTATGTTTAGTATTTAAAATGGTGTTACTTTGTAATCATGTATATATGTTTGGTATTTTGGTTTAATGGTATTGTAATAAATGTTTTTCGTCTTTGGTGAATGCTTTATGATTATATATAAATGTTGTTTAAAGGATGTGAAGAAATGGAATATTTGAGTAGTGTTAGTACATATTTTAGATATTACCTTGGGATGAAATTGTGTGATTGTTAAAAGTAGTCATGAATGGTTTGAATTAATGGTAAATTAGGTATGTCATTATCCTTGTTCAATGTGAATTTGAATGCAAGATAGCTTGGTGTGTGATAGGTGTTTGATTTGGTTTATTTCGGCAAATGAATTGTGGTGTCAATGAGGGCACATTGGTTAGACACCTGGGTTGATTGATTTTGGCATGTTTTAGGTGTGTTTAATTGAGTTTTAATGTGTGAATGTGTTTGGAAATAGTATGTCTTGGTGTGTAAGAAAAGGCTATTGAATTGACTTGCATTAAAGGTTATTTTGGCAGCACACGGCTTGGGACATTGGCTGTCACACTGTCGTGTGCACGGTCACACCACACGACCATTTATCATTTAAATTTTAAGTGCAGGACGAACCACACAGCCACAGAGAGTTACACGGCCTGGTGACATGGCCGTGTGACCTTACTTCGAATACACACACGGTCTGGCACAAGGTCAGTGGCACGGCTGTGTGACCCCATTTCGAATACCCATACAGGTGGACACACGAGCTGGGATATGGCCATGTGTCCCATAGTTCAAATGTTACACGGTTGGCCACACGGCCTGGGCTTTGTCACACGACCGTGTGACCCCTGTTTCCAAAATTTTCTGTTTTGTTTCAAATTAGTCCCTGGATGTTCCTAAACTATATTGAAGGCCCCGTAGACTCGGTTTAAGGCTCATAAGTGCACTTATACTATAAATGAAGTGTGTATTTGAATGTTGGTTTGTAAATTGAATAATTATTTTTGTTTGAAGTTAAATGTTTCGAATTGTATTGTAATACTCTGTAACCCTAATTTAGCAACGGAGACAGGTTAAGGGTATTACAGGGCTACTCATCTATAGCCTTCGCCTTTGCTTAATCCCACGACATCTCAACCTCGCCTTTAATTACTTAATTTGGTGACCGAATGTTAAAAGGAGAAAAACCTAAAATTTCAAATTTTCTCCTAGCATGGACGACATAAAGGAAGAAGAAAATGAAATGGTTTTATCTCTCTCATCACTCGTTATATACACTTGGATTAATGAACTAATAAACTTAATTAGAAAACAAATCTTATTTAATTAACTAAATAAATAACACTAATCATCATCTAATATACTTAGTGGAAATGGATGAAGTAAATTGTTGTCATCCACTAACACATGAATAATAATGGTTAAATAATCATTAGGCCCTTCGCATAATTTTTAATTAAGCCCTCAAGTATTTTTTAAAATTAAAACATAATAGCGATTGTACATTTACAATTTAATCCTTATACTATAATTAGTGGTTTTCTCGACTTAATTACTCGATCGTTCAACAATATATATTTTTGGTGACAACCGTTCAACAATATATTTTCATACTAAATATGTAGATCCTTCTATTCATCAAGTCATCAACTCAATTTACAAAATTCAATTTCAAAATCATATTTTTTAACATTAGCTAAAATCAAGTCATTGTAAAAAGATAGAGGATATCGAAGAAAGGGAAAGAGAGATTTTAGAGAGAGAGAAGGAATAATATGAAAGAAAAAGAAGTGTGTTGAGAGAAGAGAAGGAAAAATTATCTTTTTTATTTTTTGACAAGTGTGATATTTTGATTGGTTAAAGTGTTTTTTAATGAAAATATAAGTTTGATAAAAAATATAAAGGAATAATAGTTTAAATATATTTTTTTTAAAAAAATTAAGTACCTAAATGAGAAAAAATCATAGTATAGGTGTAAGTTTTTCATTTAAGTTTTTTAAAAAAAACCCCAAACACGTCCTAAGGCTTAACTCTATATTTGGATAAATAATTATAAAAGAAAAGAAAGAAAATGGAAAGAAAGGAAGATTAGGGGACGGATATTATATAAGATAAAATTAGTAAAATAAAGGAATATATATATATATATATTGATAATAAAGAAGGCAACTAAGTGCCTTTAATTAGTCTTTACAAAGGAATTACCCAATATATCTTTTAACTAAAACTTTTTAATATGAAAATTAATAATCGAAAGTTTGAATTTTTCTCTCGGACAAGTTCTAACCATCCAATCAGTATTGACATTTCCTCCTCTTTAAATAAACGGAAACTTCACCGTTTGAAAACACTTCTATTAACCGCAAAAATCTTCTGAACCAAGTTACATTCTCTAAATTTATTTGTAAGGTACTCCAATGTAAAGGAATATTTATAATCATTGTTGGGTTAAATCATGAAAAATTAATAAAATGATTGATTATAATGATTCTGTTTTTCAATTATACCCTTTGATAAATAAAATTGGTCAACTAAAAACATTTTACTAGTAGATGGTGAGAGATCTCTTTTTTCTTATTCTTCTTCAATTTTCTCTATCAGATACGTAATCGGAGCCGCCACCTTTCTAGGAAGCACCTCGTTGTGACATCTGCAAATGCAGCTTCAACACTTTCAGGCATTAGGTATTTTCTTTCTTTTCTCAAATCTTTTACTTTTTAAAAAAATATTCATTTTCTATATGAATTAAATTTACCGATCGTTTTTATTTCTCTCTCAGAAAGAAAGCATTTTGGGATTTAGTTTTTGAGTTCTCACTTCTCAGAAATGAGCGTTTTGAAAGTAGAGCTGTAACAGAGCCATGAATCCTTGGGTTCTTCATCTCCAAAAACTGGGTCTCAAGCTTAAGTGTCCTCCCCGTTTGAACTTGTTTAAGCGGCCACTGTTGCTCCCTTGCAACAGTGGAATCTATAGAAATTTGGGTTCTGCAAACAATCTCATTCCATTGAAGATGGGGTAGGCAAAAAAGAAAATTTTGATAAGTGCAACATTCAAAGACGTGCTACAGATGAAGGATAAGATGGGGTTGATTTGCTATGATCAGTTTGAACAGGAGATGCATGCCCACAACTTGTGTATTGAATGGGCACCTGGAACTATGCTGACTTTCTTTTGTCAACTAACTAAAGAATGACAATAGTTGATTCTTTTTACCTAGAAAATGATCAGTAAATTATTAAGCGCTCACTCTTTTAGAAGCTACAACTTGGATTAAGGTGGGATTGGATGAGCCATACGGTTATCGGCAGTTAATGTATAAATAACGGTGATGGTGAGATTAAATACTATAGTGATATTAAAGCGTGAGACAAAAAATAAGCTAAAGGTATTACATCGCACCCTACCGCCCATCCAAATCTATCCTTAAACTCCTTTCTCTGTATTGGAATAGTCATACGAGCTCTTTTGAGTTAGGCTGTATTGTTGGAGAATTTGATTGAAATGTAAATGTTCTGCGTTTGGAAAGCCAGGGAAATATTATTTCTATTTTCAATAAATAAACATGAGGTTTTCCATTCTTTTAGTTGCTGATTCAGAGTTCTTTTGAATGTAAAGGAAGTTTTTTTATGATGTAAATTGGTGCTTTCAGAGTATTGATAACCCAATTTGTGGCTAATTTGAAAGATTGAATTGGGTGCATTAATGATGTTGTGAGTATATAAGTTCATATCCATGATTTTAATTTAAAGCGTTTTCTTAATAATGTTTGTTTCATTAAACAGTTTTTGAAAAAATTATCAAATAATAAAATATATTTTATATGTTTGAAGTTGAGCTTTAAAACATTTTGGATGAGCTAACTATTTTAATAGAAAGAAGATATGAAAGAGTGCTGTTTTATAATGATAACATGAATGTGGTTAAAACCATTAAAGATAGGCAATCAACAGTTGCGAATTCAATCTTGGTTAGAATAATCAAATAGATATTAAAATATGAAAGATTGTAATAATTAAGCTGCTGATGGGATCGTCAAATTTTAATAAGAAAGGTGTCTAAAATTTTTGAGAAAATTCTTAAGAAGATTTTACAAAACTTATGTTCAAATAAAACAAATGAACTTTTAATTTCTAATAATTTGGTATAAGCACTTTGAATTTGGTGAAAATCAATTCCTCCAAAAATCAATCCATGTTCCAAAATCCACTTTCCATAAATTCTTTTCACTGTAACAATAACACCCTAGGTAATTTAAGTAAAATTAAGGGTTCAACACCTTTTCCTTTCCCTTGCTCCAAAAAAATAAAATAAGTAACACTAGTTATTTAATTATTAGTAATATTAATAAAAAAATAAAAAAATAATGTAAAATTATTTTAATTTTTAATCTTAATTTTTAATTTTATATGGGTACAAACGAATTCTTCTTCTTTTTTGAAAATATTAGAAAGATAATAATACCTCGTAATAATGTAACTTATTTTATTTGTAAAAAATATTTTTATTATTTCTTAATTGAGTTCGTATTTAATTAACTCATGATAATATCTTAAATATAAATATAGATAGATAAAAAATATTCCTATTAAAATTCGTAGGAAACAAACTCAAATTGTGACATATCTTTGATAAACTGAAAATTTAAATGTTAAAAAAAATAAATACTAAAAAATTAAGTGTTGAATTTAAGTTATAAATTTTGCATAGAATATTAATTAAAATTAAATACTAGATTGTTGGATAAATAATAATATAATAATATAATAAAATAAAAAATAAAAAATATTCTTTATTGAATTATCTATTTATAATTTTTATATATTTTTAAAAATATAGACTGAATTTTGTACACCTATCCTATGTAAAAAGAATCAAAAACCGCAGAAAGTGTTTGTTTCGCATGAAAATGTCGCGCCCAAAATAGTAAAATACACCTCAATGCACCAAATCAAACCCTAAAACCCTTCCGTTTTGTTGCCACCAAAGCGTTCTCCCCCCACCCTTAAACCCTAAACCCCAGAAAATTCGAAACTGAACTCCTTTCTTACTCTTCAATGGCAATGTTCTCACTAGCTATCAGAGCTCGAGCCAGAGCTAACCCTCTCCTAACACGGAGAGCCTTACATTTTCGCAACTTTTGCAACGGCCGTTTTGGTTTATCGACGTCGGAGTCCAACCCGCCTGACCGGTCAGTGGCGGGGACCAAGTTTCTCGAGTCTTTCAAAGAAGAGTTCGAAATTGGATCTCGGGTAATTTCGCTTGAAACGGGTAAAATTGCTCGTTTTGCTAATGGGGCCGTTGTTTTGGGCATGGAAGAGACCAAAGTTTTGTCCACTGTTGCTGCCGCTAAAGGCGACGCTGTTCGAGACTTTCTACCGCTTACTGTAAGTAATATTATTCAATTTTGTCTTCTCTTTTTCTTCCTATTCTAGGGACAATTTGAACATCTTTAATGTTTTAGTTTTCATTTTGGGTTAAATGTAATCTTGTGTCATTGTTATTTAATAATGTTTTGTTCCATACAAATGTTCTAAGTTTGCTCAGCTATTTAGGTTCTGTTTGGATTGTAATTTTGCTTTTTGATGTTTACTCTTTGATTTTAGTTTTATATATCGCGTTCTTTACTTTCTATTGAAACAAATAGAAAATAGAAAAAGCATGAACCTTAGTATGTCCTTGAAGAGTGTTCTAATTATGGGTGAAAGAGCAAGTTATTGATTTTTTAAAGGGATATGAAATCTGGGTTTGCAGAATTGTGCTTGGGTATTTGTTTATTACTGTTTGGTTTTTGCTTCATCAGAAGTTCTATAAAGAGTAGAAAGTAAATTTATGATGAAAACATGACCTAAAATCAAACCCCAATTTTAACATAGTTATTCATATAAAAGTAAAACCATGTATTTCCTTGTGTAGAAAATACAATTTTTCTTTTTTAGTTCTTATAACTTATATTTTCTGATTTTGCATCTAAATCAAGATTTTTTTGCATTTTGATCTTGTAAGCAAGAACGCCCAACAAAATTAATAAGGGGGTCTATTAACTATTGAATAGTAATTGCTCATTTGGTTATTCATGGATTAGACATTTCTTGAATGTTAGGGGCTTGCTAGTGTGTGGTCTCATTGGGAATTTTCTTCTTTTAAGGTTGATTATCAAGAGAAGCAATTTGCTCAAGGTCTGATTCCTAACACATTCATGCGGAGGGAGGGTGCTCCAAAAGAACGTGAACTTTTATGTGGTCGTCTCATTGATAGGCCCATACGGCCTCTTTTTCCCGCTGGCTTTTACCATGAGATCCAGGTGTTGTTACTTTTCAGATTCAAACATGTGCATGTATAAATATATTTCATTTTTCAATTTGATTGACATTGCCGTATTCCATAGGTAATGGCAAGTGTTCTTTCTTCTGATGGCAAACAAGATCCAGATGTGTTGGCAGCTAATGCGACTTCTGCTGCTCTTATGTTATCAGATATTCCATGGGGTGGACCCATTGGAGTGGTACGGATAGGGAGAATTTGCGGGCAGTTTATTGTTAATCCAACAATGGATGAGGTATAAACATAAGCTTTTGTTTAGTTATGGATGCTGATTTAGGTGCCTCTTTTGTTATTATTACAGGTAGTCTTAGGTCAAGTGTAGAGTTTTGACTTAATTGTAATTTCCGACTTACCTTTTGTTTTTTATATATTGTAATGAGTTAGTTGTTAGATGCTCATCATAAAGTTATCTCATTGCAAAGTTCTTGCTTATGTAGGACATGTTTAGTTGTGTCATTATTAATTCATGGTGTTTACCTTCTTTGTTCACCTCTTGAAGTAAATCATCTGGTTGGAAACTAGCTAATAACTAAAACACTTATTGGAATCATGGCTAGTTAGAAAGGCATATTGTAGGGGCAAATAAAGGTAAAGACTGGTCTCAGTGGCATGTGGTATAGTTTGTTTATTTATTCAGGTTTACTCATACTGCTATCTTTTCTTAAATTCTGGCGGATTGTATGAGACGCTATTGTTATAGTTGGTCTATGTTGGGATGGTGCTTTCAGTGTAGATCTTATAGGCTTTTAGCAGATGTGGAGTGGCTCAAGATTGCTTTGGATGCTTATATGAACTTTCAATTTCCCCACCTCCCTTCCCTTAGGATCTGGATTAAAATTTTTTTTCGTTTAATTTTCCCTCAGTTGGTGTTCCCTTATATTTCCCTGTTTGTTATCATTTCTTGGGTTCTGCTCTGGTCTCACCTTGATGGTCCTTTGATACAATTTTAATGTGTCATGCACATTGTATATAATGCTATTTATTGTTATTTGGCGAGGAAAGTTTTTACAAGTTTGTCTAACCTATATTGAAGTTGCTTTTAGGCTTTGTAACCCCTGTAAATCTGGTTACAATGAATATAGATCTGTCAGTTACCCTCCTCTGATAAGTCCTTATTTGATGTGGTTCAGCTTAGTTTAAGTGATCTCAACTTGGTATATGCATGTACGAGGGACAAAACCTTGATGATTGATGTGCAAGCTCGCGAAATCACTGAGAAAGATTTAGAAGCTGGTTTAAGGCTGGCTCATCCGGAAGTGAGTCACAGGCTTGTCATAAACTTTTCTTGTGTATCAATTAATGGAAAATGGCTTTAAGATGGTTTATTGATTCAGGCAGTTAAATATCTGGAACCTCAAATCAGACTGGCTGCAAAAGCTGGCAAACAAAAGAAGGAATACAAATTATCCATGGTCTCAGAACAAATCTTTGAGAAAGTTAGAAACCTAGCGGAAGCGCCAATTGATGCTGTTTTTACAGATCCTTCCTATGGAAAGGTGATTACATTTCTCCTTTCACCTCTCTTTCTCTATATATGAAAATGTTACTTATATACACAGATTCATTAGAGTTTCTTGTTTTTAATTTATTTATTTTAATGTATTATTGGGTTTCATGCTGTGGTAATTTGTAATAATATAGTTTGAACGTGGCGAGGCTTTAGAGAAGATAACACAAGATGTAAAAAGTGCACTTGAAGAAGAATGCGATGAGCAAAGCTTAAATGTTCTGCCAAAGGTTGTGGACACTGTCAGGAAAAAGGTGAGCTCTGGATAAAGCTGTAAAATGAGTTTCTTTTGCCTCTTTTTGGCTTAACAAAAGATTTGATTGCATAACAAGTATAACTTTAGACTTTTGGTGATCTTGAGCAATCTTCTAGTTTCTGATGATAAGTAAATGGGAATTTAAACTTCCTTAAAACTGAAGAAGGGGGATGAAAATTGGATGAGTTTTGCTTCACTCTTATATTATTGCCTATCCTTGTTCTTGAACCTCTTGAAGTTGGCATAGCTCAAGTTGAATGAAAATATCAGGTTGTTCGCAAAAGAATTATTTCTGAAGGATTTAGACTTGATGGAAGACATCTTGATGAAGTTCGGCCAATATACTGTGAGGCTGGCCATTTGCCTATATTACATGGATCTGCTCTTTTTAACCGCGGAGATACTCAGGTTAAGGCACAGTTATCCTTGTCTCTACTTCTACATTCTAGATATCTGTGGGTTTGACCTTTCTTTGTAGTGGAGGCTTATATTTGATGTTTTATTTCAGGTTCTTTGTACTGTGACACTTGGAGCACCTCAGGATGCCCAACGCTTGGACTCCTTGGTTGGTCCTCCAACGAAGCGCTTCATGCTTCACTATAGTTTTCCACCGTTTTGTATCGATGAAATCGGTAAACGAGCTGGCTTGAACAGACGTGAAGTAGGGCATGGTAAACCAATTTCTTAATCACAAAATATGTGTTGTATGTAAAAACGTTTTACCATTTAGATGAGCTTTTGCTTGTCTCTTTTGTTACCCTTAGGAACTCTTGCGGAGAAAGCTCTTCTTGCTGTATTGCCTCCTGAAGATGATTTTCCATACACTGTTCGAATTAATTCTGAAGTCATGGCTTCAGATGGTTCAACATCTATGGCTACTGTTTGTGGAGGTATCAATTTCACTCTGTAAATCAGTTATATTTATTTCCTTTAAACTTTTATAGCCTGATGGGGTTTCCTAATACAGGCAGTATGGCTTTGATGGATGCTGGCATTCCATTACGAGAACATGTTGCAGGTGTTTCAGTGGGTCTTGTTACTGATGTTGACCCAGA
Source organism: Gossypium sturtianum (assembly GCA_025698515.1). Classification (NCBI taxonomy): domain Eukaryota; kingdom Viridiplantae; phylum Streptophyta; class Magnoliopsida; order Malvales; family Malvaceae; genus Gossypium; species Gossypium sturtianum. The sequence continues at coordinate 20,987,179 of CM046951.1, forward strand.
AACTGGTGAAATTACGGACTATCGTATATTGACTGATATTTTGGTGAGATGTTTTACTTGACCAATTTTGGCATATTGTTTAGGTGACAAATCTTGGTTGCTTTTATTTTATTGAATAATAAAACATTTAAAAAGATGTTAGAAACCAACACTAGAAACTTTTCTACCTTTGGTTATGTATGGAGTGGTTTTTTTTCTTCATTCTCGTATTAGCTTAACGATTGCCTCTAGTTCTAAGGAGTATGGACCAAGGAGTTAGCTACATGGTACCAAGGTCTTGTTGATAAATACTTTTGTGACTTCAATAATGGGAAGTTGGTAAAGTTCATTAAAACAGTGATTTCTCTAGGGTCTTGAAGATCATCTGGGAGACATGGATTTCAAGATTGCTGGGACAAGGAATGGAGTTACAGCAATTCAATTGGATATAAAACCTGCTGGGATTCCTTTAGATATAATATGCGAGTCTTTGGAGCCTGCACGTAAAGGACGCCTTCAAATCCTTGACCACATGGAACAAGAGATTAGCGTGCCTCGAAATCAAGATGATAGAAATTCTCCTCGTCTAGGTTCAAGTTTTGATTATGTTTGTTAGCTTTTGGTTTTGTACTTAAGTAGCTCAGATACTCTGCAACAATTGATTTTATACTCAACTGTAAATAATGCTCTGTGATGCAGTAACTTTGAAGTTTAGCAATGATGCTATTCGGCGATTTATTGGGCCTCTAGGTGCTCTTAAAAGAAAAATTGAAGAGGAAACAGGTGGGTGTTGAACTTGAAAAACATTCTGCATTTGGTTGGGGATGTAATCTGATTTTGGTTGTGGTTAAGTTTTTTGATCATTTCTGCCATGATGGTACTCTTCCTAGAATAATGATATGAACTATTCTTGTAGTTCATAATTGTTTCCTTCGTAAATACCAGTCATTGAGGATATATATAGATTTTCACTCTTCACATTGGACATGGAAGAGGATTTATTTTGTTAGACTCAAGCATCAGTTGCACAGCTATGAAAATTATATTTATGCTGAAGATTAAGTAGTTCTTTTCAATTATGGATGACTTAAGGACACATCTTTTGTGTACTTTGCTGATTACATTTTATTGCTGCAAATTATTGTTGCACATTGTTCATTCAAGTTGATGCTTTTCAAAATTCAGGTGCTCGGATCTCTGTTGGTGATGGGACAATTACTATAGCTGCTAAGAATCAGGCTGTGATGGAAAAAGTGCAAGATAAGGTATTCATAGCATTCCTTATTTTAATTGATGTCCGATATTCCTGTAGTTTGTTTTAGATATATGCAAACCTTTTAATACTTATTCATTGTACTTATTACTTCCAATTCTAAAAGTCGTTGAAGGCTTTTTTGCAAATTTAATGTACTATAATATCAGTACTCACTTTGGCTAGCTAAAAGTAGACAATTTTTTGAGGAATGGTGATTATTTTCAAATTTAAATGCTTGAACCCTTTTGGTATGCTGCTTCAATACTTCCTGTCTATGTTGCTCGGACTCGGGTACAGATGTTGGGTGCTGCTTTGTTTCTAGATGTCTTACTCAATTGTCTTGAACTTAAGACAGGGGTTACAACAGAAAAGGGTCCAAGATCTGGACACATACCATTCACTCTAGGATTAATTTGGTCCATCTTGCTGCTAGTTATCATGAGCTTGCCTGTTCTTCATGCTTTATCGTAATTAAGTTCCTTGAGTGATCTTTTGTGCTACAGGTTGATTTCATCGTTGGCCGTGAAATCGTAGTTGGAGGAATCTATAAAGGTATTGTGATGTCAATTAAAGAATATGGTGCCTTTGTGGAGTTTAATGGTGGACAGCAAGGTCTGCTACACATTTCTGAGTTATCACATGAACCGGTAGGTGACAAAACATTACCATTGATTAAACCATTACTTTTTCTAAGTGCCCTTTCAGCCTTTCTGATTTCTAGGTTTTGGATGTGGTTCTCTCTTATCGGTTTTTTGGCTCATATATATGGTTGCTCAGGGTCTTGGTCATTTATTTAAGTTTGAAGGATTGGTGAACTTGATACTTTTTGTTTTGCTCTCAAATTGGATCGCTATTTAATAACTATAATTCACATTAAGCATGTATCTGGTATGATAATCAATTTTTGCATCAGTCAACATGAAAAAAATTCAGAAACTGATGAGAACACTTCAGAATACTTATCCATATTATGTTTAGGGTTTAGGCATGTTTTTAATGGACGGTTTATTTTACAAAGCTTTTGCGTCAATATGGAAGGCCACACCAACTTACATGTATCTTTCATCAGGTGTCTCGTGTTTCAGACATGGTGTCTGTTGGCCAGCAAATTTCTTTGATGTGCATAGGACAAGATGTTCGTGGTAATATAAAATTATCTCGTAAAGCAACTTTACCCCGGCCTGAATCCGAGACAAAAAGTGTATTTGAAGGATCTGCTCCTGTTACTAAAGAAAAACCTAATATTTGGGCATCACCTGAGAACATGTCAAAAGGTGAACAGCTGGAGTCCACTCTCGAGGAGTTGGTGCCGAGCAAAATGGAGAATACTGAATCAAACCGATCCGCCTCTTTAATGCCATCAGTAGTAATTCGAAGTGCTGCCGAGTGTGACGAGGAGGAGAAGTCTGCTGGTTTGAGTAAGACTTCCAAAAGTGCTCCTAAACTAAAGGGCACGTTGAAAAAGGGTAGTAAACAGAAAAAGATCCAGTCTTCTGATAACATGCCTGATTTGTCTCTCAGTATTATGTTATCAGAATCCTTATCTCGAATGGGAGGGAATGAAGAATTTACTTCTCAAGATGAAGGTGAGGCTAATCTGAGTGATCAGAATGACAAGGAAACTGGTGGTAAGACTCCAGTGACACCTCAAAAACTGAAGCTAGGAACAAAAGTTACTGCTAAGATTTATCAAATTCGAGCACGTGGTTTAGTTCTCGATTTGGGTGGTGGAATTCGTGGCATGTATAAGTTTGAGGTACGTGTCCTTTTTTCTGATACTGCTACTGCTTTTTTTAAGAAAAAGATCTTCTCTTTCCATGTACCACCCTTTTTTCAAGTATGACCTTTCATTATCATTTTTTGATTGGCTCAATTCTGATGTTCTATGTTACTTGGGTATCAGTGTTTGATACAAGCATGTGTCTTAACACGAGAATATTCAATTTTTTCCAAGTTTTATTTATGTATTTAGAGAGTTTTTGGAGGGTCATTTCCCCATGCTTGTGTCTGAAAATATGTTGAATACAGGTGTTGGGACACTGGTACTTAAAGAAAAATAAAAAGTAGAAGCAACATAGCTAATGTTTTAAAACCATTCCATTTTCTTGATAGGTGCTCTATCAACTTACAGCTTAATTATTTATTTAGTTGACTTTGGCAAATCTAGATGATGATGTCCAATCATCCTACTAGTGGAATTTGTTGATCTGTTTTATCTCGGCACCCTGTGATCTCTTCTCTCTTTTAGATATTGGTTGATTAATTCAGGTCTTGTTCTAATTTTCAAGTCCATCCCATTATCGGTTTCCTTTCTATAGACAGGTGCTCAAAAGAACATTTCTTTGTTAGAAATATCTAAATTGTGGTTGCCACACTGAGTATATTTGCTTCAGCCTTTGAACCTGCTAACCTATTTTCATTTCCTTGCAGCCCAATGGTGAGAGGGAGTTTACTGTAGGTGACGAATTGCTAGTCCAATGTTCAAGTTTTACAAGTAAAGGTATCCCGGTCATGTCTATGGTGGATGAAGAATGATAGCACATTGACAGTCCTTGCTGGGAATAATGTTCTTATAGATGGAGGCGAGATTGGTGTTCGATGGATATTCTTGTTCCGATGGCTGAATATTATTGAATTATCGACACTGTTTTGGTGAACAAGCATGTGCAAAGAAGGTGGATCAATGAATATAAATTTACCCTGATGTATACGAGGAAACTTTCTTGGTGGCTGTACAAGCAAGGTAGTCTTTACAGCTGGGCGAACCATAATACTTAAAAGATTTCATTTCTCGTTTTTTGCATGACATACTTTTGCATGGGCCCTGTACGATGCATGGTTTGCACTCTTAAACCTCAGGGATTTTGAAATTTTGGAGAATAGACTGTATTTGGGAATTTGAAGATATAGAGGAAATTGTAGCTCCTAACCAGATTAGGTTCATTGATTCTGAGGTTGGATCCTTCATTGTTGGTATATAAATATTATGAGTCGGGCATAACAATGATTGTAACTTGTGAGCAGGGTTATTGTACCGTATCGATATTGATAAAATTATTGAAGATATTACCTTTGTACTGTTTTTATTTTTGTTGCCCGAGATGCAATCTTTCTCCCTGTTTAGAGCCCATGTTTGTAAGGTGTGCCAAAAGTTGAACTTGAATTAAAAACGAAAGATGTGCAATTTTTGGTCTTCCAAACTGTCTACTAATGCATAATTAAAGATTGTATTTTTTTTTTTTTTGTAATTTTGTTTAATCACAGGAATCAAATCACTAGCTGTTAACCCTCTTTCAATTTCGAGCAATAACATACAAAAGTTAATTAAGCCTATTTATAGCCGACAATAGAAAGATAAAAACCTTGCCTACCCTCTTCCGTTAAATTAAATCCCAGAAAGTCCTTAGCTCAGAAGAGCCTTAGCTTTGACAGTTCCGGGAATGGAAGTTATTGTAGGGAGACTAGAACCTTACAACTCAATTCTCCAATCTTACACCAAGAAGCTCCCAATCCTCTCTCTAAATGTTTTAGCTATAGCTGCAACAACTATATATCATGGCACCCTTATATACAGCCCTTAACTGCCTGCTCAAATTTTGCCGATGCAAGGTTCCACGATAAATTAAAAATGTACGATGCAGCATACAACATCCTTGAAATCTAGATCATTTCTGTGAGTTAGGAAAGATTAGAATGTCGGAATATGTTTAGGATCCGTCATTTCCAATCTCAAGAGCTCCAAGATATCATGAATCTCTGCTGATTTCAAGTGTGTTCCATCTTCCGAATAAAAGGAATGCAGATGGCTTCTCACCTCAATCCAACTGAAGCCAACACTCTTTCTCAATCCCTTCTCCTTCATTAGTTTCCTAATATTTGAAACATCAATCCATCTCCCTGCTGAAGCATATATGTTGGACAACAAGATGAATCCAGCGGAGTTTTTCTCTGCTAGTTCGACAAGTTTTCTAGCTGTTCTCTCTGCTATCTCCTCGTTTCTGTATGTCTTACAACCACTTATTAAAGCTGCTAGTGCATTAGCTTCGGGTTGAAATGGCATGGAGTTAATTAATTCTTCAGCTTCAGATAGGCGTCCAGATCGAGACAGCATATCCACAACGCACGTGTAATGTCTTCCCTTCGGCCTTATACCATATTCCAATTCCATTGCACCAAAGAACTCGAGTCCTTTATCGACAAATCCGCAATGAGAACATGCAAATAGAACCGATAAAAGCATGAGTTCGTTAGGAGCAACAGAGGAATTTCTTTTCATTTCATCGAACAAGGCAAGAGATTCTTTTGCAAAACCACTTTCCGCTAGACCTTGAATCATAACGGCCCATGAGAACTCATTTCTCTCCGACATTCTATCAAAGACCTGCTTAGAGCTTTCAATATCTCCACATTTTGCATACATATCAGTTAAGGCAGTGCCCAAGTAAACATCATATTGAAAACCAAGTTTTAAGATCTTTCCATGAATATCCCTGCCTTTCTCTAATGAGGTCAGACTTGCACAAGCACAAAGCACACTCGAAAAAGTGGGCTTTGTCGGAGTCTCCCCTGACAAAAGCATCTCATTGAAAACTTCGAACACCATATCAAATTGCTTATATTCTACATAACCACCAATAAAAGCCCCCCAGGAGATGTTATTTCGAGTAGGCATGTTATCAAATAAATACTTGGCTTCATCCATTTGACCGTTCGTACTATAGCCACCGATCATCGAATTCCACAAAACAACATTTTTGTTTTCGATCGAGTCAAAAACTAACCGTCCGTCTTTAGTTTCCCCACACTTACAGTACAAGTCAACAAGAGAGCAAGCAATAAAAAGATCTCCCTCAATCCCGATTTTCATAACATGTGCATGAAGGTTCTTTCCTGCTTGTAAACTCTCAAGGCTAGCCAATGCACAAAGAATACTAGAGAAACACGAGATTGTCGGCTTAAATCCTTCTCGAACCATGTTTCGAAAGAGTTTCAGTGCCTCTACATGATCACCATACTGACTATACCTCGCAATTATTGCACTCCAAGAAACTTCATTTCTTTGTGGCATCTCATCAAAAATCCTCCTTGCCTCTCCCAGCTCTCCCATCTCGACATACATATCGAGTATTGCTGTCCAAGAAACAACATCTCTTGTTTCCATTCGATCGAACACCCTCCTAGCCTGATCAAATTCATGCATTCTTAAACACAATGTTATCAAAGAGTTGGAAACCGATACATTATTCTCGAACCCGGTTTTAATTATCAACCCCAAAACACTCATTCCCAAATCAAAATCACCCATTTCTATACATGCGCTAACTATAGAACTAAAAGTAACTTGATTTGGCTTAACACCAGATTCAAGCAACCTTACAAAAAGCTTCAAACCATGAAAACTTGACCCGTTTTTAACGAACCCAGTAATTGTAGCTGTCCACGAAACCACACTTTTAAATGGGTTCCTTTCGAAATACCACATTGATTCTTTCAATCTTCCATATTTCATTAACCCCGAAATCAATAACGTCCATGTAATATCGTTTCTTTCAGGCATTTCGTCGAACATTTTCCGTGCTTCACTCAAATTCCCCCACTGAACATTAGCCTTAATCAAACAATTTTGAACAACTAAATCAAACCCATTAAATTCCTTTACAATCTGATTAGCTTCAGATAATTTCCTGAATTCAAGGTACATTATTAATAACTTGATAGCTATACATCTCTCTGATAAAACACCATTCTTGAGTAAATGGCAATGGAAGACAGTTCCTCCAGCAACCAAGCCTTTGTCTGAGAATATCTTTAACAAAGAAACACATTTTTGAATATAGGAGTTGAAGCTTTTGCTTGGATTCGTCAAGAAAAGGTTCTTCAACGCAGTTTTCATCCCACTAAAAGTTGCGAGGGAAACAATTTTCTTTTATGAAATTTGGTTTCTATTTAGAGGAGAGAGTTCCACGTGTTAAGCTGCAATTGGTTGTTGGAATGAAAAAGCCATTAAAGAAAAGGTTAAATCACTTTCTGGATTTTTACTTACAATTTTTATGGGGCAAAGCTTCCATATATATATATAAAAAAAATAAAAATTACTGGAAAATATTACTTTCAAAAAATTTTATCGGAATGTACCACTTTTCTCAAAAACGCGCGTCGCCAAATAAGTTTTTTTGGGAAAATGGATAAAGCGCGCCAAAAGGGCGCTTTTGGCCACCTCAAAAAAAACGCGTCCACGTGGCGCTTTTTCTTCGAGGTGGCTAAAAGCGCTCTCTCCGCCGCGCTTTAGCCGCAACGGTCAAAATTTTTTTTGACCGTTGGGCCCTCAACGGTAAAAAAAAAAGTATAAAAACCCCCCCAACCCTTTATTTTTTTCACATTTCAATCATTTCTCAATTTTCTCTCAATATTCTCTCAATTTTCTCTCAAAGTTCTTGAAATTTACGCTCAAATTTCAAAATAATCCTTTACTATTTACGAAAGAGCCCATTATAATTTTTTTAAAATATATATTTTTGGAAAATTTTAAAATTTTTATCGGATTACAATGGTTTAAGAATTACTTCGCCTTAGACAACAAGCACATCTCCGTCGAGCAAATGAATATGGTAAGTTTTAATTTTTAATTTTTCAATATTATTAAATTTTTTTCAATTATGCAATTTTAATTAATTTTTAATTTTATAATTTTTAAACAAATCAGTAGATCGGGTGTTGGAATGTTATATTCGCAACATGCCCGTCCCCATCATTGTTGATCGAGAATTACCCGCGGGAAGCGGGTTTTTGGCACGTGGCCACGATAGGCCGAGGTTCAAGTTGGAGCCGCTTTGATCGGTAGCGTTGATAGAGAGGTGGAGACCCGAGACGCACACTTTCCATCCGCCATGCGGAGAGTGTACCATCACCCTAGAAGATGTGCGATTGCGGTGGGATTACTGGGGTGGATGGGCTCGGTGAGTCACCGGTCCGCAACATCTATCGATTGGATGGCCGTATGCTACGAGCTTCGGGTGCCATTCCGGATAGAATTCAAGGAGCTCGGATCGATATAGCCACGGTTACGAGACGCATTCCCGCACCCGACGAGGGTTCGACCAAGAAGAAAGAATACGGTATGCTCGGGCATACATTCTTCGAATAATTGGAGGCTATCTCGATGCCGGACCTCTCTAGAAACCTCGTCCACCGAGATGACTCTCGAAACTTGTTGATTTCAGAGCAAACGGTGAATTGAGTTGGGGTCCGCCGTGCTATCGAGGTTGTACCGAGATGTGCGGGCGACGCGGTAGAGTAAAGCAAAAATCGAGGGTTGCCTATCACTACTGCAGTCATGGGCATGGTTTCGATTTCCATTTTTACGTCCTCGACTCGACCAAACCATATTCATTCCCACCGATAACGAGGTAAATTTAATATTATATTTTACAATTATTTCGTAGATTTATAGTATAATTGTATGCTAAAAGTTATTTAATTAGGTGGTCCCATCCATGAGTCATGTTGGAATACCTAACTCGCTTGAGGATATACGGCTCCTATTGGAACAACGGCGGAATCACAAGTAAGTTTCGATTTCGTTATTATAATTCAAGATATTTCGTATGTAGTGTCTAGTATTATGTATATAACTAATATTTTGGTAATGTTAATATAGTTTCAATGGACACCGTGACGAGGATCCCGAAATTCGGTCAGAATTCCGGAGGAGTTCTTCCAAAATCCGAACAGATTGTACGTTAAGGTCCCAATAATCACCTACGCGACCGTGGAGATGCACCGGTCGATCGGGTCTTCGCGGCAATTTGATTCCATGAATCGATTCCCGTGCCACCGAGGTGCTCGATGATGAGCACCGAGTGGACTTCTACGACACCGCGCACACGGATTGGCCAAGATTTTGGTCAAGTCATATCGAGACGTGGGAGAACCGGTATGACTTTTTTACCTAACCGGAACCGATCATCGCTCTGAGTTAGCGTGCGTCTTGAGTACATGCCATGGTTTAGAATCCATGGCAAGTCAGATCTATTGTCCGGATGAAGAAGAGAGGCGACGCAAATTCGCGGCGAAGGGAAACGTCGGGCCCCATTACATCCAAGGAGAAGGGGTGATGAGACGAGGCCATCAACGGTGCCTACTCGATCACCACCGGCTAGCAACAACGCGTACGTACGATCATCGGGCCCAACATCGAGCGCCTACACACCACCGTGCCCATCGGTTCATACCCATATCGGTCACTTGCCGCTTTTGTCTTTTAGATCGATGTTGCCCATAGTAGTTGGATGAAACATGCCTCGTGCAATATCGATGGTGTGTGCGATGCCACATGCTTCCCTGGTGTTCTATTTCCGCAAGTATTCCAGGGCCCCGATCCGATATAACGCATATGTCGTGTTGAGGCGCACATGCCTCCTTAACCTAGATAGGAAGAAGTCCCGATCATCACCGACTCCCGGTGCTATTGCGAACGCAATCGGAAGGATTCTCCCACACACCGCCTTGTGCCACAAACTAGCAATAGCCGATGCGTATATCTACCATACATGAAGGTACCGTCAATTTGTACCAATGGCTTGCGGTATGTAAAAGCATCTCGGCATTGCTTAAATGTCCGTAATGCACGCTTGAACACCGCGCATCCACGAGAGCGCATTTATCGTTGTAGTACGCCGGTTCTGCTTTCAAGGTCTGCATTGTCTTTGCGCTCGGGACATACCTCTCCAAAGACTGACACCACCGCCACACTTCATTATATGAAGCGTCCCACCGACCGTGCAACTTTTCCAACGCCTTCCTTGCTTGGCTATCCAAGCCTTTCAGAAGAGGGCGTGTACCCCAATTGGCTACGAATATTGCCAATTAAGGCCGCAGATCAGTAGTTTTGGGATCGGCCTTCACCGTCGGGATTATTAAATCGCCAACATGTCCGAATCCATCCTCGGATGATCTTGTGTTACACTCACAACGAAGTACGTTAAATAATGTAACATTACATAATATTAGTGTTATTCAAATCATTAAACATATTGTCGTCTCGCACTGCAGGTAAGACATGTATGCGACCTTTGTACTTTTTCACCTCCCACAACCCCTCGTCCTTTTCCTCAACGACGCCATGATTTTCCATGAACATGTGCCGCCTTGAATCGCACACTTCGCCTCGTATTTATCCAAATGGATTTAACCATATTGTAGTTAACCCCGCTTCTTGATCTTTGTATTGTTTTAATGCAAAGAAGAAAAGTATTCTTGTCGGAAAAACCGGTTACCAACTTCTAATTGGTCCGAATTTAACGAAGAATTTGTACGGTCACGCGTCCGGTGTGGTAGTTCAGAAACTCCAATGCATCATCTTGAGATAGATCGACATTATGCATGTGGGCTGGAGGTGAGTATGCCTCTCGAATAGCGGATCTTCTTCTTCTTCGCCTGCAATGACCCTCAACGTCTTGTAGTACAATTGGAACGGGCTCGGTTGTAAAATAATCCAACTTCTCGCACCTTCGTGCCCCGGCTCCCGAGGTGGATCCACATCGGATTCATCATACGACTCTCTATAACTGCAACAAACGAGGGCCTCGCCGGGTGGATGTCGTCGAGTACATCATCCTCCTTAAACATCTTTCGTAAAGATCCCAATCATATGTGGATTGCCAACCACTAGAAGTTGATGACGTCCCCAAAACGTATTTCTGTCATCGGACGTCGACTGACGGATATGCATGTCCCATCCACCGACCGAGTGTCGTGCATGGGTTATGTTTTCCATACTACTATCGCACACGGGCACTTCTGTGTTTTGCCTCCCACTTACAGAGTGTCGGCTTGGGGTCGTGTATTCCCCTCGAACGATACTAGATGTTGAGGTCGCAGAAAGATCACTTGGAGATGAAAATTCTACATATACCTCGATATAGGGTGAACCACTGGCAAGATGAGTCTCCACCATTGCCTCAAGGCTCCGAGGACCTTTGATGTCGAATGAGTCATATCTCACCGGATCAACCGAAGCGCAAAATCTATACTTAATAGACACAACTTTCATTAGCGTTGTTCCAATATTTTACGCCTAATTCTTTTGCGAAGTTCTACCAAATCAACGTTCCGATTAAAACTCAATCGCTACTGTGTTCTCCGATAAGAAAACAACACCATTTTCGGTGTCATGAACTTCACCATCGTAGTAAATAACAAAGATTAATACATTCACTCATTTTCAATTTTTTTTCTTTTGCCCGAATTTGCCTTCGCAACTTGAGAATGAAATTTGCCTGATTTATAGCCTAAGTTTGCGGATACCATCAGAGCAAAAGAGCGCCCACGCGGGAGCGCTTTTCAGTACTCCGCTCACAGTGCACCTCGCCGGAAGCGTTTTTGCCACCGTTTGTTGAAACGTCTCTCAAAATAATTTTGCCGGACTCCATCAGAGCAAAAGAGCGTCCCACGCGGCAGCATTGGCCATCGCTTGTTCGTAAACGCCTCTCAAAATTATTTTGCCGAGACTACCGCCAAAAACTCAATTCATTTTTCACATTGCAAGTGGACGAGAAGGAACCCCAAAAGCGCGGCCCGACGTCGCGTTTTGGGGAAAATGGCTAAAGCACGCCTCGGGCGCGCTTTAGTTTCTTTTTTCTAAAAAACGCTACGACGTGGCTGCGTTGGGAAAGTGGTACATTCCGGTAAATTTTTCTGAAAGTGGTATTTTCCGATAATTTTTGTTTTTTTTTGGTATATATGGGAGCTTTGCCCATTTTTATGGGACTGAATATTTCTTTTTTTTTTCAAATTATTCACATTCGACTCATCTTTTTTTATTAGCATTGAATTTAGAAATTATTTTCATGAGTTTGAAATTTTTTTATATCATTCATTGAAAATTCTAAAATTCAAGCTACAATTATTAAGTTAAAATCCTATTAAGTTCAAGATTTAAATTTTTTTTTTTAAAATAGGTCCCAATATAGAAATAGTTGATAAGTTCAGGCCCCAAATGTTGATTTACCCTTAAAAGAAATATCTTTTTCTTTTCAGCTGAACGAAAAATATCTCTCCATATATAACAATCTTATAAGAAAAAAAAAAGAAAAAAAAGAAAACTAAAAGAAGAAAAGAAACACAGTGATAAATCAATAATGATAGCCAGTGGGGTTCCAATTTACGAACTATCAGTCCCAAAAAGTTGTAATTTTTATGAAAAATTCAGGTCAAGCAAATCAAACCCAAGGTAAATTCCATGAAAATCTTTCAAAATTTTGTATAAACTTAAAGATTTATGATTGATTTTTTTTTTTTTTTTTTTTGTAGGTTGGGGCTGAAATGGAGTGAGATAAGATGTTGTAGAAACCAAAAGATTGGAGGAAAATCAAAATCAAAATCAAAGAAAAACTACTATGAGTTACTTGGAATCCCTTTCGATTCTAATATGCAGCAAATTAAAGAAGCTTATAGAAAGCTGCAAAAGAAGTATCATCCTGATATTGCAGGCCAAGAGGTTAGTTCACTTCCTCTCAATTTCTTATTCTAAATTTTTATTAAATTGAGAGCTTTCTTTATTCAAAAACTCGAAAGTAAGTGTTGGATATGGATCATATTTTCATTCAAATGATTACTATTGTTAAAAGTTTTAATTTTTGCATGGTAAAAGTATCGTGGAGCCACTATATTAAGGATTTAAATCGCATTTTGCCTCTTTTACTAAAAAAATAATAAATTTAGCCTCAATATTTTAGATAAATATCTATTTATATTGTAAAAAATTAGAGCCACACATGTGCCTCATGCTTATGTTCATTGAAAAATTTTTAACAATAGAAATAGATGAAATTTTTAATAAAAGGACTAATTTGTTTTTCTATCTAACATATAAAGATTAATTTGCTCATCATTTTAGCAGAGGGAGTAAAACGCAATCTGACTAGCCTGCATGGTACTTTTATCATAGAACGACTAATTCGCTGTTCGACCTATAATATTGGGAACTTCCAAATGGTTTAACTATCTATTTCTTATATTAATTGTTTGAATTTAATACAAATTTTACTTTTGTATTTTTGATGGGTTAATTTTGTTATATTTGTTTAGGGACATGAATACACTCTAATGCTGAATGAAGCCTATAAAGTACTGATAAAAGATGATCAAAGGAAGGAATATGATGCTTCCATTGGTTCAATGAAAGCAAAATTTGGAAGCAATGTATCTGGTTTTAGCTCTTGGAAAGGGCCCTTAAGACCCCAAGCTTTATTTGTTGATGCAAACAATTGCATAGGTTGTTCCTTTTTAACCTATTTTTATGTCCCATTTATTGCAAGTTTTATGTTTATGTTCCAAATTCCAGCCTAGCTCCATTGACATCCACGTTTGCAGGTTGCAGGGAATGTGTCCACCATGCAAGCAACACATTCGAAATGGATGAGGCTCTTGGATGTGCTCGAGTTAAGGTTCAATATGGAGACAATGATCGTAAAATCGATGTAAAGAAGCATGTTAATGTTGTGTGTAGAATCTAATTGTTGTAAAAATGCATAATTTTGGAACCAAGTTTTTGCAGGTTTCAGTTGATTCATGCCCAGTGAACTGCATACATTGGGTGGACAGTGAAGAACTGGCAGTGCTTGAGCTCTTGATACAACCTCAGCTAAAGGAAGGGTATGGAGTATTTGGAGGAGGTTGGGAAAGGCCCTCAAATGTATTTATGGCTGCTAAGGCTTTCACCAAGCAGTTAAAACAACAAGCTGAGGCTGCTCAAGGACAACACAAAAATGGTAATAAAATTGGCAAAAAATGTTCATGGAAATGAATGCATTCAACATTCTATTTTGTACTTGTCTCATTCCATTGCCATCCATAGCTTTAATCTCTACATTAATGAATTCAATGTTGTATATGGTTTATGGTGGTAAAAGTCCTGTACTAGGCCTCTACTAAAAAAAATTGGTAAATTAGTCTCTATATGTTATATCAAAGAGCAAACTGATCTATCTGTTAAGAATTTCATCTATTTCTACGATTAAAAATTGGTTCATGTGCATAAGCATGAGGTATATGTGGCACGTCACATGTTACTCTCTGATTATTTCGTCAACCACGCCAGTTTTTAACATTACAAATGGATGGAATTTTTAACAAAAAGAACCAATTTGCTCTTTGATCTAACGTACAAGGGTAAAATGTAATCTGACTCCTAATACAGGGCCTCCATGATACTTTTACTGGTTTATGGTATTTGTTTATCCGGTTCTTTTAACTGCTGCAGGGAGAGTGAGATCAGTTGAAGAAGAAGAGACCCCTGCTCAAGCTGAGGCTCGAGCCAATGCTACCATGAAATTGAACATGGAAAGATTCAACAAAATTTGGGGTAAATTTAAACAATTTTTTATAATCTAATACAGGGATTCGAAGCGACAAAAATGCGAGACAGGAATCTTAATGATTATATTGAACTGCATATGGTCTAATGAAGGACGGTGTAAATTGCCTATATGGATATATTAAAATCTAAAGAATATGTCATCATATGATTATTCTCTCTTCAATCCATAATAAACTTATTTAAAAATCTAATTTTTTATCCAAATTCGAAATCAATGAATTGAAATGTTCTTGAATGATGATGAAATCAATGAAAATTATACTTAAGATGAAATTGAAGAGAAAATTTGCTGATGAATCTCTCAAGCATGCGTGAAATGAAGAATGGGATAACTGTTCCCTCCTACCATTTTTAACAAATGGGTTATTTGCTAAAATGCGTTTAGAGAGTCATTACCACATAAACCTTTTCTTATGTCCTAAATCATGTTTCTAACTTTTAGACATTTGACGACCCTTAAATTTATTTTTTATTACAAAATAGTCTATACCTCAAATTACTAATTTTATGATACTAACAAATTTAACAATAACAACTAATGGAACTTCACTTGTATCAAATTATAAAAATAACACAAAAATTGTTCTCGGAAAACCTCGCAAATGTCACGAAATTTTGATACCACAATTTTGAGATATTACACAAACATCTATGATCCTTTCTTCTACACACAAATGTTTGCCTTTCTTTGTGAGCAGTGTCATGAGCAGTTATAACCACAATCATATTTGCCTATTTTAACCTTAGATCTCTTAACATCGCGAAGCATCTTGGTTTGATATGCCTAAGTACTCCACAATAATGACACACGTTCTTGTGACTATGGTTCACTTGCTTGTTTGTATGGATCAACATCGCCTTCTTAGAGCATTATCCATGATCAATGTTATTTGTAGCTTTGACAAACATTGTAGGAGTCTGTACAACAACCTTTCCTTTCTTTTTGATGTATCCTAGGGCATTCTTTCTTGAGCTTTTCTCTCAACAGTTAGTATTTCATCAAGTTTCCCACTACTAGCATTGAATTCATCCAACATAGACTAAGTTCCTTCCATGTAGTGTAACACCCCTCGCCCGACCCGGTCGCTAGGTTCAAGCTAAAGGATGCCACATTCGTTGCCGGAGTAACTACAATCAAATACACAGTAAGTAACCATTCACACATGCAATTAAGTGTTAAACACATTTAAACCATGTTAAACAATCAATTCCGAGTCTTAATCAAGCTTATGAAAGCTCTTTTGTCAACCCAAGCTTGAAATATGACCAAATTGCAAATTTTAAAATTTCAGGACCGACGTCGTGACATCATCACTTTTATGTCGGGATGTCGCCAAAATAGTATTGTAACACCCTATTACTCGGCTCGGTCATCGGGTTCGAGCAATGAAATGTCACATTCATTTCCTGGGCAATTTTCATCATACATTTCGTAATTAAATCAAACACACGGATATAAACATACATACAAATTGAATTAGCCTAAATCTAGCATACGAGGGTCAAAATTTGAAGTCTGAGCATGAAATAGGACTGAATTGCACAATTTTAAAACTTTGGGAGCAGGTATCGATACTTTGTGAAAGTATACTTTGTAAAAAGTATAGATACTTGGTGCAAAGTATAGATATTTTGTGCAAAGTATCGATACCTTAACTTGGTACCGATACCAAATAACATTATGTTTGTATGATAAATTGATTCAAATGGTTAAGTATCGATACATTTGCCAGAGTATCAATACTTTCTTGCCAAAATGGTAAAAAAACTTCCTTTTACATGCCCAAACCATTTTAGTTCAAATGGTACCTTATAAACCTGTAAAAAAACAAGCCAATTACATCAATGAATCATCCATTCATAATAACACAAACATGCCAATCATTCCAACACAACTAATTCATACCAAATCCTCAATTTCATGTACATAATCAATTTCTCAATTCCAAATATGTGAAAGCCTATTTCATCACAAAACTAATTCAATTACACATTTACAATAATATACAATATTTTCAAAACTATTCAATTTTGTCCTTTTCACTAACAATTAATTCAAATAAGCTCCATTCAACTTGTTTTATCATTCTAAACATACCTTATGATCTTACCATGCAACATAGTTCATAAGTGCATCAATTGAAAAGGTTCAAATTATAGAAATACAAACTGTAAACTCCGAGCTATTTGTCAACAATCTTATTCTTTACCTTTCTTTTCAAGAAATCCATGTCTTCATTAGCTATGGATTAAATAAATATACAAAAATGTCAATATATAGTCAATACTACACTTAATTGTAGATTTACACAAATTTTGCATTTTATTCAACTTAGTCCCTAAAATCGGGACTAACATAACTTTCAAGTTAGAACTCCAAATTAAATTCTGATTTCAATATAATCCATTAGGAACCTCCTATTTCCCATTTATACAACCAATTTTACAAATTATTTAGTTCGGTCCCTAATGTACAAAACTATCAATTAACTTCGCAATTAGTCCTTTTTCACTTCTAAGCTTAAAATCTATTGATTTAATACCTAAAACTTCAAGAGTTCAACCTTGGCATCTTTCTCAACCTTTAACACTTCCAAAAAATAACACATAGGTTAGATAGATTAAGCTCTCGGGATTTTAAAAACGTAAAAGTTACAAGAAAATGACTAAATTACACTAACCAATTGATAGCTTGAACCCTATAATTTTTTTTCCGAAACTATGACTTCCTCCTTGCCCCTAATCATGCTTGGAAAGATAGAGAAGACAATGTCTTTCTCTTTCTTTCCATTTCCAAGATTTTATCTTTCTTTAAGCTTATTATAATTTATTTTAATTAAAATTTTCTTGCAAAATTCATAAAAACTAAGACATTACCGTCCACTATAGATTAAAGAGGTATAATTGCCTTTTTAGTCCCTTCCATTTGTTTCTAATTAAAATTTCTCTAACAATTGAACTTTTACTAGTTTTACGATTTAGCCCGTATACCTTAATTTATCACTAATTCGATAAAATTACTTATCCAAAATTCAATTCACTTCTAAAATAACTCCATAAATATTTAATTAAAAATATTTACGGTCTCGGTTTAAAAAATAGGGCCCCAAAATTAGATTTTTCGACATCACTGATTTTAGGATCGTTACACTTGTACCTTAATTAACTATCAATTAAATAAAAATACCAAACCAAATCTTAATATATTTCTATACTAGCCTCATAAATATTAAATATTTACGAACACAGTTTACTAAAATGGCGTTTTGAAACTGGAGTTTTCGACACCACTAGAAACCAGGTCATTACAAGTATGTCATGTCATGACGTTAGGCCACTCGACGTCACAACGTCACTTACTGTCGGCCGACGTTGCGACGAGGAAAGATGCTTGTCGGGACGGGGACTTTATTTTTGGTAAAAATAACCATTTGGTATATATTTCAAAGCTTCCAACCAAATGTACAACATTTGTACCAAACACCAAATTCAGTTGATGCAAAACATACCTAAAACCATACCAAACAAGCTTAAACACTCAATTCAACTTCTTAACAAGATATTCAATACATTTTCATCAATTAAACTTAAACATTTCAATACCAATTGGCATATTAACCAAAACATTCAAATGCCTATTTTTACCTATACCAAATCAATCAACACATGCCATTTCACTTTCAATACATACACCATTCATTCGCCTACACTTTTATAACATAATTCATGAACCAAACATACCATTCACTAATATGTAACTTAAGCATATCAACAAGTTATACCTTTTCAACTGGGTATCGACCAATTCCAAATCATGCATTTCTAATTCACATACTAACTATTAGGTTCATGTTTTAACTTACTAATGTATCCAACATTGCTTAGTCAATATCGACCAATTCACTAGCTATGTACATCATTCAAATTCAACATATACCAAAATCATTACCATGTTCAATCTAACAAGACTTTTATACATTTAAGTAAGTAAGAAGACACCTATATACATGCCATACCCTAAGGTTTAAATGATCAAACATCTACCGATTCGATGATAAGATAGTGTGAGCTTCGAGCGGTCAAGCTTGACGCGTTTTGCAAGGAAATGATCTATAAGGAAAAGGGAAAAACAACTAGGTAAGCATATGAAATGCTTAGTAAGTTCATAGGAGTTAAACAAAAAACTTACCTTATCTTTCAATTGAACACACTAAGCTACCAAACTTGGACTAATTTGGCTAGACATGATAATAAACAACATCAACAAGGTGAGTTTAAACATATAATCAAACTATGTAATATCACAAGTGTTTAACATGCCATTTTATGTCATAACAAGTAACAAACCCAAATCTCATTCAATCCAAAAGTAGTGTAATCACAGATATATCGAGTATTTGTACTCAAATCATTCAATAATCTTTCATTTGAACATTGAGTTTATTCCATTCCATTTCAATTTCTTGTTTCATATATGATGTTTTATTGGATCTGGTGCTCTGAGTGTAGTATATTCGTTTGTAAACTTGTAATTTTTTCGAACAAATTGGTTAATAAAACAAATTCATTGATTACATTAATATAACTTGTATAATTGTCCTCATATGGTTTTTGCACGCAAAGCAAAATGGAAGCAAATGTTGCTAATTAGTTGTCTAACGTTTAAACTAATACTAGGCAATATTTTGTGGTTGGATCGTAATATGGAAAGAAAACTTATATTAATAGACGAACCTAAACATGTCCTTAGTCTAATCGAAAATGAGCAAACTGATTGAAAGATTAATATGTCGTCTATCAAGTCTAATTGGGGAGATGCTTTGTCTTAGGCATCAGAGCGGACGACTCTTAGAAGATAGAGACATAGATGTGACTGACTAGATTGACAGTACATCAGACTAGACCCAAAAAGAATAGATCTTGAACTCGTTTATGGATTTATTCATTTGTGACATTCATAGTGTGACATACCTAAATCTTGAGTGGATGATTGACTATGTATGCGTGACTTGTACACTTTGATATAAGTAAAAGCCCGAGTTCAAATAAATAAGGAACCAAAAGCAGGTGCTTTAGGTGTACGACTTCTGCAGTATGTAACATCATTCAGAACAGTGGAATTCATAGCCTGAGACATGGGTAAATGATATCCACTCATTGACATTACATGGTTGAAGAAAAGTAAATGTAACCATGGGTCGTTTGTCTTTGTGATAAATGACTTGATTACTATTTGATAGTGATTGACTTTTCATGAAGGAAGATGTAATGGTTACCATGAGATAAAGTAGGTTCATATTGGGAGAACGAATATTATCCCAAAGAGATTAAGGATATCCTATAAGGGTAACACACTTATGAAAAGGTCATTGGACGAGCACTGATCGAGTTACTTTCGTAATGGTATGCCGTTGGGGAGTGCTCAGTCATGACACTATAGTGGAATGACTTCGTGACTAAATGAGTTTATAATTAATAGGTAAAAAGCTAGAACTTAATTATAAATCATTTGAGCCTCAATTGCATATGTCCAATCAGTCCCTCTGCTAGCTCGTTGAAACAAAAAATGAATTGCATGTTGAATCAAATGAATATAAATGAATAGAAATGATGAAATGGAGAAATGTGAAACATTTGGAAATGATTATGATTTTCTCCAAAATAAAAATGAAAATGGAGAAATGAAATCACTTGGAAATGAATGTGGTTTTCTCCAAAATAAAAATGAAAAATAAAAATGATGTAACACCCCAAAACCCAGCCTAGACATTATGACTGGATCTTGAAGGTTACATTGACTACATGGACCATCAAAATGGCAAAATAAAACTGTTTTTGGAAAATCATCATTTTGCCAAGGTTTACATAACTCGTCATATTTGTTAAAATATCAAATTTTAGGGTGTCTTTATAATTATAGCTCATATACTTAGTAATGATATTTTGGAAAAGGAAAAAAATGCAGCCAAGTCACAAAACAATTTATATTTTCAAAATCGATTTCTTTACTACGCAGTGGAAAAATCATCATTTTACTTAGGCCCAATATCATGTAATCACCGATTATTAGGTCAATTTATTGAAATAAAAACCATGCATGCAATTAAACCCAAATAATGCATCCCAAAATCCACAGTCCCAAAAGAAATAAAAAACAAATACAATTCCAACCAAAACTATTTTAAAATTAAATTCAAATTTAAAACTTTAAATAAGTCCAATTTTCGAGACGAGAATTCCAAAGGCCAAAATCCAGTCCTAAGCTCATGGGTTACCTGAAAAGTTTAAACTAAGAGGGTAAGCTTCAAGAGTTCAATGTGAGTCTAAACAAGGCAACCAAAGAATATTCACAATTTCAAACAGTAAGACAATTAATCATCAGGTAGTAATTTTACCAAAAATCTATGGCATCAATTCAATAAATTTCTCAAATGTCATGTTCAATACACACTGTATGCAACAATGCAAGTCCTACCCATACCATTCGCTACACACCACGAGTTCCCCAAAACTCGTCATCCGAACACCAAACAATTGGAGTCGAAGCTCAGTGTGGTTGAACCACCAATATCGATCTTGCAGTTAAAACTGCCAATTAAAGTTGCAAATAAATCGCCAATATCAACTGTAAGCAAGCTGCTAATCTCCCCAATACTTCGATGCAGTATACTGACTAACCAATGATTCCGGGTATATTGCCAATACTCCCTGAAACTGTTTTGTCATCCACAAAAACCAACCCCATGCAATGCAATATGGCATACTTCTCAATGAAACAATTCATGCTTATCATACTTTCCATATATCAATAACAATGACATACTTTCATGCTTCGATCAGTTCAATTTCAATTAATGTCATGCTTACAAAGCAACAAAAACTCAATATCACAATCGCCATATTTCAAGTCATGCAAAAATTCAATTCATGAAACATATTTAATAAGCACACCACTCAGTTAATTTACTTACCTCAATTGGCCAATCTACCAATTTCACTGACAATTCGACCATGCACAAAATTTTAGCAACCAAATACAATTATAGATCATTATACAATCACACAATACAATCACACACAAGGTTTAGAACCTACACCTGATTAATGCTAAACCAGTGCACTACCGTTTAATCCGCAACTCCTAGATCTTAAGTCTAGACTGGGTCGATTTAACCTGTACATGAGATTACCAAAAAAATGAATTAAAATTGGTCCCTAATCCCCTTATAAGTTTGGCCAAATAGAAGAATTAAACCGAAGCATCAGATCCAATTTTTAAATCCACTCGTTACATACATTTACTTCAACTTCGAATAAAAATTAAAGCAACCTCGGAAGTCAATGCTGATCCGGAGCGTTTAGATCGGTTCCTAATATAAAACTAACACTCAAATCAGTAAGGGTTAACCACCGATGGCTTTTGGAAGCATTTAACCAAATTAGAAAAAAATAGTCAAACAAAAACGATGCAAAAAAAAAAACAGCACTTATGCACTCCGATTCCTAGATCTGAGTTTAGGATTTGAACGAAATCGAACTCACACTTAAACGACGAGATAAGGGGCTGTTTCAATAAGGTACCAGTGAGGAAAAATGAAAGTAAGACTGGGTGGAAAAGGTGAAAAAAAACAACCACTAATGGTGTTTTAAGGGGCGACAACACGACAAACAAGAGCAACAATGGTGGTTGTTTTGTGCGGCTAGAGGAGGGGTAAATGGCAGCAATAATGGAGCGATTATGGTGCTCAAAAACCATAGTGAGGTTGCTAGAAATTGGCAGCAAAAAGGGGAAAAAATCCAAAAAGGACAATAGAAGAAAGAAAAAAGAAAACGAAAGAAAAGAAGAGGAAGAGAAAAAAAAAAGAAAGAGGATAAAAAAAGAGAAAGAAAAGGGGAAAAATTGAAAAAAAAAATTAAAAAAAAATAAAATATGCACAGATTAATTTTCAAAAACTGATAAGTCAACATATAAACTAAAGATAATTGCTAAATTTTCTTTTTTTTTTAAAATAAAAATGACTCTAAAAATTTGATTAATTACGAAAATAACTCATTTTTATGATTATACACGAAAATGACTTGAAAGTTATAGTAAAATTTGGTGGAGCCAAAGAGTTTGGCGTCACAAACATTCCACGTCAGCAAACGGGGTTGAAAAAAACTTTTTTTGTGGAGCCATGTATAAAGATGCCACTTGTATAAATACTAAGAAAATATTGCTATTTCTAAAAAATTGGGGGCTTTTAAAAAATAATCCTTTTTTGATAGAGCGAAAGAGTTTGGCGCCACCAGTTTTCAATATGTCAGTTTCTTTTTTTTTTAAAAAAAAATTAAAACTATAAAAAAATGTTTTGTTATTGGTGGAGCCATTCTAAATGGCACCACCACTTTATTACAAGGGCTTTTTTTAAATGTGGTTTTTTTAATTTAAAAATTTAAAAATTAATATTTTATTTGGTGGAGCCATATAGAATGACGCTACTAGTGTACTATATGAGTTTTTTTTTAAATATGCTATTTTTTTAATCTAAAAATTTTAAAAATGATATTTTATTTTCCTACATATATAGATATTGTTGAGGCTTTTTTGTAACAGTTGAACTGAAAGAGAAGAAAAGAGAGAAATTGTTGTGTTTAGTAGGAGAGCTCAAAAATTCTGGTAAAGATGAATAACTCGGTGTTTTTGGTGTACTTTCTTTTTTATGGTGAAATTGTAGAAGGTGATGTTGGTTGCGTACTTCAAGGTCGGCAGAGAGTAGGGTTGCGATTCAATAAAACAATGAAGCTGAAAGAAATGAAAAGGAAGATTAGTGCGAAAATAGTTACCCGTTGTGGAAGGGCGATGTCTAGATTATTTTACAAGTTTTCAGTCACTACAGATTCATAAAAAAATTGTGAGATGCAACTGTTAGATGATGATGACTTGGGCACTATGATGGAAATATGGTGGTCGACTAGGAGTGAGAACCCCCAACCAGTTGAGTTATTTTCTGAGTTAGCGGACTTAGAGCCCGTTAAGAATGTTAGTCCAATAAGTCAACATCACGGGTTTGACTTTGATCTTAATGTCAGATTGACAGATCAGTTAGACTGCGAAGGGACATCCTAGATGCCCAATAATATAAATTATGGTGGGAGCTCGTATAATAACCCTGCCCTGAGTCCCCGTCTACAAATACATCTAAAGGTGATAGACACCGAGGCAGACGTCAAAGAAGGGACCAATAATGGTGAAGATTCTGATTAGGACGTTGAAGATTTTAGTGACCCTGATATTGATGAGGTTTCGGATGATATCGACGATGAAGGCCTAGAGGTGGTTGAAGATGCTCATGCCCCTTCTTCTAGTAACTCGACTCGTGGCATTGTTTTATGGAATGACCTTGGGGGCGATATGTTGAGTGTAGATCCAGATGCAACACATGCATCTGAGTTCCCTGAGACGCTGATACATTCCCTGCTCACAGATTGGCATCAAATTCGCAGTTGGAAGAGTTGTTCGTTGGGCAACGGTTTGAGAACAAGGCGGACTGTGTGTTTGCCATAAAACAGTACAACATGAAGGTGTCGATTGATTATAAAGTCACCAAGTCTACACCGACATTGTATGTTGCTGAATGTTGGAGAGCCGGCGATAGGTGTGGCTAGCAGGTTTGGGCTGCATTTGTACAAAGGATTCAACAGTGGCAAATACAAAAATCAAAAGGGCGTCATACATGCACTATCGCACGTATGACTCAAAACTGCCAAAAATTGGATGCCAAAAGTATCTGCAACTGCATCATACCACTAGTGAAAGATAGCCCAACCATTCCTGTGTCGACATTGATTGCGGACATGCAAACCCGATTCTAGTACAGAGTGTCGTACATGAAAGTATGGTGGGCGAAACAAATGGCCATATAACAATTGTACGGCGACTAGGATGAGTCATACAATGAACTTCAGGGGTGGATTTCAGCAGTGGTAGAGTACGTCCCACGAACTATCGTGGACTTGCATACGTTGCCTTATAGAAGCCCGAATGGACAATTGGAACTGGGGAGAAGAGTTTTTCTTCGATTGTTCTAGACTTTCGATCCATGTGTTAGGGCCTTCTCCCACTGCAAACTACTTGTGTAGGTTGAAGGAACGTGGCTTTATGGAAAATACAAGCAGATACTTCTGATTGCAGTTGCACAAGACGGTAATTGAAATGTACTACCGATCAGTTTCGCCATCATGGAGTCGAAGAACTCCGAATTGTGAGAATTTTTCATTAGGAACTTGCGGAGGCATGTTTTCTGGCAAGACAACATTTGCATTATCTCTGACATATCGAAGGGCCTTGTTGCTGCGATTTGGCAATTCAAGGTTTTGTGGAGGTCCGTCTACTGCATTCGTCATATCACTGTCAACTTCCACAAGGAGTACAAGAACAAAGATTGACGCAAACAAATCGTGAACATGGGTAAACATATCATATTTAAATTTGTATCTGTAAATATTTCAAGTCAATTTACTAAAAGGGATGGTAACATATTTTATCGAAATACATACGTAGGGTATGAGCTGAAACCACACTGATTTAGACATAAGCTGGCGAGGTTAGAGACTGATATGACGAGGTCCGATCCTTCTCTCAGATAGTGGTTGGGTAGCATAGAGCCGTGGCAAAGAGTTCAATGTTTAGATGAGGGGTACCAATATGGTCATATGACGACCAACCTCGTTGAGGCCATTAATTCCATCTTGAGGCGTACGTGTCACTTGCCAAAAATGGGGTTGAGACAAGCAAAATAGTTGGAAGCAGGACACGTGCACGTCGAAGATGTTAGGAATTCCATGAAAGAGAACTCTTAGAGGGTGAGGATGATGAGTGCAAAACTATGTTCCCGAAACTTGGAAACTTTTCGAGTGACAGAGTACATCGGTCGTCGGTCGGGGATCTCGCCACGGTCCTACGGAGTTGATATCCAAAATAGGCGGTGTGAGTGCGGGAGGTTCCAAGCACTACGGTACCCGTGTGCGCATGTGGTTATAGCATGTGCAACCTTCAATTTGAATTCAAAACAAACACGTTAGCACTTAAACTTGGGAAAATATTATCCACACTTATGAGTTGTTAAATGTTAAGTATAATTTTTTCTTAACCTATTTACAAGTGGCCACGTATATAGTTGGTGCCTAACAGCCGCCCAAAATGGCATCCTGTACATAGCCCAAGACTGCAGCAGCCCCACACAACCGACCTTGTTACTTACCTCGTGTTTTGTTGCTCGACAAAGCTTACGGTACAATATGACCAACACTGCTGATCCCCAGCTGTAAGTACCGACACGATGGAAATCCTCCAATAGAGGCAAGTACTTTAAGTGGACCCTATTAGACGTGTTGTTCGACATAAGTACCCCCAATCAGCTGCATAATATAGGCTCGAGCAGCACACATCACCTCGTACTCAGTGACAGTGCTCGATAACTCCTTAAAATTTGCTCTCAACCATGCCAATGTCAAGCACGTGAAGTTTCGTTCCCCATCACCAGGGGACCGTCCAAGCAATCTGTGGCATACTACTGAAGGTTCCAACACTTTGCTTCGGCCCGTGACCATTTCACCGTCAACTCGTAAACCAAGTTGCATAGTGACGTCCTTCAATGTGATTGTGCACTCCTTGCACGACATAATAAAGGTGTGGGTCTCCAGCCACCACTGCTCAACCAAGGTGGATATTAGGTTCGCCCTCAGGTCAAACCTCTGGATCAATGCAACGTCCCCAAATCCCACAAACTGTAAGTATGACATGACCCGCTTGTCCGGATCGTACTTGGGAAAATGAAACCGCGACCTCAAAACTCAATACCCATCCTGTATGGTAATTTTTTTTATAAAAAATATGATAAATCAAGTATTATATAATTTAAACATGAAATTGTCAATTTTTTTCAGTAATTCTCAAATCTATTTGCTTCTTTGTACCTACTATATACTATAAACTATATATCTATTTGTTTAACTCATTAAAGAAATTGAATTTTGCAAATAAAAAATAAATAATTCAAATAAGATCCCAAAAAAGATTTAAAGAAATTATATATTTTATTTATTTTTAACATAAAATTAATTATAAATAATATATAATTAAATAATTTTTTATGAAGTTAAATTAAACGAGTAATTTTTATTTAAATTAAATTAAATAAAAAATATAATTACGCCACATGCCGCAATTTTAATGTCTTATTATATTATATATATGATTAGTTTAGGATTTGTACCATCCCTGTTAGAAGAAAATGATTAATAAAATGTTATTAAAAGGAAAAAAAAACTTGTTTCTAACATTGCTATAAAAATATAAGCTGATCTAGTGATAACATATATGTTCCGCCTTCCCTTAAAATGTAATATAAGCTATTAAATTTTATTTGTATCTAAAAATAAAATTTCAATATTATAAAATTTTAAATTAGATTTCCATGTTACCATGTATTTTCTCAAATAAAATAATATTTAAATTTTACCATTTCAACATAATATTTCAAATTTAATAAATGCACAAATTTAAATCCCATAATATTTAGAGTTAAAAAATTCTAAGATTCATTCTATTGTTTAGTGATAAGTGTAGAAACTTCAAAATAAATGCAACATCAAGATTATAATATTAGATGAAATGCATATGTATATACTGTGATAAGGCTTGCAAACAAAAAAATAATTCAACAAATATATATACCGATTTACAGATAAATATATACAAAAAAGGGCTAAAAACAACCAAATAGAGATTAATTTCATGCAACCAAAACACTTAGAGTAAAATAACGCCGAGTAAGAAAAACAGAGAAACCAAAACAAAATATTTTTTATTTAATTTATAATTAATTTGATTGTTTCGTTGATCCTCGATGAAGTGTAATCCGTGTTTACTCGAGAAGACATTCTGATATCTGCATAACTTAAAAAAATACATAAATAAAATATAATTAATTATTACATTACAATAACTACTTTTAATATAATACATGCACATCAAAATAGCTATACATACCTTGTATTTATATTGTATTTATTAACTTCAAAATAAATACAACTCTTTTTTCTCTGTTCTCTTCTCTTCTTCCTCTTCTTCTACTTCAAAATTTTAAGAGGGGACTAAAGCCCCCACCTTTCATTTTAAATGGATGCTGATCGACTTTTCTCTCATCCCCTTCTATTTTTTGAAGCCATTAATTATTAAGCTGACCATACCAGTCACATTGCTGACGTCGTTGACGCAGTTGACGCGATGTGACCGGTCAGAATATTTATTTTTTAACCCTTTAATTTTTTTCTTTTAAAAATGTTCTAGTTTTTTTTACAAATAGACCCTTTCTCAATTTTTTCCTATCAATTCAATCCCCCACTTTCTTTTTTTTTTGTCCCTTATCAATCTTACTTTAAAAATGTCCCTTTGATTTTCTTGATTTCACATTACATAAATGATTTACATGAAAATTATATTTTACAAAATAACTATCAATTTACATAATTCAAAAATTATATTTTAAAAAATATAATTTTACATTTCAAATATTCTAAAATAGTTTCACTTAACTTACAATATATAATTTTACAACACGAGCAACTTTCTCAATACTAAAAAAAATTGAACGATTTTGTTCAAGACCGACAACATTGTGTCTTACAAACAAAACATAATTAAATGATTTTGTTCAAGACCGACATCATTGTGTTCTACAAATTGAAAAGTAAATTGTTTAACCACAACAGGTGTAACATCCCTAACCCGTATTCATCGCCGGAATAGGGTTATGGAGCATTACTAGAGTTTACAGAACAAATAGACAGAAATTTCTACACTTCACATCATATAATATTCATATCATAAACTAATCGTAATCAAACATATTGTCCCTTATATGAGCCCTCGAGACCGAAAATACGCATTAGAAACAAGACGGGACTAGATTGGATACTAATTTTTTTCGGAAAACATTGAAAATTTTTAAAGTTGCAGGGGACACCCGGTCGTGTGGGCACTCGAAATAGGGACACACAGCCGTGTCCCAACCCGTGTCCGTGCCCATGTAACTCTCTAACTTTGGCCACACGGCCAAGCCACACGCCCGTGTGCTAGCCTGTGTGAGCATACTGACTTGCGCAATTTAAAAGATACAGGGGACACACGACCGTGTCACCTGGCCGTGTGTCACACACGGCTGAGACACACTCCCTTGTCTCTGCCCGTGTGGACGAAAATAGGCCATTTTTCAAGCCACATTTCTCACCCAATTTGTTACCAACCTAAACATAACAATTTGCACATCAACAAGCCATAACAAGACATTCAAAATAAGCCAAAATCAAGTCTTAAACATAAAATATCACCAACATATTAGCCATGAAAATCACATATAAAATCCAACACACATGGTTGAATTCATCAAATAATCACATTTCAAGTTTTTCATATAAATTCCAATAATAGTTCATATCGAACTCATATAATCTCGTAACAAAACTGTGCCCGTTGAACCATTTAGAATATCGTTGGATACATGGGTAGTACACACGAAGTGTACTGAACTGTAATCCGTCAATTCATGTTCATGTATGCTCATATGAGCTGTAAACGAGAAGCTCTTCCGAGCTGAAGAACGGGAAGCTTATGCGAGTTGTGGTGTGTTCGCAACACATGCAGGACCCCAACCAAATCGGTAACCCTAATGACATGTCATTTGTATTCTATGAATTTCATAAGGTTCAAACAGGGCTCGGTAATTGTCAAATATACAACCGGTATTTATTTATGGAAATTGTACAATTCACAAAAAAATAATTCAATTTAACACATATAAATGTACAATTTAATTATATGAACTTACCTCGACGAGTTTACGTAGATACGAAGGCGACTAATCTGATATTTTTCCTTTGCCTCGGTCAAACTCCGTATTAGGTCTAACTAGATCTATACAAATGAATTTAACTCAATTCAATATAATTCATATTCAAATTAGCCCAGCACATATTTTTGGAAAAATTACTATTTTACCCCTATACTTTTAATTCATTGCAATTTAGTCCCTAGGCTTGGAAAATGACTTTCATGCAATTTGATCCTTACTCAAGCCTAGTAAATTTTTATACATATTAATAGCAGCCCATATAATTCACAATTTCACAAATTTTACCATAAATTTATCATCTTTTTCAATTTAACCCCTAATTGATAATTTCATCAAAATTCTCTTTACAAAAGTTTTTTTATCTAACAACAACCTTTCATTTTCTATCATAAAACTTCAAAATTCAAGCATACTCATTAATGTCAAAACCCTAATACTTTAACGATTTTGCAAATTAATCCCCGAGCTAGCTAGATTAAGCTATTACGATCTCGGAAACATAAAAATAATAAAAAACGAGACAAGAATACATATCTAATTGAGCAAAACAAGCTTGCTAATATTTCAAGCTTCCATGGCTAGGTTTTCTTCTTTTTTATTTTTTATTTATTTTGGTAGTAGATGATGATAATGGATTATTTTATTTTATTTATTTTAACTTAAATAATTACTTTCCAAAATTACCCTTAATAATTCATTAAATTTCCAACCATGAATAATCATGCTTAACCACTAAGCATTTTAATGGTCTATTTACTATATAAGGACCTCCAATTTAAAATTCTATAGCTATTTAATACTTTTACCTATTAGAGTTCTAATACTTTTAGCTATTACAATTCAATTTTTGCACTTAATGCAATTTAGTCCTTTTCATCAAATTAGGTATGTAAACGGTAAAATTTATTAACGAAATTTTTATACGGTATTTCTATCATATTATAGACCATATAAGAATAAAAATAAATTTTTCTGACTTCAGATTTGTGGTCCCGAAATCACTGTTCCGATTTCACTAAAAATTGGCTGTTACAACTCTCCCCGTAAAGGAATTTTCGTCCTCGAAAATCTTACCAGAAAAGAGGTTCGGATATTGCTTTCTCATAGCTTCTTCAGGTTCGCAAGTAGCTTCTTCTATTCCATGTTGCTGCCAAAGAACTTTTACTAAAGCTACATTTTTATTTCTTAATTCTTTTACCTCTCGTGCCAGAATTCTAATCGGTTCTTCATGGTATGTCATGTCAGGTTGGATCTCGACATCCGTCAGGGAGATAACATGTGAAGGGTCAGATCGGTACCGTCGTAACATTGACACATGAAAGACATTATGAATCTTTTCTAGTTCTGACGGTAAAGCTAATCGATACGCAACAGGTCCGATTCTCTCAGTAATCTCATACGGCCCAATAAATCGCGGACTCAGCTTTCCTTTACGACCGAACTGAAGAACTTTCTTCTAGGGAAAAACTTTCAAAAATACTTTGTCACCAACTTGAAACTCTATATCTTTACGTTTAAGATCCGCATAAGACTTTTGATGATCTAAAGCTGCTTTTAAGCTATCTCGGATCACTTTCACTTTTTTCTCAGTCTCGCGAATCAAATCAACCCCATGTATCTTTTTCTCACTGAGCTCAGTCCAATACAACAGAGTTCGACATTTGCGACCATACAGAGCCTCATACGGTGCCATTTTTATGCTTGACTGAAAACTATTATTATATACGAATTCGACTAACGACAAATATTTTTCCCAATTGCCTTCGAAATCTAAAACACAACACCGAAGCATATCTTCAAGAATCTGAATCACACGCTCGGACTGACCATCAGTCTGAGGGTGAAATGTGGTGCTAAAATGTAATCGCATACCCAGAGCTTTCTGTAACTTTTTTCAAAATCGTGATGTGAACCATAGATCTTTATCCAAAATAATGGAGACTGGTACTCCATGTAGTCTGTCAATCTCCGAAACGTATAACTTAGCTAATCTGTCAAGTGAGAAATCTGTACGTACCGGAATAAATTGTGTAGACTTCGTCAAACGATAGACAATAACCCAAATGACATCTTTCTTTTTCGGGGATAGGGGTAATCCCGATACAAAATCCATAGTAACTCTATCCCATTTCCACTCCGGTCTCATTACTGGCTGTAATAGTCTTGAAGGTACCTGCTGTTCAGCTTTAACTTGCTAACATATCAAACATCTAGATACAAACTCAGAAATATACGTTTCATTCCCGACCACTAGTACATTTGTCTCAAATCATTGTACATTTTATTACTTCCCAGATGAACAAACATGCTACCACTATGAGCTTCGTGCAAAATTTTCTATATAAGCTCTGGATTCTTTGGTACACAAACCCTACCTCTGAATAACAAAAAATCATTAGGTCCTATCTGAGATTCTGAATCAGAAGTCGACTCACATTGTACCCGTTTAGCTAACAACTCATTATCACATTTCTGAGCTTCGCAGATCTGCTGTAAAAACATCAGTATCACTTTTAACTCAGCTAAGATCGAGCCATCATCAGATAATGACAATCAAGTATTCATCGTTCGCAGAACAAATAAGGATTTTCTACTCAAAGCATCAGCAACTACGTTTGCTTTTCCCGGATGATAATCAATGATCAACTCATAAAATTTCAACAATTCAAGCCACCTGCGCTGTCTCAAATTCAGATCTTTCTGCAGACATTAAATACTTTAAACTCTTATGAACAATAAATATGTGACATTTTTCGCCAAACAAATGATGTCGCCAAATTTTCAATGCAAATACAATAGCTGCTAACTCTAAATCATGTGTTGGATAGTTCTTTTCATGTAGCTTTAACTGTCTGGAAGCATAAGCTATTACTTTACCTTCTTGCATCAAAACACAAGCTAAACCGTTCAATGATGCGTCACTGAAAATCACAAATTCCTTACCCGATTCAGGCTGAACCAGAGCGGTGCTTGAACAATGAGGCTTTCAATGTTTAAAACTTTGCTGACATTTATCAGACCATTCAAATTTCACATCTTTCTGTTATAGCAGTGTTATCGGTGTAGCTATCATCGAAAACCCTTTTACAAATCTCTGGTGATAACCAGCTAATCCCAGAAAGCTTCTGACTTCAAATACATTTCTCGGTGGTTTCCAATTAACAATTGCTGAAATTTTATTCGGATCAACTCTGATACCTTCAGCCAATACTATGTGTCCCAGAAAAACAACTTCCCGAAGCCAAAACTCACATTTGCTAAATTTAGCAAACAATTGTTTATCTCGCAAAGTTTGTAGAACAATTCTCAGATGCTCGGCATGTTCAGTCTAATCTTGGGAATATATCAGAATATCATCAATAAATACCACAACAAATCTATCTAAATATGGTCTAAAAATTCTATTCATCAAATCCATAAATACTGCAGGTGCGTTAGTTAAACCAAACGGCATCACAAGAAATTCATAATGTCTGTACCTGGTTCTGAATGCCGTTTTCAGTATATCCGAATCTTTCACTCGTAACTGATAATAGCCAGAATGAAGATTAATCTTCTAGAACACTGTGGCACCTTTCAACTGATCAAACAAATCATCAATGCGAGGCAGTGGATATTTATTCTTGATTGTAACTTTGTTGAGCTGATGGTATTCAATGCATAATCTCATCGATCCATCATTTTTCTTAACAAACAGAACCAGTGCACCCCAAGGTGAAAAACTAGGTTGAGCAAAACCCCTATTAGTCAACTCTTGCAACTGTGCTTTCAACTCTTTTAACTCTGTATGAGCCATTCTGTATGGTGCTATCAATATAAGTGTTGTTCCCGGTACAAGTTCTATAGCAAATTCGACTTCTCTGACTGGCGGTAATCCATGTAATTCATCTGGAAACACATCAGGATATTCGCAAACCACTGGCACTAATTCAAGCTTCGACTTTGACACTTTAGTATCTAATACATAAGCAAGGTAAGCATTACAACCTTTTCTCACATATTTCTGTGCTGACATAGCTGATATCACAATAGGCAACCCATTCAATTTATCTAATTCAATATAAAGCATCTCACTATTTTGACATTTCAATATGATATGCTTTCATCTATAATTTACTACAACATCATGTAGAGTTAGCCAACCCATGCCCAATATCACATCAAATTCATCGAATGGTAATAGCATCAAATCAGCCGGAAAATAGTAACCTTAAATAATTAACAGACAATTCTTGCAAACCTTATCAACTAATACATACTGACCTAGAGGGTTCGATATTTTAACCACGAATTTAGTGGACTCAATAGGTAAATTTGTACTAGACACTAAATTCGTGCAAACATATGAATGAGTGAATCTGGGATCAATTAAAGCAGTTACATCAGTATCAATAAGATAGAAAGTACCAGTAATAACATCTGGCGCAGAAGCATCTTCGCGCGCACGAATAGCATAAGCCCTAGCTGGTGTTTGTGCCTCAAACCTTACAGTAGAGTCTTTCGTCACACCACGGCTACCACTCATATTTCCAGGATTACGAGGTGGTCTACCTCTCGCAGCTGTGTTGCTCGGCCTCGAAGTTTGAATATTATCTTTTTCAGATTTCTCCGGGCAATCTCTAAGATAGTGGTCAAAGGAACCACATCTAAAACAAGCTCCACTCTTCATTTGACACTCACCAAAATGTAACTTGTTACAGCGTTTGCACTTGGGTCTAGTGTTTCTAGCACTACCCACACTCGCTATAGATGTAGCCTGAGATTTAGGACTGGAGCATCGGGTACCTCTATCTCTACTAGAGTATCCCGCAGAAGTAGTAGAACAGTCGTGATATTTTTTTTTGACTTCTTCAATGCTGACTGGTATGACTTTCCCATCAATATCTTGAATCTCTAGCTTCAGTCTCAACTTGTCTTTTCTCTTTACTCAACTCTTCAGCTTTATATGCCCGGTCAACTAGTACAACAAGTTCTTTCAACTCAAGGATCCCGACTAATAGTTTTATATCTTCATTTAAGCCATCTTCAAACCGCTTACACATTGCAATCTC
Source organism: Gossypium sturtianum (assembly GCA_025698515.1). NCBI lineage: Eukaryota > Viridiplantae > Streptophyta > Magnoliopsida > Malvales > Malvaceae > Gossypium > Gossypium sturtianum. Next base: position 21,021,736 of record CM046951.1, read on the forward strand.
AGTCGGAATACATTCTAGAGCATATTTGCTCAATCGAACAAATTCCATTTCATATTCAGACACTATCATACAACCCTGTTTAAGCTCCAAAAATTCTTTACGTTTCTGGTTGAGAAATATCTGACTGATGTATTTCTTATGGAACTCGATTTGAAAGAATTCCCAAGTAATACTCTCTCTCGGCACTACAAAAGTCAATGTATTCCACCACGTGTAAGCTGAATCTTTTAATAGAGATACCGCACATTTAAGACATTTAGCCTGTGTACAAGATAATTCATCAAGAACTCTGATAGTATTTTCTAACCAGAACTTAGCTCTCTCGGGATCATCCTCAGCTGTAGCTCGGAATTCTTCAGCACCGTACTTATGGATTTTATCAACAGGAGGCTTACTAACTCTGATAGGTTCTGTACTTTGAGAAATAACGGGAGCCGATTGAGGAACAGGAGGGGGTGAAGGTTGTTGAGCAATCGGGTTCGTTCGTACAAACTCAATGAACCATTCATTCATCATCTAGAAGAAGGCTTCTTTAGCCTTTCCTCCCCGGCCCTCAGATACGGGCCTCGTACCACTCGAAGCTACTCCTTGAACGGAGGCTTGAGCATTACTCTCTACTTCATCGGAATCAACTCGGTTGGATGACATTGCTATATGAAAACATGTTTTTTAAACGGTCAGGAGATATTACACTATCACATGTTAAATAATAGCATGTATAGCTAAACTCGTATACGCTACGTTCAGTTCGAGAATTGACTAAACCGTAGCTCTGATACCAATAAAAATATAACACCCTTAACCCGTATCCATCGCCGGAACAGGGTTATGGAGCATTACCAGAGTTCACAGAACAAATAGACAGAAATTTATACACTTCACATCATATAATATTCATATCATAAACTAATCGTAATCAAACATATTGTCCCTTATATGAGCCATCGAGACCCAAAATATGCATTAGAAACAAGTCGGGACTAGATCGGATACTAAAGTTTTTTTTGGAAAATATTGAAAATTTTCAAAGTTGCAAGGGACACACGGCTGTGTGGGCATTCGAAATAGGGACACACAGCCGTATCCCAGCCTGTGTCTGTACCCGTGTAACTCTCTGACTTGGGCCACACGGCCAAGCCACACGCCCGTGTGCTTGCCCGTGTGAGCATACTGACTTGCGCAATTTAAAAGATACAGGGGACACACGGCTGAGACACACGCCCATGTCTCGCCCATGTGGACGAAAATAAGCCATTTTTCAAGCCACATTTCTCACCCAATTTGGTACCAACCTAAACATAACAATTTGCACAATAACAAGCCATAACAAGGCATTCAAAACAAGCCAAAATCAAGTCTTAAACATAAAATATCACCAACATATTAGCCATGAAAATCACATATAAAATCCAACACACATGGTTGAATTCATAAAAAATAATCACATTTCATGTTTTTCATATAAATTCCAATAATAGTTCATATCGAACTCATATAATCTCGTAACAAAACTGTGCCCGTTGAACCATTTAGAATATCGTTGGATACACGGGTAGTACACACGAAGTGTACTGAATTGTAATCCGTCAATTCAAGTACATGTATGCTCATATGAGCTGTAAACGGGAAGCTTCTCTGAGTTGAATAACGGGAAGCTCATGTGAACTGTGGTGTGTCCGCAACACATGCAAGACCCTAACCAAATCGGTAACCCTAATGACATGTCATTTGTATTCTATGAATTTCATAAGATTCAAACGGGGCTCGGTAATTGTCAAATATACAACTGGTATTTATTCATGGCAATTGTACAATTCATAAACAATAATTCAATTTAACACATATAAATGTACAATATAATTATACGAACTTACCTCGACGAGTTTACGTAGATATGAAGGCGACTAATCCGATATTTTTCCTTTGCCTCGATCAAACTCCGTATTTAGTCTAACCGGATCTATACGAATGAATTTAACTCAATTCAGTATAATTCATATTCAATTTAGTCCAGCACATATTTTTGGCAAAATTACTATTTTACCCCTATACTTTTAATTCATTACAATTTAGCCCTTAGGCTCGAAAAATGACTTTCATGCAATTTAATCCTTACTCAAGCCTAGTAAATTTTTATACATATTAATAGCAGCCCACATAATTCACAATTTCATAAGTTTTACCATAAATTTATCATCTTTTTCAATTTAATCCCTAATTGATAATTTCATCAAAATTCTCTTTACAAAAGTTGTTTATCTAACAACAACCTTTTATTTTCTATCATAAAATTTAAGCATACTCATCAATGGAAAAACCCTAATACTTTAACGAGTTTGCAAATTAATCCCCGAGCTAGCTAGATTAAGCTATTATGATTTCGGAAACATAGAAATCATAAAAAACGGGACAAGAATATATACCTAATTGAGCAAAACAAGCTTGCTAATATTTCAAGCTTCCATGGCTAGGTTTTCTTGTTTTTTATTTTTTTTTTATTTTGGTAGTAGATGATGATTATGGATAATTTTATTTTATTTATTTTAACTTAAATCATTACTTTCCAAAATTACCCTTAATAATTCATTAAATTTCCAATGATGAATAATCATGCTTAACCACTAAGCATTTTAATGGTCTATTTACTATATAAGGACCTCCAATTTAAAATTCTATAGCTATTTAATACTTTTAGCTATTAGAATTCAACTTTTGCACTTAATGCAATTTAGTCATTTTCATCAAATTAGGTATGTAAACGGTAAAATTTCTTAACGAAATTTTTATACGGTATTTCCATCATACTTTAGACCATATAATAATAAAAACAATTTTTTCTGACTTTGAATTTGTGGTCCCGAAACCACCGTTCCGATTTCACTGAAAACGGGCTGTTACAATAGTTGCGACTTTCTTGGTGCTATTATCTTGTAGCTCGGATGTTGCCGATATTGATTATCTAACTCGTGCGGTTCAATTTGCGATTACTTGAAACCTTCAAACATGCCATTGACCCAGGGAATCCCAAATAATCCACTCGTTGGTTGCATAATCAATTTGAACCCTTATCGTCTTACCACAACCAACGGAAAGACTTACATAACCAATTTGAACCCATTACCGAATAAATTATTGGCAACCGAAAATAACCATTAAATTTACCAGTGTCAGAGCGCCACCGGATTATCGTTAAACAAAAACACCTTCAAATTAAAAATTTTACTAAATAACCAAAAACACAAGTACATAAAAACGCTCCTCATCTCTCTCCCATTCATCCTCTAACAAAATATAAGCAAAATTTTTTTCCCTTCAACTTAGATTGATCTGCCATTGGGGGTTATATATACCAATTTGGTCACGCCAAAGAATAGCTCCACCAAATAAAATATTATTTTTATATTTAAATTTAAAGAAAACATTTTTAATTTTTTTTTTTAAAATAAACGATACAGTGCACTGGTAAGAAAACATTTTTTATAGTTTTAAAATTTTAAAAAAGGACACTGATGCATTGAAAACTGGTGGCACCAAACTCTTTAGCTCCACTAAAAAAGGATTATGTTTTAAAAGCCCCCCAAAATTTCAAAAATAATAGTATTTCCCTGGTATTTATACAGGTGGTGCCATTCCACATGACTCTACCAAAAAAAATGAATTTTTACCCCGTTTGCTGACGTGGCATGTTGGTGGCGTCAAACTCTTTGGCTCCATCAAATTTTACTGTAACTTTTAGGTCGTTTTTGTGTATAATCAGAAAAGTGGGTCATTATTGTAATTAATCAATTTTTTAGGGTCACTTTTACAAAAAAGCCTAAAATTTCAAATTAATACAGAGATAAATTCGTATTTGAGTCAGACTGAAATCTGTTCACAAGGGGAGCAAAATACTAAAATTCAATACTTTGTAAGGGAATCGAACTTAAGTCTTCAAGGACAATTGCACTAACTCTTAACCATCTAGCCAGTAACTCAATCTTTTCATAATTTTACAAACTTTTAACTAAGAGTTGTAACGACAACTCTTGGTCCACGAATCCAAATTCTTCGAACCTGATTTTCGGGATGTGACAAATGATCTGAAAAATGAATTTATGATTTTTGAATAAATAAATTTCGAAAATGGAAATAAATCATTTGGTCATAATGAACCATTGAATGTAGAAATATTAAATATATTTTCTCATAGATTCTTTTACGATAAAGTCGTCATGATTTTAACAGAATTAGAATTGAGTTGAGAAAATTATTTAATTGGAAATATATTGAAGTTTATTTTTGGGAAATAAAAAAATAAATATTGGGTTGGATCAAATTATAAAGTATTGGGTCAAAAACCCGAGAAGTACTTGTAATTGGACCTGATATGAAAGAGGCCCAAAAGCCCCTTATGTAGTAAGGGGGACGACAAACCCTAGTACAATTAACTAGGGTTGTCGCCCCTTACATCCTAGTTGAACTAGTATTTCATTTTTCTAATTGAAATAAACTTTTCTAATTCAACAAGGGTTCTACATTTTCTCATATAAATATGGCACAGGTAGGGCTATAAACAGAAATTTCAGATATCGATGTTCTACCCGAAAATAGAGAGACTTTTATTCCCTTAGAATTAAATATATTTTTTGGAATAACGATTTTGCCGATTTCTTTTTAGAAGAGAGAACTTACGTTTTCACCCAAAAAGAAAAGAAAACTATTTTTAGCTACTGTGTTTAATTCGATTTGTTCGAGCCTAGACTCGAAGAAATTTGTGGTATGAAAATAGAGGAGAAGATCATTTGGTTGAAAGTCATGAATGAAAAGGATCCGTCTATCTGAAAACACATGTACAATTTCGGTTTAGGGTTTATTGCTATAAATATCACAAACCGGGTCATTTTTCAAAATTTTTATTTTCTGCTGTGCTAAAAAACTATTTTCGAACTGAATTTTTTTCCAACATGTTTTGCTTGATGAACCCTAGTAAACGGACTTGGATACAAAGGTATCTTCAATACACCAGTTGCTCATCCGACCTAAGTATATATTCGTGTTAGGTTACCAGTCCAGGCTAAACCTTTATAATAACACCTTTTGTAACACCCCTTACCCGTGTTCGACGCCGGAACAGGGTACGAGGCGTTACCTAACTCAAACACATACTAACATACATTTCCGGTCATGAAAGTTCGTTCAAATTTAAAACTTTTCAAACTTTGTCTTAAAATCCCTAATATGAGCCTACGAGGCCCAAAACACACTTTAGAAACAGTTCAGGACCAAACCGAGTTCTTTAAAAAAACTTTGGAAAATGTCACTAATAACAGAGGCACACGCTTGCGTGTGGATGGGCGACACGCCTGCGTGTGACTTAATAACATGGCCATGTTGAAGGACCGTGTAACTCACGGCCTCGGCATATAGGGACACGCCCGTGTCCTCGTGGTGCGTGTGGTTTATTTCTCAATTCAAACCTACGGGGTTTTCACACGATCCGCACCGCGCGCTCGTGTGCAAAAACCTTGACATTCTGCTTTTACGGCGTCGCAGAAGAATTTAGGGTCACACGGCCAAGGCACGCCCGTGTGCTGCTGGCCGTGTAGAAATTCTAAGTTTCACGTTCAAGGTGCAGACTTTACACGGCCTGGGCACATGCCCATGTCCTATGGCCGTGTCTTCTACACGGTTGAGACACACGGCCGTACCTCAGCCCGTGTGGTTACTACTGGGCATTCTGTTTTACCAAATTAAGGTGCAGGGGAACACACGGCCGGACTACACGCCCATGGGGCAGACCGTATGTCACACACGGCCTAGACACACGCCCGTGTGTCTACCCGTGTGGACAAAAACAAGGCTATTTACCAAGCCCTTTCTGCCACCCTTACTTGCACCAACATAAGCCACATCAAATAACCTACTCATTCATACATCAACCTCCCAAACACTCAACCATGCATTTTGCACATTCATGAAAAACATCATCATTTTCATATATCAATAATGAGTAATAGCCATCACCCATGGCCTTATACAAAATGAATCAATCTTCAAGACAAGCCAACACATTTGGCCAAAACAATATGACACTTGACAAAGGCCAGGTCCCTATACATGCCATACTCAAAATGATAAATCTAACTATACCAAATGTTCAGATTGATAGTGTGGTCGAGCCTCCGACGTCCTTTGATCCTCGAGCTAGCTTGGCGATACTATAAGAAAATGGAAGGAGAGGGAGTAAGCATAAAGTTTAGTAAGTCGCATGTAAATAATTAACAACAATTACCAAACATTATTATACTCATAACATAGTATAAACTTGCACATAATTCTCAAATGATTTAAGGCATAACTTACTCATTTTCATCCTTACTAAACACACAACATAAATCGAACTCATTTCTCATGAATTTCGTGTAGGTACCTGTATCACTTACAACATAGTCGTAACTTTTCTTACTGTTGACACAAGCTTTAAATTACCCGTTGAACCAGTTGGAATACCAAAGAATACTCGACAAGCCTCACACAAGAGAGTACGATGCCGATGCCATGTCCTAGACATGGTCTTACACTAGCTCACATATCGAGGACGATGCCATGTCCCAGACATGGTCTTACACTAGCTCTCGTCTCAATACCGATGCCATGTCCCAGACATGGTCTTACACTGGCTCTCGTATTATAGCCGACGCCATGTCCCAGACATGGTATTACTCTATCACACATATCATCACCGATGCCATGTCCCAGACATGGTCTTACACTGGCTTTCATAATGTGGCCGATGCCATGTTCCAGACATGGTCTTACACTAGCACACATATCAACCAAATGTCATGGCTTGGATATCCAATCTATTCCTAAGGTTCAACCGGGAATATACCACATCAAATTTCGTCATGCATATTTATAACAATAATCAAACATTTTATGCAATATCAATTGCTTAATGCATAATAACAATAGAGTTGTATTATTTACGTACAACTTACCTCGGTATACAAAATATTGGCGACTAGTTCGATTTAGTCCACTATTTTGGTTTTCCCCCAGTTTAAGTCCGGATCCTATTTTTCTTGATCTAAAATGACAAAATTTACTCATTTAATCACCACATTAATCAAAACATTTCAAAATTTCTACTTTGGCAAAATTTCCATTTTGCCCCTAGACTTTCACAAAATTACGATTTTGCCCCTAGGCTCGTAAAATGATTTTCATCAAATTTCCTCATTAACCATGCCTAGCTGAATCTATTTTAAGCTTATAGCAACTCACAATTCCAATTATTTCACACATTTACTACCCATTTTATAACTTTTACAAAATAGTCCTTTTAGGTGTTTTCATGAAAAATCATTGTAAGGCCCAATTTTAGCCCGGGGCCCAATTAAAAAAAACAACAAGTCCAGTTTTTTTTGCAAACCCAATTAATAAATTAAAACCCAAACCAACCCAAACCCATTAAACAAAAACCCTAGTGGCCCAACAGCCCAAAAACTGAATTATGTTCAATAACCAAAAAGGGAAACCCTAGCCGCATGCCTCCACCGCCTCACGCCACGTCAGCACTTCCGCACACCACCGTGTGCCAGCAAGCATCCTTCATCGTACTTGCAAACCGAGCAAAAAAGAACAGCACAGCAGGAGCGAAAATAAACAAAAAAATGTAAAAAAATCGGCTATAAAGCAGATTAAAATCCATTTGTAACAGAGGATTTTTTTTGAAATACAAGGATACACATACGAACACAAATACAGCAACCGAAAGTGTAACATCCCCAAACCCGGCCTATTCACTACGACCGAATCTGGTTATGTTAGTGAAAATATGTTTCTTTACTTAGAATTTAATACATGAAAATTTATTATCTTTGGAAAATTATGTCCACAAAAATTATTAAATGATACAAGCTTGGTTTGAATTAAAACTTTATTATAATTTATTATAATATAAATCCTCTGTAAAAATATTACTAAATACGATATAACCTTTATCAACTATAAATAAAGTACTTTAATCAAAAGTGGCCCTTATTACATCGAATAAATTAAACCAAGTAATTAAAATGCTTGAAAGAAAAATATTCAAAACGCCTACTTCTGCATGAAAATGCTCGCATGGCCACCTTTGTATCTACTCCAACCCGTCCACTAATCACGACTCACTGCGATGATTAAAAAGTTGGGTGAGTCATCTGACTCACAGTGTGTAAGATAACCACCAAATCCACCCACATGCTAGCCACATAATATCCCAATTATCAAATGCAACAAGTAATATATATATCATTTTAACAATTACCACAATCTGGGCTTGGCCCACATTCAAATCATACTCAAATACTGGGCTTGGCCCATTATTCAATAAACCACATATCATCTGAGCTTGGCCCATTTCCACGTATGTTCCCAAAACATACCTAACCACATGTCATATTGGGCTTGGCCCATTCCATATCATTTTATAAAGAAACAATGCAACATGATACCCAACCCAAACCTAGGGTCCATCCGCTACACACCCCCTTATCCAGCCTACCACACACCAGGGGACTATCGAGTCACCCTCTCCTTTCCCCTCCAAAAAGGCAACCAATGCCATCCACGATGTAGCGTATAGCTAACATCACACCACGATGGAGCACACAAAGAAATCCATCAAGCCACGATATGGCATAAAGCCGATATCAATCAAGGTAACCACGCGAACTAAATCGCAAAGATCCACAACGCGACCTCGATCGGCGCCAATCCACGATGTAGCACAAAGTCGACATCAACCACGTACTCAAGTACACCCGCACCTTCTTTTCATAACCCACCCATGCACATGCCACATAAAATATAATCGTGATCATGCATGCACATGCTTATTAATGTCCATAAACATACTCATAAACAAATAATCACACTGCAATAGATCCGATACTAACTCGGGTCATCGCTATACCCTTTAGGGGTATATATGGCACATTTATTATGCACTTGTTAGTAAAACATATAACACATAAAACCCGGAAGCAAGTGGGTTAGTTACACACCTTATTACTAGGAGTTCTAGACTCTCGATCCTCGACACTATCGTCTAGCGAAACTACGACTTTACGCTTAACGTTTCTTCTTTGTTGGCCCACACCAGTGGCCAATCTCGAACAACGAAGCGGATCTCTTTTGAACTTTGGGATGGGAGCTTTCCCTTGCCCACCTTGACCGGGTATTCGCCTCCATCGAAAGTCACTTAATCGGATAAATGAGTTAAACCTCCAGGTCATAAACTAAATGTTGAACCTTTACCAAATATTGCTTACCAAAATATCCTGAATCCCGGAGAATTGATCTATGTTCCTAAATATCCTTGCTCCTCAAGGCTGATTTGATTTCCAATCAAATCTCAGGACTACGGAATGGTCCTTTTTGCAACCGACCACACCCGAATCTGACTACCAACGATTGAGGAGAAGAATCCGAAGAGATCCACACCACACCTAGAATTCGGCCAAGGTGCAAACTAATAAAAGAGGAGAAATTTCGGCTACCAAGGGATTAAAACAAAAGAATTATTTGGCTACAAAGGCCAAAGGAGAAATCGGCACACCAAGAGGGAGAGGCAAAAGACTTGATGAACAACTAGCACTCTACCCTCCCCTATTTATAGCATTCGGCCAACCCCCCTTGAAGTCTCCAAAATTTGGCCAACACCTCACTAATTCAATTCCATTTGAATACTCTACTAATAATCCAATAATTCTTTTAATCCTCATAATATCCTTGATTATCTCCTATAATAATCCTAAAAAAAACTCATATTATCCTCCAATAAAAAAAATGCTCATATTATCCCATTTAAAAATAAATAATAATAATTCCACTTAATCTAAATAAATAATAAATAAAAATAATAAAAAAAACATATTATCCTCTTCCAAAAAAAAAGAGTCTTCTAGCCGTCCAACACTTCAATTTGCTGCCCAAAAAGAAATAAAAATTCAATCTCCAAATGCAAACTTCCTTGGCTCGAACACAGGACCAAGCCTGCTTGCTCCTTTCCCAAGCGCCTGGCCACTCGGCCAACTGATTTTTATGCTAGAAACCCCACATTTTATTTTAAACCCTTTTTAATCGAGCCCATAACCAACAAAAATAAGAACGCTAATCTGCAGCCTCAGCGCTCAACCCGCGCCTTGCTCTCCTCCAGTAGCTTAAGTGCGCGCGCTAGCCATTCCACCACCCATCTTCCTTGTCCGAATCCTCGCTATATACCTTTAAGGCCTTACAAAGCCCAACGCCCAAAACGAAAAATAAAACGCCAAATGCTTCTTCTGAGCCCTCGAAACCGCGACCTCTCCTCCCCTCCAGCGCCTAAGTAGCGCCCAAGAGCCACTTCTCCCGATTGGACTTTCATGTCCATCAACTTGGACATTTATTCTTAAGGCCTACTTAGCCCAGTCTCTTGACGCAAAAATAAAGCCAAAATTGCTGCCCCAGCAACTCGAACCCTTGCTCCCTTAGGCGTTACCTTCCAAAGCCCCCAAGCAGCGCCTCCACGCCACTTTGCCAATGCCTTTCTTGCGTCCTAAACTCCACAATTTTATTTTTAAGGCCTTCCTGCCCAGTCTCTCTTTTTTTTTACACTAAAAATCTAAAATTTTCCAAAGTCTTCCCTTGCCTTCTAGGGTTCTCCAAACCCCCTAAAAATTCCTTCAACATGACCATAAGCCTACTAACTGCTCGAGCTATGCTCCAAGCGCATAACCCCTAAAACCAGGGTGTTACAGAAAGGGAAAAAGTTTCTAAAGGTTATTTTTTTCAGCTCTTTTATTTTTTCCATTTTGTTGCTTTATTTTATCTTTTAAAGAAAGAAAACAGAGAATAAAAAAACATCTTACCTTTTTGTTTTCGCCGTCGTAGGCGGTTGAGGTCCGTCGATTCCGATGAAAATCGGCGATTTTTGGGTCGGGGAAGTCGAAAATAAAAAAATGGCCTTTTCGATTTTTCAGCCACCAGTGACGGCAGCAGTGCTTGCCACGAGAGATCGCCGGCGCCCACATGGTCGTCCGCGACCGGACAATGGGTCAAGCTCACCACCAAGTGGGGGTTGAGAGAATTTTTGGGGTGTTTTAGTTTTTTTTTTTGTGTGAAATGAGGAATAATGGAATTTTTTTTTAAAAAAAATTGACTTTTATAAGCCCATGAAACGCCGTCGTTTAGGGCTGGTCTCCATAGCCCCAAAACGGCGTCGTTTAACCTTGACCTGCGCGTAACCCGACCCACTACAGGAGGATCCGTGTGTTTTCGATAAATGGGTTATTTACAACCCTGGTCCTTCCGCATTTCTCTTCTTTTTAATTTAGTTCTTTTTTATTTTTTTTTATTTTTTAAATTTGACCACAGAATTTTGTTTGGTTTTCAATTGGGTCCCTGACCCACTGACGCGCTGGAAGATGGACACGTGTCCAGGGATTGGGTTTTTTACCCATTTGGTCCTCGGCCTCTTCGCGCCTTTTGATTTTAGTCCTCTTTTGTTTATATTATTATAGTTTTTACCTTTAATTACATTTTTATTCTGATTTAATCCCTAATCTGTTTGATTTCAACCTTTTAATTTGTTATTTATTTATTCTTTTTAATTTTCTTTATATATTATTTATTTTTTAAAGGTTTTATCTTTTATTTATTTTAAAGTATTTTATACATTATATATATTAAGCTGTTTTATATTATTTATTTTAAATTGTTTCATATATTATTTATTTTGAATTGTTTTATATGTTATTTTATTTTAAACTATTATATATATATATATTATTTTAGATTTTTTTCACATATTATTTCTTTTAAAACCATTTTACGTATTGTATATTTTAAATTGTTTTAAATTATTTATTTCAAACTGTTTTATATTTTATTTATGTTAATTTTTTTTCATACATTGTTTATTTTGAACCATTTTTTTGTATTATTTATTTTATATTGTTTCATTTATCATTTATTTTAAACCTTTTTATATTATTTACTTTAAATTGTTTTTTTTTTTGTATATTATTTTATTTCATTTGTCTTTGATTATCAATTAGTATTAAAAATGATGTACATTGTGTGATTATTGCCATCATGTGTACTATAATTCGTTTATTCGTGTTTTCGTATTATTGTCATCCATTAATGTAACATTTTATTCATAAATCGTTATTCCATGTTCTATATTATCATTCCATCTCATTTCATCACTTCAAAAGTCGCGTTTAATTTTTTATATCCATGATGAACCGTTTTATTTTATCCCTAATAAAATAAATGCACATCGTTTAAGTATTGTACTCGCTATTATTCAAAAAAAAAGAAGAAGAAATTTTTTAGAAATAAGGCAATATTTCGCGTTTTAGAAATTCAAGAAATCGTACCCTAACTTACGGGGTTTCAATTTTCTCGTTAAACCTAAATAGCAAAATATCCTTTTAAATTTCAAAATACATGAAATTTCAATAGAAAAATTATTAAAGGCAAGCTTATTCTCGAGGGTTCCAAGTGTTGTGTCCTAACTTACGGAACGTGACATTTCGTTACCTTGAGACGAGAGGGTCTTCAACATTCTTTTCGATTTATTCAAGCATTTTTAAAATGAACATTAATAAAAAAGGGAATCGTATTTTAAAATCTTTTCAAAATTTCAACTTTTGACATTAGGACATTGATTAATCAATTAGGTACCAATTTTGGGCGTGACGAGGGTGCTAATCTTTCCTCGCACGTAACCGACTCCCGAGCCCATTTTCTCGAATTTCGTAGACCAAAATCATTGTTTTAATAAATCAAAATATTTTATTAAAACGATCAAATTACGAGGTGATCCGATCACACCTCATAAAAAAGATTGGTGGCGACTCCCGTTTTTCATTTTCGTTTTTAAATAAAAGTCGACCTCGACCGTTTTTCAAAAAAAAGAAATGGTTTCGACAATCCTTTCACAAAAGTTGTTTATTAAACAACCAATATTCATTTTCTTCCATAATAATTCAGCAAACATCATTAATGCTCCCATGGCAAAACCCTAAACTTTCAACCATTTTGCAAAATAGTCCCCTCATTAACTAGATTAAGCTATAAGGGTTTCAAAAACACAAAAATCATAAAAAATGACCATCAAGATGACTTACTTGCAAGGATTAAAGGTTGCTGAAATTTTCAAGCTTCCAAGGCCCTTTTCTTGAGTGAAAATCGGTGGAGAAGAAAGAGAGAATGAAAAAGATGAAAACTTTCTTTTATTTTATCAATTAAGTCACCTAATGCCACCAAACCTTTGACTTTTCAATTTCTTTGTCTCCATGTTCAGCCACTAATCACTTTGGGGTCTATTTATTCAATAAGGACTTCTAATTTAATGTTCCATAGCTAATTAACATCCTTAGCTATTAAAACAAAACTTTCGCCTTTTGTGCGATTCAGTCCTTTTTCAAAATTAAGCAAGCAATCGCTAAAATTATTTCACCAAAATTTTCAAACACTCATATAATCATGCTATAACACATAAAATAATATATAAAAAAAAATAATTTCTCCAACCTCAGATTTGTGGTCTCGAAACCACTATTCCGACTAGCCCCGAAATCGGGCTGTTACACATTTAAAACATGTTCAAGCTTAAAATATACGTGTCAGGTTACCTGTTCGAGGTAAACCTTTAAAACATGACCAGGTTACCGTCCAGGCTAAATCTATGTCACATGTATCTTCGAGTCTGCAACAAATGTTGGATCTTGGTAACATCTGTAACCAATCCTGTACAAGTGTGCACAAAACCCTATTGGCATGTCAATCGTATCCTAACCTTTACTAAGTTCACCTGGGCATCTTTAACACATATAAACATTTCTTTACCATTTAGCCAAACTCTCACATTTTATACCAATTTACCACAAATGAACCCACAGTCAAACATACATACACAATTCAAATACACAATAATTTAAATACATTTATACCATATGAACTTACCTAGTCAAGACAGTAAACAAGTTAAACCTCCAAGGATTATTTGACAATTTTGACTTTTCCTCGATTATCCCGGTTTGATTCAATTCTTGATCTAAACAATTATTTTAGACAATTCATCAATACCAAACATTTTTATACCATTCCATGATATGCATGAACCCATTTAATTCTATTTTTTGAATGTCCCTTAAGTTTTACATTTTATTCAATTAGTGCTTGAAACCGAAATAAACATAACTTTCAATTTTGGGTTTCAATTTCAAAACTGATTTCAATCACACTCCTTTAGGACCCTCTAATATCTATTATTACAAAAATTTCAAAATTTATTCACTTTAGTCCATATGTAAAAAACTAACAACTAAACATTACAATTTAATCCTTTTTCATATCTAAGCTTAAAAATATCAATTTTACACCAATTTGTTCAAGAAATCAACAATGACATCATTCAAAAACTTTAACAATTTTGAAAATTGGTACATGAGCTAGTTAAATCAAGCTCCATGACTTCAAAAACATAAAAATTACAAGAAAAATACTTAAAATTCTTACCTAATCAAGGACCGAAAGTGTTGAAGCTTTGAAACCCTTTTCTCCCTTTTTTGTTTCAGTTGTGGATGAGTAGAGAAGATGAAATTCTCTTTCATTCCACTTATTATTTTCTTTTTGTACTTAAGATTAAACATAATTAACTAAGTTTAATTAAATTAAACATACTTCATTTAACTAAAGACATTACCAGCCACTAAAACATAATCCAAGATGGTTAAAATTTCCATTTTGAATATTTGGTTAATTGCAATTTGAGCCTTTAAACCCTAAATATTTGGTTAATTGCAATTTCCGTAAATATTTGGTTAATTGCAAACTCCGTAAATATTAAAAATAAATATTTACATTTTTCCTAAACCCTAAACTTTAATATTATTTTATACAAATTCTGTAAATATTTATTTTTAATATTTACGGACCCAATTTACAAAAATGGGATTTCAAAATCGCCTTTTCTAGCACCATTGAAAATCGAGTTGTTACATGTAGTCTTCAAGCGAGTAGTCTTATCATCTAGGAGAGAATATTTTACCTCCATCTACTTGATCAACTTCTGATTCCTTTCCTTCGGGCATGAATTCTCATAAACAAGTTTAGCATTGACATCACATACTTGCCCCCATTTCTCTGACATAGTCTTGTAGGTCTACAAGAAGTCAATATTTGATTCAATCACTTTCAGTCTCTGAACTAATTGCATCAAGGGTAGTGACTTTGCTAGTGAAAGCAACATAATTACTCACGTATTCTTCATCATATGAATTACTAGAAGAATCCTCATCACTCCAGGTCATACATAAGGATTTTTTCTTTTTCTTTAGAGTATTGGCGTACTTAGCCTATATGTGCCTAAATCCATGACTTTTATGACATTGAGTGCCATTTTTTTTGTCTTTATTAGACTCCACATTGATCACTACCCCTTTTCCTTTGTTTTTGTGAAGTTTTTAGCAACATCAAACTTTTTATTCTTCCTCGACAGCTTTTTAAAAACTTTATTGAAGTTCTGGGCAAGGAGTGTTATTTGTTCCCATAGCTCTTTAATAGTAGTGGCACCCTCATTTGTAACTGGTGTTGTCACTTGTAAGGCTATGCTTTTCTTTCCTTTGGATATACTCCTTCTTGATTTATCCAATTTGATCTCAAAGGTTTGCAGTTACCCAATAAGTTCATCTATCTTCATATTATCAATGTCCTTTACTTCTTCAATAGTTGTGATTTTGATGGAAAATCTATTAGGCAAAGATCTAAGTACTTTTCTTACCAACTTCGAATTAGAATATTCATTGCCAAATGCAAAACCTTGTTTTGGTAAATCACACAGCTTGGTGATTGCCCATATACACTTACTTACAAAACAAAGATGTTAAATACTTTTAATTAGAGCGAAACTACAAGTATGACGGTGTCAAGTTGCAATATAGTAGTTTTACAATGAAACACTTAAAACAAGTATTTCAAGGATCATTTTCCCTCATGGATTGATAAGGAATTATGTACTAGTTATCTCAGTTACTAACCAACCTAGTCAATTTAGGAATTATTAATGCAATTCGAATCAAAATCATAGAAATCTAAGCTTGATTATCTAACGAGTAAGCTAATCTAATGCAATTAGACTAATATAATTAACAAGATAATGGTTGATTGGTCACCTAGTTACTAAAGAAGCTAACTTACATGTATCAGTTGCATTGTTCGCCATTCCTAATCAAAAATCTCCTCTTTGTCTCATTCTAACTTAAGAACTATCGCCTAGGATCTCATCAACCACTAAAGATGGGAAGTGGTGGCCTGATGGTTGATTGAGGCGGTAGTGGTCCATTTCCACCCACCGCCAGGGGCACAAATCTCCCAATTATTTTTAGGGATTTATCTCATTTTAATTAAATTAATAGTTTGGCGACTAAAATGATAATTCTTTTTATGAATAATAATGACATAGATTTTACTTTAATTACATGGAAAATAAAATTTAAAAGAAAAAATTCACGTCAGATTTTTATTTGGAATTTTAACGAAAGTGACCAAAATATTGAACTATGTAACATTAGTACCTATATTGCAAACTTTTTATTTTGAGTGTCTAAAATAAATTTTTTTAATAATTAAGTGACTATCTGATAACTTACCTAATAAAAAATGAAAAATAAGTTGATTTAAAATTAATGGTAGCTACAATTTTTTTTTTTAAAAACGTACCATTTAGAATTAGTTAAAATTATATTCTACTAATAACAATAATATTAAAAAGCCTATTATTTAGAATTAATTAAAGTCATATTGTACTAATAACAATAATATATGAAATAATGGATAAATAAAACCTTTAGTTATCATTCAGGAAATTAGAACAAAAATAAATTTGACACAACATATATGTGAACTTTACCATTTAAGATTATACTCAATCAAAGATTAATTAAAAAATAGGTTCATAATAGCGGACTTTATGTTGGAATTTTACTCTAACACTATTTTACCCCCATAAAAATAGAATATATTATTCAAGGGTTTTTTTACTTTTCCCTTTACCTCTTTGCAAGTGCTGTTCACTCTCTTCTCTATCACTATTTTTTATTTCCTTTCTTTTTCTCAATTTCACCAACTCTCCACTTCTTCCTCAAAAAACATGAATGCCCACGATCCATAATCTAAAAACTAACATGCAAGCTCAAATCTTAAATCTATGATCTCTGATTCACTCTCTTATGCTTTCAAATTAAGTTGTGGTATATGATTTCTTACCTAATGATCTTGGTATGCAAATTGACTAACCTACTTATTTGTATATGTTTATATGCATTAATTGTATCAAAGTTTGCCAAGGAATGCCATATTGAATGCTAATGTGTTTAGTAATCTAGCTTATTGAATTATTAAGGTAAAAAATGTAAATTTCATATGAACTTACTAAACATTTTATAAGCTTACCCCGATGTTTTTCCCCATCCTTGTAGATTATTACCTTGCAGAACACGTCAAGACGGATCATTCGAAGCTCACACTATCCTAACACCGATTCGGTAGATATTTGGTCATATTTAGTATAAATTCTGGCATGTATATAGGTGTCATGGAGTGTAGGTTTTTATCTGTAAATATTTATACTTGTGCAATGTAACAACCAAAGTTAAAATGGCAATTAAACCATTATGGATTAGAGTGGACGGTTAGTGGATTACATTGTTTAAACATTACAAAAATAATTAAATTAAATAAAATATGTAAAATTTATGGAAATAAATTTGGTAATGGAAAGAAAGAGAAAGGTATTGTCTTTCTCATTTCTTCAAGCATCGATTCTAGCATGGTGAAGAAGCCATAAAATCGACCAAGGTTTCTAAAGCTCAAGTCTTCAATTGGTTAGTATAATTTAGTCATTTTCTTGTAATTTTTATGTTTTTGAAATCCCGAGAGCTTAACCTAGTTGACCCGTGTGTTAATTTTTGAAATTGTTAAAGTTTATAAATATTTCCATTTTCGAATATTGAAGCTTTTGGTGTTATTTGGTTAGAATTTAAGCTTAGATATGAAAAAAAGACTAATTTGTAAAGTGAAAATTGTTGATTTTGAACATAGGGATTAAAGTGTAAATATTCCAAAATTGATATGAAATATATGTAATTATGGATATTAGTGGGCTTTTGAAGGATGAAATTGAGATCGATTTCAAAATCGAAGCTCAAATTTGAAAGTTATAACTATTTCCATTTTAGGGACTAAATTGAATGAAATGCAAAAAATTAGGGAGCATTTGAAAAATGAAATTGAGCTGATATATGATTTTAATTGGATGAAATATAAGGGTTGGAATTGATAAATTGAATTGAATAATTGTATAGATCAAGAATTGGACCAAATCAGAATTAATTAGGGAAAAAGGAAAATTTGCTAATTAACCCTTAAAGAATAGATTGTTTGCTATTTTGACAAGATAAGTTTGTACGGTATGTTTATGTTAAATTTTTATGTATTTAAAATTATAATTGTAAATATTTTTAACTGAAATCTTGATTGTTTACGATTTGGTACAAAAAGGTGAGTTATGGATTAAATCATAATGAAATGATAAATTGACTGATAAATTAAAATATAATGAATTGCAATATGATATTGATTAGTTGAATTGAATTAAATTGATATGATTATGTTTGATTTTCGAGATAGAGAACTAAATTGAATAGATTTGGAAATATTGTATATTGTTGTAATTGCAAAATTGGTTTTACGATAAAATAAATTATAATGTTATGCATACAAATTGATAGTTGGTTGATGAAATGACAATATTGAATTGAGAAATTGGCTTATAAATGAAATTGAGTAAATTGTTACCCTATTATCTGTTCGGGCAGAGTCGGGTATAGATGGCATGCCATAAGATAGGAAGAGTTCAGGGCTACTTTGACTACGTGTCAATGAGGCACTGCTTTCCAAATTACTTCGGTTATACCAATGAGTGCTGGGTGCAAACCATTTACTTCAGCATTGTCCGCTGAGGCACTAGGTGCGAAATTGGTGTGTTGGTTGGATCCATGTATTCGTTCGAGTCCAAGTCAGGTTAATAGGGTATAAAATGAAATTTTATAAATGATATTTAAACTGAGTTAATATTATGATTTGATGATTTGTATACATATTGTGATTAACGAATATCGATGGCATTTGAAAAATCATACAAACTAGTTATACGAGCCTAGAGGGTCGATATAAAATGTGATGAACCAACGAGTTCGATTTGAAATTTGAAAAAGGAAATGGAATTGAAATTGAAATTGAAATTAAATTGAAATGGGATGTATTGCGGATAAATAGATTGTATGATATGATTAAGATAGTGAATTGATTAAACGATTATTTGTTTTTTTAATGATGATGAAATGTTGAATAAGTGTATTGAAATGTCATATGATTGAGTTACTATATGGTATGATAAATGTTGAACTCACCTTTTTGGTATTTGATTTGCCATGATAGGAAAATTTTACCAAGCTAAGTAGCATGTAGTGTATAATTATACCCAAGGTAAGTTGGTTTAATACTTGTGAACCTACTAAGCATTTGTAATGCTTACCCCATTGTTTCCTTTTTCCCTATAGTGCGAACTTGTGGAACGTGTCAAACGGATCGTCAAGAAGCTCACACTATCTTGGTAATGATTCAAAGTCTTTCTATCGTTTAAAGTTCAGTTTTGTGGCATGTGCATATGTGTTATTCTAAGTGTTTACCATGGTTGCATAGCTTTTGTTTGCACTTGGATAATGTTTGAATTATGGTATATGTTGATGTGGAATGGTTTGAAAGTATGAAAGTATAGACTAAGTTTGAATAGGTGATTTTGGTATGTTCTGATGCCTATTGAGGCTTATTGGTTAATTGTTTGGAAAATGCCAAATTGTGGAAATGTTGGTTTAGATTATTTGAAATGGTGATTATAAATGCGATATAATGAATGATGTTTGTTAGTGAATTAGTTAAGTAAATCATATGCTAATATTACCATGATTAGGTAAGGGAAATGTTGATTTCATAATAACCAAGGAATGGTCATATGCAATTGATTTGAATATGTATATTGGTAGGTGTTTTTGATGAATGGAAGAGGTATGTATGTAAATAGCTTAAATAATGATTAAATTAATATTTTATAAGTATGAATTTGTAGATAAACTAGTTGTGATGTAATGGTTGAAATATTGTGTCAACTTGAATGTTTTTGTGAACTTAGTGCCTAACTTATAAGATTGATTGTTGGGGTGCCATTTGAGGCATATTGGTGTCTTGAATGAATGTGTTATGAAAATTTCATATTGGTATGATTGTTGTGAAAATTATGCAAGTTTTGAGTAGACATTAATTTGTAATTGAACTTAGATTGTGCATGAATTTGGTTAGGTGATCGTTGTGTTTTATGCGATGTCAAAGTCTTAAAATTTATAATGAGAATGATCGAACCTGGAAACTAACTATGACAATGATTTGAGGCAAGCGCACCTATCAAACAGTAGTATAGTTAAGGCAAGACCGGAATGTCGAACCCAAAGGAGCTAAAAGTACTAATACTAACTTTCTTTTTATTATCTAGCCAAAAATAAAGGGAATTTGTTGTTTAAATCTAAATTAACTAATTACTAAACTAAAGACTCTAAGACAAAGAAGAATAAATTTGGGGATATACTTTTTGGAAAAACCAGTTGATAAGGACAATACCCGAGGAAGAATCCACCTAGACTTCACTTGTTATCTAACTCTGAACCAGACGATTTATTCATTTGACTTGATCCGTAAGATTCCCTAATGTATATTAAACCCTCTCTCGAAGCGAATAACGTCTAACCCTAGGTTGATTAATTGAAATCTCTTTCTAATTAAAACCCCTAGAATTGCATTAACTCGATCTATGGAATCCCATATTAGGTTTCACTCTAATCCTGCAAAATCTCGTCACCCTATCTCTAGGCGCGCGATCAACTCCGCTTAACTATGCTAGATCTACTCTTAGGCAGGGACTTTTGCTCCTCCACCTAAGCACATCAAACTTGAATCAATATCCCGGAAATATCAACACAAGAATTAAGAACACATAATTAAGAACAAGTCAAATATTTATCATATAGTCCAATGCGATAACAAGATTCATCTTAGGTTTCATCCCCTCAGTATCCTGAGGGTTTAGTTCATAACAATAAAAGAAAACATCTCAGAAGAAAAGATAAAACAAAACATAAGAAATCCCTAAAACCTCCTGAAGGAATTGAAGGAGAGATCCTCCGTCTTGAGTATGATTCTGGCTTCTTGAGATGGATCAACTGGCTATCTTCAAGTAAACCTCCACAAATCTGCCTCTTTTGGCCTAGCAAGACACCCCTTGACAACAGCCTTGGGCTCCCCTCTTTAGGTCATACTTAGGGTGTTTATATAGGTTTTGGAATGTGTTTCTTTGCCCCTAAGCATCCTAATCCGAGTGAAATTTCTCTTTGTCACGGCAGGGGCACGGCCATGGCACACGCCCGTATAAATCGTGGCCAGACCGTGTGGAGTCCGTTGATGAGGCATGGCCGTGTGGTCTTGGGCCCAGGCCGTGTCGATTTCGTGATGTGGCCCATTTGGCCCGTTTTAAGCCCGTTTCTTGTTCTTTTCATCCTCCGATGCTTCCTTGAGTATAAAACATGAAAACAAAGGATTAAGAGCACCAAATGACATAAAATAAGGGATAATTCATCCAAAAGCATGCTAAATGTGAGCTTAAAATATGTTACTTTTACGATTTATCAAATACCCCCACACTTAAGCTTTTGCTTGTCCTCAAGCAAAATTCTCAACTCATAATTAAAACGAACTTCCTCGATTCACAATATTTATCAATAGTGTTTCATCATAGTTCAAAGATAATTTATACATGGATGATTCACTCAAAGAGTCCTAAAAATTCAAACAATCTAAGTCACACATTTCTGTAGTACAAAACATAGGTGTTTCCCCTCATCTAAATAATTACCTCTGATTCAAAATCGATAAGAATTGGCATCCTCACTAAAGATTCACTCAAATCACTCGGAGTGTTTAAGGTTCAGAATTAAGCACTCAAAAGTCAAACATGAAGAGTTAATCCCATAGGCTTGCATGAAAATCAAATCTCCACCACTATGATATGAAATGATGCACAAATCAAAAGATCTTTGAAAGGGTTGTAACGGGGCTTGGGTTAAAGGTGTGGATAAAGGCTGAATTAGAGGGTTAGAATCGAGATTGACCTAACAAATTACCTAACCAGAAACAACGAACTGAATATAAGTAATTACATCAATTGAAAACTAATAATACTAATAAAACGAGCTTCTTCTTTAATATTTGGAATTCAGACGTATAAGCTCATTTAATCACAAAACTAATAATAAATATACTTTGTTTTTTTTACACATCATAAATACATAATAAAGGATAAGTTACTGAAATAAAGGTCATAGTTAGGCAACTGATCAAATCAAATCTCGATATAAGGGTAGTCAAAAGGAATGGTGATAACAAATACAAAGGGTTTTGGGTTAAAATTAGTGGGTGAGTCAATAAAAAGGGTTGTTAGGATTCAATGGGGCTCACTAGGGGTTAATTATGAAGGTAGGTTTTTAGTGGAGTAAGTGGGTTAAATCCTAGGTGCCTTTATCATTTCTGTATATCAAATCAAAGGTGTGGTCTCGACATGTATAATCGATGCAAGTTCTAGAATAACAACTCAATGTTGACACACTCATAATCAATAAAGTGAGCAAGAAAAAGAATATATGCTCTATAAGGCTTAAAATCTCACACAAATTATGGGTAATTTGATGTCAACCTCGTAAATTTCAAATTTCAAAGTAATATTTAAATTTAGGTAGACAACCTAGAAAAAATTTTAATTCTGAACAATAGACTTATCATGCTTGATTCTCTAGTATCCTTCAAATTTAATTATCAACGCACAATTATCAATGACTTAATCCAAAACACATCAATAAAAATCATAAATCAGGGAAGTTTCATTCTAATCATAATATGAGAAACTTACTTTAGGACAAGGCATAATTCAAGGATTTTCAAATAATACTATAGTTAACCCCCCCGCACTTAAGATGTACATTGCCCTCAATGTACCAAGATAGATAATAGCACAATAATAATAAAATCATAAGATATGGGAGAGAAGTGAAACTTCCTGAATTATGGATGAAATCCTTGGAGGATGTTCCATGAAAAATGTGATGACTAGGTAAAAGTGATGGTTTCGTTCCTTAAGTTGTATATTTAATCTAATTAATATGCAAAGTCATCAATTAAATGTTCAGGGGAAAATAAATAATGAGAGTTGTTAGAGATACTCGTGGGTTAGACAGCCAGTTAATAAAAGCAATTAAACTATAAATGAAAGTTTTAAACATAAATTATAAAAAGTCTTAAAAATAAAAATAAAAGATGAAAATGGAAAATAAAACTGAAAATAAAGGAAATAGAAGGACTCAAAGGTCCTCGTCGTCGGCTGGATCGCGCGGTGGTGGCGGTGATGAGATATGAAAGTGATGACAGATCTACTGAAGAGTCGCCCCAATCCCGTCAAATCTTCAAGCGGTGTTATTGAATTGCTGCGTATAGTAGTGCTCGAACTGAGTGAGACGTGCAGAAATGTCTGAGAGGGAGGCAGCCGAATGAACTGGACGATGGCCTTGTTGTGTTGCCTCCTGTGGTAGGGGGACATCTTCAGTAATGTCCTCAGGGTCCTCCTCGTCAGTGGTAGGCGCTAGCCGATATTGGGGAGGATCGGTCCCACGTCGACGCTGAATCATCCTCATATGCAGCATCGTCTGGATGCCTTGTGGGGACATTTGTCCTATTAGTGTGAGGGAGGAGATCTGAGCGTCGGTGCTGAGGAGCCCGAAATATCTAGCCAAGCGCGTAATGTAGGGACCCATAGAAATGACCCCTCTCCTGTGCGGCTCCATTTGATGTCGAATGGTGAGAGCGATGAAATAAGCTAAGTCGAAAACGTGCCCGTTCTCCATGCACCATAGAAAGTAGGCGTCATGAGTGTTGACGACGCCGGTGCTCTCTCGCTGACCTGTAAGTGTGTGAGCTAGAATAGCGTGTACGTACCTTAGAGATGGGGCAAGAGCTGTTGCCTTGGAGCGGCTAGGGTCGTAATTGCCTCTGTTAGGGGCTAAATTGTATCAACAATTTGTGGGAGTGTTGTGGATATGGCGGTGAAGATCCGAGATGTCATTTTCCTCTCTAAATTCGTCGGTATAAAGTCCCAACGCGGCTCCGAATTGTGGTACGTTTAGTTCTCTTATGATGCCTCCGAGGCGGAACTGGATTGTGCCGGGGTCGTCGTAGCTTGACATCACTGTCTGAAGATGAAATGTTGAACAGAGCTCCAAAGTGAGCTCTAGATATGTGGGCTCGATGATGTCAAAGAATTGGCTCCAAGGGTCGGTAGTTAGGAGAGCCCGTACATCATCGGCTAGTTGGACCTGCTCCAAAGCGGCCCAATCAATGCATCTCCCTACGCCGAGAGGTCTTGCGCGTAGTATCTTATAACTATCCTCTTAAGTCCCCTGTGGAAATCGTAGAAACGAGTGGCACACTTCGGTGGATGCGCTTGCGGAGGATGAACCGGTTCCCTTTCATTTTTTGGAAGTAGGGACTACGGTTTTCTTTCCTCGGGATGACGACATTGTACCTGAAAGTAGTAATTATTCAAGTAATTTTTTTTCTATTAAGAAATATCACATATTGTGATCAATATTCAGAATATACACAGACTTGAACTCATAATAGAACCGTTCAACCATATTTAGTATGAGCAAGCATTTTGATAATGAATGATTCCCATTCAATTTATTATGTACACAATGACTAAAGTAATCGAAATAGTAATCAAAATAGTGATAAAAATCGTAAGGATTAACTCTAAAAATTACTAATAATAATAGTCAAAATAAACTTAACGAAATGAAATTCTAAAAAAAAATAGTTAAATAGATAGAAATGAGATAGTGAGGGGTGACCAGTAGTGTTTTTGGCGCGTGGTGGCTTGGATGGGCGGAGCACGGGCGTGTACTACAAATATTCTGGGTAACACGACAGTGGAGCGGGCGTGGACTCTCGTTAACACGGACGTGGCTTCGACTTTTGATGGTTATGTGAAAGGGATAGAGGTGAGGGAGTGGTGGGGGTCAATGGTGGTGAGTTTTGTTTGTAGTGGCCGGAATGGGGGTAAGGGTTTTTTAGAGAAACGACTTAGGGTTGGGGATTTTGGGGGAGATGAATGTCATGTTCTTTAAATAGGTGTGAGAGCATGGGCAGGAGCCACGCCTGTGTTCATTTTTTTCTGCCCGTGTTTTTCAAAATTTTCAAGTTTTAGCGCGTTTAGGATGTTAGCCACGCCTGTGTTTCTTGGGCGTGTGCTATTATGTTCGCTTCTCCCACGCCCGTGCTCATGTTGCCACACCCGTGTCCATGTAGTCAGGATCTCGTACGGTTAGTAGGCACGGGCGTGGCTTATGCCCGTGCTGGTTTACTCAGGATAGACCACGGTTGTATCGCACGGCCGTGGCCCTATTATCGCAGCCCGTGTTGGTTTACTCAGGATAGACCAGGGTTGTATCGCACGGCCGTGGCCCTGTTGTCGCAGCCTGTGTTGGGAAACTTTTTCTTCTTCCTCTCGCATGACTACCTGCACGCCGGTTCTTCATCCCATGGCGTCCCCACGGCCACGGGTACGCCCGTGTGTAAGGCCGTGTGGTTGATAAATCTGCGCTTCATTGAATCGATTAGTTTGGGGTTAGTTGCTAAAAGTCACAAATAAATTATTAGGGAAGTTAGTGCTCGGGTTGCCTCCCGAGAAGCGCTCGTTTAAAGTCTTAAGCTAGACTCACCCTGTTTTCATTTCTAAATGGAGGTTCACGGAGCTGAAGCTCCTCTATTAATTCCTTGAAATCTTCACCATTATAAAGTTTTAGTCGGTGACCATTTACCTTGAATGTTCCCTGAGTTGGATGGGTTACCTCAACTGTGCCGTAGGGAAAAATGGTTTTGATCACAAATGGGCCTGACCACCTTGATTTCAGCTTTCTAGGAAATAGTTTGAGCCTTGAATTATTCAGCAAGACTAAGTCTCCTACTTCGAATTGCTTTGATTGTTTTAAGCGAGCATCGTGACGTCTTTTTGTTGCCTCTTTATATAGTCGTGAGTTTTCATAGTCTTCAGCTCGCCATTCATCCAGCTCGTTCAACTGCATCATCCTCTTCTCACCTGCGATTTTAAGATCGTAATTCAAGAATTTTATAGCCCAGTAAGCTTTGTGTTCTAACTCAAATGGTAGATGACAACTTTTCCCGTAGACAAGTTTGTACGGGGATGTTCCTAAAGGGGTTTTAAAGGCTGTTCTATAGGCCCATAAAGCATCATCTACTTTTATTTCCCAATCTTTCCTGTTGGATTCAACTGTTTCTTCTAAGATCCACTTAAGCTCTCGATTTGCCACTTCCACTTGCCCACTGGTTTGAGGATGATAAGGGGTAGCTGTTCTGTGGTGTACTCCATATTTTCTTAAGAATTTATCAAATTGAGTATTGCAAAAGTGAGTACCCCTATCACTGACAATCGCTCTGGGTGTTCCAAAACGAGAGGAGAGTTTCTTAAGAAACTTTACTACAGCTCTAGCATCGTTAGTAGGTAAAGCTTGGGCTTCCACCCATTTGGACATGTAATCTACTTCTACTAAGATGTATTTATTTCTGAATGAACTAGGGAATGGACCCATAAAATTAATACCCCATACGTCGAATATTTCACATGATAACATATATGTTTGAGGCATTTCATCACGTTTAGATATACTACCTGTTCTTTTGCATTTATCACATGAAGCGACATACCTATTGGCGTCCTTAAACAGAGTTGGCCAATAAAATCCTGATTTGAGCGTTTTGTGTACTGTCTTAATCCCGCTGTAATGTCCTCCTGAAGGTCCTGAATGGCAATGTTCTAGGATTTTGCTTGCTTCTGTCTTTGTAACGTATCTCCGAATTACTTGATCTGCACATATGCGGAAAAGAAAGGGGTCCTCCCAAAAATAGTTCTTCGCATCAGCAAAGAATCGCTTCTTTTGATGATGTGTTAGCCTTTTTGGTAGGACGTTAGCAGCTAAATAATTTGCAATATCTGCAAACCATGGTACCTCAGAGCAAGTTATAGAAAAGAGTTGTTCCTCAGGAAATGAGTCGTTTATCTCTCTCTCGTTGAGTACTTCGATATGTGGGTTCTCAAGCCTGGAGAGGTGATCTGCTGCAAGATTTTCAGCTCCTTTCTTATCCTGAATTTCCAAATCAAATTCTTGTAAGAGTAAGATCCATCGTATGAGTCAGGGTTTTCATCAGGTTTAGTTAAAAGATAACGAATAGTTGAATGGTCAGTGTAAACAACAACTTTAGATAGTACCAGATACTGCCTAAATTTGTCAAATGCAAAAACTACAGCTAGCAATTCTTTCTCTGTAGTGGTGTAGTTTTCTTGTGCAGGCGTCAATGTTCTGCTAGCATAATAAATTGGCTGAAAATGCTTGTTTCTTCGCTGTCCCAAAACTGCACCTACTGCAAAATCACTCGCATCACACATTAGTTCAAAGGGTAGATTCCAATTAGGTGAAATTATAATCGGAGCATTTAGGGTAGATTCCAATTAGGTGAAATTATAATCGGAGCATTTATTAGTTTGTCTTTGAGGATATTAAATGCATCTAAACATTCCTGATCAAAATTAAAATGGACATCTTTTTCTAGTAATCTCGTTAAAGGTTTAGCTATTTTAGAGAAATCTTTAATGAATCTTCTATAAAATCCAACATGTCCTAGGAAGCTTCTAATAGCCTTAACTGAACTAGGGGGAGGTAATTTTTCTATGGTTTCGATCTTTGCTTTATCTACCTCGATCCCTTTACTAGAAATCTTATGTCCTAACACAATCCCATCTCTAACCATAAAGTGACATTTTTCCCAATTTAAGACAAGATTCGTTTCCTCATATCTCATTAGAACTCGTTCTAAGTTTTTAAGGCAAAGATGGAAAGAATTACCAAATACCGAGAAGTCATCCATAAAGACCTCCATAATGTCTTCCACAAGTTCGTCAAAGATGGTTAGCATGCAGCGCTGAAAAGTAGCAGGAGCATTACATAATCCAAAAGGCATTCTACGATAAGCAAACGTACCGTATGGACATGTGAATGTTGTCTTTTCTTGATCCTCAGGAGCTATTGGGATTTGGAAGTAGCCGGAGAGTCCGTCCAAGAAGCAGTAGTACATATGCCCAGATAGTCTTTCTAACATCTGATCAATAATGGGCAAAGGAAAGTGATCTTTTCTGGTGGCGTCGTTCAGCTTTCTGTAGTCAATACAGACTCTCCAACCTGTGACTGTTCTTGTGGGAATCAGTTCATTCTTTTCGTTGGCTACAACAGTCATACCTCCTTTCTTTGGAACTACCTGCACAGGGCTTACCCAAGTACTGTCAAAAATAGGATAAATTATTCCTGCATCTAGAAGTTTAATTACCTCAGCTTTGACAACTTTTTTCATATTGGGGTTCAAACGTCTCTGAGGTTGCACACATGGTTTATACTCATCCTCCATTAAAAATTTTGTGAGTGCAGAATCATGGGCTTTTTCCTTTAATATCACATTTTCCATGCTATGGCTCTTTTATGTTTCCTTAGTACCTTTAGCAACTCTTCTTTCTCTTTGGGACCTAGTTACAAGAGATGATGATTCTTACTAATAGCGTAGAATTATCCCCGAGGAATGCATATTCTAAATGTTTTGGCAACTATTTTAATTCTAATTTGGGCGGTTCATCAATAGAGGGTTTCTGTTTTAGTTCATTGTTGAGTTCAATACCCTCTATTTCCGTCTGTCTAGAGGAGGATGTATTAGGATTCAATTCATCAAGATGTCGTCATCTATCCCCTCACCTTGTGTAAGACACGAGTTCCATCGTGTCATTGTGCATGATTTCCTACAAAGACTCTTGAATAATGTGATCAGTGGCATCAACAAAGTAACAAGAATCATCTTGTTCTCTAGAATATCGCATGGCATCGTAAATTTGAAAAATAATTTCCTCATCGCCTACCCTTAGCGCCAGTTTACCATCACCAACATCAATGACAGCTCTAGCAGTAGCTAGAAAGGGTCGCCCCAAAATTAAAGGTACCTCTACGTCCTCATTCATGTCAAGCACAACAAAATCAACAGGAAATATAAATTTATCCAATTTTACCAGAATATCTTCGATAATTCCCCTAGGATACTTAACAGATCTGTCAGCTAGCTGAATACTCATCCTAGTGGGTTTTGGTTCCCCGAGACCAAGTTGCTTAAACATTCTATAAGGCATTAAATTAATACTAGCACCTAGATCAGCAAGTGCTTTTTCTATGTTCAAACTACCAATTAAATAGGGAATAGTGAAACTGCCTGGATCTTTCAGTTTGGTTGGCAGCTTGTTTTGAATGATAGCTGAGCATTCTTCATTAAGTTCCATTGTTGAAATTTCTTCGAACTTCCTTTTGTTTGTTAGTAGCTCCTTTAAAAATTTTGCATATGTTGGCATCTGCGAAATAGCTTCAACAAAAGGTAAGTTAATATGTAAATGTTTGAAAAGTTCAAGAAATTTACCATATTGTGTGTCTAAGCGATCTTTCTTTAACTTTGCTGAATATAGGATTGTTGGTTTAATTTCCTCATGGGTTGGGATTGCCTTTGCCTTATCGATATCATGTGGTATCTCTTTCCTCGTTTCGACTAACTCCCTTCCACTTCTTAGCGTCACTACCTTTACCTGCTCTTTTTCCCTTGGTAAGCTTTCTGATCGTATTTCAGAGACTAACTTAGTAAGTTGCCCAATTTGATCCTTGAGCTCCTGTATCGATGCTTCCTGTTTTTCAAATTTTTTTTTGTGTCTGCTATGAATTTTGTCAGCATTTCCTCGAGGTTGGGCTTCTTTTCCTGTGGGTAAGGCTGTTGTTGGAAATTTTGGGATGGTTGTTGCCTTTGATTCCCTTGACCACCCCATGAGAAATTGGGGTGGTTTTTCCAACCTGGATTGTAAGTATTACTATAAGGGTTATTATTAGATCAGAAATTGTTACCCATATAGTTCATTTGTTCGCTCTCCATGCCCTGTCTGTAGGGTGGATACTCAGGATTTGCCACGCCTCCACTTGTGTCACACTGCATAACTAGTTGTACCAGCGAGGAACCATATACACAATCAAATTTTTTATGTAACATCTCTACCTGATTTGATAGCATGGTTACTGTGTCAAGGTTATAAACTCTGGTTGCTTTTGTTGGCCTTGTCCTTGTGACTTGCCACTGATAGTTATTCAGTGACATCTCTTCTATAAAATCGTAAGTCGCCTTGGGAGTTTTGTTATTCGAGTTCACTGCGTGTTGAATCGATTAATTGCCTTGTTGAAGGGTTAACACCGTTGTAGAAAGTTTGGACTGTAGCCACAAGGGTAATCCATGGTGTGGACACCTTCTCAGCAAAATCTTTGTATCTCTCCCATGCATCGTAAAGTGTCTCTAAATCCATCTGCACAAAAAGAGATATCATTCCTTAACTTGGCGTTTTGGCGTGCGGAAAATATTTTAATAAAAATTTTTGGGTCATTTGATCCCATGTAGTGATTGACCCTCGTGGAAGAGAATGCAACCAACGTTTGGCTTTATTCCTCGGAGAGAGGAAATAATCGAAGACGGATGGCATCGTCGATAACGCCATTTATCTTGAAAGTATCGCAAAATTCTAGGAAATTTGCCAAGTGATTATTTGGATCTTCATCCTGCAAACCATCAAACCGAACAAATTCTTTGTATCATCCGAATTGTGTTAGGTTTCAGTTCAAAATTATTTGCGACAATAGCGAGTCTAACAATACTTGACTCGGTTCTGTTAAAGTAGGTTTAGCATAATCATACATAGTTCTAGGAGTATTATTTTCAACCATCTCTGGAGGTAGTGGGTTATTTTCAGCCATCCCTTCAGTAGGATTGGTTTCGCCTTCTTGCCCTTCTTCTATGTAGTTTAAGCTTCACCTTATTTCTCTGCGATTTCTCTTTGTTCTTTCAATATCACTATCGTAAAGTAGGGGTCCTGTCCGGTTCCTTCTAGTCATAAACTAGAGGTACCTGAAAGGAGGAAATAATAAAAAAATAAAATTTAGCAAAGTTAAAATAAATTAAGAAATAAAAGTAAATTGCAAAATAAAAAAAAGGCTAAAGTAATAAAAATTGAGCTTTCTTAATATTTTAGCTCCCCGGCAACGGCGCCAAAAACTTGATCGTTGTATTTTATGCGATGTCAAAGTCTTAAAATTTATAATGAGAATGATCAAACCTGGAAACTAACTATGACAACGATTTGAGGCAAGCGCACCTATCGAACAATAGTATAGTTAAGGCAAGACAAGAATGTCGAACCCAAAGGAACTAAAAGTACTAATACTAACTATCTTTTTATTATCTAGCCTAAAATAAAGGGAATTTGTTGTTTAAATCTAAATTAACTAATTACTAAACTAAAGACTCTAAGACAAAGAAGAATAAATTTGGGGAAATACTTTTGGGAAAAACCAGTTGATAAGGACAATACCCGATGAAGAATCCACCTAGATTTCACTTGTTATCTAACTCTGAACCAGACAAATTATTCATTTGACTTGATCCGTAAGATTCTCTAATGTATATTAAACCCTCTCTCGAAGCGAATAACGTCTAACCCTAGGTTGATTAATTGAAATCTCTTTCTAATTAAAACCCCTATAATTACATTAACTCGATCTATGGAATCCCATATTAGGTTTCACCCTAATCCGTAAAAATCTTGTCACCCTATCTCTAGGCGCGCGATCAACTCCTCTTAACTATGCTAGATCTACTCTTAGGCAGGGACTTTTGCTCCTCCACCTAAGCACATCAAACTTGAATCAATATCCCGGAAATATCAACACAAGAATTAAGAACACATAATTAAGAACAAGTCAAATATTTATCATATAGTTTAGCAAATGATAACAAGATTCATCTTAGGTTTCATCCCCCTCAGGTATCTGAGGGTTTAGTTCATAACAATAAAAGAAAACATCTCAGAAGAAAAGATAAAACAAAACATAAGAAATCCCTAAAACCCCCTGAAGGAATTGAAGGAGAGATCCTCCGTCTTGAGTATGATTCCGGCTTCTTGAGATGGATCAACTGGCTATCTTCAAGTAAACCTCCACAAATCTGCCTCCTTTGGCCTAGCAAGACGCCCCTTGACAACAGCCTTGGGCTCCCCTCTTTAGGTTATACTTAGGGTGTTTATATAGGCTTTGAAATGTGTTTCTTTGCCCCTAAGTATCCTAATCCGAGTGAAATTTCTCTTTGTCACGACAGGGGCACAGCCATGGCACACGCCCGTGTAAATCATGGCCAGACCGTGTGGAGCCCGTTGATGAGGCACGACCGCGTGGTCTTGGGCCTAGGCCGTGTCGATTTCGTGTTGTGTCCTATTTGGCCCATTTTAAGCCCGTTTCTTGTTCGTTTCATCCTCCGGTGCTTCCCTGAGTATAAAACATGAAAACAAAGGATTAAGAGCACCAAATGACATAAAATAAGGGATAATTCATCCAAAAGCATGCTAAATGTAGGCTTAAAATATGTTACTTTTACAGTTTATCATTAGGCTTGAAAGAGATCGAAAGCTGGTGCTCTCTATTGAAAAATTTGGAAAAGATAGTAATTGAAATTGGACAAGGTTGAGAACCAAGTCTGGTTCGGTTGGATTAGAACCAATCGGTCCCTAAGTGGGGGGAAAAATGATTATAAACAGGTGGATGCTACGTGGTAGAAGACTATGCCGAAAGGGTTATAAATAGGCAAGAAATGAATTCTTGGGAGACTTCTTCTCCAGCCTGTTTCATTTTCCTTCTTCAACTTCTTCATTAGTAGCTCCTAGAGGAGATGGTTATGAGAAAGCTCTACATGGAGCGATGACCATGGAATTTTGATAGGAAAGGAGGAGAATTCAGTGAGCCGGTAAGGTTCTATGTCCTTCGTGGTATGTAAGATTTAGAAATAATGTTAAGAGTTTCCAAAAACCATTTTAAGGGTTCTGCATGTTTATGGAAAACTATGTTTTAAACTAAGATTAGTAAGTTTATTCCATGGGTTGGTTTTCTTGCTTAGTTTCCAAGACAAGGGAAGCTGTGGTGTCTAGAAAAGCTAAGACGACAAGGCAAAGAAGTATCAGGTGAGTTTCTGTACTCAAACCCAGAACTACTAAAGTTTGATGCATGCTTTCATAAGTTTATAAATATCCACCATTTTTGTTTAGTATGCATGGTAAGGGGGTTAATAATGAGTTAGATGAAGTTAGGAATGAGAAAAAAGAGTAATTCTGTTAGATACCTCCATACGATATTGCTGAGTGTAAACCGTGATGAGTAAAGCTTTGAGTCCTGCGGAGGAGACACTGCGGTGTTTGAGCATCAAGGTATAGGATGGCGAAATGTAACATCCTAAAATTTAGGGATTTTATGTTTTACATGATACCATGCGGTAGGCTAGTTAAGAGTGTTAATTGTGTATGTTTAGGGGGTTCTAAGAAGGCTTGGGGTTGAGTTGGGCCTTAGCAAAATTTTTGTGTTTAAGCACTTAAGGGGGAGAAGGCAAGTGGCATCAAGACTTAAGTGAATAAGTGTGTATTTTGCT
Organism: Gossypium sturtianum; assembly: GCA_025698515.1. Lineage (NCBI taxonomy): Eukaryota > Viridiplantae > Streptophyta > Magnoliopsida > Malvales > Malvaceae > Gossypium > Gossypium sturtianum. The sequence goes on from CM046951.1 coordinate 21,055,567, forward strand.
AGCACAAGTGGAGCTAGTAGCAGAGTGGTGTGGCGTCACATGAAGGGGCTTAAGGGGTGGAGTTCGAATCCCACCTAATGCAAATTTTTTGGGATTAATTTTTTTGTGCTATTCAAGTAATTGATGGTAAGTGTCGACCAAGCTTTAAAGAAGGAAAGGAAGACTTTTTATTGATGGAAAGAACACTATGGAGGAAGGTAAGGAGGAAATCAAGGGAAAAATAAGGAAAGAAGTAAAGGAATTGTGGAAAAAGGGGGATATGTTGGCCGAATTTTTGGAAGGAGCTTGGGAAAGAAACTTGGTCAACCCTCATCTTTTTGGTAAAGGAGGTACACGGTGTTAGTAGGGAGAAAAGGGGAGCCGAAATTCTTTTGGTCATTTTGCAAGTTTGTGCATGAAAGGCTTGTTTTCTTTGTAACATTTTGGTGCTCTCTTTTCCGATCCTTTCTCTTTGTTTTGCCGAAACACTCAAGCAATTTGTTCATTCTTCCTTGGTGTTAGCCGAAACCCTCTAACATTTCTCTTCCATCTTTTCTTTTCTTTTTGATCATTTCTTCAACCTTTCTCTCTTTTCTTAAATCGACATTACCTTGTGGCCGAATCTTGTTTGTTCATTTCTCTCCAATAGCCGAACCTTTTAACCCTTAACCTCTTCTTCATTATTTCTTTCTCTTTTGTGTTGGCACTCTCTTCTTTGATCGAATCGGTAAGTGGTTTCATTCTCCTCTTTTCATTTTCTTTTCTCCCTAGCCGAATGTGTGTCCCTCACCATTCGGTTGTTTCACCTTGTTTCTAAACCGAAATGGCGTTTCCTCCTACTCCCTCATATCCTAATCATTTTATTTTTGTAGTGTTATAGAGGGAAAGTCGAATCTTATACCTTTGACTCATCCATAGCCATAAGTCCAATCGGTGGGAATCGGATTCATCATCGTTAGGGTAAGGAGTTTCGTCATGGTTCATTTTGATCTATTTCATTGCTCGATTAGTTTGCTAAACGGATCGATGGATTTGACTAATCAGTTATTATAGGGACTAGATCGCTCGTTCTTATCCAGTCGTTGTTCTTTCGAAAGTGGTGGTAAGCCGAAATCCTCTCTCTAAACAATTACATTCTCTCATCATAGTATTATTCTAACCGAGACTCTTTCAATGGAGGCAAGTGGTAGCGTTGTTAAAAGAAAATTGATAGGAGGGAAAATAGGGAGTGGATTTGTAATCTCTACTCCCAAATTCAAACGTAGGGCGGTATCGGCAGTTCGGGATTTCCCACCGGGTTGTGGACCATCATCCGGTGAGAATAGGCAAATTGTGGTCGTTCATGATTCTAAGGGTAAGCATTTTTAGATCGTTGATTTAGATTTGGATTAAGAAAATCTCTTTGGTTGGTTAATCGAATGTTATGGTGTCATAGGTGCCGACGATCAAGAAGGTTTAGTTCTTACCGTAATCAGGTGTGTGATCTCACACTGAAATCCCGTAAATTCGTGATTCACTATTATGTTAGAAAATAGATCGTTGTCGATTACAAATCTAATAACCGTGATATGGCATGAATTGAGTGACTTGCTTATTCCACACTATTTCTAAAGATCTGTCAAAATCGGTATTAATTTACTAAATTACGAAAATGCCCCTATGGGCCGATTTACCAAAATGCCCCTATGGGCCGATTTACCAAAATGCCTCTATGGGACAAATTGCTAGAATGCCTTAGTGGGCCGAACTATCAAAGTCCTTCAATGGGTCGATTCACTGTAATAATTTACTAGATTAATGGTGGTTATATATATATATGTGGATATTTTATTTTATTATGTATGTTGCATTCTTTTACATTTTGCATGGGATGGGAAAAATTGTATGGAGAGCAGTGTAACCTGGTGGCATAGCCACAACTTGTTCATTATTATGCTTACTTATGATTTCGGTGGCATGGCTACAATAATAATATATTATAGCAGCTCGACTGCAAATTGGTGTGAGCGGCGGGGTGGGTTGACTTGATCCCCACAGGTGTGATTGGCTGGTCGGGGGTGTGATGGATGGATGGGTTGGGTTGCATATTTTTCATTTATATACTGCCATGTAAAATGGGCTTAAGCCCAAGATTATGCTATGTGGGTTTAAACTCAGTGGACGACGGTAAGGGGATTATACACTGAGTTCTAGTAACTCACCCCATTCTCTTAATCCTTGCGGTAATGATCGATGAGTGAGGACTTGGGCCCATGGATGACTCGGTGGAGGCCATACTTTGGAAATAATATTTTCAAACCTTAGTAAATTTCGTTTCCGCTTTATTTCGTTACTCTTACTATTTTGGGTTTAAAGTTGTAATAAGGCCTCTGGGATTTTTATTTTGTTTTATGTTTGGCGTATTTATTATCTTCCATGAATTGATTTAAATGGAGATTTTCTAAAATCATAAACAACGGTTTTTCTTAAAATTTATCAAGAAACGAATTTCATAATAAATATGTACAAATAATTTAACTTGGATTTTTCCTGCAAGTTATCAATAATATTTTCAAAAGTCACGGTTTTAAAAGATCACTAGTTCGATTATCGATTCTTCAATCAACCTTTCAAAATTAGTAGTATTTTTATCAAATATTTCTAATCAAATTTGTTTTCTTAAATTTTAACCTAATAACAACATCTTTAGTAAGAATCACAAGTTCTTTACTCGTTTTCTTCATGTGACATGCCAGATCTGGTCATACCGCTTGGGCTGGGTTTGGGGTGTTACATTTTATGGTATCAGAGCCCGGTTGCAAAACTCAACTTGGTGGTTTGGTTCAAAAGCATTTTCCAAAGCTGTTTGAAATTTAATTTATAAATGCATGTTTTAGAGGAAGTATGGCACCACGGTATCCTAGCACCAAGTCGATAAAGTTTTTGTTTTCATTTTATGATTATTGTGGTATGATTGTAGTATGAAAACTTCACAAAATAGAGATACTCTGGAACCTTTAGCTTAGGAGCTGAAACTATAGAGATTGAGACTTTAGGATATGTATTGCGAAAACAACTTTACTTCCTATATTCCATAAAACATCGTTTAATAAAAATTGAATAGTATACTGATACATAAGACTCTTAATCAGATTAAATTGACTTAGCAAACATGAGCACTAGAGGACGTGGACGCGGTAGACGTGGACGTGGTAGAGGCCGAGGTGCTAGAGTTGTATCTGAGGCATCGGGACATATGCCTGAAATGGACGCACTTGCGTCACCAGTGACTGAAGCTGGGTCACATGATCGAATCAGAGAGGACGATGCTCTATCCCAAGCGATGTTACGGGTACTGGAAAGGGTTGCTAGGGCAAGAACTGGGTCAGCAGCTCGTGGGTCGGTATCTGAGCGACTCAAATCGAATGGGGCCAAAGTTTTTAGGGGTATTTCGAGTGTAGCCCCAAGTGTAGCGGAGTACTGGCTTGAGGCGGTAGAGCGGATTATGGACGACTTGGATTGCACTGCTGAGCAGAAACTGAAAGGGGTTGTGTCATTGCTGAGAGACGAGGCGTATCAGTAGTGGCTCACTGTTTGGGAAGGTACTCGGGCTGAACGTATTACCTGGGATTTCATTAAGACATCATTCCAGGGAAAATATGTCGGTGCTAGCTATGTAGATGCCCGAAGAAAGGAATTCCTGAATCTGGTTCAAGGAAGTATATCTGCGGCAGTTTACGAGGCAAAGTTCCTGCGTCTGAGTCGGTATGCCCGGGGTATAGTGCCGACAGATTATGAACGCTGTGTGTGTTTAGAGGATGGATTGCGTGATGAGTTACGGGTACTGATAGCCCCACAGAAGGAGAGGAATTTTGCTACGCTGGTGGAAAAAGCTAAGATTGCTGAAGAAGTAAAACACTCGGAACGACAAAATCGAGACAAGGATAGAGACAGGAACAAAAGAGACTCTGGGTATTCAGGTCCTGCTAGAGGATTTCAGAAAAGGCCCAGGAATGAGGGACCAGTTCGAGTGAGTGCTCCAGCTACTACCAATCAGTTACAGCCTTGTGTGGATTGTGGAAAACTTCACTCGGGTGAATGTTGGAAGAGAACTGGTGGTTGTTTCAGATGTGGATCCAAAGACCATCGGTTTAAGGATTGCCCTAGAGAGCCTGCTCAGACTCAGGTAGTTCATAACAGATTTGCGCAGCCAGCAGGAGGCGATCAGTAGCCGCCGAGAGGCCGTGGGCCAGGTCGAGGTGGTAATGGTGTAGGAAGAGGTCAGGGTGCACCGGGTAGAGGTACCGGAAATAGGGGCAATGATCGCTATAAATCAGAGTTTTAAAATTTATAAAAGAATGATCGAACCTGGAAACCAACTCTGACAATGATTAAAGGCAAGTGCACCTATCGAACAGTAGTATAGTTTAGGCAAGACCGGATTGTCGAACCCAAAGGAACTAAAAGTACTAATACTCACTGTCTTTTTATTATTTAGCCTTAATATAAAGTGATGATTGTTTAAACTAAAACTAATCTACTTACTAAGCTAAGACGTAAAGACAAAAAAAAAATGAATTCGAGAAATAACTTTGGGAAAACTCTGTTGACTCAAACGATACCCTTAGGAAAAGTCCACCTAGACTTCACTTGTTATCTAACCTTGAACTATATGATTTATTTACTTAGTTTGATCCGTGAGACTCCCTAACGTATATTAAACCCTCTCTCGAGGCGAATAACGTCTAGCCCTAGGTTAATTAGTGGAACTCTCGTTCACTTATAATAACCCCCTAGAATAGCAGTAAATAGATATGTGGACTCCCATATTAGGTTTCACCCTAATCTGGCAAAATCTCGTCACCCTATCTCTAGGCGTGCGATCAACTCCGCATAATTATGTTGGATCTACTCTTAGGCAGGGTCTATTCCTCCTCCACCTAAGCACATTAGATTTGAATTAAGTTCACACAATTAAGAACAAACTAAGTTATTATCATATAATTCAAAAAATCAAATAACAAGATTCCTCATAGGTTTCATCCCTTCTGTATCCAAGGTTTAGTTCATAATAATAAAAGACAACATCTCAAGAGAAAAGATAAAACAAAACATAAGAAATCCCTAAAACCCCCTGAAGGAATTGAAGAGGAGATCCTCTGTCTTGAGTAGAATTTCGGCTTCTTGAGATGGATCAACTGGCTATCTTTGAGTGATTCCCACAAATCTGACCTTTTCGGCTTGGCTTCTTGGCCTAGCTCTCCGCCCCCCTTTCAGCTGGTACATAGGGTGTATTTATAGGCTTTTGAATCACGTTTCTTTCTCCCTAAGTATCCTTTCCCAAATGAAATTGCTCTTTTCCACGGTAGAGGCACGGCCATGGCACATGCCCGTGTAAATCGTGGCCAGGCCATGTTCGACACTGTTGAATGAGGCACGACCGTGTAAGTCGTGGTAAGGCCGTGTTCTAGTAGGAATGGTGGCACGACCGTGTGGCTTGAAGTCCAGGCCGTGCTAATTTCGTGGCTTGGCCCAATTTGGTCCGTTTTAAGCCCGTTTCTCGTTCTTTTCGTCATCGGGTGCTTTCTTGAGTATAAGACATAAAAAGAAAGGATTAAGAGCACCTTCTTACATAAATTGGGGCTTAAATCATCCAAAAGCATACTAAATGTGGGCTTAGAATATGTTACTTTTACGGTTTATCAAATACCCCCACACTTAAGCTTTTGCTTGTCCTCAAGCAAAATTCTCAACTTACAATTAAAACGAACTTTCCTCAATTCATAATAGTCATTGATAGTGTCTCATCATAATTCATAGATAATTTATACATGGATAATTCAATTCAAAGTTTCCTAAAAATTCAAACAATATAAGTCATAGATTTTGTAGCTCGAAAACGTAGGTGTTTCCCTTCATCTAAATAATTACCTCTGATTCGAAATCGACAAGGATTGACATCCTCACTAAAGATTCACTCAAATCACCCAAAGTGTTTAAGGTTCAAAATTTAGGCACTCAAGAAGTCAAACATGAAGAGTTAATCCCATAGGCTTGCATGAAAATCAAATCTCCACCACTAAAATATGAGATGAAACACAAATCAAAAGGTCTTTGTTAGGGTTGTAACGGGGCTAGGGTTAAGGTGTGGAGTAAAGCTGAATTAGAGGGTTAGAATCGAGATTGAATTGACACATTACCTAACTAAGAACTAATGAACTAATAATAATTATATCAATTGAAAACTAATAGTACTTAATAATACGAGCTTCTTCTTCGATATTTGGAATTTATGTATAAGCTCATTTAATCACATAACTAATAATGAATAAACTTTGTTTTTTAAGAACAAACTAAAATACATAATAAAAGAAATTACTGAAATAAAAACATAGTTAGGCTATTAATCAAATCAAATCTCGATATAAGGGTGATCAAAAGGAATGGTGATAATAAAAACACAGGGGTTCTGGGTTAATATTAGTGGGTGAGTCAATAAATGGGTTGTTAGGATTAAACGGGGTTCACTAAGGGTTAATTGTGAAGGTAGGCTTTTTAATGGAGTTAGTGGGTTAAATCCTAGGTGCCTTTATCATCTCTGTGTATCAAATCAGAAAAAAAATGTAGTCTCGACATGTATAATCGATGCAAGTTCTAGAATAACAGATCAATGTTGACATACTCATAATCAATAAAGTGAGCAAGAAAAAGAATTTATGCTCTATAAGGCTCAAAAACTCACAAAATTTATGGGTATTTTGATGTCAACCTCGTAAATTTCAAACTTCAAGATAATATTTAAACTCAGTTTGACAACCTAGCAAATTTTTAATTTCTAAAAAATAGACTTATCATGCTTGATTCTCTAGTATTCTTAGAATTTAATTATCAATGCACAATTATCAATGACTTAATCTAAAACATATCAATAAAAATCATAAATCATCAGAAATTTCATCCTAATTAGTAATATGAGTAATTTACTTTCAAACAAGACTAAATTCAGGGATTTAGGTTAGGTATCTTTTTAGGTTGTTCACCCCCCACACTTGAGATGTATATTGCCCTCAATGTACAAAAATATATAATAACCTTGTAATAAAATCATCAGATATGGGGATAAGTGAAAACTTCCTGAATTTTTGGATGATTCCTTGAGAGGAGATTGTGCCTTTGGTGGTGGTGATGGTCAGTCTCGGATGACGAACTGCGCTAGATGAAGAAATTGGGAGGCTCGTGGAGAATTAGCCAGGGATCATGAAGACATAATTAAAGTAAACTAAATATAAAATTAAGGACAAGGAAGATAAAGAGAAGGAGACTAAGAAGAAAACTAAAATTAAAAGAAAAGATGAATGGACTGGGAGGTCCTTATTGTTGGGTGTGATTTCTAAGGTGAGGTTATGGTGGTGGTGGTGGCGTGATTCCCAAGCACCTTTAGAACCTAAGAACAAGAAACTAAAACAAAATAAACTAAATTAAGTAGAAGAGAAGTAAAGATAAAGGAAATAAATGAGAAGATAAAAATAAAAGAAACAGATAATTGGTCTCAAAGACCCTTGGCTTGTTGTTTGGAAAAAGTCTAGGCATGAACTCATGTGAATCGGTCTCCTTTGAGGAGACCGTGATTGGCCTTTACGCTTCCTTGCCATGGATATGATATTGTTGTGGCTCAAGAGTCTAAGGATTTATTAGGAAAAAGGAAAAAGAAAGAGGGAGAAAAGAAAGAAAGAAAGAAAGAAAGAAAAAGAAAGGAGAAGAAAGAACGAAAGTGGGTTAAGAAGAGAAAGGAGAAGAGTATGGTGCTTAAATAAACTTTCAGATCTGGCAGTTTCCCACGCCCGTGGGTTGAGGGTGTGTCGATTCACACGGCCGCCTCGCACGGTCGTGCTCTAGGGCGTGTTGGTTCCCCACGCTCGTGTCTAGCCTGTGTTCGACAAGTCAGTATATTGGCATGGTTATCCGACACGGGCGTGTTCAGCCCGTGGTTGGCAAGTCAGTAGCCTCACATGGCCGTAAAGCACGGGCGTGCCACTTTGTCGGTGCCCGTGGGGTAGTAGTTGGGTCCGTGATTATGAAAATCTGTTTTGCCCTGACATGTACCTTCTCTGCTCTATTAGTTCAAAGCGTCGGAGTACCCACACGGCCACGGCCATGGCCATGTGTAAGGCCGTGTGGCCTGGAATTCTACACCTGGTTAGTTGGTTGTTAGTTGCTAAAAAGGAAGATAAAAAGGAAAATTAAGATAAACTGAATATATAAAAAAAATACTAGTATTAGTGCTCGGATTGCCTCCCGAGAAGCGCTCGTTTATAGTCTTAAGCTAGTCTCTCTTCTCGTTTGCATCTTCAGGGTGGTTTGAGGAGTTGGAAGTCCTTCCTCATGTTATTATCTGTATCCTCGTGAAAAAAATTAAGTCGAGATGCGTTTATAGTAAAAGTACCAAAAGTAGGATTACTTACCTCGACTGTTAGTGTGGGGAAAATATCGGTTACCCTAAAAGATATTTCTTTGTTTGTGCCAGGGTCCAGATGAGATATTCGAGGATTTACACTGATCTAACAAAGATTTGGTCCCTTATTCTGAAGTGATTTGTTGTTCCTATTAGCTCTTTTGGGGGCTCCTTCGGTTTTATCTCGTGTGGTTCCTGGTTCTTCGTCGTGTATCCCTAATTTCTCCTTGAAGTGTGTCTTCCACTCGTCTAGATCATCGAACCGAATCCTCGATCTTCATGAGTTATTTCTTTGTTGGCATGGGGTTTAGGATCGGGTTCAGTTGTATTCTTTGGTGGTGCTTCCTGAAAATAAGGGTTAACCGAATGGTTATTAGTAGAATTTACGTTCTCACATTGATTACTCGATGTTCTAGCCGAGTCGAGAGCCTTGATGGTGACTGTCTCATTACCTACACAAAGTATGAGTTCTCCTGCACCAACATCAATTTTAGTCCCGGCAGCTTGCTAAAAGGGTCTTCCTAAGATTAGGGGATCGAATTATCCTCATCCATGTCTAAGACAACAAAGTCTCGGGAAAACGAATCATCGATTTTCACAAGAACATCTTCGATAATACCCCTAGGAATTCTAACGCTTTTTTATCAATAACCGAATGCTCATCCTAGTTTGTTTGGGTTTCCCTAGACCTAATTTTTAAACAATTTATAAGGCATGACATTTATGCTTGCCCCTAAATCACCTAACGCATTATCAACAGTTAGTCTACCAATTAAACATGGAATTGTAAAACTCCCGGGATCTTTTAGCTTTTGTGGTAGCCTATTTTGGAGAATTGCTTTGAGCACTTTGCGTTAAGTTCCACATGTGACGACTCGTCTAACTTCGCTTGTTTGTCGTAAGCTCTTTTAAAAATTTCCTAGAATCGCATCTGCGATGAGCTTCAAGTAATGGTAAGTTAATATGTAATTTCTTTAAGAGTTTAAGAAACTTACCGAATCGTTTCTTCCGTGTCGTCTCTTCTTAATGCCTCGGTAAGGTACGCGAGGTTGGTTCTCCTTGATTACCGGTTTGGCTTGTCTTGTGTTACCTCAACTTTACCTTTTTCTACCTCGTTTCCTTGTGTTGGGTGAGTTCGTCTACTTCTTCGCTTTCTTGAGCTATTATGGCTTGGATTTGCTCCTTTGGATTAATTTCAGTATTACTCGGTAGACGCCATTGCAGTCGTTCGGATAATAACTTTGAAATTTCTCCGATCGATCGGGTAATTTCACGATTGCCTTTGTAAGTGCTCCAACTTGGTTCTCGATCTTTTGATCGATGTTTTTGGGTGTCGAGTGTTACCTCATTTTTTTGGAGACGGGCTTCTGTGGATGCTATGAATTTGTTCAACGTCTCTTCAAGACTCGGCTTCTTTTCTTGTGGATAGGGCTGATTTTGGAAATTTTGAGGAGGTTGTTGTCTTTGATTTCCTTGTCCTCCCCACGAAAAATTTGGGTGGTTCCTCCAACCTAGATTATAGTTATTGCTATATTGGTTATTATTAGATCTGAAATTGTTACCTATATATTTCATCTGTTCGCTCTCTGTGCCTGGTTGGTAGGGTGGGTACTGCACTTCGCCACAGTTCCACTTGCGTCGCCTTCGCATGATTTGGATGTACCTGCGAAGAACACAAACTATCAATCTTCTTATTCATCAATTCTACCGATTTGATAGCATGGTTATTGCGTCGAGGTTGTAAACTCCTACTGCTTTTGTTGGCCTTGTTCTTGTAACTTGCCACCGATAGTTATTCAAATGACATCTCTTCAATAAACTCGTAGGGTCGCCTCAGAGTTCTATTATTCGGTTCCACCGTACGATCGAATCAATTAATTGCTTCATTGAAGGATTCATACCGTTATAAAAGTTTGGACTTGGAGCCACAAAGGTAAACCATGGTGCGGACACCTTCTCAAGAGATCCTTATATCTCTCCCATGCATCGTATAATGTCTCTAAATCCATCTGCACAAAAGAAGAGATATCATTACTTAATTTGGCCGTTTTGGCCGGTGGGAAATATTTTAATAAAATTTTTTCGGTCATTTTTTCCCATGTAGTGATTGACCCTCGTGGTAACGAGTTTAACCACTGTTTAGCTTTATTCTTTAATGAAAAGGGGAATAACCGGAGACGTATGGCATCATCAGAAACGCCATTTATTTTGAAGGTATCACAGAACTCTAAAAAATTAGCTATATGAGCGTTTGGATCTTCGGGCCCAGTAAACCATCAAATTGAACAAATCGTTGAATCATTTGTATAGTGTTAGGCTTTAATTCAAAATTATTAGCAGCTATAGCAGGCCTAACAATACTAGATTCGGCTCTTGTTAAGTGAGGTTTAGCATAATGAAACATAGTACGAGGAGCATTATTTTCTCCCACATCTTGTGGTGGAAGATTATTTTCGTCCATCCCTTCAGTAGGATTGGATCTGTCTTCTCGCTCTCCTTGGTAATTTAGGGCTCGCCTAATTTCTCTGCGATTTCTTGAGCTGTAGCTTCAATATCACTGTCGTATTCTAAAGGTCCTCTCGGGTTCCTTCTAGTCATAAACTAGAGGTACCTGCTAGGAAAAGAAAGAAAGAAAATTTAGCAAATTTTAAAATTAAAACTAAAAATAAAAATAAATTGCGAAAAATAAAAATAATGGCTAAAGTAATAAAAATAGAGTTTTCTTAATATTTTAGTTCCCAAGATCTACGCGCCAAAAACTTGATCATTTGTAAATCAAAGTTTTAAAATTTATAAAAGAATGATCGAACCTGGAAACCAACTCTGACAACGATTAAAGGCAAGTGCACCTATCGAACAGTAGTATAGTTTAGGCAAGACTGGATTGTCGAACCCAAATGAACTAAAAGTACTAATACTCACTTTCTTTTTATTATTTAGCCTTAATATAAAGTGATGATTGTTTAAACTAAAACTAATCTACTTACTAAGCTAAGACGCAAAGACAAAAAGAATTAATTCGGGAAATAACTTTGGGAAAACTCAGTTGACTCAAACGATACCCTTAGGAAAAATCCACCTAGACTTCACTTGTTATCTAACCTTGAACCATATGATTTATTTACTTAGTTTGATCCGTGAGACTCCCTAACGTATATTAAACCCTCTCTCGAGGCGAATCACGTCTAACCCTCGGTTAATTAGTGGAACTCTCGTTCACTTATAATAACCCCCTAGAATAACAGTAAATCGATATGTGGACTCCCATATTAGGTTTCACCCTAATCCGGCAAAATCTCATCACCCTATCTCTAGGCGTGCGATCAACGCTTAATTATGTTGGATCTACTCTTAGGAAGGGTCTATTCCTCCTCCACCTAAGCACATTAGATTTTGATTAGGTTCACACAATTAAGAACAAACTAAGTTATTATCATATAATTCAAAATATCAAATAACAAGATTTCTCATAGGTTTCATCCCCTTTGGGTATCTGAAGGTTTAGTTCATAATAATAAAAGACAACATCTCAAGAGAAAAGATAAAACAAAACATAAGAAATCCCTAAAACCCCTCAAGGAATTGAAGAGGAGATCCTCCGTCTTGAGTAGAATTCCACTTTCTTGAGATGGATCAACTGGCTATCTTCGAGTGATTCCCACAAATTTGACCTTTTCGCTTGCTTCTGGCCTAGCTCTCCGCCGCCCCTTTCACCGGTACCTAGAGTGTATTTATAGGCTTTTGAAACACGTTTCTTTCTCCCTAAGTATCCTTTCCCGAATGAAATTACTCTTTTCCACGACAGAGGCACGGCCATGGCACACACCCGTGTAAATCGTGGCCAGGCCATGTTCGACACTGTTGAATGAGGCACGGTCGTGTAAGTCGTGGTAAGGCCGTGTTCTAGTAGGAATGGTGGCACGGCCATGTGGCTTGAAGTCCAGGCCGTGCTGATTTCGTGGCTTGGCCCAATTTGGTCCTTTTTAAGCCCGTTTCTTGTTCTTTTCGTCATCGGGTGCTTTCCTGAGTATAAGACATGAAAAGAAAGGATTAAGAGCACCTTTTTACATAAATTGGGGCTTAAATCATCCAAAAGCATACTAAATGTGGGCTTAGAATATGTTACTTTTACGGTTTATCAGGCAACATGGAGGCGAGACAGCCAGGGCTGGTCTATGCGGTCAGACGTCGGGAGGATGGTGATGCACCGGACGTCATAACCGATACGTTTTTCATATCTGATGTACCTTTTACCGCTCTGATAGACATTGGATCCACCCATTCGTATGTTGCGTGTGCTGTGTCTAGAACTTTGAATATTAGATCTGAGATTACTACTAGAGAAACAACTGTGATTAGCCCTTTAGGACAGTCGGTGGTAGTAAATAAGTTGTTTAGGGATGTGCCCTTAGAAGTTCAGGGGGTAGTTTTTCTGGCAGATTTGATGGAACTACCGTTCGGTGAGTTCGACCTTATATTGGGCATGGACTGGCTGGTTAAGCATCACGCGAACTTAGACTGTGCTGCAAAGCCGATGGTACTAAGAACTTCAGAGGATAAGGAAGTGATGATGATAGGTGAAAGAAGGAATTATCTGTATAATGTGGTATCTGCTTTAAAGGCAGAAAAGTTGGTATGAAAGGGGTGTGAAGCATTCTTAGCCTTTATCAATGCTTTGGATGCCAAAGAGTTGTTTGTAGAGAGTGTTAGAATGGTGAAAGAGTTTTCAGACGTCTTTCCTGAGGAGCTTCCAGGATTGCCTCCGGATCAGGAAGTGGAATTTGGTATTGAGCTGTTGCCAGGAACGGCTCCGGTGTCTATTACTCCTTACAGAATGGCGCCGAAGGAGCTAGTGGAGCTTAAAGCTCAGATCCAGGAGTTGATGGATCGTGGATTTATTCGACCAAGTGTGTCACCGTGGGGAGCGCTGGTTTTGTTCGTTAAGAAAAAGGATGGGTCGATGTGTATGTGCATTGATTATAGACAATTGAATAAGTTGACGATCAAGAATAAGTATCCGTTACCAAGGATCGATGATCTGTTCGATCAGCTGCGAGGAGCTTCGATTTTCTTAAAGATAGACTTGAGATCGGGGTATCACCAGTTAAAAGTTAAGGAGGCGGATATTCACAAGACTGCGTTCTGAACTCGTTATGGGCATTACGAGTTCTTGGTGATGCCGTTTGGGTTGAAAAATGCACCAGCTGCATTTATGGACATGATGAATCGAGTCTTCCAACCTTATCTAGATCGATTTGTGGTGGTGTTCATAGATGACATCTTGGTGTACTCAAAGATAGAAGAGGAGCATGATTCGCATCTACGGGTCGTATTGTAGATATTAAGGGAGAAGCAACTGTATGCCAAATTCAGTAAGTGTGAATTTTGGATGAGGGAAGTGACCTTTTTGGGGCATGTTGTGTCTGCCGAGGAAATTAGAGTTGATCCCCGCAAGATAGAGGCTGTATTGGACTAGAAGCCACCGAAGTCAGTGGCAGAAATTTGGAGTTTTCTAGGTTTGGCTGGGTATTATAGGCGATTCGTTGAGGGGTTTTCGTTGATTGCTGCACCCCTAACTAAACTATTGCGTAAGGGAGTACCATTTGTGTGGTCAGATAAGCAGTAAGAAAGCTTTGAGAAATTTAAGAAGATTCTGACAGAAGCGCCAGTATTGATTCAGCCTGAGGCTGGTAAAGAGTTTATTGTTTATTGTGATGCGTCACACACGGGCTTGGGATGTGTGTTGATGCAAGGGGAAAAAGTGGTCGCTTATGTATCTCGTCAATTAAGGCCGCATGAGGTGAACTATCCCACTCATGATTTGGAGTTAGCTGCAGTGGTGTTTGCTCTGAAGATATGGAGACACTATCTGTACAGGGAGAAGTCGATTGTGTAACATCGCGAATTATTGGGCCTGTGCATTTTGTGTAATGTATGCTCTATAGGTTAAATTGAGAATTTAGGTACTAATTGGGCTCAAGAATGGGCTGAGGCCTTGACTAAATCTCTGCGTAGACACTCTAGCATTTTAAAAGGAAGTTATCTGTGTTTTAAATGACAAAATGGGCTTGTTGCCCAAAGATTAGGCGGCGCCACAAGGAAGGGAGAGGGTGGCGTCACTAGTGCATGAGGAGGGCCCAAATTCTGGTTGCTTGAAGCCCAAGTTATAGGGCCAAACTTCGGCACTTAAAAAGGGACTAGGAGGGGACGGCACAAGGCTATTATTTAGGAGATTTTAATGTTTTAATTATGAGGATAATAAGCAGATAAAGAAGGGAGGAGTTGGTGCTAATTAGGGCTATTTTTGAGGAATCAATAGATCATGATAAGGGAAAAGATGATAGCTCATCCAGGAGGCTAGAGTTGGCCAAAAATCAAACTCAGTGAGGGGGGGAAATCGATTTTGGTAAAGGCTAGAGGGTGTGCCAAATTTTCATTTGTTTTCTCTGCGAATAGCCTTTAGTTTTTCTCTCTTTCGAATAATCTCTTCTTCTTTTTCTTTTCTGTCAGAAACCGAAACCCCTGAAGTCTCATTAATTACCGAAATCCTACCAACCACCTTTTCCTCTCCTTAATATTCATTAGCCGAATCTCTCTTGGCCATCTCTTCAATTCTTAGTTCTTTCAAAAGCCAAAAACACGTCAGATTATCTTTCCGGGATTTTCCTTAAAGAGCCGAAACTCCTAGATCTCTAATCTTCTACAGTTGCCGAATCTTTCTACAAGGGATAGCCGAAATCTTCTGTAGGGTAGGTAATGATTTGGGTTTTCTTTTGATTCTTTTCCGGCTTTTGGAGGCCATAGCCGAATGGCTATATGGGACTAATATTTTGTTTTCTTTTGCGGCATTCCAGGATTTGAAGGGGGATTCATTTGCTTATATCTCTAAGTCAGAGTTCAGTAAAACACGAATCGTGTTACTTTCAGGATTTCAAGGTAAGGAGATCTATTGTTTTTAACGTGAAGAATTCGGGATTTGCTAACCCTTGGCCGAATGTAGGGGATCCCAAATCTTCGTGTTCTTCTGGCTTTTGAGCAAGGTTTTAGACTAAGGGTTGTAGATCCAGATAGTAAGGATATTAACTAAGGGTGTAAAACTACGCGATATCAGGTGTGTAACACTTCCACACCATTTAGATTGCTGTTAAAATTTGTTTACAAATCATTATATTTTGATAAATGCCAAAATCCCGCATAATGGTTGAAACCCGAGGAGGGTAAAAGCGAATCACCGTGTTAGTGATCTCTGTCATTCCTAAGTGAATGTTCTGTTAAGATGATATGTGTGATAAGTATGCCGATTTCTATGATTGCATGGGGTTGGGTTTGAAGAAAGGGGAAGTGTTCACGCTTGTAGCGGCTTTTGCCGTGACCTATTGTAGCGCTTTTTGCCGTGACTCGCTTGTAGTGGCTTTTGCCATGACTGTTGTAGTGGCTACGGCCATGATCGGACGATGAGCGGCATGACCGCCATCGATGGTGTGTAGCGGTGTGGGTTGATTGTAGAAATCCCCAATGGTGTGACCGCGGTAAGGGTGGTGTGTAGCGGATGGAAACCTAGGATTTGGGTTGGGCTTGCATAATTTTTGTTATATACTAATCATTATTCTGTTCGTGGGGCTAAGGCCCAAATCTAATGGTGCATGAGGGTTGCACACTGAGTCTCGCGACTCAACCTATTATTTAAGATTTTCAGGTAGCACCTAGTGCATCGGACTGGGCTGGAGTGGAGCGCAAGGTGGCCATGCGAGAGAGTATTTGGATTCAGCAGAAGGCTTTTTATTATTTAGTTATTTTAATATTTTTTTATTAAGAGGATTTTAAGTTTCAATGTAATAAGGCCATGGGCCACTAGACTCATATTTATTTTGGGTTTCATGTTGGGTTTTTATTATTAGACTTTTAAATTTCATGTTAAAATTAAGCTAAGGCATGTAACAACTTAGTTTTTTTTTCCTAATTCACCAAGGTATCATTTAAATTTACATTTTATACAGAATATTAAATTACTAAGTTTTTTTTCTGGTTAAAATGTTTAAACCTGATACTCGTTTTCCAAAGTGTGACAATTTATAAAATTCCTTAGTGACATACCAGATCCGGTTGTAGTGTTTGGGCCAAGTTTGGGGTGTTACAAATTGGTATCAGAGCTCGATTCAAAACTCGGCTTTGGGGTTTTGGGCTCAAAACGTTTCCTAAAGTTGGGTTTCTAAAAACATGTATATTTATAAATCATACAGGGGGTTTTCTCGGCATGGCACCTGCGTCTCCAGTCCAAGTCTGCCAGGTAAGTATTCTGAACTCGCTGTGTGATATATATATATGTGGGCTTGATGGGCTTTATGGGACGTAGACTATCTAGATTAGAACTTGATGGACTCTAAGCTTAGCTGAAACAACTCCTTCAATCTCATAAGACTTAATTTCACTAAACAAACCTGTGAACGAGTCGCAAGACTAGGGTGTGGCAACAGCATGGGCATGTCTAGGATTGGATCCTAAGAGCACGGTACTTAAGCGATCCCGTGACTCACCTCCTCTTCACTGAATCCTACAGTGCGTAGTGATTTGCTTCACCCTAGCCACGAGGATTTGTTGACGGGCCAAAATTAATAATTTAAAACCCGAAAGGGACCAGCCATGCTATTTTGTAAAACTACTAAACTACCCCTGATTTATAAATGACCAAAATATCCCTGATTTGTAGAATTTCCAAAATAACCCTGGATTTGCAAAAGAATTACCAAAATACCCCTTTTTCACAAAATCACCAAGGAACCCTATTTTGGAAAATTACGAAAATACCCCTGTAGGATAAATTACGAAAATACCCCTGGGTAGTGAAATGACGAAAATACCCTTAGGTGATGAATGTAAGTTCGTGGATGCTATTTGTATGTTGATGGTTGATGTGTGTGGAACTAGGAGACAAACTTGAGACTGAAACTTGTAGATGGAATTTTGAATTCGAAAGAAATACTCTTAAACTACTGATCATAATACTGTTCATGGTTAATCAGTGGAAGAAAATTAATAATTCATAAAATTTCTATTCAGATAAACGACAATCGGAAGGATGAGTACAAGGGGACGAGGATGCTCCAGATGCGAATACCCGTGCGTACTCTATCATATTATCCTAAGTGTTTCTTTTGGCTTGAGAATTAGAGTTCGCAGCGGAAGCATAGTGGTGAGACTTGGGTGGTATGATTAATAGTTAGTTGGAAATTTCGAGGACGAAATTTATTTTAAGGGGGGTAGAACTGTAACATCCCGAATTATTGGGCCTGTGCATTTTGTGTAATGTATGCTTAATAGGTTAAATTGAGAATTTAGGTACTAATTGGGCTCAAGAATGGGCTGAGGCCTTGACTAAATCTCTGCGTAGACACTCTAGCATTTTAAAAGGAAGTTATCTGTGTTTTAAATGACAAAATGGGCTTGTTGCCCAAAGATTAGGTGGCGCCTGTAACACCCTGATTTAGGGGCTATGCAATTTGGGTATAATTCCAGTGTTGGAAGGTTTTGGGTGTTTTTGGATGTGTTTTAGAGGTTTAAGAATGCTTGGATGAAAAAGGAAGGGCTTTGGAAAATTTTTATTTTTAGTGTAAAAAGGGGAAATGGGGCAGGAAGGCCTTAAAATATTTTTCTGGAGTTTAGGACACAAGAAAGGATGTGGCAAAGTGGCATAGAGGCTCTACTTAAGGTCTTGGGAAGGAGGCGCCTAAGAGCTCAAGGGTTCGAGCTCTTTGGGGCAAAGCAATGTTGTTTTATTTTTGCGTCAAGGGACTGGGCTAGGTAGGCCTTAAAAATAAATGTCCAAGTTGATGGACATGGAAGTCCAGTTGGCAAAGTGGCATTTGTGCGGCACTTAGGCGCTGGAAGAGTGAAAGGGCGCTGGTTCGAGGGCCAGCAGCAGGATTTTGGCGTTTTACTTTTCATATGCGGTTATGGGCTGAGATAAGAAGGGTTTAAAAATAAATGTTGGGGCCTTATGTCATAAAAATCAATGTGGCCGAGTGGCCTGGGCGTTGGAGGAGAGGTGTGCAGCAGACTGGTCCCAGGTTCGAACCAAGAGAGTTGCGTTTTGGAGTTTAAATTTTTATTCCTTTTTGGCAGCAATTTTAAAGGTGTTGGACGGCTAGAAGGCTTTTATTTAGATGAGGATAATGTTTTTTTTTTTATTTTTATTTATCTATTTAGTTATTTAGAAGTGTGGGATAATTATTATTTATTTGTTTTTTATTGATAAATGGGATAATGGTGGAGCAATTCAAGTTGTTTTTGAATTGAACTAATTCAAATTGATTTGAATTAGTGGATGTTGGCCGAATCTTGGAGTCTTCAAAGGGGGTGGCCGAACTCTATAAATAGAAGGGGGTAGTGCCGAATTCTTCATTGAATAAGCACCCTTTCCCTGTTTCTTTCTTTTGTTTTTTTTTTTAGTTGTTTGCCAAATTATTTCTAATTCTTCCCTTAGCCTCTTGCCGAAACCAAGTCAAGGAAAACACTTCCTCTTTTTCTCTTATTCTGTGGAAGCCATAGCCGAACCACTATAGCATTCACCTATTTTCGTTCTCGTGACTTGTTTTAAAGCCGAAAGTGTTAGGTGTTTCTTTGTTGCTTGAAGCCGAAATCTCCCTTGGTGTCCTAGTATGGTTGGCCTTAGTTTTGGTATGGCCGAATGTCTCTAAGGGCCAAGGTGATGCTTTGTTTTGTGTTGTTGTAGCCAGCACCAAGGAGCTAAAAAGGGGAATCTCTCGGGTTTAGACTCATCAAGGTGAACCATCGCTTGACTCGGGATTTGGTAGGAAACCAAGTCGGTTGGAAGGTAAGGGTTAGGTGCTATTCGGCCATAGGGTCCTCTTTTCATAGATTTTTGTTACAAGCCATATTTGGCATTTGTGGTAACCGATTCTCGACCTTGACCATTTAGGAGTTTTAGCAAAGTGATTAAGGAGCTTTGGATTTCAAGACTCATTGGTAAGGATGAGTAGTTTATGATTATTCGTTTGAGATCTGTATTAACCAAGTTTTGATTAGATATCGTTATGGATGCGAATACCGGTCAAGGTGGGCAAGGGAAAGTTCCCATCCCAAAGTTCAAGAAGAGATCCGTTCTTTCACAGCATGAGATTGGCCACCAGTGTGTGGGCCAAAGAATGTAAAACGTTAGGCAAATAGCCGTAGTCTCACTAAACGATAGCGTCGAGGATCGAGAGTCTAGAACTCCAAGTAATAAGGTGTGTAGTTAGCCATTGTTTCCGGGTTTTGTGTGATATCTCGCTATGTTATATGCTACTAATAAGTGCAAAGGGTAAGAGTGTAATAGATACCCTAAACAGGTATGACGATCGTGTAAATAGCAAATTGTTACTATTGTTGTCATTTATTTAAATATGAGTGTATGCCTATGTTTGTGAATGACATGCACATGCATCATATTGTCATTATATCATGTTACATGTGCATGGGTGGGTTTTGAAAGAAGGTAGGGGTGTACTTCGAGTACGTGGTTGATGTCGACTTTGTGCTACTACATCGTGGATTAGCGCCCGATCGAGGTCGCGTTGTGGATCTTTGCGATTTAGTTCGCGTGGTTACCTTGATTGATATGGGCTTTATGCCATATCATGGCTTGATGGATTGCTGTGTGCTCCATCGTGGTTTGATGTTAGCTATACGCTACATCGTGGATGGCATTGGTTGCCTTTGTGGAGTTAAAAGGAGAGGGTGATTTAATAATCCCCTGGTGTGTGGTAGGCTGGATAAGGGGGTGTGTAGCGGATGGACCTTAGGATTGGGTTGGGTATCATGATTGCATGGTTTCGTTATGGATTGATATGGAAATGGGCCAAGCCCAATATGACTTGTGGATTGGTATGTTTTGAGAACATACGTGGAAATGGGCCAAGCCCAGTAATCAGTGGATTGATGAGAAAAGGGCCTAGCCCAGTACTTGGATGTGAATTGATTATGGGCCAAGCCCAGATTGTGGTAATATCTAAATGATTATGATTACATGTTGCATATGATAATTGGGTTGATTGTGGCTATTATGTGGGTGGATATCAGTGGTTTAATTACACACTGAGTCTGTATGACTCACCCAATTATTTATCCAACATCGCAGGTGACAGGATGATCGGATCGGGTTGGAGTGGATACAAGGTGGCCCATGCAAAGGACGTTTTTAATCTTTTCTTTATGCGTTTTATTATCGAGTACTTGGATTAATTATTTTTGTAATAAGGGTCTTATTATTATTATTATTATTATTTTTGTTATCACTATTTTTGATATTACTTGATATTATGGTTTACTTAAAAGAAAATTATTATGTGAAGAAGATTTTTAATTTTAGCAACCTATCTAATCAAAGTATTTATATATTTTTATACTAAAGTTTTAATATGGATTATTTTTAATAACAACACTTTATTTATAATTTTAAAAAAAGACATGGTTTCCAAAAGTTAATAAAATTTTCAAGTTTTCTTCTAAAGACAAAGATTTTCAACCGTCATTCCGCAGTGACATAACCAGATCCGGTCAAGGCTCGTGGGCCGGGTTTGGGGATGTGACAGCGCCACAAGGAAGGGAGAGGGTGGCGTCACTAGTGCATTAGGAGGGCCCAAATTTTGGTTGCTTGAAGCCCAAGTTATAGGGCCAAACTTTGGCACTTAAAAGGGGACTAGGAGGGGACGACACAAGGCTATTATTTAGGAGATTTTAATGTTTTAATTATGAGGATAATAAGCAGATATAGAAGGGAGGAGTTGGTGCTAATTAGGGCTATTTTTGAGGAATCAATAGATCAAGATAAGGGAAAAGATGAGAGCTCATCCAGGAGGCTAGAGTTGGCCAAAAATCAAACTCAGTGAGGGGGGAATCGGTTTTGGTAAAGGCTAGGGGGTGTGCCGAATTTTCATTTGTTTTCTCTGTGAATAGCCTTTAGTTTTTCTCTCTTTCGAATCATCTCTTCTTCTTTTTCTTTTCTGTCAGAAACCGAAACCCCTGAAGTCTCATCAATTACCGAAATCCTACCAACCACCTTTTCCTCTCCTTAATATTCATTGGCCAAATCTCTCTTGGCCATCTCTTCAATTCTTAGTTCTTTCAAAAGCTGAAAACACGTCAGATCATCTTTCCGAGATTTTTCCTTAAAGAGCCGAAACTCCTAGATCTCTAATCTTCTACAGTTGCCGAATCTTTCTACAAGGGATAGCCGAAATCTTCTGTAGGGTAGGTAATGATTTGGGTTTTCTTTTGATTCTTTTTCGGCTTTTGGAGGCCATAGCCGAATGGCTATATGGGACTAATATTTTGTTTTCTTCTGCGGCATTCTGGGATTTGAAGGGGGATTCATTTGCTTAGATCTCTAAGTCAGAGTTCAGTAACACACGAATCGTGTTACTTTCGAGATTTCAAGGTAAGGAGATCTATTGTTTTTAACGTGAAAAATTTGAGATTTGCTAACCCTTGGTCGAATGTAGGGGAGCCCAAATCTTCGTGTTCTTCCGGCTTTTGAGCAAGGTTTTAGACTAAGGGTTGTAGATCCAGATAGTAAGGATATTGACTAAGGGTGTAAAACTACTCGATATCAGGTGTGTAACACTTCCACACCATTTAGATTGTCTGTTAAAATTTGTTTACAAATCTGTTATATTTTGATAAATGCCAAAATCCCGGCATAATGGTTGAAACCCGATGAGGGTAAAAGCGAATCACCAGGTTAGTGATCTCTGTCATTCCTAAGTGAATGTTCCTGTTAAGATGATATGTGTGATAAGTATGCCGATTTCTGTGATTGCATAGGGTTGGGTTTGAAGAAAGGGGAAGTGTTTTGTTGTAGCAGCTTTTGCCGTGACCTGTTGTAGCGGCTTTTGCCGTGACCTATTGTAGTGGCTTTTTCCATGACCTGTTGTAGTGGCTACGGCCATGATCTAACGATGAGCAGCATGACTGCCATTGATGGTGTGTAGCGGTGTGGGTTGATTGTAGAAATCCCCAATGGTGTGGCTGGCAGGTAAGGGTGGTGTGTAGCGGATGGAAACCTAGGATTTGGGTTGGGCTTGCATAATTTTTGTTATATACTAATCTGTTATTCTGTTCTGTGGGGCTAAGGCCCAAATCTAATGGTGCATGAGGGTTGCACACTGAGTCTCGCGACTCAACCTATTATTTAACATTTTCGGTAGCACCTAGTGCATCGGACCGGGTGGAGTGGGGAGCGCAAGGTGGCCATGCGAGAGAGTATTTGGATTCAAAGAAGGCTTTTTATTATTTAGTTATTTTAATATTTTTTTATTAAGAGGATTTTAAGTTTCAATGTAATAAGGCCATGGGCCACTAGACTCATATTTATTTTGGGTTTCATGTTGGGTTTTTATTATTAGACTTCTAAATTTCATGTTAAAATTAAGCTAAGGCATGTAAAAACTTAGTTTTTTTTTCCTAATTCACCAAGGTATCATTTAAATTTACATTTTATACAGAATATTAAATTACTAAGTTTTTTTCCGGTAAAATGTTTAAACCTGATACTAATTTTCCAAAGTGTGACAATTTATAAAATTCCTTAGTGACATACCAGATCCGGTTGTAGTGTTTGGGCTGGGTTTGGGGTGTTACAGATTGTCTCTATGGATCATAAGAGTCTGAAGTACCTCCTTACCCAGAAGGAGTTGAACTTAAGACAGCGGAGGTGGATAGAATTGTTGAAAGATTATGACTGCTCAATCGAGTATCATCCAGGAAAAGCTAATGTAGTGGCAGATGCGTTGAGTCGTAAGGTGATATCGGAATTGAGAGCGATGTTTGCTCATCTCAGCCTTTATGAAGATGGTAGCTTGTTAGCTGAACTTCAAGTGAAGCTTTGTGTGGGTAAGTCGACAAGGAAAAGCGGATGTTGGATGAAAGGTTGGGCTCTCGGCTTCAGCAAGTGGAAGGTGGTGAGATAGGGGATTTTGGATTAATTAGTGATGGAGTATTGTGTTTATGCGGAAGAGTCTGTATGCCCAAGGATTCAGAATTGAGACAAATGATTCTGCGTGAGGTGCATAGTAGCCCATACGCTATGCACCCTGGGGGAAACAAAATGTACCGAGACCTCCGTGAGCAGTATTGGTGGCCAGGGTTGAAACGAGAGGTTACTGACTTCGTGAGCAAGTGCTTCACATGTGAGCAGGTGAAGGCGGAACATCAACTGCCTTCAGGGTTGCTACAACCGGTGACAATCCCACTTTGGAAATGGGAAAGGATAACGATGGACTTTGTTAGTGGGTTACCTTTAACGCCTACTAAGAAAGATTCAGTATGGGTGATAGTGGATCGGTTAACGAAGTCTGCTCATTTCCTACCGCTCGCACGGGATTACTCGTTGCGTGTTGGCCAAGTTTTATGTAGCAGATATTGTGAGGTTGCATGGGGTACCGATGTCTATCATATCGACAGGATCCTAGTTTTACAAGACGGTTTTGGAAGGCTCTACATGAAGCTTTGGGTACAAGGCTAAATTTCAACCACGGCGTTTCATCCAGATGATGGTCGATCGAAGAGTAATCCAGATTTAGAAGACATGTTAAGGGGCTGTGTGATCGACTTCAGAGGTAGTTGGGAAGATTTTCTACCATTGGCAGAGTTTGCATTCAACAACAGCTATCAATCTAGCATCCAGATGGCACCCTATGAGGCGTTGTATGGTCGTAGGTGTCGTACTCCTACTTGCTGGACTGAGCTGGGGGAGCGACAGCTATTGGGTCCTGAGTTAATCTCGGAGACGGAGGAAAAATTTAAGGTTATTCGGGCTCGGTTAAAAGAAGCTTCGGACAGACAGAAATCGTACGCGGATCTGAAGTGGAAGGAGATAGAGTTCTCTGTGGGTGATCAGGTCTTTTTGAAGGTCTCACCTTGGAAAAAGATCTTAAGATTTGGAAGGAAGGGCAATTTGAGCCCTAGATTTATCGGATCTTACCGTGTATTGAAGTGTATTAGGCCAGTGGCTTATCAGCTTGAGTTACCTCCGGAGTTAAGTCAGATACATAGCGTATTCCATGTCTCGATGTTAAGGCGTTATCGTTCGGATCCGTCTTATGTTGTGCCAGTGGATGAAGTTGAGATAAGACCTAACTTGTCTTTTGAAGAAGAACCAGTGCAAATTTTAGATCGGGATATTAAGGTGCTGAGAAAGAAGTCAGTCCCGTTGGTCAAAGTATTATGGCGTAATCACGGGTCAGAGGAAGCTACATGGGAGCCAGAGGACACGATCCGGCAGCAATATCCTCATCTCTTCTAATCAGGTAAATTTCGAGGTCGAAATTTCTTTAAGGGGGTAGAATTGTAACATCCCGAAATTTGGGGATTTTATGTTTTACATGATACCATGCGATAGGCTAGTTAAGAGTGTTAATTGTGTATGTTTAGGGGGTCCTAAGAAGGCTTGGGGTTGAGTTGGGCCTTAGCAAAATTTTTGTGTTTAAGCACTTAAGGGGGAGAAGGCAAGTGGCATCAAGACTTAAGTGAATAAGTGTGTATTTTGCTAGCACAAGTGGAGCTAGTAGCAGAGTGGCGTGGCGTCACATGAAGGGGCTTAAGGGGTGGAGTTCGAATCCCACCTAATGCAAATTTTTTGGGATTAATTTTTTTGTGCTATTCAAGTAATTGATGGTAAGTGTCGGCCAAGCTTTAAAGAAGGAAAGGAAGACTTTTTATTGATGGAAAGAACACTATGGAGGAAGGTAAGGAGGAAATCAAGGGAAAAAGAAGGAAATAAGTAAAGGAATTGTGGAAAAAGGGGGATATGTTGGCCAAACTTTTGGAAGGAGCTTGGGAAAGAAATTTGGTCAACCCTCATCTTTTTGGTAAAGGAGGTACACGGTTTTAGTAGGGAGAAAAGGGGAGCCGAAATTCTTTTGGTCATTTTGCAAGTTTGTGCATGAAAGGCTTGTTTTCTTTGTAACATTTTGGTGCTCTCTTTTCCGATCCTTTCTCTTTGTTTTGCCAAAACACTCAAGCAATTTGTTCATTCTTCCTTGGTGTTAGCCGAAACCCTCTAACATTTCTCTTCCATCTTTTCTTGTCTTTTTGACCATTTCTTCAACCTTTCTATCTTTTCTTAAATCGACATTACCTTGTGGCTGAATCTTGCTTGTTCATTTCTCTCCAATAGATGAACCTTTTAACCCTTAATCTCTTCTTCATTATTTATTTCTCTTTCGTGTTGGCACTCTCTTCTTTGATCGAATCGGTAAGTGGTTTCATTCTCCTCTTTTCATTTTCTTTTCTCCCTAGCCGAATGTGTGTCCCTCACCATTCGGTTGTTTCACCTTGTTTCTAAACCGAAATGGCGTTTCCTCCTACTCCCTCATATCCTAATCATTTTCTATTTGTAGTGTTATAGAGGGAAAGTCGAATCTTATACCTTTGGCTCATCCATAGCCATAAGTCTAATCGGTGGGAATCGGATTCATCATCGTTAGGGTAAGGAGTTTCATCATGGTTCATTTTGATCTATTTCATTGCTCGATTAGTTTGCTAAACGGATCGATGGATTTGACTAATCGATTATTATAGGGACTAGATCACTCGTTCTTATCCACTCGTTGTTCCTTCAGAAGTGGTGGTAAGCCGAAATCCTCTCCATAAACAATTACATTCTCTCATCATAGTATTATTCTAACCGAGACTCTTTCAATGGAGGCAAGTGGTAGCGTTATTAAAAGAAAATTGATAGGAGGGAAAATAGGGAGTGGACTTGCAATCTCTACTCCCAAATTCAAACATAAGGCGGTATCGGCAGTTCGGGATTTCCCACTGGGTTTTGGACCATCATTCGGTGAGAATAGGCAAATTGTGGTCGTTCACGATTCTAAGGGTAAGCATTTTTAGATCGTTGATTTAGATTTGGATTAAGAAAATCTCTTTGGTTGGTTAATCGAATGTTATGGTGTCATAGGTGCCGACGATCAAGAAGGTTTAGTTCTTACCGTAATTAGGTGTGTAATCTCACACCGAAATCTCGTAAATTCGTGATTCACTATTATGTTGGAAAATAGATCGTTGTCTATTACAAATCTAATAACCGTGATATGGCATGAATCGAGTGACTTGCTTATTCAACACTATTTCTAAAGATCTGTCAAAATCGGTATTAATTTACTAAATTACGAAAATGCCCCTATGGCCCGATTTACCAAAATGCCCCTATGGGCTAATTTACCAAAATGCCCCTATGGGCCGATTTACCAAAATGCCTCTATGGGCCGAATTGCTAGAATGCCTTAGTGGGCCAAACTATCAAAGTGCTTCAATGGGTCGATTCACTGTAATAATTCACTAGATTAATGGTGGTTATATACATATATGTGGATATTTTATTTTATTATGTATGTTGCATTCTTTTACATTTTGCATGGGATGGGAAAAATTGTATGAAGAGTAATGTAGCAGTTCAGTGGCATAGCCACAACTTGTTCATTATTATGCTTACTTATGATTTCGGTGGCATGGCCACAATAATAATATATTATAGCAGCTGACCGCAAATTGGTGTGAGCGCGGGGTGGGTTGACTTGATCCCCACAGTGTGATTGGTGGTCGGGGTGTGATGGATGGATGGGTTGGGTTGCATATTTTTCATTTATATACTGCTATGTAAAATGGGCTTAAGCCCAAGATTATGCTATGCGGGTTCAAACCCAGTGGACGACGGTAAGGGGATTATACACTGAGTTCTAGTAACTCACCCCATTCTCTTAATCCTTGCAGGTAATGATCAGTAGAGAGGACTTGGGCCCATGGATGACTCGGTGGAGGCCATACTTTGGAAATAATATTTTCGAACCTTAGTAAATTTCGTTTCCGCTTTATTTCGTTACTCTTACTATTTTGGGTTTAAAGTTGTAATAAGGCCTCTTGGATTTTTATTTTGTTTTATGTTTGACGTATTTATTATCTTCCATGAATTGATTTAAACGGGGATTTTCTAAAATCATAAACAACGGTTTTTCTTAAAATTTATCAAGAAACGGATTTCATAATAAATATGTACAAATAATTTAACTTTGATTTTTCCTGTAAGTTATCAACAATATTTTCAAAAGTCACGGTTTTAAAAGATCACTAGTTCGATTATCGATTCTTCAATCAACCTTTCAAAATTAGTAGTATTTTTATCAAATATTTCTAATCAAATTTGTTTTCTTAAATTTTAAACTAATAACAACATCTTTAGTAAGAATCACAAGTTCTTTACTCGTTTTCTTCATGTGACATGCCAGATCTGGTCATACAGCTTGGGCCGGGTTTGGGGTGTTACACGAAATGTATGGAAGGAAATGGGATGAGTAGATAGAAAAGATCATGGCTAGGCCATGGGATCGACAAGAGGCTATAAACCTAAAATAAGTAAGACCATGACTGAAAGACATTGTGCCATCATGGTAAATGGGAGTAAGACCATGGCTAAAAGACACTATGGCATCATTTGACAGTCTGTCAGGACAATAAACACGGGGAATATAAGGTGTAAGTGTAACAATCCGTTTTTAGTGGTGTCGAAAATAGTGGTTTCGATACCACAATTCTGATTAGTGAATTGTTATTTTATTATTTATTTAGTGCCTACAGGATTATTTTAAGGTCATGTAAAAGTTTTGTTAAGAAATTTTGGAGTTTAAATAGTTAATTAGGTGAAAAGGACTAAATCGTAAAAACTATAAAACTTAAATTCTATTAGTTAAAAGGGATAAATGGCTATGGAAAGGAAAGCTAATGGACTAAGATAGTAATTATACTATTTAAAGAGTTATTGGATAGTAATGGACAAGGTTTTATTGAAAATTTTGATTAGTAATAATGTAAAATGGTAAAATAGTAAATAAGCATAAAATCAAATAAGCTAAAATCATCATCATTCTCATTTTTTTTTCTTCAAAACTGATTTTTTCATGGAAGCTTAGCTAGGGTTTTGTTAAAGCTTCATTCTCCCTTGCATAGTATGTATTCAAGCCCCGTTTTTAATGATTTTTATGTTTTGGAGTTCGTTTTAGCTTAATCTAGCTAGCTCGGGGGTTAATTTTCAAAACTATTAAAGATTGAGGGACTTTCCATGGATGCTTTTGAATGTGTTTTAAAGTTATTTGATAGATTAATAATCTTGGTTGTTAAATAAACATGTTTTGTTAAATGATTTTTGATGAAATTTGAAATAAGGATTAAATTGTTAAATGTATAAATCCATGGGTTTTCTTGTGAAATGTTGGTAATAATGGGTTGTTTCAAGGTCCCTTGTAACATTGGTTAAATTGGATTTTGGTTAAAATGGTTAAATTTCAAGTTATGAGCTTAAGGACTAAATTGTGAAAAGTTAAAATGTTAGGGGCAATTTTTGTAATTTTGCATAAATATGAATTATGGATTAAATTGAATTCTAGAAGTACTTAATTGAATGAAACTATTGTTTTAGATCACGAGCGTGTTGACGATCGTGGAAAAGAAAAGATTGCGGAGTAGTCCCTGTGCTTTTGTGATTACTACAAACTAGTCTTGTAAGTTCGTTTTTTGTATATGCATGGTTATATTCAATTCCTTGTTAATGATATAATCTTTTAGTTCTATTTTGTATTGTTATTTAACTGTTGAATCGTATTGTATATTCAAATGGGGTATTTTCAGGCTTAGTGCCGGTGTTATTCAGGCTTAGTGACTAGCAAGCTTAGTGCCGATGTTAATCAGGCTTAGTGCCTAGTAGGCTTAGTGCTGGTGTTATTCAGGCTTAGTGCCTAGCAGGCTTGATGCCAGTGTTAATCAGGCTTAGTGCCTAGCAGAGTTTGAGCCGGTGTAGTAAATCTTAACGTCCCTTGGAAATTTGGTAATTGATAGTAAATGAGTTGACTTATCGAACTTACTAAGCTTCTTTGTGCTTACTCATTTAATTTGATATTGTAAGACTCTTAGAATCGTAGCATCGATTGGATCAACTTGGAAGCTCACACACTATCATCTATACCTTGGTAGTCATTTTGTGCTTGTTTTGAAGTTGGTTAAAAGTGGCATGTAACAAGAAGAGTCTTGTAGTACTATGATATTTTGTGGTGGAATTAGATGTTATAAATGGTCACCTTGATGTCTGTATGATAGGCTTGATATCTTAGTGTTTATGCTTGTAAATATGATAAGTGATGTAACACCCCAAACCCGACCTAGACGTTATGGCCGAACCTGGCGATGTCACATGGTAGTGTGTTGAAACTAAGTTGTTACGATAAAACCGTTTTCATTTATTTACTCTTGTTGACTCCAAAATCGCTTACTTATTTAATTGATTGTTTTAAAACACAATTCGTTGCGGAAGCTTTAGAAATCATTTATTTTATGAAAAACCGAGTTAATTAGGTAAATTCGTCGATCTTAGAAAACCCCTTTGTTTTTGAGAAAACCGTTTGTTCGTTGAGTTTGTGCGCTTTTTAAATCCACAAAAACAATCTAAAATCCAAATAAAAGCAAATGATCCAAAAAGTTCAATTTACATAAAAATAACCTGTAAAATAATTAAGAAATAAATACCAAAACTAAAATTAAAATAGTTTAAAATACGTGTGGCCACCGCCGAGTCCTCCGCTGCCCGATCCACAAGTCCGGGGATTACATGCATATTAAACAAAAAGGGTCGGGCTTTACGTAAACTCAGTGTGTAATCTTGCGAAAAACAAACAAACAATCGTATTCAGATCGCATGCTTGAACATTCTTGGGCCTAAGCCCTTTTCAATATTAGTGATAGTTTGGGCCTTAGCCCATCTCAAGATCTGATGTCAAAATGCAAAGTAGGGCCATAGCCCATCACAATGACGATGCTGCGATAAGATTATGCAAAGAACAAAATCCTACCCAACCAGCCTCTACACACCATCTCTGTCCAACCCTACACTCCATGTGGGGATATAATCAACCCACCCATCCCTACACTCCAAGTAGTACCGAATGCGGCTGTCTGATGAGTTTGCAAATGAGCTGCCATGAAATTAGGCTTAAAGCCTTCAAGACACTTCCTCCGAATAACAACCCCAACCCAATGCAATGCAACACACAATGGATGACATGCTATTATGCAATTTTAGTACATATATTCGATTCGGATATTAACATGCCCGATCTGAGATATCATTTAGTCAATTTCACACATTTAGGGGTCTAAGTAGCGCTTACCGACTCTGACAAAGAGGTTCACAATGACTTGGGTGACCCGTGCAACCTTAAAAACATTTCGGTAAAAATGGGCCCACACGCCCATGTGATCTCGCCTGCGTGTGGGCCCACACGCCGCAGTGTGGCCCACTCGGCCTAAATTGGCCTTGGCCGTGTGATCCATTTTTAAAGTAACTCATGCTAGCTCAATACTCATATATGTTTGCACTATTTACTTATATGTTCATTCAAAGCTGTCTACTTGAGTCATTATCACTAAATTATTTATATCTTGAGCTACAGAATTCTAAATTAAGATCCGCTTGATGTTTTTGAAACTAGACTCAAATAAATTTCTACCATAAAATTTTCAGAATTTATAGTTTATCAAATAAGTACAGTAAAATCTTTAAAGTTATCCCTATTCTCAACTGTTTGATGACTTCATCCTTTCCTTACTAAAAATTATTTATCTCTTAGTACGGAATTTAGATGATGTTTCTGTTTGTTTCTCTTGAAAATAGACTCATTAAGGATTTAAAAATATAAATTTAAGTCTATAATTATTTTTTACAATTTTTGATGATTTTTCCAAAGTCAGAATAGGGGAACCCGAATTCATTCTGACCTTATCTCACAAAATTTATTATAACTCATGATTTACAATTCCATTTCTTACACTGTTTCTTCCATGAAAGAATAGACTCAATAAAATTTAATTTCATATTTTATTCAACCTCTAACTCAATTTACACTATTTTTGATGATTTTTCAGAGTTAGACTACTGCTACTGTCCAAAACTGTTTTAGTGCAAAATGTTGATTTCCTAGTTTTTAACACCCTTATTTCCTTTCTCTATAATTTTTCGCATCATTTTCTCTTATTTCTCTTATTTCTCGACAGCAAGCAATTTTGGCTTTTCTTCGAACCCCGTTTTCTACATTTTGGGTACACACCTGGTATCGTTTTGATGCCTAATCACTCCCGAGCACTTCAAGGCCTAAAATCAAGATACTCAACATAAATTTAACGGATTTACAAGCGAATTGACAACCAAGAACGAACAGAAACCAAACTTACCACCAACGATACCCTCCGTTTAACTATTGTTAAAACAAGAACACTGAATTCACCAGTCTGAGCCTCCCCCTACGCCCAAATCCTAGAGAAAAAACATTACCACTTCAGTCGCTAAGAGATTCATGACAGAAACAAAGAGAAACACTTACCGAAACTAAGCGAGCACTAACCGCGTGCGAAAACGAAGGAAAATAAATGGATTAGGGAAAAATCAAGAAGAAGAAAAAAAAGAGAAAGATGGAAAAACTCAGAGAATTTCGGCAAGAGGAGAGGGAGAAGAAGAGATGGCAGAATTTTTTGGAAAAAGGAGCCAAAATTCAGTTATGGGAAAAAAAAAAACCCCGATAACCCCCAAAATCCCTTAATCTTCTCCCATAATTCCCACTTCACATCCACTACTCAGAATCTCCCTATTACACAACTCTATCCTGAAATTTGAGCAAAAAAATAATACCCTTGCCTGCGCAGGGATTCGAACACAAGACCTCCACCATAATAACACACCACTTAACCACCAGACCAGCAGGTCCATTCTGATGTAATTTACCCAACATTTAAACTTAAGCCCTTTAGGCCAGGTTAAGGCTTTATTTATAAAAATTCTAAAATTTTCCCAAGTCAGGCTTTGTAACACCCCAAACCCGGCCCATGCGTTATGAGTGGATTTGGCATGTCACATGAGCAAAACATGTTAAACCCTTTTTGTTCGTACTAAAATATTGCTTTGTTAAAAATCAAGAAAACAAGTTTGATTTGATAAATCATTAAATTTGAACTAATAATCTACAAAACCGTGACTTTTAAAAACGACGTTGTAAATTCGAAAGAGAATTCAAGTCTTTTGAAAATATCGTTAATAGTTCGAGAGTAATTTTCCGATTTAAAAATATGAAAATTATTATGAAATCCTTTCTAAATATTCATTTTAGAATAAATCATTTATTTAAGTTTTTAGAAAAATAATATTATAATTTGAAATACTTTAAGCAGTTTATAAAATTCATCACACAATAAACAAAACAAAAATTAATCCAGAGGCCTTATTACAACCTTAATTCAAAATAGTAAAGTAATTAAAAATACTATAAGAAATCCAAAATCCAGTTTAACCGTTTACAGTATGGCCTCCACCGAGTCATCCACACCCCAGTCTCCATCACTGATCATTACCTGAAAGGGATAAGGAAAATGGGGGTGAGTTACTAGAACTCAGTGTGCAACTCACTTACCATTGTCCACTGGGCCAAAATTCCAATTAAGCATTTATTGGGCCAAAGCCCATTTACAATTATAACATAAAAAAAGAACATGTATAAAATATGCATGTGATATGCAATTCCCAAACCAAACCTAATTTCCATCCGCTACACACCATCCGTACCAACCAGCACACCTGTGGGGAGCTTTAGTCACCCACCCCGCCAACACACCAAAATAGGCATTAAGCCGTTTATATCAAATTGTGGACAAGCCACCAGATTCACAGAGTTTACATGGCATTGCCATTTTTCAGATTTGTGGCGAGCCACTGAACTTTATAGCAGAGCTACTAACTTCTCTTCACAATATCCAATCCCATGCAAATCATGTATATAATGCATAGCCATTTACAACAATTTATTCAGATATTTCTTACAAACATTATGGCCCATTATAACAATTTATATCAAATCGGCCCATATAACAAATATCCAATGGCCCATATAGCAAATATCTCAATTTGGCCCATATAGCAAATATCTCAATTTGGCCCATATAGCAAATATCTCAATTTGGCCCATTAAGGGTATTTTCGTAATTTTCACAGTCTTAATACCAATTTCATAGTCTTTACCAAAATAGTGATAACTATGCCATTTTACCCAATTATACCAAAATGCGATTTAATCAAGCAATTTACCACTAACACGTTTTAAATATCTAACCCATGAAATACGGTGTGAGATTACACACCTGATTACGGTAAGCACTACACTTTCCTGATCGTCGACACCTAAAAATATTTCAACTCTCGATTAGACAATGAACGCGACATAGTAAATTTACTCTAAGATAAACGATCTAAGTGTTTTACCCTCGGAATCGCGAGCAACTACGATTTTCCTGTTCTCCTCGGTTGACGATCCACAACCCGGTGGATAATCCTGAATCGCTGATGCCTCACAATTGTTAACAACCTCGAATAGTTGCTTCTCACCGGATGAGGGTCCACAACCCGGTGGAAAGTCTCGAATCACTGAAACAACCCTTCGTTTGAATCTAAAAGGGATCGTAAATCCGCTCCTTTTTCGATCACCAATCACTACCCCTTTTGATTCGATCTTGTTTGCCTCCATTCAAAATAAATATTATTCCAAACTAATATTACGTTGTTATAAACGATTGATCTTAGGGGTGAAGTCGGCTTACCACAAAAATCCATATGATCTCGAGATGAAAGATCGAGCGATAGAGTCCCTATAATAATATCGATTAATCAACACTATCTTAACGAATAAAAAGTGATTATAAAATCCTCGAAGAATCCTTACCTTAGAGATTTTTGGACCGAATTCTAGCGATTAAACGATGACTTCAAAACTCAAGTTTCGGCCTTCCACTATATTTCTATGGCGGAGAAAGTGATTTCGTAAGAGAGAAAGTATGGTGATGGTCTCAATCAATATGGCCATCCCACACCAAGGTATAGATTCGGCACTAAGAGAAAGAATAAAATAAAAATACAAAAAAAAGAAATGTTGAAATGGATCACTTACCGATTGATCAAAGTGTGAGTAGAAATAAAGTTGAGAAGAAAATATGTATGAATGGAAGACTCGGCTATAGGGAGATGATCAATGATATTCGGCTATGGTGAGAATATTGGAGGGGGAGTGATGTTTGAAAGTTTTTGCAAAAAGAAAAGAAGAAGAAAAAGAAGTAGAAGATATGGTGTTTAAGTTTCAGTTTTCAAGGATGAAAAATGAACAAGGAAAAGGTCTTCAAGTTGGTATGCATTCGGCAAAGAGAAAGAAAATAAATAAAAATTCCTCTTCAAGGTTGCATGGTTTCGGCACAAAGAATAAAAGAGTTTGGGGAGTATGAAAGATGATACCAAATTGGTCAAAAAGAAATGGCCAAAACAAACAAAAATTTACCTATTGCTATTGACCACATTCAGCTAGGGCATAGAGTTTTGGAGAAGAGAAATGATACACTAGTTGCTAATAGAATTGACCAAAACTAGCACCTAAACCTTACCAAAATGCTAATAAAATTTGGCCATCCCCCTTAGCCCCAAAAACCGTCCAAATGCATAGCCAATTGGTCAAAAGTTTGGCCAACCAAACTTTCCAAAACATCACCCATGGAATAAGCCTTATGCTCCCCTTACATGCCATTTTCATTTGATTCCTTTCCCTAACTTAAATCTTGCCTTTTTCTCTTAGCCATCTTACCATAAAATAGAAGTCCAACTTACCATAAAATCATGCTTGGCCGACACTATAAAGAAAGAAAGCAAAAATAAAAATCATGCATGCAATCAAAGGGATTCGAACTCCCTCCCTCAAGGTAACACATATGGCACCATATCCCCTTTACTAATTGCTCACTTATGCTAGCTATTTACCACTTTATTACCTTAAGTTTTAAGGTCACTTACTCCATTTCCTTAAAGTACTAAATGCCAAAAATTTTACTAAATCCAAATAAATCCCGAGCCTTCTCAGGACTACCTAAACACACACATTGGATAGTTTAACTAGCTGAGCACCAAAATAATGCAACATATAAAATTCAAATTTTTGGATGTTACAGGCTTGAACTTGGGACCTCACACACACACCCAGAACACATAACCACTGAAGCAGATAGACATTTTGTGTCACACATACACGAAATCAAAAATTAAAATTTTGGGGCGTTACAAGTGATTCATATATATAATATTTGAAATAGTTGGGATTTTGATTGTGTTGGTGCTTAGGTTAGTTGATGAAAATAGGTTGTAAATGTGTGATTTTACAATAATGTTTGTTACAATTGTGATGCCTTTGAATGGCATATTGGGTAGATGAATTAGGATGATTGAAATGGCATGTTTAGGTGTGTTTGAATGATGTTTAGATCCCTTAAATGTATGCCCAAATGGTATGGATGGTTAGATATGAATTTGAATTGAAATGGCTTAAATTTAGGGTCAAATTATGGATCACGCAGCCGTGTGACTCACATGGCCTGGCGACACGTCCACGTGTCATTTGAAATTTCTTAGTGTTTTAAGTCAGTGAGTTACACGGCCTAGCACATGGCTTCGCACACGACCGTGTGTTGCAACTCAGAGAGTTACACGGCCGTATGACCTTTTGTTCAAATATTACACGGCCTGGGCTATGTCACACGGCCTGGCCACACGACCATGTGACCCTTGTTTTCCAATTTTTCCAACTTTTCCCCAAATCTTTTATTTTGTTTCAAATTAGTCTCGATATGCTTCTAAGCTATTTTTAGGGCATCGAAGGCTTGATTTAGGGACCAAATGCATATGTTTGATTGTATTTTAATGTGATTTACTTAAGTAATGTTTAATTATTGTATTGAGATGTATTAAGGTTAAATGTTTTTTGGTGGTATAGTAATGCTCCGTAACCCTAATCTGACGATGGAGACTGGTTAGGGGTGTTACATTTAGTGGTATAAGAGCTACAGTTTAGTCAATTTTTAGACTGAATGTAAAATGTATAAAGTCTAGAATAACCAATGATAGTGTGATGGCTTTTGATTATTTTTGAAATGTTCGTATAGATAAGGATGTCATTCGGATCCAATCGAGCAGATTCCGACGAGGTAGAAAGTTTTATTCCTGCTACTGATAAAGGTAGAACTCGAAATGAGCCCGAATTACAAACGCCTAGAGATATGGCACCGAATGCTTTTCTCCGCATGATGCATGATATGTCTGAGGCATACTTAAAGGTAAATTCAACAGCTCAACAAACTTGTTCCCTCCGTCCTCAAAGTTTGACTCAACAAAATATTTCAAGAATTACTATCAATAAAGTTAGGAAATGTGGTGCCATGGAATTTTGTGGTATTTTGGGTGATGGTCCAACTAAGGCCAAGTACTGGTTAGAGCATACTCAGAGGGTGTTCGATGAAATGATGTGTTCTCTAGAGGATTGTTTACGGTGCACGGGGTCGTTGTTAAACGAAGAGGCATTTCAGTGGTGGTCCACGTTAACGTCAGTGGTACCGAAGGAAAGAGTCAAATGGGATTTCTTTGAATCTGAGTTTTGTAAGAAGTATATTAGCAAACAATATCTGGAGCGAAAGAAGAAATAATTTCTTGAATTAAAGTAAGGGAATAGAATCGTGGTCGAGTATAAGAGACAGTTTGTACAGCTTAGTAAATATGCTCATGAGATTGTACCTTTGGAAGAAGACATGTGTGTACGATTTGAAGATGGATTAAATGATGAAATCAAAATGTTAGTTGGAGCCATGGAGATTCATGAGTTTTTTATTCTTTCTAATTGTAACACCCTTAACCCGTATTCGTCGCCAAAATAGGGTTACAGAGTGTTACCAAACAAACAGAAAAATAAATCATTCAATTCATACATCAATGCAATATATATTCTAATTTCATTCAAATACATTCATAATGTCCCTTGATCGAGCCCTCGAGGCCTTAAAAATATTATAGAAACAGTCCGGGACTAAATCAGAAACATTTGAAAAAAATAGGAAAAAGTTAAAATATTTGGATTAAAGGGGTCACATGGTCGAGACACACACCCATGTCTCAGGCCGTGTGGACCCAAAATCACCCTTAAAACACAAGTTTACCATTCCAAGTTTGCTTTAACCTTGAGAAACTCAAATACGAACCAAATTACCTATTCAAAATGACATTAATCAAACCTAAAACACACCAAGATCAACCTATTCAATGCCTAACCAATGTACCCTCATTAGTACCACATGTATAAACAATTACACATCCAAATAAAACATCAAAACAAAATATCAAATCATCCAATCTAATACCTATCCAATAAACTTATCTTAGGTACTTCAATCACAATATTCCATTAACACATATCATGCATATTAGCATTGAAACTATGCCTTATTCACATATATCATAAAAGCTAGCCATTTGCACAAAAGTTCATCCATAATATTTACATAAACCAAAACATTAATGATAGCCACACAAGAGCCTATACATGCCATATAATCTGATTTTAACGTTCCAAAAACTACCGAATTGAGCTGGATAGTGTAACTTGAGTGTCGATCCGATCATCCAACCTTTCGAGAATATACAATAACATTAAACAACAAAATTAAGCTTAATCTTAGTAAGTTCGACACATTAAATGATAAATCTTACAGAAGTAAATACAACAGTTCAAACAATAATAAACAACCATGAGAATTCCCTGTCATCCACAATTTCAACCGATGAATTCATCTATATTCAGATCAATATTCAATGAATAACAAATCTTTCAGAATTCATTAAACAGATCACCTTACTGAGATTTTCAATCCGAAGAACGACTTACGGATAAGAGTACATCGTCAGATCAACTGAAAACACCAGAAAGAAGCTCATAAGAGCTAATCCACTCGAAACACGCCAGAAAAAGAATATAACACGAGAGTTCACAACAAATGCTGAACTTCAGTTTACTTGGGTAATATACATATATCTCCCTCCAATACCATCTCCACTCCAACCCCCGTAACACACCAAATCATGATTGTACTCTATCCCGCATTCAATCCAAACGAGCATCAAATTCAATAAAAATATCTCAATTTACCATTCATTATCAACAATTAAAAATAAATATATAAGCTGATCCATGATAATCTACTCAAAAATTCATATTGATATTAAATTCTAAACCGTACGAACTTACCTGGACTGTATTGTAGTAGTTGCAAAAGTTCAGGGACTAATTCGCTATTTTTCCTTTTCCACGAATATATACGGGATCTTGATCTAAAATATAGAATTCCTCAATTATCAGGTTACATTTCACATTCCAATTCATTTTACAATTCATACCCTTTTATTTTTTAAATTTACATAATTATCCTAAACTTTTACAATTTTTACAATTTAGTCCCTTAACCCGAAATTCATCAAATTAACCATTTTTCTCAAATAAAAATTCTATCCAAATACACTAGGCCCTTAAACAACCCAAAATGAACCTTAATTTTAGTATTAAGCCCTACAATTTTGACATTTTCACAATTTAATCCTAAAACCAAAATCAAACAAAAATCACTATACAAATTCATCAAATAACATAATCAAAGCTCCAAATACATGGTATTCATAAAAAAAATTCAATATTCATCAATGAAAACTTCCAAAATTTTTAACAGAAACAAAAACGAAGGTACGGGCTAGCTAGACCTAGTTGCAACAATATCAAAAACATAAAAATTACAAGAAACAAAATTAAAACGGACTTACATGCAAGCTTCCTATGCTAGCCAAATGTGAAGCTTCCAAAAATGGTGAAAATGCCTTAGTTTTTCGGCAAGAACATGAAAAAGATGACGAATTTGACTTTTGATTTATTAAACTTTAATTTATTTACTAAATTACCTAATTACCCTTAATTAAAACCTTTTAAAACCTCAATTTAAAAACCCATTATGGTCCATCAATATACAAATGGGATAATTATTATTTAAGCCCCTTTTTGTTACAAAATTAACTATCAAATCAATGGAAATTCAATATTCACTAAATTTTATACCTTTTTTAGTTTAGTCTTTTTTCTTAAATTAACTATCTAAACGTTAATATTTCCAAACCAATTTTAATATGACTTTAGTGACTATATATATTCTAAAAATAATATTTACAAGTTGATATGACAAAAATTTGTGGTCCCCAAACCACTGTTTCGTCACCACTAAAAACGGGGCTGTTACACTGATCGAGCCCAAAAGATGGAAGAAATTTATGCTAGAAAAAAATGAAATAAGGTGAAAACCCACAATTTTGGAAAACGCATTGGATCTAAAACTTTATCTGGCTCTCCGCAAAAGAAGTCGAGGGAATCCAATGATAGATTCAGGGAAGGGATAGTTCAACGAAGAGTGGCAAGAAAGCTCCAACTCCTTCAGTGCCTAGTATGGGGCAGTGTACGAAATACCAACAGGATAGAGTGCAAACAATGTGGTCGTTATCATTTTAGAGTATGCAGGGTTAATGGAGAAACATGCTTTATATGTGGATCCCCTGATCACTTTAAAGGGATTGCTCGAATCGAAATGAGCCTAATAAAGATCAAAATGAAAAATCTGTGACTACTCCTACACGGGGTCGACAACCTAGAAATAGCATTTCGACTGGAGTTAATCGGAGTGGAGCTAAATACAAGTCGAATAGACCTAAAGCTAGAGCTCTTGCCAGAACCTATGCTATCCGTGCACGAGAGGAGGCCTCGGCTCCTGACGTGATTGTTGGTACCTTTTCTCTTTTTAATATTATTGTATATGCATTAATTGACCCGGGGTCAACACACTCATATATATATACACTATTTTAGTGACAAAAAATAATTTACCTGTTGAGTCCATTGATTGTACTGTCAAATGCACTAACCCTATAAGTCATAGTGCTATAGTTGATTTGGTATGCAAGTATTGTCCATTGAAAATTCAAGGTTACAACTTTCTCGCCTATTTAATGCTTTTACCTTTTAATGAGTTTTACGTCATTTTGGGAATGGACTGGTTGAATCTACATGATGCTCTGGTTAATTATTGATGAAAAAGATTTGATTTGAGATGTTCCAATGGTAAGATAATTTCTTTTAGATTTGATAAAACTGATGGTATTTCGAGTTTGATCTCGGCAGTAAAAGTGTAGAAACTAGTACGAAAAGGTTGTGATGATTTTTAGCTTACATTCTAGACTCCAGAGTGCCAGAGACGAAGGTGAATCAAGAACCGATAGTATGTGAATTCTCAGACGTATTTCCTGAAGAGCTACCAGGTTGTCGCCAGAGCGGAAAGTTGAATTTGCTATTGATCTAATACTCGTGACTGCACTGATATCGATTCCGTCGTATAGAATGGCATCGATCGAGTTAAAAGAACTTAAAGCACAGTTGCAAGAATTACTAGACAGAGGTTTCATTCGACCGGGTTATCTCCTTGGGGAGCTCCAGTATTGTTTGTGAAAAAGGAAGATGGTTTGATGAGACTATGTATAGACTATTAAGAGCTGAACAAGGTAACGGTAAAGAACAAATATCCTTTGCCTCGTATTGAAGAATTGTTTGATCAATTGAAATATGCAATAGTATTTTCAAAGATAAATCTAAGATCTAGATATTATCAGATCCGGGTAAAAGATTGTGATGTACTGAAGACTGCCTTTCGGACACGATATATACACTATGAATTCTTGGTAATGCCTTTTGGGTTGACTAATGCCCCAGCAACTTTCTTGGATTTGATGAACAAGGTTTTTCAGCCTCATTTAGATAATATACTAATCTACTCCAAAACAGAGACCGAACATGCTCAACATTTGAGAACAATACTGCCGACCTTGCATGAGAAGTAGTTGTATGCAAAATTCAGTAAATACGAGTTTTGATTGGGGAAGTTGGATTTCTTGGACACGTGGTTTCTGCGGAGGGTATACTTGTGGATCCGAGTAAGATCTCTGCCATTATAAATTGGAAAGCTCTGAAGAATGTTTTTAAGGTACATAGTTTTTTGGGACTGGCAAGTTACTACCGTCGTTTTGTTAAAAACTTTTCTATAGTAGCCTCGCCGATGACTAAGTTACTACAGAAGAATGTTCAGTTTCTTTGGTCAGACGAGTGCCAACAGAGTTTTGATGAGTTAAAAAGAATGTTGATAGAAGCTCCAGTTTTGACACAGCCTGAGTTTGGGAAAGAATTTCTTGTTTACAGTGATGCTTCGTTTAATGGATTGGGATGTATTGATGTAAGCTGGAAAAGTAATAGCTTACGCTTCTCGTTAGTTGAAACCTCATAAGAGGAATTACCCGACGCATGACTTAGAGTTGGCTCCCATTATTTTTACTCTAAAAATTTGGCGCTATTACCTTTACGGTGACAAGTGTCATATATTTACAGATCATAAGAGTTTGAAGTATTTAATGACGTAGAAGTAACTGAATCTAAGACAGCGATGGTGGTTAGAGCTATTAAAAGGTTATGACCTTGTGATTGATTACCATCTTGGGAAGGCAAATGTAGTTGTAGA
Organism: Gossypium sturtianum; assembly: GCA_025698515.1. Lineage (NCBI taxonomy): Eukaryota > Viridiplantae > Streptophyta > Magnoliopsida > Malvales > Malvaceae > Gossypium > Gossypium sturtianum. The sequence goes on from CM046951.1 coordinate 21,097,508, forward strand.
TGCTTTAAGTCATAAATTATTATTTGCTTTAAGGGAAATGAATACACATTTATCCTTGGAGGGTGATGGTTCTGTTATAGCTGAGCTTAGGGCTAGGTTGTTATTTCTTCAGCGAATTTGGGAATTGCAAAATGATGACCTGAATTTAGTAGCCAAACGAGAGTTGATCCAGAGTGATTTGATTGCGGGATTCACTATAAGTGATAATGGTATGATGTATTTTCATAACCGGCTGTGTGTTGCAGATAGTTCTGAGTTAAAACGAGATATTTTATCGGAAGCTTATAGCAGCACATACTCCATTCATCCGGGTAGCACGAAGATGTCTAATGACCTGAAGAAAATTTATTGGTGGCCAGGCATGAAATATTAGATTTTTGAATTTGTGACTAAATGTCTGGTTTGCCAATAGGTAATAGCTAAAAATTAAGTATCGCCAAGATTATTACAGCCTGTCACGATTCCTGAATGGAAATGGGAGAGGGTTATGATGGATTTTGTATCAGGTTTGCCTGTGACATCGAGGAAAAAAGACTCTATTTGGGTTATAGTTGACAGACTAGAGAAATCAGCTCATTTCATTCCGATACGTATTTATTATTCACTTTAGAAGTTAGCAGAGTTGTATGTATCTGAAATTGTCAGATTGCACGGAGTATCGACATCAATCATTTCTGGCAGAGATCCGAGATTCACCTCAAGATGTTGGGGTAAGCTTCAGGAGGCTCTTGGCACTAAACTCAATTTCAGTATAGCGTATCACCCGCAAACAAATGGGCAGTCAAAACGAGTAATTCAAATTTTGGAAGATGTGCTATGTTGTTGTGTTCTTGAGTTCGAAGGTAGTTGGGAGAGGTATTTATCGCTGGTAGAATTTGCGTATAATAATAACTGTCAATCTAGTATTAAAATGGCACCGTTTGAGACCCTATACGAAAGAAAATGTAGAACACTGTTGTATTGGTCAGAGTTGGGTGAATCCAAGCTAGTTGGTACAAACTTGATTCGTGAGATTAAAGACAAAGTCTGTGTAATACAGGATTGTTTAAAGGTAGTGTGAGATCGTCAAAAGTCATATGTTGATCTAAAACGAAAAGATATAGAGTTTGTTTTTGGGGATCAAGTATTCTTAAAAATCTCACCATGGAAGAAGGTGTTTCGTTTCGGCAAAAAGGGAAAGTTGAGCCCGAGGTTTATCAGGCCGTATGAAATCATTGAAGGAGTCGGCCCTGTAGCATACAGATTAGGTCTACCCCTGGAACTTGAAAAGATTTATAATGTTTTTCATGTTTCAATGCTGAGGCGATATAGATTAGATCCTTCACATATAATTGCTCTCTTTGAGGTGGAGATTCAGCCTGATCTGTCATATTTTGAAGAACCGATGAATATTTTAGCACGTGAGGTAAAAGAAATCCGAAAAAAGAGTACCGTTGGTTAAAGTCTTGTGGAATCGTCACGGAGTTGAAGAGGCTATGTGAGAGACAGAAGAATTGATGAGTTCATATTATCCGAATCTATTCACTAGTAAGAAATTTCGGGGACGAAATTTCCTAAGGAGTGGAGAGTTGTAACAACCCGTTTTCAGTGGTGTCAGAAATAGTGGTTTCGAGACCACAATTCTGGTGAGTGAATTATTATTTTATTATTTATTTAATGCCTACAGGGTCATAATAAGGTCGTGTAAAAGTTTTGTTAAGAAATTTTAGAGTTTAAATAATTAATTAGGTGAAAATGACTAAAACGTAAAAAGTGTAAAAGCTGAATTCTATTAGTTGAAAGGGCTAAATGTGTAACAGACCGAATTTGACCCTAATCGGAACGGTGGTTTCGGGACCACGAATCTGAGTCTGAGAAATATTTTAATATTATATTTTGTGTTTATTATATGTGACTTGATGTGTGTGAAAGTTTCGTATGAAAATTTAACGTTTATGTGTTTAATTTTTAAAAAAAGGACTTAATCGCGTAAAGTGTAAAAGTTGCAAACTATAGTGAAAAGTGCCTAATTGATTATGGCTTTTTAATATGGGTATTAAAAGAGTAAATAGTCCATTTTGGGAGTAAGTGGACGGCATATGACTAACTTGTCCATGATATTATGTTATTATTAAAACATTAATAAAGGTTAAATTAGTAAATGATGAAATGTTTAATATATGTTAAATAAAACATAAAATAATGCCACTATCATCTTCATTCTCTCATGGCGATTATTAGCTAAAGAAAAGGGGTAAGGAAAGCTTTGAATTTCGGCAAGTTAGGAAGCTTGATTAAGGTATGGTCGAGTTTTAGTTTTTGATAATTTTTACGTTTTGAGATCCTTGCTTCGTATATTACCCGACCCATGCTTAAATTTTTGAAAATTGTATGTATATAGGATTCGGCCATTAACATGCTTAAATGGTTTTGATGTTTGATGGTTTTAGATTAAATATATGTTAAAGATTTACAAGTTTTGTATTGAAATTTTTGGTGATTTGGAGTAAATAGGGCTAAATTGAGAAAATAAATTTGTGAGGGGTTAAAATGCAAAATAAATGAAATGTGAAGGCTTATAAAGTCCCTAGGAATATTCGGCCCTTGTATAGTCCTAGCTAATTGGGTGTATTTTGTATGTTATGCAAATAGGACTAAATTGCAAAGTAGTGAAATATTAGGGGTAATATGGTAATTTGTCCATTTATGTGATTTGGGACTAAATTGAATTGAAATGTACTTGAATGAGCTGAATTTAATGTGTTCTAGATCAAGAGCAAAGAAAAACAGAATGGATCGGGAAAGACGAAGGTTCTCGAATAGCCGATTTACACGGCTCTATCGACAGTAGAGGTAAGTTCTTGAGTCTAAGTACATGAAAGAATTAATTACAAATATAGTCATTGATATTAATTGATTTATTTGAGCATTTAAATTGAGGATAGCCGAATGTTAAAGTTCACTATTGGACTTAATGTGATTTGAATTTGAAATGGAAACTTGTATGTATAAGATATGTTAAGTGGTTGTGGTTTAAGTACATGAATCGATAATAATATAATGTTAATATGGTGAATTGATGAATTATAGTTGTGTTATTCGGGCTTTTAGCCTAGCAGGCCCTGTGCCGGTGTGTAATTCGGGCTTTTAGCCTAGCAGGCCTTGTGCCGGTGTGTTATTCGGGCTTTTAGCCTAGCGGTGCCACGTCTTGGGTGAAACGATTCGGGCTTAATGCCTAGCGAGTTTTATTACCGGTGATTAATTTCGGACCTTGAGTCCAGCAGGCCAAGTGCCGATGAATGTAATCTAAGCTCAGAATATTTGCAAATCGATTTATGCACATGTCAAGAAATTTCAGCTTTGAAACGTATTAATTCGACAGAGAGGTAAGTAGTTCATTTTGGTGCTACTCAAGAAAATAACGAACTAATACCTGAAGAAGTAGAAGTTAATTACCTTGATGAATGTTATATATATAGATATATATATATGTGTGTGTGTTATAGATATGTTCGAATAGAGGATGAAAGATTATGTTATACCACTTGGTTGTGAAAAATAGATGTGGTGTATATGTTCATGGGAGTAGAATCGAGTATCTGCGGATGTGATAATTATGTATGTTCGAAGTTTAATTATGTGATGATGAGATCAATGATATTATGTTAAATGTAGTAATGAGAGTTGGTATAAGTAATTATAAATCAAAAATTTCATGTTTAATACCATGAACTTATGTATTTTATGCTTGATACTAAGTATTTTTAACACTTGAGACTTACTAAGCTAGTAAGCTTACTCCGATTTCTTTGTTTAATTGTTTGTTTATAGATTCTGGTTAAGCTACGAGCTCGAGAGAGGATCGTCAAGAAAGTCATCCACACTATCGCCTCTTTTTGGTATTTTAAATCTTGGTTTTGATTTGAAGGCATGTATAGGCTAGATTAAGTTTTGAAACATATGATGTTTGATCTTGTATATATATATAGCCTTGCGAAAATGGCTATTTCTTTTGGTTAAGTATCATTTCTATAATTTGGATTTTATAGCTTGTTCATAATGTTAATGGATGTTTTAAATTCGGTAATGGTCTATATCACATGTGGAAGGTGCTAAATTGGTATATATATAGGTATATTAGGTGATGGTTTTAGTAAACTTAGTCTTGGTTTTGGTTTATATGTGAATCATGTTTGCCATGTTTACGATACGTGCATGATCGCGATTAAGGTGAATTTATGTGTAATTGTTTATTACGTTTTACTAATGATATGTGAGTAAGACATGTGTTTCGCCTTATGATAAATAGCCTATGCTTGATATGTTTAGTAAGAATTAAATAATGCTATGTTTAAGTGATTTGGCTATGTGATAGTTATACTTTTATAATGAGACATATATGTGATAGTTGGCTATATAGATCTAATTATTAATGGTAAGAAATGAATATGTTTCTTGATTGGTTAGTTCTGAATCCAAATGAAAGGTGAAATAGTATATTCGGCCAAGAGGTAATATTAATATGTTGGTATATGTAATTGATTATTAAATGGTATAATGGTTCAATTGTTTTAATATGCATATGTATTATAGTAATATATATATATGAAACTCAGCTTATGTTATATGAATTTTGATTGATACCCGATATATGTTATAATTTGACATAAGTTGAGATATGGTTCAAATTTTATATATATATATATATGTGCCATGAATGTTTAAATTATGTGATTCTGACATTTGTGTGTATTAAGTATTGATAATAAAACTCGTTATACATTTATTTAAATTTTTAAATAGTTTGTAATGTTATATAATATAGTAATGATTGCATTGCTTATGCTTAAATTCAGTTGAAGGTCTATTTCGGAAATTTAGCTTAGTAAGGTAATGCCTCATAACCTTAATCTGGCGACGGATACGGGTTAGGGGTGTTACATTTTATTGGTATCGAGCTTACGGTTTAGTCGATTCTAGGACTACCCTTACGGGTGTGTGAGTCTAGCTATACATGCCTTTATCATATATTGATAGTGTGGTGACTTCTGACATTCTGAACTGTATTTTATATAGTAAATGGACACTGATCCTGAAAGAGCCGTAGCGGATGATGTAGAGAGTGTAGTGCCCGATCGTGCACGGATCGGTCTTGTGAGACTCTCGACCGATTTTCGAGTAGCCACGAGGGGAGGCTAAACAAGCCTTCTATCGATGATGAACGAGTGGTTTACCCGGTTTATTCGAGACTAACCCGATCAGACACCAACCTCCACCCCGAATAATTCAACTCCGATACCTTGGCAAGACTTCGATGATAGATCCGATGAGATCTAGTAGGCCTCAGATTGATAAAATCAGGAAATTTGGGGTAAGAATTCGAGACCAACGATGATGATGACGCAGAGCGAAATGAAATGTGGCTTGATAACACTATTCGGGTACTTGATGAGCTATCTTGTACTCCGGATGAATGCCTCAAGTGTGCTATATCTTTACTTGGGACACCGCATATCACCGTGGAATACACTAGTATCGTGAGTTCCGAAAGAAAAAGTGACGTGGGATTTCTTTCACCATGAATTCGCAAGAAATATATCATCAAAGATTCGTTGATCAAAAACGAAAAGAATTTCTCGAACTAAAACAGGGCAATTGACCGTGGATCAATATGAGAGAAAATTTGTCGATTGAGCCGATATGCTCGGAATGTGTATCAACCAAGCCATTATGTGCAAAAGGTTCAAGATTTGTTTGAATGAAGATTTAAAGTTGCTTGTTGGCATTCTTGAAATCAAAGAGTTTGTGATACTAGTCGAGCGAGCTTGCAAAGTCAAGAACTCGGGAAGGAGAAAAGAAAGGTGAGAGCGAAGCTAGAGACACTCGTAAGAGATCGTCGGGTAAGAATTTCCATTCCACGTCTAAGAAGTTCGAGAGATGACTTTAGCCGACATAAAGCTACTTCAGATTTACCTAGACGTGATCGACCTCCGGTGGGCTCCCGAGCTACCTCGATGGCGGTGTTGGTAACATTCCACGAATCGAGTTGAATGCAAGCACCGTGGGAAATGGCATTCGGGAGTTGTAGATTCCATGATCGGTCCCCTTTAAATGCGGATCGTCGGATCATTTTATTAGAGAATGTCCGATGTTAGTTGAGCGAATACGATTCAAAACATTAAGTCGAGCAACACATCAACATGAGGCAAAGCCACCCGGACATTCAAGCAATGTAGGTGGTAGTCGAGAGAGAACGAAGAACATCGTAGTTCGATCGAGAGGCTAGAGCTCGGCTAGAGCTTATGCCATACGAGCCGAGAGGATGCTTCTTCCCCCGATGTCATTACCGGTACTTTCACCCTTTATGATACTACTGTGATTGCATTGATTGATCCTGGTTCGACTCATTCATATGTGTGTGAAACTCTAGTATTCGGTAAGACTCTGCGCGATTGAGTCTCATCGAGTTTGTGATTCGTGTGTCCAACCCTTTGGGTAGATGTGTGCTTGTTAATAAAGTGTGTAAAGGTTGCCCGTTGATGATTCGAGATTCTTGCTTTCCAGCCGATTTAATGTTGTTGCCCTTCAATGAGTTCGATATAATTTTGGAAATGGACTGGTTAACTTCACATGATGCAGTGGTGAATTGCAAAAGAAAGCTAATTGATTTGAGATGTCAGAACAGGGAGATTATTAGAATTGAATCCAGTGATTTAAGTGGGTTTCCTACAGTAATATCTTCGATGTTAGCCTGGAAATATGTGAGAAAAGGGTGTGAAGCTTATTTGGCGTATGTAATTTGGATAATAAAGTGTCCGAAAAGCATATTGAATCATGCGGTTGTGTGTGAATACCCGGATGTGTTTCTGAAGAACTACCGGCTTACCACCAAGAGAGAGATTGAGTTCGGCATTGAATTAGTACCGGGAACGACTCCGATTTCGATAGCTCCATATCGGATGGCACCTACGGAGTTAAAAGAGTTGAAAGCGCAGTTGCAAGAATTGACAGATAGGGGCTTTGCACGACCGAGCTTATCTCCTTGGGGTGCACCGATTTTATTTGTGAAAAAGAAAGATGGGACCATGCGAATGTGTATCGACTATCGACAACTAAATAAGGTAACTATAAAGAATAAATACCCGTTACCTCGGATTGATGACTTGTTTGATCAGCTAAAAGGGGCTTGATATTTTCAAGATAGATTTGAGATCGAGTTATTATCGATTGCAGTCGAGAGATACGAGATGTGCCAAAGACGCATTCCTGACAAGGTACGGACATTTTGAGTTTCTGGTTATGCCTTTTGGACTCACTAATGCACTCTTTGTTTTTATGGATCTAATGAATCGAGTTTTGAGTGACGCTTTTGGATCGGTTTGTAGTAGTGTTTATTGATGATATACTTGATCTATTCCAAAAATGAAATCGAGCATACCGAGCATTTGAGATTAGTGCTACAAACTTTGAGAGATCAACGATTGTATGCGAAGTTTAGTAAGTGTGAGTTACGGATGAGAAAGGTCACTTTTTGGGACATGTTGTTTCAACATCGTGTATTCAAGTCGATCCGAACAAAATTTCGGCTATACTTGATTGGAAGCCACCAAGAATGTTTTTGAGATTCAAGCTTTAGGGACTTGCGGGTTACTATAGACGGTTTGTGAAAGGTTTTTCTGTATAGCTACACCTTTGACAAAGCTACTACGAGAAAGATGTAAAGTTCAAGTGGACGGAAAATTGTCGAAAGAGTTTCGATCGGTTGAAAGCCCTTTTGACTGAAGCTCAGATGTTAGCTCACTGAGTCGGGTAAGGAATTTGTTGTGTATTCGATGCTTCTTTAAATGGTTTGGGTTGCGTATTGATGCAGGGAAGGCGTAGTAGTAGCCTACGCATCAAGACAATTGAAGCCGCATGAAAGAAATTACCCGACGCATGATTTGGAGCTTGCAGCCATTGTGTTCGCACTGAAGATTTGGCGTCATTACTTATTCGGCGAGAAATGCCATGTTTACTCGGATCATAAAAGTCTGAAGTATTTGATGACTCAAAAAGACCTGAATTTAAGACAACGCAGTGGTTGGAATTGTTGAAAGACTATGAATTGGTGATTGACTACCATCCGGAAAAGCTAACGTTGTTGCGGATCGTTAAGTCGAAAATCATTGTTTGCTCTTCGTGCAATGAACGCATGAGATAGCTATGTGCCGTGATGGTTCGATCATAGCCGAGTTACAAGCAAGACCGATGTTTATTCAAAGAAATTTGTGATGCACGTAAAGTTGACAAAGATTTGATTACTAGTCGAATTCGGTGTGAAAAAGGTGCGAAATCAGATTTTTAGATTGATGCAAATGATCGCTTGAATTTTAAAAGCCGAATGTGTGTTCAAGAACTCGATTTGATACGATGATTCTGAGTGAGGCCCATAGTGGTGGACTATCGATACATCCGGTAGCACAAAAATGTATAACGATTTGAAACAATTCTATTGGTGGCCTGGCATGAAACGGGATATATCTGAATTTGTTTCGAAATGCTTAGTTTGTCAGCAAGTAAAAGCTGAGCATCAAGTGCCATCCGGACTACTTCAGCCAATCATGATACCTGAATGGAAATGGGATAGAATTACAATGGATTTTGTATCCGGTCTCCCTATGGCACCGAGTAAGAAAGATGCCGTTTGGGTTATAGTTGATAGACTGACCAAATCAGCTCATTTTGTACCAGTTCGTGCGGACTATTCACTCGATAAACTTGCCGAATTGTATGTATCACAGATTGTGAGATTGCATGGTGTACCGAGTTCCATTGTTTCAGATAGAGACCCGAGATTCACATCGCGGTTTTGGAAGAAGTTGCAAGATGCTTTAGGCACTAAACTTCATTTTAGTACAGCCTTTCATCCGCAGATAGACGGTCAGTCCGAGCGAACTATTCAGATACTTGAGGACATGTTGAGATGTTGCGTTCTCGAGTTTGAAGGTACGTGGGAACGATACCTACCTTTGATTGAATTTGCTTACAATAATAGCTTTCAATCTAGTATCAAAATGGCACCTTATGAAGCCTTATGCAGGCGAAAATGTCGAACACCATTATACTTTGATGAGCTCACGAGAATAAGATACACGGGTTGATTTGATTAAAGAAACCCGAACAAAAAGTGGTCGTGATCGAAAATACTTTGAAAGTCGCCTCGGACCGACAAAAGTCTTATGATGACTTAAAGCGTAAAGATATTGAATTTCAAATCGGAGATCGAGTATTCTTGAAAGTTTCTCCGTGGAAAAAGGTATTCCGATTTGGTCGGAAGGCAAACTTAGTCCGAGATTCATCGGACCTTATGAAATCACCGAACGTATTGGGCACATTTGCTTATAGGTTGAAGTTGCCCTCTGAGTTAGAAAAGATACATGACGTATTTCATGTTTCGATGCTTAAATAAGTACAGATCGAGATCCGTCTCATGTGATCACACCGACAGAGATTGAAATCCAATCGATTTGACATATGATGAAGAACCGATCCGTATCTTAGCTCTGGGAAATAAAAGAGTTGAGAAATAAAAGAATTCCATTAGTGAAGGTACTATGGAATCGTCACGGAGTTGAAGAGGCTACGTGGGAGCCTCGAGGATTCAATGAGGCAACAATATCCGACCTTGTTTAACGGTAAGATTTTGGGGGACGAAAATCCTAAAGGGGAGAGTTGTAACAGCATCGAATTTGACCCTAATCGGAACGGTGGTTTCGGGACCACGAATCCGAAGTCCGAGAAATATTTTAATATTATATTTTGTGTTTATTATATGTGACTTGATTTGTGTGAAAGTTTCAGTATGAAAATTTAATCGTTTATGTGTTTAATTTTTAAAAAAGGACTTAATCGCGTAAAGTGTAAAAGTTGCAAACTATAGTGAAAAGTGCCTAATTGATTATGGCTTTTTAATATGGGTATTAAAAGAGTAAATAGTCCATTTTGGGAGTAAGTGGACGGACATATGACTAACTTGTCCATGATATTATGTTATTATTAAAACATTAATAAAGGTTAAATTAGTAAATGATGAAATGTTTAATATATGTTAAATAAAACATAAAATAATGCCACTATCATCTTCATTCTCTCATGGCGATTATTAGCTAAAGAAAAGGGGTAAGGAAAGCTTTGAATTTCGGCAAGTTAGGAAGCTTGATTAAGGTATGGTCGGTTTTAGTTTTTGATAATTTTTACGTTTTGAGATCGTTGCCGTATATTACCCGACCCATGCTTAAATTTTTGAAAATTGTATGTATATAGGATTCGACCATTAACATGCTTAAATGGTTTTGATGTTTGATGGTTTTAGATTAAATATATGTTAAAGATTTACAAGTTTTGTATTGAAATTTTTGGTGATTTGGAGTAAATAGGGCTAAATTGAGAAAATAAATTTGTGAGGGGTTAAAATGCAAAATAAATGAAATGTGAAGGCTTATAAAGTCCCTAGGAATATTCGGCCCTTGTATAGTCCTAGCTAATTGGGTGTATTTTGTATGTTATGCAAATAGGACTAAATTGCAAAGTAGTGAAATATTAGGGGTAATATGGTAATTTGTCCATTTATGTGATTTGGGACTAAATTGAATTGAAATGTACTTGAATGAGCTGAATTTAATGTGTTCTAGATCAAGAGCAAAGTAAAACAGAATTGGATCGGGGAAAGACGAAGGTTCTCGAATAGCCGATTTACACGGTCTATCGACAGCCGAGGTAAGTTCTTGAGTCTAAGTACATGAAAGAATTAATTACAAATATAGTCATTGATATTAATTGATTTATTTGAGCATTTAAATTGAGGATAGCCAAATGTTAAAGTTCACTATTGGACTTAATGTGATTTGAATTTGAAATGGAAACTTGTATGTATAAGATACGTTAAGTGGTTGTGGTTTAAGTACATGAATCGATAATAATATAATGTTAATATGGTGAATTGATGAATTATAGTTGTGTTATTCGGGCTTTTAGCCTAGCGTGCCCCCTGTGTCTTGGTGTTTTATTCGGGCTTTTAGCCTAGCGTGCCTTGTGCCGGTGTGTTATTCGGCTTTTAGCCTAGCGGTGCCACGTCGCTGGTGAAACGATTCGGGCTTAATGCCTAGCAGGTTTATTACCGGTGATTAATTTCGGACCTTGAGTCCAGCAGGCCAAGTGCCGATGAATGTAATCTAAGCTCAGAATATTTGCAAATCGATTTATGCACATGTCAAGAAATTTCAGCTTTGAAACGTATTAATTCGACAGAGAGGTAAGTAGTTCATTTTGGTGCTACTCAAGAAAATAACGAACTAATACAGAAGAAGTAGAAGTTAATTACCTTGATGAATGTTATATATATAGATATATATATATGTGTGTGTTATAGATATGTTCGAATAGAGGATGAAAGATTATGTTATACCACTTGGTTGTGAAAAATAGATGTGATGTATATGTTCATGGGAGTAGAATCGAGTATCTGCGGATGTGATAATTATGTATGTTCGAAGTTTAATTATGTGATGATGAGATCAATGATATTATGTTAAATGTAGTAATGAGAGTTGGTATAAGTAATTATAAATCAAAAATTTCATGTTTAATACCATGAACTTATGTATTTTATGCTTGATACTAAGTATTTTTAACACTTGAGACTTACTAAGCTAGTAAGCTTACTCCGATTTCTTTGTTTAATTGTTTGTTTATAGATTCTGGTTAAGCTACGAGCTCGAGAGGGATCGTCAAGAAAGTCATCCACACTATCGCCTCTTTTTGGTATTTTAAATCTTGGTTTTGATTTGAAGGCATGTATAGGCTAGATTAAGTTTTGAAACATATGATGTTTGATCTTGTATATATATATAGCCTTGCGAAAATGGCTATTTCTTTTGGTTAAGTATCATTTCTATAATTTGGATTTTATAGCTTGTTCATAATGTTAATGGATGTTTTAAATTCGGTAATGGTCTATATCACATGTGGAAGGTGCTAAATTGGTATATATATAGGTATATTAGGTGATGGTTTTAGTAAACTTAGTCTTGGTTTTGGTTTATATGTGAATCATGTTTGCCATGTTTACGATACGTGCATGATCGCGATTAAGGTGAATTTATGTGTAATTGTTTATTACGTTTTACTAATGATATGTGAGTAAGACATGTGTTTCGGCCTTATGATAAATAGCCTATGCTTGATATGTTTAGTAAGAATTAAATAATGCTATGTTTAAGTGATTTGGCTATGTGATAGTTATACTTTTATAATGAGACATATATGTGATAGTTGGCTATATAGATCTAATTATTAATGGTAAGAAATGAATATGTTTCTTGATTGGTTAGTTACGAATCCAAATGAAAGGTGAAATAGTATATTCGGCCAAGAGGTAATATTAATATGTTGGTATATGTAATTGATTATTAAATGGTATAATGGTTCAATTGTTTTAATATGCATATGTATTATAGTAATATATATATATGAAACTCAGCTTATGTTATATGAATTTTGATTGATACCCGATATATGTTATAATTTGACATAAGTTGAGATATGGTTCAAATTTTATATATATATATATATATGTGCCATGAATGTTTAAATTATGTGATTCTGACATTTGTGTGTATTAAGTATTGATAATAAAACTCGTTATACATTTATTTAAATTTTTAAATAGTTTGTAATGTTATATAATATAGTAATGATTGCATTGCTTATGCTTAAATTCAGTTGAAGGTCTATTTCGGAAATTTAGCTTAGTAAGGTAATGCCTCATAACCTTAATCCGGCGACGGATACGGGTTAGGGGTGTTACAAAATGGCTATGGAAAGGAAAGCTAATAGACTAAGAAAGTAATTAAACCATTTAAAGAGTTAGTGGATAGTTATGGACAAGGTTTTATTGAAAATTTTGGTTAGTAATAAGGGTAAAATGGTAAAATAATAAATAAGCATAAAATTAAATAAGCTAAAATCATCATCTTTCTCATTTTTTGTTTCTTCAAAACTGATTTTTTCATGTCAGCTTAGCTAGGGTTTTGTCAAGCTTTATTCTCCCTTGCGTGGTATGTATTTAAGCCCCGTTTTTAATGATTATTATGTTTTTGAGTTCATTTTAGCTTAATCTAACTAGCCTGGGGGTTAATTTGCAAATATTTTAAAGATTGAGGGACTTTCCATGGATGTTTTTGAATGTTTTTTGAAGTTATTTGATAGATTATTAATCTTGGTTGTTAAATAAACATGTTTTGTTAAATGATTGTTGATGAATTCTGAAATAAGGATTACATTGTTAAAAGTATAAATTCATGGGTTTTGTTGTGAAATTTTGTTAATAATGGGTTGTTTCAAGGTCCCTTGTAACATTGGTTAAATTGGATTTTGGTTAAAATGGTTAAATTTCAAGTTATGAGCTTAAGGACTAAATTGTGAAAAATTAAAATGTTAGGGGCAATTTCATAATTTTGCATAAATATGAATTATGTATTAAATTGAACAATAGAAGTAATTAATTGAAGCAAACTATTGTTTTAGATCACGAGCGTGTTGACGATCGTGGAAAAGAAAAGATTGCGGAGTAGTTCCTATGCTTTTACGATTATTACAAACTAGTCCTGTAAATTCATTTTATGTATATGCATGGTTATATTCAATTCCTTGTTAATGATTTAATCTTTTAGTTCTATTTTTTATTGTTATTTAAATGTTGAATCGTACGGTTGATCGCTGTAAATCAGAGTTTTAAAATTTATAAAAGAATGATCGAACCTGAAAACTAACTCGACAACGATTAAAGGCAAGTGCACCTATCGAGCAAAAAGAGTATAGTTTAGGCAAGACCGGATTATCGAAACCAAAGGAACTAAAAGTACTAGTACTAACTTTCTTTTTATTATTTAGCCTAAAATAAGTGAAGTTGTTTATTAATCTAAATTAATTAACTACTAAACTAAAGACTCTAAGACAAAGAAGAATGAATTTGGAAAATAACTTGGGAAAAACTCAGTTGATTTCGACGATACCCTAGGAAGAATCCACCTAGACTTCACTTGTTATCTAACACTGAACCATACGATTTATTCACTTAGTTTGATCCGTAAGACTCCCTAACATATATTAAACCCTCTCTCGAGGCGAATAACGTCTAACCTTAGGTTAATTAGTGGAACTCTCGTTCTCTTATAATAACCCCCTAGAATAGTAGTAAATCGATCTGTGGATTCCCATATTAGGTTTCACCCTAATCCGGCAAAATCTCGTCACCCTATCTCTAGGCGTGTGATCAACTTCGCTTAATTATGTTGGATCTACTCTTAGGCAGGGTCTATTCCTCCTCCACCTAAGCACATTAGATTTGGATTAAGTTCACATAATTAAGAACAAACTAAGTTATTATCATATAATTCAAATAATCAAATAACAAGATTCATTATAGGTTTCATCCCCTTCAGGTATCCGAAGGTTTAGTTCATAACAATAAAGGAAAACATCTCAAGAGAAAAGATAAAACAAAACATAAGAAATCCCTAAAACCCCCTGAAGGAATTGAAGAAGAGATCCTCCGTCTTGAGTAGAATTCCGGCTTCTTGAGATGGATCAACTGGCTATCCCTGAGTGAATCCCCACAAATCTGCCTTCTCTGGCCTAGCACGACGCCCCTAGACGATGGCTTTGGGCTCCCCTCGACAGAGGGTTTCTGACAAACTCCCCGATTAAGTTGCCCCCATAGGGTGTTTATATAGGCTTTGAGATGTGTTACTTGGCCTCCAGGTATCCTAATTTGAGTGCAATTCCTAATTGGGAGTTTAAGTAGACTTAGGAATGTGTTTCATTGCCTCCAAGCATCCAAATCCGAGTAAAATTTCTCTTTCCTGTGGCAGGGACACGGCCATGGCACACGCCCGTGTGAATCGTGACCAGGCCGTGTTGGACTCCGTTGATGAGGCACAGACGTGTAAATCGTGGCTAGGCCGTGTTCTAGATAATTAAGGAGGCACGGCCGTGTGGCTTGAAGTCCAGGTCGTGCTGATTTCGTGGCTTGGCCCAATTTAGTCCGTTTTAAGCCCGTTTCTCGTTCTTTTCATCATCGGGTGCTTTCCTGAGTATAAAACATGAAAAGAAAGGATTAAGAGCATCTTTTTACATAACTTGAGGCTTAAATCATTCAAAAGCATATTAAATGTGGGCTTTAAATATGTTACTTTTATGGTTCATCAAATACCCCCACACTTAAGCTTTTGCTTGTCCTCAAGCAAAATTCTCAACTTACAATTAAAATGAACTTTCTATAATTCATAATTCCTATCAACAATGTTTTATCATAATTCATAGATAATTTATACATGGATAATTCAACTTAAAGAGTTCTAAAAATTCAAACAGTCTAAGTCATAGATTTTGTAGCTCGAAAATATAGGCGTCTCCCCTTATCTAAATAATTACCTTTAATTTGAAATCGACAAGGATTGACATCCTCAAAAAAGATCCACTCAAATCACTCAAAGTGTTTAAGGTTCAAAATTTAGGCACTCAAAAGTCGAACATGAAAAGTTAATCCCATAGGCTTGCCTGAAAATCAAGTCTCCACCACTATAATATGAGATGATGCACAAATCAAAAGGTCTTTGATAGGGTTGTAACGGGGCTAGGGTTAAGGTGTGGATAAAGGCTGAATTAAAAGGTTAGAATCGAGACTGAATTGACAAATTACCTAACTAGAAAAATGAACTGATAAATAAATAAATACATGAATTGAAACTTTGAAACTAATAATACGAGCTTCTTCTTCAATATTGGGAATTCAAACGTATAAGCTCACTTAATCACATAACTAATAAAAACTAATAATGAATATACTTTGTTGTTTTTTTTTCTTCTTCTTTTTTTAAGAACAAACTAAATACATAATAAAGGATAAATTACTAGAATTCATAATTAGGCAACTAATCAGATCAAATCTCGATATAGGGGTAGTTAGAAAGAATGGTGATAACAATTACAAAGGGTTTTGGGTTAATATTAGTGGGTGAGTCAATAAATAGGGTTGTTAGGATTAAAAGGGGTTCACTAGGGGTTAATTGTGAAGGTAGGCTTTTTAATGGAGTTAGTGGGTTAAAACCTAAATGCCTTAATCATCTCTGTGTATCAAATCATAGGTGTGGTCTCGATATGCATAAACGAGGCAAGTTCTAGAATAACAAATCAATGTTGACACACTCATAATCAATAGAGTGAGCAAGAAAAAGAATATATGCTCTATAAGGCTCAAAATCTCACAAAAATTATGGGTATTTTTGACATCCATCTCGTAAATTTCAAACTTCAAGATAATATTCAGATTTAGTTCGACAACCTAGAAAATTTTAATTTTGAAAAATAGACTTATCATGCTTGATTCTCTAGTATCTTAAAATTTAATTATCAATGCACAATTATCAATGACTTAATCTAAAACATATCAATAAAAATCATAATTCATCAGAAATTTCATTCTAATCATAATATGAGAAACTTACTTTAAGACAAGGCATAATTCAGGGATTTTCAAATAATACTATAGTTAACCCCCCCACACTTAAGATGTACATTTTCCTCAATGTACAAAGGTAGATAATATCAAAATAATCATAAAATCGTAAGATGGGGAGAGAAGGGAAACTTCCTGAATTTTGGATGAAGCCAATGAAAAGAAACCGGATAGGATTGGAGGTGAGCGTGGGGAAGCGTCTCGAACTGGTTGAGTCCTCGAAGCAGCCATCCTAATTTATTTTGTATCCTAAGCTAAATCTAAATGGAATGAATAACAAGAAGAAAATAATAAAGAAAATAAAAGAAAGGAAATAAAAATAAAAATAAAAATAAAAATGAAAATAAAAATGAAATAAAAATGAAAATAAAAATAAAAATAAAAATAGAAATAAAAGTAAATATTTAAATAGTGATACGGTCCACGCCCTTGTTCGAGTTTAGTTAGTCTGTGTTTTTCGTGATTTTGAATTTTGGGAGCGTTTAGGTGTTTTACCTTGACTGTGGGTCTCGTAGCACGCCCGTGTATTCTTCACACGGTCCTTTAGAATGGGCGTGTTTAACCCGTGCTCGCTGGTCGCGAACCTCGACGGTTGTAGGCACACGCCGTGTCTCGCCTGCGGCTCAATAAGTCAGTAACCTCACATGGGAAGTTGGCACGGGCGTGGCTTTTTATCGCAGCCCGTGTTGGGAAAAGAAATCATTCTTTGTCATGCACGGTTACTAGCACGTCCGTGGCTTGTCCTTCTGGCTTCCACACGGCGACGGCCACGGCCGTGTGCAAGGCCGTGTGAGCATGGAAATCTGTACTTTGGTTAGTTTATGGTTAGGTGCTAAAATGAAAAATAAAAGTAAAATAAAAATGTAAAAATTAATAGGGTTAGTGCTCGGGTTGCCTCCCGAGAAGTGCTCGTTTATAGTCTTAAGCTAGAGTTTACCTCTCATTCGTATGGTCAAGGTGGTTTGAGGAGGTGAAAATCCTTCCTCATGCGATCAACTCGATTTTTGATATAAAATTTAAGTTGAGTAGTGTTTACCTCAAAAGTATTGAATTTAGGATTGCTTACCTTGACTGGCCCGTATAGGAAGACATTAAGTACCTCAAAAGTGATTTCTTCAGTGTCTCGAGGTCTGAATTAACGATTCGAGGGTCTTCCTTATTCAACAATACCTGATCCCCTATTTTGAATTGATTTGTTGTTCCTATCAGCTCGTCTGGGGGTTCCTTCGGTTTTTCTTCGTGCGGTTTAGGGTCCTCTTTAAAGTGTGTCTTCCCCTCTTTTAGTTTGTTGATCTCAAGGCTTCGTTCCTCATATGCTTCTTCTTTGTTGACACAAGGTTCTGTTTTCTGCTCAAGTTCCTAGTTCTGTGGGTTGTTCTGCATGAAATTTGAACAGATTGATTATCAACCGATTTTACTTTCTCACCTTCATCGATCGATGTTCGCCGAGTCAAGAGCTTGTAAATTGATTGATTCGTCACCTATACGAAGAATGAGTTCTCCTGCACTCCGGCATTAATTTTAGTCCCCGCGGTTGCTAGAAATGGTCTTCCTAAAATTAAAGGGATCGAATTGTCCTCATCCATGTCTAAAACGACAAAGTCTCATCGAATATGAATTTATCAATTTTGATTAGAACATTTTCAATTATACCCTAGGAATTCTGATAGTTTTATCGGCTTAATTGAATGCTCATCCCGGTTTGTCTCGGTTTCCCTAGACCTAGTTGTTTAAACATTTTATAAGGCATAACATTGATGCTTGCCCCTAAATCAGCTAAAGCATTATCAATAGATAAACTACCAATTAAACATGGAATTGTAAAACTCCCTAGATCTTTTAATTTTCGTGGCAGATTATTTTGTAGATTTGCTGAGCACATTGCGTTTAGCTCCACATGTGATTCCTCGTCTAGCTTCCATTTGTTTGTCAACTGCTCTTTTAAAAATTTTCTATAATCGGGTATCTGTGAAAGAGCTTCGAGAAATGGTAAGTTAATATGTAATTTCTTTAAAAGTTTAAGAAACTTACCAAACTGTTCCTCTGTATTGTCTTTCTTCATTGCTTCGGGATATGGTACACGAGGATGGTACTCTGTAATTGCCGATTTTGGTATTTCATGGCTCACCTCAACCTTACCTTCACTTACCATAAGATCTTGCCTTGGGTCGGATTCCACTAATCTCTCACCGTCATGAGTTGTTACAGCTTGAATTTGCTCTTTTGGGTTAGTTTCAGTGTTGCTTGGCAAGCTTTCTTAACAGGCTGACCTAAATGATCCTCGATCCCTTGAATCGATGTTTCTTGTTTCGTTTCTATATTTTGGAGACGTGCTTCTGTGTTTGCTATGAATTTTGCCAGCGTCTCTTCAAGGTTCGACTCATCTTCCTGTTAGTGAGGTGGTTGTTGAAAATTTGGAGGAAGTTCCTCTCTTTGGCTGCCTTGATCGTCCCACGAGAAATTGGGATGGTACCTCCAATCTGTATTATAAGTGTCACTATAAAAATTATTTTGAGGTCTAGAATAGTTACCCATATAGTGGACTTGTTCGTTCTTCATGCCATATCTGTAGGGTGGGTACTCAGGATTCGCCACGCTTTCTAGATTCGAGTCATATTGCATAACTGGATGTACCTGCGAGAGACTACACAAACCATCAATCTTTTTATTCATCATCTCTAACTGGTTTGATAGCCCAGGTTATTGCGTCGAGGTTGAAGACACCGCGCTTCTCATTGGTATTGTCCTCATAACTCGCCACTGATAGTTATTTAGTGCCATCTTCTCTATAAACTAAAATTATCTGACAAAAACAAATAAAAGAAAAATTAGCAAAGTAAAAATTTAAACTAAAAATAAAAGTAAATTGTGAAAAATAAAAAGAATGGCTAAAGTAATAAAAATAGAGCTTTCTTAATATTTTAGTTCCTCACAAGTAGCGCCAAAAACTTGATCATTTGTAAATCGAGTTTTAAAATTTATAAAAGAATGATTGAACCTGGAAACTAACTCTGACAACGATTAAAGGCAAGTGCACCTATCGAACAGTAGTATAGTTTAGGCAAGACCGGATTATCGAACCCAAAGGAACTAAAAGTACTAATACTAACTTTCTTTTTATTATTTAGCCTAAAATAAGTGAAGTTGTTTATTAATCTAAATTAATTAACTACTAAACTAAAGACTCTAAGACAAAGAAGAATGAATTTGGAAAATAACTTGGGAAAAACTCAGTTGATTTCGACGATACCCTAGGAAGAATCCACCTAGACTTCACTTGTTATCTAACACTGAACCATACGATTTATTCACTTAGTTTGATCCATAAGACTCCCTAACATATATTAAACCCTCTCTCGAGGCGAATAACGTCTAACCCTAGGTTAATTAGTGGAACTCTCGTTCTCTTATAATAACCCCCTAGAATAGCAGTAAATCGATCTGTGGATTCCCATATTAGATTTCACCCTAATCCAAAAAAATCTCGTCACCCTATCTCTAGGCGTGCGATCAACTTCGCTTAATTATGTTGGATCTACTCTTAGGCAGGGTCTATTCCTCCTCCACCTAAGCACATTAGATTTGGATTTAGTTCACATAATTAAGAACAAACTAAGTTATTATCATATAATTCAAATAATCAAATAACAAGATTCATCATAGGTTTCATCCCCTTCGGGTATCCAAAGGTTTAGTTCATAACAATAAAGGAAAACATCTCAAGAGAAAAGATAAAACAAAACATAAGAAATCCCTAAAACCCCCTGAAGGAATTGAAGGAGAGATCCTCTGTCTTGAGTAGAATTCCGGCTTCTTGAGATGGATCAACTGGCTATCCCTGAGTGAATCCCCATAAATCTGCCTTCTCTGGCCTAGCACGACGCCCCTAGACGATGGCTTTGGGCTCCCCTCGACAGAGGGTTTCTGTCAAACTCCCCGATTAAGTTGCCCCCTAGGGTGTTTATATAGGCTTTGAGATGTGTTACTTGGCCTCCAAGTATCCTAATTTTAGTGCAATTCCTAATTGGGAGTTTAAGTAGACTTAGGAATGTGTGTCTTTACCTCCAAGCATCCAAATCCGAGTAAAATTTCTCTTTCCCGCGACAGGGACACGGCTATGGCACACGCCCGTACGAATCGTGGCCAGGCCGTGTTGGGCTCCGTTGATGAGGCACGGCCGTGTAAATCGTGGCTAGGCCGTGTTCTAGATAATTAAGGAGGCACGGCCGTGTGGCTTGAATTCCAGGCCGTGGTGATTTCGTGGCTTGGCCCAATTTAGTCTGTTTTAAGCCCGTTTCTCGTTCTTTTTGTCATCGGGTGCTTTCTTTAGTATAAAACATGAAAAGAAAGGATTAAGAGCATCTTTTTACATAACTTGTGGCTTAAATCATCCAAAAGCATATTAAATGTGGGCTTTAAATATGTTACTTTTATGGTTCATCAACTGTATATTCAAATGGGGTATTATTCAGGCTTAGTGCCTAGCAAGCTTAATGCCGGTGTTATTCAGGCTTAGTGCCTAGCAAGCTTAGTGCAGGTGTTAATCAGGCTTAGTGCCTAGCAGGCTTGATACGGGTGTTAATCAGGTTTAGTGCCTAGCAGGGTTTGAGTAGGTGTAGTAAATGTTAACGACCCTTGGAAATTTGGTAATTGATAGTAAATGAGTTGACTTATCGAACTTACTAAGCTTCTTTGTGCTTACTCGTTTGATTTGATTTTGTAGGACTCTTGGAATCGTAGCATCGACTGGATCAACTTGGAAGCTCACACATTATCATCTATACCTTGGTAGTCATTTTGTGCTTGTTTTGAAGTTGGTTAAAAATGGCATGTAATAAGAAGGGTCTTGTAGTACTATGATATTTTGCGGTGGAATTAGATGTTATAAATGGTAACTTTGATGTTTGTATGATAGGCTTGATATTTTAGTGTTTATGTTTGTAAATATGATAAGTGATGCATATATATAATATTTGAAATAGTTGGGATTTTGATTGTGTTGTTGTTTAGGTTAGTTGATGAAAATAGGTTGTAAATGTGTGATTTTACAATAATGTTTGTTACAATTGTGGTGCCTTTGAATGGCATATTGGTTAGATGAATTAGGATATTTGAAATGGCATGTTAAGGTATGTTTCAATGATGTTTAGATCCCTTGATTGTATGCCCAAATGGTATGGATGGTTAGGTATGAAATTGACTTGAAATGGCTTGAATTTAGGGTCAAATTGTGGATCACACAGCCTGGGACATGGGCTATCATACGGCTGTGTGTCATTCAAAATTTCTTAATGTTTCAAGTCTGTGAGTTATATGGCCTAGCACACGGCCTGGCGCATGGTCGTGTGTGGCAACTTAGAGAGTTACACGGCCTGCCACACAGCTTGTGACACGACCGTGTGACCCTACTCAGTGAGTTACACGGGTGAGGAAATGGGCTGGGACACAGCCGTGTGTCCTTTTGTTCAAATTTTACACGGCCCGTGCTATGTCACACGGCCGTGTGACCCCTATTTTCCAATTTTTCCATCTTTTTCCCAAATCTTTTGTTTTGTTTCAAATTAGTCTCGAACTGCTTCTAAGCTATTTTTAGGGCCTCGAAGACTCGATTTAGGGACCAAATGCATATGTTTGATTGTATTTTAATGTGATTTACTTGAGAAATGTTTTATTATTATATTGAGATTTATTAAGGTTAAATGTTTTTCGATGGTATGGTAATGCTTCGTAACCCTAATCTGACGATGAAGACATGTTAGGGGTGTTACAGTAAGACCATGGTTGGACTATGATAACCTAAATAGTTTGTCGAGATAGTAAACACAAGGAAACTTAAGGTGTAATACCATAGTTGGACTATGGCCACTAGTGTAGTCCGACAGGACAGTAAACACGTGGTTATATTGTCTAAGACCATAGCTAAATGATGCTATGACATCAAGAGAAAATTTGATGATGAAATGGGTAAGAAGATAGCTGAAAAACACTATGGCATCATAAATAGCTCGTCGGGACAATAAATGTAATATCCAGGGATAGGGGCTATTTTGTTATTGCATTGTTTTGCATGTGGTTGTTTTGCAATGTTGCTTTTGTGTTGTTTTGGGGCTTAGTTGTAAGCTTAGTATAAGCCGAAGTGGTAGGAAAAATTTTGGTTTTAAGTTTTATGTGAGAGGAGCTGAAGGAGCTGGGGTTTATAAATAATTTTAGGTGAAAAGTTAGCACAAGAGTTGAGCTAGTAAGATGGCAAAGCATGCGCCGCTTGGGGCTTGTGTTTGGCGTCACTTGCAGGGGAGGAGGTCCTGTGTTCAAGCTGCAAAAATCCCACATTTTTGCTCTCATTTTGACGGCATGGAGGAGGAGAGTTGTGGGCGCTTCAAACTCGCCATGGACCAAGTCAAATGTTTAAATGGTGGGTGGAGAGCGAATTTAGGAGGAGACTAGTTCAAACTAGTTTGAATGTATGGCTTGGAGTAATTGTGGGTAGGGGCCGAATGTTGGGGAGTTTGTAGAGAGAGTGGCCGGTTTTGGTAAGTGGGGAGGGGTGTTAGCCGAAATTCACTTAGGCACTTTTGTGCATTTTTCGGTCACTTTGTGTCAAGCCAAATTCCTCTCTTTTGTCAATAGTAGCCGAAATTACAAGAGAGCTTTCTCTCATTTTCTTTACTTCTTGAAACCAAAAGACCAAACCCTATAGCCTTGCCGAATTTGCTTTGTCCCTCTCAATTTTCTTGGTAGCCGAATGTTCTTTGCTCTCTCTCTTTTCTCTTCATTTGTGTGTTTCTAAACTCCATTCTCCAAAACACTTTCTCCATTCTTTCTTTTGCAAGCCAAACTTCACCCTTCAAACCTTTCCATTTCTTTTTCTTTTCCCATTTCTATTGTTGGCGAATATCAACCCCTATCCTTTTGCATTTCGTTTTCTCTTTTCTTTCACTCTGACCGAATCTTGTTTGATTATTACAAACCACCCTAGCCGAATCCTCTTTTTCCATCTTGTTTAAGAGTTGGCCGAATCTTTCCTCTCTCCTAGTGGTTCTTGGCCGAATATTGGTTGGTGTTAGGTAAGTGCTTGGCCGAATGGTTATTTCTCCTCTCCCTTGTTCTGGTTCGATTTTGGGTTTGGTTGAAAGGAGTTAATCTTTGTTAACTATTACGTTATAGGGCCTTTGGATTTTGGAATCAAGCAAGAGGAGTCTTCTTTCTCGGTTAATCGTTGGTAAGTGGTGGTAAGGGATTCAATTGTTAACCCCTTTGGTTTAATGGTTTTGGCCGAATGGTATAAGTGGCTAATCTATGTTTGGCCGATTATAGGAGCAAGGTATTTGAGGATCTTAGATCGGTTCGTTGGGTTTAAAAGCTTGCGTTTTAACAGGTGTGTAAACTAACACACTCATTGCTTAGTAATATGTTTAATAAACCGGATTGTCAAACAGCGTGGTTGATTGATATGATACCCTATGGGGTATGTGCACGGATTCGGGTAAGCCCGTTTCATTACGAGTTCTATTAATGGTATATGATATCATGATCGATGATGTATGTGATATGAGATGCAATGTTAAACATGTTAGCATGATTACATGTCTTGCACGATTTGCATTAGTATGATATGTTATGGGTGATATGAGAGGAGGGGGAATATGATATCCGTGTCTTTGGGACACCGAGGTTTGGCACCTCCAAAGTGGTTTGGTACCACAGATTGATTATTGTGACTTTGGGTCACGGAGGTTTGGCACCTCAGTCTCGTCCCAATGGCTTAGCACCACAGTGGGTTGGCCCCACAGTTGATTATACGGGATTGACGCCAGTGATTTGGTATCACACGATGGGTTGGCCCCATCATTGGATTCGTGACTTCGGTCACCAGTGATTTGGTATCACATTCGTGTCTTTGGGACACCAGAGGTTTGGCACCTCAGCGTCTCGTCCCAATGGTTTCGTACCACAGTGGGTTGGCCCCACAGCTGATTATACGGGATTGACGCCAGTGATTTGGTATCACACGATGGGTTGGCCCCATTATTGGATTATTCGTGACTTTGGGTCACCAGTGGTTTGGCACCACAATTATGGATATCGTGACTTTGGGTCACCAGTGGTTTGGCACCACCAGTGGTTTGGTACCACACGGGGTAGAAATGGAGTACGGATGGCTAGGATTGGGTGCATTACATGTATTGCGTTGCTATGATGTGTGTTAGCATGTTGCATTAATCGGGAGAGGGATTTATGCACTGAGTCTTGCGACTCACCTTCTCCCTTATCATTTCAGGTGGCACTTAGATTGCGGACATGGAGCCGAGTGGACTCGAGGTGCTCATGCCATGAATAAATTCAGATTTGCACTGATTTAAATACTTGGTACTTTATTTCCTTTATTTTCATTTGGTTTTGCTGGAATTGTAAATGGCCTTTTAAAATTATGCTTGAAGTTATTTATATGTTTAAATGTGATTTCAAATATGCCTTAACAAAGTATTGGACTAATATTGGATAAAACTTGGAAAGATGAGGTTTTCAAACTACAACGCGATATGTTTTAAATTTTACCATCGGGTATCACCCTATAAATTAAAAATAAATGCAACTCAAACGTTTTCTAAAACTAGAGATTTTTCCACACTAAGCTCAAAATGTTTTTAAGCATCAAGAAGGAGATTACTTGGGATTCTCAAACGATATGGATTTGTCTTACTTATGGAGTCAACCAAGTTTTCAAATTTCCGGGTTTTCAAAATTCACTACCACCAGTTATAAAATATGACAAAGAGTTTTTCATCGAATCTTTAACCTGAAACCTAACCCCTCAAACACGATTTTCCCCGTAACATGCCAGATTCGGTCGTAGTGTATTGACCGGGTTTGGGGTGTTATAATTTTGGTATCAGAGCTAAGTTCAAGGCTCGGCTGTGGGCCTGAGGCCCAAAATGTTTTAAGAATTTTTGTTTTTAAATGTTTTTGTTTCAAAGTATATGGTTTGAAAGGCATGGCTTCGAGTCTCCGGCGCCAATCCGCCCAGGTAAGTACCCCTTACTATTCTTATGATTACTGATGTTGGTGTAATATGATTGAATGACTAGCAATTACTTTAGAAAATGAAACCACTAGGTCCACGACTTGCGAAAACAAAAATTTCTTTAATAAGAAATATTCATAAGACTGTGCTTTGAAATAGCGGAATAAATACTTTGATGCATAAAACTTCTAAATCGATAAGTCGAGATCGTAGTCATGAGCACTCGGGGTGGGCGTGGTCGTAATACACGTGGGCGTGGTCGGGTAGTAGGATGACGTTTACGAACCCGGTGAGGGTCCGGTCGTGGTCGAAGAATAAGATACTGGTACCACCACCACCGGAGGTGGTGAATTTCGAGATCGATCGAGGATGACGCAGTGTTGCGAGCGTCTTTGCGAGTTCTGGAAAGGGTAGCCGGAGTAGGTGAAGGCGCGAGGAGCTAGGAAATCAGTACTGGCGACTCCGAGCAAATGGGGTGAGGTATTTAGAGGTGTTTCGGTGTTGCTCCCAGCCGCGGTGAGTATTGGCTGGAAGCGACGGAGCGGATCATGGATGATCTGGACCTGACTACTGAGGAGAAGCTGAAGGGGATAGTATCGCTCCTTCGGGATGAGTCATACCAGTGGTGGCTCACGGTTCGAGAGGGGGCTGCAGCGGAGGATCTCACTTGGGATTATTTTAGAGTCGCTTATCGAGAAAAAGTACATTGGAGCTAGCTACATTGACGCACAATGAAAAGCATTTTTGAGGCTAGTTCAGGGGAGTAAGTCTGTGTCAGAGTACGAGGCAGAATTCTTGAAGCTGAGTAGGTATGCTAGGGGCATTGTGGCTACCGAACACGAGAGGTGTGTTCGATTCGAGGATGGTCTCGAGAGACAATTAAGGCGCGATTGCTCCACAGCGGGAGCGTGAGTTTGCCGTCTGGTTGAGAAGGCTAAGGTAGCCGAGGGTGTTAAAGAATCTGTGAGGCAAAACATGGATAGGAACAGGACATAAGAGGAGTTTTGGATCTTACGGGTGCGTCGGGTAATCCGCAGAAAAGAGCTAGACAAAGTGGGCCGAATCGATCGGTAGGTCATTCTGCGTGTCGGGGACCTCACGAAGTAACCATTGTGGGAAATCTCATTGGGGAGGTTCTTTGGACCGGTGGAAAAGGATGTTTCGAGTGTGGCTCTTTGGATCACCGTGTGAGGGACTGTCCGCATAAGTTGACTAGGATTCGATCGAGAGGCGGGGCCGTACTCGATTCGAGAATAATGGACCGCCACCGCGAGAGGGTCATGGTAATGGCGAGAGGAGGTAATGGTTACGGTTGGGGCCGCGAGCACACCGCGAGAGGTGCGGGTAGCTCGAGGCAAGACGGCTGGGTTGGTGTATGCAGCGAGACGCCGAGAAGGGCGGCGCGCCGGGCGTCATAACCGGTGCGTTTTTGATCTTTGGTTCTCCATATCTTTGCTTTAATTGATGTGGGTTCAACGCATTCATACGTTGCTAGTAGCATAGTAGAGACCATGGACTTAAACTCAAAACTACTTCTAGGCGGATGACAGTCATTAGCCCTCTAGGTCACTCTGTAGTCGTAGATAAGTTTGTATAGAGATGTACCCCTAGAACTCCAAGGGGTAGTGTTTGTGGTCGATCTGATGGAACTAGCCGTTTGGGAGTTCGATCGATTCTCGGGATGGACTGGTTGGTTAAATACCGTGCTAGGTTGGATTGCGCGGCTAAGCGCTTGGTTTTAAAGACGCAGTAGGGTGATGAGGTAGTCATGATAGGTAATAGAAGAGATTACTTATCCAACGTGGTATCCGCTCAAAGCGGAGAAGATGGTCGGGAAGAAGGCGTGAAGCGTATGTGGTTCACGTGTATGCCTTGGGCGCTAAGGAATCTGCTGTGGAAAAGGTCCCACGATTAAAAAAATTGTTGATGTGTTTCGGAGGAACTTCCGGCTTGCCACCGGATCGTGAGGTGGAGTTCGGGATAGATCTGTTTCTGGGAGGCTGCGCCGGTGTCTATTGCTCCGTATAGGATGGCGCCAAAGGAGTTAGTGGAATTAAAGGCTCGCATCCGGGAGTTGTTGGATCGAGGCTTTATTAGGCCAAGTGTTTCACCTTGGGGCGCGCCGGTACTCTTTGTTAAGAAGAAAGATGGTACCATGCGGATGTGTATAGACTACCGCTTGATTGAACAAGCGACGATCAAAAACAAGTATCCGCTGCGCGGATAGATGACTTGTTTGATCACCAAGAAGGTGCTTCGGTATTCTCGAAAATTGATTTAAGGTCCGGGTATCACCAATTGAAGGTGAAGGAGGCGGATATCCACAAGACAAATGCGTTTACGTACT
The DNA here is from genome assembly GCA_025698515.1 of Gossypium sturtianum. Lineage (NCBI taxonomy): Eukaryota > Viridiplantae > Streptophyta > Magnoliopsida > Malvales > Malvaceae > Gossypium > Gossypium sturtianum. Next base: position 21,125,411 of record CM046951.1, read on the forward strand.
CGGTATGGGCACTACAATTTACGTAATGCCGTTTGGGTTGACTAACGCTAAGCAAAGATTCATGGATATGATGAATAGGGTGTTTCAAAGCAGATTCGGATCATTCAGTAATGGTTTTTATTGACGACATCTTAGTATACTCAAAGACAGAGGAGGAGCATGATGCACACTTGCGAATAGTCACTGCATTCTCGAGGAAAAACAACTTTATGCAAAATTTAGTAAGTGCGAGTTCTTGCTCGGGGAGGTGACATTCTTGGGTCATGTAGTGTGGTGAGGAGGGGATTAGGGTAGATACTCGGAAGATTGAGGCGCTTTGGATTGGAAGCCGCCTAAGTCGATGGGTTGAGATTCGGAGTTTTCTCGGGTTTGGCGGGATACTACCGAAGATTTGTAGAAGGTTTTTCATTGATCATTGCGCCAATGACCAAGTTGTTAAGGAAAGGGGTTCCATTTGTTTGGGTGAGAAGCGGCGGGAGAGTTTCGACAAACTAAAGAAGATTTTACCGAAGCTCTGTTTTAATTCAACTTGAGGTCGGAAGGAATTCCACGGTGTATTGCGATGCATCACATACGGGATTGGGGTGTGTCTTTGATGCGGGAAGGTAAGGTTGTGGCTTACGCATCTCGACGATTGAGGCTACACGAGGTCAATTATCCGGCCGCACGACTTGGAGTTAGCAAACGTAGTCTTCGCCTTGAAAATTTAGAGGCACTACTTGTTCGAGAGAGATCGATAGTCTACACAGATCACAAGAGTCTAAAGTATCTTTTGACTCGAAGGATTTGAATTTGAGGCGCCATGAGATGGATTGAATTGCTCAAGGATTATGATTGTTCGATTGAATATCATCCGGGCAAGGCTAATGTGGTGCGCGACGCGTTGAGCCGTAAGGTTGTTTTGGACTTAAGAGCGATGTTTGCCCATCTGAGTTTGTATGACGACGGAAGTATTCTCGCGAGAGCTGCAGTTAAGCCTACTTGGGTTGAGCGGATCGAGAGAAACAGATTGGAAGATGAGGTTTTGAGTGCGCAGAGGTCTCAGTGCGGATGGTGGTTTGGAGGGTTCTGCTTTATCTAGTGAGGAGTGTTGTGTTTTCAAGGCGAGCTTGTATGCCGAAAGACATTGAGCTGAGGCAGAGGATTCTTCAGGACGCACATAGCAGCCCATACGCTATGCATCCTAGAGGAAGCAAGATGTATAGAGATCTAAGAGAGCAATTTTGGTGGCCGGGTCTGAAGAAAGAAGTGACGGGGTTTGTAGGGAAGTGTCTGACATGTCAGCAGGTCAAGGCTGAGCATCGATTCTTTGTCGGGGTTGCTTCAGCCAGTGAAGATTCCACAATGGAAGTGGGAAAGAATAACTATGGATTTCGTCAGTGGATTACCTCTTACGCCGAGCAAGAAAGACTCAGTTTGGATAATTGTGGATCGTCTGACTAAATCAGCTCACTTCATTCCGGTAAGGGTTGATTACTCACTTCAGAGGTTGGCGGTCGTATGTGTCGAGATAGTGAGATTGCACGGTGTGCCATGATCGATTATCTCGGATAGGGATCCCGATTTACGTCAAGGTTACGGAAAGCGTTGCATCAGCTTTGGGTACGCGCTTGGATTTCAAAGACGGCTTTTCACCCGCAATCGGCGGGCGATCGGAAAGGGTTATACTGATCTTAGAGGATATGCTTTGAGAGGTTGTGTTCGGATTCCAGAGGTAGTTGGGAGGAGTTTCGCCATTAGCCGAGTTCGCCTACAATAATAGTTACCAAGCAAGCATCAAAATGGCACCATATGAGGCGTTGTATGGTAGAAAGTATCGCTCACCTACATGTTGGACTCGGAGTTGGGTGAACGCCGATTGTTGGGACCAGAGTTGGTTGCGAGAGACCGAAGTCAAGGTTAAGTTGATTCGAGCTCGGTTGAAAGAAGCTTCGGATAGGCAGAAGTCTTATGCCGATCTCAAGCGGAGAGATATAGAGTTTGCTGTGGGGGATCAAGTTTTTCTGAAGGTTTCGCCATGGAAGAAAGTATTGAGATTCGGAAGGAAAGGCAAGCTAAGTCCGAGGTTTATTGGGCCGTATAAGGTATCAAACGAGTGGGACCGATGGCTTACCAAATTGAGTTGCCGGTGAGTTGAGTCGATTCACGATGTATTTCACGCTTTGATGCTTAGGCGTTATCGTTCGGATCCATCGCATGTCGTGCAGTGGAAGAGATCGAGGTGAATCCGGATTTGACCATGGAGGAGGAACCTGTGCAGATCCTAGATCGGGATGTGAAGGTTTTGCGTAGGAAGTCAGTGCCTCTGGTAAAGGTGCTATGACGGAACCATGGCGTGGAAGAAGCTACGTGGGAACCCGAGGATGTGATGAGACAGCAATACCCTCAACTCTTTTGATCGGGTAATTTGAGGCCGAAATTATTTTTTTAGGGGTAGAAGCGTAATATCCAGGATAGGGGCTATTTTGTTATTGCATTGTTTTGCATGTGGTTGTTTTGCAATGTTGCTTTTGTGTTGTTTTGGGGCTTAGTTGTAAGCTTAGTATAAGTTTCGGAGTGGTAGGAAAAATTTTGGTTTTAAGTTTTATGTGAGGAGTCAAGGAGCTGGGGTTTATAAATAATTTTAGGTGAAAAGTTAGCACAAGAGTTGAGCTAGTAAGATGGCAAAGCATGCACCGCTTGGGGCTTGTGTTTGGCGTCACTTGCAGGGGAGGAGGTCCTGTGTTCAAGCTGCGAAAATCCCACATTTTTGCTCTCATTTTGACGGCATGGAGGAGGAGAGTTGTGGGCAGTTCAAACTCTGCCATGGACCAAGTCAAATGTTTAAATGGTGGGTGGAGAGCGAATTTAGGAGGGAGACTAGTTCAAACTAGTTTGAATGTGTGGCTTGGAGTAATTGTGGGTAGTGGCCGAATGTTGGGGAGTTTGTAGAGAGAGGCCGGTTTTGGTAAGTGGGGAGGGTGTTAGCCGAAATTCACTTAGGCACTTTTGTGCATTTTTCGGTCACTTTGTGTCAAGCCAAATTCCTCTCTTTTGTCAATAGTAGCCAAAATTACAAGAGAGCTTTCTCTCATTTTCTTTACTTCTTGAAACCAAAAGACCAAACCCTATAGCCTTGCTTAATTTGCTTTGTCCTCTCAATTTTCTTGGTAGCCGAATGTTCTTTGCTCTCTCTCTTTCTCTTCATTTGTGTGTTTCAAACTCCATTCTCCAAAACACTTTCTCCATTCTTTCTTTTGCAAGTCGAAACTTCACCCTTCTAAACCTTTCCATTTCTTTTTCTTTTCCCCATTTCCATTGTTGGCCGAATATCAACCCCTATCCTTTTGCATTTCGTTTTCTCTTTTCTTTCACTCGACCGAATCTTGTTTGATTATTACAAACCACCCTAGCCTAATCCTCTTTTTCCATCTTGTTTAAGAGTTGGCGAATCTTTCCTCTCTCCTAGTGGTTCTTGGCCGAATATTGGTTGGTGTTAGGTAAGTGCTTTGCCGAATGGTTATTTCTCCTCTCCCTTGTTCTGGTTCGATTTTGGGTTTGGTTGAAAGGAGTTAATCTTTGTTAACTATTACGTTATAGGGCCTTTGGATTTTGGAAGCAAGCAAGAGGAGTCTTCTTTCTCGGTTAATCGTTGGTAAGTGGTGGTAAGGGATTCAATTGTTAACCCTTTGGTTTAATGGTTTTGGCCGAATGGTATAAGTGACTAATCTATGTTTGGTCGATTATAGGAGCAAGGTATTTGAGGATCTTAGATCGGTTCGTTGGGTTTAAAAGCTTGCGTTTTAACAGGTGTGTAAACTAACACACTCATTGCTTAGTAATATGTTTAATAAACCGGATTGTCAAACAGCGTGGTTGATTGATATGATACCCTATGGGGTATGTGCACGGATTCGGGTAAGCCCGTTTCATTACAAGTTCTATTAATGGTATATGATATCATGATCGATGATGTATGTGATATGAGATGCAATGTTAAACATGTTAGCATGATTACATGTCTTGTACGATTTGCATTAGTATGATATGTTATGGGTGATATGAGAGGAGGGGGAATATGATATCCGTGTCTTTGGGACACCAGAGGTTTGGCACCTCCAGTGGTTTGGTACCACAGATTGATTATTGTGACTTTGGGTCACGGAGGTTTGGCACCTCGGCGTCTCGCCCCGTTGGCTTAGCACCACGATGGGGTTGGCCCCACGATTGATTATACTGGATTGACGCCAGGTGATTTGGTATCACACGATGGGTTGGCCCCATCATTGGATTCGTGACTTCGGTCACCGTGATTTGGTATCACATTCGTGTCTTTGGGACACCGAGGTTTGGCACCTCGGCGTCGTCCCGGTGGTTTCATACACACGCGGGTTGGCCCACACCGATTATACGGGATTGACGCCAGTGATTTGGTATCACACGATGGGTTGGCCCCATCATTGGATTATTCGTGACTTTGGGTCACCAGTGGTTTGGCACCACCAGTGGTTTGGTACCACACGGGGTAGAAATGGAGTACGGATGGCTAGGATTGGGTGCATTACATGTATTGCGTTGCTATGTTGTGTGTTAGCATGTTGCATTAATCGGAGAGGATTTATGCACTGAGTCTTGCGACTCACCTTCTCCCTTATCATTTCAGGTGGCACTTAGATTGCGGACATAGAGCCGGGTGGACTCGAGGTGCTCATGCCATGAATAAATTCAGATTTGCACTGATTTAAATACTTGGTACTTTATTTCCTTTATTTTCATTTGGTTTTGCTGGAATTGTAAATGGCCTTTTAAAATTATGCTTTGGTTATTTATATGTTTAAATGTGATTTCAAATATGCCTTAACAAAGTATTGGACTAATATTGGATAAAACTTGGAAAGATGAGGTTTTCAAACTACAACGCGATATGTTTTAAATTTTACCATCGGGTATCACACTTTAAATTAAAAATAAATGCAACTCAAACGTTTTCTAAAACTAGAGATTTTTCCACACTAAGCTCAAAATGTTTTTAAGCATCAAGAAGGAGATTACTTGGGATTCTCAAACGATATGGATTTGTCTTACTTATGGAGTCAACCAAGTTTTCAAATTTCCGGGTTTTCAAAATTCACTACCACCAGTTATAAAATATGACAAAGAGTTTTTCATCGAATCTTTAACCTAAAACCTAACCCCTCAAACACGATTTTCCCCGTAACATGCCAGATTCGGTCGTAGTGTATTGACCGGGTTTGGGGTGTTACAATAAACACAAGAATTATGAGGGGTAAAACCACCACCCAGCTGTGGCAACAAATGGAGTCCAACAGAACATTACACATGGGGTAGACCTTGTAATATCATGGCTCGACCAAGGCAACATAGAGTGAGTCTGTCAGGACAATAAACATAGATGGAAAATTAGAACAAAAATCGTGGGGCAACCCACCAATAAGGAAGAAGGGCTGGAAGGAAAATGGAAGTATGAGCAAGCAACAATTAAGCAGTAAGTCGAAGGAATCCACCATTGAATAGGAAGATAGATGAAGGTAGGAATACTTTGTCAGGTTCATAATTGTGAAAGCCGTAGGGCAAAAAGGGTGGTAACCCAGCTAGAAACAAACACAGGAAACGAAGCACCATTGATGATTGGTCTATAGGAAAATGAATGAAGGTTTAACCAAGGTCAGGAGAAAAGGATCTGCTATTAAGGATTTTTTGAGGGTGTTCAGGGAACCCAACAAGTTAGTGATTGATTGAGAGTACGTTGACTAGTCCATAAGGAATGGATGGGTTAGCAAGAACCCAAATGATAAAGGGAGTCCCTAAGAAGAGGGAAAATCAAGTGATAGACTTGTCTGTCAAGACTATTCCTCTCTAAGGGGGAAGAACTAGCGTAAAGGTACCAGCCAAATGGCTAGTTCAGTAAGGAACCTATATTTGTAAGTGATAAACCGTAATATATACATATTTTAATCCCACATTTGGCATACTTTTGGATGATTTATCCCTTGAATTGTGGAATTTGATGCTCCAAATCCTTTAATTTCATGTTTTATACTTAGGAGAGCATAGAAGGGTGAAAAGAACGAGAAACGGGCCAAAAATGGAGAAAATGGGCCAAAGTAAGAAATCAACATGGCCTGGAGTTCACCACACGGCCGGGCCACTTTAGCAGACTCGAACACGGCCCTGGGCTCGATTCACACGGGCGTTTCACACGGGCGTGTCCCTACCGTGACCTGTTATAATTCCACTCGGAATAGGATACTTGTGGGCCAAGTAAAGCATCCCGAAAGCCTATATAAACACCCTAGAGGGCAACCTAAAAGGGGAGTTCGACAGAAGGCTTCTGTCAGGGCTTTTGACGAAGAGTGAAGCCAGAAAAGGCTGAATATAGGGAATTACTCGAAGAAAGCCAGTTGATCCATCTCAGAAGCGGAATCACGCCAAGAAGGCGAGGATTTTCCTTCAATTTCCTTCAGGGGGTTTTAGGGTTTTTCTTTATGTTTTGTTATTTAATTTCTTACGAGATGTATTCTTTTATAAACATGAACTAAACCCTCAAATACCGAGGGGATGAAACTTAAGACGGATCTTATTATTGTTTTCTTGTCGTATGATAAATACTTGATTTGTTCTTAATTATGTGTTCTTAATTCTTGCTTTAATATTTCAGGATATTGATTCAAGTATTGATGTGCTTATTCGGAGGAGCAAAAGTCCCTATTTAAGAGTAGATCTAGCATAATTAAGCGGAGTTGATCGCACTCCTAGAGATAGGATGACGAAAATCTGCCGGATTAGGGTCAAACCTAATATGGGAGTCCATAAATAGAGTTAATACAACACTAGGGGTTTTAATTAGAAAGAGATTTCAATTAATCAACCTGGGGTTAGACGTTAGTAGCATCCAAAGAGGTATTAATATAAATTAGGGAATCCTACGGATCAAGTCAAGTGAATATGTAATATCCTAAAAATTTGAGTATCATCTTGTTACTTGTGTTAGCCGGGTATGATTTTATTGTGTGTTTAATATAGTCTGGTGAAGGCTTGGAATTAATAATGAAGCTAGAATAATTTTTTTTTAGTATTGAAAATTTAGTGAAGTGGATTAAGTGATCTTGACACTTAAGTAAATTTAAGTGTCTAATGTTAGCATAAATGAGCTAGTAGTAAAATGGTGTTGGCGCATGAGTAATTGCATGAGGGAAGAGGTTCGAATCCCATGGATGGTAATAAGGTGACTTTTATTTTTGCATGTGCATGGCATGTGTCGGTCAACTCTAATTAAGGTAAGGTTGGACTATTTTCTTTTATGGATAGTAGACTAAGGGAAAAAGGCAAGTGATTAACTTAAGGAATGAAATCCTAAGCTTTTGGAATGATAAGGGACATAAGGCATGGATTAAGGGATGAGGTTTGGAAACTTTTAATGGCATTTTGTCCATGAACATGGATGGTTTTGTGGACTAAGGGAGGAGCCGATTTTTGTGGTAAGTTTTGGGAAAAGTTGGTAGCTTGGGAGAAATTTCATTTTGGCCTTTTGCTCTCCCAAAAGCAATAGTGTTTCTCTCATCTTTTCCTCTTGGCCGAATATGCATAGTGAGGTTTGGGCATTCTTTTGTGCAATTTAGTTGTCTAGAAAGCTTGTGTGTTTTTCTTTGAAACCGAAATAGGAGATCACTTGTGCACTATTTTCTTTCTTGACCTAAAGCCAAAACCATTTGTGCATCTTCTTCTCTTTTACCTTGCTAAGGCCGAAACTTTCTCTCCCAATCCAACCATTGCCGCAACACCTTAAACCTTCCATCTCTCTCTTCCATTTTATTTTCTTTTTTCTTTCTCTTTTTCACTCTAGCCGAATTCTATTTGTTATCTTTAATCAACCATAGCCGAAACTCCTTCATCACTCAACCACTTTGCCGAAATTTCCCATTTTCCTTTTGATTTGTCTTGGCCGAATATCAACAAGGGTTAATCTCTTTGGGTTCTTCTTCAATCGGTTTTGAGAAGGGTAAGTAGTGTTGGCGAATTTCTTTGTTCCTTTATTCTTCTCTCTGTCGATTTTCATGTGAGCAAAAGCCGATTTTTGGGCAATTGTTAGCAAGATTCTAACCATTCATAGGAATCAATTTCTCCTAGGTTCTTCAAGACGTTGGAAGCAGTCAATCTAAGCCTCTTTTCTTTGACAATCAATTTTGGTAAATCAAGTGGTAAGGATCTATGTTAGTTCATTATTCTTTTAGTGGTTGAAAAGCCGAAGGCTTTTGAGACTAAGGTTTGTTGTTGGCCGAATGGCCTATGATATTAATCTAAGTGTTGGCCGAATATAGGAATCAAGGATCTAAAGTAGTAGATCGGGATTTTTTGGGGCTTTCAGCGAATTCGTTAAGTATATCAGGTGTGTACCCCACACTAAACTCTATTAGATTACGGCTTAAATTAATATGTATGCTTATAATAATATGAATGTGGCTAAAGTACCATGCAATGGTACAAAGTACCCAGGTACGTTTTCATACTCCTACTATGAGTATGAAATGAACTGATATGGCATATGTGAACATGATAAGAATGTGAAATAAGGCATGATTTTTGCATGATATGTATGACATGGGCATATGGGTGATTATGAAAGGGGAAGTGAATGTGGTGACCTCGGTCACATTATCTGAATGTGGTGACTTCGGTCACATAATAATTATCTGGTGGCTATGCCACGAATTTATAAGAGGCGATGAGCATGTCGTCTGCAGCGATCGCTTTGATGATGTGTAGCGGATGGAGGGTTGACTTAGTAGTCCCCATGGTGTGCAGGTTGGTACGGGTGATGTGTAGCGGATGGTATCTAGGATTGGGTTCGGGTTTGCATCACTACTTTTATCTGTTATATATATTTATGAATTAATATGATATGCCTGAATTATTGAGGTCTAGTGTTGGTTACACATTGAGTCTGTTTGACTCACCCCGTTGGGGAACATTTTCTTTCAGGTGACGATCAGTGATGGACCGGGTCGGCGGGAGTTTAGTGGTGGCCATGCTCGACTTTGAAGTTTTATTTAATTTTGGGACTTTTATATTTTATATTTTTGGAGTTATTTTGGGTATTGTTTTCGTTTGTAATAAGGCCACCGATATTAAACTGTTGATGCATGTCTTTAAGTTATTTTATTTTGATACGATTTTATTTAATTGAACTCAAATGAATTTTTCCTAAAAATAAAATAAAAAAAAACGTTAGATGTTTTGACTCCTAAACGTGAATGAATTTTTTTTTTATTTAGGACAAATTTTGAAATGGAGTAATATAGTTTTACAAAACCTAGATTTCAAATAGATAAACTTGATTTCAACTCGAGCCTAAGACAAATTAAAAATTTTCTTTCAAAACCAACCGAATTTTTCTAAAGTGCTCAAAAAGTTTTGAACCGTTTTACTTGAGGAACATACCGATCCGGTCAAGGGTCGTGGGTGGGTTTGGGGTGTTTCAGCTTGAGTATCGAGCAAGGTTTAAACTCTCGGCCTTGGGTATAGAGCTCACAATGTTTTTAAAATAAGGCCCAAACAAGTCTTGAGAAAAACTTTTCAAAAGAGTAGGTTTTCGGGCATGGCACCCAAGTCTCCGGCCAAGTCCACTGTAAGTACCTCTATTTCATTTGGGTGATTTATAGCATGAACTGTGTAGAAGGGTAGAAATGGAACGTAGAATAGCATGATAGGTACTTAAACCCTAGGGCTAGTTTACCCCAACAATCACATAAGACTTAAGTGCCTAATTAAACAAACCTCTGAACTAAGTCACGAAAGTTAGGGTGTGGCAACCTTTGTGCGCATGTCTAGGATTGGATCCGGAAGAGCTTGGTACTTAAGCAGTCCTCGTGACTCACCTCCTCTTCGCTGGAATCCTACCTGGTGCGTAGCTTCGGTTCACCCTAACCAAGAGGACTCGATCATAGGCTAAACTCAATAACTAAAACCCAAAAGGGATTAGTCAGATTTTCATAAAAACTTCGGTTTTAAATCACCAAATTACCCTTTTAAATGGTAGCAGAATTTAGCTTGAAAATTTTTCCAAAATATTTCCAATTTACAAATTACTAAAATACCCTTGGCTATAAAATTACAAAAATGCCCTTAGTTTATAAAATGTCCATACTACTCACAGCTTTCATTAAAATTTCCTCACTTTATAAAATGTTCAAAAATCTATTTTTGCAAAATATTAAAATACTTCAATTTGGAAATTTTACGAAATTACCCTTGTTTTACAAAATTACCAAAATGACCCCTGATTTTCAAAATTCCTGCAACAACACCGATTTGGAAAACAAATTCTCAAAAAGAACTCCAAGTTTTGCAAATTTTAGAAAATACCCTTGATTTATTAAGATTTTCAATTTGACCTCGGTTTATTACCAAAATACCATGTAGGACAAATGACGAAAATACCACAGGATAGGAATAGACCGAAAAGGTTTGAATAATGAATGTGTGTGGTAGGAATATTGAATGAATGTGTTCCTCTGAATAAGGATAGAAGACTTGAAACTTTGATTGATCGAAAGAACCACTATTGAACTTCTATTCAAAAAAATTCTTCGCGAATAATCGGTGAAACAAGGACTAATTCATAAAATTTCTTAATCAGACAAAGCACGATAGTAGAAATGAGCTCTAGGGGGGCGTGGTCGTAACGCATGCGAGGACGCGGGTCGAGGCCGAATGACGTGTCGGAACCGTTAGGTCGGGTCAAGGTTCGAAAATGAGGTACCACCGCCACCACCACCGCCTGTTGTTGGTGCGGAACAACAAGATCAGACGGGGGATGATGTTGTATCGTAGGCTGTGCTGCGAGTTCTGGAAATGGTGGCTGGAGCAGGTGGAAATATGGGAACTCGAAAGTCTGTACCCGAGCGACTCCGAGCCAACGGAGCTGAGGTATTCCGTGGCGTATCTGGTGTGGCACCCAGTACAGCTGAGTATTGGTTGGAGGCCACAGAGCGAATTATGGATGAGCTCGACTTGACCCCTGAGGAGAAGTTGAAAGGAATGGTGGCGCTATTACGCGATGAGGCATATCAGTGGTGGTTAACAGTTCGGGATGGCGCCACAGCTGAGGATCTGACCTGGGAGTACGTGAAGGCGGCGTATCAGAAAAAGTATGTCGGCACACGTTATACTGATGAACAGAGAAAGGCTTTTCTAGGGCTGGTTCAAGGGAACAAGTCCGTGGCGGAGTACAAAGCTGAATTCTTGAGGTTGAGCCGGTATGCTCGAGGAGTGGTGGCTATAGAGCATGAATGGTGTGTCCGGTTTGAAGACGGACTAAGGGATGATCTGAGGTTACTGATAGCCCCACATCAAGAACATGAGTTTGCCGCGTTGGTAGAGAAGGCTAAGGTGGCGAAGGAATCGAGAACACCGTGTAAGCGCGTAACTTCGGATCCAAATAAGCGAGAAAAGAGGTTTTGGATCGCCGTGATCGTCGGGAAATGTTCAAAAGAGGCCTAGAGTGAGGGCCCGCGTGGTCGCAAAGCCGGTACAAGAGGCGATGATCGTACATGTTATCGGTGTGGGAAGATGCATTTAGGAGAGTGTTGGAAGAAGGCGGGCGGATGCTTTAAGTGCGGGTCTAAGGACCATATGATTAAGGATCGTCCCCATTAAGATAGACGGAGCCGCTCAACGGGCGAATATTAATCAAAGCCAGAGGTGGGCAGCACCTCGCCGAGGTCGTGGTCCGAATGGTAGAGGTAACGCAGTCTTTGGCAGAGGACGAGGAACACCGGGCCGAGGTGCGAGTAATATCGAGGCAAGACAATAGGGTCTAGTATACGCGGTTTGTCGAAGGGAGGATGGAAACGCATCGGACGTTATAACCGTGCGTTCTTTATTTTTGGTAAACCTTATGTTGCTCGATTGATGTGGGCTCGACCCATTCTTATGTTGCATGTAGAGTAGTTGAAACTCTAGACATAGCCTCTGAACTTTACGATAGGGAGATGATCGTAGTAAGCCCTCTAGGCCAAATCGTAGTGGTGAATAAAATCTTTCTGAGTGTACCTCTCGAGATTCGGGGAGTGAACTTTCCTGTGACTTAATGGAACTACCCTTCGGGAATTCGATCTTATACTTGGTATGGATTGGCCAAAGGAACATCGGGTGTGTTGGATTTGTCTGCACTAAGCGAATGGAGTTAAGGACCCCAGAGGACGAAGTGATAGTCATGATAGGAGAAAGGAGAAACTACTTGTCTAACGTAGTTTCAAAGACTTAAGGTCGTGAAGATGGTTCAGAAATGGTGCAAGGCTTTCTTGACTTTCATTAGTGCGTTGGATGCAAAGGAAGAAGGTGTTAGTGGAGTTAGAACTGTAAGGGATTTTGAAGATGTGTTTCTGAAGGAATTTGTAACACCCCCAAACCCGGCCCATTCACTACGACCGAATCTGGTTATGTCACTGGGAAAGACAGTTGGAAATCTTTGACCTTAGAATTAAACTTGAAAATTTACTATCTTTTGAAAATTATGTCCACTCAAAAAAAATTAATAAATAATATAAGTTTGTTGAAAATTTCTGGAATAAAATATTATTATAAGTATAATATGAATCTTTTATGAAAATATTTTTAAGTATAGTATTAACTCCCACAATCATAAACAGAGTACTTTAAATCAAAGGGACCTTTATTACATCAAGTAAAATTCCAAAATATTGATAATATAAAATACTTAAATGGAGTAACACATCTTCTGCAATGGGCCACCTTGTGTCCTTCCGATCCCGGTCCAATCTACGCATCACCTGAAATGGTTAATGAAAAGAGTGAGTCCACTGACTCAAGTGCATAATCACAACACAAAGTTTCAGCGTATGGGCTTGGCCCCATACCAAACAATTCACATAGCAAGTCATGCACATATGCATCTCAGCCCAACCCACTCCAACCGTAACACCAACCTTAGCAGACTCCCTGCCTAAGGCCGTGGATAAACCACCACTGATCACATCGTGATCCATAAATCTTACCTCGGCAATCTCATTTGCTCGAGGCCGTGGCTGAGCCACCGATCAACCAAAGTGATCCAAATATCGTAATCGCCTCACGGTGATGCACATAGCAATCAACCGCCGAGATGGGCACCAAGCCAACATCTCCATTGAGGTAGCACAAAGCTAACCATCAAGCGCTAATGTAGCCGAGCTATCATTAGACCACGTACACCTCGTGTACACTTCCTCCTTCATCGAATCAAGCCCCACCTCATGCAAATATATAGATGCTACATGTTAAGTCATTGTATCACATAGGTATATAAATATACACATATACAATTATACATCACAAATAATCTTACCATCACTGGTACTCATCACTTAAGCCATTATAAATGGCTACCACACCTAACACACAGTTTAAACGTTAGCAATTGAACCGAGAAATAGTGCGATGATTACGCACCTAGATAGCACACCCGATCTACCCTCGAAACGCAACCTTATACCACTGCACTGCTGACTAAACAAATCCCGAAGGGTCTCCTGCGCTAGGCTCTCCTCCCCTATAATCGACCTTGCACAAAACAAGTAACACTTAAGGCCATTCGGCCAAGACAAGAAACCATAGCAAAACTAACACACCCTTACCTTGCTAACCACTACCCTTCCTCTAACAAGAATCGCCACCACCAAGGAAGTAAGGGTTCGGCTTGAAGGAAAACGGATGAAAAGGGATAGGGGTTACGGCAATAGAAAAGAGGATAAAGGTTTGAGGATAAAATGGAGTGGTTTTGGCTCAAAAGAAATGAGGAGAAGAAGATAGCTATATGACCTTGAAGTTTCGACCATTTGGAAAATGTGAGAGCAAAAGAATTTGGAGAAGGAAGTTTCGGCAACCAAAGGAATTTTGGGAAGCAAAATTCGGCAAGGAGAGAAAGCAAATGGTGAAAATGAATGAACACCTCCCCTATTTATACTAATCGGCCAAGCTCCAAGCTCCCAAAAAAATCCTCAAAACTCTCCTAAAACACCTCCTTCCATCCATTCAAAAGATTTGAAAAAGTCAAACCTACCTAGCCAAATTCAAAAGCAAAGACCAAGTCTTTGTCCATCTTTAAGCCTCCCAAAAACCGTCCAACACTCTACCTAGATGACGCAAAAACAAAGCCTCCTGCTGCCCTTTGCGAATCGAACACTGCCCCTTCCCTTGCACACAGGCGTCACTTCCCCAAGCTCTTAGTGGCGTCTCCCTTGCCTCTCCACCACCCCAATTCTTATGCCAAAACCCCACCAAAAATTCTCTTAAAGCCCTCTCCATCCAAACTCCCCCTTTTGCCCCTAAAACTAAAAATTTACCAAAGCAATCTACCACCACCTAGGGTTCTCGGGACCCTAAAACTTACCCAACCACACACTAGAGTGTGCCAACACCCGAGCTAAGCACCAAATGCCTAACCCCTAAAACCAGGTGTTACAATTCTACCCTCCTTGAAATAATTTCGTCCTCGAAATTACTTTACTAACAAACGTCCATACAACCTATCTTACCACCTTACGCTTATGTCGCGCTCTGATCTTACTAAGGCTATCGTGACCTACACAATCTCCAAATTCGCTCCAAAATTCAAACGCCTCTCTTAGCAACACAGAAAGGCTAACTCATAAGCAAACAAAGTAATTAACGCAAGTACCAAAGCAAAGGAGCTTACCTAGTATCACATCCTTGGTTGACTCCGACTAGAACCATTCCTTCCATGACTTGAACCACGACCCCTCGTCGCTTGAGGGCAATTCTTAACGGATGTGCCTTAGATCCACACCAAAAACATTCTTTACTATTTCCCCCAAAGACTCTCCTGTGTGAGGTCTTCCACATCGAGCACGCGAGACAATTTCGATCCACGTACAAGTGCATGCACAGGATTCTCGATCTTTGGTCTTTTCTCGACATTACCAAACGATGCCGACGGGTCCAATATTTCGCTTATTCTCGTTCCTATTCTTTTCTCGGTTTCCCTTACCGTCCTCTTAACTTCTTCGGCTATACGAGCTTTCTCCACTAGCACCGCGAAGTCTCTTTCCTCTGCGGAGCGATCAAGACCAAGCTCATCTCGCAATCCGTCTTCAAACCGGACGCACCTCTCATAGTCAAGTGGCCACAATTCCCTTAGCATATTGACTTAGCCGTACAAACTCGCGCCGTGATTCTCGCTATCGACTTATTTCCTTGCACCAGATTTAGAAACGCCTTCCTTTGCGCATCTAAGTAGCTTGCTCCAACGTATTTTCCTTCAAACTTTTCCTTAAAGTAGTCCCAATCCAATCGATCTGCAGGTACACCTTGTTTGACAAAGGAGCCACCAACGATAAGCCTCATCCCGAAGAAGCGAAAACAAAGACCTTTTAGCTTTTCCTCTGGGGCACAATCCAAGTCGTCCATAATTCTCTCGACTCCTTCTAGCCAATACTCCGCTACGTTGGGGCCACTCCAGATACTCCCTAAAAACTTCAGCCCCATTAGACCTAAGTCTCTCGGACACCGACTTCGAGCTCCATTTCCCCTACTAGCTCTTGCCACTTGTCAAGCACGCGTAACATAGCTGCGACAATCGCGCGTTCTCTTCACTTATCGGATCTTGTTCCTCTACATCCACTCTTGGCGGCACTTCGCTTTACGACCCATAGCCGACCCTACCGGTTCCGGTCGCTCATTCTTCCTCTACCGCGTCCCCTAGAACTCATCTCTAGCGCTTGATTTAATCTGTTTAGAAAGTTTTATGCATTAGAAATTATTGTTTCACTGTTTTATCCATGAGCAATTTTATGCAATGAAGTTTCCGAGAGTAGTTCTTTCGATCAATCAAAGTTTCCTTCCTACCCAGGGGTAATTTCGTCATTTTCCTACAGGGGTATTTTTGGTAATTTTGCAAATCGAGAAAACATCTTTCAAAATCTGATTTAGAGCTTACAAACCCAAGGAGTAGAGTTGAAAATTTTAAAACAGGGAATTTTAAAAATAGCAAGACTAATTCCCTTTCGGGTTTTTATAATTGGTTTAGCCTATGAACAAGTCCTCTTGGTTAAGGTGAACCGTAGCTACGCACCAGGTAGGATTCCAGCGAAGAGGAGGTGAGTCACGTGGACTGCTTAAGTACCAGGCTCTTCCGGATCCACTCCTAGACATGCGCACAATGGTTGCCACACCCTAACTCGGCGACCTAATCACAGGTTTGTTTTGGTAACCTTAAGTTTTATGCATATGTTTGAGTAGACTATTCCTAGGGTCCAATAGCCCTAATATTCTAATCTACGAGCCCAAATAAACCCATAACAATTCATACAAACAAATCACTTCAAAAGTCCGAAGTACTTCTGTAACACCCCCAAACCCGGCCCATTTACTACGACCGAATCTGGTTATGTCACTGGGAAAGACAGTTGGAAATCTTTGACCTTAGAATTAAACTTGAAAATTTACTATCTTTTGAAAATTATGTCCACTTAAAAAAAATTAATAAATAATATAAGTTTGTTGAAAATTTCTGGAATAAAATATTATTATAAGTATAATATGAATCTTTTATGAAAATATTTTTAAGTATAGTATTAACTCCTACAATCATAAACAGTACTTTAAATCAAAGGACCTTTATTACATCAAGTAAAATTCCAAAATATTGATAATATAAAATACTTAAA
The DNA here is from genome assembly GCA_025698515.1 of Gossypium sturtianum. Taxonomy (NCBI): domain Eukaryota; kingdom Viridiplantae; phylum Streptophyta; class Magnoliopsida; order Malvales; family Malvaceae; genus Gossypium; species Gossypium sturtianum. The sequence goes on from CM046951.1 coordinate 21,142,096, forward strand.
TGGAGTAACACATCTTCTCGCATGGGCCACCTTGTGTCCTCTCCGATCCCGGTCCAATCTACGCATCACCCGAAATGGTTAATGAAAAGAGTGAGTCCACCGACTCGATGCATAATCACAACACAGTTTCCAGCGTATGGGCTTGGCCCCATACCAAACAATTCACATAGCAAGTCATGCACATATGCATCTCACCCAACCCACTCCAACCGTAACACCAACCTTAGCGGACTCCTGCTGGGCCGTGGATAAACCACCACTGATCACATCGTGATCCATAAATCTTACCTCGGCAATCTCGCTGCTCGAGGCCGTGGCTGAGCCACCGATCAACCAAAGTGATCCAAATATCGTAATCTGTCTACGGTGATGCACATAGCAATCAACCGCCGAGATGGGCACCAAGCCAACATCTCCCTTGAGGTAGCACAAAGCTAACCATCAAGCGCTAAAGTAGCCGGAGCTATCATTAGACCACGTACACCTCGTGTACACTTCCTCCTTCATCGAATCAAGCCCCACCTCATGCAAATATATAGATGCTACATGTTAAGTCATTGTATCACATAGGTATATAAATATACACATATACAATTATACATCACAAATAATCTTACCATCACCAGGTACTCATCACTTAAGCCATTATAAATGGCTACCACACCTAACACACAGGTTTAAACGTTAGCAATTGAACCGAGAAATAGTGCGATGATTACGCACCTAGATAGCACACCCGATCTACCCTCGAAACGCAACCTTATACCACTGCACTGCTGACTAAACAAATCCCGAAGGGTCTCCTGCGCTAGGCTCTCCTCCCCTATAATCGACCTTGCACAAAACAAGTAACACTTAAGGCCATTCGGCCAAGACAAGAAACCATAGCAAAACTAACACACCCTTACCTTGCTAACCACTACCCTTCCTCTAACAAGAATCGGCCACCACCAAGGAAGTAAGGGTTCGGCTTGAAGGAAAACGGATGAAAAGGGATAGGGGTTACTGGCAATAGAAAAGAGGATAAAGGTTTGAGGATAAAATGGAGTGGCTTTGGCTCAAAAGAAATGAGGAGAAGAAGATAGCTATATGACCTTGAAGTTTCGGCCATTTGGAAAATGTGAGAGCAAAGGAATTTGGAGAAGGAAGTTTCGGCAACCAAAGGAATTTTGGGAAGCAAAATTCGGCAAGGGAGAGAAAGCAAATGGTGAAAATGAATGAACACCTCCCCCCCTATTTATACTAATCGGCCAAGCTCCAAGCTCCCAAAAAAAAATCCTCAAAACTCTCCTAAAACACCTCCCTTCCATCCATTCAAAAAGATTTGAAAAAGTCAAACCTACCTAGCCAAATTCAAAAAGCAAAGACCAAGTCTTTGTCCATCTTTTAAGCCTCCCAAAAACCGTCCAACACTCTACCTAGATGACGCAAAAACAAAGCCTCCTGCTGCCCTTGCGAATCGAACACTAGCCCCTTCCCTTGCACCTGAGGCGTCACTTCCCCAAGCTCTTAGTGGCGTCTCCCTTGCCACTCCACCAGCCCAATTCTTATGCCAAAACCCCACCAAAAATTCTCTTAAAGCCCTCTCCATCCAAACTCCCCCTTTTTGCCCCTAAAACTAAAAATTTACCAAAGCAATCTACCACCACCTAGGGTTCTCAGGACCCCTAAAACTTACCCAACCACACACTAGAGTGTGCCAACACCCGAGCTAAGCACCAAATGCCTAACCCCTAAAACCAGGGTGTTACCGAATTACATGGAATACCCCCGGATAGGGAAGTGGAATTCAGAATTGACTTGCTACCGTGAATGCTCCTGTGTCAATTGCCCCTTACCGAATGGCATCAAAGGAGTTGGTTGAGCTCAAGGCTCGGTTCGTGAGTTGCTTGATCGTGGATTTATTCGACCCGGTGTGTCTCCGTGGGAGCACAGGTCTGCTTGTGAAGAAGAAGGACGAAACTATGCGTATGTGCATAGATTATCGCCGATTGAATAAGTCGACCATTAAGAACAAGTATCCTTTGCCAAGGATAGATGACTTGTTCGATCACCGGCGGGGGCAAAGATTTTTGAAGATAGATCTACGGTCGGGATATCATCACCTTAAGGTGAAGGAGGCGGATATCCATAAGACGGCTTTTCGAACAAGATATGGGCACTACGAGTTCTTAGTAATGCCGTTTGGGTTAACGAACGCCCCAGCCGCGTTCATGGATATGATGAACCGGGTTTTTCAGTCCTACTTGGATCGGTTTGTCGTTGTGTTCATCGACGACATCCTAGTGTATTCCAAGACGGAGGAGGAACATGATGAGCATCTCCGAGTTGTGTTGTAAGTGTTGAGGAGAAAGCACTCTATGCCAAATTCAAAGCAAGTGTGAATTTTGGCTTAAGGAAGTTGCATTCTTAGGACATGTGGTGTCTACTTAAGGAATAAGGGTGGATCCTAGGAAGATTGAAGCAGTGCTAGATTGGAAACCTCCTAAGTCTGTGGCTGAGATTCGTAGCTTCTTGGGATTGGCAGGCTACTACAGAAGGTTTGTAGAAGGCTTCTCATCGATCGCCGCACCTTTGACAAAGTTGCTAAGGAAGGAAGTACCTTTCGTATGGACGGATAAGCCTGAGGCAGGGAAGGATTTTGTGGTGTATTGTGACGCTTCTCATACAGGATTGGGATGCGTGTTAATGCAAGATGGAAAGGTAGTTGCTTATGCGTCTCGGTAATTGAGGCCTCATGAGGTTAACTATCCGACACATGACTTGGAATTGGCGGCAGTGGTCTTTGCTCTTAAAGTATGGAGGCACTATCTCTATGGAGAAAAGTCAGTGATCTACACTGACCATAAGAGCCTTAAGTACCGCTGACTCGTAAGGAGTTGAACTTGAGACAACGAAGGTGGGTGGAGTTACCAAGGACTATGATTGTTCCATAGAGTATCACCCGGCAGGCGAATGTAGTGGCGGATGCCCTAAGTCGAAAAGTGGTGTCGATCTAAGGCGCGATGTTTTGCACATCCGAGTTTGTATGATGATGGAAGTCTCATAGCGAGTTGCAAGTCAAGCCGACATGGTTAAATGAGGTAAAAGAGGGTCGGTTGGCGGATGAGGATTTAAGTGCTAAGATGCGGCAAGTGCGTAATGGTGGTCTAGAGAATTACACAGATGTCCGGTGATGGAATATTGTGTATCAAGGGAAAGGTCTCAGTATGCCAAGAGTGAGGAGCTTAGGCGAGAAGATTCTTCGGGAGTCGCATAGTAGCCCTTATGCTATGCATCCCGAGGGGACTAAGTTGTATAGAGACCTAAGGGGGAACAGCTTTTGGTGGCCTGGTCTAAAACGGGAAGTTACTGAAATTTGTTGGCAAGTGTTTGACATGTCGCAAGTTAAGGCTGAACATCGAGTTCCGTCGTGGTTACTTCACCAATCAAGATTCCACGAAGGAAGTGGGAGAGAATTACCGTGAGACTTCGTTAGTGGGATTCCCCTTACGCCTACCAAGAAGGACTCGGTATGGGTAATAGTGGACCGCTTGACCAAGTCCGCACATTTTATTCCTGGTAAGAGTCGACTATTCCTTGCGTGTTGGGAAAATTATATGTGGCGAAATTGTAAGGTTGCATGGAGTGCCGGGATCTATCATTTCGGATAGGGACCCAAGGTTTACTTCTGGTTTTGGAAAGCGCTACATCAGCGTTAGGCACTAAATTGGATTTCACTACGACATTTCATCCACATCGGACGACCATCCCCGAGCGAGTAATCCAAGTGTTAGAGGATATGTTGAGGGGCTGTGTGATAGACTTCAGAGGAAGCTGGGAAGAATTTTTGCCTTTAGCGGAATTTGCTTACAACAACAGTTACCAAGCGAGTATTCGGATGGCACCGTACGAAGCACTATATGGATGGAAGTGTCGCACTCCTACGTGTTGGACGTAATTGGGGAACGCCAAGTTTTGGGTCCCGAGATGGTGGTGAATCCAAGAAAAGGTTAAGGTAATTCGGGCTCTGGTTAAAGGAGGCATCCGACAGCAAAAGTCGTACGCAGACCTTAAGCGGAAGGATATAGAATTTGCTGTGGGGGATCAAGTGTTCCTAAAGGTTTCACCTTGGAAGAAGGTGATGAGATTTGGTCGCAAGGGAAAGTTAAGTCCTAGGTTTATAGGACCTTATCGGGTTTTGAAGCGGGTTGGACCAAAGGCATATCGCTTAGAGTTGCCTTCAGATTTGAAGCAGCTTGCATGATGTGTTCCATGTCTCCATGCTTAGACGCTATCGTTTTGATCCATCGCATGTCGTAGCGGTAGAGGAAATAGAGGTGAGCCCAGATCTGACGGTGGAAGAGGAACCAGTGCAGATTCTAGATCGAGATGTGAAAGTGTTGCGCAGAAGTCGGTTCCATTAGTGAAGGTATTATGGCGGAACCATGGCACGTAAGAAGAAGCTACGTGGGAACCGGAGGATGTGATAAGACAAAGAGCTTCCTCAACTCTTTTGATTAGGTAATTTCGAGGACGAAATTTTCTTAAGGGGTAGAATTGTAATATCCTAAAAATTTGAGTATCATCTTGTTACTTGTGTTAGCCAGGTATGATTTTATTGTGTGTTTAATATAGTCTGTGAAGGCTTGGAATTATTAATGAAGCTAGAATAATTTTTTTTTAGTATTGAAAATTTAGTGAAGTGGATTAAGTGATCTTGACACTTAAGTCAATTTAAGTGTCTAATGTTAGCATAAATGAGCTAGTAGTAAAATGGTGTTGGCGCATGAGTAATTGCATGAGGGAAGAGGTTCGAATCCCATGGATGGTAATAAGGTGACTTTTATTTTTGCATGTGTATGGCATGTGTCGGTCAACTCTAATTAAGGTAAGGTTGGACTATTTTCTTTTATGGATAGTAGACTAAGGGAAAAAGGCAAGTGATTAACTTAAGGAATGAAATCCTAAGCTTTTGGAATGATAAGGGGACATAAGGCATGGATTAAGGGATGAGGTTTGGAAACTTTTTAATGGCATTTTGTCCATGAACATGGATGGTTTTGTGGACTAAGGGAGGAGCCGATTTTTGTGGTAAGTTTTGGGAAAAGTTGGTAGCTTGGGAGAAATTTCATTTTGGCCTTTTGCTCTCCCAAAAGCAATAGTGTTTCTCTCATCTTTTCCTCTTGGCCGAATATGCATAGTGAGGTTTGGGCATTCTTTTTGTGCAATTTAGTTGTCTAGAAAGCTTGTGTGTTTTTCTTTGGAAACCGAAATAGAGATCACTTGTGCACTATTTTCTTTCTTGACCTAAAGCTGAAACCATTTGTGCATCTTCTTCTCTTTTACCTTGCTAAGGCCGAAACTTTCTCTCCCAATCCAACCATTGCCGCAACACCTTAAACCTCCCATCTCTCTCTTCCATTTTATTTTCTTTTTTCTTTCTCTTTTTCACTCTAGCCAAATTCTATCTGTTATCTTTAATCAACCATAGCCGAAACTCCCTTCATCACTCAACCACTTTGCCGAAATTTCCCATTTTCCTTTTGATTTGTCTTGGCCGAATATCAACAAGGGTTAATCTCTTTTGGGTTCTTCTTCAATCGGTTTTGAGAAGGGTAAGTAGTGTTGGCCGAATTTCTTTGTTCCTTTATTCTTCTCTCTGTCAATTTTCATGTGAGCAAAAGCCGATTTTTGGGAAATTGTTAGCAAGATTCTAACCATTCATAGGAATCAATTTCTCCTAGGTTCTTCAAGACTTTGGAAGCAGTCAATCTAAGCCTCTTTTCTTTGACAATCAATTTTGGTAAATCAAGTGGTAAGGATCTATGTTAGTTCATTATTCTTTTAGTGGTTGAAAAGCCGAAGGCTTTTGAGACTAAGGTTTGTTGTTGGCCGAATGGCCTATGATATTGATCTAAGTGTTGGCCGAATATAGGAATCAAGGATCTAAAGTAGTAGATCGGGATTTTTCTGGCTTTCAAATGAATTTGTTAAGTATATCAGTGTGTGTACCCCACACTAAACTCTATTAGATTACTGCTTAAATTAATATGTATGCTTATAATAATGTGAATGTGGCTAAAGTACCATGCAATGGTACAAAGTACCCAGGTACGTTTTCCTACTCCTACTATGAGTATGAAATGAACTGATATGGCATATGTGAACATGATAAGAATGTGAAATAAGGCATGATTTTTGCATGATATGTATGACATGGGCATATGGGTGATTATGAAAGGGAAGTGAATGTGGTGACCTCGGTCACATTATCTCGAATGTGGTGACTTCGGTCACATAATAATTATCTGGTGGCTATGCCACGAATTTATAAGGGCGATGAGCATGTCGTCTCTGTGCGATCGCTCTTCGATGATGTGTAGCGGATGGAGGGTTGACTTAGTAGTCCCCACGGTGTGCGGGTTGGTACGGGTGATGTGTAGCGGATGGTATCTAGGATTGGGTTGGGTTTGCATCACTACTTTTATCTGTTATATATATTTATGAATTAATATGATATGCCCGAATTATTGAGGTCTAGTGTTGGTTACACATTGAGTCTGTTTGACTCACCCCGTTGAGGGAACATTTTCTTTCAGTGACGATCGGTGATGGACCTGGGTCATGGGAGTTTAGTGGTGGCCATGCTCACTTGAAGTTTTATTTAATTTTGGGACTTTTATATTTTATATTTTTGGAGTTATTTTGGGTATTGTTTTCGTTTGTAATAAGGCCACCGATATTAAACTGTTGATGCATGTCTTTAAGTTATTTTATTTTGATACGATTTTATTTAATTGAACTCAAATGAATTTTTCCTAAAAAAAAATGTTAGATGTTTTGACGCCTAAACGTGAATGATTTTTTTTTTATTTAGGAAAAAATTTGAAATGGAGTAATATAGTTTTACAAAACATAGATTTCAAATAGATAAACTTGATTTCAACTCGAGCCTAACACAAATTAAAAATTTTCTTTCAAAACCAACCGAATTTTTCTACAGTGCTCAAAAAGTTTTGAACCGTTTTACTTGAGGAACATACCAGATCCGGTCAAGGCTCGTGGGCCGGGTTTGGGGTGTTTCAGAATAAATCGTCTGGTTCAGAGTTAAATAACAAGTGAAGTCTAGGTGGATTCTTCCTCGGGTATTGTCTTAATCAATTGATTTTCCCAAAAGTATTTTCCCAATTCATTCTCTGTGTCTTGGCATCCTTAGCTTAGTAATTAGTTAGATAAATATCAATCCCCTTTATTTTAGGCTAGATAATAAAAAGAAAGTTAGTACTAGTAATTTTGGTTCCTTTGGGTTCGACATTCCGGTCTTGCCACTAAGCTATACTACAGTTCGATAGGTGTGCTTGCCTCAATCATGGTGATAGTTAGTTTCTAGGCTCGATCATTCATTATATAAATATTAAAACTCTCAGACATGATCAAGTTTTTGGCGCCGTTGCTGGGGAACTGAGATATTAGGAATGCTAATTTTTTATTACTTTAGCCATTCTTATTTTTATTTGCAATTTAATTTTTATTTTAACCTTGCTAAAATTTTCTTTTATTTGCTTCTGGCAGGTAAATCTAGTTTATGACTAGAAGAAACCCGTCAGGACCATTACTTTTTGATAGTGATATTGAAAGTACAGTTCGCAGAAACCGAAGAGAAATAAGGCAAAGCCTACAATACATAGCAGAAGAGTAAGAAGACGAAACCAACACTACCGAAGAGATGGCTGATAATAATCCGCTACCTCCTGTGGTTGCCGCAAACCCGATGAATCAAAATCCTGCTCCTCGTACTATGTATGATTATGCTAAACCTAATTTAATAGGAACTGAATCAAGTATTGTTAGGCCTGCTGTTGCTGCAAATAATTTTGAACTGAAACCTAACACTATACAGATGATTCAGCAATTTGTTCAGTTTGATGGTTTGCAAGATGAGGATCCAAACAATCACTTGGCAAAATTTCTAGAGTTTTGCGACACTTTCAAAATAAATGGCGTTTCTGATGATGCCATTCGTCTTCGGTTGTTTCCCTTTTCGTTAAGGAACAAAGCTAAACAGTGGTTAAACTCGTTACCACGAGGATCAATCACTACATGGGAGCAAATAACCGAAAAATTTTTGTTAAAATATTTTTCGCCGGCTAAAATAGCTAAGTTGAGGAATGATATCTCTTCTTTTGTGCAGATGGATTTAGAAACACTTTACAATGCATGGGAGAGATACAAGGATCTACTGAGAAGGTGCCCTCACCATGGGTTACCATTATGGCTACAGGTTCAAACCTTTTACAACGGTGTGAACCCCTCGATTAGGCAGTTGATTGATGCATCTGCTGGTGGTACACTAAACAATAAAACACCTGAGGCTGCTTATGGATTCATTGAAGAGATGTCACTGAATAACTATCAGTGGCAAGTTATGAGGACGAAGGCAACAAAAGCAGCCAGAGTTTTGAACCTCGACGCAGTGACCATGCTCTCAAACCAGGTAGAACTGTTAAATAAAAAGATTGATAGTTTGTGTGGTTTGCAGGTACATCCAGTGATGCAGTGCGATACAAATGGAGGAGGGACGAATAATATAGAATACCCACCCTACAAACTTGGCATAGAAAACGAACAGATGAACTATATGGGTAACAATTCTAGACCTCAAAATAACCCTTATAGTAATACTTACAATCCAGGTTGGAGGAACCACCCAAATTTTTCATGGGGTGGCCAAGGAAATCAGAGACAACAACCCCCTCCAGGCTTCCAACAGTAACCCTACCCACAAGGGAAAAAGCTGAACCTTGAGGAGATGCTAACAAAATTTATAGCGGTGTCAGAAACCCGTTTCCAAAACACCAAGACGGCACTCAAAAATCAACAAGCATCGATTCAAGGGATCGAGAACTAATTAGGGAAACTTGCTAAGCAGTTCTCTAAACGACCACAAGGAAGCTTGCCAAGCAACACTGAAACTAACCCAAAGGAGCAACTTCAAGCAATAACTGCTCACGATAGTGAAGGGTTAGATGAACCAAAATTGAGGCAAGAGAATGTGGTAGAGGAAGGTAAGGTTGAGGTAAGTCATGATAAACCAAAACCGATAATTACAGAGTACCAACCTCGTGTGCCATACCCCAATGCGATGAAGAAAGACCACACAGATGAACAATTCGGTAAATTTCTTAAACTTCTAAAAAAATTACATATTAACTTACCGTTTCTTGAAGCTCTTTCGCAGATGCCAGATTCAAGGAAATTTTAAAAAGAACTTTTGACAAACAAACGGAAGTTAGACGAGGCGTCTCATGTGGAGCTAAACGCAGTGTGCTCAGCAATCGTACAAAATAGAATACCACAAAAGTTAAAAGATCCAGGGAGTTTTACAATTCCATGTTTAATTGGTAGTTTACTTGTGGATAATGCTTTAGCTAATTTAAGGGCAAGCATAAATGTCATGCCTTATAAAATGTTTAAACAGCTAGGTTTAGGGAAACCCAAACAAACTAGGATGAGCATTCAATTAGCTGATAAAACTATTAGAATTCCTAGGGTATAATCGAAGATGTACTAGTGAAAATTGACAAATTCATATTCCCAGTAGACTTCGTCGTTTTAGACATGGATGAGGACAACAATGTTCCTTTAATTTTAGGAAGACCCTTTTTAGCAACTGCTAGAACTAAAATTGATGTTGGTACAGGTGAACTCATACTTCGTGTAGGTGACGAGACGATAACTGTTCAAGCTCTTGACTCGGCTAGGACATCAAGTAATAAAGGTGAGAACATAAATTCTATTAATGACCATTTGGTTCAACCTTCTTTTTAGGAAGCACCACGAAATTAAACAATTGAGCCATATCCTAGACTTTGTGCCAACAAAGAAATAACTCACGAGGAGCGAAGGCTTCAGATCGATGAACTAGATGAGTGGAAGACACATTTCAAAGAGAAACCAAGAAAACACGATGAACCAAAGCAACTTCATGAGCCAAACCAAATTCAAATCGGGGATCAGGTATTGTTAGATAAGACAGACCCTTGAATCTCCACTTCAAACCTTAATACAAATGAAAAAATCCCTTTTAAGGTACTTAATGTCTTCCCATACGGAACAGTCGAGGTAACTAATCCTAAATTTGACACTTTTAAGGTAAACACTACTCGACTCGAACTATATAAGAATCATAGGACTGATAGCAGGGGAGAGAAGTTTCAACTCCTCAAACCACCATGAATACGCGAATGAGAGGAAAGTCTAGCTTAAGACTTTAAACGAGCGCTTCTCGGGAGGCAACCCGAGCACTAACCCCATTAATTTTCATATTTTCTAATTTTAACATCTAACTGAAAACTAACCAGACTTTTAGGTGCAAGTTCCATACCCACACGGCCTTGCACACGGCTGTGGTCGTGGATGTGTGGACACCACGATTAAGCACACCAGCGTGGCACGACCGTACGAACCAAGGACGAAAAATTCCCCAACCACGGGCAGCGATAAAATCCAATGGCCATACGATACGGCCGTGGTCGACACTGAGAAAGCAACACGGGTGTAAGACATGCCCGTGTCCCTAGACCGTGGCCGACACTGATTAAAGCAACATGGACGTGGAAACCTCTACATAGGCGTGGGAGAAACGAACGAAGCACAACATGGCCGTGCGATATGGCCGTGTGACCTAACACGCCCAAGGCACATGGGCGTGGGCACCAACCAGGTCCCTGATTCCTATTTAAAACCCCCATTCTTCTCACTTTCTCCCCAAATTCTTCTCCTCCAAAACCCCAGCCACCACACCCCTATCTTTTTCTCACTATCTTCTCCCTTCATTTTCCTTTCCCCTTCCCTTCATTCTTCTTCTTCCACTATCCTCACCACCATCTCTATGTCGAAGAAGTGAAAGAACCCTAGCACAGTCTCCCCATGTGAGACCGATCTACATAAGTTCATGCCGGCCGCTTCATTAACTCGACAGAACAAGGACCTTTGAGTCCATTTAATTTTTCTTTTTCTTTTCTCTTCTCCTTTATTTTCCTTCTCTTTATCTTTCTTGTGCTAAATCTATATTATTATATTTTGATTTCTTTAATTTAGGTTCTAAAGGCTGTTAGGGAATCACCACACCACGACCCTAGTATCCACCACCACCGGCGTATTCTCTTCCAACTCCGCCCGAATTTCCCTTGTTTCTTTTCTTTGACTCCATCCAAACTTCAGGAAGTTTCACTTCTCTCCCTACCTTATGATTCTCTTACTATATTGTGGATATCTATTTTTGTACATTGAATACAATGTACATCTTAAGTGTGGGGGGTGAATTTTATTCAAAAAAAGTTCCTAACTTTTTGCATTATTCTCAAATCCCTGAATTTTGTCTTTTTCTCAAGTCACTTTCTCTTATCACTATTAGAATAAATTTTGATTGATTTATGATTTTTATTGATATGTCTTGAATTAAAACATAGGCAATTGTGCATTGATTGTTTAAACTTGAAGGATTTAGAGAATCAAGCATGATAAGTTGATTTTTTGAAAATTAAAAATTTGCTAGGTTGTTTTCCCAAGTTTAGGTATTATCTTGAAGTTTGAAGTTCATAGGGTTGACATCAAAAACCATAATTTCTGTGAGATCTTGAGCCTTTGAGAGCATTTTCTTTTCTTGCTCACTTTTATTGTTGCTTTGAGTGAGTCAATATTGATTTGTTATTCTAGAACTTGCTTCGATTATGCATGTCAAGACCACACTTTTGATTTGATATACTGAGATGATAAAGGCACCTAGGATTTAACCCACTTACTTCCTAAAAGGCCTACCTTCATAATTAACACCTAGTGAACCCCTTTGATCCTAATAAACCATTCATTGATTTACCCTTAATATTAACCCAATACTTACTCTTTTTGATTCATTAAGAATTTTTCCTATTGTATTAACCTTTTTTTATCGAGATTTGATTTGAGAAGTTGCCTAACTATGTTTCCCATTTCAGTTGTTAAATTCTTATTATTGTACTTGATTTGCTTAAAAAAAAGTGAACGTATATTCGTTATTAGTTCTATGTTATTTAAGCTTAAGCAATTAATTTCACATCTTGAGAAGAAGCTCGTGTTTAATGTAATCATTCATTATTAGTCTATTTTTCTAGTTAGGTAATTTGTCAATCCGATCTCGATTCTAACCTCCTCTTTCAGCCTGTGACACGCCCCTAACCAAGCCACGTTACAACCCTTTTTAAAGACCTTTTGATCGATGTATCAGTTCAATTTATAGTGGTGGAGATTTGATTTTCATGCAAGCCTATGGTAATAACTTTTCATGTTGACTATTGAGTGCTTAATTTATCGTCTCTTAAACACTTCGAGTGATTTGAGTGAATCCTTAGTGGGGATGTTAACTCTGTGACATTTTGAATCAAAGGTGATTACTTAGATAAGGGGGAATACCTATGTTTTCATGAATAAAATGCTCAACTTGGATTGTTTGAAACTTTGATGTTCTTTTAGTTGAATTCTCAATGTATGATTACCTATGGATTATTTCGAAACATTATTGATAGGAGTTATAAGTTGAGAGGAATGAATTTTAATTATGAGTTGAGGATTTTGCTTGAGGACAAGCAAATGCTTAAGTGTGGGGGTATTTGATAAACCGTAATATATACATATTTTAATCCCACATTTGGCATACTTTTGGATGATTTATCCCTTGAATTGTGGAATTTGATGCTCCTAATCCTTTAATTTCATGTTTTATACTTAGGAGAGCATAGGAGGGTGAAAAGAACGAGAAACGGGCCAAAAACGGAGAAAATGGGCCAAAGTAAGAAATCAACACGGCCTGGAGTTCACCACACAGCCGTGCCACTTTAGTAGACTCGAACAGGCCCTGGGCTCGATTCACACGGGCGTTTCACACGGGCGTGTCCCTACCGTGACCTGTTTTAATTCCACTCAGAATAGGATACTTGTGGGCCAAGTAAGGCATCCCGAAAGCCTATATAAACAACCTAGAGGGAAACCTAAAAGGGGAGTTTGACAGAAGGCTTCTGTCAGGGCTTTTGATGAAGAGCGAAGCCAGAGAAGGCTGAATATAGGGAATCACTCGAAAAAGCCAGTTGATCCATCTCAGAAGCCGGAATCACGCTGAAGACTGAGGATTTTCCCTTCAATTTCCTTTAGGGGGTTTTAGGGTTTTTCTTTATGTTTTGTTATTTAATTTCTTCTGAGATGTATTCTTTTATAAACATGAACTAAACCCCTCAAATACCTGAGGGGGATGAAACCTAAGACGGATCTTGTTATTGTTTTACTCAATCAGTATGATAAATACTTGATTTGTTCTTAATTATGTGTTCTTAATTCTTGCTTTAATATTTCAGGATATTGATTCAAGTATTGATGTGCTTATTCGGAGGAGAAAAAGTCCCTATTTAAGAGTAGATCTAGCATAATTAAGCGAAGTTGATCGCACTCCTAGAGATAGGATGACGAAAATCTACCGGATTAGGGTCAAACCTAATATGGGAGTCCATAAATCGAGTTAATGCAACACTAGAGGTTTTAATTAGAAAGAGATTTTAATTAATCAACCTAGGGTTAGACGTTAGTAGCCTCCAAAGAGGTATTAATATAAATTAGGGAATCCTACGGATCAAGTCAAGTGAATAAATCATCTGGTTAAGAGTTAAATAACAAGTGAAGTCTAGGTGGATTCTTCCTCGAGTATTATCTTAATATATTGATTTTCCCAAAAGTATTTTCCCAATTCATTCTCTGTGTCTTGGCATCCTTAGCTTAGTAATTAGTTAGATAAATATCAATACCCTTTATTTTAGGCTAGATAATAAAAAGAAAGTCAGTACTATTAATTTTGGTTCCTTTGGGTTCGACATTCCGGTCTTGCAACTAAGCTATACTACTGTTCGATAGGTGCGCTTGCCTCAATCGTGGTGATAGTTAGTTTCTAGGCTCGATCATTCATTATATAAATATTAAAACTCTCAAACACGATCAGTAAGAGGAATTATGAACTCAGACTGCCACTTATATAAGAGTCTAATGAGTATTGTAGGCTAAGCAGTCTATAACCGAAGGGCATGTTTTGCCTAAGAGCAAGGTATTACGAACGAGGTGAGGTACAAGGTTGTAAACCTTTCTCAATTTACTCTAAAAGGACATAGTCCACTAGAGTGGTGAGAAATCCCATTAGTCATTCTGATAGAGGGTTAAGTAGTGAATTTTATGAGACTATGGCAAGACAAGAAGTCCACCCTGGACTTAACCGAATTGAAATGGTTGTCTAAGGGAAATATTCAAAGACTAGTAGAAGGATAGGTAGAAAAACTACCTTATAGAGACATGATAAAGGAAGAATCCAAACTAGGATGAGTGGAAGAAAGAATTAAGGTAAAGGAAAGGGTAGAGTCTATAGAGATGGCGAGAGAATCAAAGGAACTGTCAAGACTAATTGAAGGTTGGGGAATGACCTATCTACCAGTGGATAGGAATGGGACTAGGATCAAGTCCACTATGAAGGTTTAAGAGAAATATCCAAATGAACATAGATTTTTTGTGTTTATTATTATCATTTACTTATTCGAAACCCCTAGCAAGGTGAAATATGCGTGTGAATAAAGAAACTCACTAAGTTCATCTGAACTTACAAGCGGTTTGACTTGTGGTTGCAGGGTTCGCGGAACAAGGAACTCAAGGAGGGATCGAGCCAGATCATTATGAGTCAAGGGGTATCAAAGAGAAGTGTCATGCACATAGGATAAGGGGTACCTTTAGAGACTTCGCCAATGGGGCGAATAAGTTGTAACTGATTAGTTTCAGTAGTGTTCAGAGTCGAGATCTATAATTTGTAAATTATAAATTTATAATCTCTATTATGTAGAATAAATAGGAGATGCAATTTGATTTTAAAGGTTAGTGAGATTTTAGTATGAATGATAACCCAGTCCTGATCTGATGCCCACACTCGGATCCGGTGACCGGGTCGGGTAAGGGTGTTTCACCCATTTGACACAATTTGATTTTTTGGCTACTTTCTTTGAAATCGTGATACCAAGCTAAGGATATCATGATACTCACTTGGCATATTTTGAAAATTTTCAGTTTAGCCCTAGTTCGGCCTCGAGGTTGGTATTAAGCTTTTGTAAGCTAGATTAAAACCCGAAAATGATTGTTTATCATATTTTGAGTTTGATTAACACTTGATTACATGAATAAATTCTTGTATGTTGGCTACTTAACTATAGTTATTCTAGCAACGAATGTAGCATTCCGTAGCTCAGACATGTCGATCGGGTTGGGTAAGGGGTGTTACACCAGTGGCACCACATCGACCTTAAGTTTCCAATCCAGTGCCTATAAGTCGCCCTTCGGTTGATAAACTCCACAAATGCGGAGCGGAGGAGTTTAAAGGTAAGAAACATGATGACCCAACAAAAGATGAATATTGGTTAGAAAACATCGTGAGAGTCCTCAATGATTTGATGTGTACTCTAGAGGACTGCTTGAGATGCGTTGTGTCCTTGGTAAAAGAGTAAGTATGTCAATGGTGGATAACTCTGAAATCCGTAACCCCGAGAGGTTGGCTAAATTCAGATTTCTTCCAAGTCGAGTTTAAAAAGAAATACATCAACAGTTATATCTAGAAAAGAACAAACAGGGAATTTATGGAGTTGAGATAGGGAAACATGACAATAGAAAAATATGAGAATTAGTAAGTATACTAGAGAGCTTGCATCCATCGATGAGGAGATGTATACTCTGTAACAACCCATTTTCCAGTGGTTTCAGGACCACAATTCTGACGTGTGAGTTTGTAAATATTAATTATTTAATATTTACGATGTAACAGCCCGATTTAGGGGCTAGTCGAAATAGTGATCTTGGGATCACTAATCCGAGAATTCGAGAAATTTATTTTCATGATATATTATGAGTTAGAACATGATAGCATAGGTACATGAAAATTTTGATGCTTTAATTTTAGCGATGTTGTGTTTAATCGCGAAAAAGGACTAAATCGCATAAAGTGCGAAAGTTCCATTCTATAAGATAAAGGTGCCAAATGGTCTTAAAATTTTAATTGGAGGTCTTTAAAGGGCAATTAGACCCCCAATATGAGCTTGGCCGGCCATAGACTAGATGGGAGACAAGGACGGACATTGTTGGTCAAAGTTGGTGATAGTTGGTGACTTATTTGACCAATATTAATAAAATAAGGAGAGAAAAGGATATCATATTTTTCTCTATTCATCTTCCACCTAAAATTAGCATCCAAATAGGGGTTTTGAATGCTCCACATTTCAGCACACTCTTCTCCTTACAAGTAAGTGTTCTAGTGATTATTCCTTGATAAAAATTGTACTTTTGGAACCCCTAAAGCTTAAGCTTTCTAAAGAGGGGATTATTTTGTTAAATGGTGAAGATTTTAGAGTTTTTCCATGAGAGCTTTTAAGTTATTTGCTGCACTTTTATGGAGGAAAATGAGTATTAGTTATTAGATGAACAACTTTTGTGAAAGTTGTTGCCATGAAAACACCTAAACGAACCTTTTTGTAAAGGTTGTGAAATTTGTAGTAAACATGTGGAATGTTGGGTTTTGATGATAGCCATAAGAGAAATAAATATTCACCTAGGCTCATTAAAGGTAGAAATTTGATTAGAATTGATTTCTGAGCTTAGGGGTAAAATGGTCATTTTTCCAAAGTATAAGGGCAAAAAGGTAATTTTGCTTAAGCATGGTTATTGAAATGCTTGTATTAATGTAGTGATTAAAATGAGCTAATTTTCTATTATAGAGCAAGAGGAGACGAGAATCCACCTCGAACGGGGAAAGAATAAAGACTTGGGTGAGAAGAAGAAACTAGCTCATTTTGAAAACGAGGTAAGTTGTATGTGACTTAAACATTATTCATATTAGTATGTTGAGAAATGCTTGGAAATTATATTAAAGCATAATGCATTACTAAATTGAGTAGTTAATGTGAATGAGATGTTGGAATCCTAATTGGGCCATGTTGATTATAGAAACACTATCATTGAAATATGGAACAAATAAGGTCCAGATAAGACCATGTCCGGACATGGCCTCTAAGACCGAGTTGAGATCCGTATAAGACCATATCCGAGATATGGCTTCGGTGATGAACATGGAAATCGTATAAGACCATATCTGGGATATGGCATCGTACATGAAGAGTAATCCTATATAAGACCATATCCGGGATATGGCATTGACACCTAGAAGTAATCCCATATAAGACCACGTCCGGGACATGGCATTGGTACTTAGAGAAGACTCCATGTAAGACCACCTCGAGGACGTGGCATTGACTTTATATTTATAGTAATGGCTATAAACTTATGTCTCGGACTAACCCTTGTGAGTGGTGGGATAAGTAGATGAAATTTTAGAAGTAGAGAAGTGAATGATATTTAAGTCATGTGAATTAGTGAATACAGGTACTCGTGAATGAGTCACAAAGAATGGTCGCGATGTGTGGCACGGTATGTGCCAAATAAGGGCAATTGTGAGTAAGTATGGCAAGAGGCCTTGAGTTTGTGTATGGTTAGATAATACCGTGAACGAATTATTTTTATGGGTATTATGAATTGCTATTTATTTCTATGCAACTTACTAAGCTTTATGCTTACCCCTTTTTCATTACCCTTCTTCCTTGTAGTATTGCCAAGGTAACTCGAGGATCATGACTGCAGGAGCTCAGAAATTCACACTATCGACAGCACTTTGGTATAACAATTTTAGACTTGTTTTGAGTATGGCATGTATAGGACTCAAGTATTTGTCAAGTTGTAATTGTTAGTTAAAGTGTTGGCTATGTAAGTCATTTTGTAAATGGCCCTATGAGTTAGACAAGTTCTTGGCAAACTCTTTTGTTTAATGAAGATGAAATTCATAAATTGTGCTCATTTCAATATTGTGTATGTTGGATGAGTTTTTAGACTTGCAAAAGGGTTAGGAGTTGTATTGTTTTTGAATGAAGGTATGTATGTGTGCACTCTAAGGTGGCAATGGCTTGGTAGATAGCCTCTAAGTGCCCACACGGACAGACACACGGGCGTGTGTCTAAGCCGTGTGTTCCCTGCACATTAGTGGTTCAAGGTAGATTAGACCACGGGCTAATCACACGGCTGTGTGTTTAGGCCGTGTGCGACACACGGTTAGCACTTGGGCGTGTGCACTGGTCGTGTGAAGTCTGCACCTTACTCATAAAATTATAAATTCCCCACGGCCATGTTACACGGGTGTGTCCAGGCCGTGTGGATTTAGTCAGTGTCGACCACGGTCTGGAAGCACAGGCGTGCCTTGGCCGTGGGCAAATTGGTAGAATACTGGGTTTTTAGGCACGGTCCGGGACATGGGCGTGTGTACCTATACACGGGCGTGTCTAATATTGCACGGGCGTGTAAGACCTGTATAAAAGAGAAAAATTTTAATAATCGCAAAAGTTCCGGATTAGTCTCGAGAGCCCTCGTGTGTATGAGTGAGGTCTCGTAAGTCGAGAATGGGGTTGTAGAGGTGATTTAAGAGAGTAATTACGTTAAGCCTAAGCAGCGACCATGTGGTTCATGTTCGGTAACACCTCGCGCTCGGTTCCGACGTAGAAACTGAGTAAGGGGTGTTACATTTAGTGGTATTAGAGCTACGGTTTAGTCGATTCTAGGACTAACGTAGCATAAGTACGAGTCTAGCTATACATGCCATATGTAAGAGTGTCTGAGTAATGATAGTGTGATGACTCCTTATGTATAAATTTGTGTTTTATGTAGTAGATGGATTCCGATCCAGACTGCGATCGATGATCTTTGCAATGTCGTGTACGCGCCGGCTCCGCTCAAGGGACCGTGCGATTAATAGTAGACACAGGACTTTGAGTCGGGGAAGAGGCTCGAGAAGCCTTTCTCCATATGATGAGCAAGCGGTATCTTCGAGTATACCCGAGCAAACCCTAATGCTCAACCCCCTCCGCCCCCACCAATTCCTCAACCCGCTCCTGTAGCCCCTCAAGTAGTTGAGGTGGTGAGAAGAAAAAGGCCTCCGGTGGATAAGATCCGGAAGCAAGGAGCCGAAGAATTTCAGGAAAATAAGGATGATGACCCGAGAAAGCAAAATTACGCTCGAGAATACCATTCGGTATTCGATGAGTTATCTACACGCTTTGAGGAGTGGTTAAAGTGTGCAAATGTCTCTCTGAGAGATTCACCTACCGATGGTGGAACACCTTTGTGTCGGTGGTACCGAGGGAGAGAGTTAGCTGGGAATTCTTCCAAGAAGAATATCGGAAGAAGTATATTAGCCAGAGGTTCATCGACCATAAGAGAAAGGAGTTCTTGGAGTTGAAGCAAGGCCGTATGTCAGTGACTGACTACGAACGGGAGTTTGTCAGACTTAGCAAGTATGCACGAGAGTGCGTGTCTACCAAAGCCATCATATGCAAGAGGTTTGAGGACGGATTGAATGAAGATATCCACCTATACGTGGGAGTTCTTGAATTAAAGGAGTTTGTAGTGTTGGTGGATAGGGCCTGTAAAGCCAAAGAGTTGGCTAAAGAGAAGAGAAGAGCCGAATACGAGTCTCGTGACTTGAGGAAGAGACAACTGAACAAGTCTCACCTATCCTCATCCAAGAAATCGAGGGATTTCACTACTCGATCAGTCTCTTCAGAGGGGTTTTCAACCCGAAATAAAAGGAAGCGAATCTCGAGATCAAAAGGGCACACTACATCAGTTGTTAGTGTGGGCAACGTTCGACCAAATAGACCGAAGTGCCCTCGGTGTGGCAGGCACCATTCTGGTGAGTGTAGAGTTAATGAGAAAGCTTGTTTCAGATGTGGGTCCTTAGACCATTTTATCGAAACCGTCACCGAGGTGGACGAAAGGAAGGCCTTAGAATGCGAAAATCGGGAAGTACCACAAGGGGAAGACCATTGAGAAACCCGGGGATTGAGATGGGAAACAAAAATCCAATCAGAGAGCAAGCTACTAAAGTTGAGGGTAGAGCACCGGCGAGGACATATGCCATTCGTGCTTATGATGAGGCATCTTCCCCCGACATGATCACGGGTATCTTTTCTCTCCATAATACTCGTGTTATAGCTTTAATTGACCCGGGATCTACTCACTCATACATATGCATGAAATTAGTCTCTAGCATGAACATGCCTATAGAGCCTACTGAATTCGTTATAAGAGTGTCTAATCCCCTAGGCAAGTGTGTGTTGGTTGATAGAGTTTGCAAAGGGTGCCCTTTGATGATTAAGGGTCATTGTTTCCCGGTCGATCTTATGTTATTACCGTTTGACGAATTTGATGTCATTCTTGGGATGGATTGGTTAGTTACCCATAGTGTAATTGTGAACTGTGGGAAGAAGCATATCGAGTTGAGAGATGAAAATGGTAATTTTATTCGTGCTGAATCAGATAAGCCTGATAGGTCACCGATAGTGGTATCCACCCTGTCAGCTCAGAAGTACCAAAGGAAGAGGTATGAGGCTTATCTTGCCTTTGTGTTGAACACTAAAGAGAATGAATTGAAAAGTTGAGTCAGTACCCATTGTATGCGAGTACTTAGATGTTTTCCCAAAAGAGTTGCCTGGACTACCACCGGATAGAGAGATTGACTTTGGGATTGAATTAGCTCCGGGTACTGCCCCTATTTCTATCGCTCCCTATAGAATGGGCCCAACCGAACTGAAAGAGTTGAAAGCACAGTTGTAAGAATTTACGGATAAAGGTTTTGTGAGGCCGAGTTTTTCTCTGTGGGGAGCACCCATCCTATTTGTGAAGAAGAAAGATGGTTCCATGAGACTATGTATAGATTATCGGCAACTCAACAAGGTGACAGTGAAGAATAAATACCCGTTGCCGAGGATCGACGATCTATTTGATCAATTGAAAGGAGCTAAAGTATGTTCCAAGATAGACCTGAGGTCAGGGTACTATCAGTTGAAAGTCAAGGACTCTGATGTGCCGAAAACCGCGTTTAGGACTAGATATGGCCATTATGAATTTTTGGTCATGCCTTTTGGCCTAACGAACGCCCCTGCTATCTTCATGGATTTGATGAATCGCATTTTTCGACCGTACTTGGATAGGTTTGTGGTGATCTTTATCGATGACATACTGATTTACTCTCGAGATGAGAATGAGCATGCAGAGCATTTGAGTATGGTTCTACAAGTTCTGCGAGAAAAACAATTGTATGCCAAATTCAGTAAGAGTGAATTTTGGCTCAAGGAAGTGGGATTTTTGGGGCATATTGTCTCTGGAGAAGGGATTAGAGTTGACCCGAGTAAGATTTCGGCAATTGTTGAATGGAAATCGCTGAGGAGCGCAACTAAAGTGAGGAGTTTTCTAGGCCTAGCAGGTTATTATAGGCGTTTTGTCAAGGAGTTTTCCATGATAGCTACCCCGATGACGAGACTTTGCGAGAAAGATGTAAAGTTCGATTTGGGCGAAAAAGTGTCAACAAAGTTTTGGCCCAAATCAAGACATTGTTGATCGAGGCTCCTATTTTGGTGCAACCAAAACCAGAAAAGAATTTGTATTTTATAGTGATGCGTCCTTGAGCAGGTTGGGTTGTGTTCTTATGCAAGAGGGTAAAGTGATTGCATACGCCTCTAGACAATTGAAGCCGCATGCGAGAAGAACTACCCGACTCATGATTTAGAGTTGGCGCAATTGTGTTTGCGCTTTGAAAATTTGGAGACATCATTTATATGGCGAAAAGGTGTCGATTTTCACTTGACCACAAAAGCCTAAAATATTTGATGACTCAAAAGAATTAAATTTGAGACAACGAAGATGGTTAGAGCCGATTAAAGATTATGAGTTGGTAATAGACTACCATCAGGAAAAGCCAATGTAGTCGCCGCGCTTTGAAGCGAAAAATCTTTGTTTGCACTAAAAGCCATGAATACTCGGATGACCTTGTTAGATGATGGTTACCGCTTTTAGCCGAGTTGAGGCTAAACCATTGTTTCTCTAGGAGATTTGTGAAGCTCAGAAGAATGATAACAGTTTGCAAGCCAAAAGAGTTTTATGTGAGACGAGCGTTGATACAGACTTTCGAGTAAATCTTGATGGATGTCTAACATTTCGAGATCGAGTTTCTGTACCCAGGAATGATGACCTTATCCGAAAAATTTTGCACGAAGCACATAACGAATGTTTGAATGTACACCCAGGCAGTACAAAGATGTACCATGATTTGAGGAAATGGTACTGGTGGCTTGATATGAAGAAAGGTATTTCTGAGTTTGTATCGAAATGCCTAATTTGTCAACAAGTGAAGGCTGAACGTCAAGTACCTTTGGGTTTACTTCATCCCATTATGGTTCCTAAATGGAAATGGGACCGTATTGCTATGGACTTCGTGACGGGTTTACCATTGACTCCAAAGAAGAAAGATGCAGTATGGGTAATGGTTGATAGACTCACTAAGTCAGCCCACTTTATACCAGTGCGAGTTGACTATTCGCTCGACAAATTGGCAGATTTATATATGTCTAATATAGTAAGACTTCATGGTGTACCGTTGTCGATCATTTCAGATAGAGATCTGAGATTCACGTCACGGTTTTGGAAAAAGTTACAAGAAGCATTAGGCACGAAATTGAGTTTCAAGATCTGACTTTTCATCCTCAAACCGATGGGCCGATCGGAGAGGGTAATTCGGATACTAGAAGACATGCTTGGTGTTGTGTTTTGAATTCCATGGTAATCGGGAGAAATACTTACCATTGGTGGAATTTGCCTACAACAACGACTTTCAATCAAGTTTGAAGATGGCACCTTATGAGGCATTGTATGGGCGTAAATGTCGAGCATACCTTGTATTGGTCGAAACTCGAGAGAAAAGCAGGATACACGGGTTGACTTGGTTAAAGAAACAGAAGATAAAGTAAAAGTGATACGTGGTTTGTTTGAAAGTCACCTCGGATAGAACGAAGTCCTATTCGGATTTAAAAGGAAAGAAATAGAATTCAAAGTTGGTGATAAAGTGTTCTTGAAAGTATCACCTTGGAGGAAAGTCCTTAGATTTGGCCGAAAGGGCAAGTTAAGTCCGCGCTTTATTGGGCCTTATGAAGTTACCGAAAGGATAGGACCGGTAGCTTATCGGTTAGCCTTGCCACCTAATCTGGAAAAGATTCACGACGTCTTTCATGTGTCTATGTTGCGCCGATACCGTTCAGACCCTTCACATGTTATAGAGCCGATAGATGTAGAGATACAACCGGATTTGACATATGGTGAACAACCAGTTAGAATTTTGGCTCGTGAAGTCAAGTAGTTAAGGAATAAAAGTATAGCCCTAGTAAAAGTCTTATGGCAAAGGCACGGTATAGAAGAGGCTACATGGGAGTCTGAGGAATCGATGAGAAACCAATACCCTAATCTTTTCACCGGTAAGATTTTCGAGGACGAAAATCCTTAAGGGGAAGAATTGTAACAGCCCGATTTAGGGGCTAGTTAGAATAGTGATCTCGGGATCACTAACCCGAGAATTCGAGAAATTTATTTTCATGATATATTATGAGTTAGAACATGATAGCATAGGTACATGAAAATTTTGATGCTTTAATTTTAGCGATGTTGTGTTTAATCGCGAAAAAGGACTAAATCGCATAAAGTGCGAAAGTTCCATTCTAAAAGATAAAGGTTCCAAATAGTATTAGAATGTTAATTGGAGGTATTTAAAGGGCAATTAGACCCCCAATATGTGCTTAGCCGGCCATAGACTAGATGGGAGACAAGGATGGACATTGTTGGTCAAAGTTGGTGATAGTTGGTGACTTATTTGACCAATATTAATAAAATAAGGAGAGAAAAGGATATCATCTTTTTCTCTATTCATCTTCCACCGAAAATTAGCAGCCAAATAGGGGTTTTGAATGCTCCAAATTTTAGCACACTCTTCTCTTTACAAGTAAGTGTTCTAGTGATTATTCCTTGATAAAAATTGTACTTTTGGAACCCCTAAAGCTTAAGCTTTCTAAAGAGGGGATTATTTTGTTAAATGGTGAAGAGTTTAGAGTTTTTCCATGAGAGCTTTTAAGTTATTTGCTACACTTTTATGGAGGAAAATGAGTATTAGTTGTTAGATGAACAACTTTTGTGAAGGTTGTTGCCATGAAAACACCTAAATGAACCTTTTTGTAAAGGTTGTGAAATTTGTAGTAAACATGTGGAATGTTGGGTTTTGATGATAGCCATAAGAGAAATAAATATTCACCTAGGCTCATTAAAGGTAGAAATTTGATTAGAATTGATTTCCGAGCCTAGGGGTAAAATGGTCATTTTCTAAAGTATAAGGGCAAAATGGTAATTTTGCTTAAGCATGGTTATTGAAATGCTTGTATTAATGTAGTGATTAAAATGAGCTAATTTTCTATTATAGATCAAGAGGAGACGAGAATCCGCCTCGAACGGGGAAAGAATAAAGACTTGGACTGAACCGAAGAAACTAGCTCATTTTGAAAACGAGGTAAGTTGTATGTGACAAACAATATTCATATTAGTATGTTGAGAAATGCTTGGAAATTATATTAAAGCATAATGCATTACTAAATTGAGTAGTTAATGTGAATGAGATGTTGGAATCCTAATTGGGCCATGTTGATTATAGAAACGCTATCATTGAAATATGGAACAAATAAGGTCCCGTATAAGACCATGTCCGGGACATGGCCTCGACATCGAGCTGAGATCCCGTATAAGACCATATCCGGGATATGGCTTCGGTGATGAACATGGAAATCGTATAAGACCTTATCTGGGATATGGCATCGTACATGAAGAGTATTCCTATATAAGACCATATCCGGGATATGGCATTGACACCTAGAAGTAATCCCATATAAGACCACGTCCGGGACATGGCATTGGTACTTTGAGAAGACTCCATGTAAGACCACCTCGAGGACGTGGCATTGACTTTATATTTATAGTAATGGCTATAAACTTATGTCTCGGACTAACCCTTGTGAGTGGTGGGATAAGTAGATGAAATTTTAGAAGTAGAGAAGTGAATGATATTTAAGCCATGTGAATTAGTGAATACAGTGCTCGTGAATGAGTCACGAAGAATGGTCATGATGTGTGGCACGGTATGTGCCAAATAAGGAAATTGTGAGTAAGTATGGCAAGAGGCCTTGAGTTTGTGTATGGTTAGATAATACCGTGAATGAATTATTTTTATGGGTATTATGAATTGCTATTTATTTCCATGCAACTTACTAAGCTTTATGCTTACCCTTTTCATTGCCCTTCTTCCTTGTAGTATTGCCAAGGTAACTCGAGGATCGTGGATCGGGAGCTCGAGAAATTCACACTATCGACAAACACTTTGGTATAACAATTTTAGACTTGTTTTGAGTATGGCATGTATAGGACTCAAGTATTTGTCAAGTTGTAATTGTTAGTTAAAGTGTTGGCTATGTAAGTCATTTTGTAAATGGCCCTATGAGTTAGACAAGTTCTTGGCAAACTCTTTTGTTTAATGAAGATGAAATTCATAAATTGTGCTCATTTCAATATTGTGTATGTTGGATGAGTTTTTAGACTTACAAAAGGGTTAGGAGTTGTATTGTTTTTGAATGAAGGTATGTATGTGTGCACTCTAAGGTGGCAATGGCTTGGTAGATAGCCTCTAAGTGCCCACACCGGACGCACACACGGGCGTGTGTCTAAGCCGTGTGTTCCACTGCACATTAGTGGTTCAAGGCGATTAGACCACGGGCTAATCACACTGCGGCCGTGCGTTTAGGCGTGTGTGACACACTGCTAGCACTTGCCCAGGCATGTGCACCGGCGTGTGAAGTCCGCACCTTACTCATAAAATTATAAATTCCCCACGGGCCGTGTTACACGGCGTGTCCAGCCGTGTGGATTTAGTTAGTGTCGACCACGGTTGGGAAGCACGGGCGTGCCTTGGCCGTGGGCAAATTGGCAGAATATTGGATTTTTAGGCACGGTCCGGGGACATGGGCGTGTGTACCTATGCACGGGCGTGTCTAATCTTGCACGGGCGTGTAAGACCTGTATAAAAGAGAAAAATTTTAATATTCGCAAAAGTTCTGGATTAGTCTTGAGAGCCCTCGTGTGTATGAGTGAGGTCTCGTAAGTCGAGAATGGGGTTGTAGAGGTGATTTAAGAGAGTAATTACGTTAAGCCTAAGCAGCGACCATGTGGTTCAAGTTCGGTAACGCCTCGGGCTCGGTTCCGGCGTAGAAATCGAGTAAGGGGTGTTACATACGAGGTCAATGTCATATAAAAATTTGGTTCTATAGTTTTGATGTTTGGTTAGTTAATTAAAGAAAAAGTACTAAATCGTAAAACTTGCAAAAGCCAATCACTATTAGTTTAAAAGGGCTAATTGAGTACAAAAACAAAATTGAATGGACTTATAAGGTAATTTAACCATATTCAATATAGTGGAAAATATGTATATATGATTTAGATTAAAAATATGTATGATTAATGGTATTTTGGTAATTAAATAAAAGAATAAAAAAATGTAAAAGCCAAAACAATTATCATCTTCTTCATTTTTTCTTGTTTGCAACCGAACCACCATTGCTAAGGAGACGAAGCTTCGACCTTGCTTATACTTGTGCATATTAAGAATTGCTAGATAATCGCGGAAAAGGGAAAATTGTTGACTATTCCCTAATATTGCTATCTTTGTTGTTTTGGCCCTGGTAAGTTTATACATTATTGTTTTTTGTATTTTGATAATGATATTATTGAATTTCTATATTTTGGTGACATTGAATGTAAACTTAATTGTTACGATGATTTGGTGAGAAAATGGATTGGAACGGTACATGTATTACAATTATATGTATCGAGCCCGGATGAAAATAGGATAGGATACAATCGGCATGCCTATAGGTTATTTTGCGTGCTGTACGGGATTGATATGTGAATAGATGATGATATATGACTTGTTATTATACACTGAGTATACTGGAATCTAGCATTTGTTTTGGATTATCGAGTTACATTTACAGTAATTTTGGCGTGTTTCTAGGGGCGAATGTAAAGCCTACGGAATTGGAACTTGGTGCCAAGGCGTGTTTCTGGAGGGATGTTAGCCTACGGGCTAGGCACTTGGTGCCTAGGCGTGTTCTTGGTTGGATTAGCTTGGTTGAGCTTTCTGGCGTGTCTTGGGTGGATAATTGCATATCCGTATCTTTCTATATCCGTTCATCGAGTAGAATCGTGTTTATTAAACTTCACAATGACTTGTATTGATACTTGATGATAATGTCTTGATGATGACTTGAAAATATATGCTCATAAATATGGATGACACATAATGACTTGATACGGAATGAACTTTTTTAACTTGAATGGTTATTTTATTTGTATACCATAGGCTCACCTCTTGATACAGTTGTGATGACAGGATTATGTTTTAGTTAATGATTTTGTTAAATTATAAATGTGAGCATAAGGTATGTTATATTGTTTCGAACCAATGAACTTACTAAGCTCTATTGAAGCTTACTTGTGCTATTTTCTTGATGATTTTGTTTTGCGGAACCGGGTGATCAGATCATCTTAAAGATCACACTATCCAACCACTTTTTGGTAGATCTTAAAATAGTTATATTTCGATTTTGTGGCATTTAATAGGGGTATTTGGTTTCTGATACATATGTGTTCATGTAAATATCTATATGCTTTGTGTTTGTGAAAAATACATTTGGCAGATAGCCAAATGGCAAGGTTGATAAGGGATTACTATGGAAATCTTGTTTTTGTATTGTGTATGGTATATCATGGAATGAGAGGAAATTTTGATAGGTGATAATTTGTTATGCAAAGAAATATTGAATGATAGCTTAGTTGGATGTTGTGGTAAGAAGATTGAATATGAGATTTAGATGTCATGGAATGATATGTGCATTGGTTCTTTTGATGATAAATGTATTAGGGAATGTGTTTTGGTACATTGATGTTAATTGGTAAAAGAAATTATATTTGGCATTGGGTTCCTTTAGGTAATGTAAACAGTGGAGGAGAAAGAAAGATGAGAAAATGGCTTTTGTTTCATATTTTAAACATATAATATTTATTTAATTTGTAACACCCCTTAACTGTGTTCGACGCCGGAACATGGTACGAGGCATTACCTGACTTAAACACAAGCAAACATACATTTTCGAGCCCTAAAATTTGTGTTCAAATTAAAACTTTTTGCATTTAATCATAAAGTCCCTAATACGAGCTTACGAGGCCCAAAACATGCATAGGAGGTGGTTCGGGACTAAACCAAGAACTTTAGAAATTTTTACCACACTTGGAAAATTTTTCACTAGACAGGGGTCACACGCCCGTGTGGATATGGGACACGCCCGTGTGGGCAGGCCGTGTGGTCACACACGCCCGTGTCCCGACCCTGTGTAACTCTCTGTTTGTCACCCAAGAACAAATTGAAATCACACGGTCAAGGCACACGCCCATGTGCTAGCCCGTGTGGAAAATTAATTTTCATAAATTAGGTGCAGACTTCACACGACCAGGGCACACGCCCGTGTTCGAGGCCGTGCCGTCCACACGGCTGAGACACATGCCCATGTCCCTGCCTGTGTGCTCAATTCTGAGCATTCTATTTCTCAAAATTTAGGTGCAAGGGACTCACGGTCGGAACACATGCCCATGAGGTAGACCGTGTGTCACACACGGCCTAGACACACGCCCGTGTATCTACCCATGTGGACAAAAATAAGGCTATTTACCAAGCCTTTTTGCCACCCTTTAATATACACACCTACACAACATAACATAGCACCAAACCAAGCATATACATACAACCAAATCAGCCACAACCAAGACAACAACACATCATTTACATGCTACCATCTATCATACACAAACATCACATACTTATCAGCTCAAATCAAGTAGATTTCCACATCCATGAAAGCCATTATCATATGAATATACTTAAACCAATATTAGCCAATTTCCAATGGCCTTATACAAAATGAGCTTTCAACCAATATAAGCCAACACATTTGGCCAAATCAATTATGACACATAACAAAATAACCAAGTCCCCTATACATGCCATAACTCAAAATATTGGAATCATTGGTACCAAAATATTTGTTGATAGTGTGAGTGGACCTCTGATGATCTCCAAACCCCGAGCTAGCTTGGCGACACTATAAGACAAGGGAAAGGAAAGGGGAGTAAGCTATATAGCTTAGTAAGTTCCTATGCAAATAATAAGCATCATAACCACACATTTAACATACAATTAGCATGATGAAAATTATCATAAATGTTATTAAAATCTCATAGTCATAACTTACTCAATCACAACCTTAACGAGGGTTCATCATATATCGAGCTCATTAATTTATGAGTTTTACGTACATACCTGTACCAATTCACAAAGTAACTATAGTCTTTCACAACTTTGACATTCCCGTTAAATTTTCCGTTGAACCACTTAGAATACTAAAGGATACTTGGGAATCTCGTACACACAGTATCGTACCAATGCCATATCCCTGATATGGTCTTACATGAAATCTCGTATCGATGCCAATAGCCCAGCTTTGGTCTTACACAAAGTCTCATATCGATGCCATATCCTAGATATGGTCTTACACGTAATCTTAGTAACCCTAATGTCATGACATTTGTATCCTATCTATTCCTAAGGTTCAACCGAAATTTCTCGCTTGTCGAAACTTTGTCGAATACATCCAAAGGGTAAATCACAATTCATACAATATTAAAGCATTTAAAATATAAATATAACAATGCATTATTTACATACGAACTTACCTCGGTACAAAAATAGTAGAAATGGGACCTAATCATCAAACACTTTGTTTTTCCCCCGGTCTAGGTCCGAACCTCGTTTTTATTTATCTATAATAAAAAATTTAACTCACTTAATACTCACATTGTTCAATTCATTCCAAAAATCATATTATGGCAAAATTAAATTTTTGCCCCTAATGTTTCACATTTTTACAATTTAGTCCCTAGGCTCGTAAATTGAAATCTATTCAATTTCTCCAAGACCCAAGCCTAGCTGAACCATTTACATACTCATACCAGCCCAAATTTTTCATTTACTCACACTTTTACTACTCATTTTTGTAACTTTTACAAATAGGTCATTTTTGACATTTTTACCGAAAATCACTTAGCAAGTGTTGTTTTTCTAACAACAAACATGCATTTTCTACAATTAGTCATCAAAATACACACATGTATAACATGGGTCAAACCCTATACCTTAATCATACTTCAAATTAGTACTAGAAATAGGTAGATCGAGTTACAAGGGTCTCAAAAACATAAAAATCATTAAAAACGAGGCTAGAACGGACTTACAATCGAGCTTGAAAGCTTGGAAAACCCTAGCCATGTCTTCCTCTTATAAATTTCGGCCAAGGGGTAGAAGATGAGCAAAAATTGGCTTTTAATTTGAATATTAATTCATTTATTAACCAAATGACAAAATGTCCCTAACTTAAAACATAAAATTTCTCTTACTCCATGTCCATATTTGTCCACTAACTTAAGTAATGGTCTAATTACCATCTAAAGACCTCTAATTTAAAATTTCATAGCAATTAGACACCTCTAGCTTATAGAACTCAAGTTTTGCTCTTTTTGCAATTTAGTCTTTTTTGCTGAATTGAGTGCCCAAACGTCAAAATTTTCGAACAAAATTTTCACGAAATCGTTCCATAAAATTGTAGACTATAAAAATATAATAAAAATGAATTTTAATGCGTCAGATTTTTGGTCCCGAAACCACTATTCTGACTAGACCCAAAATCGGGCTGTTACAACTCTCCCCCCTTTAGGGATTTTCGTCCCCGAAAATCTTACCAGAAAATAGGTTTGGGTACTGTTTTCTCATAGCTTCCTCAGGATCCCATGTAGCCTCTTCGGCCCCATGTCGTTGCCATAAAACCTTCACTAGGGCTATACTCTTATTTCTTAACTGTTTAACTTCCCGAGCTAAAATCTTGATCGGTTCTTCACCATACGTCATACCCGGTCGAATCTCAATCTCTATTGGAGAAATCACATGTTAAGGATCAGAACGATATCTTCGCAACATTGACACATGAAACACATTATGGATCCTTTCCAACTCTGTCGGTAAAACTAACCGATATGCCACTGGCCCTATTCTTTCAATAACCTCATACGGCCCAATGAAACGTGGACTTAACTTGCCTATACGACCAAATCTCAAAATTTTCTTCCATGGAGATACTTTCAAAAATAATTTATCACCAAATTGAAACTCAATCTCTTTTCTTTTCAAATCCGCGTACGATTTGTATCTATCCGAAGCTTCTTTCAAACAATCACGAATTACTTTCACTTTTTCTTCAGTTTCTCTAACCAAATCGACCCCGTGAATCTGTCTCCCACTGAGCTCGATCCAGTAAAATGGAGTTCGACACTTGTGGCCATACAGTGCCATCTTAATACTCGACTGAAAACTGTTGTTATAAGCAAATTTGACTAAGGGTAGATATTTCTCCCAACTACCTTCGAATTCTAAAACACAACATCGAAGCATATCTTCGAGAATTTGTATTACTCTTTTGGATTGACCGTCAGTTTGCGGATGAAAAGCGGTACTAAAGTTCAACTTCGTACCCAAAGCTTCTTGCAACTTTTTTCAAAATCTCAACGTAAACCTCGGATCTCTATCCGAAATAATAGAAATAGGCACTCCGTGTAATCTAACAATCTCAGCAATGTATAATTCAACTAGCTTATCAAGTGAATAGTAGGTACGTATCGGAATAAAATGAGCTAATTTCGTCAATCTATCAACAACGACCCAAACAAAATCTTTCTTTTTCAGAGTCAGAGGTAAACCCGTCACGAAGTCCATTGTAATTCTATCCCATTTCCACTCGTGTAACACCCCTAACCCGTATCCGTCACCGGAGTAGGGTTACGAGGTATTACCGATCAATACACATCATTTAACATAAAATACTCATACATTTATGCATTCATACTCAAATACCATTCATCACAATCACATTGTCCCTTATAAGAGCCTACAAGGCCTTAAACATGCTTTAGAAGTGGTTCGGGACTAAACCGATAACATATGAAATTCTTAGAAAACTTAGAAATTTTCCAATCATTCAGGGGTCACACGCCCGTGTGAACAGGCCGTATGCCTAACACGGCTTCAGACACGCCCGTGTCACAGGCCGTGTGGAAACAGGGCATGTAGCGGCCTAATTTCAGTAAAATCGAAACAGTGGTTTCGTAACCACAAATCTGAGCTAAAAAGAAAAAAATATTTTAATATTATGGCATGATATATATTATGATAGGAAGGTTGCCTGAAAATTTCGATAAGAAAATTCTATTGATTATATGGTTAATTAGAGAAAGGACTAAAAAAAAAGTGCATTCCCGGGACTCCGTTCCAGGAAATCAGATTCATAAATATTTTTAATAAATATTTACGAATTTAGTTGTGTAGTTAATTAGGTTTTAGTTAAGTGAATTTGCTTGAATTAAAAATAATTAGGTAAAAGGATTAAATTGCAATAGAGGTAAAAGCTTAATTATAGATTAAAGGAAAATCAAAGGGGCTAAATAGGCAAATATGCCATTAATATGAATTGAGGCGGTTTAACCTTTAAAAAAAATCTGAGATTTTTAAGTATAAATTATATAAATATAATTTTATTATATTTACTTAATAAATAAGTAAATAATATATTTATTATTTTATTTTATTTTATTATAATATATATATATAACATTAAAGTAAAACAAAAATAGAGAATAAGAACAGAGGAGCAAAACGAAACAGGGGAGAAGAAAAAGAAAAGAGAATTTAGGGTTTTTAAAGGTTCCAAGCTCAATTGGTAAGTCAATTTAAGTCATTTTCTTGTAATTTTTGAGTTTTTATGATCCGAGAACAAAATACTACTTAGTATATGTTGAAATTTTGAAAGTTAGTAGATTTTTAGACATGGTTTATGTTGAATTAATTGATGAATTTGGGGTTGAATTAATAGAATTTCAAGTTAGAATTGGGTAAATGATTAGATTGCATGAATTTCATTTTTTCGAGCCTAGGGACGAAATTGGAATTAATGAAAAGTTTAGGGGCAAAATGGTAATTTTGCCTAAAGTGTAGATTGAACTCAATAGAATATAAATTTAATGAAATTGATGATTAAATTCATTTATATAGATCTGAACGACTCAAATACGAGGTTAGATCGAGGCAAGGAAAAAGTCTCGGATTAGTAGACTTTATTAACAAACGAATATTGAGGTAAGTTCGTGTAACTTGAATTGAATTCTTTAATGCTTGGATTGTATGTTTATGTGACATGAATGTGATTTGAATGTTTAATGTATGGTAAATGATGAAATGATTGAACATATTTGATAAAAAAGAAAAATAATCCCGGTTGAATAAAAGGAATTCGATGGATCACTGAAAAAGGATGTTACATGGGAAAATAAAAGGATTTAGCTCGGACGGGTAATCCAGATCGAGCTTAATAGAGTATTTGTCACTGAAAGGATTTAGCCTGGACTGGTAATACTGACAAATACTCTTTGAGCATATGTTACAGGGGATTTAGCCTGGACTGGTAATTCCACTGTGTGAAATGAGACTCGGGAGTGTGCTCCCTGAAAAGGATAAATATGAATTGACAGACTTGAACTTGTACACTATAAGTGTACTACTAGAAATCCATCGAAATTCCGAGAAATTCAACGGGAAAGATATAGAAAATGG
The DNA here is from genome assembly GCA_025698515.1 of Gossypium sturtianum. NCBI lineage: Eukaryota > Viridiplantae > Streptophyta > Magnoliopsida > Malvales > Malvaceae > Gossypium > Gossypium sturtianum. The sequence goes on from CM046951.1 coordinate 21,175,904, forward strand.
CAAGTACGTAAAATCATGGAATTGATGAGCTCATCATTCATCTATGTATTGAAATTATATGATGTTATTTGACTAATCCATGGGTTGAGTTTGTATGTGTTAGGCAAATGTTCTATTGTTATGGACATGTGCATGTTTGATTTCATTTTCCTGGAAATATATGGAAAGTTTAATTCCTGTTACATGAACTTACTAAGTACTAAGTGCTTATCCCGTTTCATTTTTCCCTGTTTTATAGAAGCTCAGGAGGTCGGAGATATGTCGGAGCCACATCACACTATCAACCACCACATTTTGGTATATAAAAATGTTTCATTTTGAGTTAATGGCATGTATAGGCTAAATATATATATATATACTAATGTTAATGTTGAAGTGTATGGTTGTAAACCTACCTATTGGTATGGCTAGTGTGAACTTGTTTTTGAAATGTTGATAAGTCGAACTATGATTATGTATAAACACGTATTGTTGAATGTTTAAAATGGTTTGAAACAATATTGAAATTTCTTGGTTGGTATTGGTACAGTTTGGTCCAGGTACTGGATGAAAACAGGTGAGAAACGAGGCTTGGATATAGCCTTGTTTTGTCCACACAGGTAGACACACAGGCGTGTGTCTAGGCCGTGTGTGACACACGGTCTGGTACATGGGAGTGTGACCTTTAATAATGAGAAAAATTTTGGGATTTTGCAAAAAAAATTCCTATCATCCCGATTTTGTCCCGAATAGTTTCTAATACATATTTTCGGCCTCGAGGACCCATCTAAGGGATGTTATGATGAATTTCAGGATTTGAATAGTATTTGACTTGATTTAGCGGTAAATGTTTTGTAAACTTCGGTAATGCCTCGTAACCCTGTTCCAGTGACGGATACGGGTTGGGGGTGTTACAGGGCATACATACTGACTTGGGTCACACGGCCGACCACACGCCCGTGTGTCTATGTAACACCCCCAAACCCGGCCCACAAGTCTCGTCCGGATCTGGTTATGTCACTGTGGAATGACGGTTAAAAATCTTTGTCTTTAGAGTAAAACTTGAAAATTTTGTTAACTTTCGGGAAGTAAGTCCATTAAAATTATTAAATATTATAAGCTTGGTTTGAATTAAAACTTTATTATAATTTATCATAATATAAATCCTTTGTAAAAATATTACTAAATACGATATAACCTTTATCAACTATAAATAGAGTACTTTAATCAAAACTGGCCCTTATTACAAAATAATTAATCCAAGTACTTCAAACTAAAATGCATAAAGAAAATATTCAAAACGTCTACTTCTGCATGAAAATCTGCTTCTGCATGGCCACCTTTGTATCTACTCCAACCCAGTCCATTACTCACGACTCACCTGCGATGTTGGATAAATAAATGGGGTGAGTCATACAGACTCAGTGTGTAATTAAACCACTGATATCCACCCACATGCTAGCCACAAATCCACCCAATTATAAAATGCATAAATATAATCATTTAAACATTACCATAATCTGGGCTTGGCCCACAATCAAATCAAATACTGGGCTAGGCCCTTTTCTCATTAATCCACTGATCGCTGGGCTTGGCCCATTTCCACGTATGTTCTCAAAACATACAAACCCACAAGTCATATTGGGCTTGGCCCATTTCCATATCAATTCATAACGAAACCATGCAATCATGATACCCAACCCAATCCTAAGGTCCATCCGCTACACACCCCCTTATCCAGCCTACCACACACCAGGGGACTATCGAGTCACCCTCTCCTTTTCCCTCCATAAAGGCAACCAATGCCATCCACGATGTAGCGTATAGCTAACATCAAACCACGATGGAGCACACAGCAATCCATCAAGCCACGATATGGCATAAAGCCCATATCAATCAAGGTAACCACGCGAACTAAATCGCAAAGATCCACAACGCGACCTCGATCGGCGCCAATCCACGATGTAGCACAAAGTGACATCAACCACGTACTCGAAGTACACGTACCTTCTTTCAAAAACCCACCCATGCACATGTAACATAATATGATCTTTGAGATGATGCATGTACATGATATTCACAAATATAGGCATGCTCACATAGTTAAAATCAATTATCACATATTAGCCAATTTGCTACTAACCTGGTCGTCATCATACCCCTTTAGGGTATCCATTACGCATATGGCACTGCATTCATTAGTAAACATATAGCACAACAGTTATCATACAAATCCCGGAAACAATGGTCTAACCACACACCTTATTACTTGGAGTTCTAGACTCTCGATCCTCGACGCTATCGTTTAGCGAGACTACCGTTATCTGCCTATCGTTTCCTGTTGCACGTCCACACCCCGGTGGCCAATCCCGAACTGCCGAGACGGCTCTTTTCTTAAACTTTGGGATGGGAGCTTTCCCTTGCCCACTTTGACTGGTACTCGCATCCACGTCCATCGTAATCACTTAATCAGAATCCTTTGGTTAAACGTCATAATACAAGATCTCAGGCGAATAACTACAATTTAACTTACTTACCAAACGATCTAAAATCTCAAAGGCTCCTCTGTATACATGCGATTTGCCCCCTAAGAATCATGGTACATAATTGGTCAATACTTAATAACCAAAATGGCCTATGGCGAATATTAGCACTTACTTACCTTGATGAGTAACCGAACTCAAATGACCCTAATTGCTCCCTCACGCTAGTTAACAATAGATCCCTTCGGCTAACAAGGATTATTACGCTAGAATTGAGGTTTGGCTTCAAGGACTTGCAAAATAGTGGAGGGGATGAAACAACTCAAGGGTTCGGCAATGGCTTCCACAGAATAAAAGAAAAAGAGGAAGTGTTTTCCTTGACTTGGTTTCTGGCAAGAGGCTAAGGAAGAATTAGAAATAATTTGGCAAACAACTAAAAACAACGAGAAAGAAACAGGGAAAGGGTGCTTATTCAATGAAGAATTCGGCACTACCCCTCTTCTATTTATAGCATTCGGCCACCCCCTTGAAGACTCCAAGATTCGGCCAACACCCACTAATTCAAATCAATTTGAATTAGTTCAATTCAAAAACAATTTGAATTGCTCCACTTATCAAATAAATATTAATTATCCCACACTTCTAAATAACTTAATAGATAAATAAAAATAAATAAAAAAACATTATCCTCATCTAAATAAAAGTCTTCTAGCCGTCCAACACCTTCAAAATTGCTTTGCCAAAAGGAATAAAAATTTAAACTCCAAAACGCAGCTCTCTTGGTTCGAACCTGGGACCAGGCTGCTGCACACCCCTCCTCCAACGCCCAGGCCACTCGGCCACATTGTATTTCATGCTAGAAACCCCCAACAATTATTTTTAAACCCTTCTTATCTCAGCCCATAACCGCATATGAAAAATAAAACGCCAAAATGCTGCTGCAGGCCCTCGAAACCGCGACCACTCTCCCCTCCAGCGCCTAAGTAGCGCCCAAGAGCCACTTTGCCAATTGGACTTTCATGTCCATCAACTTGGACATTTATTTTTAAGGCCTACTTAGCCCAGTCCCTTGACGCAAAAATAAAACAAAATTGCTGCCGCTTGGACTCGAACCCAAGCCCCCCACTGGCGCTACTTCCAGCCCCCTAAAGCAGCGCCTCCACGCCACTTTGCCAGATCCTTTCTTGCGTCCTAAACTCCCCCAATTTATTTTAAGGCCTTCCTGCCCTATTTCCCCTTTTTACCCTAAAAATCTAGAAATTTTCTAAGGCATTCCTTGCCTTCTAGGGTTCTCTAAACCCCTAAAAATTCCTCCAACATGACCATAAGCCTACTAACTGCTCGAGTTATGCTCCAAGCGCATAACCCCTAAACCAGGGTGTTACAATTCTACCCTCCTTAAAATAATTTCGTCCTCGAAATTACTTTACTAACAAACGTCCATACAACCTATCTTACCACCTTACGCTTATGCTGCGCACTCTGATCTTACTAAGGCTATCGTACCTACACAATCTCTAAGTTCATGCTCAAAATTCGAAACACCTCTCTTAGCAACACAGAAAAGGCTAAATCATAAGCAAACAAAGTAATTAAAGCATGTACCAAAGCAAAGGAGCTTACCTAATATCACATCCTTGGTTGACTCTGACTAGAACCATGACCCTTCGTTACTCGAGGACAATTCTTAACTAAATGTGCCTTAGATCCGCACCGAAAACATTCTTTACTATTTCCCCAACACTCTCCTGTGTGAGGTCTTCCACATCGAGCACAAGAACGATTCCGATCCACTGGTACAAGTGCATGCACAGGATTCTCGATCCTTGGTCTTTTCTGGGCATTACCCAACGATACTGATGGTCCAACATTTCTCTTATTCTCGCTCCTATTCTTTTCTCGGTTTTCTCTTATAGTCTTCTTAACCTCTTCAGCGATCCGAGCTTTCTCCACTAGCACCGCGAAGTCTCTTTCTCTCTGCGGAGCGATCAACTCCCGCAACTCATCTCGCAGCCCATCTTCGAATCGAACACACCTTTCATAATCAGTAGCCACGATTCCTTTGGCGTACTGACTTAGCCGCACAAATTCAGCTTCATACTCCGCTACCGACTTATTCCCTTGTACTAGATTTAGAAACGCTTTCCTTTGCGAGTCCAAATAACTGGCTCCTACGTACTTCCCTTCAAACTTGGCCTTAAAGTAATCCCAATCCAGTTGATCTGCCGGTACACCTTGTTTGTGATGAGCCACCAACGATAAGCCGTCACGAAGCAGCAAACAACACCCTTCTTCAGACTTTTCTTCATTGGTGCAGTCCAAATCGTCCATGATTCTTTTCGGATCGCTTCTAGCCAATACTCACTACGTTGGAGTTACTCCGTTCACTCCTCTAAAGATCTCGGCTCCGTTCGATCTAAGCCTTTCCGACACCGACTTCCGAGTTCCATTTCCTCTACTAGCTCTTGCCACTTGCTGTAGCACTCGTAGCATGGCTTGCGACACTGCGTCATCTTCTTCCGTCTGATCTTGCTCCTCCGCGACCACTGCTGGCGGTGGCACTTCACTTTCTGACCCATGGCCAGACCCTATTGGTTCCGAAGCTGCCATTCTACCTCTACCGCGTCCCCTAGAACTCATCTCTATCGTCGCAATTTAATCTGATTAACAAGTTTTATGCATTAGAAATTGTTCCACTTGTTTATCCGCAAACAAATCTTATGAAAAGAATTTCTAGAGGTAGTTCTTTCGATCACACAAATTTTCAGTTCCGGTTCCCTATTCTATTTCAGAATATCACGTTCATCCATAAGGACACATCCATTCATCAACAAAAACACATTCCTTCCTCACTAAAGGCACATTCAGTGGTATCCACCACACACATTCACTATTCGGACATTTCTGCCCGTTTCTACCCCAGGGGTATTTTCGTCATTTTCCTATAGGTGTATTTCGGTAATGAACCAAAGTGATTCCAAAAACTTTAATAAGTCAGGATCTTTTTGAAATTCCCAAAATTGAAGAGTATTTTTGAAAATTTCGCAAATTGAAGATATAACAGGATTTTGAAAACCAGGGGTATTTTGGTAATTTTTGTCAACCAGGGTATTTTTTAAATTTCCAAAGTCGGGGTATTATTTTTGCCATACCGAAAATTGGGTACTTTTGCAAAGTAAGAAAATTTTATTAAACTTTGGGTTAAACCGGAAATTTTGAAAGTCAGGGGCATTTTGGTAATTTTGTAAATCGAGAAAACGTCTTTCAAAATCAGATTTAGAGTTTACAAACCAAAGGGGTAAATTTTGGAAATTTTAAAACTAAGGGTTTTAAAACAGTGAGGCAAATCCCTTTCGGGTTTTAATAATTGGTTTAGCCTATGAACAAGTCCTCTTGGTTAAGGTGAGCCGTAGCTACGCACTGCAGGTAGGATTCAGCGAAGAGGAGGTGAGTCACGAGGATCGCTTAAGTACCGAGCTCTTCCGATCCACTCCTGAGACATGCGCACAATGGTTGCCACACCTTAACTCGGTGACTTAATCACAGGTTTGTTTAGTAACCTTAAGTCTTATGCATGTGTTTGAGTAGACTAGTCCTAGGGTTCAATAGATCCTAGTTCGCTAATCTACGAGCCCAATTAAGCCCATAACAGTTCATAATAGTACAACACTTCAAAAGTCCGAAGTACTTACCTGATGGACTTCGGGTCGGAGGTACAGGTGCCATGCCAGAATAACCTGAAAAATTTCTTAAAAGCCCATATTTTTGAAAAGCCCATTTTGAAAATGTTTTTGGGCCCAAAACCCTCAAAGCCGAGTTTTGAACCGGGCTCTGATACCAAACTGTAACACCCCCAAACCCGGCCCACAAGTCTCGTCCGGATCTGGTTATGTCACTGTGGAATGACGGTTAAAAATCTTTGTCTTTAGAGTAAAACTTGAAAATTTTGTTAACTTTCGGGAAGTAAGTCCATTAAAATTATTAAATATTATAAGCTTGGTTTGAATTAAAACTTTATTATAATTTATCATAATATAAATCCTTTGTAAAAATATTACTAAATACGATATAACCTTTATCAACTATAAATAGAGTACTTTAATCAAAACTGGCCCTTATTACAAAATAATTAATCCAAGTACTTCAAACTAAAATGCATAAAGAAAATATTCAAAACGTCTATACGCATGAAAATCACATGCATGGCCACCTTTGTATCTACTCCAACCCGATCCATTACTCACGACTCACTGCGATGTTGGATAAATAAATGGGGTGAGTCATACGACTTCGATGTGTAATTAAACCACGATATCCACCCACATGCTAGCCACAAATCCACCCAATTATAAAATGCATAAATATAATCATTTAAACATTACCATAATGCTGGCTTGGCCCACAATCAAATCAAATCTTTGGGCTAGGCCCTTTTCTCATTAATCCAGCGATCATTGGGCTTGGCCCATTTCCACGTATGTTCTCAAAACATACAAACCCACAAGTCATATTGGGCTTGGCCCATTTCCATATCAATTCATAACGAAACCATGCAATCATGATACCCAACCCAATCCTAAGGTCCATCCGCTACACACCCCCTTATCCACCTACCACACACGGGGACTATCGAGTCACCCTCTCCTTTTCCCTCCATAAAGGCAACCAATGCCATCCACGATGTAGCGTATAGCTAACATCAAACCACGATGGAGCACCACGACAATCCATCAAGCCACGATATAGCATAAAGCCCATATCAATCAAGGTAACCACGCGAACTAAATCGCAAAGATCCACAACGCGACCTCGATCGGCGCCAATCCACGATGTAGCACAAAGTGACATCAACCACGTGCTCGAAGTACACCCGTACCTTCTTTCAAAAACCCACCCATGCACATGTAACATAATATGATCTTTGAGATGATGCATGTACATGATATTCACCAATATAGGCATGCTCACATAGTTAAAATCAATTATCACATATTACCCAATTTGCTACTAACCTGGTCGTCATCATACCCCTTTAGGGTATCCATTACGCATATGGCACTGCATTCATTAGTAAACATATAGCACAACTGATTTATCATACAAATCCGGAAACAATGGTCTAACCACACACCTTATTACTTGGAGTTCTAGACTCTCGATCCTCGACGCTATCGTTTAGCGAGACTACCGTTATCTGCCTATCGTTTCCTGTTGCACGTCCACACCCCTGTGGCCAATCCCGAATCTAGCGAGACGGCTCTTTTCTTAAACTTTGGGATGGGAGCTTTCCCTTGCCCACTTTGGTAGTACTCGCATCCACGTCCATCGTAATCACTTAATCGAATCCTTTGGTTAAACGTCATAATACAAGATCTCGGGCGAATAACTACAATTTAACTTACTTACCAAACGATCTAAAATCTCAAAGGCTCCTCTGTATACATCGATTTGCCCCCTAAGAATCATGGTACATAATTGGTCAATACTTAATAACCAAAATGGCCTATGGCGAATATTAGCACTTACTTACCTTGATGAGTAACCGAACTCAAACACCCCTAATTGCTCCCTCACGCTAGTTAACAATAGATCCTTCGGCTAACAAGGATTCGACCCACGCTAGAATTGAGGTTTGGCTTCAAGGACTTGCAAAATAGTGGAGGATGAAACACTTGAAGGGTTCGGCAATGGCTTCCACAGAATAAAAGAAAAAGAGGAAGTGTTTTCCTTGACTTGGTTTCTGGCAAGAGGCTAAGGAAGAATTAGAAATAATTTGGCAAACAACTAAAAACAACGAGAAAGAAAGCAGGAAAGGGTGCTTATTCAATGAAGAATTCGGCACTACCCCTCTTCTATTTATAGCATTCGGCCACCCCCCCTTGAAGACTCCAAGATTCGGCCAACACCCACTAATTCAAATCAATTTGAATTAGTTCAATTCAAAAACAATTTGAATTGCTCCACTTATCAAATAAATATTAATTATCCCACACTTCTAAATAACTTAATAGATAAATAAAAATAAATAAAAAAAACATTATCCTCATCTAAATAAAAGTCTTCTAGCCGTCCAACACCTTCAAAATTGCTGCCAAAAAGGAATAAAAATTTAAACTCCAAAACGCAGCTCTCTTGGTTCGAACCTGGGACCAGTCTGCTGCACACCCCTCCTCCAACGCCCAGGCCACTCGGCCACATTGTATTTCATGCTAGAAACCCCCAACAATTATTTTTAAACCCTTCTTATCTCAGCCCATAACCGCATATGAAAAATAAAACGCCAAAATGCTGCTGCAGGCCCTCGAAACCGCGACCACTCTCCCCTCCAGCGCCTAAGTAGCGCCCAAGAGCCACTTTGCCAATTGGACTTTCATGTCCATCAACTTGGACATTTATTTTTAAGGCCTACTTAGCCCAGTCCCTTGACGCAAAAATAAAACAAAATTGCTGCCGCTTGGACTCGAACCCAAGCCCCCCACTGGCGCTACTTCCAGCCCCCTAAAGCAGCGCCTCCACGCCACTTTGCCAGATCCTTTCTTGCATCCTAAACTCCCCCAATTTATTTTAAGGCCTTCCTGCCCTATTTCCCCTTTTTACCCTAAAAATCTAGAAATTTTCTAAGGCATTCCTTGCCTTCTAGGGTTCTCCAAACCCCTAAAAATTCCTCCAACATGACCATAAGCCTACTAACTGCTCGAGTTATGCTCCAAGCGCATAACCCCTAAACCAGGGTGTTACAGTCTAGCTCGTGTGCCCTTCGAATTGGCCTCACACGCCCGTGTGCCAGGCCGTGTACTAGGCCGTGCCAAACCTGTAGGGTATACTGACTTATGCAACACGTCCAAGTCACACGCCCGTGTACTAGGCCGTGTGTCATTTAGGGGGTATACTGACTTGTGCCACACGGCCGATCACATGTCCGTGTGTGAGGCCGTGTGGAGCACACTGACTTAAATTCAATTTCAATATCAGAGGACACACGGCCATGTAACATAACCATCTGTCACACAAGGCTGAGACACACGCCCGTGTGGACAAAAATAGGCCATTTGCAAGGCCAATTTGCCACCCATTATGCACATACCTATCCAAGCTCAAATAGCACCATTTCATCACACAACTAAGCAGACAAAATCATCATCCAAATACACAAATACCATATCCATTTCAACTAATTTCAATACTCAATTCAATGCCATTTACCTAATCAAATACTTATCAACTCAACTTCTAAAATCATACTTCATCAAAGCATTTCTCAAGCATTAAACTCCATAAATCAATTAACCATTTGCAACTATAAAACCATAATCATTTTCATACCAAACATGCCAAAATAAGCCATCACTCACGGCTATATATACAGCTAAAACATATACATTTACAAGCCATTTCTAATTACTAAACACACAACCATATTAACATCATTTACAAGCCAACTCTCATGGCTATATTCACAACCAAAATACCACATCTAGTCTATACATGCCATATACCATATATACACAACTCAAAAGTACCAAATAGATGTCCGCTAGTGCGATGATGTTCCCAACGACTCCCAGATTTGAGCTAGCCTTGATTCACTATAAAACATAGAAAAATAACACAAAGTAAGCTTTATAGCTTAGTAAGCTCGTATGTGAAGAACTTAATTCATTAAATAAATGCAAATCAAATTTTTTTACACAACATCACCATATACACATTAACTTCAAACCTTTCTCATGTCTCAAAACATGATCAAACACCATCTCAACGAACTTTCTCTATTTAATACTCGAATAGGTTCTGTACGTACCTGTATCACCTCGTACTAACCTCTTTCCCAACCACATCATTTATTTACCCGTTGAACCATTCATAATAGAAGTCGGATACTCAAAGATGTCAATCGATAAGTACCTATACCATGGCCCGTAGCCAAATCAAGGTATAACTTGCACCCGAAGTGCCGATATCATGGCCTGAATTCAACACAATAACCTAATGACTTGTCACTAGCATCCTAAACTATTCCTAAGGTTCAACCGGGAATTTACACATGTCGATTTCATCGTCGAACATATCCGTAGAGTCGTATTCACAATTCAAACATTATCCGTATCTCATAAGTACAGTTTATTCGATATCAAAGCATTTAACATATATTTATAATGAAATTTCCACATACGAAATTTACATCGTATTCGGATTTGATGGATCAGATCGACTACTCGATAACCTTGCTTTTTCCTCGATCTAATTCCGGATTCCTCTTTTCTTGATCTAAATATAATCAAAATTAAATAATTCAATATTATATTCTCTCAATTTAGTCCAAAACACACATTTAGGCCCTTTTTACATATTAGCCCCTAAATTTTCACATTTAATCAATTTAGTCCCTATTTCACAAATATACAAAATTCACATAATTTCATTAAACCCAAGCTTGGACGAATTTCATATAAGTCCCTAGTAGCCCAAAACTTTCATTTATTTCACATTTCAACCACTCAATTTGCATATTTCACAATTTAATCCTTATTATGCAATTTCATCAAAAATCACTTTATAAAACATGAAAATCTATAATAAAAAATTCATAATTAATCTTTAAACACCAAAGAACACATAAGCATGTCAATGGAAACTCTTAAAATCTTTAAAAGTTTCGAAATTAAAGGTATAGGCTAGCTAGAACACGAAGCAACGATCTCAAAAACGTAAAAATCATCAAAAACCGAGCTCAAAACATACCTTAATCAACTAGGAAAGAAATGGCCAAATGAAACCTAAAAATGGCTTATTCTTCTCTTCACATTTGGCCCAGAAGATGACAATAAAGCTTAAAATTGACTTTGTTTTAATTAACACATAATAATTATACTAATTACCATTATAACCTTAATGAAAAACCATTTAAAACATTCATTAAATGTCCATATATGTCCATTAGCACTACCAATGGTCTAATATCATCATAAGGACTTTTAATTTAATCAACCATAGCAATTAAGCACTTTAAACATATAGTATGCAACTTTTGCATTTTACGCGATTAAGTCTTTTTTCTCAAATTGAGCAATCAATCGATAAAATTAGCTCACAAAATTTTCATACATACATGTTGTCATGCTGTAAACACATAAGATAATATTAAAATAACTTTTTGACATCAAATTTGTGGTTCCAAAACCACTGTTTCGATTTAGCTAAAATCGGGCTGTTACAACTCGAGTACCATCACTGGCTGAAGTAAACCCGAAGGTACTTGGTGTTCGGCTTTCACTTGCTGACAAATCAAACATTTCGATACAAATTCATAGATATCTCATTTCATACCTGACCACCAGTACAATTTCTTCAAATCATTATACATCTTCGTACTTCCCAGATGAACAGACAGACAACCATTATACGCCTCATGAAGAATTTTCCGAATAATCTCATCATTTTTCGATACATCGAAACATTAAGCAGTCATCAGAACCGATCCAGAAGTCTGAATCACTACTCGATTCACACTGAGCTCTTTTGGCTTACAATTCACTATCACTTTTCTAAGCTTCACAAATTTGCTGAAGGAATACCGATCTAGCTCTCAACTCAGCTAGAATCGAACTATCCTCAGATAAAGTCAACCTCGTATTCATAGCTCTCAAGGCAAACAAGGACTTTCTGCTCAAAGCGTCTGCAACTACATTCGCCTTTCCGGGATGGTAATCAATTACCAACTCATAATCTTTTAGCAACTCGAGCCATCTCTGTTGTCGCAAGTTTAAATCCTTTTGAGCCACCAAATACTTCAAGCTCTTGTGGTCGGTATAGATGTGGCACTTCTCACCGTACAAATGATGACACCAAACTTTCAAAGCAAAAATGATGGCGGCCAATTCCAAATCGTGAGTCGGATAATTCTTCTCATGCAGTTTCAACTGTCTCGAGGCATAAGCTATCACTTTTCCCTCTTGCATCAACACACAACCCAAACCATTTAATGACGCGTCACTATAAATCACAAATTCTTTTCCCGGTTCAGGTTGCACTAAAACCGGTGCTTCAGTCAATAATGCTTTCAACTTCTCAAAACTTACCTGACATTTTTTGGGCCATTCAAACTTAACATCTTTTTGCAACAACTTAGTCATAGGAATAGCAATCAACGAAAAACCTTTAACAAAACGTCTATAATAGCCGGCTAAACCCAAAAAGCTTCTAACTTCGGATACATTCCTTGGCGGTTTCCAGTCTACAATTGCCGAAATCTTACTCGGATCAACCCGAATACCATCTCCTAAAATAATATGTCCCAGAAATCTGAATTCTCGGAGCCAAAACTCACTTTTGTTGAACTTAGCAAACAATTTCTTATCTCTCAAAGTCTACAACACAATTCTTAAATGTTCGACATGCTCATACTCATCCCGAGAATAAATCAAAATGTCATCGATGAACACCACCACAAACTTATCCAAATACGGTCGGAAAATTCGATTCATCAAGTCCATAAAAACAGCAGGGGCATTAGTTAATCCAAAAGGCATAACAAGAAATTCATAATGCCCGTACCTTGTCCCGAAAGCAGTTTTCAGCACATCCGACTCTTTAACTCTCAACTAATAGTAGCTAGATCTCAAATCAATCTTTGAGAATACCGTTGCTCCTTTCAACTAATCAAACAAGTCATCAATCCTCGACAAAGGATACTTGTTCTTTATAGTCACCTTGTTGAGCTATCAATAATCGATACAAAGTCTCATAGATCCGTCTTTCTTCTTTACAAATAAAACTGGAGCACCCCAGGGAGAAAAACTCGGTCTCACAAAACCCTTATCTGTCAACTCTTGCAACTGAGCTTTTAATTCTTTCAATTCATTCGGAGCCATTCTATACGGAGCAATCGATATCGGTGAAGTCCCTGGCACTAAATCAATACCAAACTCAACTTCTCTAATCAGTGGTAACCCAGGCAACTCTTCAGGAAAAACATCCGGATATTCACTAACTATCGGCACTGATTCAAGTTTCAATTCAGACGTCTTCGTATTCAACACATAACCAAGATAAGATTCACAACCTTTTCTTACGTATCTCTGAGCAGCTATAGACGAAATCACAACAGGCAATTCACTTGATTCATCAGTTTCAACCCGAAGAACCTCACCATTTTCACATTTCAATTCAATAGTTTTCAGTCTACAATTTACTACCGCATCATGCGGTGTTAACAAATCCATACCCAAAATAACGTCAAATTCATCAAATGGCAACAACATTAAATTAGCCGGAAAACAGTGACCTCGAATCATCAAAGGACAATTCTTGCAAACTTTATCAACTAGCACATATTTGCCTAAGGGATTTGACACTTTAATTACAAACTCAGTAAACTCAACAGGCAAACTCTTACTAGATACCAAATGCACACAAACATAAGAATGAGTCGATCCAAGATCGATCAATGCAATAACATTAGTATTATAAAGAGAAAATGTACCAGTAATCACGTCGGGAGATAACGCATCCTCACGTGCACGTATGGCATAAGCTCTAGCAGGTGCTCTACCTTCGGATCTCACAGTTTAATCCTTCGTCACACCTTTACAGCTAGTTCCATTCCTGGTGTTTCTCGGTGGCCTACCTCTATTGGTAGTATTACTCGGCCTTGCACTCGAAAATTATTCTTTCTCATCCATCTCAGGGCAATCTCGAATAAAATGCTCTTGAGAACCACACTTGAAACAAGCTCGGTCATTCATCCTACACTCGCCGGGATGTCTTCTTCCACAATGCTGACATTCAAGTCTGTTAGACCTAACATTACCCACGCTTGCCATTGAAGTAACTTGAGATTTAAAACTCGAATATTGCTTCCCGCGGTCTCTGTGCTAATACCCAGCCGATACATTCGAACGAGAATTCATTTCTCTAGATTTCTTTGACTGAGATTGAAATGACTTACTCATTGGCCTTTTTCTTGCATCTCTAACCTCACTCTTGGCCTTTCTTTTCTCTTTGCTTAGCTCTTCGGCTTTGCAAGCTCGTTCAACCAATACAACAAATTCTTTTAGTTTCAAGATTCCAACTAACAGTCGGATATCCTCATTCAACCCATCTTCAAACCTTTTACACATAATAGCCTCGGAGGAAACACACTCTTGGGCATACTTACTGAGCCTGACAAATTCTCACTCATGCTCTATCACTGACATTCGGCCCTGTTTCAGCTCAAGAAATTCTTTATGTTTCTGATTGATGAACCACTGACTAATGTATTTCTTTCAAAATCCTCTTGAAATAATTCCCATGTAACCCTCTCTCTTGGTACCACAGATACTAATGTCTTCAACCTATGATATGCCGAATCCCTCAGGAGTGATATAGCACATTTCAAGCATTCTTCGGGTGTACATGATAACTCATCAAATACCCTGATAGTATTCTCAAGCCAGAACCCGACTTTCTCGGGGTCATCATCTACATTAGCCCTGAATTCCTCAGCCCCTTGCTTCCGAATCTTATCAACCGGAGGCTTATTTAGTCTTACCAATTCCACACCTTGAGGAGCTACAAGAATCGGTTGGGGATAAGGAGGGGGTGGAGGATGTTGAGCATTCGAATTTGTTCGAACAAACTCCGAATACCACTGGTTCATCATGTGGAGGAAGGCTTCCCTAGCCCCTTCTCCTCCTCCCTGACTAACCATGGGAGGCCTACTTTCAGATGGCGCTGCCCCTTGAGCGGGAGCCGGCGTATTGCTTTCTACTTCATCAGCTACAGCTCGGTCGGGATCCATTTACTATATGAAAACATAGTTTAAAATTGTCAAGAGTCATCACACTATCACAGTTCATATATGGCATGTATAGCTAGACTCTTACACACGCTACGTTAGTCCGAGAATTAACTAAACCGTAGCTCTGATACCACTAAATGTAACACCCCTTACCCGTGTTCAATGCCGAAAAAGGGTACGAGGCATTACCTGACTTAAACAAAAGCAAACATACATTTCTGAGCCCTAAAATTTGCGTTCAAATTAAAAAAATTTGCATTTAATCATAAAGTCCTTAATACGAGCTTACGAGGCCCAAAACATGCATAGAAGGTGGTTCGAGACTAAACCGAGAACTTTAGAAATTTTTACAACACTTGGAAAATTTTTCACTAGACAGGGGTCATAAGGCCGTGTCGTCAAACACGCTCGTGTCCCAACCCTGTGTAACTCTCTGTTTGTCACCCAAGAACAAATTGAAATCACACGGCCAAGGCACACGCCCGTGTGCTAGCCCGTGTGGAAAATTAATTTTCATAAATTAGGTGCAGACTTCACACGGCCAGGGCACACGCCCGTGTTCGAGGCCGTGCCATCCACACGGCTGAGACACACGCCCGTGTCTCTGCCCGTGTGCTAATTCTAAGCATTCTATTTCTCAAAATTTAGGTGCAGGGGACACACGGTCGGAACACATGCCCATGGGGTAGACCGTGTGTCACACACGGCCTAGACACACGCTCGTGTCTACCCGTGTGGACAAAAATAAGGCTATTTACCAAGTCTTTTTGCCACCCTTTAATATACACACCTACACAACATAACATAGCACCAAACCAAGCATATACATACAACCAAATCAGCCACAACCAAGACAACAACACATCATTTACATGCTACCATCTATCATACACAAACACCACATACTTATCAGCTCAAATCAAGTAGATTTCTACATCCATAAAAGGCATTATCATATGAATATACTTAAACCAATATTAGCCAATTTCCAATGATCATATACAAAATGAGCTTTCAACCACTATAAGCCAACACATTTGGCCAAATCAATTATGACACATAACAAAATGACCAAGTCCCCTATACATGTCATAACTCAAAATGTTGAAATCATTGGTACCAAAATATTTGTTGATAGTGTGAGTGGATCTCCGACGATCTTCGAACCCCGAGCTAGCTTGGCGAAATTATAAGACAAGGTAAAGGAAAGGGGAGTAAGCTATATAGCTTAGTAAGTTCCTATGCAAATAATAAGCATCATAACCACACATTTAACATACAATTAGCATGATGAAAAGTATCATAAATGTTATTAAAATCTCATAGTCATAACTTACTCAATCACAACTTACCGAGGGTTCATCACATATCGACCTCATTAATTTATGAGTTTTACGTACATACCTGTACCAATTTACAACGTAACCATAGTCTTTCACAACTTTGACATTCCCGTTAAATTTTTCGTTGAACCACTTGGAATACTAAAGGATACTCGGGAATATCATACACACAAATCTTAGTACCAATGCCATATCCCTGATATGGTCTTACATAAAATCTCGTAACGATGCCAATAGCCCAGCTATGGTCTTACACGGAGTCTTATATCGATGCCATATCCTATATATGGTCTTACACGTAATCTTAGTAACCCTAATGTCATGACATTTGTATCCTATCTATTCCTAAGGTTAACCTGGAATTTCTCGCTTGTCGAAACTTTTTTGAATACATCCAAAGGGTAAATCACAATTCATACAATATTAAAGCATTTAAAATATAAATATAACAATGCATTATTTACATACGAACTTACCCTGCTACAAAAATAGTAGAAATGGGACCTAATCGTCAAACACTTTATTTTTTCCCCCGATCTAGGTCTGAACCTCGTTTTTCTTGATCTATAATAGCAAATTTAACTCATTTAATACTCACATTGTTCAATTCAGTCCAAAAATCATATTATGGCAAAATTAAATTT
Organism: Gossypium sturtianum; assembly: GCA_025698515.1. Taxonomy (NCBI): domain Eukaryota; kingdom Viridiplantae; phylum Streptophyta; class Magnoliopsida; order Malvales; family Malvaceae; genus Gossypium; species Gossypium sturtianum. The sequence goes on from CM046951.1 coordinate 21,193,134, forward strand.
TTGCCCCTAATGTTTCATATTTTTACAATTTAGTCCCTAGGCTCGTAAATTGAAATCTATTCAATTTCTCAAAGACCCAAGCCTAGCAGAACCATTTACATACTCATACCAGCCCACATTTTTCATTTACTCACACTTTTACTACTCATTTTTGTAACTTTTACAAATAGGTCCTTTTTGACATTTTTATCGAAAATCACTTAGCAAAAGTTGTTTTTCTAACAACAAACATGCATTTTCTGCCATTTGTCATCAAAATACACACATGTCTAACATGGGTAAAACCCTAGACCTTAATCATACTTCAAATTAGTACTAGAAATAGGTAGATCGAGTTACAAGGGTCTCAAAAACATAAAAATTATTAAAAACGGGGCTAGAACGAACTTACAATCGAGCTTGAAAGCTTGGCATGCAATAGCCCGATTTTGGGCCTAGTCGGAATAGTGGTTTTGGGGCCACAAATTCGATGAGGAAAAATCTTATTTTTATTATATTTTATGGTCTACGATTTCACGAAAAGATTCCGTGAAAATTTCGTTCGAAAATTTCGACGTTTGGGCACTCAATTTAGTCAAAAGGACTAAATTGTAAAAAGTGAAAAAGTTGAGTTCCACATGTTTGAAGTGTCCAATTTCTATGAAATTTTAAATTGGAGGTCCTTAAATGGCAATTAGACCATTGGTTAAATTGTTGGACAAAAATGGACATTAGATAAGTGAAATAGGATATTTTTAAGTTAGGGGCATTTTGGTTATTTGGTAATTAAATGGACTAAAAGACAAAATAAAAGCCAAAAACCTTTGTCCATCTTCTTCTTTGGCCGAATTTAGCATGGGGGAAGCCATGGCTAGGGTTTTCAAGCTTTCAAGCTCAATAGTAAGTGCATCCAAGCCTTGTTTTTAATGTTCTTTACATTTTTGAGATCCTCGTAACTCGGTTTAGCTATTTCTACCATTATTTTAAGCTAGGGTTTGTGTTTAAAAATTTACCCATGGATGACATGCATGTGCTTTGATGTCTAATGGTAGAATATGAATGCTCGGTGTGTTGTAAACGACTTTTACTAAGTGATTTTCGATGATGGTTACTTGATTGATCTTATTTGATGATGGACTAGTTCTAGCTAAGTTAAAAGCTTAAGCGATTCTTTATTTGTGAATTGAGAAGCTCAGAGATGTGATAGAGAGTGGTGAACTAAACGAGTACAGTGTGAAACGAATTTCTATTCTGAATTTCAGGTTGGACCTGATTCCTGTTATTATTATTGTTCTGAGATAGGATTCGTGTACTGGGTAACCTAGAGTTTGTACAGAAGTTTTGTACGAGACTCAGTAGTAGCTCGTCGATTCATCCAAGAATAATAAAATGTGCAGTTATAGGAGTAGATGTTCTGGTGATTGAGTATGTATCACGATATTTTTGAATTTATGTTCAGATGTCTATTTGCTAGCAAGTAAGCCGAAATCAAGTATATGCAGGACTAATATAGTCAGTGATGGTAAGAGAGTGATGATGAGATAGAGTTACCATAGATTTCATATCAAGATTGTCATTATCCCCGAAAGGTAAGATGTTAATTGGTTTATGGTTAATCATTTGACAAAGAAGGATCCGTATGATCATTTCATTATGTACAGATTTCTTATTTGACAGATTAGCCGAGTAATATGTTTCTAAGGTTATTCAATTATGCAGAGTGCCAGTTCCATTATGTCGAATAGAGATCCGGAAGTTACATCGCAATTATGGGATGAGCCATAGGGAACTCTGAGTATGCGGTTGCATTTTGGCACAGTAATTTGTTTTTATATCAATGATAAGTCTAAGAGGGTAGTTTAGATTTTGACGGTGTACTCCGGCACTGTGTGCTAAAGTTTAAAGGATATTGGATAGAGATATATGAGATTAAATCGATTTGTAATTCTGAGAAGATTAGTGAAAGTGTTTTAGGAGAGTTGAAAGCAACTTCTTCTGGTAAGATTTTCGGGGACGAATATCCCTAAAGTGGGGGAGAATTGTAACAGCCCGATTTTGGGCCTAGTCGGAACAGTGGTTTTGGGGCCACAAATCTGATAAGAAAAATCTTATTTTTATTATATTTTTATGGTCTACGATTTCACGGAAAGATTTCGTGAAAATTTTGTTTGAAAATTTTGACGTTTGGGCACTCAATTTAGTCAAAAGGACTAAATTGTAAAAAGTGAAAAAGTTGAGTTCCACATGTTAGAAGTGTCCAATTTCTATGAAATTTTAAATTGGAGGTCCTTAAATGGAAATTAGACCATTGGTTAAATTGTTGGACAAAAATGGACATTAGATAAGTGAAATAAGATATTTTTAAGTTAGGGGCATTTTGGTAATTTGGTAATTAAATGGACTAAAAGACAAAATAAAAGCCAAAAACCTTTGTCCATCTTCTTCCTTGGCCGAATTTAGCATGGGGGAAGCCATGGCTAGGGTTTTCAAGCTTTCAAGCTTAATAGTTAGTGAATCCAAGCCATGTTTTTAATGTTCTTTACATTTTTGAGATCCTTGTAACTCGGTTTAGCTATTTCTACCATTATTTTGAGCTAGGGTTTGTGTTTAAAAATTTACCCATGGATGACATGCATGTGCTTTGATGTCTAATGGTAGAATATGAATGCTCGGTGTGTTGTAAACGACTTTTACTAAGTGATTTTCGATGAAATCGCATAAAAGGACTAATTTGTAAAAAGTTGAAAAATGTATGAAAAATGTGTGAATGAATGCAAATTGTGGACTGCTATAGTTATGAAAATGGTTCGGCTAGGCTATAATAGAAGGAAATCAAATAAAAATCATTTTACAAGCCTAGGGGCAAAAGTGTAAATATGATAAAGTTTAGGGGCAAAAACATATTTTTTCCATAGTATGATTTTTGGGTCACAATGAATAATATGACTAAAAAGTAAGCTAAATTTGATGTTATAGATCAAAGAAAACGAGGTTCGAACTTAGAACGTGGGGGGGGGAACGAGTGACTGGCGGTTAGGTCCCTTCTTGCCATTTTGGTATCGAGGTAAGTTTATGTGAAATTAAAGCTGTATGATGAAAATATGTTAAGTTTAAGTCCCGGTTGAACATTCAGAATAGCAAGAATACTAATGTCACAAAATGAGATAAGGAAGGTCCCGTATAAGACCATGTCTGGGACATGGCATTGGCACCAAATGTGGGTACCGTATAAGACCATGTCTGGGACATGACATCGGCACCAAATGAAGGAGGTCCCATATAAGACCATGCCTAGGACATGGCCTGTAACATCCTGAATTAATGGGCCTTTGCGTTTAATATGTTGTTATGCTTAATGTGTTAATTGGAGTGTTTAAGGGGTTCAGATTGGGCTCAGGGTTGGGCCGAGGCCTTAATCAAATTTTCTATTCGGACACTCTAGTGGAAAGCCTGATAGGATAGGGCTTAAAAGATGTTATCTGTGATTATAAGACACAGATGGGTTTGTGGCCTAGTGGCAAAGTGGCGCCACTTAGAGAGCAGGGAGGTGGCGTCAGCTGAGGAGGCTCAAGTTCGAGTCACATGAAGCCTAATTATTTTAATTAAGATTTGTTAAATTTTGGCATTTAAGTGGGTAGAGTGGGACGGCAATGATGCTTGAAATTAGGAGGATTAATTTGAGTGGAAAATACAGATAATATGGCAGATAAAGGGAGGAAGAGGTGGTGTGATCTAGGCTTCTTTTGGAGATGTGATCAGATAAAGATAAGGGAGGAAATTTAGGATTTATCTGCTGGTCACAGTGGTGGCCGAAATCCCAACACTGAGGTGGAGGAGAAATCGTTTTTAGTATGGCAAAGGGGTGCCGAAATTTCCCTTGATTAGTAGCTCAACTTTAAGTCATCAAAAGGGCATTTTTGGTTTTAGGAAGTAGGTGCCGAAATTTTGTGATTAAGTGGGGAATACCTTTTATTTTCGGCATTAGGGTTTGTTCTTTTCTTTTCTCTCATTCTCTGCTAAGCCAAACCCCTAATCCCAAGCTCTCATCTCCACTTTTATGCAAAAGCCAAAATCTCATTGTGTTCATCTCCATGTTTGAAATACCTAGTCTATTCCTTTCTCTTTGCCGATTTCTTCATCAAAGCCGAATCTGCATAGATATCTTGAGATCGTTTTTTCTTTTTGATCTTCTCAAAAGTCGAAATCTTCTAGGAGTTGCCGAATTCTCTGTAAAGGTAGGTGCCGATTTCTTACATTCGATTCTTTTTCTCTTTCGGTTTTTGAAGACAAAGCCAAAGGCTAATGGATTGTGGGTTTATTGTGTTTATGTGTGGGGCGACATATCGGGAATCAAGTAGATCGTCTAGATCTAATAGCCGAAAATCGCTAGGCTCTAAACTCCATCTTTCGGGATTTTAAGGTAGGGGTTCTCTTTGGATTCTTGTTAGATTCGATATTGTATTTGTGATCTTAACAGTATGTTATGATGATAGCAACTGAAAAGGTCTTTTGGATAGAATCAAATATCAATCAGGTGAAGGAGGGGATTGGATCTGTTAAACCAACCCCTAAGTTTAAGAAACAAGCGGTGTCGTGATTCGGGATTGGCCGCGGGTTGTGGATCAAGGCGTCGAAACAAAACCTTAGACGATTAGCGATCGTATCGACTTACGATAGTGTCGACATAGAAAGTCTCGTCTTGGTATGTCAGTGTGTAGATCTCTAACACACTAATTATCTGTATTATGTATGTTATGGGCTAAAAGCGAAAAAGTCTGTATGGACGATCGTGTTACCCAAAAGGGTAGGCAAAAGATGCCAGTGCGTAACCATAGAAACTTTTCTATGTGTGTATCGATGTATGTAAAAACTCATGATCTTTAGGTAGTATCTTTATTTTGAATTTGCTTGGATGTATGCATGGGATAGTGTTAATACGATGAAGGGGAAGAGCATGTTAATAGGTCACTTGGTGATCGGTGGTTAAACCACGAACTGTAAAATTAGGTCACATAGTGATCGGTGGCTAAGCCACGTTAAATTGATTCCTGATTGTTAGGAATAGGCAGCTTGACTGTCGATATGGTGTGTAGCGGTTGGTGGGTTGATTGTAGAAATACCCAAGGTGTGTTGGTTGGTACGGGCTGGTGTGTAGAGGATGGATCTCTAGGTTGGGTTGGGCCATGTTGCATGTAAATATTTTGTTGCCATTGTGTATGGGCCAAGGCCCATAATGTGTTTAATGGGCCTAAAGCCTTTTATGTGTTTTCGGATTTGCACACCGAGTCTTGGTGACTCACCCTTTATTTTCCCGACTTTTCGGATGAGCGAGTAGATCGTGGACATGGGAGCCGAGGCGGACTCGAGGGCCATCAAGTTTTATTTTATTTATCTTCATGAACTATTCTCGGTTTTCTTTAAGTTTTTATTTTGGGACTATTTATGTAATAAGGCCCCATGGCTTAGGTTATCGCTTTATATTTGTTAATATTTACAGTTTATAAATTTATGTTCAAGGACTTAAGTCATAAAAAGGTAATAAAATGGGTTTTCCAAACATGTTCAACGGAAAAGCAAAGGTTTTCATCAAATATCTTATTTTTAACAAATCCCTAAATAAAGAAATTGAGATTTCCAAAAACCATCAAAGCAAAGTTTTTAACAATAAACCCCGTAGCATACCAGATCTGGTCGTAGCGTTTGGGCCGGGTTTGGGGTGTTACATTTTGGTATCAGAGCCCAGTTACAAAACTCGGGCTGTGAAATGGGTCCAGTAGTAGGTTATAAAGTTGGTGAAAATGCTTTGGTTGAGATATGGCCTTCGAGTCTACCGGCACCCGATCCACGCGGGTAAGTATTCTAACTCTTGATGTGATATGCATGTTGGGTTGATGGGCTTTATGGATGTAGACTAGCATGTTAGGAATTAATGGACTCTAGGCCTAGTTTAAACAAACTCTTTAAATTCATAAAACTTAATATAACTAAACATGTCCGTAAACCAGTCGCTAGATTAGAGTGTGGTAACCGACATATGCATGTCTAGGATTGGATCTAGTGAGAGCTTGGTACTTAAGCGGTCCGAGTGACCCACCTCCTCTTTTCTAAGATCCTACCTGGTGCATAGTGTTTGTTCACTTTAACCGCGAGGACTTGTTTATGGGCCAAAGTTAATTACTAAAATACACCTTATATTTGTAAAATTACTAAAATACCCTTATATTTGCAAAATTCCTAAAATACCCCTGTTTGCAAAATTATTGAAATACCCTTGGATTGTAAAATTACCGAAATACCCCCTGTTTTGCAAAAGTACCAAAATACCTCTGTTTTGCAAAATTTCCAAGATACCCTTATTTTGCCAAATTACCAAAATACCCCTGTAGGGTAGAATTACGAAAATACCCCTGGGTAGTGAAATGACGAAAATACCCTTAGGTGATGAATGTAGGTTCATAGATGCTACTTGTATGTTGATGTATGATGGTTGAATGTATGGGGTTCCTAGAACTAGGAGATCTGAGACTTGAGATTTGAAACAGTAGATATAATTTCAAATTCGAAAAAACTACTCTTAAAACTACTGTCCATAAGATTGTTCGGGGTTAATCAGTGGAAGAAATTAATAATTCATAAAATTTCTAATCAGATAAACACGAATCGGTAGAATGAGTACAAGGGATCGTGGACGTCCTGCGCGTGGCCGTGGTAGGGGTAGGATGGCTATGTCTGAACCAGTAGGATCTGGTTATGGGTCTGGAAACAAGATGCCAGTACCACCATCTGCGGAGGTGGAATTTCAGGACCAGACGACCAGAGATGATGCGGTGTCCCAGTCGATGTTAAGGGTTTTAGAGAGGGTTACTGGGGCAGGCATAGGCACAGGAGCCCGAAAATCTATGTCGGAGCGACTTAGAGCTAATGGGGCAGAAGTGTTTAGGGGAATTTCTATAATAGCCCCGAGTGCAGCTGAGTACTGGTTGGAGGCGGTTGAGCGTATAATGGATGATCTGGATTTCACCAAGAGGAAAAAGCGAAAGGGTTGTATCTCTCTGCGGGGACGGCTTATCAATGGTGGCTTACGGTTAAGGATGGTACGGTGGCTGACCGTATAACTTGGGATCTCTTCAAAATGGCGTTTCAGAGTAAATACATTAGGACAAGTTATGTGGATGCGCAACGTAGAGCATTTCTGAATCTGGTGCAAGGAAGTAGGTCGGTGGGGTCGCGTCTGACGGAAATTCTTACGCCTTAGCCGTTATGCTCTAGGAATGGTGGCCACAGGACCATGAGCGTTGTGTTCGATTTGAAGATGGTCTAAGGGATGATTTGCGTGTATTGATAGCTCCACAATGGAGAGAGGAATTTCTTTGTGCTTGTGGAAAAAGCTAAGATAGGCCGAGGAGGCGAAGCGGACAGAGAAACTAAATCGGGATAGAGATAGGGGTGGAAGTAAGAGGAATTTTGGATTGTCAGGGGAAGCTGGGCGCACTCAGAAAAGGCCTAGGTCAGATGGGCCGAAGCGGGAAGAGAGACCTGCTGCTGCTAGTCAGACACAGAAGTGTGCTCGATGTGGTAAATTCCACGTAGGTGAGTGTTGGGCAGGCAGTGGGAAGTGCTTTAGGTGTGGATCTACGGACCATCAAGTTAGAAACTCTCTGCAGCAACGGGGTAGTGAAGGTCCCACGAGCCAAGGGAATGCACAACCAGGAAGAGGTGGTCAGCAGCCACAGAGAGGTCGTGGTCCAGCCAGGGGTGGTAACGGTTTCGGTCGGGTCGTGGAGCACCGGCCAAGGGGCGAGAAACACTTGAGGCGAGACAGTAGGGGTTAGTCTATCTTTGCCCGACGTCGAGAGGAAGCTGACGCACCGGATGTTATAACCGGTACGTTTTTAATTTTTGGTTTGCCTTACACTGCATTGGTTGATATTGGTTCGACACACTCCTATGTTGCTAGTGCTATAGCGGGAACTTTGAACTTAGATTATGAGACTTCTTCTAGGGAAGGGACTGTAGTGAGCCCTTTAGGACAAACTGTAGTGGTGAACAAACTGTATAAGGATATACCCCTGGAAGTTCAAGGGGTAGCTTTTCGGGCTGATCTAATGGAACTGCCATTTGGGGAGTTCGATTTGATCTTAGGAATGGATTGGTTAGTGAAGTATCAAGCGAATTTGGACTGTGCAGCCAAGCGTATGGTGTTAAAAACTCCCAAGGGAGGTGAAGTGTTGGTGATAGGTGAAAGGGGGAACTGTTTGTCAAATGTGGTGTCTTCTTTAAGGGCAGAAAGGATGGTGAGGAAAGGATGCGAGGCAATTTTAATGTTTGTTCGGGCTCTGGAAGCCAAGGAACTAACTGTTGGGGACATTAGGACGGTGAGGGAATTTCCTGATGTTTTCCCAGAAGAGCTCTCGGGATTACCCCTGGATCGTGAAGTGGAGTTTGGTATCGATCATCTTCCGGGAACAGCGCCAGTATCTATTGCTCCGTATAGGATAGCGCCAAAGGAGTTGGTGGAATTGAAAGCGTAGATTCGGGAGTTCTTTGGATAGAGGTTTTATTCGACCAAGTGTGTCACCTTGGGGAGCGCCGGTGTTATTCGTTAAGAAGAAGGATGGATCAATGCGTATGTGCATTGACTATTGTCAGTTGAATAAGTTAACAATCAAGAACAAATACCCGTTGCCGAGGATCGATGACTTGTTCGATCAGTTGAAGGGAGCCTCAGTCTTTTCAAAGATAGATCTGAGGTCAGGGTACCATCAGCTTAAGGTCAAATAGGCGGATATTCATAAGACGGCTTTTAGGACTCGCTATGGTCACTACGAATTCATGGTGATGCCATTTGGGTTGACTAACGCACCAGCAGCGTTTATGGATATGATGAACCGAGTATTTCAACCCTACTTGGATCGGTTTGTCGTGGTATTTATAGATGATATTATGGTTTATTCAAAATCGGAAGAGGAGCATGATTCACAATGTATTCCACGTCTCTATGTTAAGACGTTACCGTTCGGATCCATCTCATGTGGTGTCGGTGGAAGAAATCAAGTAAGACCCCGATTTATCCTTTGAAGAGGAGCCGATGAAATTACGGATCGTGATGTCAAAGTGCTCGCTGCGGAAGAGCGGTTCCGTTGGTTAAAGTTACGTAGGCGGAATCACGGTTACGAGGAGGCTACTTGGGAACCAGAGGAAGCAATGCGGCAGCAGTACCCGCATCTATTCTGATCAGGTAATTTTGAGGCCAAAATTTCTTTAAGGGGGTAGAATTGTAACATCCTGAATTAATGGGCCTTTGCGTTTAATATGTTGTTATGCTTAATGTGTTAATTGGAGTGTTTAAGGGGTTGATTGGGCTCGGGGTTGGGCGAGGCCTTAATCAAATTTTCTATTCGGACACTCTAGTGGAAAGCTTTGATAGGATAGGGCTTAAAAGATGTTATCTGTGATTATAAGACACAGATGGGCTTGTGGCCCAGTGGCAAAGTGGCGCCACTTAGAGAGCAGGGAGGTGGCGTCAGCTGAGGAGGCTCAAGTTCGAGTCACATGAAGCCCAATTATTTTAATTAAGATTTGTTAATTTTTGGCATTTAAGTGGGTAGAGTGTGACGGCAATGATGCTTGAAATTAGGAGGATTAATTTGAGTGGAAAATGCAGATAACATGGCAGATAAAGGGAGGAAGAGGTGGTGTGATCTAGGCTTCTTTTACAGATGTGATCAGATAAAGATCAGGGAGGAAATTTAGGATTTATCTGCTGGTCACAGTGGTGGTCGAAATCCCAACACTGAGGTGGAGGAGAAATCGATTTTAGTATGGCAAAGGGGTGCCGAAATTTCCCTTGATTAGTAGCTCAACTTTAAGTCATCAAAAGGGCATTTTCGGTTTTAGGAAGTAGGTGCCGAAATTTTGTGATTAAGTGGGGGAATACCTTTTTATTTTCGGCATTAGGGTTTGTTCTTTTTCTTTTCTCTCATTCTCTGCTAAGCCGAAACCCCTAATCCCAAGCTCTCATCTCCACTTTTATGCAAAAGCCGAAATCTCATTGTGTTCATCTCCATAAGCCGAATACACTAGTCTATTCCTTTCTCTTTGCCAATTTCTTCATCAAAGCCGAATCTGCATAGATCTCTTGATATCGTTTTATCTTTTTGATCTTCTCAAAAGTCGAAATCTTCTAGGAGTTGCCGAATTCTCTGTAAAGGTAGGTGCCGATTTCTTCTGTTCCATTCTTTTTCTCTTTCGGTTTTTGAAGACAAAGCCGAAAGGCTAATGGATTGTGGGTTTATTGTGTTTATGTGTGGGGTGACATATCGGGAATCGAAGTAGATCGTCTAGATCTAAAAGCCGGAAATCGCTAGGCTCTAAACTCCATCTTTCGGGATTTCAAGGTAAGGGGTTCTCTTTCGATTCTCGTTAGATTCACTATTATATTTGTGATCTTAACCGTATGTTATGATGATAGCAACTGAAAAGGTCTTTTGGATGGAATCAAATATCGATCAGGTGAAGGAGGGGATTGGATCTGTTCAACCAACCCCTAAGTTTAAGAAACGAGCGGTGTCAGCAGTTCAGGATTGGCCGCCGGGTTGTGGACCGGCGTCAGAACAAAACCTTAGACAGTTAGCAGTCGTATCGGCTTTTGATAGTGTCGACATAGAAAGTCCTGTAATCAGGTGTGTAGATCTCTAACAAACTAATTATTTGTATTATGTATGTTATGGGCTAAAAGCCGGAAAATGGCTGTATGGACAGTCGTGTTACCCAAAAAGGGTAGGCAAAGGATGCCAGGTACGTAACCATAGAAACTTCTCTATGTGTGTATCGATGTATGTAAAAACCTGTGATCTTTAGATAGTATACTGTTTTGAATTTGCTTGGATGTATGCATGGGATAGGGTTAATACGATGAAGGGGAAGAGCATGTTAATAGGTCACTTGGTGATCGGTGGTTAAACCACGAATCAGAAATTAGGTCACATAGTGATCGGTGGCTAAGCCACGTTAAATTGATTCTTGATTGTTAGGAATAGGCAGCATGACTTTCGATATGGTGTGTAGCGGTTGGTGGGTTGATTGTAGAAATCCCCAAGGTGTGTTGGTTGGTACGGGCTGGTGTGTAGAGGATGGATCTCTAGGTTGGGTTGGGCCATGTTGCATGTAAATATTTTGTTGCCATTGTGTATGGGCTAAGGCCCATAATGTGTTTGTGGGCTTAAAGCCTTTTATGTGTTTTCGGGATTTGCACACTTTGAGTCTTGGTGACTCACCCCTTTATTTTTCACGACTTTTCGGATGAGCGATAGATCGTGGACATGGGAGCCGAGGCGGACTCGAGGAGCCATCAAGTTTTATTTTATTTATCTTCATGAACTATTTTCGTTTTTCTTTAAGTTTTAATTTTGGGACTATTTATGTAATAAAGCCCCATGGCTTATGTTATCGCTTTATATTTGTTAATGTTTACAGTTTATAAATTTATGTTCAAGGACTTAAGTCATAAAAAGGTAATAAAATGGGTTTTCCAAACATGTTCAACGGAAAAGCAAAGGTTTTCATCAAATATCTTATTTTTAACAAATGCCTAAATAAAGAAACTGAGATTTCCAAAAACCATCAAAGCAAAGTTTTTAATAATAAACCCCGTAGCATACCAGATCTGGTCGTAGCGTTTGGGCCGGGTTTGGGGTGTTACATGGCCTCGGCACCAAAGAAAGATCTCGTGTAAGACCATGTCTGGGACATGGCATCGACATCGAGATATGAGATCCCGTGTGAGACCATATCTGGGATATGGCGTCTGCATCGAGATGTGATCCCATGTGTAACATACCGAAATTGGACCTAGGAGAATTGGGCCCAATGGGCCTTAGGCGTAGTAGCGTTTAAATTTTTGGAGAACAAGAGACCGGCTTAAATGCTAGTTAGACCCATTGGATAAGTTATTTTGGAAGGTTAGAGGGCTTCTATGAAGTCCCGGGATCAAATATTAGCTTTGGGGAAATTTTGGTTTTAGGTGAAAAAAAAACCCTGGAAGTTGGCAGGTAGGCCTTAAGAATAAAATGTGGGGAAAAATGACACAAAGGAGTGTGTGGTGTAGTGGCAAAGTGACGCCACTTAGGGGACAAGGGAGTGACGCCACAAGGAAGGAAGGAGGTCCAAGGTTCAAGTCTTGGCTTTTGCATTTTGGTTTTCTTTTTACTTGGACCTCAGAATTTGGCTATAGATTTATATTTAGTTGCGCATGGTTTAAGACACAAGAGGAGCTTGTGGCCAAGTGGCTAGCAGCGTGGATTATGTTGCAAGGGAGCACAGGTTCGAATCTCATGAGAAGCAAAGGAGTATTTATTTTGCGATGCAGACGGGAAGAGTTTCAGTTGAATTTAAACTCTCTTGACGAAAGGATCCCACATCGGAAAGACACAAAGAATGAAGGTGAAGAGCTAGCTATATAAGGAGCATCCTAGGAGGAAAGTAAACACATCTTGGGGCGTTTGGGCACAAGAGTGATCGGGCGCTTGGATTAGCCCCAGAGTCCTATCGGTGTGTAACTCTCTCTACTTTAGTTGTAGAGCGGCAAATGCCGAAGTGGAGTCACGGCAATAGTAGTTACGAGCGTGCGTGCGCGCGTGTGGGGCTTCGACGCGCGATAGTTGAGGCCATCGTGTAGTATTCTCGTGGGTTGGGGTGATTGGGCCTCGATGGGCCGAAGTGGGCCCAATGGGCCCGTGGGCCCATATGAGTAAATTGCATGATTGGTTAGTATATGTTGAACTAGACTAGGTGGAAGTTATATACGTGGCTAGATTCGTGTTAGGTGGGCCACACGAGCGTGTGGGCCGGATGGGCGAAATCGGGTTTTAGGCCCAATCGTCGGTACTGGCCTATGAAGTGGTAGGCTGAGTCGCTAGTGGCGACATTAGGCCTTCGAAAGGCCATTGCGGTGTGAATTTACTGAAAATACCCTTAGTAGGTAAAATTACGATTATACCCTTAAAGGTTGATTAGCATGATTATGTTGTTTAGTTTTGGCCGATTGTAGAGGAAGGCTTGATCTCGCATATCTCGGGTTGTGGCTAGTGCTCGAAAAGTGTTAAGGAATGGGGGATCTAGTGCGTTAGATCTTGATCTACGGGATTTGATAGTCGCATTAGTAATCGTGTGTGTAAACTAACACACTATACTTAGTAATATTGTTATTAAACTGTTTGCCTATTAAAATCATGACAATATGATGGATTATTGGATACCCAAGCGGGGTATGTGTGCGTATCCGGGTAAGTTTAATTTATTACAAGTTCTATTATGGATACCTTGGGTATTATGATCCATGTTATGTATGCTTTGAGATGTAATGCTAGACATGTTGGCATGATATGCATGATTTGTATGATATGCATGGTTACATGAGTATGGTATGTTGATGGGTGATATGAGAGGAGGGAGCGGTGATATTTTGTCTTTGTGAGCACCGAGTGTTTTGGTAACACACTTTGTGACTTTGGGTCACCAGTGCTTTGGTAGCACATTTGTGTCTTTGGGACACCGAGGTTGGGCACCTCATTGCGACTTGTCCCTGTGGTTAACACCACCGTGGGTTGGCCCCACATTGAGATATGGGATCGTCTGCTAGTGATTGGGTATCACACGATGGGTTGGCCCCATCATTCGATTATTGTGACTACGGTCACCAGTGCTTTGGTAGCACATTTGTGTCTTTGGGACACCGGAGGTTGGGCACCTCATTGCGACTTGTCCCTGTGGTTAACACCACCGTGGGGTTGGCCCCACATTGAGATATGGGATCGTCTCGCTAGTGATTGGGTATCACACGATGGGTTGGCCCCATCATTCGATTATTGTGACTACGGTCACCGGTGCTTTGGTAGCACATTTGTGTCTTTGGGACACGGAGGTTGGGCACCTCATTGCGACTTGTCCCCGTGGTTAACACCACCGTGGGTTGGCCCCACATTGAGATATGGGATCGTCTGCTAGTGATTGGGTATCACACGATGGGTTGGCCCCATCATTCGATTATTGTGACTACGGTCACCGTGCTTTGGTAGCACATTTGTGTCTTTGGGACACCGGAGGTTGGGCACCTCATTGCGACTTGTCCCCGTGGTTAACACCACCGTGGGTTGGCCCCACATGAGATATGGGATCGTGCTGCTGGTGATTGGGTATCACACGATGGGTTGGCCCCATCATTGGATTTGTGACTTTGGTCACGGTGCTTGGGTAGCACAAACGTGTCTTTGGGACACCAGTGTTTTGGTAACACATTGTGACTATATGTCACCGGTGGTTTGCACCACCGGTGGTTTGGTACCACACGGGTAGAAAAGGTGTATGGGCCAGTTAGGATTGGGTGCATATGATTGGGATGCATGATGATCATGATTATGTTTGTATGTGATATTTTGCTAATCCGGAAAAAGGGTAGCACACTGAGTGCAGGTGACTCACCTTTTCCTTAACCATTTCGAGTAGTGCATAAAGTGGACCGGGATCGGAGAGGACAAGGTGGCCCATGCCAAGATGATGTTCAATTATTTCATGCTTGATTTTGATATAAGTACTTTATTTGAATTGTTGGGTTGTAATAAAGGCCATTTTATGTTTTTTTGGTATTACTTTAACTATGGTTTATTTAAATTAAATTGCTACGTGAAAATGATTTATGGTTTGCAACCTATTTATTCAAATTGGATATTATAAACTAAAGTTTTAAAAATGAATGAGTTTTATAGCAAAGTTTTATTCCAAAGATATGTTTTCCAAAATTCAGCAAACTACGATGTTTTATTTTAAGATTTTCAACCGTCTTTTCCCAGTGACATAACCAGATTCGGTCGTAGTGAATGGGCCGGGTTTGGGGATGTTACACCATGTAAGACCATATCTGGAATATGGCATTGGCATCGTGATACATGTATGATGAGATTGAGTATCCTTTGATATTCCGAGTAGTTCGACGGGCAAAGAGCTAAATTTATGCATCAATGACAAAGAGCTAAGTTTATGCATCAATGACAAAGAGCTAAGTTTATGCATCAATGACAAAGAGCTAAGTTTATGCATCAATGACAACGAGTTAAGTTTATGCATCAATGACAAAGAGCTAAGTTTATGCATCAATGACAAAGAGCTAAGTCCATGCTTATGATGTAAGAATATGTGGGAAATGTGGATTGTGATCATGTGTGGGGCTTTTAAGCCAAATTAAATTGAGAAATGAAATGTTCAAGTTTTTGTTGTTGATGTATAAGTTAAATTGCCCAATGAATGGCTTGTAAATATTTGATGATGACTAGCTATTGGCATGGCTAACTATGGATATGCTTTAGTATTATAAGTGTGTAAATGAGAATTAATACAAAGAAAACATGATAGAGTAAAATTAGCAATAAAACAGTTTGGACAGCAGCAGTTGAATCATTTTGAAAATTCACCAAAAATGGTGGAAATTTAATTAGAAGTTAAATAAGATATTAAATTAAAGCTTATTGAGTCTATTTTTTCATAAAAGAGACGGTGTAAGCAAAAGAATTTCATATTATGAGATATTTGAATTTTTATAAGATAGAGTCAGAATGATTTCGGAATCCCCTGTTCTGACTTTGAAAATTCATTAAAAATTGTAAAAAAATAATCAAGGGATAAAATTTATATGATTGAATTTATTAATGAGTATATTTTCAATATAAACAAATTGGAACATATTTCGAGTTCTTTTCAATGAGAAAATAATTTTTTAGTGAAAAGGAGTCAGAACTGTTAGACAGCAAAACAGGGGAAACTTTAAAGAATAAACTATACTGATTGGCTAAACCAAAAATTCTGGAAATCTTATGGTAAGAAGATATGTAAGTATAGTTTCAAGTAAAATTATCGGATCTTAATTTGGAGTTCCGTAGCTCCGGATAAAAATAATTTAGTGACTGTAACTCAAGTAGACAGCTCAAGATGAACATAAGTGAATTGAGAAATTTTATGCAATAATGATGGCATTATCTTGAGAACTCAAAATAAGGATTGTTAAAAGCATGGTAATAAATTTTTTATTATTTACATACATACTTACTAAGCTTTATAGCTTACTCCCCTTCCTTCTCATACCATGTAGGGTTTTATACTAGCTAGGGTTGGAGATCGCTGGAGATGCTATCACACTATCAAGCTATCATGTTGGGTATAAGTGAATGAAAAACCTTTTGAGTCTATGGCATGTATAGGGACTTAGTCAATTGTGTATGTGTCATTTTATTTGGCCAAATGTGTTGGTTCATATTGGTTAATGAGTTGTAATGCCTATTTATACGTGTGTGCTTATACTAAAGGTTTTATGTGTTGTGTTTAAGTATGTGCAAATGAGGGTGCCAAATGGTCTGGAAAATAGCCATTTTCTTGGACACACGGGCAGAGACACGGCCGTGTGTTTCAGTCGTGTGGAGAACATGACCCCGGGACATGGGCGTAAGCCCAGGGCGTGTGAAGTCTGCATTTACTTTTCGAAATTTAATTCGCCACACGGCCTAAGCATACGGGCGTGTGACTTGGCCGTGTGACCCAATTTTGTTGATGACATCATAAACAGAGAGTCACACGGGCTAAGGACATGGGCGTGTGTGACAACACAGCCTACCCACATGGGCGTGTCCCAAGCCACACGGACGTGTGACCCTTGTTTTGAAGAAAAATTTTCTAAGTGTTGTGAAATTTTCCAAAGCTCTCGGTTTAGTCCCGAACTTCTTCCAAAGCATGTTTTGAGCCTCGTAGGCCCGTAATAGGGACAATATGATTATGAATGAAATTTTTTAAATTTGAATGGAAATTTGTGACTCGGAAATGATCGGTTATATGTGATTAAGTCCGGTAATGCCTCGTACCCTATTCCGGCGACGGATACGGGTAAGGGATGTTACATGGAAAACCCTAGCTATGTCTTCCTCTTGTAAATTTCGACCAAGGGGTAGAAGATGAGCAAAAATTGGC
This sequence comes from Gossypium sturtianum, assembly GCA_025698515.1. Lineage (NCBI taxonomy): Eukaryota > Viridiplantae > Streptophyta > Magnoliopsida > Malvales > Malvaceae > Gossypium > Gossypium sturtianum. The sequence goes on from CM046951.1 coordinate 21,210,120, forward strand.
TTTTAATTTGATTATTAATTCATTTATTAACCAAATGACCAAAATGCCCCTAACTTAAAACATAAAATTTCTCTTACTCCATGTCCATATTTGTCCACTAACTTAAGTAATGGTCTAATTACCATCTAAGGAACTCTAATTTAAAATTTCATAGCAATTAGACACCTCTAGCTTATAGAACTCAAGTTTTGCTCTTTTTGCAATTTAGTCCTTTTGCTGAATTGAGTGCCCAAACGTCAAAATTTTCGAACGAAATTTTCACGAAATCGTTCAATAAAACTATAGACTATAAAAATATAATAAAAATAAATTTTACTGCGTCAGATTTGTGGTCCCGAAACCACTGTTCTGACTAGACCCAAAATCGGGTTGTTACATAATTAAAACTAATTTTTAAAATAAAAGAAAAGAAACATCTACCGACCGTCCCATATATTTAAAAATGGCCTATTTTCTGTTTAAAACCTTAGTAAATTACCACTTAATCGTTTTAACAAATAAAAATCTTCAACGATTAACTTTTACCACTTTTATAATTTAGTCCTTATACATTAATTAACTATTCATTCAATAAAATTATTGGACCAAAAATCAATATACCACTATAATAGACTCATAAATTTTAATTAATATTATTTACGGACTCAATCTTCAAAAAATGGGGTTCTGAAACCACCGTTTTCGGTACCAATGAAAAATGGGTTGTTACAACTCTCCCCCCTTAGGAAATTTCATCCTCAAAATTTCTACTTGAGATTAGATTAAGGTACTAGACCAATCCTATTAAAAATATCACACGGCCCCTTAAACACATATTAACAATCTGGAACTCAATAACTTTCCTTTCACATTAGCATAATATTTCTAACGGTCTGAGGCAGTTTTTAAACAGTCTCATACAACTCTGAATTTTTCCTCTTATTCTTGTACCAAATCGATCTCTATCAAATTTTTTTTGTTTAACTCTGACTAGTCCAACAGAGTTCTCTATTTACATATGATGTCTAAATCACGCGTTCTAGTTACTCAATAGACCAAGGATGACATTTAGCTAAGAATTCTGATATTTGTCTTTTCCTATCCGAACATTAGTACAATTGTTTTAGATGATAATACATTTTATTACTACCTGAACGATTTGAGTAGGCATTACTGTGAGCTTTGCGTAGAAATAACTTGTTTCAAATCTGACTCTTTCAACACAAATAAATGATTTCAGACACTTAGATTTCTGTTATCATCAATACAAAACTCAAAAATTTGATCACTTTCAGCTGTTCAGAACCCCACTGGCATTATCTGACTCTGTGATATTATTTGATGGTATTAAGTTTTCAATAACAAAGATTTTATTCTTATGAACTCGAGTGTCTTCTGTCAATATCATATAACTCAGAAAACCACTTTTCACAATCAAAATTGACATTTATTGAATTTCGCATCCAATTGTTTCTTATGTGGTATCTGCAATATAATTTTCAAATGCTAGTCATGTTCAGTTATGTTCTTTAGATTCATCAAAATATCTTCAATAAAAAATCAATTAATTTGTCTAGGTTCAGTTGAAGTCTATCAAATTCACAAGAGTATTGAGTCTTGAAAGTAGTCTTTGGTACATCTGGTGCTTTATTCTGAGTTGATACTAATCTAATTGAATATCAATCTTTAAAAACACGATAGCTTCTTTCAAATGATCAAACAAGTCACCTATACAAGATAATAAATATTTGTTCTTCATGGTGACTATGATCAACTATCTATAGTAAATACACAATCTAAAAATTATTTCTTTCTTTCTTTTCAAAAACAACACTGGATCGTTTCAAAGTGATATACTCGGTCAAAAAAATCTTTAGTTTAATAGTTCTTGCAGTAACCTTTCAATTATTTCCATTCAATTAGTTCCATTCTATACGATGCAGTAAATATCAGAGCAGTTCTGGGTGCCTTTTTAATAACAAGTTCAATTTTTCTCTCAGATGGTAAGCCAGACAATTCTTCAGAAAACACATTAACAGCTTTTGCTAACTTTCGGTTCTCATTCTACTTTGTTCTCAATACTCTAATTTTTAAATATTGAGTAGAAATGCGTCACTACCTTTTCTGATAAGGTCTCAGGCCGATATTACTGAAATACTACTGGTTGCAACGATCAAATCTGTTAGCCTCAATACTAGTCGATTAATCACTCTGACATTTCAGTACAATATTCTTTTCTATCAACATTCGATTACAGCATCATGCATAATTAATAAATCCATAGTGAGAACAATATTAAAATCATCAAACAATAACAACATCAGATCAATAGGAGTTCATTATTCTACGATCAATTTCAGTTAACTCTACTGACCATTTTCTTTTAGTTACTAATAAAGTGCAGAAATATGAATGCACATATTCAGGATCAATCAAAACATATATAGTAATATCGAAAAGAGTAATTGTACCAGCAATATAATCAGGAGTAGGAGTCTCTTCACTAGCTCGAATAGCATAGGCTCTGGTAGATACTCGAATTTCATATCTGGTAGTTGTATCTTTAGTTCCAACTCGGCTGAATTTCGCTTTACCACTATTTCCTGGTCGTATACCTCTTTGCAAAGTGATTACAGGCTTCACACTCTAATTTTTGTTTCTATATGCCCAACACAGACAATCTCGTTTCAATGTTCTTTTGAACCACATAAGTTACAAGCTTCTCGCACCCCAGCATGCACACTACAACAATCAATAATATAGCAGTATCTGCAAGTGTGACAGGTTAGTTGTAATATTTATAATGTTCAATGGAACACCAGAGTATTCCAAGGATTGAATCCAAAGGATTCAGCAATTTAATGATTCCTACTCGACAAGCATGCAATGAAGGAGTCTAGCTAGCTACTCATTAAGCAATATATTACAGCCGACCATAAATGAAGTTGATTAAAACTACTTAATTACCTAAAACAGAAAAAGACTAAATTGTAAATAATGCACAGTGTAAAACTAACAAATACGATAACAAACAATGGCTGGTTGATTTCATGTTGTTGGTTAAATTTTGAACTAGGGATCTAAATCACTATTACTCCTAAATTGACTCAATTTTACCTCTCAGCCTCAATGTTACCAACTTAGACAAATTAGTCTGGTTTACCTCTTGACCTCACCAACTAATCTGGGACTATCAAATTGGCGCATGATAAGATATCATCTGGTCTCACTTACCTAAATTTTCTATAAGGGTCGTCAATTCTATGTTTTGAAGTCTATTCGATTTAGTCTAATTTTTATGATTTAGTCCCTATACCAAAAATTAACTACACAACATTTTCATCAACTAACAACTTTAGATTTAGCTACCCATACTCTTACTAAAGCAAACAAGAACACAATAATAATATAAAGTATGCATAAATGGTAAATGCAGAAAAATTGAGAAAGTTAGGGTTTGTCTTGAAAAAGCTTGAAAGTAAAGAATATGGCAGCAAAGGAAATGAACAAGAACACTTAAAGGTCAGGCTTTTAATGATAAAACTAAAAGGAAACTGAGTTATATTAATACTAATGATTAAATTGATAATATAATAAGTTCAAGGTACTAAACCAACAAATAAACCTAATTACAGTGATAATTAAATTAACTAACTACCTTTAACCCTAAGAAAAATAACAAAATGTACGGGAAAAGTAAACCCTGAGCTATGGAGAAGAGAACTACCCTAAACCTAAACTACAAGATAAAAGAAACCCTAAACTAAAAGCCCTCTCTACACTACTCACTTGTTCATAGCCAAAAGTGGCTTTTATTATGTGATTAAAACCCAAAATTTTGCACCAAATTGCTCCTGGAAGTTTAATTTTAGTTAGGGGACATGTTAGACAAGGACTGCTTCTACAGTCATTTTTTGCCTGCCTCGTCAGGGATATCATGATACCCATGTTTTGGTATCACGATATCCTCGTCAGTTTTAACTTTAAGATCCCTCGGGAGTTGGATATCGTGATACCATGCTTGGATATCGCGATATCACTGTGAAGGGCATCAATCATCTTCAATTTAACACTGTCCGAGGTATCACGACTTCCAAGCTTCGATGTCATGATACTCCTTCTAGGCGATGTTTTCGCTCACGTTTGGGCTTCCGATGACTCCCTACAACACTCAACCAACCATTAGGTCCTTGATGGCACATTTGGCCATTTCGGGTTTCAAAAGTAGTAAAAACATAATATTTCATTTATTGGTGCCAAAAACAAAAACTAAGTAATAACATGAAAAAACATATAATTTCTCAAAAACAAGCTCGTCAAGTGTAATAAGGAATCTAATTTGACACATCAAATTACAGTAGATGAAACTCCCCCACACTTAAGTCTTTGCTTGTCCTCAAGAAAACACACAAAACATGCAAACAATGACCCTCGGGCTATATCTAGCAAAAAGGTAGCATGGTAGTTAAATACTGAACTCATACAAGGACTGTCTAACATGCAACCTAAGACTGATAATTAACTAACTCGAACACTCCTAAGGCAAACGGGCCTAGTTCAACAAATGAAAATGCTAATAAACCTAGAGGTAATTCAAATTAATATATGTACAATTGTGTTATCCATCAAAATAAATTATATAGATACATTATAGACACAAAGTAAATCAAAAGTTTTTATTAGAGAAAACACAAGCAAGTCAAGAGAAATATGCAAGTGAAATGTTCGAGTCGTGTAGGTCTTCTAGGCTTGTAATGTTTAGAGGCTTTGGACGATTTGGATTTCAAACAAAAGGTAGCTCAAAATTGTTTGAAGCACTAGAAACAATGGAGCACACGACATTATTCCCTATTCGCCCCCAATTTTATCGTAAAGCTCACCTCCTTATTTCTACTTCTCTTACTTTCCTTATCTCTCCAATAGGCCATTGGTTATGAATATTGAATAAGTATATTGGGTAATTGGGCTAATACGCTATGAATCAAAAGAATTTTTTTTAAGCTTGAATTTGATTTTTCATTTAAGCTTTTTTTTCTACATTTTTCATTCTTCACTCACAATGCTTTTAACACTCACCATGCTTTTAACTTTTACAATATTTTGATTTTCACGATTTCTTTTTCTTTTAAGTATGCTAAGCAAGAGTTTATACACACTATGTCAAACAATCTCTCATCTTTCCTCTTAAGCACATTATGAAACCACCATAATGTATCTACCTAACCATCAATATCTATGGCTGGACATCCATTCCATAGTGCATTTAAGATTAAGGATAGAGGAGGGTCGAGTTTATAACTCAATTTGGGCTTATGGTTTCAATAATTGAGGTTCATCAAGAAAAGATCACTGAAGGCTCAAATTATGGGAACTAAAGAGTACATAGCATAAAGGTCAGTTGTTTAGTCTTTTGGCTAGTCAAACAATGCCTTAGGTCCTTCCCAAAACATCTCACAAAACACAAAATCTACCTTGCTTACATTCATTCTAATAGATAATTGTAATAGGCCAATTTAGCCCGGGCCCATAAAACAGAATAAAAAAACCCAAAATAATAAAACAAAGTCCAAGTCCAGTCCACAATATATCATTTGGCCCGATCGGAATGACCCATTACTTGAAAAGGTTGAAGGTCCATCTACAAGCTTGACGTTTATGGAAATACAATCTTCAAAGATCTGCAATCTTAGATATGATACCCAAATCTTAGATATGATATGCAATCCTAGAATATATGGTATGCAATCTTAGATATGATATGCAATCTTAGAAGATATGGTATGTAATATTAAAAGATATGATTTTGTAATCTTAGAGATTTAATTTGTTGATACCTTTTAATCTTAGTCGTTGATGTAATTGATCTGTACCGTTGGATTTGGGGAGGCTCAACTATAAATAGAGGCCTCTCCCTTCATTGTAAAGGACACTTGGAGTTTGAAAGCAATAAGAATTCTTGAGAGCATTCACTCAAATTTCTCTCCCTCTTGCGTTCTTATTTTCTGTGGCTTGTTCTTATTTTGTTCTTTGCTCATCTTCGTTTCTTTTGAGTTGCTACATTGAGTTAAATTTTGGTGGAGGAATTTCGTTGAATCCTCACATTGCGGGAGTTAGGTTGACATATCGTTTTTAACCTTTTTATTTATCCATATCATTTTTATAATTTTTTTATTTTTTTCAAAATTGTTATAATATTCGTTAATTGTTTTGAGTATATTATTTACCTTATTATTCATTAATTGTTTAATTACTACAATTTATCCAAAAGTTTTTTCTTAAAGTTTAAATTATATTAAAGTTTTATTTTTTTATTTTGTTAATTTCGTTAAAAATACATATTTATAATTTTTTATCTTTATATATATTTAGTTATTATTATACATTATTTCACTTAGTTTAATAATTTATATATTATTTATTATATTATATTATATTTTGTATATTATATAGCATTATGTTATATTATATAAAGCTTTATTTTGTATAAAATTTATTTATATTATCTAATCTATTTTATTTATATTGTTTATATTATGTATATAATTTCATAATTATTGTACTACATATATACATATATTTTCATTATTTATTATTTTATTTAATATAATTTTTATTACATATTTTTATATTAATTATCATGCTATATGTATTCAAAAAAGTTTATACATTGTTTAATTATTCATCTTATATATATGCCTTCTTTTATTTATTATTTAATCTTGCATGAAAAGTTTATATTTACTTAGTATTTTTAATTATATTGCTTTATATATTTTATTTATTTATACAATACCCTTTTATTTATTTATTATTTTATGATTACCCTAGTGTAATTATCTTAGTTGTATTTTATATTGTTTATATTAAATGTTAATGTATTATAATTGCTTTTAATATGTATGTCGATAGTATATAAACACAATGTTGTTACATGGTTATTGTTTAAAATAAAAAATTTCATTTTTTGCAAAATTATTATATTTTTAAAAAAAAAGTTTTTTTAAAATAAGGCAATGTTTTGGTATTTAGAAATTCGGGAAATAGTGCCCTAACGTACTAGGTTGCGATTTTTCGTTTGGCTAAATAACTAAATACCCTTTTACAAGTTTTGTAAATCATGAGATGATTTTGATTACGAAGGTTCTTTAATATCATGTCCTAACGTACTGGATGTGATGTTTATATTCCCTCGGAACAAAGAAATCTCAAGTTTTAACTTAAATGGCTCAAAGTTTTTTTTTAAGAAATCATATTTTTGAATACTTTTAAACTTCAAACATTTGGACATGATTTTATCGATTAGGTACCAATTTTTGGGCGTTATAAGGGTGTTAACCCTTCTTCATACGTGAATAGACTCTCGAACCCGTTTTTTTGTTTTTGTGGACCAAAATTAAAAGTTTTAAAATAAAACGTTTTATAAGGTGATCCAATCACACCTAATTAAAAAGGGATTGGTGGCGACTCCCACTTTCGTTTTTCAAAGTCGATCCCCATTTTTTTAAAACCGATTTTAAAAAGGGTTTCGACAGCTTGGCGACTCCACTGGGGACAAAATAAGAGAGTCAAGCCGTAAAATTGATAGTTTCATGTCCTTATGTCTGAGTTTAAAAATCTGGTTTAAAAATTATGATTCTTTTTATTTGCATGCGATTCTGTTTGAATAAAATATCTCTGCATTGCATTGCATGACCGTTGTGGTCACACCCTTAAGTGGGAGCGAGAAGCTACTCCTTCGTGAGGTTTTCACCTCCGTACAGGATAGTGAACCGCTTTCGGAATACATCCGTACTTATGTCTTTGTAAGATTTTCATCTCCGTGCAGCCATAGGGAAATGTATTCCCCTGAACCGAACTCGGTCCATATGAGCCTATAATGGGTGAGGATCGAGGAATCTGCTGGTTCGGGTACCTCAACTTTAGAGCTAAACCACACGTAGAGAACCTAGGAACCCACCCTAAGTAGAACTATGTCAAACCCTAGTGGTCATCTGGATAGATGTTCTACGCTGTTTATTTTTCCTGTGCTAACGTGTTCTCTTTTGTTTTAATTACATTGCATTCATATCATAGAAAAGAGGTGTTGATTTCAAATTCGATTACTAAATAGAAAAGTTTGTCATAAGAAAACGGGTTTTTTGATAAAGTGGATTATAATACGGTCTTGTCCGAATATAGTCTAAGTGAACACAACAAGAGAGGACTGATAGCCGGTGAAGGAATACAAGACTTTATTATCCGAGGATTCAAGCTGACAAAGACTAATCGAGAATCACCACGTCTCAATTTTCTTGAAGAAGCTAACAAGTATTATGGAGCAGTGAGTCGCGTCCCAGATCAAGCAAAAGGAGCTAGAGGAGGCATCTATTAGAGGTTTGCAAGACTTGACTTTTGCGAAGAAGGGATTCATGTTTTCACTTGGACTATGAGGATAAGGTCGTGTATGCGATCCGTTTTATGTAAAGAAATTTGCTTTCTAGAAAAGTTTTTCTAATGTAGCCGAATTCAGAATCAACACCTCTCTTTCCCTGCATTCATGCATTTGCATTACATTGCATCATTTGCATTAGACTTTTACAAAAGGACCCTAATTAGGTAAAAATATTTCAGTTAACCTGGAAAACATGGAGTAAAGGTTGAAGAGAATAGAACAAATGCAAATACAGATGCAGGGGCAATTGACCGAGATTCAACAAGAAATGCGGGAATTTCAAAGGAATATGATAGGCCAGCTAACCCAGTTACTAGCTGGAGGACTTGGAAAAAGGAGTGGCTCAGTGGACAACAGTGTGGATGAGGAGGAAGACATCGTCTACTCCCCAATAGGTTTTAATCTGATCGATGATCAAGCCAAACCGATTGCTCTGGTAGAAACGAAGGAAAGAGGAGAAGGGACCTCAAAAGCCCTAAAGAAGAAGGAAAAGAAAACGAATAATGCCGGTAGGTATAACAAGAGCCATTAGGAGCTAATTACAATAAACCAGCCAAGGACGGTAACTACCAACGATCAGGTCTCTCCAAGGCAAAACTCTGAAAAGCTCCAATTTATGCCAATCCCGGCGACGTATAAGGAGCTATATCAAAGTTTATTTGACGCGCATATTGTTTCTCCATTTTATCTAAAGCCGTTACAGCCCCCATATCCTAGATGGTATGACCCGAACGCTCAATGTGACTACCATACGGGAATAACGGGACATTCGATTGAAAACTGTACTGCGTTTAAAAAGTTGGTCGAAAGGTTTATTAAAATGGGAGTTGTGAAGTTCGACGATTCGTCAAAACCTGATCACTTTAATGAGGTAGTGAATACGGTAATTGAAGGAGGAGACAAGAAAGTTTCTACTTCTTGAAGAAATCAAAGAGGGAATCAGAGAACAATGTTTCCAAATCCTTGTGCACTTGGAAGTGTTTTGAATAATGGGACTGTGGAAGAGATCCCTATATTTTTAGGGCTAATCTAGAGTAATGTTCAAAACATACTTGTTGTCTTGAGCCTAGAGGCAACAAGAACTCTTTTGTGAAATAGGCTTATGTTTAAAATTTTATTTCAATAAAATGCATCTATTTGAGCACATATTCTTTTATTCTTTACATTTAATACTGTACATTCTTTTATTTTTAGAATATTCTTTTATTCTTTATTTGTGACCATACTATCCAAATAATCATCCTTAGAATCATTTATTCTTTGGATTTGTTCGCTTTCGTACCTAGGTACCCAGATATCAATGTCATGAGCGACGTTGTTACTGATTCCCTTTTTAAATGAGATATGGGTCTAGGGGATCTAAGTACTTTGAAGATAACAGAGATTGTGACTTATCTTCTAATTTGTTAAGAATGGTGAAACAAGACGAAAAGACCTTGGTGAAACAAGACGAAAAGACCTTACTCTACAAAGGGTCATTGGATATTGCAAGCCTAGGAAAGGAATGAAGACTGTAGCCTAGCTTATCACAGAAATAAGGCGAGACATTATTGAGTCATCTTCGAAAATTCAAAGATGTTTTCGCACGATCATATCAGGACTGTAACACCCCAAACCCAGCCCATACACTACTACCGGATCTGGTATGTGACTAAGGAATTTTATAAAATTGTCACACTTTGGAAAACGAGTATCATGTTTAATCATTTTAACCGAAAAGACTTAGTAATTTAATATTCTGTATAAAATGTAAATTCAAATGATACCTTGGTGAATTAGGAAAAAAAACTAAGTTAGCTAAATTTTAACATGAAATTTAAAAGTCCAATAATAAAAACCCAACATGAAACCCAAATAAATATGAGTCTAGTGGCCCATGGCCTTATTACATTGAAACTTAAAATCCTCTTAATAAAAAAAATAATAAAATAACTGAATAAGAAAAAGCCTTTTGCTGAATCCAAATACTCTCTCGCATGGCCACCTTGCGCTCCTCTCCGGCCCGGTCCGATGCGCTAAGTGCTACCTAAAAGATGTTAAATAATAGGGTGAGTCGCGAGACTCAGTGTGCAGCCTCATGCACCATTAGATTTGGGCCTTAGCCCCACAGAACATGATAACAGATTTATATATATAACAGAAATTATGCAAGCCCAACCCAAATCCTAGGTTTCCATCCGCTACACACCACCCTTACCTGCCAGTCACACCATTGGGGATTTCTACAATCAACCCACACCGTTACAAACCATCGATGGCAGTCATGCTGCTCATCGTCAGATCATGGCCGTAGCCACTACAACAGGTCATGGCAAAAGCCACTACAACAGGTCATGGCAAAAGCCGCTACAACAGGTCACGGCAAAAGCCGCTACAACAGAACACTTCCCCTTTCTTCAAACCCAACCCCATGCAATCACAGAAATCGGCATATTTATCACACATATCATTTTAACAGGAACATTCACTTAGGAATGACAAAGATCACTAACCTGGTGATTCGCTTTTACCCTCCTCGGGTTTCAACCATTATGCCGGGATTTCGGCATTTATCAAAATATAACAGATTTGTAAACAAATTTTAACAGGCAATCTAAATGGTGTGGAAGTGTTACACACCTGATATCGCGTAGTTTTACACCCTTAGTTAATATCCTTACTATCTGGATCTACAACCCTTAGTCTAAAACCTTGCTCAAAAGCTGAAAGAACATGAAGATTTGGGCTCCCCTACATTCGGCCAAGGGTTAGCAAATCCCAAATTTTTCACGTTAAAAACAATAGATCTCCTTACCTTGAAATCCCAAAAGTAACACGATTCGTGTTATTCGAACTCGACTTAGAGATCTAAGAAAATGAATCCCCTTCAAATCCGGAATGCCATAAAGAAAACAAAATATTAGTCCCATATAGCCATTCAACTATGGCCTCCAAAAGCAGAAAAAGAATCAAAAGAAAACCCAAATCATTACTTACCCTACGAGAAGATTTCACTATCCCTTGTAGAAAGATTCAGCAACTGTAGAAGATTAGAGATCTAGGAGTTTCGGCTCTTTAAGGAAAGATCCCGTAAAGATGATCTGACGTGTTTTCAGCTTTTGAAAGAACTAAGAATTGAAGAGATGGCCAAGAGAGATTTGGCCAATGAATATTAAGAAGAGGAAAAGGTGGTTGGCAAGATTTCGGCAATTGATGAGACTTCAGGGGTTTCAATTTCTGACAGAAAAGAAAAAGAAAAAGAGATGATTTGAAAGAGAGAAAAACTAAAGGCTATTCGCAGAGAAAACAAATGAAAATTCGGCACACCCCCTAGCCTTTACGAAAACCGATTCCCCCACCTCACTGAGTTTAATTTTCGGCCAACTCTAGCCTCCTGGATGAGCTCTCATCTTTTCCCTTATCTTGATCTATTGATTCCTCAAAAATAGCCCTAATTAGCACCAACTCCTCCCTTCTTTATCTGCTTATTATCCTCATAATTAAAACATTAAAATCTCCTAAATAATAGCCTTGTGACGTCCCCTCCTAGTCCCTTTTTAAGTGCCGAAGTTTGGCCCTATAACTTGGGCTTCAAGCAACCAAAATTTGGGCCCTCCTCATGCACTAGTGACGCCACCCTCTCCCTTCCTTATGGCGCAACCTAATCTTTGGGCAACAAGCCCATTCTGTCATTTAAAACACAGATAACTTCCTTTTAAAATGCTAGAGTGTCTACGCAGAGATTTAGTCAAGGCCTCAGCCCATTCTTGAGCCCAATTAGTACCTAAATTCTCAATTTAACCTATTAAGCATACATTACACAAAATGAACAGGCCCAATAATTCGGGATGTTACAGTTCTACCCCCTTAAAATAAATTTCGGCCTCGAAATTTACCTGATCAAAAGAGATGGGGATATTGTTGTCGGATAACATCCTCTGGCTCCCACGTCGCCTCTTCTGCACCGTGATTTTGCCACAGAACTTTGACCAAAGGGACAGACTTCCTTCTCAACACTTTTACGTCTCGATACAAGATTTGCACTGGTTCCTCCTCAAAGGATAAATCTGGCCTTATTTCAATCTCTTCCACCGGCACAATGTGCGATGGATCAGAACGATAACGTCTTAGCATCGAGACATGAAACACGTCATGTATCTGCTCCAACTCTGAAGGCAACTCCAGTCGATACGCCACTGGTCCCATACGTTCTAGTACCCGATAAGGTCCAATAAACCGGGGACTTAACTTACCCTTCCGTCCAAACCTCATTACCTTCTTCTATGGAGATACTTTCAAAAAGACCTGATCTCCTACTGCAAATTCCATCTCCTTCCACTTTAGATCCGCATAAGACTTTTTCCGATCAGACGCCTCCTTCAACCGAGCCCGTATTAACTTAACTTTCTCCTCCGTTTCTGAAACTAGTTCTGGACCCAACACCGGCGTTCACCCAACTCGTCCCAACAAGTGGGGGTACGACATCTCCTTCCATATAACGCTTCATAAGGTGCCATCGAATACTAGCTTGATAAGCAAGTTATTGTATGTGAATTACGCCAAAGGTAAATACTCCTCCCAACTACCCCTAAAGTCGATGATGCAACCCCCTTAGCATATCCTCCAAGATCCGAATTACCCTCTCGGGTGACCATCGATGCAGGTGGGTGGCGATACTAAAGTCTAACCTTGTTACCATTGCTTGATGCAGAGCCTTCCGAATCGTGGCGTGAATCTAGGGTCTCTATCTCGATATGATCGACACACGGTACACCATGCGCCTCACTACCTCGGTCACATACGGCTTAGCCAACCTTTGCAGAGAGTAGTCGACCCGAACTGATATGAAGTGAGCAGACTTCGTGAGTCGATCCACAATCACCCAAATTGAATCCTTCTTAGTGGGCGTAAGGGGTAACCCACTAACAAAATCCATCGTGATTCTCTCCCATTTCCACTGTGGAATCTTCACCGGTTGCAACAACCCCGAAGGAAACTGGTGTTCCGCCTTCACTTACTGACATGTCAAACATTTACCCACGAATTCCGTTACTTCTCGCTTTAGACCTGGCCACCAGAATTGCTCTCGCAAATCTCGGTACATCTTAACCCCTCCAGGATGCATAGCGTAAGGGCTACTATGCGCCTCCTGAAGAATCATCCGCCTTAACTCCACATCCTTTGGCATGCGACTCTCCCTTGGAAACACAAAACTCCATCACAATTCAAGCTATAGTCATCTACTTCACCATTCTGCACTTGTCGAATTCGAGCACTCAAGACATCATCCAGAAGTTGCTTTTCCTTGATTTGACTTGTCCACATGGGTCTTACTTGAAGTTCGGCTACCAGACTACCATCCTCATATAGGCTAAGATGAGCGAACATCGCCCTTAAATCCGCTATCACCTTACGACTCAACGCATCCGCCACCACGTTAGCCTTACTCGGGTGGTACTCAATCGAGCAGTCATAGTCCTTTAACAGCTTGATCCACCTTCTCTGTCTTAGGTTAAACTCCTTCTGGGTAAGGATATACTTCAGGCTCTTATGGTCCGTATAAATAACCAACTTCTCCCTATACAGGTAGTGCCTCCAAATCTTTAGAGTGAACACTACCGCCACCAATTCCAGATCATGCGTAGGGTAGTTCAACTCATGGGTCTTAACTGTCGGGATGCATATGCAACCACCTTTCCATCTTGCATCAGCACACAACCTAAACCTGTGTGTGACGCATCACAGTAGACGGTAAATTCTTTTCCCGCCTCCGTTTGGATTAACACCTGCTTCCGCCGAAATTCTCTTCAATTTCTCAAAGCTCTCCTGCTGTTTGTTGGTCCACACAAACGATACTCCCTTCCTCAACAACTTAGTTAAAGGTGCCGCTATCAATGAGAACCCTTCAACAAACCTCCTGTAATACCCGACCAATCCCAAGAAACTTTGAACTTCCGCCACAGACTTCGGCGGTTCCCAATCCAATACGGCTTCTATCTTTCGAGGGTCCACCCTAATTCCCTCTGCAGAAACCACATGTCCTAAGAAAGTTACTTCCCTTAGCCAGAACTCACACTTACTGAACTTTGCAAACAACTGCTTCTCCCTTAAAGTTCGCAACACCACACGAAGATGTTCATCATGTTCCTCTTCTGACTTGGAATAAACCAAGATGTCGTCGATGAACACCACAACGAACCGATCAAGATATGGTTGGAACACCCGATTCATCATATCCATAAATGCTGCTGGCGCGTTCGTCAACCCGAACGACATCACCAAGAACTCATAATGACCGTACCGAGTCCGAAACGCCATCTTATGAATGTCTCCTTCCTTAACCCTTAACTGATGATAACCCAACCTTAAGTCAATCTTAGAAAAGACCGAAGCTCCTTTGAGTTGATCGAACAGGTCGTCGATTCTTGGCAGTGGGTACTTGTTCTTAATCGTTAGCTTATTCAACTGTCAGTAGTCCATGCACATACGCATGGATCCGTCCTTCTTCTTCACGAATAGGACCGGCGCTCCCCACGGAGACACACTCGGTCGAATAAACCCTCGATCCAACAGTTCCTGGATCTGAGCTTTGAGTTCCACCAACTCTTTCGGCGCCATTCTGTAGGGAGCAATGGACACCGGAGCCGTACCCGGAAGTAGCTCTATTCCAAACTCCACTTCGTGATCCAGGGGTAATCCGGGCAATTCTTCAGGAAAGACATCTGTGAAATCCTTGACTGTTCGAACCTCATCGACAATCACGTCCTTAACCTCCAAAGTACTGATAAAGGCTAAAAATGTATTACATCCCTTCCGAATCATCTTAACAGCTTTTAATGCAGACACTACGTTGGACAAGTAATTCCTTCTTTCTCCTAACACAACCACCTCCCCGCCTTCCGGGGTACTCAACACCATGCGCTTAATCCCACAATCCAACTTAGCACGATACTTAGTCAACCATTCCATTCCTAATATAAGGTCAAACTCTCCAAACGGTAATTCCATTAAGTCTGCCGGGAACACTACCCCTTGAGTTTCTAAAGTTACATCCTTAAATAGTTTGTCCATTACCCTAGATTGTCCTAGGGGACTAACCACAGTCATCTTCCTAGTAGTTATTTCAGAATCTATACTTAGGGTCTCAGATACCGAACATGCAACATAGGAGTGGGTTGACCTAATATCAATCAAGGCAAGAAATGGTTTATCAACAATAAGAAACATACCGGTTATTACATCCGGTGCATCACCATCCTCCCGTCGGCGAGCTGCATAAACTAGACCCGGCTACCTCGCATCTACGTTACTTGCACCCTTACCAGGTGCTCCACGACCCCGATCAGACCCATTTCCTCCTCTGGCTACGCCACGACCCCTCGGTACTGGTTGACCACCTCTCTCAGCCTGATTCGAACCTCGTCCAGCTGGCTGCACCTGATCCACCTGTGGACAATCCTTAATCTGATGCTCCATGGATCCACACCTAAAACATCCACCGATTTTCCTTCTGTACTCCCCATAATGCGCCTTCCCACAAAAAGGACATGATCGATTCTGGCCCGTCGGAGCACGAGCTGGCCCATCAGACCTAGGCCTTTTCTGAAAATTTCCTGATGATCCTGATGGACCAAAACTTCTCTTATTCTTACCCCGATCCTTATCCTTTTCTTGTTTTTCAGTCTGCTTCACCTCCTCAACTATCTTAACCTTCTCCACCAGAATAGCAAAGTCTCTCTCTTGCTGTGGTGCTATCAAAACCCTTAACTCATTCCGCAGTCCATCCTCGAATCGTACACAACGTTCATATTCAGTTGCTACCATTTCTCGAGCGTAGCGGCTCAACCGCAGGAACTCCGCCTCATATTCACCCACGATTTACTTCCTCGCACCAAATTCGAAAATGCCTTCCTCTGTGCATCCACATAGTTGGCCCCAACATACTTTCCTTGGAATGACTCCTTAAAGAAATCCCAATCAATCCGGTCTGCGGCAGTACCCTCCTTTACCGTGAGCCACCACTGGTAAGCCTCGTCTCGAAGAAGAGACACGACCCCTTTCAACTTCTCCTCCACCGTGAAGTCCAGGTCATCCATTATGCACTCAGTTGCTTCTAACCAGTACTCAGCTGTGTTAGGGGCTACGATAGAAACACCCCTAAACATCTCCACTTCGTTGACTCGGAGTCGTTTCGACACAGATTTCCAGGCTCCTGAACCCGTGCCTGCCACAGCAACTCTTTCGAGGACCCGTAACATCGCCTGAGATACTGCATCATCTCCGGGTGCCTGATCCCAAAATTCTCCCTCTACGGTAGGCGGTCTCCGCATCTCGTTTTCGACCCGTGGCGGACCTGCTGGCTCTGACACGGTCATCCTACCCCTACCGCGTCCCACGCGGCGGATGTCCTCGACCCCTTGTACTCATTCTTCCGATTGGCGTTTATCTGATTAAGAATTTTATGAATCATTAATTCTTCCCACTCGATTAACCACGAATACCTTATGAATAGAAATTTTAAAGGTAGTTCTTTCGAATTCGAACCTATCTACAGATTTGATCTCAAGTTTACGTCCTAATTCCAGGAAGCACACACATTCAATCATTAAACATTAGCATACAAGTACATCCACGAACCTACATTCTTTGTGTAGGGGTATTTTCGTCATTTCACTACCCAGGGGTATTTTTGTAATTTATCCTATAGGGGTATCTTCGTAATTTTCCAAAAGAAATAGGGTTCCGTGGTGATTTCGTAAAATAGGGGTATTTTGGTAATTTTGTAAATCTGGGGTATTTCGGTAATTTTCAAACCAGGGTACTTCTGCCATTTTTTTCAAATCAGGGGTATTCTGGAAAATTTTTACAAATCAAGGGTACTTTTCAAAATTTTACCAAAACTACGAGGGTATTTTTTTTTAAATAGGGGTATCTTAGAGAATTTGATTTCAAAAGAATACTAGTGGCGTTCAAGTGTTTGTGGTTTTTGATTGATGTTGTGTGTCGTACGTTTTTTTTTAAAAAAAACCGTTGACTTTGTAAATCAGGGTATTTCTGTAAATCTGGGGGTATATCTGCAAATCATAGGTACCTTGGTAATTTTCAAAATTTAGCAATTTTGTGAAAATAGAGTGGCTGGTCCCTTTCGGGTTTTAGTTATGGATTTTGGCCCGTCAACAAATCCTCGCGGCTAGGGTGAACAGTCACTACGCACCAGGTAGGATTCCAGCGAAGAGGAGGTGAGTCACTAGGGCTTGCAAGTACTGTGCTCTTCCGATCCAATCCTAGACATGCGTATACATGTTGCCACACCCTAGTCTTGCGACTCGTTCACAGGTTTGTTTAGTGACATTAAGTCTTATGAGATGGAATGAGTTGTTTCAGCTAAGCTTAGAGTCCATCAAGTTCTAATCTAGATAGTCTACGTCCCATAAAGCCCCTCAAGCCCACATACTTACATACACACAGTGAGTCCAGAATACTTACCTGGCGGACTTAGGCCGGAGACGCAGGTGCCATGCTGAGAAAACCCTCCTGTATGATTTATAAATATACATGTGTAAAAAAAAACCTATTTTTAGAAAACGTTTTGAGCCCAAAACCCCCAAAGCCGAGTTTTGAACCGGGGCTCGATACCAATTTGTAACACCCCAAACCCAAAATTTCATACACTACTACACGGATCTGGTATGTCACTAAGGAATTTTATAAAATTGTCACACTTTGGAAAACGAGTATCATGTTTAATCATTTTAACCGGAAAGACTTAGTAATTTAATATTCTGTATAAAATGTAAATTCAAATGATACCTTGGTGAATTAGGAAAAAAAAAACTAAGTTGTTACATGCCTTAGCTAAATTTTAACATGAAATTTAAAAGTGCAATAATAAAAACCCAACATGAAACCAAAAATAAATATGAGTCTAGTGGCCCATGGCCTTATTACATTGAAACTTAAAATCCTCTTAATAAAAAAATAATAAAATAACTGAATAAGAAAAAGCCTTTTGCTGAATCCAAATACTCTATCGCATGGCCACCTTGCGCTCCTCTCCGGCCCGGTCCGATGCCCTAAGTGCTACCTGAAAGATGTTAAATAATAGGGTGAGTCGCGAGACTCATTGTGCACCCTCATGAAGCATTAGATTTGGGCCTTAGCCCCACAGAACATGATAACAGATTTATATATATAACAGAAATTATGCAAGCCCAACCCAAATCCTAGGTTTCTATCCGCTACACACCACCCTTACCTGCCAGTCACACCATTGGGGATTTCTACAATCAACCCACACCGCTACACACCATCGATGGCAGTCATGCTGCTCATCGTCAGATCATGGCCGTAGCCACTACAACAGGTCATGGCAAAAGCCACTACAACAGGTCACGGCAAAAGCCGCTGCAACAGGTCACGGCAAAAGCCGCTACAACAGAACACTTCCCCTTTCTTCAAACCCAACCCCATGCAATCACAGAAATCGGCATACTTATCACACATATCATCTTAATAGGAAAATTCACTTAGGAATGACAGAGATCACTAACCTAGTGATTCGCTTTTACCCTCCTCGGGTTTTAACCATTATGCCGGGATTTCGGCATTTATCAAAATATAACAGATTTGTAAACAAATTTTAACAGGTAATCTAAATGGTGTGGAAGTGTTACACACCTGATATCGCGTAGTTTTACACCCTTAGTCAATATCCTTACTATCTGGATCTACAACCCTTAGTCTAAAACCTTGCTCAAAAGCCGGAAGAACACGAAGATTTGGGCTCCCCTACATTTAGCCAAGGGTTAGCAAATCCCAAATTTTTCACGTTAAAAATAATAGATCTCCTTACCTTGAAATCCCAAAAGTAACACGATTCGTGTTATTCTTGAACTCGACTTAGAGATCTAAGCAAATGAATCCCCTTCAAATCCCTAATGCCGCAAAAGAAAACAAAATATTAGTCCCATATAGCCATTCGACTATGGCCTCCAAAAGTCGGAAAAGAATCAAAAGAAAACCCAAATCATTACTTACCCTACAGAAGATTTCGGCTATCCCTTGTAGAAAGATTCGGCAAGAATAGAAGATTACAGATCTCTAGGAGTTTCGGATCTTTAAGGAAAAATCCCGAAAAGATGATCCGCGTGTTTTCGGCTTTTGAAAGAACTAAGAATTGAAGAGATGGCCAAGAGAGATTCGGCCAATGAATATTAAGGAGAGGAAAAGGTGGTTGGCGTGATTTCGGCAATTGATGAGACTTCAGGGGTTTCATTTACGCGAGAAAAAGAAAAAGAAGAAGAGATGATTCGAAAGAGAGAAAACTAAAGGCTATTCGCAGAGAAAACAAATGAAAATTCGGCACACCCCTAGCCTTTACCAAAACCGATTTCCCCCTCACTGAGTTTGATTTTCGGCCAACTCTAGCCTCCCGGATGAGCTCTCATCTTTTCCCTTATCTTGATCTATTGATTCCTCAAAAATAGCCCTAATTAGCACCAACTCTCCCTTCTTTATCTGCTTATTATCCTCATAATTAAAACATTAAAATCTTCTAAATAATAGCCTTGTGCCGTCCCCTCCTAGTCCCCTTTTAAGTGCCGAAGTTTGGCCCTATAACTTGGGCTTCAAGCAACCAAAATTTGGGCCCTCCTCATGCACTAGTGACGCCACCCTCTCCCTTCCTTTTGGCGCCACCTAATCTTTGGGCAACAAGCCCATTCTGTCATTTAAAACACAGATAACTTCCTTTTAAAATGCTAGAGTGTCTACACAGAGATTTAGTCAAGGCCTCAGCCCATTCTTGAGCCCAATTAGTACCTAAATTCTCAATTTAACCTATTAAGCATACATTACACAAAATGCACAGGCCCAATAATTCGGGATGTTACAAGGACATGCCTGGACTAATAAGACGTGGGCTAAACAAGAGGATAGGGCACTGTTGGTTTACTATAGAAGGGGATTGCATCAGTCATACCATAAATACGGGATTAAATAAGATGAGATTTATGTGACTTTTCTATTTTCTTCACAGACTTTTCTATATATGGGGCATGGATACTATGGGTCCAATCTTGTCAAACGCTTCAAGTTGTCATTGATTTACAGTCAGGGTTGTCATCTACTTCGCTAAGAGGGTGGAAGTAACTTCGTATGCCAATGTTACAAATTCGAAGTCATCAAATTCCTCAAAAAAAAAAAGAAAAAAGAAAAAAAAGAAAAGAAAAGATCAGTTACCAACGAAGAATGCCAAAAAGGGACAAATGTCAAAAGTTGTTAGTCCTGTTCTCAAAGATCGATACCATATCACACCCAAAGAAAGGCGGGGAAAAAAAGATCATGGGAAAGATGACCGAGACTTGTAAAGATTGGCATAAAGAAGTTACTATTTACCCTTTGTCTTATGGAACATTGGCCAGAACCTTCACTGGGGCAACATCTTACCATTGGTTTGTGGAATGAAAATGTTTTTGCCAATTGAACCTAATTGAAGACAAGGTCAAAAGTTATCCATCATGGTCAGATGATACAATCTTACGACAAAGATGTTTATCCAGGAAGATTCCAAAAGGGGAACATGACCTTTCTTTTACAAAAGGATTTCAAAGAAAAGCAGATGCCAAACTGGGAAGGACCTTATGTTGTAAAGAAGGCCTGTTCTAGAAAAGCATTGACATTGACCAAGACGGACGGTGAAGACTTGCCCAATCCGGTGAATTCAAGTTCAGTCAAGAAATATTTGACCTGAAGGAGGAAAGACCAAGGTGAAAACCAGTAAAGGGAGCCTCGAAAGAAAAAAAAGGGAGAGGCCAAGGAGAAAACCTGCAAAGGGCACTTTGAGACCAAAGGGGCTTTGAGCCGAAAACCTGAAAAGGGCGGCTCAAATTTTGATCAAAAGAAGGGCATACAACAGTCTTGCTACGCTTGAATTAACAATGAAGAAGTATGTTATGCCTTGGGGCATCGACAAAGTACTCCAGATCCCCTAAACACATATTGAGCTTAAAATGGTCCTCAAGAAGTTGGAACAAAGAAGCTCAGTCATGATATCTGGGGGCATCTAGCTTCTATCTTACCCATTTTTGAATTCCTTATCTTTGATTGCTTTATTCTTTTTGAGATACACCCAAATAAATTTTCTCTTATTACCTGGGTTATCTTTGATTAAATTATTTTTGAGCTATGAATAATTTCTTTCTCGTCCATTCTTGTGTTCTTTTTCAAGCATTTATATTGAAATAATGATTAATGGGCTAATAACACTTTCATAAAAGGAGTTTCGCATATTACTCTGGAAGCTTCTAAATAATATGGGAATCTGAAACATGACTATTGTTCAGAACTCACCAAGCCTAAGGGCTGGAAACATTGAAAAATGATTATCTCTTCGGATTCTTATGGGATAAGACAATTTCATTGGTAATACTATATTGGTAAATGACGAATAAGGCCAATCTATCATTGTCGGGATACCCTGCATTCATGTAAATTTCAGACTCATACATCTGGTCATTACACTTAGGGAATAGTGTAACAGATTGAAAATGGTGCAAGTTCTATACCTCTGAGTGGTAATAGATTGGATGAAAGAAGCCAAATGTTATTCTCCTGAAGTTGCAGTGGGAGGTACAAACTTCATGTCCCAAGGTTCGAGTGGAGTGGACTCAAAATTACCACAGGGCAAAATAATGGAGCAAGAAAATGATACTTCAAGGGGAACGAAGATGAAACCCTGACAGATAAATGAGTGATAACACCTTAAGCGGGAATCATACTCATATCATTTTTACATTCATAGCATGTCTAATTAGGAGCATTTGAGGCATTTCGATCAAGGCATCCTAATTATTAGACATAATCATATACCCATTCTACAGGTTGTGTCCTCTAAAAGATAATGTAGTAAGGTAGAAGATAGCCAATCTGGCATTCCTGAGCTTTGCAGGAAGCAGATTGAGGATAGCAAATCTGGCATTCCTGAGCTTTGTAGGAAGCAGATTGAAGATAGCAAATCTGGCATTCCTGAGCTTTGCAGGAAGCAGATTGAAGATGGAAAATCTGGCATTCCTGAGCTTTGCAGGAAGCAGATTGAAGATAGAAAATCTGGCATTCCTGAGCTTTGCAGGAAGCAGATTAAAGATAGCAAATCTGGCATTCCTGAGCTTTGTAGGAAGCAGATTAAAGATGGCAAATCTGGCATTCCCGAGCTTTGCAGGAAGCAGATTGAAGATAGCAAATCTGGCATTCCTGAGCTTTGCAGGAAGCAGATTGAAGATAGCAAATCTGGCATTCCTGAGCTTTGCAGGAAGCAGATTGAAGATAGCAAATCTGGCATTCCTGAGCTTTGTAGGAAGCAGATTGAAGATAGCCAATCTGGCATTCCTGAGCTTTGCAGGAAGCAGATTGAAGATATTAAATCTGGCATTCTTGAGCTTTGCAGGAAGCAGATTGAAGATAGCAAATCTGGCATTCCTGAGCTTTGCAGGAAGAAGATTGAAGACATCAGTCTGGTGATCCCTGAGTTTGTAGGGATCAGATTGAAAATATCAGATCTGGTCTCCCTGAGTTTGCAGTGGAGCAGATCAAAAGATAGTGGATACTGCCTTCATGAAGTTGAAGCTATCAAACTCACTGAAATCAAGATAAAGCTCCAATGCCGTTGAAGTTACAGTTCGGATTGGAAGAAGTCGAGGCTCGGCAAAGACCGGGCAAAATTGGACCTTTTATAGTCTTTGCTCTATTCTCGTTACACGACAATGAGCAAAGAGGGGCAACTGTAATAGGCCAATTTAGCCCGAGCCCATAAAACAGAATAAAAAAACCCAAAATAATAAAACAAAGTCCAAGTCTAGTCCACAATATATCATTTGGCCCGATCGGAATGACCCATTACTTGAAAAGGTTGAAGGTCCATCTACAAGCTTGACGTTTATGGAAATACAATCTTCAAAGATCTTTAATCTTAGATATGATACGCAAATCTTAGATATGATATGCAATCCTAGAATATATGGTATGCAATCTTAGATATGATATGCAATCTTAGAAGATATGGTATGTAATATTAAAAGATATGATTTTGTAATCTTAGAGATTTAATTTGTAGATACCTTTTAATCTTAGTCGTTGATGTAATTGATCTGTACCATTGGATTTGGGGAGGCTCAACTATAAATAGAGGCCTCTCCCTTCATTGTAAAGGACACTTGGAGTTTGAAAGCAATAAGAATTCTTGAGAGCATTCACTCAAATTTCTCTCCCTCTTGCGTTCTTATTTTCTCGTGGCTTGTTCTTATTTTGTTCTTTGCTCATCTTCGCTTTTTTGAGTTGCTTCGCTCGAGTTAAATTTTGGTGGAGGAATTTCGTTGAATCCTCACATTGCGGAAGTTAGGTTGACATATGCGTTTTTTTAACCTTTTTTATTTATCCATATCATTTTTATACTTTTTTTTATTTTTTTTAAAAAAATTGTTATAATATTCGTTAATTGTTTTGAGTATATTATTTACCTTATTATTCATTAATTGCTTAATTATTACATTTTATCCAAAAGTTTTTCTTAAAGTTTAAATTATATTAAAGTTTTATTTTTTTTATTTTGTTAATTTCGTTAAAAAATACATATTTATAATTTTTTTTATTTTTATATATATTTAGTTATTATTATACATTATTTCACTTAGTTTAATAATTTATATATTATTTATTATATTATATTATATTTTGTATATTATATAGTATTATGTTATATTATATAAAGCTTTATTTTGTATAAAATTTATTTATATTATCTAATCTATTTTATTTATATTGTTTATATTATGTATATAATTTCATAATTATTGTACTACATATATACATATATTTTCATTATTTATTATTTTATTTAATATAATTTTTATTACATATTTTTTATATTAATTATCATGCTATATGTATTCAAAAAAAGTTTATACATTGTTTAATTATTCATCTTATATATATGCCTTCTTTTATTTATTATTTAATCTTGCATGAAAAGTTTATATTTACTTAGTATTTTTAATTATATTGCTTTATATATTTTATTTATTTATACAATACCCTTTTATTTATTTATTATTTTATGATTACCCTAGTGTAATTATCTTAGTTGTATTTTATATTGTTTATATTAAATGTTAGTGTATTATAATTGCTTTTAATATGTATGTCGATAGTATATAAACACAATGTTGTTACATGGTTATTGTTTAAAATAAAAAAATTTCATTTTTTGCAAAATTATTATATTTTAAAAAAAAAAATTTTTTTAAAATAAGGCAATGTTTTGGTATTTAGAAATTTGGGAAATAGTGCCCTAACGTACTGGGTTGCGATTTTTCGTTTGGCTAAATAACTAAATACCCTTTTACAAGTTTTGTAAATCATGAGATGATTTTGATTACGAAGGTTCTTTAATATCGTGTCCTAACGTACTGGATGTGATGTTTATATTCCCTCGGAACAAAGAAATCTCAAGTTTTAACTTAAATGGCTCAAAGTTTTTTTTTAAGAAATCATATTTTTGAATACTTTTAAACTTCAAACATTTGGACATGATTTTATCGATTAGGTACCAATTTCTGGGCGTTATGAGGGTGTTAATCCTTCTTCATACGTAACCGACTCCCGAACCCGTTTTTTTGTTTTTTGTGGACCAAAATTAAAAGTTTTAAAATAAAACGTTTTATAAGGTGATCCAATCACACCTAAATAAAAAAGGGATTGGTGGCGACTCCCACTTTCGTTTTTCAAAGTCGATCCCCGTTTTTTTAAAACCGATTTTAAAAATGGTTTCGACAATAATAATCTATTCAAACCTTATTTATCTATAAGTATCTATACAATCTACCTATCCTATGACACAATTTATACATTTTCCATAAAGAGCGACTACCTCTACTCTATTATACAATTTAAGTTATTAAACCAACTATTCTAATATTAATCAAAATTTACATGCTTGACAGTCCAATATACTTATTCAATATTCATAACCAATGGCCTATTGCCCAATTACTGTCCAAGCACGATGCAAAAACAAGAAAATAAAAGAAACAAAAGAATTTATTTTTTTGAATTTTTTTTGAACATAGAGCAAAACAAAAAAAAGCAATTAAAAACACACAAAAATAAAATCCTAAAAACATGTGCATCCCTCCCACAGTTAAGTTACACATTGTCTTCGATGTGTATTCCTTAAAATAAGTTAGAAGGGTTATCAGACTTCCCTGAATAGCGCAAGCACTCATCAATGCAAGCTAGGGTCATCTACCTTCGCAATGAAGCTCAAATTTGTAGACTAACTTCTGAGTGGGTGGCCTACACAAAAAAAAAAATAGAAAACACACAAAGAAAACCTATGCAAATAACAAAATAAACAAAAATAAAAAATAATAACCCAAACCAAGTAAGGAGTTTAGGGCTTGCAACTAAGTGAAATGGAGGTTTTCAAGTGAGTTTCAAGTTTAAAAGGGGGTAAAACACGTTGTTCGTGATACCCAAAAAGGTTTTTCCACAGAACCCAATAGGGGCATTGCGATACCAGGGTTGAGAGGTCGCGATATCATTTCATGTTTTCAAGCCAAAACTAAATTTCAAAAACTTTTTGAGTGTCACGCTACCTAGGGGTCGGTATCGTGACACTGAAGGTTATTTTGGCTTCCCACCGAAAAGTGTCCTAGGTATCACGATACTGACCCATGGGTATCGCGATTCCACTATAAGATACCCCAAAATTCTTAATCTTTCAGCCTAAACACCAAAATATACACGAACTACACCTATAAAGTCCTAAATTTAAACATGCAACAAATTCAAAACCTGTAACGATATTTTTGTGCAAGTGTATACAGTCATTCAAGTAATAAGTAAAATGAGTTATCGTCTCCACAGGGACTGTGTATGTTAATCGATTATTTGTAAAATTATAAATTCACAATTTGGTATAAAAACACAATAATTTGAATGGTGGATGATTAAATTAAATTAGCTAGATGCAAGATAATCCCTATGCAATTAAATCTAAATGCAAATGATCTAAATGTATGAAATAATGGCTTTAGCAACAAAAACAATCAACATAAAATAGGCTACAATAATTATATTAATCAACTCAATTCATCTTCATCATGCTTAACAATGTTCGGAAAACATTCCATGGCAACTTGATCTTTCATGAATTTGGAAACCAAATTAAGTCCTCTCGAAATATTTTACTTAGTGAAATATGCATTTTACTGATCATATTAAACTAACGGCTTCTTAGTATTTATGTGAGGTCACAGTGACATTTACGTTTGCAATAGTTTAATCACATAAACCTAAAAACTATGCAAGATAATAAAGCTAACTAAAGATATTATGAACCTTTAATTTAGTGGGGTTTAATGATCTAAATTGAGCATTGCACTTTTCAATTATGTGTCTACTAGCCGTCGTCTGGTTAGGATCACTTAGCAAATATGGATGCATCCAATCACGTATGAAAGAAATACATATTGATTTTAATTGAAAACATGATCAACTGAGGCACAAAAATGTTAAACATGAACAAATAAATCTTATTGAATTAACATAATAATCCTAGAAAATAGGATTTAAGATATCATCTTTGATGTCAAATACAATAAACACATAGAAAACATAAGTAAATTAAATAACAAGAGGAAATAGTAAACTCTAATTTAGTTCAGCAACCTTTCAGATCTTTTCTGATTGATGTGTTCCTCTGTCCTGCTTGATGCTCCTTTTGCTAAGGGTTTCATAAGAGGAAGGTCTTGACAAAGCCTTTGTTGGCTAAAGAATGGAAGGGAGATGGGTGGCTATGCAAGTGAAAAGACTAGAGAAATAGAAGAGAGAATGATGAATGAGAGAATGAAAAAGAGATGAGTGTTGAGGGATGAGGGATTTGTTTTGAATGAAGGGATGCTTTGAGTGGTGAAAGGTGTGTGGTATTTATAGGTGAAGGTAAGGGTAAAGTTTACTAAAAATAGAGTTTGAAAATCCTTCCTTTTCTCTCATGCTTGGCCGGCCACAATTTGTGGAGAAAGAGGTGGTTTGGTTGCTCATTTTGAATTAATATCCTTGCTATTATTAGCCATGAAGTGGACGGTTTCAAAGATAAAGTTGGTGTGCTGATTTCGAATATTTTTCCAACTGCAGGGACCTCCAATAAAATATCCCAAAGCTGACTTTTGGGAAGCCATATGCTTGTGCCGAAATTGGGCTTGACTCCTCCTTATTGGATGGTTTCTTGGTTCAATAATTAATCAGACATGTCCATCATATAGCAATACTTTTACTAGGTAAAATTAACATCCTTATGACCCAGTTTTGTATGGTCTCGTCGTCCAAACAGATTGGATGTGTGCATGTCCATGCAACATTTATATTAATCGCATCTTCCATGGTCCCACTGCATAGTGAAAATTAACATATTAATAATTAACATGAAAATAATATAAATTATGCATAAAGATTATGTAATAAAGCATAATTTCACATACTTCATAAATTCATGTCCAATAATAAAATTTAAGCAAAATCCACTTAATTTATTAAAAACTACTCAAAATTAATATAATTATTAAGTCAAACGGTGGTAAAAATATATAGAAAAATCCTATATAATTTTGAGTTTACTCACCCCCAAACTTAAATTATTGCTCGTCCTGAGTAATGCAAATAAAAAATTTAGATAGAGCATTCTTGCAATCAATTTAAATAACATCATTAAGTAGCATCAACTGTGACACATAAGCATACATCAACAAAATCATGCTCACAAACCCTTTTTATTGATAAGTCGCTCATATGCAAACATTATTTCAAAACTTTATTCTAATTGCAGAAAAATGCTAGCATAAGTCTTAGAATGCATGCTTTTCAAGATCATACATACCTTTCACCAATCAATCAAAGTCTCATTATCGATCAAACAAAACAATCACAAGGTTTAATTAATGGTCCTCATATGTTGAACTTAGCAATTCCTCTCCGCTAATGTAGTCAGCACAATCATCTAAATCAATAGGTCTTTTACATGGTTGTAATGGGGCTAGGCTCAAGGTAAGGATAAAAAAAGAAGTGAATTTTTAGGTTCAGTAATCTTAGCCCTAGTTTTGCCTTGCATCTTTTCAAGGTACATCTTTTCTACTAACGGGTTTTACCACCCCAAACTTAATTTGAAGCTTTATTCCGAACAAGATTTTTCAATGTCTTGAGTATTGCTCTTTTTGTTTTGATATTTGAGCAAAGATTGTTATTTATTTATGAAGAACATGTACATCTTTTTGAATTTTTCCTCATTTTTTTCTTACCAAGACAGGTATAGTTAAGATAGGTGCAAAAATAAGATAAAATTTTAAAAAGATGGTAGCATGGCTTATGATGTAGGTACATAGAAAAAATAAGCTCAAAGGCTCAAATTAAGGTTACAAGGGTCAATTTTATATGGTAGGCTTGAAAGGCTCAAACGATCCAAAGAAAATGTGC